>CM075856.1:64476777-65909687 GCA_037975125.1 Latrodectus hesperus | reverse complement strand
ATGGACCCCACAGCATGATAACTGGTGTCTGTAACAACTTAAAAAGCACATGGTCCTTCAAATTCACATATATGTAGACCTCGGTTTGAGATTACTATGAATTATGACCAAGAGTTCGAAGCAATATCAAGATTACAAATCATAATACTACCTCCATCTAATTTCACTATTAGCACCACAATGTTCTAGCTGTCACGGAACTTAAATCGCGTATCCGAACAGAAAAGGATAACTATAAATTCAGCATCAAATGAACTGCTTTCCTCACCACTACAGCATGTCTTTTTCAAATCTGTTCAGTTTAGTAATCAAAGGCTTGTGGGCATCGGTAAAGCATGGTAACAGAGCGGTCGGACTGTTTAATACGTGTTATTTAGCAACACACAGTTTTGGATGCTTGTTGAAATTTTTTATGGATTTAAGCCATTAGTAGGATACTATTCTTCCAAATCGCTATGGACAGCACTTATCAGTCTCGAAGCTCACTTTCTTATATTTCTTGGGTCGAATGTCATCCCAATATCAAACTCTTATCTTTTCCACTTCCAAATCCTTATTGGTCACTCTCAATTTTAGTCAGTTCAAAGAAAGGTCAAGTCCCATATGACTTAGCCATTTCTGTGATTACTGACCATAACTCTCTCAAAATCTCCGAACTGTGTGTTATCGTATAAGCGAATGATTTCAACGCTATTTCTCAAATTTACTGTCTAAATATAAGCAGCAAGCAAATAAACTAGTTGGGATTTTTCTGTCAAAGGAAAGGAATGACTTGCCATATGAAACTGTGTTGTTATAGAAAATATCATGTGCAAAAATTCAAATAAACAAAGTATTATAAATTTCAAAATCATTTAATGGAATTAAATTTGCATGACATTTATATAAATTTAAGTATTCAAAACACAATACCATAAAAATAATAAACGCATGTTTAAAACAACGTTGGTTTTTGTTGATGTAAATTTTTCCAAATTTTTAAAAGCAAAAAAATATTTCTTCACCAAAGACAACATTTGGATTTATTTTACTTAATCCAAATGTTAACCGTGAAACAAATTAATCTATATTCAATTTCATTAAGATCTTAAAAATTTAAAATTATATTCACAGAAATATAAAATAATAAAATCAATATTAAAAAAAATTAATTTGAAATGAAAAGGCTAACGGAAACATATAAGTTACAGGTTATTTATTTAAAAATGTTTTAAAATTAAAGTTACCATTGAATGAATTAATTAATCTCGGTAACAATGCATTAAATGATTATGTAACCAGTAATTATGAATTAGGAGAAATTACTATATTTACTCAAAATATTCATATATTTTATTCAGAAGTTGTGTAGTTGTTTCATTCAAAATTTTTAGTCGCCTGGCATAATATGATCATAATAAATTAATTCAAACAATTTTGAATTCACTATAATTGTTTTAATTACTGTTTACAGAAAGATTAATCATTTATACTAGATTTTTTACATATATGAAAAGAAAAAGAATGTATTTCTCGAAATAGAATTAGTTTAGAAATAGAATAATTTAGAGATGCAAACAAGAGAGTTCTTATTTTTGAGGAATATTTTCATTGTCCAGTTTCCTTCATACAATGTTATTCAATGGAAAATAATTTCGAGAGAGATGTTGACTTCACATGACCGATGCTGTCTGCAGATTGAAAATCTATTTTTTTAAAAGCTGACTAATTAAAATTGCTAAAAAGCTGATTTCTTTAAAAGCTGAGATATCAACTGAACAGTTTTCCGTCTTGTTTTCAGTTGATCAACTCGGTGATTCAAATCCCACTAAGGATGTGGATGTTTATGGGGGTTTGGAATTTGCGTAAAACTGGTGACAAATCAACCAAACTCTAAAATCATAATGTAAAATGTGTGTAATTTTTAATTTAAGTTAAAAAAAATTTTAACTCCAAAATTTATTATATAAAGATATATGCTATATCGTTAAAATCAATTGTATAAAACCATCAAAACTTCTTTCATTGCAATAGAATTTGTTATTTTAAGTAATATATAACTTTAAGAATTTAACCAGGCTATTGTAAAATTTTTGTTAAGTCTTCACTGGTTCAAATAAAATTTTAAGCCATTATAATTTATCTTAATTACAATTGAAGGACACATATTTGAATATCATGTTTTATTCACATAACTAACATAATGTTTCAGATATCAGAGCATCATCAAAATTGCAGTAAGTTTGCGAAATTTGAATGCAACTTTAGCAATTCCACAAAAAGTTAACTTTTCACATAAAAATTGATATTCAGTCATACCGCCTCGATTGTGTCTTCATCTCATTTTGTTTTTGTTGAAGGTTAGCTTATGAAACAAAGGCTTTTCTGGTAATTTTACAAATCATATAATGACAATGATGACTTAAATATGTATTTTATCTTCCTCTGATAAATAAACATTTATTGTTATTCTTTATTATATGATTCTCTGAATCAATAGTATTTATTAGCAGCTAATTTGTAACTTATCAACTAATCTACGATTTCTAATAAATAGTATTTGATTATTGGGGAAAATCATACTAAATACTATTGACTACGAAAAACATTCTAATGATCGAAACAGTATTGCAAAAATATGAATAATAACAGGCGATCGAAAAAATATTATAAATGCTAGTAAGCTTAAAAATAAAAGCAATATTCACTATATATGCACTCCCTTCTTTTATTATTCAAAACTATATTTTAACGGAACCAATTAAATTTACCATTGAACTAAATGAGGAAGCAGCTAGTAATACAATAATCTTTCAAGACAATCATTGCTTTGACCATAAGCGAAATGCATATAAATTGATGAGCGAACGTTTTTAGACAATTGAACAAAATATATAGATTTAAGACTATCAGAAGGATTCAGTACCAGATTTATCAGATGCAGTGAAACATCATAAATATTTCAGCGAAGGGATAATTAAAATAGTAATTTCACGTGAAAAAGTTGCTCCAATTGATTCTACACCTTCTTATACTACAATGTGACTCGTTATACAATAGAACCATTAACTTCAATAATAGTTTTTTTTAATTCGTCTACAACCATTTATTTTTAGGTTTACATAAGAAATTTTATATGTATAAACTGTTCCAACTATTCCAATCAATGTGTATTGTATTACCTGTGATTTAAGAAGATGGAGAACTTATAAAAATTTCGATTTTATGAATGAGTAATGAATTGTGGTATATTGAACTATTTTCATTCGATTATAAAGATCTTCTTTTTTGTTTGAAAATCATTTCATGGAAACACATTAAATAAAAATTTATTAAAATGAATAGATTTTTATTAAAATGATATTACAATATTTTACTCAATAATATAAATATAACAGTCAGCAACTTTTATCAATAGATTCGTTAATAGCTTAAATATTCAAACAGTTTACAAATAGTCAATTAATTCAGTACAAATTTAAATAATCAATTTGTATACAAGCTATTTTTGCGATTTTTTTTTGGTAAAGGGTGAAATTTATTAAAAAATTTTTTCCTGTAATAATCATTAGCCAAAACAATTCCCAGGAAACATAAATCGACGAATACAATGTAGACTAAATGATTATTTTTAAATTTTAGATATTCTTAAATGATTAAAGATATTAAACTTTTTAGATATTTTCTGATATTTTTGCATGATGATAAAATTAATTTTCATTTTTTGACCAGCAAGTATTTAACTTTCTCTGTTGAAAAAGAAATTTCTATCGATCAAAGTATAAATCTGTTATAACCTATAAGTAATTTCTTCAGTTACGATAAGTATTTCATTGCATAATTGAGTAAAAAATTGAGCGAAAATAGTTTAGTATTCAGCAAGTTATCATGCAAAATAAATAGAGTACGTATATAAGTAGATTTGTATAAATGTATGCTAGTAAAATAAATCTATGCAAATAGATTTGCTAAATTATTTTGAAGCATAGTAAAATTTGGAAAAAATTTCAAGTATATATATTACATTCCATCCATTCTTTTTTTTATTCATTTCATTCTTCTTTTTCTACACAGTTATTGTATTTTTCCTTTAAACCGATTTAAAGATACAAAGATTCATGATAAATTAAATAATTATAATTATACAGAAATTATGCAAATTATTCAATTGTTGCATAATTATTATGTAAAAATTTTTTTAATGATTAAACATTTATTTATGATTAAAGATGTTGTATGTATGGTTAAAGATGCTTTTATTTGTTTAACAGTTGTGCTTTATAACACACAAATATTATACATGCACAACATAAAGCATTTTTAATATGTATTTCAAAGGAATGTTTCGGATATGAGTATCAATTAAACATATAGTTAAAATCAGATTAGTTTATCTAAGAATTTATATTTATGTGACGCACTTTAAAGTTCTTCTTCTATAAGGGAAACATCTTAAACTTTCTTTGAGGTTTAAATTGAAAGATTATATAAATTTTAACATACTCAATTCATTGATTTATCCCACATGTCCATAACTTATTCTCAATTTCTTATTTACTCTCATTATTATTTTGTCTTTTGCAGAAAAAGTTTCGTTTTCGTAACGTTTTTGAAAGAAGTGAATCCAGAGAAATTTTCATGCTGGACAAACAAGCTAGGTTATTGGTCCATTGAGAAGTTTCTCAGAAGTTGTGCCTTTTCTCGATGTTTTCTTAGTGTATCCCCTTCCCTCCTTCCCACGTCTAAGCGTAATCGGAATTCTCTCTATTCTCGGAATGAATGGGTCTTTTTTCCTCGTCTTAAAATTGCTTGGGATTGAAAGAATAAATAGTTAAACACGCCTTACATGAATTTCTAAATTTTTTTTTGTTCAAAATATATTTTAATTCCGTACATTATGAAGCATAAAATGTGAAGAAGAAGAGTGATAATATATATACCTTACGATAACGAAATAATTTACTATTAATATGCATTTGAAATAAATCCATATATATAAGATGGACAACATGCTAAGGGAAAAACTATTTTATAAAATGGAAATTCACAAACAAGGTTTCACCGTATGAATGCATTCCATGCTACTATTTTATCTTAAATTAAACATTTATCTTTTCTCATGTATAACAGATAAATATGAATTTAATTTCTTCTTTTTTGCATATTATTACCATATCAGTTGATCAAATTATAGTGAAATACATGCAGTTTTAATTATTTTGTGTATAAATACTATTTCTCAGATAGAAACTAACGAAAACATTTTATATTTAAGCATTTATATGTCCATTTATACAGTGTTAATTATTTATATTTTAATTTATAAAAATTGATAATAAATACGACTAATAGAAACTAAAAGCCGTATAAAAATTACGATCCGTAATATTATATAAATGCAAATTGTACTCAACGACTTGTAAGATAATTCACTTTCAAACAAAACCTTGTCAGTGAAATTTTCTCAGATATTTGTTGAGTTAATCAATTCTGCTCTGTTTTCTCATTCAGCATAAGAAAAACTTTTTTCTTTTTTCCAGACTGAAATTGACAGTGAATTTAGACTATTGTCTTAAGAAATTTAAATTCAAATATAAAAAAAATTAAATTACTGCACCAAAGAACATGAAATAAAAATAAACGGAGGAGTGTAGCTAAAATTTTTAACACTGATTTAAATGGTGTCAGATTTGAGTTGTCAGAAATACTCTTATTATCCAATAAAATGTTTATTAGATGTTTTACATAAAATTTCATGATGTAATTTACATAAAATTTTAACCATTTTTATCACAAACAAATGTACTTTGTAAATTTTTCTGCTTTTATCTTTATCCTTAAAATTTTATATCAAAATAAACAATAGGGTTAGATGCTCATATAGTGATATACCTTAGTAAGATTTATAATATTCTCAGGTTAAACTTTCTAATAATTCTGCAAGAATTCTGAAAACTTTGATTTACCTTCCCGATTAAAATTCCTACTTCTCTATTTTCAAAATTTTCATTACCAAATGACAAAAGAACTCATTCATTTACAAATATTAAAACGTGTTATACATATATGTACATGTACTCCATCCTCTAATATGCTAATTTATTTAATAAAATACCTACAAAGCAGAAATGTCCCTACATCGCCACTCTTTTATTAAATTCAGGCTTTTCATATCATGGATTATTTTAAGTATCGTGAAACAACGAAAACAAGAAGCAGTTAAGGAAGAAGTAGAAAAATGAAGGAATTTTACTTGATTATGAAAGGGAAATTACAGACGCTTACGGCTACAGTTTGTCTCTGCGAAATAGGTTGCAATTATTTTGAACCCAATTAAACTGTTTGCGTTCATTTTTCTAATTATGAAAAAGTGTCTTAATTGTGCTCAGTTCTCCATTTAATATGATTTATGTTCAAAATATTGATACGTTGAAATTAGTCTGCGTAATTATTTTTCTGTTTACTTAAGCCTAAGAGTTTATTTCGCAATGTTTTTGTAATTTTATACTAAATTACACTTGAATCAAAGCAATCTGAATTCTGGAAAGAAATTTTATCTATTTTTTCCTTATTTATGAGATTATTTTTCAATTATATATTTTTTACATTTAATTATTATTATTTTTATTCTTCATACCTTTGAAAATTTGCAAATTTATTAAATTTTATTTTGGGATTCCAAAAAATAAATATTGGTCCCATCTTCAAGCGTAAAGATTAAATTTTTTTTTCAATGTCTCTTAAGAATACTTAAAGATTGTGATCTATTTTAAAATGACTTTTCAGATTCCTTGTTTCTTAAATCTGTAATTATAATAACGAATAACACGATGTAATAGTTACATTCTCATTTTTATATAAATTAGAAACAAAAATAAGTTTTCTATTTATTATATTTTTTATTTTTAGCAACAGTTTTACAAAAAATAACCTCTAAACATGAGCGCATGATAATTGTTAGATGCTCATATAGTGATATCTCTTTTGTCTAGATTTTGAAGGCTGAACTTAATAATATTCTTTTACTCTATAAATCACTATTCATATTTTCTGAAATTTTAGGTAAGTAAATAATGAATGTTCTTATATATGATATTTTTATTATCAATTAATTTTTTTAACTTCTTACACAATTTTTAATCTAAAACTTCATTATGATAAAGTAAATTTGAGAATAAGAATATTATAAATAATTTAAAAGATGAATAAAATAATATCAGGTATCTGTTACAGTACGAATGTAAAATAAATTAAAATTAATATGAGCTTAAATGCATTTTATCAAAACATACATTTGTACACATTAGAAATTTTTTTCTAAATTATTTATACTGTTGACGGATATAGACAACTTTCTTAAAAAAATTTTTATTCGAATCGATCTATTGTCACCTCTACTCATTAATTCAAAATAATTTTGAGCATTCATTAATCGGTAATTTTCTGTTTATACAGTGTATACGTTGAGAAAACTGTGCAAAATTTTCAATTTTCCCTTAAATATTAAATATTTTGAAAAAATATAAACTTTATTATATGATAGGGGATTTGATTGTTATATTGTTTAATAAATATCACATAATAGATAATATCACAGTTAAATGATAACGCTACATAATAGATAATGTAACAGTTTGCAACACTTTATATAACATCCACAACATTTTTACTTCTGGAAGGATTTTCCATGAATAGTAGACCCATTCACAAATCATAAAAGACAAAACACTGAAGTACAACAAGCTTTGCATCGACCAGCTCACTACATAAATCAAAAATCCAACTGACTTGAAAGCTAGAATTAAATATTGTAACATCTGTCATCCATTGCCAGATCACTGTAACAATTACTTTTTTAGACAACCTCATCATTCCAAATTTAAAATATGTAATTTTTTTATACATCTCACTTGCTTGATTTTTAATTATTTGCAATTTGAATTGTTACTGCAATAAAAAGTAATTGCAAACCTCCTTTATCCATATCAACATCTGCTAAATGCATATAAAAACAAATGAATACTGAAAGGTGTAAAATTTCGGACAAAAATGTCTGTAATAAACAGTGAGGTAAAAGGGTATTTTTTTACATTTCCTTCACAACTTCCTTCAAATGTTCCTTTATTTATGTACAAAATTGATTTTTGAACATAATTTATTTGTATTAATTACCTGTCTGAAAAATTGATTTTTATTATCCACTACATTCGAGTCTATTATGGAATTCTCTTTGTCTTTTTTTCCAGATGTGAAGGAGGGAATAACTATGAATTGAAAAAGGTATGATCTTAGTATGTCTCAACCTCAATTCACGCTAGCAATGGTTGCAGTAGTCACAGTTTTCGATTGCATTTTTATATTGCATGTGTGACTTCTTTATATTATAAAATCTAAATTTATGTGGATGAGCTTGCTTTTTTTGCTGGTCAATTACTGATCTTAGAATTGAATGTACGTACACATTAAGTACATGTGATGGATTATCCACCCAAACTTTTTAATTTTCGATCAAATTTAATAAAAATGTCAAACAAAATTTAGTTCAAAATTGGGTTGATGCTGTTTGAATTACATTATTAGCCTCACTATCGATTATTCTTCATTTGTTTTATAAATACCTAATTTGGGCTGCCATTTCTATGCTTATAAAAATCAATAAATAATACAATTTTATATAAACTATCAAATAGTGACATTAACGTCTGACTTTGTAACATTTTTATTTCCAAATATTCACACTACTTCAATAAAATGGATCGAATTCCCTTCAACAAGTTTAATTTTCAAAGGTTAAATATGGTAGTTATTACTGAAGTTATAATTTAATTCATTATTTTTGCTATGAAAATAAAGCTTTTATGATCGATCATGTTAACACGACTATATAGGCAATACTTGTTGTAATGAAACATTCTCTAACAACTTAAATTTTGTTTTCGCATTATGAAACGTCAATTAGGAAAACGTAAAAAGGTCATTTCAAATTGAATTTCATAGCATAAATAATTAGTAATGTTTGAAGGATGATAATTTTTAAGTGTATGAAAACATCTTCATTAAATTAATTTCTCAAAGATCTTTTGAAAATAGAAGGCTGTATTTATATGTTGAAAGTGAGAAAGTCTGAAAAATCTTAAGCACTTATTTTGATGCTTAACAAATCACTTTATATATACATATCATAGAACCATATTATATAAAGCCCAGTAGAAAAATACTGTAGGTACTTGATTTTAAGTAGTAACTTGAAGTTACTTTTTTTTTGTTCGTAATATTTTTCCATTTTAAAATATTTTTTGTTTATTATTTTTTCTCCATTTTAAAAAGGAGCTTGTTTATAATACAATTTCTAGTGCAATGAATCTTTGTATGTAAACTAGTTCCAAACAAGTTTTTAAATACAATGAAGTCTTATCACCCGGAGGAATTTTTTATACAGATAGGTTAATAATCTTTGAATTTCATTTAACGATAAGATTTATTTTTCTACTTTGTACCAATTTATAAGATAAAAAAATCTGATTTATGTTACCGAAGCTAAAAAAGTGATTTCATGGAAAAAATATAATCAATAATATTGTTTTAAAAACAATTTAAAATGGATACGACTTAATTAATTTATTGATTGATAACAATAATTGGATTTTCAGTAATGCGAATAGTATCCGTTCCATTAAATCCAAATTAAAGAGCTATTATACTAATACGAAATTACATTATGAGTTTTTCTCTGTATTCTATAATATTTACATTACTAAAAATATAATTTTATCTTATATTTTTACCAAATAAAATTTATACATATATATTTCGAATATTCATTCATCTAAATTTAGATAATCAAGCAATGGCTTATTCAATCAATAAAAGTATAAAGATATATATTTTAGATCAACAATCTTTTCTTCCAATACTTCCGGGTTTTTCTCCAGAAAATTATTTGTACATAAATTACTGGCGATATTTATTGAGTCGATTTAATGACGCCAACTCTATCAAATTTATCTTTATCGCCAATTTAGCGAATTCCGACCATTCTGGCGTCGCATTAGTCAAAAACAATTCAAAGCCAATCTCACGTGCGAACATACTTTTTTTTGTTGTCATTTCTTTCCCAAGGCCGACTGTGACAGCTCAATATTTGGGCATTTTTTTCCGAAACTATATTTAATTACTTCGTACTACTTATGATTTATAACTTGGACGTAGGAAAGGAAAATAAAAATCTCAAACTCTTCGTATTTAACAATGCAAGTATTGCATAAGTCACAATCGCTTATGAGAAGATCTGGCTTTTATCCTTGGGTTAAAACTTAGCGGTTAACACTTTAAGCTAGATTTTTTATTGTATTTTTGATAAACAGTTGTGGTTTGAATAAAATGTTACTAAAAAAGGGGCACAATTCTTTATTTTAAGCTTTTTTTTCGTCCTTGTTCAGATTGAAAAATTCCTGGTATGCAATAATGCGGTTCAATTTCAGCATCATATATTTATCGGTTATTACATAGTTGAGTAATAATGAGGTGACCTTTAAAGAGATTTTTCTGCAATGTAAAAATTGACTTTCAAGGACTGAAATTGAAGTTCAATTTACTGCAACTTTAATCACTCCAAATAGGATTAATAGTTAAAAGTATAATTAGTAAAATAAATAAATGATTTAGTTCCCGATATTTTGTTAAATTAAATAATTAATGAAATTCATTTATTTTCAGTGTTATCAGGAAAATTGATAAAGTAATATTTAATGAATAAAATACGACTGATTATGAATTCTTATATCAAATTTTTCATATTAATGAATACTTAAAATTAATTCTTCTGTTGGTTGGGTTAGTCAGATGTTCGGCATATCTACTTTAGGATTTCATATTAATAAATTATAATTTATTATCACTTTTTAATAATAATTATTTGGTCATCATAATTATATATTTTTAACAATTGATCATAGATTAAGGGCATAATCAGTTCGTATGCCCTTATATTTATTTCCATAAAATTAATAATTCATTAAATGAACTATGATAATGAATAATTTTATTATTATAAGTGAAATATTACTTTTAAATGAGTAAATATGTTGTGAAAGAAATTTTTTAACAATAATTTCATTTCCTTAATTATAAATTATTCACATCAAAAAAGATCCGAAGTTAAGCGAATATAGAAAATAAAAATAATTTTAAAATTGATTAAGAACTTGATGTATATATACAACACAATTGTTATACAATGCACAGAGCAGGCAGCAGAATTAGGATAACAAATATACTCTTTTTCATATCATCATTAAAGCTATATCGATGTGTGTGTGCGTGATACGCATAGAATATAACTAATTCTATCCGTATCCGTATTGAGTGCGAAAGAAATCATGTTCTGCTTTTACTGTTTCTTGATTCGTCGTTGATCAACTGAAATTACTACCTTTCTCGCATTCTTACCAATGGTTATTATACATTGTAATGTGTTTCTGAATAGAGCATGGATGCAATACTTTAATTATTTACTTTTTATCTTGCGTATACTCTTGGTGAGCTTTACATTCTTAGCAAGATGATAACCGAAAGAAGGATTTGAAAGAAGTAGTAAAAAAGCTAGAATGCTTAAAAAAAGTGATTAAAGCTGTTATTAGTTTTCTTTACCAATATTATTATAGATCTTAAAGATAATACTAAATATCTTGCAGGTCAAATTCATTTTATTCAATATGATGAGATAAGATTTAATTTTTCCTTTTACCAACCTATCTAAGAGAATTATCTTTCTTTTACCTTACTCCCATTTCTCAAGTGAAGTATTTTACAGCTAAAAAAGAATAAATGTAAATACATGCAATGCAAAACTAAACAATTTTATGATTTTAAATTATATGTTATGTAAATAATGTTCAAACTTTCATTCATGCATTTTTCACATTTTTCCTAATAATATTTTTAGAAATACTGATTAAAATCGCTTTTATATTTAATTTTAAATGCATGTTAAAGCATTCAAATTTGATTTAAAAAATTTACAAAATAAATGGTAAAATAAATCATTAATATTTTTCTTTCATTTTAAATAATACATTTATGAATAAATAGGGGCTACACAAGTACGGTGGTTCTGTATTATATATTTAGTACTGTTAAATTCTCAATTCGTTTTTTAAATTTCAATTTTTATAAGAGAAAAATTTATTAAGTAGTCAATAAGTATAATTTTAAAGAGAAAAATAAAATATACGTAGATATGATATAAAAAGAAATAGAATTAATTATTGTAATATTTATAATAATTATCAGCATTAGAAACTATTAGCACATTAGAATTATTGAAGTTCCTTAACTTTTAGAATTTCACCAACAACAGTTCTTGGATAAAGATACTCAGTTAATTAATTATAACCCCTTATATATAAAGTAAAATCTTTTAAAGAAAATTGAATTTGGCAGAATATATTTATATATGGCAATGTATCTCTTGGGTCCTTCTTTAAAATTATAGGTTGATTTTGAAGTGGAATCAATTATGATCCATGTTAAATGATGACATCATATCAGAATCGAAAACTTGTTCTTTAGGTAACAGCATACATTAGTTTAATTGTTATATGGTTTACTTTGCAGGAAATTTTTGAATTATCTTGGGTATTTGTGTTTATAAAAAATTTCAGAATGAAATAGCTTAAGTATGCTGAAATCAACTACAGTTTGATGAATATTACTCACATTTAGGATTTTTATAAACGAACAAAGTTGAAAACTGAAAAGTAAACCATCTTTTGAAGTTGTAAAAGCTAAAACTTTCTGTTTGAAAGACCCAGATTTATTATGTTAGTTTTGCAAAATTGCCTTGAATGATCAGGCATTCATCTTTCTATTTTAACATGATGAGTAAACCTGTTAAATAAAATTCCTATGCTACTTCCTACTACTTGGAAAAATACATGACCAATTTTTCGTCTGATGAATTTGCCAGTCAGAATTCAAAGGAAATTAAGTGATTGGACGTTTATTCTTTCAAATATTTAATTGAAAAATACCTGTAATTTATAAAATTATCCTTAAAAGAAGAATGACTGACAGGAGTAATTTTTCATCTTGCTCCTCCACATTGTTTTCAGGAAACTGAGGAGAGGCGCAATTAAGTAAATGGTCTCTCAACCCTGTCTTAATCAGATGTTGATCTGCGACGCACCCACTGGGTGGCATTTTGGCATCCATCACCCCCACAGATGCCTATGGTGCGATGAAGAAATGCCAAAATTAATCATGAGAAAAATATGGATATTATTTTATTAAGGATAAATGCAACCTATATAATGATTATAGCCCGAGAAATAATTTTCTTATTTCTATTTCGTTCTAGGGTTACCACATTCAAAGTCTCAAAATCAGCAGATACCGTCAACCTCAAACTGAGCAGGTGGCAGAATGCTTAACTCTCTGGCCATCATATTACCATTTCATAGGTTCGTTTTCCACTTCAAGAGTGAATTTTCATAATAGTTCAGAATTAGTTTTAAATTACTAGCCCTGTGATAGAATTAATCTTTATGAGCAGAAAGTGCTTACTGAGCAACAAAATAAATAAATTGCCACCTTCGATTGCAAAATTTGATATATACTCAGAGTATACTCAGGCCCGGAGCAAAAACTTCTTCAAGGAGCTCCCTCTGCTTCACAACAACAAAATTTCAATTCGATTTGACAAATGATTCTATTCGATTGATAAAGTAATTCGATTATAAACTTTCCATTCGATTTGAGAGCACCTCTGACTTGGAGCCCCGAGGCAACTACCCCAAATGCCCTTGTCTAAGTCAGGCTCTGAATATATTGGGTTTACCTAGTTTAAGTAACTTTACTTGAGTGATTGGTGTCGTGTTCAAGAAGTCAAATGGATCCGTAACTGCCAATGATGGTTTTAGCCAGCTTCACTGTATTCTCTGTGTAGAATCACTATCAAATGAGTATACTCCGATGTTCTAGAGATGCTAGTATGGATGGACAATTGAAAATAGGGCTTGGAGAATTCTTCGTCAGGACAATTTCTACATTTTACATATGTCTTTGTATTGTCTACATTTATTTTCATGCAACCGAAGTGACCTTTTCTCATTCTTGTAACTGTCTTTGTGATTTCTCTGGTTTGAACTATCTTGCATATTTGGTGATTCACCTTAATAGTTTTCTCTTTAAGTCTATATCGAGCAATGGCATTTGCGTCGTCGAGTGTAACATGGTCTTTGGAGATACTGTTGTTTAAGTCTCTTGCCTTTTTGCCAATGCATCAGCAAAGTAACTTTACTTAGAGAGCTTAGTTAGCTTTTAGAGTAGGTTCGCTCTCGAATCCGGAAACTAAAAGATTTCGTACTTAATCCACCTCAAAAACCATCACGTTAAGAAGATTTATGATAGTCTGCCACCTGTAGCTTCCTCCTTTAGCATTATGTAAATGATTTCTCTACACTATGCTAAAAAAGGAAGGTCATGACTCAAAACAACGAAGCAATTGGTTTCGTATAGCAATATTATATAACTGACAGACAAAACTACCTAGCAAGGAACATGGATTAATATATAGTAAGATTTCCAAATCCTAGTCAAAAATAACTCTCATTTTTGCTTACAGGTAGAACGAATATACTGTTGCGATGACAGCCCCACTAGGAGAATATAAAATTTTGATGATGAGTGTAGAAAAGGAATCGATTGTTAACTATCATATTACTGATTTTTCACACAAATTTAATTTTGGTTACATTAAAACCAAAGCAATTTCAATGAAAGAGCTATTTTCTCCCATAACATTAGATAGCTTTGCTTAATTTGAAAAAAATACTTTTACATAAGAAGCTAATGCATAATTATTTTTTTAAATTTAAGAAATTTCTGTTAAATCCTGGGAAAATTTATGGTTGCGTAAAATATAGCTCAAACTTCCATGAAAAACAAGAAAATGTTAATACCAAATTAAAATATAATCTTATTAAAAATGAAATATTTCATTACTAATTTTAATATTTCATTCACTCTGTATGGTTTTATTTCTTTATAAATTTTACCCTGAAATTTTAAAATAACACATTTTACAATTTGAAAAATAAGCTATTCCTTTCTATTATTGAACATGTGTAATCTAGATTTTAATATATTTTAAAAAGTGAATAGAAAGACAATTAAGAAGCATTTTCCCTCCATAGTAGAGTGAGTCTAATTTTTGTTACGTCAAATAAGATGTTAATTAGAAGTCAAAAAGATTAAGGTAAGCAAAGTAAGAAAAAAAATTGCGAAATTTCAAATGGTGTAGACTTTTAATAACTGATTTGTTAATTAAAAGTCTACACTCTGCTTTCTGCACCAGTTTGTTATAAAAGCAGACAAGTTACGGCAGAGTGATGGGTATACTCTAAATACCATTAACCCATGAAATATTTCAGAAATAATACCATTTTTTCTCCACCTAGTCAACGACAATCGGAAACTTTACTTGTTTTTAGATCGTAGCAATAATGTAACAACACAATGTAGCATCACCAGATACAAAATCAAACATACCATCACTACCAAGTTTGAAGTTTTCTTGAACATACCCAAAATAGATTAATAAATAATTTATTTGGCTCACACCAGATCTCAATACTGAAGGATTTTTTTATCATTGTTCTTTTAACAAACATATGTCGTCTTAACCATCATTTTTACGAGCTAAGCATTTTCTAAAAATTGGGACTTTTAAATAATCAAAGATACATTTATTAATTCTTGCTTTTTTTCTAAAAATATTCTTTATATTACCCATGTAAAACAGATTATGGTTAAATCTTATCGCAATAAAAATTAATCAATATTATAAAAAAATTTCTTTATGTAATTTTATCACTTTTATTATTGTCAGACTTCAATTATATAAAAAATGTCCATTGAGAATTTGAGATGACTGCTGTATAAATGAATTCTGGAGAATATTTAACAAAGTAATAATACAATTAATATATAGCAATAGCAATTAATTCCAGCAAAAACTTTTATTGTAATCTGAAGTTGCGTTACTTATTATCAAAATAATGGTACTACACTAAAATGTTAAATATGATTTAAGAAAATCGGATGCATAAAAAATCTCTGACTATTTAAATCTCGTTTCAAGTTATGGGTGATAAAATGAAGATTTCATTTATGGAATATTAAATGAAATGACTTTTACAACTTAATTGAATTAGAAGGAAAACAGTTAGATCCACACAACAAAGGTTAAACATTTAACATATTTCTTAAGTTACATTAATTTTGCTCTTAACTTTAATAAATATAATAAAATTTCTAACACAAAATCAATTTTAATCTTACATTTAAGGATAAGTTAAGTTGAATTAAAAGAAAAGACTTTTTTTTTATTCCACAATGCCTCATTCCTTCATCAAACTCGTGTCATCAATTCATGATCGAAGAAAATGCTCTCTCACCTGTTGCTGATGTCTCAATTAAGTAAAAGGTATACTTAACAATCTTGATCATATTGGGATTAGGTTGCTAAGTGATTATCCTTGAAGTAATCAAAGAGCCTGAGACATTTTTTATCACTTGAAATAATCGCATCTCTGGTAGTCTCTTCTCGCTTCCTACAGTTTCCAGTTTGACTGCCAATATTCATAAGGATGCACAGCTTCAACAAACAGATGATCATTGTTTATTCTCGTATAGGGTACATAAAGAAACAGCTATTAATGATTTCAATAGAAGTTTCGGTGTTTTCCCAATCAACAGTCATTTGGTTTGGTCAACTTGATCCATGATAACTGTTCAGAGTTTCCAAAACTATTCTGCCAGAATTCCAAGTATGCAATGCATCGTTCATAAAAGCTATCATATTCTTCTTTCTTGCTGTTACGAACTTGCTCGCCTAGATTCCTATAGATGTTTTCGTTTTTTTGTAATTTTCATACAATACAGAAATAAATGACTAGGTAATCTTTCATGGTTAATAATTTTCAAACTGTTTGTAAGCTATAAAATTAAATTAAATTTTTATGGGAGACGTGAGGTAAATTGGATAGGAAAACCGAATTTTGTCTGAAAATCTGACGAATATGCCTAATATCTATGAGAAAATTCCTCTCAAACGCGAAAATGTGAGGAATTTTCAAATATCTACTATATTTTTCAATTAACAGCTAGCTACATGATGTCCAAGATATACATAAAAATTCACTGTGATTTAAGGCTGGTATAGACTTTTCGTAAAAATTTGGTTCAATCCAACCGTTATTGGAAAAATAAGAAATATGTTCTGAATTTCAAATTTCTGCATACATATCTAAAAGTGATTTCTAGGAAATTCCTCAAATCAGTTTGAGCACATATGAATGAGACACCAGTCAATGAAAATTCTTCTCTGAAGACAAGAAAAAGTGGATACACAAATACTTTGAAATGGTTTCAACTGTTTGGGAAGTAGTTAGATGGTTCAAAAGTATGATTTCATTTACCTCGTTAAAATAACTTGCTTATTTCTTAGAATTTCTTTTTTTTCAATAAATTTCTAATGCTGTCAATTTCTGACAATTGAAGCTAATACAAGGTTGGATCCTAACAGAACCCACACTCTTGGCGCGAATTATTTTGGTTGGCGATAATTATGGCTTGTACCAATCTTGATAACCCTACGTCTATACTATAGATATGGTAAACCAAACTATTTCTGGAATTTCGTTCTGGCTTGGCGCTTTTTTGTCGCCAAATGTATTGGCACTCCTAGAATTTTGACATACAGTAAAATGTCAAGTAATTTTGAATCATTTCAAAGAACGAGATTAATTTTAGAACTGGAACTATCCTCTTCCCATGGCGCTGCACTAGCAGTTGAACATTCGATTTAAGGCCAGGTTTTTAACATGCATCAGCATTTTCAGCACTGCAACCGACCTTTTGTACTCGAAAACTAAGTTTTTCCATAAATTTTATAATGCAGCTCCTTTCCTAGAAATTTATTATCTAACTACTACACTTTTCAAGCTCATCAGTTGTTGATATAAAATCACAATTGACACTAGAAATACAAACGTTTTCGGAAAATTTTCCGACGAAGTAAAGGAAAGAACATAGAATCCTACTCGTTAGATCATAATATCAGACCAAATTAACGTCTATAAATTCTCTTGTTATGCGAGTGTTCAGTAGAATCAAGTTTTTAATTCATTATCTATTTTCATTGCTCTCCAATGGATCCCGAGCCACAGCGATGTTTTTGGAAATGAGCAGGCAGACAGACTTGCGAAAGCTGGTTACCTTTTGATCCAGCCAAATCCCCTTTGCCTTTGCGTAATATCAAAAGTGTAATCCTTAGTAAAATAAAGTATGACAGAGTTTCCTTTTATGCTGATGCGGCTATGGAGAAGCACAGGAAAACTTTATGATGAGAACAATATAATCCCTGGTTCCCTACCACGAGCTGTTGGTGTCGCTTTTTTCCGGATGACAACTGATCATGACCATCTACAAAGGCATTTGCATCGAATAGGTGTAATGGATTCTGCTCGTTGTTTATTGTGCAATCATGATAATATGGATGCTGCTCACCTCAAGAACTGCCCTGAAGTTTTAAAGTTATAACTGACAACTCTTTTGAGGCTACTAAAGGGCTTTATTCTTGTTTTTATAATTGTTCATCTTTTTATTCGGATGCTCGTCGATTAATGGCAAAGATGCCAAGGACGGGCGTAAGATAAAAAATATCTAAAATTAAAGCGACTTTTAAATTATCTGGCTACAGTGACTGCCACATTTCTCTTATAATCTGGATTAAAGTCTGATATTAATTTCCTGTTAAGTACTGTTTCCAACTTAATATACAAAAATTTACGTCACGATAAGAAATATGGAAAAATAAAGATTATTGTTTTAAACAATGTAGCTTAACCACAAACCATTGTCTGATGAAGTTGTTTTTACTAAGAAAGTTTTCATTAATGAATCACTTATTTGTGATTGTTTACATCCTCTAATTATTGATGACTATTAAAATAAAAAAGTATGTTGTTATGTCTACGTTCTCCAAAACACTTAATTTGAAGCAACTGTTAAAATATCAAACTCTGAGTTGTCCGTATTCCCCTGAAATAATAAACTGAAGCCGAGATTTCAAATAAATTAATTGTATTTAAAAGTTGAGTCAGTTGCCGTGCTCACGAAAGTTATTAGAATTAAATTCATCTGGAGAAAAATGTATAAATTTAAGTGTATTTAACTAACTGATTCCTCATAACAAATGCACTTTTACACAATACTGACTGAGTTTGACAAGTACCAAACTGAGTTAATAAGAGATAAAGCTCTCTAATTTTAGCATTAGATTTAATTATTGATAAATTTTAATCAAAACAAGTGTATCAAAATATTTTCATTTAATTCTGGCCATTTTAGAACTAAATATAACGTTAGAAATTTATTCATTTCTTTTATTTCTCTATTCAATTTTTCTTTGAGAAAATGAAACAGTATTGGATACGAACATGATATATACAACTATCAAAAGGCATTTTTATAAGTGAATAAAATCAGATACAAATTAAAAATATTATTTGAAATTTTTTTCTAATTTTCAAGAGCTGTTTTATTTATGTTTCTTGCTGATTTTAACTATTCAGCTTTCATCTATTAATACCATACAATGTATTGAAGATATTTTTCAAAGCCAAATTATGAATAATTTAAAGATAATGGAGCATTAGAACTCTACTGTAAATTTTTGCTATTTGTTCTTAAATTTTGTTTATCATCTCAATATATATATATATATATATATATATATATATATATATATATATATATATATATATATATATATATATATATATATATATATATGATATAGATATATATATATATATGTGTGTGTGTGTGTGTGTGTGTGTGTGTGTGTGTATAAAAAGAATAGTATCTCAATATACTTTAATTTTTTATTGATTAAATTCAGATTATATATTTTCTTAAAACTATCAAGAGAAAGATTGATAGATGTAATTTTGGAAGAAAATACAATTGAAGTAGTAGATTTTTTAAAATGTATTAATTAACTGGAAAAACTTAAGCCTTTCCGAATGCTTTAAGGGAACGAAAATATATGAGAATTCTCAGAAAATAAAAAAAGCAAAACAGAATACGTTCTACTGAAATGTCACATAATTTTAAATAAGCATTCTTTGAATTTATTTAACTTTTTATTTCTTGCGCATTTTTATTGCAAAAACCACTTTATCGGAACAGTTTCCTTCATTTGGCGTAATTTATGCTTCAAGATTAACATGTTTAACGTGAATCGGCACCACGTACAACTGCGAAAAAACTCATCATTTTGACAGCACGGAACTTTGATGTCCCGCTGGCAACGATAAATGAGGAAAAAGATCTGGAAAAAAAAAGTTTAACTTGGTCGATGTATACTCAATCACCAATCTATCCCTGAAAAAAATGGATGAAAAAGTAGTTTTTCAAGCATTTGCATGATGTAAGAGTTACCTTAAGGAAGCATTAAATTATTACTTAATACTAAGGAAAGCATTTTTTTCTTAATAACTTCATATTTCAAATCAAAAGATGTATGTTTTTGTAAGTCCAATGTAAATACCCATTACTAAATGAAAAGAGGGAGAGAGACATCCTTAAAAATATACATAATTTACCTGAAGTATATGGAAAAATAGATTATTTGTGCATCACATTTCCAGTTATTCGTTTCTGTTAATAGAAACTGCTACTCATGGTCAAACACTCGTAATTTTGAACTTCGATCGAATGACGAGATTGACTTCTGGGCTGGAACCATGTTTTCTTGATCGTCTTCGAATTGATTTTTTGCTCTTCTTGTAGTAATGATATTCTTTAAACAGCAACCAATTCTACATCATATTAATAGGTTTTACTTGATGGACATTTAACTTGTTTGGACCGTTTTCGTAAGGTGGTCTTTTAGTGAGGTTGGAATTGAACTCGATACTTTCCGTCACTTTTCCCACAAGGTAATCTTGGCCATCATAAATTTAAAAAATATTTATTACTCAAAAAGACTATTAGTTGGGTATCGATGCATTTTTGGTATATATTTTTGATGATTAGACACAATGACGGTTAATACATTTCATAAATTCAGGTATTCTGTTCAAAATTAAAAAAAAAAGCAAGAAAGTGATTAGTACAATTCATTAATAAAAGAAAAGAATAAAAAAATTAAGGAAACGAAAACTAATTGTCTTAAAAAATGAGAATTATATAGTTCTAACAAAAATATTCATTTAATGAATATTTACATAATCTTATGATATTGAAATATATCAATACATAAATGCTAACGTTAAAATCATCGTAATTAAAAATTAATATATAAAAAGCCACATATTCATTTTTTTATTACTTCTTCTTTTAAAATAAAAATTGCATGAATGGTGCGTCAAATTAGATAACTGTGTTACGAGTTACTTTTTTCATATTTGAAAATATTTTTGAACAATATAGAGAAAAAAACATTTTTAACTTTTTTACTGTAACGCGTAGCTTAATTGAATTCAGCAGAATGAATTATAGACACAGAAGTAAAAACATTCCTACATATTTTCTATTTTTATTTTATTACTTTTATATATTTGCAAATATTATAACAATATAAAGGTAAGAAATCAGGTGCCTGTTGATAAAATATTTTCATATACATTTATGTATTTTATCATGACAGAAATTTTTATACAAATCAAATTCCTATTTTTACACACTATAAAACAATATCTTGGTATTTCGGAAAACATTATCTCATAATCCGCTGATCATATTTCAACATTTGCTAATGGATCAAAATCAAAAAGCAAGTTCAATTAAATCTTTTAGGAAGTCATTAACTGATTAATAAACTAAGTCTAGTTCTTACTAAAAACGTGCTTAATCTAATAAATATATAGCACTAAAAGAACGTTAGAACTTATGACAAAAAGAAAGCATTTATTTCTTCTAAAATAGGTAAAATGCATGTCGAGAATGCAATGTCAAGGAATAGTACATCACACGCCCGAAATGAATTATAAATGGAACAAAGTACATATTTATAAATAAATGTCACTTCATAAAAAAATACAGTTTTTTCGAAGTAAAAATGTACGTCGATGTTTATCGTAATTTCTTTTGTTTCTGAAATTCTCAAAATAGAATCAACCAAAAAGATTGTAAAATAAAAAGCTTATAAATGAATAATTTATATAGACATTTATTTAATCACAAATTAAAAAAGTTGAAGCGAAATTTGTAAGAAGAGACTTATGAAAAACTTTAAAATACCATATATATATATATATATATATATATATATATATATATATATATATATATATATATATATATATATATATATATACATATATATATATATATATATGTACTTAAAGTTGTAGTATAAACATCAAAGCATTATTAAAATCTTAATTTAGCAAAGAAATTTCAATAAGTTTCAAATTTTTAGCTGCTTTAAGAATTAGGTTAAGAACAACAGAAATAAATATACAAAAAATATTTGATAAAAAGTTAAAAAAAACGATATTAAGTTGGTAGTGATGGTATAAATTTCGCAATACCATAAGTAAAATTGCCAGCTTTTCACACAACATAATTTAATTATTTTGGGTCTGTTATCCTTTAAGAGCATGGATAGAAGTACTAGATTTATAGTTTAAGAAAAAATTGCTGTATCTAGTATTTGGAGCATGCTATATTATATTACAACAGAATGCAACACATGTTAAAATATTTTCACTATTCAGTTGAACTGGTCACTATTGCAGTGGATGTTAAAGGATTATGTGATGTGTTCCTCATTAAAATAATTATCATTACTAATACACACACACACACACACACACACACACACACACACACACACACACACACACACACACACACACACACACACACACACACACACACACACACACACACACACACACACACACACACACACAAAAGAAATTTAGTTTTAAAAAAATCATGCATTCGACTCTCTCATTGTGAGTGAATGTTTGTAGTGACTCGGTGTGCACTTTAAACAGTCTTTCTCGAACTGAATAATCTTCGAGTGTGTAAGAATGTAATTTGGCAAAATTAAATCAATTAAAAAGAAAGATGTAAATTATGGCACAATGCCATCCATTCCTATTGATTACCCATGGCGTTGTAACTAATGAGATTGAAACAATGAAAGAAACGGATGGATTAATGAATCTTTTATAAGATAAAGCATAATAATGAATGTGGGAATGTTCGTGGTCATCTAAAGGTCGTTGCAATACAACTAGTTCAACCAATAGATTTTATGAAGTATAAATGTTTTCGTGTTTATAGAAAAGTCTTACAAAAATTCACCTATGAATTACGAAGTACTCTGCTTGAGAATTAAAAAAAAGCTCTAGAAACGAATGTTTTTATTCATTTGTTTAAATACTGTTAGATTATGCATGAAGTATTATCTAATGTCGATATAGACTTTTTTAGAAAAACGGATAATGTTATACAAGAGCAAAGAATAAAAGATAAATGTAAAAATAGTCATGTAATAGTATAAATAATCATTATATATATATATATATATATATATATATATATATATATATATATATATATATATATATATATATATATATATATATATATATATATATATATATATATATATATATATATATATATATATATATATATATATAATTTCCGAATCATCTTTTAAGTAAATGAAACATTTTTATACTAAGTTGTTTTTAGTTATTTTAATTAAATATTATTGACACGCTGATTTGAACTCTTTGTAAAGTTATACCACGACGCAATTAATTTAAACGATGTTACATCCCTCTCCAAAACTCTTCTCCCGAAGAAAATATTTTTTTAATTGTTATCTATGCTTTACGGCTGAAAGTTGGAGAAAAATATTTACAGCACACATCAGACCCTTTGCTCTGTCTAACCTCTCACAACAAATTGATTTTCAAAAATAATGACATTTAATGTATATTTTTAATTTAAAAAAGATATTGCAGTATTGTTTCCTGTTTTCCAAGAATGTGTTTTCTATTTTGCCAATACATTGCCTGTTAAAAATACATTGGAACCTTGTGAGAAGAATCCCAGCTTCAATATTTAATAACATAATGGAAGAGAATTTTTAAGCGTTTTACACTTCATTCGATTTGATATTTGGTAGTTTTTAGTTAAAATTTAATTTCGTGATGTAAAACATCGTTTTGAGACATTGATAACTAAATTATTTTGTAACATGTGCACTTTTAAGTGTTGAATTGGAGAAATTCTTTTAGTCACTTTTAAGTCAGAACTTATATCAGAAGTGATTTTTTTTAGTTTATTATGTTTCTAGTTACTTTAGTATGCCGTGTTTATAAGAAGAATTAATGTTAGTCCTCCTTCTGTTTTCATAACATTAATTTCATGCATGTCTTTTCGGTTGATAACTAAATTAGAATTTAAAATATGTTTTGTGCACACTTTTAATTTATTAAACCAGGAGTGTGCTCAAACTTCTTTGAGTCACGAGCTGCTTTTAATTATTTTTAGGTCTACGGATTAGAAAAATTAGAATTGGCTATCATCCCAAAATGTCTTGGCTGTCCACTGGTTGATCACTGTTAACTTAATGCCCTCTCCTGTGTTAAACAGTAGAACTTTGTTTTCACAGTTAATCAAAAATGTAATTATAAGTATTTTTTTAATTCTTTTGATTTTTGTTCATTTCAGTATGCTGTATAGAAAAAAGATACAATGTAAGTTATTTTTTCAAAGATAAAATATTCCCCAAAGAGAGGGATATAATCTCTAAAATTTAGATGTGCAATTTCCCCGTGGTAAAATCTAAACTATAAGTATGAGACCAGTCAGGTGCTAACTGTAAATTCTCTGAGGCAGATGTAAAATTATCTAAAAGGAATGCAGCAAAGCAAAAAACATTCAGTTAGTACTGTACTAATAAAAAAATAAAGCACTTCTGGAATAATATGTGAGTTATATTAAAAGTTTATATATATATATATATATATATATATATATATATATATATATATATATATATATATATATATATATATATATATATATATATATATATATATATATATATATATATATATATATATATATATATATATATATGTATATATGTATATATATATATATATATATATGTATGTATGTATATATATATGTGTGTGTGTGTGTGTGTGTGTGTGTGTGTGTGTGTGTGTGTTTCTACTTATTCATTGAAATAAGTAATTTGTTACTGTACATAGATATAATTTCAAACCTCGTTATGAAATTTTATGAGAATTATGAACTCGTTATGAGAATATTTATGAAAACTGGCTGTAATATTTTAAAACTTTTCTTTAAATTAAACTTTTCTGTATATGTAAGTATTATTTGACATCTTTTAGCATATAAAGAAATTTAAAAGTATATTTTCGACATTAAGAAATTCAAAAAAAAAAAATTGTAATCGAATACACTTCTAATAAAATCTTTTTCGGCAAATTCATTTTTGTGAAAAAAAGTTGACTAAAAGTGATAAAATAAACAAATAAATTAGTTTTAAATATGGAAATCTCTCGCAATAAATATTTAATTTAAAGTTTTTTTAACGCGCAAAAAAACGATGATGAGATATATAAATAAATTATCAATGTTCTTAAAGGAAATAAATTAAAAAAACAAGAAAAAATTATTCACAATTAACCGGTTCGATTGCTTAAAAGATGTTTTTATTTTTTCTTAAAAGACAAAATACTCTTTTTTTTTTCTCCAGCTATTTTCCAGCCGAAAAGAATTCGAATAAAAATATTTAAGACCTTGTAATAAGGAATTCGAATTTCATTGATCGACCTGAATTTCTTGTTTTAATAAATTTAACGGTTCAGTTAATTTTTCAATTTGCTTTGACATGTTTTTTTAAATCAGTTTTCAAAACATTATTACATTATTTACATTTTGCATTTATTATTTTTAGGTACCCACTTTCTTATTCTATATATATCTTTTCATATTCAAAACATTATGTGGCTGTAAAGCTTATAATTTTAAGAGAATTTCAAATATTTATAAGAGTTTGAAATTTGAGTTATTGAAAATTACTTAATCATCGTGTTTTCATCTGGGGAAATTACGCACGTTTTTTCAAACAAACGTTTAAATATTTCAAAATATCGTTTTTTTCCGAAGGAATGGTATTGTCCACATGTTATTTTTAAACTAATGCGATACAAAAAAATCTATGCTCATGTATTATCATTATAGTGTAAATTGTGTAAAAGTCATTTAATAAACAATAAAACTATTTCGATTTAATTTTAATTTCATTCTTGAATTTCTGTTCTCTTGTGCATTATTTCCAATTCATTTTTTGTAATTTTTCAGTTATGTCACATCAGAAATATGTGCAACCTACTGAGGTTATAAAAAGCTTCATAAAGCATATCACAGATAGCGAATTTAAGATATTATAATTAACATTCTTTTTAGTTTTGTACGAAACGTATTACTTTATAATCATTAACTAAAGAACTTAATAATGCTATAGCAAATGGTATTTATAGTTTTGCACAATATGTAGCATTTTCACTCACTAATTAGATAATTTAATGATGTTGGAACAAATGATCTCAACCAGCATTGGATATAGAAAATTGGGCATTTATAATTTCCATTTCAAAAGAGTTTTTCGAAGTAGAACATTGAGTTTTATGAATTTTGTTTTTTGTGACATGTAGAATATAGTCTACTATCTGAAAAGCTCTTCTGAGCAATTATGACACAATAATGCTCAAATCCTTACAATAGTTTTTGGCCCATAGGCTGTTTACATCGCAGTGCCAAATGTAATATACTATTCTACATTCATTTTATTTAAATTATTCCGGCTTTTTATGTTTTTATTTTATGTATTAACATGCTAAAACAGAACTTGTAATGCAGAAAAATACTGATAATTAATATTTTAAGTTCATTTTTGGTACACTTATTTGTTTAACTGTGGCATATAACATGGTATATTTCTATTTTATATGTAGAATGGTCTTGTTTTATTCCATAAAAGCCTCAGGCTTGGATAATTACAAACTCTTAAGTAGTTGAAGTTCTGAGGCCCATTTTCAGTCTAATAATAAAACTCGTTAACAGTTTCCTGATAAAACATTCAGGAACTTTTAAGGTGCTGTTGAACATTATTATAAGACTTTGCTTTTTAAATTAATTCAGAAATGGAAACAACAGTTTTAAGTAATGAAATCACGCTGTGTATTTCAACATTATATTATAAGTTACGAATTCTTAAATGAAATGAAATCCTCTTACCTTTTAGTGGCTAATTATATTCATCAAGATGAAATTAAACACTTAGAAGACTTAAAAAGTGGAGAAGTAGGAAGAAGCGATCCGAGAGGTTCTACCTCCTACAGTGAAACTAAGGTAGCAATGAAACGAGCGAACGGAATAAAGGAAGAGGAAGAGTTATTGCCTAAATTTGGCCTAGTGACGAATTCATTACTCAAGGAGGGACCGATCATCAAGTGCAGAGTTAATATCCTTTAATACAGGAGAGAAATGAAAGGAAATTTAGTCTGATCAGTTTTAATTACTAAATGATTGCCAAGTTTTATACCGATGTGAAGCTTAATTGCAATTACCCATACAGGCTTAAGTAAAATCATGAGCACGTAAAAAATACTTTTATTTTAGTTTCTTTTATTCTGTTTGTTTCTCAGTGTAAAAAGGAATTTTCTATTCTTAAATGATAAATTTCTAAGAGTGTAAACTGGAAGATATTTTGCGCAAGAATACTCAAAAAATTGTTTCCTATTTACATTAAATGGTCTTTAAATAAAAACGTAGAAGTAAATATTTTGTAATGTAAAATTTTGTGTGTAGAGATTTTACTTGGAACTATTTTATATTTTCACATTAAGTAAAAGTTAAAACAGAAGCACTCAAAAAATATCGAAATACAACTTTCATTATTTCTAGATACATTTTAGCTGCACATTTTAAAATATATCAGTGTATAAATTAGATTTTTAGTGATGAAATTTCTTTTAAGTAATCCCTCTAGACTCACTGATTGGTAATAATCTTCCATATGTAGTTGAAATAACAAAAGATGAAGCTGCAAATCATAGAAAAATATATGTAAATTTAAATCGAAGGCTTACATAAAATCCTTTCAACACTCATGCTTTTTGCATCAAATTTATCTTACCTTTTTCAAAGAAATTTAATTATTATTTTTATATAAAATTTTCTTTGAAAACCTTTATTAAAATTATTTTATAAAGCTTATAATAAGGGTTAGTCAAAGCTTTTATCTCTTAGTAAATAAAATATACTTCTGAAATATGTTTGCTTAGAAAAAAATGAAAAATAAATTCTTGGAATTAAGGAAATCCATAGAAAATTTTTTTTCCAAACCTCTTTTTATATTTTTAAACATAGTTGTAAGCTAGGCATAAAAAAATTAGACTTTGCCTATAAAAATTTGAAGTAAAAAGATTTTGATGCAGTTTTATATTTGATTGATGAATAAGCAATCAAAGACAAATAAAATTTTCTTGATGTTTATTATATATATACATCTACAAAATGTAACACTGCTAATAAAAAGTTGGATTAATTGATTTTGATCTACGTTCGTGTTTGATGTATCAATAAATGAATACTTCATAATTAATATAAAAATCACTGTCAACTACAAAAATGAGGACTACATAATTTCATAGGAAGTAATTTGTATAAAATATGTACATTTTCAGCTTAAAATTAATTTTATATATTTTATAATAGAAATGCATAATTATGACATCATAAATCAAAATGATAATGACATCATAGACACAATGTTAATATTTAATCATGAAATTATAAATCAAATTTCTTATGCTCGCAAATAAAATAAGATTTGGTGATAGTCCCCCAAGTCTATTTGCCATTTCTTGTGTAAAAACATAACAATTTCATATCCAACGTTATCTTGGTTAAGATTATGTGGTTTTGCAGGAAGAAATATTCTCTCCTTTCCAACTGTCAATCAACGATAACCAGCTCATTAAAGCTCAGCCCACGTTACAGCGATTAAAAGGTTGGAATACTTCAAACATTCTGCGGTTGTGGACAGGAATCGTGAACATCGAACGCCCATTCTCCCTCAACCGAAATCAATCTCAACAGAGTTCTTAATATACAAATTTTTTTTTTACTAGAATCCTTTCTTTATTGATTATTTCGTTAATTATTTTTGAAAAAGAAAGAAGTGTTGATTCGTCTTGAATAACTCCGTGGGAGATGTGTGTTTGAAATAAATTTCTAGAGTATTTGAGGGATCTCAAGGTAGAAAGTACTTGTGTGATTTTTTCCCCACGTGTTTTTCGTTCAAAATGCATTAACATTTTTTTAACTCCCAAATAGCAGTTTAAAAAGTAAGAGACTATGTTTTATCGTGATCTTATATATAAAAAATTGCGTATTCTTTTAATTATAACGTCTAGCTTTAATAAACTTTTAATCTTTTGAGTACTTTAAGATAAAAAAAATTAAGACAGAGTTTCTTAAACCACGAAAAACTTTTAATTTACGGAAGGCTTTTAAAATCAACTAATCGTAAAATTAAACTACGAGTGTTTTGTTGTACTTAAATTAAAAATATTATATTAATAAATTATTATAAATTAATATTTTATTAATTATAATGAAGATTAAGGTATTGTATACACTAATTTTCAATGTTCCCTTTTTTTATATGTCAATTGTTTCTCTCTTTCTCTCTTACACACACACATAATAAATAACACAGAAAATTTCATATAGTGCGTTGATTCAGAAGTCTTTAGTAAAAATCAACATAATGTTCAGTAAAAACAATATGTTATTGAAATGTTTTACACGGATAATGCTATTTTTTTCTTTTGAATATTAAAGTAATTTAGATCAGTTATATTTAAAGTATTTTTCCAAATAAATGATTTTTGTCGAAGCAATGGCAAGCATGTGAAAATTAAGAATAGTATAATTTCATATTTTACTTATAATCAAGCATATTTCCAACTGAATGCGCATTCATCTTAACATTAGATTTTACAAATTAAGCATGAAAGAACCGCATCATCACAATTACTATGGCTTGGACAAGGGTGATTCCGCAAACTTCTCATCACGAGAGAGACCCCAACTGATTAAATTCTGTTCGCAAATTGAATGAAGGAGAGACCGTTTAAATTTTTATATTTGAAATCTGGAGCTGTCTTTTATAATCTGGTAGTGTTTAGTTCTCTAATTTTTTGTTTTAATTGCGAAATATTTTGACTCCGTATGGCAGACAGTTAATGGTCTAAGCATGTTGTAAGTGCCCGTCCCTCGAAAATTGCCTTGTGTTAGGATATTTTATGAATTGTATTTAAGTATCGCACAAAGGAAGAAACCCGGAAAAATCTATATATTTATTTTTTTCAATCATTTTGACAGTATAATTTTTAAGTAGAATAAAATCTTTATAGCTTTTATTTTTTTTTTTGAAAAATGGATTATGAGCAATATTATGTGACTAAAAATATCTGCCAAAATTTCAACCGAATACTTGAAAAAAGTCATTATTTACTGCACAAAATTTTTTCAACAATAGATTGAAAGAAATCCCATTTCTTAGTTATATTTTTACAACTGTATTCTTTTAAAAATAATTCTTAAAATAATATTTCTTTTTTCATTTACTTACATAAAACCAAAATACGTTTTACATTTTTTCTTCGATAAACAAATTAAAAATTGAAATTAAATTTCTTTTAGAATGCTTATTTTACGTTACCAACCTTTATACATCTTCCAGTTATAAAATGTATCTTTTTATAAATGACAGTTTATATTTTTTAGAAATGCTAATACACAGAATATACGCTGTGTATTAGCATTTCTAAAAATTTTTCCAAAATATATTATTTCTTATTGGGTTTCACTTTCGTTACAATTTTATTAAATAATCATGAATAAGGTTAAATTAATAGTAGGTATTATTTAATCATATTTATCATTAAAGAAAGAAACCTAAGTCTGAAACTGTTGAATTCATCCGACATTCATGTAAATTGTACAATTTTTAATAGTACGGATATTATTTAAAATTTTAAGTGCATTGAAGAAATATGTGGATGTTCTGTCATAACTGTATATTGCCCATAGAGCCATGACAAAATTCCGAATTCAAAATACGAATGTGAATTAGAAAAAATTGTGAATCTTGTGAAATAAAAAATTTTTTTATAGAAAAGTCTTAAAGAAATTTTTGAAAACCAAATATTTGATTCAGATTTCCTATAAATTAACGTGTGCTTGTTTTCCTTTCATTTTACTCAATATAACATAAGCATAAGGATAACTCAATACTAATATTTATATTATTTTTAAATGACCATTTTTATTGCTTGGTTTTTATAATGTAATAGAAACATCCCCGTTTATTTAAAATTGTTTATTGTATCTTATCCAACTATAACTGCAACGTATTACTTTTATCTTGCAGCTAAGCAATGTATTGTTATTGAGGCAATGTATTGCTCTTTTATGAATGTCTTTAGCAAAAAGCACAGACATTTTTTTTTCACTATTTCCCAGTAGTCAAGAGAAAGTAACCTGGAACTATTATGTTCCAGGTTACTTTCTCTTGACTATACTTTTCTAAATTTTATTCTCATTCCATAAAGCAGCTTTAACATAAAAAAAATCATTTATCTTAGTAAATAGGAATTTAGAGCTTCGAAATTATTAAAATTATATCATTTTTAATCATTTTGTGAAAATAAAAAAACCGGGTGAATTTAACAGTATTATATATCTTAAAAATATATCAAATTAATAATATTTTAAGATTATTAACATTATTATATTACATATTATTAACATTATTAAAAAAATCTTAACAATATTTTTACCTAAGATCAGATGGAATGGTTGAATTATAAAATCCAAATATGATGATTTACATTTTTGAAAATTTTGTCTTTAATTCTTTAAGTATTTGTAAATATAAAACAACTATGGAAAGCATTTAGTATTTAAATGACTATACACAGGCTATTACCTCTCAATCCTTAATTAAAAATGTATTGTTCCAATATTAAAATTTTCATAAATTAAGCAAAATATTATTTTAATAGTAATTTAATTAAAGAAATATATTCCTGTAAATATTCTGGTGTGTTAATTTTGTATGGGGTCTTAAGATTTTATTAGTTTCCTTTCTTAGTAGAAACAAAAAATACCTGATGTTATACTATAAAAGTTTATGATAGTATGAAAACTTTCTTTTAAATTTTACAAATTAACACATTTATTAATTTAAATGAGATTTACTTCTTTTAAATTTTAATCTAATCGAATTAAAACTTGAAGGAATTAAATCATTTAATCTCATCATTATTTTAATACTGCTTTAATACAATCTACATTTCTTATTTTATATATTGCCAATAATTGCAAATTTAATTTCTCAGTGAACGAAAGGTTGTTGAATAAACTAAGAAATTGCAAGGAAGTATTTTTTAATTCAAATGCAACTCTTTCTTCTCTTACTTGATTAGAAGTCATTGTCGCTTTAATGCAAATTGTTCAGTTATTTAAAAACGCTCAAAAAATCAGTGTTTAAAATGAAAACCAATAAATTTAAGATTAATTCTTAACTAAAGCTCACATAGTCCTTTCTTAATTAAAGATTTCTTATTTAAAGTTCTATTTTTCATAACTGCTGATAGAAAAATTAACTTTTTGCTCAACCTTTAAAATGTATGAAAACATGACTAAAAATGAATGTAACTAAGTTATACTAACATTTCGTAAGTTTACAGGAATGAATTATCGATTCCAATGATTAATTAAGATAATGTGCTACTTTATTTTAATTATTTTTAAAATATCAACTGTATATCTCCATTAAGCATTTCTACAATTTGAATTACGTATGTATCTATGTAAGTGGAATTGTATATTTACATTTGAATAATGCATTATAATACATTTGTGAAACTCAATAAGTACCATTAGTATTTGATGCTTTGTACAAATCGATTTCAGTTATCAAAGAACACTTGTCATTAACCCCAAAATAAAAGCCTATTTTTGGTTTCTATTTCAAACATTGTATTTAAGTTACCTCTGGAATTTTTACAAAGTCGTTTCAATTATTTTATTGAAAAATGAATGCACGTGAAACGCAAATGCTATCAGACAATTTTTATATATACTAACAAGCACGAATTATTTTTTTAAACTATAGCCAATATTTCATTTTTTTATGTATTAAGAGAGAACTGGAATTCATAAAATATTGCAAAAAAAGGCCGAGTGAGATTCCAAAAACTTTATTCAAACTCCAAGACAATGAAAAATACACATAAAAAATACATGTCTCATTAAGTAAAATCTTTTAATTTTAAGTGCTAATGAGACCGTTTCGCGTAATGAACTTCTTTTGTTTTAAATTATTCATATAAACACTCACTATGGTTGATAAAATAATGATTTCAAGTACGAGGAACAAACCATGCAATTCAAAAACCTGCAAGAATAAATAATATAATATTATATACAGCTTGTTGTTCATAACAAAAAAAATTGTCTTGCAACAATGACTTTAATTACATTTAAATTTATAAAAACAAAACTTTTGAAACTATAATTAAATATTTACCTCATTATAATTTTATTTTTCTAACAATAGTTATTTAAGTATTAAACATATTTGTTAAGATAATTTTTTACTCGATACTGCAATGGATTGGTAACGAAAAATATTTATAGATAGTATTAGTTAAAATCGCGCCGAAAATAGTATTTGAAAAAATATTTTACATGTATAAATGCCTTTCCTCATTTAATAAACTTGTTGAATATATACTTATGCATGATAGACATTATATATTAAGATTTGCTGCTTTGAGAGTGCATTTAGAATATAGAAATTTTCATACAAATACCAAAATTTAGAATTAAATATTTCTATAAATGGATTTTTGATAGAAATTCAATATTTGATACAGTTAAATTAATACTGTCTTCTTCATTCTAAATAATAAAGATCGTTTTATTAAAATTGGGAAAAAAATATTATTTTTTTATTATATATAATCAAAAAAAATACTTTAATTTCTATAACTGAATAAGTGTCACGAAGTTCACGTATCATTTGTTTCGGCAGTGCGACATTTCTGTTTGTTGTAGAAAAATATACTTTAAATAATTTTCTACCTATTTAGGTAAAAAGTGCGTAGAAATTGATGAAAATAGGGTCATTTATAAATCAGAATCAAAAAAAAAATATTGCTATTTATCCTCTGATAAAAAGATTACATTACAAAAAGATAAATGGAACGACAAGGTTAACTTGGACTTAAAATCAGGATTTTTGTGGAAGCTAAATCTTTTTTATTCGAATAGGAAATAATATTTGTGAAAGCTTCGTATGATAAATAATTTAAGATGTAATTAGCAAGAATTAAAATTTACTTCTTTCATTAGTTTGATATTTGGTTGTAGCAACATCCTTTATAATGTGTGTTATATGAATATTATATTCATACCAACTCACAAGAAATATTATTCGTAAATATAGGACATTTTTGAACTTAAATATATTTTAATATTTCTTAACGATAATTTATTTTAAATACATGCTTTTATTTTATGCATTCTTTTAAATATGATACATATAGATTATGAATCAAAATTTTGCGACTGTGATATGCATGGTGATAATATTTGCTTTCTTAATTTAAAATATATATACGATTTTACGAAGATAACGAGCTTTCAACTAAACATTTTTCCGAGATATTTTCAAGAGACGCAGCATTTATGCCTATGCAAGTTATATGTTTTATCTTCATTTTGAGAAAATTAGAAATAATAATAACTAGAATAAGGAGTCAAATTGAATTTGTTATAACATTTCATACGCATACATATCCTTATAATTTTTTCAAACATAAAATTATGGTTAAATTGTTTTAGAAAGGATTATATCTTATATCTTGAAACTGAGCAAAATTTTACAACGGATTCTTTCATATTTTGGTGTAAGTTCTTTAAATATTTTAGAAAAAAAACTTTTGTAAATATTTAAATGAAATATTTAAAAGGAATAAAGGTATGATCTCTCTTCTTTTTCAAACGTTTTATTCTTTAATAGAATTTCCATGGTGATAAAATTCCAAATTTGTTGAATGATTTTTCTGAATCAAACTTTTGACATCGTATAATTGATAGTCCAACATGCAAAGGCTATTGTTATTCATATTAATATCCATATTGTAAATTGTCTACTAGGAAGAAGTTTTATAGATAATGTACTATTATCATATTTTGCAAGAGGGAAAAACCAGAAGAACTCTGAAGCATCTACTCCGTTAAATTTTCATGAAGATAGCAATAACGCAATATCCATTTCCCGTTGTTCAACAGTGGTTGAAATCGATCCCGGAACTTTTCGCTTAGAAAAAACAATGTTCTACCTCTAGGCCACGGTATGCCTCAAAAATATAAGTTTGAAAATTTTACTTAAAGGCAAAATTGTAGATTTCTTGCAAAAATATTCAATGTATGCTTTAATGCTTGTTTCGTCACGATTGAAATAGTGAGAAATGTAATTTGTAATTTATTTATCAATTGATTTGATTATTGGATTTTACAAAGTATTAAATAAATTTAATTCAATCAATCTAGATGATAATTTCATGTATGTTTATATAATAAAAAAGATTGAAATAGGGAAAGAGTACTGTTTTAGTGTAAATATACCAGAAAGTGAAGGAACTTCACATTATTAAACATGCCCTGATTATAATCTTTTATATCTTTGAAAGCCAAAGATATAATAGCTATGTATACAATTTTTATTGACTTTTTAAATGAATTTAATTTTTTAATTGCTAGGTGTTTCCAACTTAAAAATATATTACAATTAATAGTGAGTATGATTATAATTATCATTGATTATTTTATTGATTATAAAATCTCAATATGCTTATAGAAATGTCTTTTATCCCTGAAAATGATTCATTTGAAGGATCACTGTAAGAAAAATGTATCAAATAAATTTCCAACAGAAATAAATTTAGTGCTAATCAAGCAAGCATTTTAACGTTTAAGGACTGGATTTTACATACTTATTTTGAACTAATTTTTATTGCTAAATTATAAATATATCAAGTGAATTTTATTCAATATAAAGTATTATTCCAGTTTTATAAAGAAAATTAGAAGATGTTGGTTGTTTTACTATTTTATGAATCAATTTCATTTAAATAAGAGCTCTTTGCTATTCCACTAAAGGTTAAATAAACTTAAAAGCAAACAAATTAACGTGGATTCGTACCCGTTTTAACAGGTAGTTATGACCATTTATAAAGTGCTCTGTTCTACTGCTGAGAGCTGCCATCTTTTCCTCAAGTGCGTCAATGGATAGTTGCTGCTTTTCATCCTAAATATTTAACAATCAAAAATAAATTTGAAATAACAAAAATTGTAAAAAATTATCTTAAGTTTCACTTAAGTAAAATTTATCAGAAAGCTAAGGTAAACCTTAGGTTTTGTATGAAAATAATTATTATTTTATACAAAAATGATGTATAAAAATGTTTACTGTTCATTTGCATTTGAATTTCAATAATTGATACTTTCATTACATTGTTAGCTGCAAAATTTACAAATTAAGTTTTTCGTTTTGGTTCAAGAGGGTTTTCAAAAAATATTTAAATTAAATAGAATCAATATTTATTTTAAATAATTTTAAAGGCCCATTTTTAAATATACTGTTTTTAAATTTAAAATATATACTGATAATATACTCATTGATTTTACCATTTTCAGATTATATATTAGGCGTTCAAGAGAAGCTTCAATAAAGTTTAAAAACTCCCCATATTAAAAAGTTGTCATAAATTAAAATAGTCATCTTTGTTATTATTTCAATTAAGGAATATAACTTTTCATTATTATTAAAGGAATATCAATTTATCATAATAATTTTGAAAGAGTTTTCTTTAAATTTCAGAGAAGGATAATTTAATTTAAATATAATAATTAAAGGTAAATATATTTTGAACAGTTGAATCTTAATAATTCATTTTTAAAAATATTGAATATATTTTAAATTATTTAAAAGTTATAATGAAATGAATTTCAATGAATAAAAAATTAAACAAGAAAGAAATATTATTCATTAAAGTACAGGAATCAATAATAGTTATGATAAAAAACTCCTTGTACACACAAAACAAAGTAAGTTCTGCCACAACATTTTGTGTATGAATAAAAAACAATTAGCTATTCAGTGCTGTTAAAATTATAAATATAAGAATTTTTCAATAGAAATGCTCCTATTAATCTTATTTATATATATTTTACAAACATTTTATGTGACTTCTTTATATATCGATTGACATTATTAACTGAGACATGAATTAAATACTAGGGACAGTTGTCGTATAATCCATGATTCCAAATTCTAGATAGGCGAATTTTTGGCGGATGTTCTTATGTATCTGGCAATCTCGTTTTTATTAAGTCATACATTTGGAGACCTATAAGAACTATGCAGAAAATTATATTTTGGTAACCCTAGTATTTACGTCACAATACGTCATCTTGGCAACATTTCTTCATCACCAAAAAATTCTGAATTTGGAATCATAGATTTAACGGCACCTGTGCCAAATGCAATTACCTAATTGAGTTTTATGATCCTATCAAATTGTAAATTTATTGATAAAAGTAAATTTAATTTTTATTTAATTACAATGTTATCACTGTCATCACAAATTTTAAATTCTATTAAAGAAAAAATGTATGCTAGAATACAGTTTAATAAAAAAATAAAAGGTAATCTTTCAAAATTTGAACTATATTAGAAAAACTTAATGGAAATGCATTATAACGAGAAAAGTGTAACATTTAACGAATATTTTTAGTCAAACTTTTGAAATTTAAAGTTACGCTTGCTCAAACTTTTGGATTTTAACTTATACAATCGAATACCCTTCAATTGCTATTATATTATCACGTATTGTGAGTGCTTGAAGTATACGTTATCGGTTTAAAGGTCTTCAGTTGATTTTAAATTCAAATTAATTTTCTTTTTCCTTAATTAATCTTTTGAATGCATCCAAAACTCATCAAAAATCCTTTCTGCAATTCTATTATGTGATGTTATTATATATAGATAAAGTCAAAAACATATTTGATTATTTTCTCCGTGTTATTATTTGAAAAAATAAATGGAATCATATTTTCTAAAACTAGCATAGAAATTCCTATGTTTTAAACTATAAAAATTAGAAAATAAAATTTTAAATGTAATTTAACATTGAAACTTATTTATTACCAAAAGTCTTGTCATTTTTAAATCTGAAGATAAAACTGAAAACAGCAAATTATGCAGTTAGAAGTAGTCACCTCTATCTGCTTTATTAACTAAATATGAACTATTATATTAATGAAATATAGAGAATTTAAAGCAAAATATTAAGGAAATAGATCTTCTGAAAGGAAGCTACAGATATTCAGAAATATACTAAGAAATATTTATCCGAATAATTAAGAATCAAGCCAGTGATTTTAATTTTAAATAGTGTTCTTATCACAATTTATTCTGAAAAAATTTCTTACTTACAATTTCTGCTGCTTTCTCCGAAGCCATAGTAATCGCTTTCAAAGTTCCATTGAACATCATTTGCATGTCTTCCATTTGATATCGATATGATTCGCTTAACTGCTGCAAATATCGATTAATCAAATTTAAACTCGTTTCTGAAGATTTTATGCGAGCTCTCAACTTAGCTAATACAGATTCCTTTTGAATTAAAGCAGCACTTTCAACATTTTCATCTTTGTTGTTGCTCTTCTCTTCTACAAAAATAAAATTTGGAATAATTTCCTTATGATTGTTAATTTTAGAATTTTGAATTTCATCTTTCACGTTTCGCTTGCTTTCCTTCCTGCGATAATTTGTTGAAATATTGTTCTGATCCTTATTCCGATCAGAATATCTAGTTAGATTTTCCTTCTCTGTTTTAAGTTGTTCTTCAGTTAATCTCTTGTCAACACTTGAGATTCGATTATTTTTCAAATTTAGTACAAGGTCGAAGGGAGGTGAATTGACTTCACTTTTGAATGCAATGTTTTTTGAAGCATTTGAATCTGTTACTTTGCATACCTGAAGATTGTTTAAAAAGTGATTTTCTTCCTTGCTTAGTTTGGATATCAGAAATGGTTTTGGACACTTTACTTTTGGCTTACAATTAATTTGTTTGATTTGATGTGCAATAATTTTAAAGAACAAGCATAAAGGTCTATTCAAGCAAACATTCCTTTCGTTTGTCTTTGAAGTTAAATGACAATATTTTAATTGCATTTGACGAATTTTTGACTTATTTAGACGTGGAAGATGCTGGTGATGAATTCTTTTATCCCCATTATTTGATTTAGCAACCACAGAGGACTTACTGTAAAGACACAAAATTAATTATAAATTAAATGAAAATATTTTTTACTGTTTGTATCATTATAATTTCTTTTTAAATAATTTACGTTTTAATAAATTTTAACAATCTTAAATTAAAAAAAATTAACATTAATCAAAAACGTTAAATTCAGAAAAACTTATATTATAGACTTAAACATGTTAACTTAATTTAGATATTACATTAAAAATATTATCGAAGCAAATATGAAATACGGAACCTTATGTTGGAGATAGTAAATCGTTTTCCATCATACGACTATAATTTGTAAATCTAAAGCATGCCATGGCAAACACACAGAAATGCTACTTTAATTAAATTTTTATTGAAATAAGTATAGAATTTTATGAATGAATTTCATATAAACAGAGATGTGATTGCAATTTTACAATTATCACAGTTGTTCGAGTAGAAAGAATATTCGTAATTAAAGTTCCATTTTGAAAATGGTTCTAAAAAGAAAAATTTTTAATTTGTTAGCTATTGACAAAAATTTAAAGTATTTCATTCCTTACAAAAAATGTACAAAAGGTTTTTAATAGAAGAAACAGCTTTAATTTAGGAATTAAGGAATTAGCTTTAAAAAATCTACTAAGCGAAATAAAACAGGAAAGCCTTTAAAATTAAATTTTTAAAAATTTTTATTAGTGGTGAAAATATTTAAGCATGTAAAAAGTAAATCAAAGATAATACAGGGTAAGCATGTAAAGTAAATCCAAGATATATGCCCACATCTTCATAACACTTCTTTTATATGTCCTTTGAATTACGGTTAAATTCAAAGTAATCAGAGTTAATTTACTTTCAGTAAATGATGGACATCATATATAGTATGATTTGTATAAAAATTTTTGTAATGACGGACAAATTTTAATAACATGCCTTCTTTTATTTTTCTCAGTAATATTAAAAACAGTGTGATTCCAAATAATAATGACACTGTTTTGCAAAAAGTTAAATGTTATGGCGTTTTGTATACAATTAACTTCATAAATTGGTTCTACCAGTTTTCCTTTAAAATAATCATTTTAAAATAAAACTTTATAAACTTCTAGCACAAACACTTTCTTTTCCCAAAGCCTGGAAAAGATCCCAGAATACCTGAAAACTACAGACCTATCAGCCTGCTTCCAGTTTTAGGGAAAATATTTGAAAAAATAATTTATAATAGAATTAAATGTTATCTTCACCTAATTCCGAAACAACAATATGGCTTCAGGAACAACTTATCAACTGTTAAACAACTCATAAGAATTACTGAGATTATAGGTCAAAATATTCATCGCCATGTGTATACAGCTATGGTCATGCTCGACGTAGCAAAAGCTTTTGATAGAGTATGGCACGAAGGCCTACTATACAAACTCCTAAAACTCAACATAAACACTGATATAATTTTACTCATCACCTCATACCTAACTAATCGCTTCTTCCATATTAAATACAATAATGAAAACTCTATTACTCTGAACATCAAAGCTGGAGTCCCCCAAGGTAGCATCCTGGGCCCAATCTTATACCTATTTTTCACCCATGACTTCCCCGGTTTGGACAATAAGTCAATTCAAATTGCTTTCTACGCAGATGACACTGCTATTATAGCTGATTCTATGAGGCCGAATAATGCTATTCATAAACTTCAAAATGCGTTAATTAACATCGAAAACTGGTGCAGTAAATGGAGAATAAATATAAATGCTGATAAATCCCAACTTATAGTATTTAATAGAAAAAAGAGAAATAAAATAAAATTACTCCGACATAATAAATTCTATCTATTCGATAAAATCATTCCGGAAGTGAAAACCATTAAATATCTTGGATTAACATTTACTACTCAACTTTCATGGACTGCACATATCAATAACGTTATTAAAAAAGCCAATCAAGCTTATGGATGCCTATTCAACTTAATTGGAGAAAACTCAAATTTAACACTAAAACTCAAGAGACTGCTCTACCTTACAATGTTAAGACCCATCATCACCTATGCTTCACCTGTGTGGAATACTATTACGCCAAGAGACAAACACAAACTTAGAGTGTATCAACATAAAATACTTAGAAAAATTACGAAGGCGCCCTACTATATTCGCAATAAAAACATTTCAAAAGATCTGAAAATTATTGATATTTTAGAGCATATTGCTAACCTAAATAAAAAATTCTATGATAAAGGAATTAATTGCACAGATGGTGCATTTAATCAAGTTTTTCGCTATGAATATCTCATAGAAGACTGTAAATATAGGCCAATCCCCAGACATTATTTAGATGAATATATTTAATATAATTTTTGTATATAGAGTATATAGCCTTACTTAACTTCATATTACTCTTCATTTATTCAGGATTATTTCTTACTTTTTCTACTTTCATTGTATATAACAAATTTATTTTAACTTTATTATTTCCTCTATTCTCGAGTAGAATAAAAATTTTCAACTCATTAAAAAAAAAAAATTCAACTCATTGCTCTGCCTCTCAACTCTCTGCTGATTGGCTCTCACCGCCAAGACTCGGTTCTTCACGCTTCAAGACTAGCGTTCCCTGTCAGTACCGCAATGTCTTCCTTCAAGGACTTATCACAGATGAAGAAGTAAAGGCCTGCTCCGCAGGCCGATACTTCGTAAACGAAAATAGATACAGATACAGATACTAACACAAACATTAGTTATGTATCTTGTTAGAAGTCCTATTGCATATATTCACAAAATAGAGATCACTTGGAAGTGGAAAATGGTATCAGATAGTCATATACATAATAATTGTCAGCTAAGTCACAAAACTATTAATGGCAATTCTTAACTGAAATAACTTTATTGTAGAAAATAGTTTAATAATTGCTTCCAATACTGAGTTCATATTGAAAAATCCAGATTGTTCCGAGTTTTATTTATATTATGCCCTAGATGTTTATTTCCAGATTAATTTATATTCAGAATTAGTTTAAATATGCCAGAATTCGTCCCGATTTACAATATTTTCTTTAAATTATGGTATTTGTTTTTTAATTTCATATTTTTAGGAAGCCTTAAGTTTTTATAAATGCTTATTATTTGAATTAGTTGTAAAGATTCTACCCCATGATTAATTATTTTACGCTTTAAAACGCTTTTAGTAAAAGAAATAGAAGCAAAATTTCTCATTTAAAAAAGTGTTAGAAGTTGAATATTAACATTTTTGATAAACATTTAAGGTTGAAAAAGTTTTTTTTATACATACCTTGTGTCGTAAGTTTCTCATTCCTTCATTCGTAAATTAACTTTTAATAATCGAAATACGGGATTTTAAATTAATTTATCTAACGGTATAATATCCTACATATTTAAATGTATTTTGTGAAGAGCATTTTGATAGTCAAATTTTATTAAGATCACTTACGCTCAATCAATCGATTAATTATTATTTTCTAAATTTGTGTTCAGTTTTATAGTACACGGAAATTCAACTTTCTGCGTATTACGAGAAAGATTCGTACAAAAGATTATTTCTGTATTTCTCTCATTTTAATAAACTTGATGATTTGAAGAGTTTAACAATTGGTCACATCTGGCATTAGTCACTAACACACACGATTAAGCCATCAATAATTTCAATACTAAATAAGTCTCTAACATGATATCTTCGCTTACTATTAGAAAAAGGTTTTTATTTTATAATTTTGCAATAAGATCTAGATCGATTATTAATTTATGATTTAACCTTTAACTAATTAACGGTTTTGTTTTAGGCAAATGTTTCATTAGTAAGATATGAATAATTATCTGATTCATACAAGATTAATTTAATTTACTCTATTGTGCAAAACACATTTTGGAATAAATTACTTTTCAGAGTGAAAAAGAAATATATATTTGTAAATCGAACCTTCAATACAGAATTTAAATAGTGGAAATTCTATATGAAGGCCTCTTTCACACTAGACGACTTTTATCGTACGATAAAAAGTCGTCCAAAATTTATTGTGAGAAGTTATTAAAAAAAAAAAACCACACAACAGACTGGTCTCCTATAAAATATCGTTTCTCAGTGTGAAAGAGAACTGTCTACAGATACTTCAAATACAGTTTCCACAGATACTTCAAATTTAATAAGAATAGTGAATACAAACTCACTTACTTCTCAAACGGGCTTAACTTATTTACTTCTTTGGAAAGCATGTCATGGTCAGCACCTTAAATCAAAGCGGAGATCGGATTAAGGATTATTTATAGATAAGGTGATTCTTGTACAGAAGATTACAAATAAAAATCTTACTTTTATGTTGTTGGGAGTCATCTGTTTCCGAATGATCATAGACACTAATCATGGAATAGCCCACAACACGAAATACACTCAATGGACAATAATGCTCTCTTCCATGATGATCATATATTATTACCTGCACAGAAGTTGTGTTTTCTGATATTTTTAATTCTAATATTATTTTTTAAATAATTTAAATAAGTTTTTAGTTAAATCCTTCTACTTCAAACTCATAAAAGGCTATAAAATACGCTGCTCAAACTCATAGAATTTCTAGCAACACATTTTAGCCTCTCTACCATAAATAAATAACAAGAAATCTTAAATAAAAACCAATATATGTTACATTTTTGCTTATAAATAATTAAAATTAAAATATGTTATTTGTTGCTGTTTTGTGCCTACCAGGCTGACAATAAGAGGTGCGCTGCTCCACTTTTCCACTGAACTGCAATTTGGTTAGGAGTTCGACTTCCTCAGTACACATATATTATAGGTACCCGTTTATAGGGTAGGCAAGCAGTCACACAAGGAAAGGACAAAGACTGGAGAGAGAAAGTACATCCATGCCCGAACCGGAATTCGAACTCTGGACTTTCCTATCCGTAGTCAGGCAAGCTGACCAATGGACAGTATGGGAGGCAACACGTTATTTGAAATTGATAAATAAATTATTATTTGGAAGTTTAAAGTTCCTCATAAATTACCCTTTCAAATTAAGAAATGAATTATTTTAAACCTTTTGCAAAGGAATAATATTTAAGATACAATTTATTCTAAATGAAATTTTTATGATATGAAAGTTTTCCTAGGAATAGAGTTTGTGCGTTTAGTTTCTGAAATATAATTAGAGGATTTTTTAAAGAAATTTATGTGTATTCATTCCTTTTTTAAATAAAAGTATTCTTTATTTTAAAAAATTCCTGTGAATAAGATATTTTTGATTGTTGGAATATATTTAAGTTTGTTTCATTTTTAATTAATTCTCCGAAATTAAATCATTCCCTTAAATTTTCCGAAATAGTTCAAACTTTACTAAGTTGAAAATATATTTAAATACAAGGAATAGCGAAATGGGTGTGCATTTATTTGTTGTATATTATTAGGGTTTACTAATTTGAAGATTTCATGGCCGAAAAATGCATATATTTTCTACGTTATATTAAGATTTATCAATAATAATTTTACTAGTATTTGTTAAATAAAAGTAATTCAATAAATTAATGATAAATTGATGTTTACAGTATAAAATGAAGTGATTTATTTAAATGTTCAAAATCTTTTATGGCAAGAAATTGACCTTTGAATATGTGAAAGTAAATCACAAAACACAATTAAACAAGCACGATCAATATCACAATCTGTCATGAAATTAACATAGGTTAATTTAAAACCAGATTAAGCTAAAATGCATTATAAAATAAGTTTTTGTAGAAATTTTTTTAAGTTTATCTTTCAAGTACTTAGAAGATTGGGTATTAGGATAAAATCCGTCGATCAAGGAAATAAATGGCTCAAAATAACCCAATTATTCATCCGTTTTCCAACAATTGCAAACTATATATTAAATGCATGATTGTTATTTTGGTAAACCATTTGTATTTCTTTAAACAAAAAAGAGTTCAATTTTCTCTTTCTTTCATCTCTTTTACAATACAAAATAATATAATTTTTCAAACCTATCTACTACAGAACAGAATCCGAGTTAATATTTTTAAAAATATATGATTCTAGCATGATTCTGACATTTAAAGCATGTTCTAGCAAACACGATATAAAATTTTACTTGAAGACAGATAAATAGTTGCGTTGCATCGTGTTATTGTATTAACATAATAACATCGTGTTATTGATTTAATTTCGGAAAAATAGTAATAAGTATTCCTTATTACTATTTTGACTGCCCTCAAATGTATCATTGATAAACCAAAAATTCGACAACTGTTACATAGGATATAGTGTTATTCTTTGTATAATGCTATTGTTTTTAATTTTTCAAATACACAACTTTCTTTTTAAAATAATGAATTTAATTGAGTTACATTTATAATTAAGTTATTTTTACACATAAATTGAGCCAGATTTTTTTAAAAATTATGTTCTATTTCCTATTTTAATTATCACTGAATTTGCACAAAAATATGTTGACCATACTTGCATCAATTTTCCTGATCTTCTGAGTTCTACGCAAGTATTGAAAACTGACTTTCAGGACCTGTCTTTTTATTAAAATTCTCCATTCTCTTAATATTTTTACTGTCCAAGAATAGCAAATTTAATATTTAACGAACATTTTTCTCTAGAAGGTTTAATTTCCTTTTTAATGAAAAAAAAGTAAATTTTACCTGTACAATTTTAGTAAAAGAATTAGCATACAAAACAAATTTTTAAGAAAAAGTGTCGAAATTTTTCTTTCTTCACTTATTTATTTTTTATTACTATTTATTTATTTGGCATAAGTGCTTACAATTTGTGCAATGGGATGCATTTGTGGGAAGAGAATTTGTTATAGTTTATCTAGGAAATGTAATAATTATGATAGAAATCTTTGAGCATATTTAAGTAAATCATTCAAATCCTATGTAATATAAGTTATGTTGGAAAAGCTGTTTTAACAATGAAGAATGTCAAAAATTTTGATGCAGGTAAGGTTTAAGATTATATCTTCATGGAAAATGATGATGATTTTAACATCAATGTAATCTATGAGGCAGAGATGATTTTTTTAGTTAATAATGAGAAAAAGTCTTAACTACGTATAATTTTAGGAAATTACGCTGCTGATCACTGTAAATACAATACCCTGAAGGAAGCATGCAAATAACATGATCTTTACAACATGCATTAGAAGAGGTGAGATACGCAAATTATTAGAATTTCAGCTCAGGCACACATCACGTGCGTCTATGGCGCTACTTCAAAAAGCTATTTAAGGCTTGGAGATCTCGACGATTTCAAGTTCGAAAATTGTGTTTTTCTTGTGGTTTAAAAAAATTTGGTCCATGGTTGGTTGGTTGCTTAACGATTGATCCAGATTGCATCCCCAGCTGCCACACCAGATCAACTTTGACAACTTGTGGAAGCTGCTTGGTCTGCTGTACCACAAGAACACATTCAAAGTCTCTTTGAGCCAATGCCGAGGCGTGTGGCAGTGGTGATCTTCAACAATAATAGCTACTCTGGCTACTGATTTCGGCGGGAACCACACTTCACAATTTCGGTGGCTAGCAGTCGATCTTAAATGTGATTTAAATTACATTGAGCAGTTTATGAAAAATCTCACAATTTCTTGAAAATGTGACGCAAAAATATCAACTTTCTTAATTTATTTATTCTGTGAACTTAAATACACAAAGGAAATTAAAATGTGTTTCATAAAATTTATAACTTAAGTCCTTCCTTATCTCTGATTAAAGTACTTCAATGAAAGCAATCCATTCCATAGCCAATTGTATTATAAATAAATTCTTTGTTAATGCTTTTTCACTAAAAATTTATTATTTTGAAATGTTTTCTATAGCATTTTTTTGATGAAATAAGCAGAAAAACTACAATATTAATGATCATAATTTTAAAGTTCAGTTTGATTTACCGCAAGAAATGTACAAAATTCTATATCCCATAGCTAAAAAGTTTGGATACTTATGATAACATAGGTAAGAATAAGTACGAATGTTTAAAATTTTTTGTTCAAAAAAGTTAGAAATATTTCGATTTCCTTACTTTGATGAATTTTCCCAAGTTTTGTGCTGTCACGTTGAAAGACTGCACAGATCTTTGGTCTTTGGCTTGAAATGTCCCAAGATGGCGCCACCTCTGAGTTGGATAGATATCGTTCCAAAACACAGAAAACTTTTTTGGTGAAGAGGAATACAATTCATAATTTGCCAACTCCACCTAAACAGTGAAAATCGAAATAATTTTTGTATTATTTGTTAAATTGATTTAAAGGTATATTAATATGATGTTTTAATAAAAATATATCAATGATGGAGATTTATCAAATTGTTTAAATATCATTTTCTATAGAAATTATTATTCGAAAATACGTATTTCTAAAAAACACACTTTACACTCGTTATCATTTAATTGTTAAAATATATATAATACAGGAGTAAATAAAACAGAAACAGAAAGTTTTGGTCATAATTTTTAGTTTTTAAAATGCCTTTAAAAATTTACAGATTAAATTTTAAAAAAATCCTGATATTTTAAAAGATTATAATTTATGAGCAATCTACTTCCATTACATATGCATTCTTTATAGCCGGTAAAGCTCTCTACTAGCATTTTAACATAAAAAAATACTTGCATTTATTCTCATAAAGTTTTATTTATTTAATCCCTTCACGCACACCCATACATCAATTCTGTATGTAAAGTTGTTTTTTAATTGGCTCACGCAGCTCTCATAAAACTACTACGCGATTGTCGTATAAATAAGAGATAATATATAAATAAGAGATAATATTACACACAAAGTTAATATTTAAAAATAGTCAAAAATGAAACATTTTATTTATTTAACAGTATTAATGTTACAACTAAACTGCAATTCGTCACGCCTCAAAAATTTATTCACAATAAAGAAGGATAAAATTTTTAAAAAGCAGTAACTTGGTGAAAAAGACATTGGTTATTTTATGAATTTTGTAAAGTAGTAAAGTAAAAAAAAATAATGCAAACATCTTATCCTTGTATAAACAATATAAATGAAATATAATTATTTTTATAAAAAATGCATTTTGATACAAACATTGACAACTTTCATAGATACAATTTTGTTGCATATATTGTTATAACTATTGTTGATATATTGTTATAACTTTTGATAGAAAGCTTCAAGTAAACAAATATTCATCAAAACTATTACTTTTTTATGTATTTTAGTGACAAACCACTTTTTATGCACGTTCAATAAATAAATGGAGTTATTAAAAAAATGGCTTTTTATAGTTATAAAAATGGCCAATTAAAGTAGTCTGTATGGAATATTTTAATGAACAATTTTTAAGAGTGATTCATTGTTAATTGACAATTTTAATCATTGATTCTCTGACTAAGGATTGGATATAAGATGCCCCACAAATATTTTTTTTAATTAATTAAAAATTTTAGTGTTAATTTTATATCTAAAATTAGTTTTTAAATAAATATAATGACATTTTTTAATTTTTAAATAAATATAATAGACATTTTGACCCTTAATATTTTCTGAGAAATATGCTTTGTCGAGTTAATTTGATGTCAGACATAATATTTTACTAAAGTAATCATATAAAGAACCTGTGTACAAGATTTTAATAATCAAAAGCCCATCTTACACTCAGTTTGTATTTTTCTTCCTTTTCCTTTTCTTTAAAAAAAATTGTTTCTCTAAAAAAGACTAAAATGATTTATATTTAAAGCTAAAATTCTACCATCAGATTTTTGATAATGATATTATCTTGTTGCAACTTCTACTGAATAATTTCACAAGAATTTAAGAATACGAAACAAATATCGCTCTCTATTTCTGTATTCCAAAAGAAATTCAGACACTTAAATTCCAATTTGAACTTGATTTGTCTTTAAAAAAAACCAAAGAGGCCTAATAATTAAAGTTAAATTTCACTTTGCTTCTATTTTTACTACTTTGCCGTTCGCTAATAAAAAAATCTCTTTGATCTTCTCTTTGCCATTCAGTGAATTCATCTAGAGCGTCATAGCTTCATTTTCTTTCAGCGATGAAAAAAACTGTAACCAAATATTTTCACATAATATATATATGCATACACTACTGGCCATTAAAATTGCTACACCAGGAAAGCGGCACACTACACACGTGAAATTTGCATGACAAGTAGAACTTGTTGTGGTATGCAAATGATTAGATTTTCAGCGCATTCATACAAAGCAGGCGATAGTAACGACATCTACAATGTGTATAAAACCAGAGATTTGACAGCAGTTTTCTCATACTCAATTTCCGTTTCAACGTTGTTTTCGGCAAAGAAAGTTGTTGTAATGCCTCGTGTAAGAAGAAGAAATGCCTATCAGCACGTGTCTGACTTTGATAGAGGAAGGATTATAGCCTACCGGGATTGCGGTTTATCGTACCGCAATATTGCTGCTCGGGTCGGTCGAAACCCCATGACTGTTAGCAGAATATGGAATCGATGGGTTCAGGACAATCATACGGAACGTCATGCAGGATCTCAGTGACCCCCCATCACTAACACCAGAGAAAACAGACATCTTATCCGTATGGACACAAGGGATCGTACAGCCACGTCACAAACCCTAAGTCAAGAAATGGAGTCATTTGCAAGGCAATAAGTTTCTGCTCGAACAGTTCAACGACGTTTGCTACAGCATGGATTGTCTGCACGGCGACCATGGCTTCGGCTACCATTGACGCTGCGTCACAGACAGGAGCGCCTTCAATGGTGTGATCAGCGACGAACCTGAACGCGGGAATGGCATCACATCATCTTTACTAATGAATCTCGGTTCTGTATACAGGACCATGATGGCCGCATCCGTGTTTGGAGGCATCGTGGAGAACGCGCATTGCCAGCTTGCATTGGACATCGCCTTACTGGCCCATCTGCTGGAGTGATGGTATGGGGTGCCATTGGATACACGTCGCGATCACCTCTTCTTCGCATTACCGGCACTTTGAACAGCAACCGTTACATTTCTGATGTGTTAAGGCCCGTGGCTCTGCCCTATCTTCGAGGCCTCCCTAATGCTTTATTTCAACAGGATAATGCACGACCGTATGTTACCCGTACTGTTCTGAACTTTCTTGATACAGAGCAGGTGCGACTGTTACCCTGGCCAGCACGTTCTCCTGATCTGTCACCAATTGAGAACGTGTGGTCAATGGTTGCCGAGCGATTGGCACGCCATCACTCACCATCCACTACTGTCGATGAACTGTGGCATAGTGTTGAAGCTGCATGGACTGAGATCCCACACATGCCATACAATCTCTGTTTGACTCCATGCCTAGGAGGATAAATGCTGTTATTGCAGCCAGAGGTGGCTGCTTTGGGTACTGATTTCTCAAGATCTATACATCCTAATTTCCTGTAAATCTGATCACTTGTTCTTTCCACTATAATGTATATGTCCAATAAATATCGTTCTGTTATTTACATTCCTTCTTGGTGTAGCAATTTTAATGGACAGTATATATATATATATATATATATATATATATATATATATATATATATATATATATATATATATATATATATATTGTACCCACATATTGACACTCTAATCTATTTATAGTGGCTTCAGGGCTCTTTCCTGTATATTTTCTATGAAAAAATACTGCATTCCAGGTAGTACTTGAGACCAGTGTTCTTTCAAACTTCATTTTTTTTAAAATTATGTATTTTGAGACAATTATATAGGTTTTTTTTCATTTTAATTATCTTTTAAAATTTCCTTTCTTGGAAGTATTTAATCAATACTTAATTTTGATTGGTTTAAAATGTTACTTATAAATGCAATTTTATTTTGTGATTTCAATTTAAGAACATTTAACATTCATGGAGTCAGATATATTTATTTCTTTATATCAATATTCTTCGATCTTTCAGACTAAATGAGATATATGTCACTATTTATTTTATTCCACATTTTTAAATATGCTTATGAAGTACTTCAGCATTCAAGCCTATTGATAAATGTTTTATTTTTTAAATATATTTTATTATTTTAAATAATTAAAATAAATATAAACATATATTATATTAAAAAATTTATTAAATAGGTTTCATAAAAAAAACTGTTATGAAAGAATACTGGAAATTATAAAAGATGCACACATTTAATTTGATGTCTTTTAATTTAGAATTAATGAACATAATATGAAAGGTTTTAATTTAAAAGAATTACATGTCAGATATCAGATTCCAAGTTCCCTTTTAGAAATGGAAAGAACTTTTCGTTTTTATAAAGGTTATTTTGCAAAACTTTTTCAAACTCTTGAAGCCAAGTCGGAGATACATTTTCAGATTTGTCCCTTGAGAATAAAGTCTAATTTTGGCAAATTTTTAAAACCTCTATTTTTCGGAACTTCGTTTTAAAAGAAAGCCTTGACCTCAACTATGATTTGCATAGCCGAGACTCAATTCTTTGTTTTTTTTAAAGTTTTTTGTACATGCAAAAGTAAATTAGAGAGAGTTAGCGATTTAATATTCGCACACCGAAGTTAATAGCATCAATGAATAAAAAAATTATGTAATACCTAATAACTTAATAATCACTTTCTGAAAGTAACAAATACCTAAATGAAAATTCAAAAACAGAAAACAATATTTCGAAAGTAAGTTTCAAACTACCGGTTAAATACATAGGAATTATGAATGGTTAACTCTTAAGGTGTAATAAAAATAATTTTTTAATTTTGTGTTAGAAAACTTCTCTTTATCATTATTATTTCCCAATGAAATTCCAACTGTATTATATTTTGATTAGAAGCTAAAACTAATTTTGAATTAATTTCTTAAGGATTTTAACTAATTTTTAATTTAAAATTCTAAATTTATTTCATATTCGTAATTTAAAAAAATTTAAATTAATAGTTTTTTAATCAAATCAATAAATAAATAAAATAATTTTAATTATTTTTCATTAAATTGTTTAAAAAATCAAAATTGTTTAAACAAACAGTACTAAAATATTTTCCAAGCAAAAATTACATTATAAATTCACTAACGGATTAACTTATCAATGTTGAAAACGCAATCAATGAACAAAAGAAGTCTTCACATGACTGAATTCTTTGCTTTGATCGATGTGGTGACGTAATTAGTTTCGTAGTATTTTTTTATTATGACTTCGCAAATAAAATGATGTTTTGCTGGTGGAAAGAACATATTTTATTGTTAATTTTTTCATAAAAATCAATAGTTACAAAGCCTAAGAACAATTCTCAATCGACTGCAATACAAACAAGTTTTCCATAAATCTCCACGGATTATAATTAACTGTAATTTTTGTCTGATCAATAAATAATTCTGTTTCCTTTCTTTCATTAATTTTATCATCATTTCATCTTTTGTGCATTGTTTTAATAATAAGAAAATAAGAATAATTTAAAAATAATTCTGCTTATGCCTAAAAAAGGGATATTATTTCTGATTAGATGTTATACAGAATTAGTTTTGCATGCAGCTATTTTTTTCATTGATTTAATTCTTTATTTTCCAATAAGAAAATCAAAATAAATGATTTTACCTAACAAAAACTCTAATGATGCACATTTTTTGTTAAAATAATTTTTATTTCGCAATAAAATACTCTATATTGAGATATTACTCTTTAGTCATTTCTTCAATTCCTTCATTTTTTTTCATCATTTAATCATTAAAAGTATGTCTCTTTAGAGTGTATTTCTCAATCAATCAGTACTTTAAAGAACAGATTGCTTAAGCTTCAGCTGTAGGTATTAATGAGAGATAGTACCATAGGTATTAATTATTGCTGTAGTTATTAATGAAATAGTCTATTGCTAAAAGTATTTAGTAGGCAGTTGTTCCAATATATTTTATTGAATAGAAATTGGATTTTGTAGTTTATTTTAAATTTTCTTTATCATAATATAGTCTAACTCCACATGAAGAGGCTTAAGTTTGCAATGGAAACCATTATACGAGTATTTGAACCTTTTCCTTAATTTTTAGATAACAGGATATAATAAAATTAATTTCTATTTATGAAAAGGTATAAAAATTTATTATAAATTATAAACAAGATTAAAAATCCTAAATCGTATTAAATAGAATTTTTTTTGTTAAAAAAGCATAAAAAACACCAAATGTTACGAAAAATTAAAAACTAATCCAAAATATTTCATTGCAATAGTATGCACTTAAAATATTTTCATTTCAAAAATTTGTATAAAAAATATTGTCATATTTCAATTATATTTTTATAAAATTTATTTTATTCAACAGTTTGTATTTATGTAATTATATTTTTATATAATTTTTCTGAAATTTTTCGAAATAAGAAAATTTCAAATTTTGTTTTTTCTATACTGTTCCAAAATTTGTGAATTTTGATCATGTAAAGAAAATTACTTAAAAAAGGTTTTTATAAGTTCTTTTCTTTAGACGATAATAACTATGAGTATCACTTTCGTTTAACTAGTACTTATAATTATTATCGCACTTAAATATTATTTCTAACACACATAGTTCATTTCATACTATACTTAACGTACTTAAATCTAATAATATTATTACGGCTACCAAAATACATATTCTACAAAAAAAAAAAAGACTTGTGCAATAGAAATTTTCTAAACTGTGAAAAAAACTGGTGAAGAAAAGGAAGAATGATTATCAGCAACTATTAACATTTGAGAGGATGGTTATCTAATTTTTTTATGCTCTCATAGGCTTTAACTTCTGGTTGTAAAAGTCCGTAATCTGGTTAGATCTTTCTTGGTCCGATTTGAAGTTGTCATAATGATGAGAAAATTTATGCACATTAATTATTCGTAGGAGCAATAATATTCTTCTGGTGTGAAAGGATGCCAACTCAGTCATTGAACTCTTCATTTAATAGGGTTAAAATTACCAAGAGCAGAGAGAGAGAATTGAGATTTAACTCTTTAGTCACTTCGTACAGCTTGAGTTCATTATGCACTCACTTGTCACCCGCTCTTGAAATTTTTGAATTTCCTAATCTGTTAACTTACATGTTCTACGAATAAACTACAATTAAAATCATCAAACAATAAGTTTTTGAATTATAGGCTATGGCATACATTTTTTGTAACACATAGCAGTGCTTAAAGTTACATTTTTTTGTCAACTTTTAATAAAATTAAATGTTTATATGAATAAACACAAAATTCAACTTGTTGAACATATTTTAATTTAAAATGCTTTCTATTTGTAAGTAGTTAAGACATTAGTGACACAATTATACGTTGTATATATAATTTTATAAAGGGTTCTCAAGCATAAATGATAAATTTGCGAAAGCTTAAACTTGTGACATAGCTGACAACTTGAAAAATAAATTTTATTGCTTAAAAATGATTAAAATAAAAAAGTATTTTTAGGCAATAAAATTTAATTAAAAATACTTTTAAAACTTTTAAACATTTTTTATTTTTGATAACTTACTGGAATTAAGACATTGATTAGGAGTAGCTAAAATAATAGAAGATTTTAATACGAAGGTAGAAAATTGCCCTTTCAAAAACATTATCCTTATTTTACGTACAGCAATATTTATATACATTATTTCTTTTAATTATTTCTTAAAAACATTTATTTGTTATTAATTGACGTATTTTATTCTATCACGAATTATGTAGGATTTCAAATAAATACTTAGAAGTCTAAAACTCTCTTACGCTAATCTTAGAACTGTTCTAATTACAATTTTTCTTTTCTACACAACACAATTTTTATCGATTAGGGTTAATAAATTTAAAAGAAATATTTTAATTGTATTTATTTTAATTAAAAGTTATTAGTGCATGAGAAGAAAAAATTGTTATTAAAACAAGCTAGAAAAAATGTTTTGTCGCCGAGTAAATATTTGGCGAATAAAAAATTAATGAAAATAAGTCAACCCTATTAGTTCAAAGAAAATGACGCAGTATTCAAATTTTGTAAAGTGGATTTAATTGCAACTTTATGAGATATTAAAGTCGAATCGATCTCATGAAGTTCATTTAAAAATAAATTAATGTAAATTTCTTAATTTTTTTTCTCCAATATGAGAAACTGTTTCTTCAAAAACCTATAAGTAGGGTATATATCGGAAAATTGTATGTATATCTTTTTTATGAGATAAAATAGTTTTGTGGAACTAAACTAATCACACATTTTGGAGCTGAATACAAAATGCATTTAGCAGAGGTGCCTTGACTCAAATAAAATTGAGTAGAAGAAACTAATCTCATACATTTGAAAATACATCAATATAAATATAAATGCATTATTTTTGCCACATTGTCAGAAATAGTTTCTAACTAATTTTTGAGTATCGAAAGTGCAAAGTTATTTTTACATCCTCCATAAATTTGCTTTTTTCTCACTACTCAGTGCTCATCAATAATATAAATAGATTGAGTATATCATAGCAAATTTTTTTAGCTCACAAATATAATTTTCTCACCAAACTCTGACAAGAAGTTACTATTCACTTGAGACATATTATGATAAAGAACGCTACTTACTCTTCCGCATAAATTAATGCTTTACCATGGGCATGAAATTGATATGCGTTACCTTAGACAGGAAAAAATTTTACAATTTACAAAAGTTTTCTGAAACAACGAATTCAAGTTTTTAAAAGGATTAAGTCACATTTTTCAGCTACTTTGTTCAAGTACTGAAATTGATTTGAAGTAGAAACGTTTTATGAAAAGTAAAATAAAATGTATAAATTTATATGAACTTATTTTGTTAATTCAATACATACTTTTATTATATTACTCATTAGAATACATGTAAGAAAAATATATTACCTGAGTGACTTCGATGGTATCACATAGCTCGATGACAAACCAAACAGAGGCTCTACATGGATTCAGCATGTACTCGTCAACTTTTTCGTTCAAAATGAAGAATGGATATTTTGCTTCAGAATTGGAAGATAGAATCTTTGCACCGCATTTGGAAGACGCGTAGTTCAGTTTTCTGCGCGATGACGCCATTTTGTCATTGTGTTTTGTCTGAATGCTGTCAGTATCTAAAGAAAGTGCAATTATATTATTATTCGTTGCTTTACACTTTCAACATTCACAGGAATTAAAAACAGCTAATTCAAATGAATTAATTTAGTATATTTGCAATATATTAAAATTATTTGAAAAATATTCTAGAACATTAACCAATACCTCTTCCTAGATACAAGAAGCATATAGTTACTGCACACCTCAATATCATTTGCTCAAGAAATTTCTCGTTTTATGGGAATTTCATCGTATTCTTCCTTTACTATTCTTTTATTCTGTTATCTCACTAGCACATTTCCTTGTACCAAGCCAAGAATTGAGCTCTACCAATTAGTTCAAAGCAGCCGAATTGTTCTTCGTAATTTAGAATCAAGGACCAAGCAGAAAACCCCCTAACTCCACAAAACACATAGTCACAGGAATAGATTTTGCTGAACCGTTAAATATACGTAAGCGAAAAATCTTAAACTACTTACATAGCATTACTCACTTGTTCAACAACGCAGGCAATACACATTGAACTTCTTTCATATTTTTCCACCGATAGCCTTCTCCTGGAGTTAAAAAGATCTGTTGGCCGAAGAGGTTTCCCACACATATTCTATACCGACAAAGCTATAATTTTCCCCGCAGCTAATAAGGAGCTGATCCTGTTGTGACAAACTCTGAGTTCAGCTAAAGTTCAGCAATTCGATACGAGATAACGGCATAACATGGAAATTTATTGCGCCCAGAGTGAGGTGAAAAGGCTTGTGGGAAAAAGTTATTGGACCTGTTAATAAGTGCCTCTATAAAATCCTTGACCGTACATCGTAGGGAGAAGGACAATTATCAAGTTTACTGATAGGAATTGAAGAAGCTTAAAATAGTAGAGTTCTTACGAGTAAAGAAGGTATAGAATCCCTTGATGGTTTGACGCCTTCACATTTTTTGATTGGACAAAAGATAACTCTGATTCCGTCTAGATCGGAGAGTAAATAAGAAAGACAAACAAAGTTTAACTGGCAGCAACCAGAATTACAAAATACGCTCTAGAAAAAATGGTCAAGGTTAAAAATGCTACAGTTATCTTCCTTTTATGAGGTATGAAGGATTAGAAAATATGCTAATATACATGTCAGGTCTTATGTTGCTGCAAGAAGTAAGACATGTGGAAAAGGGGACTGTTTTTAAACATCACTTAATAACGTGACCGAAGACCAAAAGCATGTATAAAGGTGAATGGGATATAAGTAGCTAGACCTGTTCAACTGGTCCTGCCTTTGAAAGTAGCCCAGAGTAGAGAAGACTTAGAGTACAATTTACAAACTGTATGATATGAGATTTCAGGACTTGTAACTTTTTCTTTTTTTCAAAGGTTGCGTGGCAAATGAAAACAAGAATATTTGTTGCCAATAAAAACACAGTTATTTTACACTACGTTTTAGTGTGTGCTGTATATGATTGTTAGAAATTATATAGTAGCAGGCAATAATCGTGAAGTGTTTTAGGTTCATAACAGAATTTTCCAAATATTTTTCGTTTATAACGGATTATTTTAATGTTACGTACTGTTTGATATCACCTGGACAATGACATACAGCCTTCTACTACTGTAAAACATTTGAAAATTCACCACAAGCGTTACTTGGGTAATATTTAAGATTTGGTCGTGAACCGTAGTCATGTGTCACAAAAGAAAAAACTCGGAAACGTCCTATCATTCAGCATAAGAGACGTGTATGCAGATAATAGATAACAAAATGTCTCTCCGTTAATCAATAGTGTTTGAGATAATTTAGGAGTTTCAACCTGAAAGACTGGAGATTACCTTACGATTCTATTATCCTAAGTAAAATATATTTACATTTGGAATCGGAATATATCAAAAAAGTATATATAAGCCAAATACATTTAATATCATTTTATATAAGTATCAAATTATTCATGTCACATCGACTCATTGTGTTATAATATTGGTGCAGAGACGTTATAACGAAACTTTATATAAATTTTGCTAATATATTTTCTATTTATTATTTGAATGAATATCAAATTTAGTTTCTGGCATAATAACATTAATATTAAGACAAACATGTAGAAACCAATGAATAAATTTAATTTTTTCATACTTTGTTTACTTAATTCTTCTTGCATCCAGGTGTAGAATGGTGGCAAATATTTTTTTGTTGACGTGGATATCCGCAGAGCTTTCTCACTAACGGATTTTACACTTTTGAAAGAGTCCATTACGATGGAATGCTTATTCCAGGTTTGAGAAAATCCTTTAGGATATAAATCGACCACTTCTTGCTTTGTTGGTGGATTCTTTCTCCGAAGTGCATCATTTCTTTCGGCAGAATCGTCAAAACTGCAACAGAGAAAATGGTTCAACTTATTGGAAAATAATAATAATAATAGTAATAATAGCAAATAAAATTTAATATCAAATTTTTATAAAATAGTTTTAAATTGCACATCATTTCTATTCATGTTGGAAAGTTGAGAAAATAAAAAAGTGTAATTCATTTAATTTAATTCCCAGAATATAAGCATATAAGCGCATATTTAGATTCTCCACCTTAGCATACTGCCATCATATGGACCAGCTTAATTTCTGGCATTTTAATCATACAAATGAACTGTGAAAAAGTGTGGCAATATTGAAAATTCCTTTTTGATTACAGTATAATTAGTTGTGCATATAATCTTTATAACTAGAAAGGAAGAAGACAAATTTCGTTAATGTGATTGAAACAAGAGGAATTCTTAAAGTTAAAATAGATATTATTGAATTGAATGCAATTAGAAATTTTAAGGTCTGATGATGAATATCATATTAACTTGAATTTTTCATTATGAGCTACCATGGTCTAGTATATGGAGTATAGCTTAAGAGTGTAAGTCTTAGATTAGATCCTAACAATAAAATTAAAAATGAGTCACATGTATTTTTATTTTCTATATTCCCATCAACCAAGGTGGCTGCCTTGAAATTTTCAAGTTATTTATCGAGAGATAAAATTACCATTCATTTTTCATTTTTAGTTTTTTTAGAAATCGAATTACGCTGTTGAAAGTTAGAAGCAACTTAACGATTCTTTATCCATTAGAGTATTCTCAGACACGATTTCCAAAAGAAAAGTATAAAAACATTCGTCAAAATTGAGGAATTTTTAATAAGAAATAAACTTTTTTTCACCCTGCAGAAATAAAGTAAAGGAATAAAACGTATTATTATTATTGAGTTTCATATTTCTCCTCTAGAAAGGCAATTACATCACATTGAAACTGGAAAAAAAATTATAAATCTAACTATATCTTTTTCATGCATGTCTTTAAAATAAATATATTTTGATTATTTTCCTTTGACATTGCAATCAAATTGTATTGCAAAATACTGCAATTGAATTTTACTACAAAATATATGGTGATGCTATGTAGACTAAACATAATCTTGAAAAAATCTATGTGTTTTTTCTCACATTCGTTGATTGTCAGACATGCTATATTTAATTAGAAATCTTTTGGGACTTTTTTTTACTTACCAAAAAGAAATAGTATTTTTTTACAAGATAGAAAAATAAGAAATACATTCTTCCTGAATCTTATATATCTGTTTCGGATATCCGTTTCTGCTTCTCAGCAGATTCTTGTTCTTATTCTTCAGCACGACAGCTCGGGGTGGGCCAAGGCTTTCCTCAGAACACTCCTCCATTGTGTTCTCCTCGAGGTGACAGTTCTCCAGTTCGTCATTTTTAGTCATCCTCTACACAATCAGCCCATCCAAGGATGAGGGGTCCTTTCGACAGATATGGCCCGCAAATCTCAAGCGACATATTTTAATATAATTGACGATGTCAGCTTCCTTAAAAAGTCTGTAGAGCTCGAAATTGTATCTGTGCCTCTAAACACCATTCTCATTTACAGCATCAAAAATCTTTCTTAGGACTTTTCTTTTAAATATTGCAATTTGATTTGACTGAGTTTTTGTTAGAGTACAGATATTTTTGTTCACATCGTCATTCTTCTCGTCTGTATTATCATCTTTCATAATAAAGTAGTTTGCTTGTATATTTTTCCTTAAATTCCATAAAATGTCGAAAGTTATTAAATAAGTCAGAATTTGCTGGAGAACAATACCAGATTTAAAAGACGTTGAGACAAAGACCATTGCTCGATAATTCAATTCCTTTGTGTGGTCCAGGATTTTGTAATCGAATGAAGACAAATTATTGTTTGGTGCACATAAAGATAAAGCTAATAATTATATTTTTTTAATTTAATTAATTTTTTGACATCCTTTGTGTTGTTGTCAAACAAGCCCTTTTCGGAGCTGAATAACATTATCTGTTCTACACCGATTAAGAGTAATTCAACAATATGGCGATAGCAATTTGAGACCTTTATCTGCTTGTAGTTAAATTCTTTGCACTCCTTTGAGCTTCGTTACACTTTTATAGGTTCAAATCTCTCATAGTTAATCAAGCAATGAAATTTGTCATTCAAATTAACATTGCATTGTTAAATCACCTATTTTTTTAAAAAAAACTTCAAAAATTTGGTTTTACAAATGAAATGAAGAATCAAGATGTTTCAATGAAACCCTGATTTTTATACCCACCTACATATTTTTTCCTATGTATAATGTTAACAATGCAGATTTATCTAAGAATTTTCTATTTTTTCCTGTTACACTTCAGACCAGTTTTTAAAGATATTTAACTTTCATTATTATCATAACTATATCATATTAACTATCATATCTATATCAAAATTAATATTAATTTTTGTAAGTACTAAGGTAATTAGATACCTCGAAAAGTTATGTGGGTCTATGGATTACCTTACTGGATTTGATTTAAATTGCGCTCAAAATACCTGTAAATATAAGTGGAATCCATGTTACGCTCTATGGAAATTGTATGCGCACATGGTGACTTTATGCTATATTAAATAGTTTTATTCCAGTTTTTTGGCTCTTAATTGTGTGCATACAATGTGTTTGCGTAATATATATATGATTCTTATACATGAATTAATCTTAAATGCTTAAGAAAGATGCTTAAACTGATTTAAGTTTTAAATATGCGAAAAATTAAAAACATTTCATGAAATCAATAATAATGTTAATAGTAAAAAAATTTCCTATTATATCCTGTTATTACGACCGTAATTTTAATCCATTTACATTTTTTGATATTCACTGAATGCCAGCTAAATGGAGGGAATTCAGTTTTAGTGTACTTTTTAAACAAATAGGAAACTGAAATTATAAAACTAATGTAAGAAATACTTCCATTAAAGGGACTTTTTTCGATTTTATTACATTCTTTTATAAGAAATGTTGTCATTTTCTTTCATCAAATATATTACGATTTCAGATAGAAAAATTTAATATTCTTTTATAAAATAATTTCTTTGTATAATTTGATAATAATAGAAAAATTTTCAAAGTAATCCGCAGTCTTTTGTGGGCTGTACTTGAAATTCTTGCAACGAACGTTTATTGCAAAAAAGTACTCTTTCTTGAAAGACTCATAAATATCAATGCAATATTTCAACAGATAATGGTTTAAAATTTTCATTTTTTATAAGCATAGTTACTGAAAGATATTTCATAAATTATTTAAGATAATTTTTAACATATTCTGTTCAAGTACCCCTAGAAAAATTTAATAAAGTTTCTCTCAAAAGAAAAAATGATTTTAAGAAAAAATTATCTCGTATTTTAATACGACAATATAATACAACAACATTAAGCATGATATTTTCTAGCCTCATTCTTAACTCGCACGCCCCTATACTGCTAATTATATAATGAAAATTTTTTCTAAGAAAATATCAACGACGAGATACATAGAAGCATTTTATTATTAATTGACTAAAATTTCCTAAATCAAAATTTTAGGAAATATAATATTGAGATACTTAATTAAAATATTGATCTTGCACTTTAGGATACACAGAATTCTTATATTCTGTGTACCCTAAGTGCAGGACTTATACTTTAACATTTTGACGTGTTTAAAGAATTTAGTTCCTAATGTAAATTATATACCATTTCTCAAATAGTAAATTTTGAGATTATATATATATATATATATATATATATATATATATATATATATATATATATATATATATACATATATATATATATATATCCGATGACGGTGTATATATGCATATATATATATACATACCATATGAATGAATAAAAGTATATATATATCAATATAGAGACCAAACAAGAAAGACCAAAGTCATTTCTCCAAAAGTCTCTCGCACTCCAATAATTATGCAGTCTTAGACTCAAGACCATGGAGTGAATTGCAGCCATGGAGATGGTTATAATTCATGGGTTTTTTAGAACTACATAATCGACAATCAGGAATATTCACGATGTACTACATTGAAACATATATAGTATATGTGCAAAAACATAGCTTAACGGCTTATAAAATAATACCTATGAGTAAATGTTTAGAAATAAAGTAATAATACTGTAAACAAAGAAATGTCAAATGAAATATAAGCCAATTTAGCTTGAATAATTTTTTGCAAAGCTATTTAACCTTTAGGATTTCCACCTTTCAGCATTTGAAGCGGCGAGAGTGATGGCACCTTATATAGCGGAGGACCCCAGTGAATTCACCATCGTGATCCCGAAAATGGATTGTCGTAATTTAGACGCAAGAACCAAGTAGAACAACCCCCAAATATGACCAGCTATCCTCAGAGATATCATTTTCACATGGCGGACATTGTAGTTATGGCATATTTTACGTGCCCAGAGGCCATTAACGATCATGATGGATCTTCGACCTGGTAGGGATTTTATAGAATTTCCAGGTCATTTAAAGAATTACTATAATTTTTCTATAAAATTTGAAATAAATTTTCATCAATTCTTGATATGCATGAGGAAAACTTTGTAAAATATCTCACGTATATATTAGTATTTCTTAATCGAATGCAATAAAGAAGCAAAGAAAAAAAATTAAATTCTTACTTTGTTGGTAAATTCCAAGTAAAACTCCTGTACAAAATATATAAATAAAAACAAAGTTGAAGAGCTGTGAAAATCTCTTTCTTTAATTCCATTAATTTTTTTAAGGACTAAAATAATTTAAGTTAACAGTATGCTATTCCTCCGGCATGTTTGCAGGTTAGAATAACGCTAACAGATGAAATTTTTACCAAGTCTTACCCGATGAATTTCTAAATCTGAGCATGTTATCTATTCCGGTATACTACAAGAATAAAAAAAATGTAATTACAACAATGACATAGATATTAAGTGATTCACGTACTTTAATCTGTCGAGATAAGATAGCTTATTTGAGAAGAAGGGAAGGGTGAAAATAGAGATGAGAATGGCTGCATTAGAGAGCATTATAAATAAAAACAGAGCGCAATTTATTACGCGTGTAATGAAATAGGATGTAAATACTTATTATATTGCAAGTACAAATATATCTTGTTCCAATTCAACAAAACTTATGTAGGATTACAGCAGTAGAATAGATGAACAAAATGTAATTCCTTTTGAAATCAATAAATTTTTGTATGAATAATCTGTATTCAAAACGAATTCATACCCTATTAGTGCATTCCATTTGTTTCTTGCAATAATTATATTAGCTGCTTATTTCAGCAAATAGAGCCCATAAAGCATGACACAGATATTAAAAAAGACAGCTTACTGTTTATGCACAGCCGGCTTTTCATAATAGCAAAATCGGTGTTTTAAATGGAAACTTCATCTTCAAACTTTCATTGCCAATGTTACACACAGCACATTGCATTAAAGCCTAATCAATGAAAGGATATTAGACAAGAAAAGTTTAACACCAATGACACAGAGTACTCGACGGTTTTCAACGGAATCAGATATCGAACATGCTATTTTTCGGACAGGAGATCTAATAGTTTAGCCACCAGATTATTTTGATTCGATAAATTATCATCTCCACTACCATTAGACCCTTGAACTTAGTTTCTAAATAATGCTGACACACGGAAAAAAAAAAGGTTTTTAATGCTATCACCACGGGGGAAAGGAATATATCTCCATGCTTTTTGCAGCTGAAATTATTTCATTTTACCTATGATGATTTCCTTGCAACTAACTTTTAAGCTAATTCTTAATTTTATCTCTGAAATTGAATAATAATTGATTGTAATAAATATATTTTAAAAAGTATACAGTGCTAAAAAAAATGTTTTTTCAATATTCAAGAGTATTTAAGCTAATAAAAGTCTACATCTTATTGCGATATATATTTGACTAATTTTTTTATTTCTTATTTTTTAAGTATTTAGATTTTTATCTTTTAAGTATTAGATTTAGGTATTTAGATTGAATGCAATCTTAATTAATCGATCGAAAGCAAATTAATCGACGAGCTCCCTCAGATGCAATAAATATTTATTTCTGACGTAATTCCGCATACATACAAATTTTAAAAACTATTCTATGATTCTACTTCTGCATTTTCACATGCTTTTTTAAAAATCCCGAAAACATAATCTACATAATCACACCGCAATTTTAACTACAGAAAATCCCTAAAATAGTATCTAGTTCAGTTGATCGAATTTATTCATGCAATCAAAGGTAAAAAGTTTTAGTTTTATAAATAAAATAATTAGAATTGATAATGTAAATACACTACTGGCCATTAAAATTGCTACACCAAGAAGGAATGCAAATGACAGAACGATATTTATTGGACACATACATTATAGTGGAAAGAACAAGTGATTAGATTTGCCGGAAATTAGGATGTATAGATCTTGAGAAATCAGTACCCAGATCAGCCACCTTTGGCTGCAATAACAGCATTTATCCTCCTAGGCATGGAGTCCAACAGAGATTTATGGCATGTACGGGGATATCAGTCCATGCAGCTTCAACACTATGCCACAGTTCATCGACAGTAGTGGATGGTGAGTGATCGTGCCTCGGCAACCATTGACCACACATTCTCAATGGGTAACAGATCAAGAGAACATGCTGGCCAGGATAAGAGCTGGACCTGTTCTGTATCAAGGAAGTTCAGAACAGTACGGGCAACATGCGGTCGTGCATTATCCTGTTGAAACAAGCATTAGGGAGGCCTCGAAGATAGGGCAGAGTCACGGGCCTTAACACATCGGAAATGTAACGGTTGCTGTTCAAAGTGCCGGTAATGCGAACAAGAGGTGATCGAGACGTGTATCCAATGGCACCCCATACCATCACTCCAGCAGATGGGCCAGTAAGGCGATGTCCAATGCAAGCTGGCAATGCGCGTTCTCCACGATGCCTCCAAACACGGATGCGGCCATCATGGTCCTGTATACAGAACCGAGATTAATCTGTAAAGATGACGTGATGCCATTCCCGCGTCCAGGTTCGTTGCTGATCACACCATTGAAGGCGCTCCTGTCTGTGACGCTGCGTCAATATTAGCCGAAGCCATGGTCGCAGTGCAGACAATCCATGCTGCTGCAAACGTCGTTGAACTGTTCGAGCAGAAACTTGTTGCCTTGCAAATGACCCCATTTCTCGACTCAGGGTTCGTGACGTGGCTGTACGATCCTTTGTGACCATGCGGATAAGATGTCTGTCTTCTCTGCTGTGTTGTGTAGAAAATTATGATTATTATAAAACGATCACATATGATAATTTATATTAAAATAAGGCATTATTTTTTTTTAATATTGCGTTGTGTATTTAATCTAGTCTTTTTTTCTACCCAGATTCTAACCTGAAAAAACAGAAGCAGAAACTGGCCTTGTTTTAGTAATTAAAACTTCTTTTAATTCACAAAAGAAAATAACACATCTATTTACAATAATATGAATTCAATTACTTGTATTATTTCTTTTATTACAACTTTGCTATTAAAATGATAATTCACTCACGTGGAGTGATTAAGTTACCCTAGATTGCCTGTTATAGTGAGATTAATTATTTAATAAAGTTACGTAAATGGTGGTACCACACAAAAAAAATCTGGCTGGATAATTAAATAAATAAAAAAAACATTCACTTACATATATAAACAGTTGATGGTATAGGCCGGCCTATTTAGAGGGGTTCAAAAACCTGGTTGATCACAATAGTCCAGCGTCTTTCTTTAATAGTATGGCAAACGCCTTGGGTCGACGACAACTTGGATGTCAAAAAATTGCTGACATTCAGGCATCTCCTAATTTCACAATTTGAGAGGGCTCTTCTTCTTTCAATCAGTTTCGTGTGCTTTTTTTTATCAACTTCAACTTTACTTTTCAAAGTCTCCAATAAAGCGTCGAACTCCCCAAACCAACCGGGTCCCTAGTTCCGGCGATGTCCTGCAGCTCCTCTGTCTTTTTTCTTCTCTCTTCACTTCTCTTCTCCCTCCCCTCGCTTTTCCCTTGCAGGACCGGTTTTCTCCTAGTCCCACGTTAGGGCATTCCACTTCGTCAAAATGGGGGAAATGGGGTATAGAATTAAATAATAAAAAAAGGACTTCCAGCCAGAAAAAAATGGGTAGTTTAATTTATAAGAATTATCCAGCCAGTGAATACAACACCAATAATCTACCTGGAAAAAAAATCGAAGATTTTTTTTTCACATATTTACACATTCACACATTTGCACTTATTTTGCATGGCTCTGATTTGTTCAATACATTTTTTTTGTTTTCTACTTAAAATCATACATAAAGTGATAATTAATAAGATTTCCAATTAGAAATAGCACATAAAGTATACATTTATTTACCACACAATGTAATCTTGGCTAATTTAAAATATAAACTTCTTACAGACTGCTAGAATTAAGAACTTTAGTCAGCAGTTACATAAGTAATTCCAGATATAAAAACATATATACATACACTCTACAATCATTTGTTAATGTTTGTATTACTCATTTAATCAGTCAATTATGTGCTACAGTTCTTTCGAGCGAAACGAGTATTATAATTATGTTTTATTGTTCGAGATATTCCACCATCACATTTTGTTACAGATGAGACTCCTTTATTTGGAATTGACGTTGAGCTTTTGCTCTGAGGATTAATTACAGGGCTAAAAACAAACGCCTTTTTACCTTTTCTTTGCACGCTATCGTTAACCCCGAAGTAACTATTTTTACTTTCCTTATTCGAGTCAGTAGATTGCTGAGGTGTAGAATTAATTTCGTGTAAAGTCGGGAATACAATTCTATCATTAATTTTTGAAAGTCGATCTACATGAACTATTTGGGTTTTTGAAGGTTCTTTTACGCAAGCTATCTCGTAATTTACTGGTGATTGTTTATTCAGAACTCTAAAAGGGCCTACATTTGGTCTCATTAATTTCCTTGAAATCCCTGCTCTTGTTTCGGGAAGATATAGATATACGACATCTCCTATATCTATTTGTTTATCAACTGCGGTCTTACGGCGATACGTCTCCTGTTTTTCTGCTGCAGCTATTAAATTATTTTTGACAATTTGAAAAGAATTTTGTAAACGTACAACTAGATCTCCAGCGTACTCTCGGACATCCGCATAGTTATGAGCTATAGGTTGAGACATAACAGAATACGGTAACTGGATATCCCTGCCATACAAGAGATATGATGGTGTTTCGCTTGTTGTACAATGTCGTGCCGATCTATGAGCTAGCAAGGCGAAAGGTACATGCCGGTCCCAGTCTGTTTGAGTAGAATTTACTAAATGACTTAATGAATTAATTAAAGTCGAGTTAAGTTTTTCTACCATTCCATCACTCTGAGGGTGATATGAAGTAGTAGTGTGTTTTTCAATACCTAATTTCGAATACACCTCAGAGATGGATTTTGAGATAAAGTTAGAGCCTCTATCGGAAATTAGACGAGAAGGTACACCATGTCGACTAATAAAATCTTCTAATACTCTAGCAACGGTTTCACTTTTTATATCGGGTGTCGGATATGCTTCCGGCCAGCGTGTAAAATAATCAGAAATCACCAAGATATACTTATTTCCTGAATAAGTTAGAGGAAGTGGACCCAGGGCATCCATAGCTATGCATTCCATTGGTCGTTGTGTGACTGGAACGCGCTGTAATGGAGCTAGTTTTTCGGGCTTATGACCTCTCTTTTCAACACAAGAAGTACACGATTTAACGTAGTTTAAAACATGTTTATACATATTACCCCAATAGAAGTTTTCTCTAATTCTGTTCAGAGTCTTTTGAAATCCCTGATGGGTTGCCACTGGGGAATCATGACACTGACGCATTATTTCTGATACTAAAGTTAGGGGTACCACTAATTTATCTTTGGTGTCACCACGATGTTTGGGGGCATTTTTTGGTATACAGTAAAGAAGATCATTTTTTTCAAAAAATAACATATGAGTAGGTGATGGTGTCTCCTTATTTTTTAGATAATTAATAATTTGTTGGCATTTTGGGTCCTGTTCCTGATGAATTTTAATTCGATGTCTCATTGTGGAATCAGAATCGTAGTTGGAAGCTATTACTTCTACTGCGTTTACACCCCTAGACAAGTAATCAGCTGTTATATTTAATTTTCCCGGTTTATGTACAATGGTATAATCATATTGTTGCAGAGTCATTACCCATCGGGCTATTCTAGAAGTTGGATCTCGCACTTTGAGTGCGAAGGAAAGACTTGCTTGATCGCAATAGATGATAAATTTTTTCCCGTACAAATATTGTTTAAAATGGGTAACGCCGAATACCGCTCCGAGCATTTCTTTTTCTACTGTACTATATCGAATTTCCGCATCTTTTAGTTTTTTACTGGCGTATGCAACAGGATGTGGGAAGCCATTTTCATCATTTTGGCAAAGAACAGCTCCTAAAGCGTATTTTGAAGCGTCAGTACTTAATGTAAATTCCTTTGAAAAATCTGGTAGTTTCAAACAAGGTTCAGAAATTAAGCAGTTTTTCAAAGTGTCAAAAGCATGCTGAGCTGAATCATCCCAACTGAATCTAGCATCATTTTTCGTCAAGTTTGTTAGAGGTAATGCTATTTCAGCATAATTTTCTATAAACCTTCGGTAAAACCCTGTCAATCCAAGAAATCCTCTAACTTGTTTACGAGTGGTGGGGACCTTGAAATCTAACACAGCTTGTATGTTTTTCTTATCGGGATAAACTGTCCCCTTTGAAACAGTAAAACCCAGATAGTTTATAGTTTCCTTTAAAAAACAGCATTTGGAAGGTTTAACTTTCAATTTATGTTCTTCTAATCTCTTAAAAACTAACCGTAATTTATTTAAATGTTCATCTATTGAGTCAGAAGAAGCAATTATGATATCATCTAAATATACTGCTATTTGAAGAGGTTTTAATCCAGACAGTACTATTTCCATTAATCTTTGAAAACTATTTGGCGAATTGCGCATACCAAATGGTACTCTATTCCATTCATATAAACCATGCTCAGTTGCAAACGCTGCTTTATAGGTGTCCTTAGGATCAATTTTCATTTGGAAAAACCCGCTACATAAATCCATACAAGAAAATAGAGTAGCATTTCCTAAATTGTCCACTAAGTCCGTTATATTAGGAATAGGAAAAGAGTCTGGTACAGTTTTTTCATTTAGTTTCCTGAAGTCGGTACAAAGTCTGAAAGAACCATCTTTCTTTTTGACAAGAAGTACTGGTGCGCTATAAGGGGAACTGCTTTCTTTAATAATCCCTATGTCTAGTAATTCGTTGACCTGTCTATTTAATTCCTCTTTTAGGTGATGAGGAGGCCTATAAAATTTTTGCCTAACTGGAATATCATCTGTCAAATTAACTTCATGTTGTATAGTATTACAACCCTCCAAATCTTGAATAGAATGGGCAAACACATGTTTAAATTCTTCAAGCAGGGGAAGTAATTTTCTTTTCTTATCTTCGGATAGGTGCGATAAATCTAGTTTTCCTCCCCAAGCTTCAAAATCATCACCTATTTCTTCAGTGGAAACTGTATTACATTCTTTAGTATCAATTTTTGTTACTTGTAAAGGTTCAATGGAAACTAATTTTGAACCTTTGTTTATGTGTATAGTATTTTTTGATGTATTTGCAACCCTTATTTTATAATTTCCCTCCTTAGATACTGGGTTTACGGAGCGAGCAACCCATACTCTATCACCCGCATGATCATTTGCAGGCTCTATTAAAACCGAATCTAAATTTGAATTTAATTTTTCTTTTGTTTTGATTTCTATAATTTTTTCGGTTCCAGGAAAAATAGTTATTTTGGTAACGGAAAATCCAAAAATACAACTATTGTTATCTTCTATGTTCACGACATTAGTTTTTAATTCGTCACAGTCAGGATTTTGGTAATTCCATTTAATTGAAGTAGTTGTATTATGTAATAGTTTTTGACTATAATCGATTATCATTTTATGTTGTACAAAAAAATCACTACTTAGTATTAATTTATATTTTTTTGAAATACTATCTTTAGTAATATAGAAATCGCTTTGAAATTCAATAGTATTTATTTTAATTTTTAAAGTTACTTTTTCTTCAATTTCTAGCACATGGTCTGAAATGCCTTTAATTTGAAGTTTACATTGTGAGAGCATTACACTACTTTGATAAGCTATAGTTTCAAAAAAATTTCGTTCGATTAGGTTACAAGATGCGCCTGTATCTAAGAGAGCATTTACTTTTACATTATTTATTGTGATTTGAATTACTGGCAATTTATCATTTATTGTGGATGTAACAAATAAAGGCACCTGTGTGGGTTTATTTTCGGAGTAGCGAGGTGCAGCCGTCTCTCCCCTATTGCTAGTTTAAATGATTTCTGCTATTACCTCTACCTTTATGGAAATTGTTATGCTTGTTGGAATACCAACATCTTTGCGTTTCGTGTCCAATTTTACGGCAGAAGGAACAAAATGGTATTCTGCATGTAGCTTCTTCATGCCCATGTTTTTTACACCTGACGCAAAACAAATTAGGTATTCTTCGGTTTCTATCTTGTGTTGGTATTTGGCTTACTTTTAATTCAGCTATTTGAGCTTGTAGGTCACTAATTTGTTTTATGAACATGCCCTGCATTTCTGAGTTTTTTTCTGTGTTATGTTTGATTAATGATTTTAGTTCACTTATCTCATTTATTTGAGTCACAGCGTGAACTGTTTCAAACTGTGTAGTTGGCGGTCTATTCAATGGAATGCATTCCTCTAAGAGAATGACTTGTTTCTTAAATTCACTATAGTCCGTGAGAGCTAAAGGCGTTATTCCTCTTAAAAGTTCAGGCTTAAGGCCATTTTTTGCCGTGGACAATAATAAATCCAATCTATATTGCTCGAATTCACTACTTCGTTCACTAGGAACACATTTATACGATAAGCCCTCGATTCGTGAAAAATATCTTCGTGCTGATTCTGACGGTAACTGATAACTCGTAGTTAACCGAGAAATATCTGTTGTCATAGAGTGACAGAAGCTAAACCTATCACGAAGCGCCGTGCAAACATCTACATATGAACCGTGTTTTTTAAGGTCACCCTGACTTGATAAAAAATCCTCCGCTTCTCCAGAAATTCTCAATTTTAAAGCTAATAATTTATCTTTCGGGCGCCATGAACAATGGTCACCAATTTCATCTATTCTATCCAAAAATTGTGATAGTGAAACATCTTTACAACTACCATCAAACACAGGAATATTATTTAAGAATTCACCAATATTAGGAGTGTCTACTGACACAACACACGAAGCGGTTTGAGTCTCACTATTCATAATTACATTAATTAAAAATATTTACCTTCAAAAAATAATTTACCTTAGCAAATATTAATGTAAATATATGAAATTCATATAAGTATTTACAATAATTTTCACAACAGTTACAATGTTCCACTTAATATAAAATAAACACAATAAGATTACTGTAAATAATTAAATAAGGAGATGTACCACGTGCAATCTTTTAATAGTCAGCCATGTTTAAAACTAAGCCAGAATCTTATTCCGTTTTCAGTTTTTCAAAATCCACTTTAAACGGCACCATTTTGTTGTGTAGAAAATTATGATTATTATAAAACGATCACATATGATAATTTATATTAAAATAAGGCATTATTTTTTTTTTAATATTGCGTTGTGTATTTAATCTAGTCTTTTTTTCTACCCAGATTCTAACCTGAAAAAACAGAAGCAGAAACTGGCCTTGTTTTAGTAATTAAAACTTCTTTTAATTCACAAAAGAAAATAACACATCTATTTACAATAATATGAATTCAATTACTTGTATTATTTCTTTTATTACAACTTTGCTATTAAAATGATAATTCACTCACGTGGAGTGATTAAGTTACCCTAGATTGCCTGTTATAGTGAGATTAATTATTTAATAAAGTTACGTAAATGGTGGTACCACACAAAAAAAATCTGGCTGGATAATTAAATAAATAAAAAAAACATTCACTTACATATATAAACAGTTGATGGTATAGGCCGGCCTATTTAGAGGGGTTCAAAAACCTGGTTGATCACAATAGTCCAGCGTCTTTCTTTAATAGTATGGCAAACGCCTTGGGTCGACGACAACTTGGATGTCAAAAAATTGCTGACATTCAGGCATCTCTTAATTTCACAATTTGAGAGGGCTCTTCTTCTTTCAATCAGTTTCGTGTGCTTTTTTTTTATCAACTTCAACTTTACTTTTCAAAGTCTCCAATAAAGCGTCGAACTCCCCAAACCAACCGGGTCCCTAGTTCCGGCGATGTCCTGCAGCTCCTCTGTCTTTTTTCTTCTCTCTTCACTTCTCTTCTCCCTCCCCTCGCTTTTCCCTTGCAGGACCGGTTTTCTCCTAGTCCCACGTTAGGGCATTCCACTTCGTCAAAATGGGGGAAATGGGGTATAGAATTAAATAATAAAAAAAGGACTTCCAGCCAGAAAAAAATGGGTAGTTTAATTTATAAGAATTATCCAGCCAGTGAATACAACAGCTGTTATTGATGGGGGTCGTTGAAATCCTGCATGACGTTCCGTATGATTGTCCTGAGCTCATCGATTCCATATTCTGCTAACAGTCATGGGGTCTCGACCGACGCGAGCAGCAATATTGCGGTACGATAAACCGCAATTCCGGTAGGCTATAATCCTTCCTCGATCAAAGTCAGACACGTGCTGATAGGCATTTCTTCTTCTTACACGAGGCATTACAACAACTTTCTTTGCCAAAAACAACGTTGAAACGGAAATTGAGTATGAGAAAACTGCTGTCAAATCTCTGGTTTTATACACATTGTAGATGTCGCTACTGTCGCCTTCTTTGCATGAATGCGCTGAAAATCTAATCATTTGCATACCACAGCAAGTTCTACCTGTCATGCAAATTTCACGTGTGTGGTGTACCGCTTTCCTGGTGTTGCAATTTTAATGGCCAATAGTGTAATTTACCACCAAAAAAGTTTAAGAGTAGTTTTGACATTCAAATATTCTTATGAAATTCATGCTCTTATTTTTGTACTATTGATCATATTTTCACATATATACATAATATATGTGAACTTGATACTGAAGATTTAGATTCTATTTATTAATTTTATAATGAAGCATATGAGATTGAAGCAATTACTTTGAAATACCTGAAATTTTTTTAAAAACAACAATGAATTACGTCCTTGCACTTGTAAATACTGAGAAACGTTTTGAATTAATGCTTATGAAGTCACCGACGCATATATAAGACAACAAATTGCTTAAAATTAGGGCACAGGTCATCATAATTTCACTGACTATACAAAACTTAATCGCACGATGTTCATGAAATGAAACACTGTTTTAACATAAAAAAGAGACAAATTTTGGATTTTTTTCATTGAAATATTCCATTTCAAGAATCTAATAAGCAAATATTAAATCGTAAAAATACCACTATCTTCGAAAAATATTTGGAGAAGGGAAGAGAAATAGAAGGAACGGAACCATCGATAACTGCTTTATCTATCATTTTAATCTTTTTATTGACTGTTTTTAAATGTTTCATAAGATAGATTAGAAAGACTGATAACAATGTTTAATGTTAACGTATCAATAAGTATTAGAGAAGGAACAGTGCAACAATATGTTTATGATGCGTATATTCTGAAACAGAAACCCAGTCGTGTGATTTTGGTAACTCGAAGCACAAAACTGTGCTTTCTGCCTGGACTTGCCCCATGGTCATTAGGTTGTTGAAAAAAATGAAAAAATATTGCTGCCTGATAAATTTCGTATCCAGTTGTAGCTAGCTGACGGCCTTGTATATAAGCAGAAAATGCTTCGTAAAGCCACAGGTTTTGCATCAGAAAAAGGATTATTCAAAATAAATTAATATCTGATGATATGGTGAACATATATTAAGACTAATTAAGGTTCCTTGAAGCCTTAAGAAATGATATTGATAGTTGAGGAAGATATATAAGCATAATTTCAATGCAGAATCGCAAAGGGAGGTGGATGTTGCGCTTTTGCTTTCTGCTTGCACGCCCATCTGGTTGGATGTTTGAAAGCTTTCTGGGTTCTTTTACATGTGTGTAAGTCTCTCCGTAGAAGATTCTTCAGGAAACCAATTTACGAGATGGATACTAAAATGTCTTGAAACGGTTTTCGAACGTTAGGTGATCCACTACGTAGAATCGAATTCATTTCATCATTCAAGTCACGTGTGCATTTCGATAGGTTTGAACGATTCCATTATGATAATGTGATCGATAACAAGTTGTTTCTGAAATATTCTTCGGCAATCTACTCCTCGTGTTTTCTATCAATACCATAGAACATATTTCATGTGCATCTTACAACACACAATTCACGATTTCATAAGAGTATTTTTATCATAACATCGTGAATTGTGATGTGTGAGATTACTGTAATACCTATTCACATTAGTAAAATTCATACCACGCCATGTTTTAATGCTCAAACAACATCAAAATTATATTAATCCTAATTCCCAACAGAGTAACAATTAAATTAACTCATCTCTAACCACTTTAAAGTTATACAATTCCATTCCCATGAGAAAATCATGAATACGTGGACATAGTCATTTCACTGTATTTTGTTCTTATTTTATATTTCAATCAAATTATTTCGGATTTAATATTAGGAAGTTATATAAATATTTAATATTAGGTAGTTATACAAATATTTAATAATTATAGAGATAAGGAATACAATAGCCTTTTAATTAGTATATGTTAAACATGTGTATACAGTATCTACAAAAATGAAATACATTACATATTCCTCAATTCAGAGCACTTTGACAAAGAAAACCTAGAATTATTGAAAAATTAGTTTTCTTAGAAATGTATGATGTGAAAGAATTTTTAAAATATCTTTGAAAATTTTTACAAAGTTATACTATGTTCAAAAGTAAAAAATTTGGCAACCCCTTTAAATTAAAAAACTACATTCAAATAATCAAATAGAAAATACAAAGTTTTAAACATGCATAATTCTAAAAATATTGTAAAACGCGTAAGCAGTTTAAAACTAAATCACTAGCTTTTTTTTTTAAAAAAAATAGCCAATTAATTAACAAAAGATAATTTGCATATTTTGTTTATGCATAGACAAAATTTTTTTAAATGACTTCCTTTGAAAATAAAATAAAAACAATTTATTTCAACACATAACAGGAAATTGTTAACTTCAGTATTTTCTAAGAAAAGTTTCATTACCATCTCAACATAACAATAATATATATATACAAATGTCTGAGAATAGAAAAAAATACTGCTTTGATATGAAAACTGGCTCTTGCGAGTAGTTCATGACAAACATTTTATCAAAGGAAAAGAATTAAAATTTATTGTGAAACGTATTTGATACAATGAAGCACTACAATTCCATGTAAGAGTTAGAATGCCTTAGATTTACAATTCTAATTTGCAGTTTTAAATTTGTGGTTAGTGTATGAAATTTATTTTGTAATATTTTATTCCATTGTACATCATTGCACGTTGGAATTGTGATAAAATCAAAATATTATGGGTAGTAATTTTATTTGATTATATTTTGTTACTATTGTTTATTTAAAAACATTGCTATATTTTTCATCCTTTTGACCATACCTGTGAAAAAATATGTCGTTTAATGATGCAATTTAGCATCATATAAATTGTAAAAGTTTTTATCTATTTGTTAAAATGAAAGTATTAGTAAGCTGTTCGGCATTTCCCTCACATTTTGAAAATAATATATTAAAATTTGCAAAATTCTTTGACATACTTTTATGAGGGAAAAAGACTACTGGATAATATGTAAGTACCCATTTTTTATGTTTGTTATACCATTCAGAAAGAGCCAATTTACGCTGGTTCAGTGTAGAATAAGGTATCCCTTAATTTGACGATGGAATTTAACTCATCTTAGTTTAGCTTTTTTGTAGCGGCCATATTGCATCCATATTGCGGCATCAAAATATTAAGGGGTACCAGATGTAAACTTCTATCAACACAAATTAGGATTGTTGACTAAATTTCAATCTCAATATCAACAATTTGACAAGGAAAATTTTCCAAGTATTGATAATTACTGCAATACTCACTTTTGCAAATAATTTTTTTTCCTTACTCCTGAGTTTATAAATTGTATTTAGTATATTAAAGAAGTCAATAAAAAACATTACATTGCAATATTCTGTAACTTGAGTCTTAAATTAATATATTAACATGTATCTAAAATTTACACATCTAAATGTAGTTTTGCTAGAAAAAGAATTTCGTATCTTTATAGAAGAGTTGAAAATATTCAAATTAACACTACAATTAGGAAATGGTATAAAAATTTGTTTTAATTCGATTAATGTTGAATCTCTTATACTGCAAACTTATTATTAATTTCACAATAATAATGCTACTTAATGAAAGTAGTTAATTTGCTTTAACTATTTCATAGTCAAGCTAGTCAAGCCTAATTTTTTATAATAATTTTTGAAAATATCATATATTGATGTGATTGGAAAATATTACGCATAATTATAGATACATAGCCTTAAAATCAAATTTATTCATTATGTCACTATAGACACATCATGGAGGAATTTATTATGACTCCTGAAAAATTTGTGAAATTTATTTCTTGATAACATGGGAATTAAAAACTCACCTTAGTTCTTGCATTGTAGGATAATTTACAGAAGTAAATAAATATCGCTGGCAGGGATAGCTACTGTCACCCAAGGAATGGTACGCGCTGCACATAGTGCATTGCAACACTTTAGATATCATACCATTATTTATATCAGTATTGTTATGGTTACTTACAAGCCACTTTAACTCAACATTTTGTAAAGCTAATAAGTCTGCTGATGCAATGATTACACACAATTTGAAAATATACCTTTTCTGTTACGAAACCTTTCGGCCTCAGTTCCCTCAGGTGAGAGGATTGGTATATGTGAACAAGCAATGCTTCCAATTACACTGGGAAAATGGACTATGTGAAAGAGTTCTCATTGATCTGCAAGGAAACGTAATAGTTGAATCTTTATAACATTGCTAAAAAAAGTTTATTTAATTCCAATAAGTTCTGAGAGAATTAAATATGAATTAATTGTAATAACATATTATCCCGATACATAATTATATTTGACAAAAATGTGCTGTCAAATACCAGTTATAATAATTTTTTTCAACATTTGAAAGAAAAAAGGGATGTTAATTTATAGCTTCAATAAATAAATAATTGAAAACTTTTTTTAATTAAAATTTCACAGTTTTAATTATAAATTTAAAGCTTGCAGTCATTAAAAATAAAGTTCTCAAGAAACTCTAAGCGCTACAGATAATAATATAAATTAGTGTATCAAATAATTATCGCTAAATTACGACACACTTGAAATTTGTTTCGCAAATAGTAAACATTAAAAAATACACAAGAGTTGAAAAGAATTGCGCATGATCACTTATCGCATATATAAACTCCACATGCGTAGTCTGGTTTAACCTTGCTTTATAAGAGGGTACGGTTCTTGATCCTAGAGGCGGATTTTAGCCTCGGTTACCCATCATGAAATTGGTGATTTGACTCGAGGTTTCGCTCGAACCTAGCGGTCGAGGTTGACGGTAAATACGGCCATATATGTTCTCTTTAGAAAACAACAACGGATTTTGCTATGAAAATCTACTACCTATATTATAGAAAGGAATTACAAAAGATTGAGACACGACATAAAATCGGACTACTATACATGTTTCTTATTATTGTTATCCATTGGCAGTTACATACTTATTATTAATCTGTCTGACAAAATAGTTTTGTTACAGCATTGTGTATTGCAACGTCATTTTTTGGTTTTGTATATATCATTTGAAACATCATAATCGTCATTTTGACATGTAAATATTTAAAAAGTCTGATCAGGTGTCAAGGATTTTATAAAAAGCTACAGAGACGAGAATGATGCATTTGATTACCAATCAACTATGACCTAGGACCATGCTCTAGTAAAATAATGAGTGTGATTTAATTAAACAAATCTTCCCCAAAACAGACTACATAAAATATTTAATTTAAATTGTGTTATCCAAATGTTCATGAAAGATTAAAGATATTTCGGATAGAGAACCAATTGCCTTACAAGAGGAAGCAGTGTATTAAAATGTTTTTTTTAAAAAGAAGCTTGTTCTTTCGCTTCTAAAAGAGATTTAAAAAAATTTATAAATATGACTCAAAAATTGATATTTACGAACAAAAAGTTTTGTATAAGCGGAAAGATTTCTTAAATTATAAATGTTAAGCATTATTTACTTAAAATGCCTGGTTGTATACATGAATTCGATATATAACCAGAGGAAAATAATGAGAAAATACCTTCAAAGCATTAATGAAAAAGGAAAAAAATTGAGGTAAAATTTAATGTTTGATTATATTTTTTATAATTCAAGTAATTTGTAGATAGCTGCCATTATACCCCGTTCGCAATGTAATTTTTAACGCGTTCAAATCACAACTAAGCTTTTCGCAATGGCATTATGTGATTTAAATAAGTCGGAACTGATTTATCTTAAATTAATTTGGCGACCATGTTTCGTTTGATTTAGCATCATTTTGTTTTCTGCCATTGTTGTCCATATTTGTTAAAATCTCTGCAGTAGATCAAAATTAATATAAAAGAAGCAAAATTTGAAAATGAAAGATTAAAATTATTTATCAAAGTAAGGATTAAGCACCACAAAATTACGTTGGGTTTGACAAGAAATAAGTTTACCAATGTCATTCTTTAGTTTCATGTATATCATTTGAAGTATCATAATCTTAATTATCTTCATTTTGGTCTGTAAATATTTAAAAAGCGTTTTCAGTGACAAAAAATTCAAAAATCAATAATTTATAATATAAACGAACAACAAATAAGCTAATCAAAATTGGTATTTCTTAAACCAGTTTTGAGATAAGTGCGAACGCTATTTTCATTAGAATATTTCATTTAAATCAGATTTAACTTTAAGTTAATTTTAAAGAAACATGGCCAACGAGATATAAATACAGACAACCCAGTGCTTTGTCATTGTTTGTGGTAATTTTAAACTCGGTCAAATCACGATATAGTCATTTAAACACAGTTTGCATTGCACTTGAAATATCTGAAGCTGTCAAAATAAATATAAGTGAAATAAAATTTAAAAAAATTATGAAACAAAATTATTTATACAAACATTAACTTAACATAGAAAATTATGCTACTTTTGAGGAGTGGAATGTCTACTTTTAGGTTTTGTATTTATCAATTGAAATATCATATTCTTAATTAAGAACATTTTGATCTGCAACTATTTAGAAAACCTGCTCAACTATAAAAAAAAATAAAATATTGTATAATTTATAATACCCACAAACAATAAAACTTTTGAACAAAAACCAATATTTCTTAAATCAGTTTCGATTTCAGTATTCTGTATCAGATTCGAATTCAAACATATTTGTATAAAGCGAAAGAAAATATTTATTTGCAAAGCTAATAAAACTGCATAAATATTAAAACATTATTAATATCTAGCGTAACTTAAATATTAGTATCAGTTAGACCAGTCTTTCCCAAAGTGGGCGATAACGCCCCCTTGTGGGCGTCTGAGACCAAGAGGGGGGCGTTAAGGGGCCCAGAAAAAAATGGGGGGCGTTGACGTGTGTTAGGGGGCGATGGTAGATTTATAATTTGATTTACTTTATATTTTAAATTTCACTAGAACTAAAACCTACCTACTACACAATAACGAATACTTAGTTTATATTCCTACCCTGTATGATGGTATAAAAACTAAAAATACTTAACATAGATTTCGTAAATAGACCGCACGCCGTATGCACATACGTTGTAAAATGACGAAAAGCATACAGCTGTGTAAATGCATGAATCGCCAAATGTGGCAAACATTCCGGAGGAAAAGACTAACTGCGGGAGCCGGTGTTGTGCTCCGTAAACGAACAGTCCGTTTTCGTTTGCAGAAACCTTCAGCGCTTTTTCGCAAGCGTCAGGTCTACTTCGAGTTCATCAAAATAGGTTTGAGATAAAAGAGAAATGTTTAATTAACATGCGTGCTTCTGAAAAACCGGTCTGAGGAAAAATCCGGCGTATCCATCCATCGCAGCGTATCGCCCCTTTTCAGAATAGAATGGTCGACAGGTGGCGGTTATGCAATACGAAAATGGACTGTACGTCGTAGCAATCGGCTGGTTCATCGATACTTGTCCTAACTTGCTCAGTACGATTGAGCGTCGAAAGAGATAAACGAGTTAGTGTGTGTTTACCTTATTCCTGTCGGTGCTTGCTGTATTTAAATCCTATATAAAAGCTCGCAATTTTTCTTATATATTCGTTAGTGGTTTCGCTCGCTATCTTTAAACGAGTATTTAAGTTCAACACTTTATTTACATATTTTTTTTTAAAAAAAGCCATGTCGCAAGCAAAAAAGAAGAAACGGCAATACAGTGCAGAATATATTAAATATGGATTCATAGAAAATTCGACAAACTCATCTTTGCCTTTGTGCCTTCTTTGTTCAAAAACATTTTCAAACGAAGCGATGAAGCCTTCAAGATTTCAATGCATCCAGATAAGAAGGACAAAAATGTAGCCTATTTTCAAGATCTGGAAAAGAAGCATAATGCTCAGCCAAGTGTATCGAAACTTTTTTCGATGGCTGCTAAGCAAGATGATGATGGACTTCGAGCTTCATACAATATCTTTCTGTTAATTGCTCAAACCGGTAAACCACACACCATCGGAGAAACGTTAATTTTGCCGGCGATAAAAGAAGTTATAACTACTGTGCTCCATAAACCAGCGGCAGATATAATTTGAAATTCTCCTTTGAGCAATAATTCTGTGCAAAGACGATTTGATGAAATGGCTGAAAACATTGAAGAGTCATTGTGCAATTCTCTGAAGACTAGTCAATTTTCAATTTAATGGATGAGTCCACTTTACCAACTAATGAAGCATTGTTGTAGCCTTACGTGAGGTTCATTAAAGATGAAATAATATGTCAAGAACTTTTATTTGCTAGAAATTTTGAGACAGACACAAAAAGGAGGAACCATATTTAAAATACTGTAAAAGTTTTGTGATGAAAAAGGAATTCCCTTGAAGAATATTATATCAACTGCTACAGATGGTGCTCCAGCTATGACAGGGTGTCAAAAAGGCTTCATGTCGTGCTTAAAAAACAAAATTCCTGATGTGATTGCTGTACATAGCGTTATACATCGACAGCATTTAGTTGCTAGAAATTTAAGTGAACGACTGTTTCAATCATTGCAACATGTCATCAGAGTAGTCAATAAAATCCGAAACAACTCTTTAAATGACAGATTATTTTATCAGCTTTGTGTTGCTAATCATGAAGATTTCAAAAGACTGATCTTTCACACGGAAGTGCGTAGCTGCTTCTTACAGAAGAAGAATATCGGCACATGTGAGTTCCATAATTTTCCCAATTTATCAGTATCCTGCAACAACGACGACTTGCTCGTCTACTGTCAACATTTAGAAAATCTTCACAGTGATTTCATTGAAAGATTCCATGACATTTTGAAATTGGAAATACCAAACTGGGTGTTAGATCCTTTTTCAAATGTCAACATAGCAATATCACCCCAGCTAGAACAAGAACTTATAGAACTGACAACGAACGAGGAAATAAAAATCAAATTTAAAAATGGCTACCAACAATTTTGGCTATAAAAGTCAATTCCGCAGTTGTACCCTGGATTGTGGTTGATCGTTCAACAATTTTTGGTATCATTCCCATCGTCATATTTGCGTGAAAGAGGATTTAGCACTGTGACAACGCTGCTTACTAAAAAGAGAAATCATTTGCAAGTTACCAAACGTGGCGTCTTACAACTGTTTTTGAGTAAAATCCCACCTGATATCAACAAACTTGCTAAAAATCATCAAATTCATCCATCCCATTAGATTAGTTTACAAACTAAAATTGATTACCTATCTACACTACTGGCCATTAAAATTGCTACACCAAGAAGGAATGCAAATAACAGAACGATATTTATTGGACACATACATTATAGTGGAAAGAACAAGTGATTAGTCTTACAGGAAATTAGGATGTATAGATCTTGAGAAATCAATACCCAGAGCTGCCACCTCTGGCTGCAATAACAGCATTTATCCACCTAGGCTTGCATTCAAACAGATATTGTATGGCATGTACGGGGATCTCAGTCCATCCGCAGCTTCAACACTATGCCACAGTTCATCGACAGTAGTGGATGGTGAGTGATGGCGTGCCAATTGCTCGGCAACCATTGACCACACGTTCTCAATTGGAGACAGACCAGGAGAACGTGCTGGCCAGGGTAACAGTCGAACCTGTTTTGTATCAAGGAAGTTCAGAACAGTACGGGCAACATGCGGTCGTACATTATCCTGTTGAAACAAAGCGTAGGGAGGCCTCGAAGATAAAGCAGAGCCACGGGCCTTAACACATCGGAAATGTAACGGTTGCTGTTCAAAGTGCCTATAATGCGAACAAGAGGTGATCGAGACGTGTATCCAATGGCACCCCATATCATCACTCCAGCAGATGGGCCAGTATGGCGATGTCCAATGCAAGCTGGCAATGCGCGTTCTCCACGATGCCTCCAAACACGGATGCGGTCATCATGATCCTGTATACAGAACCGAGATTCATCTGTAAAGATGACGTGATGCCATTCCCGCGTCCAGGTTCGTCGCTGATTACACCATTGAAGGCGCTCCTGTCTGTGACGCAGCATCAATGGTAGCCGAAACCATGGTCACCGTGCAGACAATCCATGCTGCTGCAAATGACTCCATTTCTCGACTCAGGGTTCGTGATGTGGCTGTACGATCCCTTGTGACAATGTGGATAAGATGTCTGTCTTCTCTGCTGTTAGTGATGGGGGTAGCTGAGATCCTGCATGACGTTCCGTATGATTGTTCTGAACCCATAGATTCCATATTCTGCAAACAGTCATGGGGTCTCGACCGACGCGAGCAGCAATATTGCGGTAAGATAAACTACAATCCCGGTAGGCTATAATCCTTCCTCGATCAAAGTCATTCACGTGCTGATAGGCATATCTTTTTCTTACACGAGGCATTACAACAACTTTCTTTGCCAAAAACAGCATTGAAGCGGAAATTGAGTATGAGAAAACTGTTGTCAAATCTCTGGTTTTATACACATTGTAGATGTCGCTACTGTCGCCTGCTTTGTATGAATGCGCTGAAAATCTAATCATTTGCATATCACAGGAAGTTCTACCTGTCATGCAAATTTCACCGCTTTCCTGGTGTAGCAATTTTAATGGCCAGTAGTATATATTGTTTCTTTTAATTTGATTAAAATCTGTTATTAATATTATAAGTTGCGTTTTAATTGCTCTCACTGATAAAAATTTCTAGTTAGAATGTAAGTTTAAACACCAGAACCGACCAATATAGCACACTATAACTAAATTAATTAAAGTAATGAAATTGTGGTTTTTAAGTTTTAGGAGTGTATAAAAACGGGGGGGGGCAATGAAAAATAATTGATTTTCAAAGGGGGCGGTAGAAGAAATAAGTTTGAGAAACACTGAATTAGACTCTATTAATCCAATAAATTAAAAAACAAAAATGGAACTCCCTTCCACCTTCAGATTCAAAGGTCTTATCGAAGAGATATTTCGTGATATTAAATATACTCGCATGCAGCGAGCCAATAATTTAACACTGCATAAAGCACAAATTGTTTGAAATTGTAATACTTTTTTGTGTATGCTTGTAACAAGCAAAGTGTTTAAGATAAATCAGATTCAACTTTAAGCTGATTTAAAAAGTGCAGTACGAACGGATTACTAAGTACGCATTAAGTCTTTTTTACTTCATCTCTCTGTCGTATGCATTCCTACGGAACTTTACCTCTACAGATAATTTAAACATATATAAACTTTTCCGTATAGTGATCTTCATCAAGCTCATGAATCAAGTCCACTATTCTCTTGACTCAAAAACTGGTAGAATTAGCACTTTAATTTAAATATTTATAGATCTTTTTTTCTCATTTATAGATAGAATCTGATCTGGCACGTAGCCTTCACTAGGGGAATAAGTAACAACACAACAAAGGTCTTTATAAGTCATTTGGAGTTGTAGATTTATTTTTATACCCCGTTTTATAAGTGATCACACACAATCACGTGTAGCCAAGCCATGCTGTTGTTGACATTGAAAAATACGTTGAAAAAATAAATTATATCTAAGAAGTGGCAATAGTTGGTAAAGAAAAGTAAATAAACAAACTTCTGTAAATACGAGACTTAGTTTTTCTCTATCATGGTTTTAATGCTCAGTAATAAATTCAATGCGATCTATATATGTATTTAGCATAGAACTCCAACAGCCTTCCATAACCTAACGTAATCAAAACATTTGCTTTTTAATCCGATTCTTTGATAGGTTGTTGCTTAATTTCTCAGATATCATAATTATTCAATAAAAGGGATTATTGAAACAAATGTATTTCATTAAAATGTATCCTGTTATTTTTAATGAATTACAGTCTCACTTCTGCTACACTTTAAGATTTTCACTGCACAGAGAATTTTGCACAAGTAATTCACTGCTGAAGATAGTACCAAGCAACCTAAAAGGGAAATCAAAAAGCTCCCAAGACTGGCTTACCAGACAGTTGAATGACTTTTACGTAAAAAAGAGTCGTTATGATAATTACAGGTGTCGGAGTGCTTATAAGCTGATAGAAATTGATGATAAATATAAAATTTTGAAGCCAGGTTTTGCAGTTGTGGACTGTGGTGCAGCTCCTGGATCTTGGACTCAAGTTATTGTGGAAAAATTAAAACTACCGAATAATTCTGGTATCAAAATTGATATTTAAAAATTATAGTTTAATGAGGCTCTTTTCTTATGGAAATAACTCTGGATAATATATGAATTGATCACACTATTATAAATACTTATAAAACAACCATTAAGATTTAGTTTTGGGAATAAAACTCTACTTGCTGCCTTTAAACTTAAAATAATTCTCATCTGTATATTATTTAACCTTGTTTGATTAAAATATTAACAAAACTTTCTCAATAAATTAGATTAATAATGATATTTATCCAACCACAATTAAAAGTTATGTTTTACTTAGAAATTATTTTTTACACAAAAAATGCTTAAAATGCCCTTTGAAAATTATATTAACTTTCTGTTAAATGTCAGTGTTGAATGTATAGCCTATAATAGGAAGAATCACAAAATCATATATTTGACAGATTCTTAATTGAATGTGTTAAAAAAGCTGTTATTTTATTTTTCATTGTAAATTGTTAGCAATGTAGTTCTTAAACTGAAAACCACAGAAACAATCTAAAAAGTGATAGATATTACAGAAAAGTACAAAATCCAAAAATGTAACAAAATATATAATACTTACAATTATAATGCTTCATTTAACATTATAGATTAGGTGTTATTTTGGTACTATTTTATTTTAATGCTTTCACTATCAGAGCAAAATAAATATAGCCAATTTAGAATTTTTTCAAATAATTTGAGTCATCTATATCACACTACTGTTGTTATTATGATATCAAAAACCTTATTTTTCCCATAAGATTTTCACCACACGAGTTCTTGAAAATACATTTTAGATTAAATAATTATGAGTTATACTTCAAACTTCTCATGCTATATGGCCACATATTTTTGTTTATGTATAGTTTCATTTTGTGGACATTTATGCATGCTTGATTTCAAAGTAATACATATTTTATCTGGAAAAATGAGACTGCTTCGTTGCTTTTTAGTAATTTAAAATTATTAAGATTTTTTTTATCATGTTTAAATTATAAATTTTTTTATTTATCTCTATTCTATTTAAAATAAGAATATTGCAATTTTGTGCAGTACGTTAAGTTTGAGGAATGAAAGCCAAAATTAAAATGTAAATTTTTACAAACATGTGTTAGATTACACATTTTGTTTGATAACATGTTAGATATGTTTCGTCTATATAATGTTAGATTACTGATATGATGAATTACAAATATAATGAAAGGACTTATATTATACCTGTGTTATTCATTCTTATTATTCATTTAACATAAAATGCACTTATATTAATATATTCTATATTAAATTTGCTGTGGATTTTTTTTTTATGAAATAAGACATATTATGTTATAGCAATATGAGGCGTAACATTTCAATAGCATAGTAGTTCTATATGTTGGACCTCAGGTAGATGAAATGAGGATATATAGAATCTACAAATAGAGAATATTTTTCAAATTTATTGAAATAGTATAATGTAACTCAAAACACTTTTTGCCATAATAATTATACTTTGTTTTGCTATTTAATAACTTATTGTTATTGTACACATTAAAATAAAAAATTAATAACTTTAAAACATGTTTAAAAATTACTTAATTTATTAAGTACAGGTTTTTAATCTTATGTAGATTAATATTAATACTTTGGTTTGACATTTATAGATTTATAACTTATTTAGTAGACTATCCTCTTCAACACCTGTCTATTAAGGCCCTTCAACTTTGTCTTCAGCCTACCATTGTGATTCGCAAAAGAAAACTTACCCAGATTTGTGTTAGTTATTATAATCCTTGACACAGTGGTCTTTGAAACATCCACAAGGTTGATTGTTCTGTACATCAGGCTCTCCGACAAGACATACTTCAATTATCATGCTGGAAAGGTCAGATATAATCACTCTTTGGTTGGAACAGAATTTTCTCATGCAACTCTCACACTGCCAAATCCTTGACGGATACCTTTCATTTCATCACTATTAGATGATACACTGTTGCAACATGAAGCAGCTGCTTATTAAACAATTGAAAAACGACTCCATTTTTAAAGGGATGTTCTTGTTATTTTGTCTTATACTTGTATTTCTAAACACCCATTTCAACAGATACATTAAAGAAACAAGATCATAGTATTTATCTCCCAAATTTCAGTCTTCTAACTTAAGCTTCAAATTTAAACTTCCAATAAGCATTAATCTGATTGAAAGTTTGACTTTTATTTCCAACTTTACATTAACTGAAAAACTAAATTACAATATAACTTTCTTGGCTCAATTTTTAAAAGTTCAATTCGGTAGCATTCATAAATCACTAACCTATTATTTCCTAAAAAGAAAGTAATTTTCAGTCGGGAGTATAGTTTCGTGGATCGCCAGGAAATCTGAACACCATTGAGGTATAGAGCCAAAGAAGCTATTAATGAAGGCCATGAGAGAGATCCTGGAACTCAAACTTTCTGAAACTCCAGTGGTTTCTGCTACTGAGGATTGTGTTTGGCCCCCTCTAACCAGCAAACCTCTCCAAGCAAGCTTCTGATTCAGATAAATGACTTCATTGAAATTTCACACTCATTAAAATAATGCATTTATTTAGTGACAATCATTCTAATAATATTTGAGAGAGTAATATTTGACAGTTTGAAAGTCTGCTATTTATATATTAAATATATATGTTTTCCATTAACTTACTATGTACATTTGTCTTATTAAAAAACTTTGATAATTTGCAATATTTTAAACTTGTTTATGTTAAAGATATGCCTTGATTTCGGTAAGGCTCAAATTCTACTTGGAAAATTATTCTTGCCTGTCATATAGACAAGCAGGCTTTCGCAAAAACAGAAATACTGTTGAACAAGTGGCTAGACTTACACAGCTGATTAAGGATGGTTTTCATCAGAAACAGTTCAGTGGCAGTCTTTATAGACTTTAAAACCTCTTTTGATAGAGTGTGGAGAAGAAAACTGCTTAAGAAAATTATAGACATGGGAATCTGTGGAAACATGTACAGTTGGATCAAGTCATTTTTGACCCAGAGATTTATCAGAACCAGGTTTGGTGGATCTGTCTCCTCCTACAGACAAACTCGACAGGGACTTCCTCAGGGCTCTGTGTTGAGCCCTATCTTGTTCAACATCATGATAAATGATGTAATCCAGAGGGTTATGGATGCTGATGGGGATGTTAGAGCCCTTCTTTTTGCAGATGAAGCACTTCAGATTTGCAGATGAAGCTTCTTTTGGTCATTTGGTCGACCAGAGATATACAGCACATCCAGCTTTCCCTTAACGGGACTTTAAAAGAACTGTTTCATTGGTCTAATGAAAATCAAATGATAGTAAACATTGATAAAACCTTTTACCAGCTGTTTACTTTAAGTACAAAACCCTATGATATTAGTTTATATTATGGCCCCCATCGTCTGTGTAAAACAGCTAGAGCCAAATATCTGGGCTTCACTTTGGATACAAGGTTAAGTTGGAATAGCCAAGCTGTTGAAGTTATAGACATCAGGAAATCCATAAGTAAACTTTTAAAAAGACTTGCAGGAGTGAAATGGGGAGCTTCACAAGACTTACTCTGCACCACCTATAAGTCATACATCAGACCTGCAATTGAATATGGAGCTGAGCTCCTGATTACTGCATCGGATAACATCCAGAAAAAACTGGAGACTGTTCAGAATAATGTCCTTAGACTTATCACTGGTGGGGCTTCATCTACACCTATTGAGGCAATGAAATTCAGACTGGGTTGAAACCTTTGGCAGATCAAAGACAAAACGCTGCCCTGAAACTCTCCGAAAGGCTTCTAAGGGATGATGGGTTCTGGAAAAATTATATTCCTGTTTTCCCAAGATTGAAAACATAGAGAACTTTTTGACTTTGACCAGGGAATTGTCAGATAGGTATAAGATCCCGGATGCAGATAGAGTGCTTTTATTTAGACCCCCTATCTTTCAAAACCATATTTATAGAGCTGATTGCTGTCTAGACCTGATACTACCTGTTAGTAAGAAGGTCTCCACTGATTCTGAGCTAAGGATGGCTACCCTAGCTACTATCAATGAGCATTATCCATCATCTGTTTGCTTCCATGTTTATACAGATGGTTCAGTTGTGGATGCCATTAGAAATGCTGGTGCAAGAATATACTCTAAGAGTTTCAGGCTTTGCCAGGCTGTTGGGAAATACTATAACAGCTACAATGATGAAGTGGCTGCTGTGCAATTAGCACTTGAAGAGATCAGAAAGGGTAATGAGAACAACATAATATTTTTTATAGACTCTCAGGCCACCATCAGGTCTCTCTCTTCAATTGCTATTAGCAGTATTGGGTCTGTTTATCTCTGTCAAATGGCAATTAGTTCTCTACTTGAAGAAGGACATCAAATTGTGCTGCAATGGATACCCAACCACTGTGGTATCGCGGGAAATGACGCAGCTGATAAATTGGCAAAGGCTGGCTCAGATCTACAACAGCCTTCTCCAGCCTAGGAGTACCATACTGTTAAAAGGCTTATTAAGTCAAATATAGCCTCCTATGGTAGAAATGTTTACAAGATGTGCATAAAGGGGAAAGCATGGGCTTCCTTACTAACAAAGCCTATTCCGTGTAACCTCCACAGAGCTATGGGAGTGGCAAATTTTCGATCTTAAAACTGGGCATGATTATCTGCAAAAACACCTTCACCGTTTGGGTTTGAAGGACTCTCCAATCTGCCCTTTTTGTGGACTAGAGGACATGACTGGTGACCACCTTTACACTTGCCCTGGACTTTCGGACGACGCAGTTAGAAATTCTGCGGAAGATGACTTTTCATTCACCTCAAGATTGTATTGGGCTGCCCGGCTGAGACTGATGGTTGAAAAACCAAGGTCCGGCGTAGGATAAAAAAAATGTTAAAGATATGTTTATAAGTTTTCCTCAAGTCCAATCTAGGAAAATACCTTTCATAATAAAGGAAAATATATTTATAAAATAAAATTCATCTTCTCAAAAAATATTTATTGAAAATATGTTGAAATAATTACTTTGATTATTTGAAATTTAAAATATCTTGAATATTATTCTGCTCAAATAATTTATTTCTGATAATACACAATATCAGATCTTATAATAGGTAATACTTACAAATATAAGTTTATTATACTAGAATTAAAATCTGAAATTTTATAACCTATATGTTTAAAAATATTTGTGTTATCTCCTTTTCTAAGATAAATGTTAACATATAGAGAAAGTACAAATCAAAAGTAGTGAAGGATGAAAATTTTCATAGGTCTCAGAAGAATTCTCTCTCAAATGCAAAGAATGACAATCATGAAAGTAGCAAGGTTTTGTAGTATAGTATAGTTAAAAAAATATTTCTTTCTTTAAATATTTAGAATTTATTTAAGTGCAAGTTAAATAGCATCATTTAAAAAATCTGTATCCTAATTAAAAACTTGGTCATTTTCTTTTCTGCAACAATAAGCGATGGATATACATTCAATGAAATGCAATAAAATTTATATATATACATTTTTTCTTTTTAAGGATTTAACCAGGTGGAAAAATTCTCTAAATTTTTGTTTATACTCAGTTTACTGGATAAATTTCTCAATATTATGAATTTAGTAGAAAATTTTCACTAAAAAAATAAATAAATAAATAAAATAAATAAATATATATATATATTTGATGTTTATTTCCGATACATATTTCTTGATCATTTACTGTTAAATATTACATATTTCTTGTCTCTAAAATTGTATTTATTTCTGCATAATATTAATTCAATTAAGATATTTGCTATACAGTTAATAACAACCCAAAATTCTTAATTACTAGTAAAAACATTTCTGTTATATTATAAAGCTTTGTTTAAAATTTTGATCTCATGTTATTAAAATTGTTTTGATTTTTCTTTGCAATGGAAAAAAATATTGTGCTTTTAATGTATATTTAATTAATTACTCATCATTGATTTAAAGTGTATATATGTCATCCATATTTCAATAACAAAATATAAAACCTGAAGTATCATCAATAAAATTCATGAAATATATTGCCAAGCAAAGTAATATTGTTACAATTCAGACATATTTTGGGCATCCAATATTACATATTTTCAGCATTTTTTTTAGGTTATAAAGAAACCTATTAAAATTAAAAAATTTTTAAAAGCTATTTTAGAAAATGTAAATATTTCTCAATTTTACTGATATTTCTTCATATATAAATGATTTTTGGTTCTTTTCTTTAGAGATAATTCCTTATTTTAACATTTTACAATAAAATCATGTGTTAGTTAAAAAAAAGTCCATTTTTAAATTGTAATATACTCTGAAATATTAATTAAAATCTGTTATGTTGAATTTTTAACCACTTTACAGCCATTCATTAAAAACTATATCAAAAACCTGCACTCTAATTATGTATTAACTAAGATAGCACAATCAATGATTGATTTCTATAGTAATTTATTTAATGTTTAAACATCATTAAAAATCTATGGAAAATATTTTGTGACTAACTCCTTTATGAATGTAAGTTTTCTTATATTTTATTAAATAAAATGTGTTTATGTGTCTGGTAAAATAATGAATCAAGTTAAAAAATTTTATCCATTATTCCACATCTTTTTCCCTGTCATAAGGTAGTTTAGTTAAATGATTTCACACTAAACTTTCACATATGTAACAATTTATTTCTTTTAACTATAACAGGTTTTATGCAAAACTTTACCAATTGTTTAATATTTGGATGGTGTCATCAGTTGAATAAGTGGCAAAATATTCTTTTAAATGAATATTAATTTGTGTTGTTAAAAAACAATATAGTTCATGTAAAAACCTGAAAATTTGCCTTTGATAACTTTTTCTAATAACAGTGAAAAGATTACAAAATTTGATAATCAATGATTATTCAGTAAAACATAATTGTTCATTTTTATATTCAACATTATAATTAAGGAATAAAAAATGAGAAAAGTAACATCAATATAAAAGTTTTATGGTAAGATAATAATCAAGTTACATAAAAAAGGAAACTGGCTAGGGAATTTACAGTATAGATATCTTTACTAGTGACTAGATATCAATCAATCAAGCTGGTGCCCAAATATGAACAAAAAAAAAAGGCAAGATATAATTTTGATTTACATCAATCAAGATATCATAATTAAACTTTTTTTCCATAAAATTAGAAATTTATTCTAATTATTTATGCTGATTTATACATGTGAGAAGGGAAATTACATATTTTATTTGGGATAAATTATTTTTACTTTAAACGAAGCAATTTTAATCTTTGAAATATTGTTTGAAATAGTTGTTACAATACATTTTTTAGAAAATTTACATCACAAATAGTTAATGTTTCCAATGGATTTTAATTCAATGGTATATGTATACAAGTAAATATCTGAAAAAAAAATATGTATCAAAACTCTTGGGAACATACAGTGTAATATCTAAATAAAGGTTTTAAATGTGTTAATGTAGTTAAAAAGTAATAATAAAAGATGTCTTAAACAAGATTTCATTAATAACTATGCTTCTGTTATGTTCTCCTCCATTTTATAAAGATATTTGACTTATTAATTTTTATTAATTCATTACATATTTTTTCAGGTTCAGATGATAAGAAAGGTATTGCAATAGCAGTTGATCTTCAAAACATCATGCCTATTAAAGGTGCAACTATTATTTGTGAATCAGATTTTACAGATCCTTCTGTTCAGGAAAAAATATTTCAGTTATTACCTAATGGCAAAGCCAATGTGATCCTAAGTGACATGGCACCAAAAGCAAGTGGTTTGGCTGAGTTGGACAAACCAGAAATATTAAGACTTGTGTACAGTGCATTAGGTTTTTCTATAAAAACCTTAAAGAAAGATGGAACATTTTTATGCAAAACATGGGATGGTTCTGAAGTGGAAACATTTTTCAAGCACTTACAAAGTTTATTTTCAAGTGTAAATCGTATTAAGCCTAAAGCAAGTCGTTCTGATTCATCTGAATTGTTTTTATTAGCGAGAGGATTTAAAGGCTTAACACAAAATAAATAATATATATCTTTATTTTCCATTTTGAGTGATAACATGTATATTGATAAAAGTGAAAAAAAATTTCAATTTCATTAAAATTAAATTTTCTTAATTTTCAGAAAATTAAGTTATTTCCAATGGTATATAAAATATGATGGAAACATTAGACACATGGATTAATGTTCCATAAGCAAACAAACATATGTTAAAAAAATATGTTATAATATTTCAGAACTGAAATTTTTTTATTCATAATTATATTTAAAGTATTAGTTAGTGATCATAAAAATGAGTTCAGATTTTGTAAAAACAAAAATTTGAAAAGATAACATGCTTCTTAGCACAGTATAATTTTATCAACAGTATTAAATATCATATTTTAATAAGCATTAAAATTGAATTACATGCTATTAAAATAATTTAATAAATAAAAAAATATCTGAACACAATCCTTTTCTACAAATCTTACAATTGGAAAATATTAATGTTATTCTAAGCATTATGAAGAAATGAAATATTTAACAAAATATAAAAAGATACTGAAGAAAAGGTAAATAATATATAAATGAATATTTCTTTTTTTATTACAAAATTTTATTAACAAAATTGCTGCAAGAAATTTATAATGTTTTCAAATGAATTAATATTTGTAAAAATTTTAGATAAAGTATTTCAGACAAAAATATATAGGTACAACTGATCTATTATTGATATACTTTCTTGCAGAAGTTCCTACTTATACTAAGTATACATTTCATAATATTTTTCAACAAAAGTACTATACCTTCTTTTTTTACATGTTTGCATTTTTAAATAATATTTTTCAATGGAAAAGTGATAATATTTGTTACAATAAAATGAATATTTAAACAGTCACATTAACAATTATTGGTAGAAAAAATTATCAATTCCAAAATCTGAATGAAGTAAAAAATTTTCATCAGATGACTGAAATTCAGTTCATTCTGTGAAATAGGGTAAGGTCACCTTTTCTTAAAGCTATATTTTTTCCGCTCGTAAAATAAATCTGTTTTGGAACTACCTAGATTAACAATTTTTGGGCATCCATCACGCTGTAAAAAATAAAATATTGATATAAATTAATATACAAAATATCTTATAAGTAAAATAATTTACATATATTCAAGGAACATTGAAAATTAATAAATATAATGATAAAATTTCAATCTATGACATAAATTAGAACTAAGAATTAGCATTTTAAATATAATTTTTCAATCAAAATTCCTTTTTCCTGATATTAAACTTTAACCAGAATGATGAATTCAATTTTTATGGAAATAAATTGTAACTACAGATAATTTTTATTTTTGTGAATTTAGTTCATATTAGTTACTGGAGTAGAAATTTCTTACACACTAGTTCATTAATTTAAAAGCTTGAAGATATTTTCCCAGATAATTTTGCCCAATTTTTCCCTTCAAGTTTGAAATAAATATTCTTTTAATTTGCATGTTTACAAAAACTTAAGAAAATTAGTCATCTGTACATTTTTTAAAAATATTTTCATGTTTAATATAACCACAAAAAGTAACTACTTTGTAGCAATCTTACATGAAATATAATAATAAATCTAAACATTTCTCTCATAGGAATTATACTTTATATTCATATGAATTATACTTTTTTATTCTTATTGGACGATAATAATGCATTTATAAATTTTCTTTTGTTACATTTATTTTGATTGTTTTGTATTTTCAGCCCTTTTATATTAATAAAATTAAACAACTTAGAATAATAAGGTAAATATTTTATCATAATCTGGATTTACATATGTCAAATATTTATCTTACGCATTGACAAGATATCAAATAAATAATAACAAAATTTACAGTTTTCCATACATATAAAAAACAAGTCACCTAAAATAATGTCAATAAATATTTTTAATGTTATATGGAAACAAAATATATTCTTTATATTATTTTTTAAATTATTTAAAAAGAAAATTATTAAATTAATAATTGATTTGTTACATCAATTTACTGTTTCTATTTTACAAGGATATATATTTAACCAATAACTGCAATTTAAAGTAAATTTAGAGTCATGAAAAGTATCCATCTCAGAAGGATAGAATTACTTAGCATTTTTGCAATAAATACACAATATATTCTGCCAGATTAAAAATATTTCCTGATTTTTCTTATTTCTTTATTCATTTTCTTACTAATTACATCATTATAATAATATTATTTGAAAATAAAAAAAAATTTATTTGGAAATCCATAGAATTCTAAATTACTTCATAATTTAATGACTGAGAGATTTTGCCTACTGCACTGGAATTGCGCAACTAGCGGTACAGCTTAATCTATTAGAGATAATTTAATAATATATTCTAACAGAATCATCCAACAATTTTTAGATACATTCTGAAGAACAATTTTAAAACATTTGAAAAGTTAATTATATTTTAAATTTAACAAAAGGAAATAATAAATAACTGCACTGGTTGTTCTCAAGATGACATCTAACAAATTTATCTGATAAAATGCAAATTTGAAATAAAATAATCTCACTATAATTTAAGGTATATTATATTTGCATTATATGAAATCAGTTTTAAAATGTTTAAACTATTCAAGTGAATATTTTTATCTTTAAAAGTATAAGTTAAATATTTCAAAGTATATTAAAGAAAATTTAAGAACTGAATTGATTACAAATCAAAAAGCTATTGGATGAGATTCAACATTTATTTGTTTGGTTAAATTAACAAAATTATTGAGATCACAGTATGTTATTTTTTTTAACATATTCTATTATTTGTTAAGAAAATTTTCTTACATATTTAAGCTTCATGAAATCTGTATATTATAACACTTATAAAATTTTACCATTAAAATTAATTTACCCAAAATATTCCTAACTTACATCTTTTCCTTGAATGGTACATTCTTTACAATAATATGCATCTGAAACACCAGGTCCACCACATATTACACATCTGCCTTGATAAGATCCATAATTGCATTAATCACAAATCCGCACTAAGGTACAAGGTCTTACATATGAATCACAAATTACACACTTTCCATCACCTGAAAGAACGAAACAATTACCAAAATATTTTGTTGTACCTTTTTAATACATACATATCATACATTACATTAATATTTACATATCATATATTTAAAATTCATTATCCTAGAACTTAAAATTAAATAACTTTAGGAAAAAATTATTATTATTATTTTTTTAATAATTTTTCAATTGCAAAAAAATAAATAAATAAATAAAATAAATAAATAAAATAAAATAAAAATAATCATTATTATATTTGGAATATAATTTATAACTAAAAAATATATGAATTAAAAAAACATTTCTGTTGGGAAAAGCAATATCTAAAACTGCTTCTTTACATTTTGACTTCAAACAAAAAATATGATTTTAAAAAATTGACAAATTCCAAATATTTTAAAAAATGCATATTAATTTAATAAAAGAAGAATGTGTTATTAATTGCTGTAAAAGCCAAACTTGTAGATCACTACAGGAGAAAAGAACTTTCTATAAGATGAGTTTCTACATGTATTTTAAGAACTTATCACAGATAACAATATTTATAAAATTTGTGTGATCAGGGTTTTTGAAACATTTGAATTTTATGGATTCCTTGTTTACAACTGCTGAATTTAATGACATTCAACTGATTTTACTTATCATATTGTTGATATAGATATTTCTTTTTGTTCACACTTGCACAGGTGCAAAACAAAACTTAAATTTAAACAGAAATGTTATTGCTTGATTAATAAAATAACAAACTATTGTAAAAACCCAATGTTATTCAAATTATAGATTCAATTTCATTGTTGTGGTTGATTCATGCCTAAATACCCTGATATTTGCTGCCGCCTTGAAAAATTGTTCATAAGGCGATAAAGTGCACCAATTATGGCAACCTCCTACACTCTTGTTTCTTTCTGAAAAACTTGATTCAGAAAGAGAAAGGAAAAATTGTATCTGTAGCCGTATAATCTGCGTTCTGATTCCAGCTATTGTGCTTAAATAAATATTGTTATTGTTTGTTATCGACGGAATCATTTACTTAAATCCTACCATTTTAGTCAGTCGACCGATAGGTGAATTAGCGTCCTTTGGATAAATAAAAAATTTGAAACTCATATTGTTGAGTATCTTTAAAAGGTATTACTTTCGTTTTGCATCATGTCGAACATTAAAGTCTTGAATCGCCGACGAGGCACTTTGAAGGCAAAAATTGGAAGATTAGAAGCTTATGTTAAGAGTGATAAAGCAAAGAATGATGATGCACTTACTTTTGATGTAAAAATTAGAAATGTTCAAGAAGCAAAGAATGATTTAATTGAATTGCATCTACAGTATCATGGTATCCTAGACGAAAAAGATGTAGAGGACAATGAACAAATCCTTGATCAAATGGATGAAGGTAAGCTTGTTAAAATTAAAATCCTCCTTAAAAAGTGAAATATTGCATGGTGATTCATTTTCTAATGAAAAGAACTGTAGTAGTAAATTACCGGATATTCCTCTTCCAAAATTTTCAAGACATTATGAGGACTGGAATAATTTTAAAACACAGTTTGAAACATTGATTTCTTCTAATGAGCATTTAGTTAAAGCTCACAAATTATTTTACTTGCAATCGTCCTTAACCAGAAATGCTCGATAAATTCAAACTAGAGAAGATAGCTTTTCTTCGCTTTTTCAGGCGTTACAGGAGCACTACGATAATAAAAGGCTTATAGTTAATTCAAATATTTTGGGATTAGTAAATTTAGAAAAAATTAACTATGAATCAGGAATTGAATTAAGATGCTTACTAGACAAAGTAATCAAACACGTTAGAGCTCTTAAATCTTTAAATTTGGGATTAAATGATTTAAGTGCTAATATTTTGATTAATGTTGTTTTACAAAAGGTAGATAAAGAATCAAGAAGGCTCTACAAAATGTTGCTTAAAACATCCGAATTACCCAAGTGGGATGAATTTGGATGGGAAGGAAGATGTCAGTACCTAGAAAACATTCACACATCTCAGTTAAAACCGAAAATGGGCAATAAATGAAAAGTTTTTCGTTGACTCTAACGTAAACAAATTTCAGCGTATAATTTGTAATTCACCATAATATCACCCGATTTTCAAATGCCCAGAATTTTTAAAGGTTAGTGTGAAACAAAGATTTTTCTTAGTTAAGAAATTCAAGTTGTGTTCAAAATGCTATAGTTGGAAACATAATTTAAATTCTTGTGATTCTAAGTATAAGGGTAAAATCTGCCACTCAATGTCTCATGGATCTCTTTTGCATGACTTTTTGAAATTGGAAATAAAAAATAAAAACCAAAGTTACGAGCAGCCACCCAACAACACTCAAGAGCAAGGAGTTGACCCTGAGGTCAACACTCCTTCCTCAGAGCTTTCGGAAAATACATGTGCAAGTGCCACTTACGGACATAAATCTCAATCTGTGGTGTTGGCTACTGCTCACGTTTTGGTGCGGGATGCTTTTGGAAAGTCACAAGTTTTGTGTTTTTTGCTTGATAAATTTGCTACATGATAAATACCATAAGTCGTGAGGCTGCAGATTTGTTGCGGGTAAAGGAGAGCAAAATAAATATGGCAATTAGAGGATTAAGTGGCTCACTGATAAATGTAAAATCTAAGGCAATAGTTGAAATTTCTAATTTATCTAAAGATTTTTTAAAGTTTCAGAATTTATAATTGTTCCAATAATCACAAACATAACCCCCAGCATGACAGTTGAATATTAATTTTAGAAACTTGCCTAACAATATAAAAAGTGGTGGATCCCACATTTTTCAGACCTAACAAAATCGACGGTCTACTTGGAGCAGAATTATTTTTTGATATATTAAAAACCAAATAATCAAAGCTTAAGGATTCTTGCCTAATTCTTCAAGATAATGTTTTTGGGTTTATTGTTAGTGGCTCAAATGCCATTTCTAATACGACCAGTAATCATTTTTGCGGACTGATACAAGATTCAATTAACATTGATAAAACTCTTAGCAAATTTTTTTAACTTGAATCCATTCAAAATACAACTTCTATATTAAGTCCATGGAAGAAATGGAGTGTGAAGAACACTTCATAGAAATGCATTCTAGAGCACCTGATGGCCGATATATCAAGAAAATACCCCTTAAAACTGACCAGGTGTTAGGAGAATCAAAATTACTGGCATCTAAGCAATTAGAATCCTTATGCAAAAAGTTAGAGTGCAATTCTCAAATGAAATCATTATATGAAGATTTCTTGGGAGAATATAAAGATCTAAATCATATGGAGGAGGTATCAGAGGATCGAACCTCAAACACTGTATATTACATGCCTCATCATGGAATCTTGCGGACTGAAAGCAAATCAACAAAACTGAGGGTTGTTTTTAATGCCTCAGCTCCTACATTTACAGGTACACCTTTCAATCAGCTGCAAAGGTTAGGTAGAATTCCACAGCAAGATCTTTTTTCCATAATGCTTTGGTTTAGGAAGCATAAGTTTGTTTTTTCGGTAGATATATGCAAAATATATAGGCAAATCTTAGTCCATCCATCACAAAGAGATTTACAAAGAATTCTTCGGAGGGAAGGTCCAGACATTTCAGTTAAAACATTCAGGCTTATTACTGTGACATATGGAACTGCCTCCGCACCCTACCTTGCCACGAAAGTGCTTAAACAGTTATGCGAAGATGAAGAAACTTCGTTTCCAGATGCTGCTAGAGTTGGACGGGATGACTTTTATATAGATGATGTATTAACGGAATCACATGATTGGGAATCAACAAGACAATTACTACTCCAGCTTGTTCAGTTACTTGCACAGGCAGGTTATGTCCCTTCACAAATGGAATTCTAATGATACAATCTTCTTGAAGCTATCACTGGTTGTGAACAGTATTCCTCCGAAGATTCTGAGAAAATTGATTCGGTTAGGATTCTAGTTGTATTGTGGAAACCTCAATTTGATTGCCTATCATACAAGGTTACAATTAAACATAGAGACACTTACACTAAATGCTTTGTATTGTCAGACATTGACAGGATATTCGATCCTCAAGGACTTATTGGTCCTGTTGTGACAAAGGCAAAATTGTTCATGAAAGAACTCTGGCTCTTAAATGCATATTGGGATGCTACGCTTCCACAGTTGCTCTTTTAGAACGGTGGATAGATTTTGTGTCACTTCTTCCAAAACTAGAAACTTTAGTTTTTCCAAGACATTGTTGGAATGAGGGAAACGTAACGATTCAAAGTTTAGCAGACGCTTTTACAGCTGCTTATGGTGCAGTTATTTATGCGCAGTGCAAGTTATCAGATGGAACTATTTCGGTTCACCTTTTGTGCAGTAAATCCAGATATGCTCCGGCAAAACAGATCACTGTTTCTAGATTGGAACTTTGTGCAGCATGACTGCTGGCTGAACTTATGCAGAAGGCTAATAAAGACCTTAGTCATCAAGGACTGTATCACAATTTTGTGGTCTGACTCCAATATCGTTTTTGTTAGGACCAAAAAATCAGCTCACAAACTGAAAACATTTGTCAGCAATCGAGTAGCAGTCATACAAGAGCTCACTGTGAACTGTAAGTAGCGACATGTGTCCTCAAAGGAGATGGTTGGTTTGTTTGTCACTTAACTGTCATTTTTTGCACACGAGGGCTAATTAGACCGGGACTTGCGGTTTAAAGTGGATTCCGAACCACTACAAACATCCATGCCCAAGGTGGGATTCGAACCCAAGAACTGTTGAACCGAAGGCAAGAGCGCTAACCATTCGGCTGCCAGCTCGGCTCCTCAAGGGAGAACTCGGCAGATCTGATATCCAGAGGCTTAGTGCCAGATGACATCATAAGTAAAGACCTGTGGTGGACTGGACCAGCATTTCTTAAAGAAGCCACTCAATTAAAAGAGACTAGCATTCCAGAATCTGTTGCAGACAATAATGAGTACTTGAGGGAAATGTAACAACCTGAGAACATTAATTTAACTGTTACAATAGAAGCTTTAGGTCATATTCTTAAGATTACCAATGACTATGTTAAACTAATTAGAATTTTAAGTTTCTGTTTCAGATTTCTTCATAATATCAGAACAAGGGAGGACAAGCATTATGGGCAGATGTCCAGTGAAGAATTTCATTCCGCAGAAATAAAATTAATTTCCATGGTTCAATTCGAAGAATTATGAGAGGAGTATAAAGCTTTAAAGGGAAGTAAACCCCTTCCAGGTAAAAGTTCTTTAAATTCCTTAAATCTTTTCTGTGATACAAATGGTGTCATCAGGGTTGGAGGGCATCTTCAAAATTCCGATATAGGTTACCAGAAAAAACACCAAATTATTCTTCCTGCACAAAAAATATTTTCATATTGGACCACAAACTTTCTTGTACTACACAAGACAAAAATTTTGGCCCATAAATGGCAGAAACCTGGCAAGGAAAATTGTATATAATTGCGTAATTTGTACAAAAAAAGCCTATGGTAGTAGAGCAATTAATGGGAAATCCTCCTCAGGAAAGAGTTACGGTGAATCCTTCATTTACGAAAACTGGTGTAGATTTTGCACGACCATTCCTTATTAGGTATAAAAATCAAAGAAAAAGTACACTTCATAAGATTTATGTTGCTATTTTTGTCTGCATGGCCACTAAGGCTATTCATATTGAGATAGTTTATGACTTAACGTCGCAAGCATCTATTGCAGCATTGAAAAATTCTTTGCCCGACGTGGCAAATGTAGGACCTTGTTCTCCGACAATGGAAAAAATTTTGTGGGTGCCCAGCCAGAACTTAAACAATTGCATAGATTAATAAGCCATCCGGATGAGATACTACGAAGTTCCTAACCTCTGAACAAATTAAATAGTCCTTTACTCTGCCTGGAGCTCTGAATTTTAGAGGACTCTGGGAAGCTGGAATTAAGTCCTTTAAGCACCATTTATTTAGGGGTGCTAGAAATGCCAATTTCATTTATGAAGAATTTCTTACCATAGTTACGGAAATCGAGGGAATAAATTCAAGACCCTTGACTCCGATGTCGTCAGATATCAATGACCTAGAGGTCTTAACGCCAGGTCATTTCTTAATTGGGCGATCTATAACTATAATTGTTGAACCAAATATCGTTGATGTTCCCATCAATCATTTATCAAGGTGGAAACAAGTTGAAAAACTGACTCAGATTACTTGGAAGCAATGGAGCTTGGAATATGAGTCATTTTCAAAATCGCAATAAATGGAAATTTTTAAAAATGAATGTCAGCCCAGGTATGTTAGTAGTAGTAAAGAGACTAATCTACCCAAATGCAAGTCACTTCTTGGGAGAATGCTAGAAGTTTATCATGACCCTGACAATTGTGTCACAGTGGTCAATGTTCGTACTGCTCATGGGATTTTAAAAAGACCCATTACAAAATTATGCATACTTCTTGTAAATACTGACTAGAATTATTGTACTGTCATAGCATTGTAGTCTCTTAATATTATCTATCATTATAGTTTTCTGTATTGTTTAATTGTATTAATATAATTGTTCTTAGCATTTACTACTTGAACCTGTGTGTTAATTATGAATATTATTTGCTTAACCTAAACCAATGTAATGTTCATTATTGTGTTAGAATATTGCTTAGAATTGTGTAAATCATATTTTTGCTATTGTTTGATTGGTTGTTGAATGTTAAGCATTCCACTGCGGCCAGGATGTTGCCGTCTTGAAAAATTGTTCAAAAGGCAATTAAGTGCGCTAATTATGGCAACCCCCTACGCTTCTTGTTTCTCTGAAAAACTTGATTCAGAAAGAGAAAGCAAAAGAATTATATCTGTAGCAGTATAGTCTACGTTCTGATTTGAGCTATCATGCTTAAATAAATATTGTTATTGTTTGTTATCGACGGAATTATTGACTTAAATCCTACCAATATTGATGAGCAAAACAGATTTCAATCAAAATAAAAAAATTAAAACATGCAATATTAAATTCTCATTTTTAATTAAGAAGAAGCAGTAAAATTATGAGACAATAAAATGGTATAAGGCAGTAAAATAACTATTTTCTCTATTATACATACATGATACATTTATAATTTATATAGTATGCATATTTAAATATTCATATTATTTACATAAAAATAATAAAATTTATTTGAAAAGATTTTGAAATTTGAAAATGAGAACTATCTTCAATTGAATAAAAGTTACATGTGTAAATTAACAAATAAAATTAACTTTATGAAATTTAAAATTTTTTTTTAGTTTCATCAGTATTGATTATATAGCATTATAAATTATGAAGTTATGGAATGTAATACAAGAATGCATCAAGTAAATTCTGAAAATTTCACATTGTTAAAACTCTACTATTCTTTTTATGTTAAACAATAAGGGAAAAATTGTTTGAAGTACATGTATTAATATTTCACTTAAATAAGAACTTCATATGAATTATTGTCACACAACAGTGAATAAAGTAGCATTCTTTATATAGATCTATTTAATAATGACATTTAAATATTATTAATTCTGATGCAGAATTTTTCCCATTATTTATTATTTGGAAAATTAATATAAAATTCAAGTTTGTTATGAATTTTGAGGTACTGATGATGTTGAAATTAAGTAATTCCTTAATTTTTTATACAATATTGAAATTTGATCAAACTTGAATTTGATCATACATACATGAGCATTGCTATGATAGGAATAAAATCAAATTTTAGCCTAAATATTAAAAGAATAAAAAATTTTTTTTTCATTTTTCGATTTGATATTCACGTAAATGGGATAAAGAATACATTATCCAATTTTTATTAACTTTCAATAAAAACTTGTGAATTAAGAATATCAATAATCTTAATTTAAAAAACATATGTGTTAATAAAAATAAAAGTTAAAGAATAAAAACAATTTTAAACAATTAGTATATGAAAATAATTTAACACAGCAGCAAATAATTAAAAAAAGAGGTTTTAAAAAAGTAAAAATATACTTACATTTTTCACATAATCTTCCAATTGCTGTAAAAAATTAAATAAAAGAAAGATTAGTTGAAATAGAATGCACATTTATTGAAAGAACACAACATTTGATATTTTAAACATGTTTCTTTCTTAAGAAAGAAACTTGAATAAAATATAAAAACTAAGATTAATGTTTATTTAGTATGAAGAGCTTTGCAAAAGTGAAATAAACCTTTCATAAGAAAACATTTTAGTTTTACTTCATTGTAAGAAATGAGCAACATTTTTCTCAATGTCTCAAATAATCATCATTAATATCCAAGCACCCCAATTGTGTTTAAACAGCCATTAAAGGTACTCTTTACACTTAATTTTCATACTACTCTGAAACCTGATTTCCTATCTTTTATTACCATTTATTAGCACCATTTAATTTTTAAGAACAAACTGATAAAATTTACAACTATTTCTTTGAAGCATTGCCTCTAATTTGAAATTTGCTGCTCAAATATTTTAACAACAGAAACAAGCACTTTGAAATAAAATGAAGGTAGTATAAATTAAAGAGGTAAAAAAATTAATAACAATTAGAGTTTGTTTTAGAATATATTCGTAAAAAAAAAAAAAAAAAAACTTGTTTTAAAAAAATCAAGGCAATATTTAGAAATAATATGTCATCAATGAAGCATTTTAGGTTTTTTTTCCCCAGCTATATATTTTCTCTGGCATCAACTAAGTTAAGATTTTTCTTGAATAACCAAATAATTTCTATTAAAAAAACATCCTGGAATACAGGAGAACCTAGAACAGCAAACATTCTGATTTTTTCAGCCTTAGTACAAATTTATTTCCTATAACATAAATATAAATTTTGAACATGGAAAAAATATTTGTATATATATAACTATTTAAATCTATACAAAATTGAAAATTCAGTAAAAAATTTTGAAGTTACAATTTGCTGCAATAATTTGTTAAAACCTACAATATTTAATTTGTTAAAGTATATAATTATAATGCTCATTTTTTAAGTTTTTAACTCATTTTTTAAGCTCATTTTTTAAGGGGGGCATTCAACAATGAAACAGAAGTGAGATAAATCTAATTTATTTATTGTTAATTAATTCATAAACATATTTTCCTTTCTGGTTTAAAATCTAAAAATGAAAATCTTTTTTGTGTAATTGGTATTCTAAAAACTAAACCAATTAGTTAAGATACTATATTCTGTTATTTCATTAAGTTAACGAATATTTTATTTTTTTAATTGAATGAAAGAAGTTGTTATACACCTTTATAGCATGAAAGGTTTATTAAAAATAGTCAAGGAATTTGATTGAATCCTTCAGTTTTCCATCATAGTGTTATTAAAAATGTTGTTTTAAAGCTTGATATATATAAAACTATATTATATAAGTATTTCTATTAAATAATCTTCTTTAATTGAAAATTCTAATATGTTTTCATTTTTATACAAACAATTATTCTAAAAACAATTTTATAAAGCAAAGTCTACAAAAATGAAGATCATAGAATAATCTTAAATATCATAATGTTGTAATCAACTGGGGCCTGAGCAGCTACCAGGCGCGTCAGTAGGTGGTGGATCACTGAACGTCCTGTAGTAATGACAGGATAGCCTTGAATATAGAATCAGAGGCCGCGAACCAGCTCCCGTAAACCCTGGTGTTATGCGATCCGTGCCTAGGGCTAATTGGCACCGCGGTATTGGTGTCTTAACGGAGTCTCTAGTTGTCTGGCAAACTTCTAGAGTAATTTGCCTTGCCCAGTATCTCAGGCAATGCTGGGTGGACTTATATTACCTGAGCTTATAAATTGTTATCTTGTGGCTGAAAAGACACAAGAAATAACAAACCTTTCTGCATCTGCAGGTGATGCCTCTGAAGTAGACCTTGCTGAAAAAGACAAGGGAACTCAGAGGCAGTCTTGTAAAGGGGCAGCAATGAATCCTTCACTTGAGGTAGAAATGACCTCCAAACCATCTTTTGGTGAAAGTCAGGAAGTTATCCCTAGTATGACTGACTCTCTGACCAGATGGGACTGTTTCAGCAAGACCCTATCTGCTGGAATGTCATACGCAAGAGGAAATGGCAGAGCATATCATTTATGAATGCGAGGCTCTAGCCCTTCCTAGATTAACCTTTTTAGGCATCATCCATACTAGAGAGTTACACCTAGACTCCATTAAAGGGTTATCGGACTTTATTAATAAAGTGGGTGACCCGAGCAATTGGAACTAGGAAACATTGGGTTTGGAGTTAATGGTACAAAATGCTGATAAAAGCAGAGGTGCCCAATGACATATAAACCCAATTCAAAGAAGAAGAAGATGTTGTAATCAGGAAAATTTTTTAATTAGTGTAAATTTTTTACAATACTGTAGCATTCAAGTACGTATCAAATTTTTCTTTATTTGATTTGATCATAATTCAATGAGCTTTACTAACATGTCTTGTTACATCTTTTGGGACATGTTTAATGCTTAATTGTATTTATTTTAAACATAGAATATGACAAAAGTCTTTTAGTAAAGTATTATTTTGAATAAAATTATAATTCTGCAATTTTTAAATTACAAAACTTACAAACTGAAGTTTGGTATTTTTTTTCATTATTCTTGTACATTATACTATGCATTTGATATCTTGAAATATATGAGTTTACATGTACAATAAGGCTTTAATTAAATTATTTTAATAAGATTTAAAGCAGTATATTTTTGAAAATTTTTATTTTCTTTATTACTTCAGCATAAGTTATAATACATGATTACTTATATTATATTTATATATATAGTCCTATTAACTTTGATTAAAAACATAACATAGAGCCTTTTCAAGGGATGATAGCATTACTCAATTAATTAAATACTAATAAATAATGGTATTTATAATATTGCTTTAGAGCAAATGAGAATTATTTTTTTTATCTTTTATTATATATCTTGCTAATCCAATGGTGTAGTGGTAGTACTTTTTACTCCTAAGACACTGATCCGAGGTTTAGTCCTTGGGCTTGGCAAGGTCAACTGAGCTTTCATTTGATTGATAAAACTGAGTACCAAGCTCAATTGTAAATTAAACACTGGGATGAAGCCCAGTGGCAGCATTTTGCACTCTAAAAGCATAGGTCCAAGGTTTGATCCTCAGACTCTAAAAGGTCGATTCAAGTCTTTTATCCCTTCAATTGTTGATAAAGTGACTACCAATTATGCTTAGGAACAAAACATTGGGAGTTTCGTGCTAGGCTGACCATCTAATTGGGGCAGGTACTTCATACATTGGGGCCCACGGTCAAGAAATATATATATATATATATATATATATATATATATATATATATATATATATATATATATATAGGAACGGTAGGTCTTGACCTTTATTTGGTCTATCATGCACAGGTTTAGTTTTATATATCTTGATAAATTCTGTGGAATAAGTTTTCAAAATAATTTAAGTCATGTTTTGGAGAACCATAATATTGATAGTCTAATTTACAGAAAATGTTTAGTGGTGAGAGTATTGTAAATCATTTAAAGCAATAAACTTTTTATTATAAATACAAGCACATTTTTTGAGATTAGAAAAAATTTTTTTATTATATTCATTATTTTTTCATTTTATCTTAATTTTTGTTTTTCTGATATTCTATGTAGTATAAAATAATTATATCGTCCGCCTCTTCTGGCTTTAACTTTAATAAATAATAACCATAAGCATATTAATTAGGTAATTATTAAAACTATCATTTCACAGTTTAAAGTTAATATTCACCATTGTTCCATTTAATTTTTATAAAATAAACTTTTTAAAGTATTAATTATAAAAATAAACCTTACTTTTATTTTTTATATGTAATAATTAATTTGTTATGAGGTTTATAGGTGTTTTACAAGGCAGTAGAAATTTATAGCAGGATATAATAAGTTTATCTAGTTTTCATCTATTACTGACGAAATTACAACAAAAAGAAAATAAAAACTTACTTCCAAATTTGAGAAAAATATATTTTAGGGTGCCGTTGGCAAAATTTGGCGATTATTTTGTAACTAAAAATGGTGCCAAAAATCTTGGGAAATGATATATACATTTTAAATTTTTTTTATCATTTCAATATTATTTATATATTTAATATCAATTAATTGGTGTCAAAATATTATATTGGAGGGGGATAGAATCCAAAGTATATCCTAAAGTAATGGCCTGGATTTAACCACTTCAATACACAAATAAAGGCTATTATTCATCAAGTTTTAATGAAATCTAACTTTTTGTATTATTTGGTAAGAGATGAGCCCTATCATAACCACTTCACTCTATCAATTTGAAGTAATTTCAAATTTTTTTAAATAACATCAACAATTTTCTATTTATCTTCACAGTGATTTTACACTCGAAATAAAAGTATATTGAATAAATGCTAACATAACGTTAAAAATATGCTACATAATTTTTGTTACATAATTCTGTCGATTACAATTCCAGTCACCATTTATTACAATTTTAATTGATTTTTTATGATAGTAAAAGTAATAGACCTATTTTAAATATAGTATCATCATATTTATTACAAAATTTTTTCAGAAGAATAATTACCAACTCCAGCTTGTTTTCTGCAAAATATGAGATCTGGATGATGTTTCGCCATATTTCAAGTAATTTATCTCCGTTATCTCTAAAGAATCAATACTGAATAAATAATCAATTTTAGAATGTAATTAAACTTTAAAAATGAATATATTTCCCACAGGAAAAGCAGAAATCACAACCAGATCAGAATTTCAAGAACAAACCGCAACACAACATAAGCAATCTAAATCGTTACGGTTAAAGAAAACCAATTTAATTTACATTTCAATTAATAATGAATTTGAAAAAACTTAAAAAAGTTTCTTTCGCATTAATTATTAAACTATGTTATAAATTATAAGTTTTCTTTGTATCAAATATTTAACTATGCAATTTACTATGCAATAAATATGAACTTTTATTCAAAAAAAGGAGTTCAGATTTTTTTTGTTTTTCTTTTCCATCTATCGAAATATGATTAGAATAAAGATTCGTTTACATCGATATTTTTTCTATAAACATAAACAAACATCTGACTAATTTAACTGATCTCCAAACTTCTAAAATGATAAGTCTAATTTAGTTAAGTTTTCCAATTAGAATTTTTGATAGTATATCAGTGCAACGACCGAGTATTTTGCAATAGTCAAACACATTTATTTTCTACTTAGATATGAATATAGTTTCGAAATATTTCAATAAATTGACTTATATTTCAGTGCGTCAGAAAGTTGAAAGTTTTTAATTTCCTTGCTGTGAAACAAAAAATTTCAAAATGTGTGTTGATGTAGAGAAACGTAAGTAGCTTACGCGTATGAAAAAAATCTTAATTATTGTATTTTTCTGTACAGCCTTTTTGTTTACTAAGAAAATGCCATAGAAATGTCTTATTTTATGTTTTTGAAACATGTAATTACTGTATTCTCATGATTATGATTTCTGGAAAACTTCGCTTAAGAAATTATTATCGGGATAGATTAATTTTCTTTTGATAACTATTTATTTAAATTTTAAATATTTTTTTTAGGATTTACATTATAATCCACTTATCTTAAATATCTCATTTGATGAAAGTAGTTTAGTTGTCTTCGATTAATTCTTAATTCGAAAAGAAAAATCTAATGCACAGTCCCCAATAGGATTTAATAATTCTTTAATTTAACAAACTATATTAATATGATTGAATTTACCAAATCAGTTTTTAATTTCAATGAAAAAAAGTTTTGCTATGGTTCCGTAAAATTTTTGTAAACCTGAATAATCAAGAACATATTCACTAATTTATGTATAAATTCTATCCTCATATCGGTAAAAGTTACCAGTCCCGTACGCGATTGGCGCGATTTCAACTTTTGGCACCAAGCGTTCTACAGCTCTGTCGCCAACCTAAATTACGTCACTACGCGCGATAGATGTCAACCAATAACGATCGCGTTCGAACTTCAGCTTTGAAATCGCGCGTTTTTTAGAATTCCAAATATTAAAAAGTTAAATATTTCATTATAATTAAATACTGTAGAAGTTTTAAAATTATAATAAATAGGTACTGAAATTTTTAAAAGTTGATTTTAAATATACCGAGCAATGGCACCCACCTTAAAAAAACATCAGTGTAGCGCTACCTACTAAAGTGCCAACCGGGCAAAAAAACTAAATTTCGAACGTTAACAAATTTCGCTTTTTGTTTAAACTCGAATTTTAATATACCGAGCAATGGCGCCCACCTTAAAAAAACATCAGTGTAGCGCTACCTACTGCAGTGCCAACCGGGCAATAAAACTAAATTTCGAACGTTAACAAATTTTACTTTTTGTTTTAACTCGAATTTTAATGTACCGAGCAATGGCACCCACCTTAAAAAAACATCAGTGTAGCGCTACCTACTGCAGTGCCAACCGGGCAATAAAACTAAATTTCGAACTTTAACAAATTTCGCTTTTTGTTTAAACTCGAAATTTAATATCACTTTAGCGCTCATATCATGTATTTGTTATTAATTAGATTCAATGTTTGACATTCAAGTATATAGTAAGACTATCTTATTAATAATTTAATATTTATTTTATCAAAGATAAGTATTTTCATAAACATTAATATAGGCTCATATTAATGTTTATGAAAATACTTATCTTAGAAATATCAGTTACCTTAGAAAGGTCTTTAGTTTATGAAAATACTTATCTTACATAGTCTCAAGTAATCAATGTTTAAACTCATTGAAACTACTTATTTTTCTTTTATAAGAAATTACATTAATAATGCTAATAGTACTAGTTATATTAAACATTGGCTATTATATTAAAATATTAGTCAGTGTGTTCAATAGTTAAGGGAAAATTATTATTGACAAATGTGTATTGGATTATATAGCTATTTATATCCAATTGATGACTGTCTGATATCATTAATTATTTTTAAAAGATCATTATGCAATTAATTGAAAGTAAATTATTATTAAAGGCAATATTATTCATGCTATCAATTTAACTCGATTACCCTATTATTGATATATTTAAGACCAACTCTGTTGTTTGTTAAAAAGGAATTTTGGAAAAACATTTTTCACTTTATTGATGTAGTACATATAAATGGAGTTGTTTTATTACAGTTCACTGTATATTTTACTTTTTAATATAAGCTTTGATAATGCTAAAATTTAATCCCATAAAACATTGTTCTTATAGATAAATAAAAGGGGATATTTGAAGTTCAGGAGATTATGCAAAAATTAACATTATTTTATTTTACAAAAAAATTTCTAAGTGATTGGTAGAAAATTTGAAAATTGTGCATAATAAACATCAATAAGTAGGGTTATTTAATAATCATAGCTGCTAATTCTACTGATTTTTTCAGGAAACTCCTGACTTTTCATCATTTCTACCGATTTCCCGCTAATATATGAAAATCTACTCATTTTTGGCAATTTCAGTGAAAAGCTTAAAAACAGCCGAAATTTTGCAGGAAAATGTCTATTAAGTTGTTTTAGTAGCTTAAACCAGAATCAAAATAGCTTAAATATTCCCAAAATGAGAAAAATGTTTGGAACAGCAGTTCACGTATTCATTTCTATTAAATGCTTAATCAAAAAATAAATGCAATATGGGAGGGAATTGCCATGAGTTATTCAAACTAGAAATGTATTATGTTTTTTATGGACGAAGTATTTGATAATTTCTATATTCTTAGAAGCATTTGTCACTGAATTAAATTTATTTAGTAATGTATTTTTGTGTTTTTAATTAATTTTATAAGTTTAATATTTGTAAATTGTTCTAATGTACTAAAAATTGCCCTATAAAATAAATATTGAAGCATTGATGTTGATCTTTATTTTTTACATGTAGTATATTCTTTTATTTTTCAAAGTTCCTTTATGAGGTTGATGAATATTTTATTAAAATATTAAGATAAACACAAAATATGTTTAATTTAAATCATTCTCAGAATGTATTATCTAAAGAATAAAACTTTCTTTTTGCAGTACTACCGTTTTAAACATTCTGTTTCAAACAAAAATGTCCCTAGTAATGTCTCCTGATTTTTTCCCTCAAAATCCGTAGAATCTATTGATTTTTTTCTCTCCAAGGTTGGCAAGTATGAATAATTAAAAGTTTTTTCTTCGCTTTACTAGAAAATCTTCTCATTTAGGTTTGAATGCAAGAATGCACTTTTGTATTGTTTTATTTAATCCTACAATCTGCCAGGAAACCCTTTTCTTTCCTTTTATATTTATGCTTTAAGTCTTTTATTTTCATATCTATGATAGGAATTATTAATGATATTCACTATTTCACTATTGCTATGATACGAGGGTTATTCTGAAATTTTTAAGATACAAGCTGGCGAGAATTTACAAAATAAAAATAGCTGTTTAATTTTAAAGTACAAAGTATTTTAACACAGAAGACGCTATTTAATGACTTACTTCAACTTGTTTAGCGTAATAAATTTTAAACAGAAGAGAAAAAGGGAGTTGATACGAGAATATTTTCACGCTATGATTTTCTATGATTTCAAAGCAGGATTAAATCAAGAAGAATGCGTTCAACAGTTGCAATTATCATTTGGTGATGAATCTCCAGCTCGTGCTACTGTATTCAGATGGTTTAGAGAATTTAGAAGAGGTCGCTTTTCTTCAGGATGAAGAAAACACTGGAAGGCCGCCGTAGGCAGTAATCCCGCATAATGTGTCTGCCATGAGAAAAATGTTAATGGATGATAATCGCTGTACCTATCAAATGATACAGAAGGAATTTAACATTAGATTCGCAGCCATACACAAAATCATTCATGAAGAATTACATATGAAAAAAGTAGTTTGCTGTTGGGTTCCCCATAATCTAACTGAGCATCAAAAAGAGGAGCGTGGCAGAATCAGTAAAGAAACTTTTAATATGCTGAATGATGGTGGCCACTGCATCATTTCTAAAATTGTAACAGGTGATGAAACGTACATACCGTTTTTTGACATTCCAACGCGTCAAGAAAGCAAAGTATGTGTCTTTGAAGATGATCCCACACCGACAATCGGTAAAAATCAACGCGCACCGAAAAAAGTGATGTATGCCGTTTTCTTCAGAAGTACGAGATTGGTCAAAGCCATCAAGTTGGAAACTGTAAGCTGGTATACCACTAAATGTCTTCCAGAAATTCTACTAGAACTGAATGTTAGGGGACTTATGCTTCACCATGACAATGCATCTTCACATACAGCCGGATTAACAGTTGAGTTTCTTAAACAAAATAAAGTGGTCGAACATCCGCCGTATTCACCTGATATAGCTATGTGCGACTTTTGGTTATTCTTTTATCTAAAAAAGAACTTACGTGGATGTCGTTTTCATTCAGAAGAAGAGATTGATGAGGCTATAAATGCATTTTTTTCATCTATTCGAAGAAATGAATGGCTTGAGGCATTTAATATGTTGAAAATTTGTCTACAAAAGTGCATTGATGCTGGAGGAGAATACTTTGAACACACCTAAAATTTTGTAATTATCTCAAAAATTTCAGAGTGACCCTCGTAGTTATTAATTTGAACCAAAAATAATATATTGAAATTATAGATTATAGAATCTAGCATAGTTTCCCCCCCTCTGATCTTGCATCTGTATTTTTTTTTTCAAATCCTAATACTGTGGCAGCTTATTAAATAAATGCAATCTGATTTTCAAACAGTTAGAAAACATTGTAAAAATTAGAAAATTTCTTTTGTGCTTAAATATTTTTGCTAAAATTAAAGAAAGAAATAAAACTTGTTTAAAATAAAGAACTTACTTAAAATAAAGGCTTGCTAAAATTGAAGAAATAAATTTTCCTCTGATTTTGAGAAGAATTTTACCATAGTGTTTTTTAAAAATAGTTTTATGAAGTCTTTTAGACAGTCTGAAGGAAGGTTTTATTTTGTGTACTTACATTTTTATTTATTTTTTCTCTTTACAGTTTTCATTTCGTTACCATGATGATAGAAATATATATTTTACATCAATATACTGATTAAAATATTTTATTATAGCTTCCTATAGGTTCTTGGTTCTTTTCTTCAATTGTCTATTGACTTTTGGCTCATATTATTGCTTTTATATGCCAAGTGTTCTTCAAGACCAAATGCAAGGGGTTTGTGAAACATTTAAAATAAATATTCATTTATATTTATTGCTGTAAGAACTAATATGATTACAATAACATTTATGAACTTGAGTATTATAGATTAAAGCATTATTCAAATGTATATAACATACAAAAAGAAGAAACTATTTCTATCTCTAAACTAAAACTATTTCTGACCTGTTGTTGTAAAATAAAGCAAAATATGAAGAAATACTTATTTTATTAATAATTACCTTAGTTGAAGAAATTGATTTCAAAATTGAATTAAGAGTTTTCTATTGTTTATTTATTTTTAATTTGATTTATCATGGAGTTTCAGGTAAATGTAAGACAATGTGATTTTAGATTATTTTATAAATTTAAACTTACTACTTCAATAAATTATGAACTATTATTAAACAACCCATTTTCGCTAAAGTGAAGAAAACCGTACAAAGGGTAAAATGTGCCAAGCAGGCGATAAAGTGGTACTATAAGTTCGCCAAACTGGCTTAACGATTCGGATTACGTATGTATGACTTGCTTTTTGCTTATTAAGTAACATGATCGCGTGACATACGCGTTTTATATGTAACCCTTGAAGCTATTACAGAATAATCTTGAAGCCTTGAATTTCGATATTCAATTTTTGGAGTTTGTGTTGCTTGCGAAAATTAATAAGTATGGATGAAGATTTATTAATTTTACATTTTCACGGAGTACATATGGAAAAAGAATCATCGGGAAAACATAATAGAAGATTTTTTAGATGCGATAAAAATGGTATATTCGCCGAAAAGTAACAATACGGAGAGCTATGAAGATGAGTTATTTTGTATTTCATTACAATTTTATTCATATTTAGAAATTAAAGCTTTTATAAAAATGAATGTTTCCATAAGTAAATGAATGTTTAAGTTGTGTGTATTACATGTTAGCATTAGAATGTGCTGCATTCTGAAATTTCTTTAATGTGGGCGTAACTGCTCACTATATTAAAATTCGAGTTTAAACAAAAAGTTAAATTTGTTAACGTTAGAAATTTAGCTTTATTGCCCGGTTGGCACTGTAGTAGATAGCGCTACACTGATGTTTTTTTAAGGTGGGTGCCATTGCTCGGTACATTAAAAATAGAATTTAAATGAAAAATGAAATTTGTTAACGTTAGAAATTTAGCTTTATTATAGATTGTCATTGCAGTACGTAGCGCTACATTCTTTCTTTTTATTTTAGGTTAGCGCAGTTGCACGTTATATTAAAATTTAAGTTTTAAAAATTTCCTTTCTAATTATTAGAATTTTAACCCTTCTATAGTACTTAATTATAAGGAAATATTAAAAATTTTAATATTTGGAATTCGGAAAATGCGCGATTTCAAAGCTGAAGTTCGAATTTGATCATTATTGGTTGACGGCTATCACTCGTAGTGATGTAATTTAGGTTGGCGACAGAGCTGTAGAGCGCTTGTTGCGAAAATTTGAAATCGCGCCAATCCTGTATGGGTCTGGTAACTTTTACCTTGAAAAAAAAATGAGACAGGACTTTTTTTATTCTTCCATACTTTTTATGAACCTCGTAACTGCTACTGCTACTCTTTGGCTTTACAATCCATGTAAGATTTTGGTCTTCTTCACCAAACAGCTCCACTTTTTCCCATCCTTGACCTTTCTCTTTCAAATTTTGATGTTAATGTTTTTCAAATCCTCTTTCAAGTCATCTAGCCATCTCTTTCTGGGATGTTCACCTTTTCTTTTTTCCTCCACTCTTTTTCTATATTTTTTCTTTGTTGCTGTTTTATCACTCATTCGCTCCAGGTATCCAAACCATTGTATTCCTTTTGTTTTTATTATATTTACTATCTTTTTCTTTATAAAACTTATTTAATTCTGATTTACTCCTAATCTTTCATATACTTCTATCCTTAATTGGTCCATATATTTTCTTTAAACTTTTTCTTTTCAAGGTAATAAACAATTTTCTCTTTTTCTGAGTATTAGTCCAAGTTTTTGCTACACAGGTTACAGTAGGTCTTATTATAGTTTTATTTATTTTTATTTTTAATTTTCTTGAGAACAAAGAAGATTTAAGCAGCTTAATCACTGAAAAGTAATATCTGTGTAGCAATCAGTCTACCCTTTATCTAAAGGTATATTTTATTTTTTGGTGTTAATTTAAACAAGATATTTAAATTCAGTCACTCTTTCAAAACTGAGCTCAGTGTTTACCAGACTGGTGGCTAGGGATGGGAAGAAATACCTGTAACCAGTATTTTGTAATCAGTATTTGAATGTAACAACCTGTAATCAGTACTTTTTTTCCAAATACTCAGTATTTCCATTAATAAAGTCAGCGCGAGTTTGATTATTTTCAGACAGTTGCAGGTACAATGTACTTGACCAGTTTCAAAGACAGAGCAAGTACTTCAGTATGTGTTTGTTACAAAGTAATCAGCGAGTATGTGCATACGTGCTTGTTACAAAGTAATAAGTGTACTTGACGCTGTATCATTGGCTCTTCTGTAACAAGTACAGAAGAGCCAATGACAGAGTGAGTACAAGTAACAATGTCATCGATACAGACTGATGAATTATGAAATTATGGTAGGGAGGCTGGGTGGGAGAAGGGAATGTGACAGTTGGCTTAACTGGTAAATAAAAGAGGGATACTTGGAAATTGAAAGATCTGTTTGGGTGGGAGAGGGAGATAAGAATTTATATTGCGAAATAAAATAAGCATGTACATTTATTTTTTTTCGCTTAATAAAATAAATGAGTTGAGAAAACCAATAATTGTGGCACGTCTATTTAGTGATTATTGTTCTTTTTCAAATATATGACGTTTTTTATAAATATAAGAAAAGCATGATATTCTTGTTATGCATTTAGCAATTTTTATTAACTTTTATTTTTGTTATTATTTCTTTTAAAAATTAAATTTTATTTTATGAACATCTATAACATATTTATTTAAATATGTTATAGATGTTATAGATCTTAAATTAGGTCATATTTCTTAAATTAAAAAAAATATTTAAATTATAAATCTGCTTACATACTTCCATTGTTATTTTTACTATGCATATTTTTTATTCTAATTCCATGTAAATATGTTTATTTTTTATTCAACCCTGTTTTAGTTCCACTATATTTTACTGTAAATATATAGAATTTAAACTTTTATAAAAAATGTTTTCTTGAATTTTTTACCATACGATTTATTTTTATTCAGATAATGAGAATGTTGATTTAAACCTAATAAAGGTAGTTTATTCATTTTAGATTAAAAATTCGAAATAAAAAAAGCTTTAAGTTAATTTTTACCTTATCTTTATTTATACCATCATGTGTTACTGTCATGTTTATTTCTTAAATTATGTGGATTGATGTAAATAAAATATATGTATTTTTGTTCCTCCATTTTTTATTAAACATTGTATTTCAATATTTTACCTTAAAATATTATAACATTTAGATTATTGGTAAAACTATTTTATATTTTTCGATAGTTATTGAAATTTTATGCATTTATATCTAATATAAAATAATTATGTTTACTTAAACATTATTAATAGTTTTAATTGCAAAGCTACTTTATTTTACCATAAATTTATTAAGTTTCAGAAAACTGAAACAAGATATGTGAGTTAATGAAATATTTATTTTAGAAAAAACTGGTTTATCTACTACATAAAAATATAAACAAGTAAACGTCTTTTATAATAAAAATTATTATCTATTGTACATAAAAAATTTTTACTATGTTTGTCACGTTAATGTTTAATTATAGAAAAATAAAGGAAATTAAATTTTAGTTGATTTTTCTGATTAATTGCTGTATTTTTGTAAGCAAACTTAAAATAAAATCTCTTTGTAATTGATTAAACTTCCCACTTTACAATTCTTTGCAAAATATTTACCAGTTAATTATAAAAATTCATTTACATAATTGGAAAGTCTTACTAAATTCTAATAAAAAATTAAGCTGATTAGGTTGAAAAATTGAAATTATATTATCTCATCTAATTTTATATTTTAATTAACATTGGAAGTCTTTCAAAATTACGATTGAGTAATTGCAAAATTTACTTAGAACAGATATAAATTCTGAAAATAAATGTAAATAATAAAATGTCATGATTTTTATATTGAATGAATTACGTTTAAGAAGATTTAGAAGTGTACAATTTTTTACAAAAAAACGGTTTGTAGATAAATAACTTATATTTCTTTGCCTCATACTAGAAATTAAAGTATTACAGGAAAAACAAAAACTTGCCATTAATGAATGTTGCATAAATAATAAGAATTATTTTTTATGGATATTTTTATGAATATTTAAGTGAATGCTTATTTATATATGATAATAATTTAAATTAACATTAATTATATTAATTAATTTTATGGTTTTATATAAAATATTATTGATCTACTTATTTAGTTTTAATTAATTATTAATTTATTTATTATTAATTTAGTTTTTATTCAATATATTTATAAAATTTCAAAAACTTTGTCTATATATTTTAAACTTATAGATGGCAGTACAAAACAATTGTAACAAGTACGAAATGTAATCGGTAAAATACTTGTTACTTTAAAAGTAACTGTACTCAGTACATACTAAGTACAGGAAAAGTAACAATGTCCTATCCCTACTGGTGGCCAAACCAGTCTGGTAAACACTGAGCTCCATCCATTACAATAAAGTCTTACCTCTGTTAACAAGAAGTCCCACAGTTTTTACCTCCAATTCTAGATGAGCCACGTAAGCCATAGTTTAATAGTTTGATTGCTTAATATTTTCAATTGTCCTAATAACCTTAAAATTTTTAGTATTTAGGATTTTGAAAAATGTAATGAAATGTTTCTGTCTTTTAAAATTAATCTTGAAATTTTCTGAATTTTTTTTTAAAAAATGCCTTATATTGTCTATGAATTAATTTTCATAGATTCATTTTGTAAGATTTGTATTTTCATAGATCTAAGTAAAGAACAGTATTTTAAATTTAAAATTTACTACCATCTATCTGCTTTTTTAATTTTGTTTATAATGGCTATTGAACAATTTAGGTTTCTAAAGATTAATAAAGGAGACACAAGTCGACCATGAGTGTTTTAAAAGCCATTCATCTGCATCCATGCTATTTTAATTTTTGAATATTATTTCGGGAAAGTTGCTAGGAAAAATAAAACTTTAGTTTTCTTATTGAATGTTTTAAAAACAATTAGAATTAATACTGGATTATAATTTAAAAATTTTATGTGAAATAAAACTGTATGTAATAATTAAAATCATCACATTGGTTTGACAAACAATCATTACTGGGGGCAATCAATTTTTATAGTATGTAAAATCTAATTAAATTAAAAAGATTTAATTAAATTTTTTGAGAATAATGAATAAAATCCAAGCAAATTTGTATAGTTGTAAGTTAGACAAAAATTAATTTAATACAAAACTTTCCCTTAATAAAGTTTACCATTGTTATTAATTTTAACTTATATGTTTTCCACATATTGTCCAAATGGACTTTTTTACATGTTTATATAATGACCACCAAAATTGATTATATTATTGAGGAATTTGCTTTATTTAGAGAATTTCTTCCAAGAAGAGATAAACATTTATTTCATTTTCAAATATTTCTTTCTTTAAATACTTGAGAGAAACAGCTGGATGAATTTTTACTTGGCATGAATACTGAAAGTACCTTTAACATTTAAACAATGACTTTTATACAAAGTTCTTATCTTTCATTGTGTTCCTCTGCTTACCCTCATGTCTCACTTTTTGGAAAGGAAATTGAATGAAGACCAATAGTCAAAACTTGTTTTCACAGGCTGATCAAAGCAAAATTAACTAACTGGAATAAGAGAATTTTCCTTTCCTTTCTTACATTTGATTTAATTTTAATTCTACTATTTCATATTTTTTCATTCCTATCTCATTATTTTTCCATATCTTTTTTTTTCCGTTAGTGATTTTAAGTTAGCACTTATCAACCAAACATATTTTCCACCTGGATTTTGGATAAAAATTTGAGAACATGTAGTAACACCGAAATTTTTTTTGTTAATATATGTTATGCAAAGTAATTTTTAATCAATCTAAATCTTATTGATAAATTACAATTGGTATACAAAAGAGAGTAATGGACCATCCTTTCATAATCATATTTTGCTATCTAATCTTGTGTTCTCTTCATTTAATTAATGAGGAAAAAGTAAATAATCAAACAAAATATAAATATTTTCTCACTTTTATAAAAAATATAAATATTTTGTTACCCATGTTTCTTCAGTCAGATAATGAAAAAAATATGGAAATATACTGCATTTCCTTCAAAAAATAGATGTATGATATCTTATAAATATTGTTATATATTAAAAGATTATATAATATGAAAAATTATATACAAAATCAGCAATTTATTTTCAAACAAACTTCAAAATAATATTTGATTGTTTCTTATTTAATTATCTGATATATCTTTAATTTTACTTAAAGTGTACATATATAAAACAAGTAATTTCTATTTATTATTATTATTATTATTTTGAAATATTTGACATCTAGGTTTTATTTTTACATCTAGGTTTATAACTTTTTCATTAATATATTTTGTTTAAATTGTTAGGAATAACCCAAAATTCTTTTTGCTATAATAAAATTGTCAAGGAATTAGCTAAAATCTGTAAAATGTAAAATAATTCTTTCATAAATTTTATTTTTATAAATTATGATAAAAATTAAGTATCTATTAATTTATAATAAATTAAATTATAATATAATTTTACTTTAATCATATAACATTAATATTTTAAATGAACCAAATAACTTTAACCATATAACATTAATATTCAAAATAATAAATATAAGGAATAATGTCATGAGTGTCAAACATACTGGATAGCATGAGTTTATTAATTATATCAGATAAGATTATGCGAGATGAAATATTTAAGGAAGAATCTTTTTAATCTTTTATTTGTTATTGTATTATTCAATAGTTAACTATAAGATGCTGTATTACAAAATGTTATGGCAATTAAAAATAAAGTTAGATTAATAATTGCCAATTAATTTTCTGTTTTTAAAAACTATTTATATAATTTATTGAATTTCGATAATATTGTTTTAATTGAATGTAGTTTTTAATTATACATTTTTAATTAAATGATTAAAAAACCTTTTTTTAATCATCAGTTTTTTCCTGCTATCTTTTCAAAATATCTGTAACATATTTAATAATTTTCATGCAATTTAATTTACTTTCTACTCAGTCATTATTTACAAAAAATGTTTTATATTTGTTTACTTATAGGATTTTAAGTGTGACAATAAAACAATTAATGGAACCAATTCTACTGGTACATGTTGTAGTGATTGTCTTGGAATGTCTTTTAGTCAATATAACTTGTTGTATGCAGTATATTCATGGACGTAAGTATTAAGTTTCAGATTTTTGATTATTAGGATTATGAATTTTATAATATTTTAGTTAAAAAATTTTTATCCTATATTTTTTATTTTTTTAATGAATTTATGAACATTTATTTATGGATCAAAAATGTTGAAAACAAATACTTTTTTTCAACCATATTTGCCTGCATATATGACTCTTTCTTTGTGAAAATTGGTAGAAAAATAGGGTGTGTCTTATTTATCCCTACTATTTTTATTACATTCATTTCTGGAAATTTTCTCTATTAGATGTTAAGTGAATTTTTTCTTGTTTTTATGAGAAAAAGAGATGGCTGTTAAATCATTTAAGAAGTGTGTGATTGATAATGCATTTTATGGTACAGAGGACAGTTTGTTATATCAGGACTCAGATGCTGATTTAGGAATTAATTACTAGTTTAACATTATTACTAGTTTAAGTGGATATTAAATTGCTAATTAATTTATTTGTAAAAAAATATGTTGATCTAATTATATATTTTTAAACAAATAATACCATGTCTAATAATAAAATTTTAGCTATATTTGTTCTTATGCATTTAAAGAACCAAGATTTTTTCTATCTTGTCAGTGATAAATTAAAATATTAAATTTAAATATTTATCATTGTGATAATGAACAACTGATTTAAAAGTGGATATTTCACAAAGAATCCGGCACTGGGACCATATATCTGTTGTACTATGCATGTAGATAAAAGTCATTTATCAAGCAGCAACAAGTTGGAGCAAAGATCAATAGACATTTGACATATTTGTTTTACAACACCTGAGGCTCAATTAAATATGTTCTTGATGTTCACTACATATAGAAAAAATTTTCTCACTCGCAATGAATGTTCCAGTGTTTCACATATGTGTTTTATGTTGCATTATAAATGTGGAATATTTTAGAATAATACAGTGGATAAAAAAGTATTGGCAATTGCCTTAATTTATTCATATTGATAAATAAATTAAAATGTTATGCAATTTTAGCTGTCATAATTAAATACAAACTATCTTAAATATATAAAAATAGTAAATTTATTTTAATTTGCATATCAAAAAAGCATTGCCAAAGCTTTAATTGCTATGCAAATTTTTTTACATTGAAGTCGTGTTTCGACTGATAAGAAACTCTACCGGTATAAAGTCTGCAAAACTACTCCAAACGTGTCTACGCTTTATTTTGTGATTACTGATGTAAAATTACTTTGAAATCGAAAGAGTTGGGTGTTAGTATTAAAAAACACGATTATTAGGCTCAGAAATGAAGGTTTAACTTATCGTGCTATAGGAGTGCAGTTGCAAATAAGTTTATTTATTGTCAGAAGTGTTGTAAAAAAGTTCAAGGAAACAGAATCAACAGAAAATAAGACTAGAAGTGTATGACCTCGAATATTTTCTACAAGAGAAGAATGTATCATTATTAACAAGGTTCAGAAAAACCCTAAAATAAGTGCACTCCAGATAGCTAGAGATGTCACTTTCACTTCGCAAAAGACTTTCAGCGTACAGACTGTACGTAATGTTTTACACGAGAGAAGTTATTATGGTAAGGCAGCTAGAAAGAAATCATTCATCTCGGAAATAAATAGGAGAAAGAGGTAAGATTTCACAAAATCCTACGTTGATTTATCTGAAGAGTTTTGTAACACTGTTATTTTTTCGACGAATTAAAGTTTAACATTTTCAGCAGTGATGGACAACGATATGTGTGGTGGACTCCAAATACTGAATTGGAAGAGTATCATTTAACTACTGCTGTAAAATAAGGTGGAGGCAGCGTCTTAGTTTCGGGCTGTGTGGCAGCTAATGGAGTTGGCAACCTGTATTTTATTGATGGTATTATGACAGCATATACATACATTGACATTTTGCGCCGTGACTTAAAAATCAGTGCCCAAAATCTTGGCTGGGGAACATCATTCGTTTTTCAACAAGACAATGACCCCAAGCATACAGCAAATCTCACCCGTGAATAGCTATCCTCCAATGCTCCTCGCCAGTTAAAAACCCCACCTCAATCACTTGACATCAATCCAATTGAAAATTTATGGCACCTGTTGACTCTTGAAATCAGAAAACAAAATTAAATAAAGGCTACCTCAAATGTTTGCTCTTGCAAGAGTGGCACAAAATTTCCAACAGTACAACAAAGACCTTAGTTTCTTCTATGAGAAATAGATTACAAGCTGTTATAAATGCAGAAGGTATGCATACAAAATGCTAAACATATACTGATTTCTTTTGCGCTCATAATTTTGCCAATACTTTTTTTATCGTGTAAATTTTGGATTTTCTTGTAGATTTTGACTAAAAAAATATTTAAATGAAAATTTCATTATATTTATTTGTCTTTTCTCCTTCTGTAATCGCTATGTTAAAATAAAATTTGTAAACATACTTTGTTAGCAGGTATGATCATTTATAGGCAATTGCGAATACTTTTTTATCCACTGTATATGCTGAAGTTAATTTTCTTTTTTAGAAATGCTGTTGTTGTTATTGGTGCTGGTTTTTTCATCGATAAATATGGAAACCGAAGTATGTGCATTAAAATATTTCTCAGTTAACTTGCAATATATTTAAGAAATTTTTATTTAACCTAATAACAGATATTTAGATTTATAAATAATATTTATTCCTATCAGTTTATAAACAAATTTTGAAGACTGCATATTGCAAAAAGTTTCAGCTTATTAGTTTTTATACTCTATAAAATTTAGTTTATTTATATTACTTAGTTATTTATACAAAATTCTTATCAATAACTAAATATTTAAGAATTCTGGTAAGTTAATGTGTATCAAATAATCAATTTGATAAATCCATCAAATTTTAAATTATATATAATATTAAGTAACAACTTTTTATTGCAATTATTTTTGTTTAATAGAAATTTTTCTTCGTATTGCATATCATATTTTTTCTTTAGAATTAGTTATTTATTTAAAAGATATTAATTTAAACATATCCTTAAATTATAATTTCAGCTAAATGCATTTTTTTATTATGTATACTTATAATATTAATTTGATAATCTAAGTAATATTTTAATTTTTTTCATTTTACTTCACATAGTCAGATATTAATCTTAACATTCAATGAAATATTCCGCTTTTTAAATAACCTTCACTAGTATATATATATATATATATATATATATATATATATATATATATATATATATATATATATATATATATTTGTTTTTAAAATTAAAATTTGTAAGGTTTTGTTTTGTAATTTTCTTATTTTACATCTGAATTAGAAATGCTATGAATATAAATATATCTTGTTTATTGAATATGGCAGAGAGACAGAGAGGCAATAAATTATTAACTAATACTCTTATAATTTATAAAAAATATTTGGCTTTAAATAAAAACTAAAAATTCAATGTAGGAAGTAAACAGCCAATATTAAAAGTATCAACAATTTTTTATTATCTTATTGATTACAATTTTACTAGCTTTAATTAAAAAAATTTGTTTTTTATTACAATTTAGTATAAAATAAGGAAATGAGGCATATATTGTTCATATAACTGATACAAGTAACATTTTATCAAAAAATATTTATGTTAAAATCTAAATTTTGTAATAAATATTTTTATTCTTGATTTCTTTGCTTCCATAATTAAGGAATATGAATTTAACTTGTCTTTTTAATATTTATTCATTATTTAGCCAATTTATACATGTTTATAAATTTTTACTTTATTTATTTAATTTTTTAGTTGGCGCATTCTTGTTTTCATCTTTATGTGTGATTGGTTCATCCATTTTTGCTCTTGGAGCATTTTATAGAGGAACTGATTACATGTTACCATTGATGCTTCTTGGTCGATTAATATTTGGTGCGGGAAGTGGTTCCTTAACAAGTAAATTATTTTTACTCACTCTGTTAATTAACTAAGTCCTTATGTATTATTTTGTCTTGCATTTTTATGGGTTAAGTATTTTATAAAAATACTGATTGAAAAATTATAATACTTAAATTTTATGAGTTATTGGGCATAATTTTTAGTTACAAAATATTTTGTTCTTTTTTCTAATTAAAATGTATTGCTTTTAGTTGTGCAAAACAGAATAACTTCGCTTTTGGTTCGCTGGTAAGGAACTAGCTTTAGCGTTTGGTTTCACTCTTGCCTTCTCTCGCCTTGGTAGTGTGCTTAATTTCTTCTTCACTAGCCATTTGAATGATGCTGTAGGAATGAAATATACATTATGGATTGGTAAATATTAGCTTTATATACATATTTAACAATATGAATTTTGAAGATTACTTTTATTTCATTCCAACTTTAGTTAGAGCAAAAAGCATTCAAATTTTAGATATTAGTCAGATTTTTAGTAATAATATTGAATATTTTAAATTAATTTTCTTAATTGATGCTTGTTTCAATTTCTAAACATTGAAAAAAATTTTTTTTTAATTTGATAAATAAAGAGTATTGTGAATAAATTATTTTGAATGTTATTAAAATATGTATACCATTGTTTATCTGTGTATATGTACAACACTTTTTTAACTTGTAGGTTAATTTGGATCTGGAAATTATAGGTGTGAAAGTTTTAATTAAAAATTTATGCAGCTTAAAAAATTTAGTAATTTAATGTTTTCATTTTATTGATTACAGCAAAATAATTCATTTCCATATTACTTTTGTGTAGGGCATTAAACTGTCTCAATATCATTTTAATAAATATAAAATAACATTTCTTTATAATTCTGTTTAAATTGGAAATTTAAATTATTAATATTATAAATATTTTTATAAATTTATTTTTCAATTTAAAACAATAGTAACAATTTTAATTCAAATGAATTACTACTGTTGTAATAATATTAAAATCTCTTGTTAGTATTTTTGTATATTGCTGAAATAGGATGTTTTAAGTGTTCACATTAAATATTTAAAAATATATATACTAAATAAATTGAAAGTTATAAAATTTCAAAATGAGACTTATTTTTTCTGTAAAATATTGGAGGGTCAAAATATCGGTTACTTTGGTGGAGAGTCACACACAAAATAATTAGAGCTAGAATTTCTTTTTCAAACTCTCAATCATAGTAGTTAGAGGGAACTAATTCAAATTCCTTAAGCTCCTTTTTTAATAGTCCTGATTGAAAGTGGTGTGTAAAAATTTCTTAGGAATATTTTGCTTAAAACCTTTTAATTTCCTAATATATAGTGTTAGTTTTTAAAATATTCAAATAGGTGCTGGTCTTTGTGGATTTGGTTTTGTGTCTGCAATTATTGTTGGTATCTTAGATGTTTACGGCTTTAGAAGACGAGGCATGTTAGATACTCTTACCCAACAATCAAAACAACTTGTAAGTTTTCATATTTTGATATCTTGTGTTGTGATTAAAATCTGTATTAGGATGTAGACTTGTTGATTTTCCAATAAATTTTATTATTGTTTTTCATTTCATTTTCAAGTTGATGCCTTTAAGCATTATATATCTTTATTGCTAAATAGATAAGTAATATAATCTATGTCTACAAACTAGATATACTATCTGTAAAGGTTTGCATAACATGTTCAAGTATGTTATGCAAACTTTTACCAATAGTATATAATCATTTTACCAATAATCAATACAAAACATATTTATCATTCAAATATTGTTACTTTTACAATGTATTTCAATAAATTAATAATATTTTGTTAATAAGAAAAATAAAATCCTTAATCCCAAGTTTATGTTTTGAAATAACTGTTTATACTTGAAATTATTCCATTAATAATAAATTACTTCGAGAATTTGTTTAAGATCTATGTCTGGCTATCAACATTGCAAAACTAGTTTATTGTTCTCAGTTACCTTGAATATTACTGGATCATTCATGACATCTACTAGCATTTCATTCTTCTGGAATTGTTAATCTTTCAAAATTGTATTATTTTTATGGTAACAGTAAAAACAAACTTAATTTTTTTATTGCTAAAGATTTTGAATAAATATTAAACATTCAAATAACTGAATATCAATTTTTAAAATTCAGTGAATATTAATTGTAATTGTCTTGATTATGCAAAACTTAGTTAATTAGCTTAGCTTATTAACAGATAATTAACAGATAGAAATCTGTAGTAGATATTAAACTCTAAAAGTTTCTATTATTTTGTAAAATGTATAATCCAGCTTTATGTAGAATATAAATTATTTAAATAAAATTTTTTCTGTTATAGCTGTAAATTCATTGAAGGCTTTTGAAGTAATTATGAAATATAATTTAACTTAAATGAAAAATATTCTCTTTCACTCTTGCAATTATTAAACTAAATATGCAACACGAATGTCAATACCTCCTGGATATTTTTATGTGACTTCTAGAAACTATTTTAAGTACCTATAATTTGATTTTTGGAAATCTGTACGAATATCCTGTATTAAACATTAACAGGTTGGGAAATTTGTATAGAAAAATCATAAGGGTGATAATAAGAGATTAACCAAAAGTTCTCCATATGTTAATTTTCTTATTTTGTTTTGATTCTTTTAAGATTGCATCATCTATACTAATCGTTTATTTTTCTCATTCAAATATTTAAAATTTATTGTACTTTAAATGAAGCACCCTTCAGTGACTTCTGAAATTTGCAAATTTTCATAACATTGTATATGTCTGAAAATTTTAATTGCTTAAAATTTTTTTATTATCTAATCAATATTCTGTTTTCATCTTAATATTTCATAAACTCAATTTTTCATTTCAAACATGAATGTTAATATTTGAAACCATGTGCTGTTCAAAGAACCTTCTGGTAAAAAAATACCATAAAATGATAAATCCATACTTTTTTATTAAGGTAACTTTAATAGTTTATTTTTTGAATATGAAATAAACAAAAATTTATAGAAAAAATATTTTATGTAATTTTCTCTTATTGTTCTTTAAAAATTGTTATTGATAGAAAATATTTAATCATTTTTTTATAAATGTAATAAAATTATTGATTAATATTAATTACAAGCAAAAGATGTTTAGTTTGAAGACATCAATTAATGTGCATTGAGCAATCATTTTACTAAAAAATTTCTATTATTTTGCTTTAATTCTGTAGCGGATATCAAATGTAAAGCATTTTTCTGCATCTTACTGGCTAGTTATATTTACTATTATGTTCTTTTACAATGGTGTCTTCCCATTTGTTGCTGATGCAAGGTAAAATAATTTTTTTGGAATTTATTTTATTATTTATGTAATCTTTTTAATATTTTTTTGGTTTATTTTTATATTTATTGATCCCTTTGTTTAGTAATCTTAATGTAAACTAAAAAAAGTTAATTGAAATTTTATTTGAATTTGTTTCAATTCAGTTAAAATTTTAAAATTATTTGTATTTTTTAATATTTGCTATTTTTATAAATTTTTATATTATAAATATTTATAAATATAAGTAATTTTTAGACTTGGGCAGATGGTTATAGAAAAGGTCTGAGATTTAATTATTTATAACAAATGATATTTTAATCTATCAAATTAAAATGTCATTAAATATACATGCAATATTTAAAGAACAAGATATAAGAACACTAAATAAATTCTAGAGATTGTTTTACCATTTACACAAGATATGTATATTTTGTACAAGAGTAAAGTCCTTGTGGAATGATTACTTTTGATTCCAGTGAAACATATTTTCTTTAAATTCATTACGCACAAGATAAAAAATACTGTTTTTTCTTTTTAATGATTGAAATAATTACTTTTCAAAGGAGAAATTTGACATTTATTATAAAATGATATATATATATATATATATATATATATATATATATATATATATATATATATATATATATATATAAATATAATGCAAAAGTAGATAGAGAACTGAAAAGAGCACAAGAATATATAAAAACATTTAAGCTCAGCAATACATTTAGCACAGAAGCAGCTAGAATAGTATTACTAAGATATAGTTAATAGTATGTTTTATAAAATACAATGAATACAATGAAACAAAATACAATAAAAATACCAAATGGAGAATAGTACATTGAAAATATTAAATGCCAAATGAGAATAGTACAATGAAAATATTAAATGCCAAATGGAGAATAGTACATTGAAAATATTAAATGGAAAACAATAATACATTGAAAATATTAAATGGAAAACACACACACAATACATTGAAAATACCAAATGGAAAGAATTACATTGAAAATACTTGGAAGAAATTTCAAAGAAAATAGTAAAGAAAGATATATAAAAATGGAATAAAATAACAATATGGCCAACTTCGTTAGGGGGTGTTGACCACATTGGCACAAATTATGGCTTTTCTGCAATGGCCCAAGACATAGTCTTAAAGAAGCCAGTACACCCCAAAGCCATACCAAAAATTTAAACCAAAGTATCAAGCCAGAATAAAAGAAGTAGAATTTAATCAAAAATATATGTCAAAATCCAATGTTGCCAAAATACATTTAATTTATAATAATCAAATTAAAACCATATTTAAATACAAGTCCAAATCTGCAAGAACCTCACCAAATACGTAAATTAGCGACTAAGTGTAAACACTATCGGCATTTCAAGCTTCTTATAAGACCTTCAAGACTTAGGTGACCCTTCTGTAGTATAAAACTACGCCTTACTTCACTCTTATAAGCAATGCTCTACTAGCCAAATAGTGTTTAATAAATTTAGTTGGAGTGCCATTATGAGTTAAAATATTTTCTATTCAATTTATTTGTTTATTGATGTTGTTTAAATTATTATATATATTGTATATTCTATTAAGTTGATTAAAAATAATATTTTTATAAGTTTTAATTGAAATATTTGAAATTAAAATTATTAGTTTTATCATGTATGTCAGTAAATGTGTGGTTATATTTTATCGTAATCTAAATATCTAGAAATTCAGTTTTTAAGTTATCAATATTAGTTTTAATTAATTTTAATTCCTTAGGATATATATTACTGTAAATTTTATCAAATTCTATGCAATTAAAAATTATTAAATCGTCAATATATCTGTAAGCAAAAGGCATTTGTATAATAAATGATTTTTCATAGTAGTTTAAAAATAAATTTGCTTATATACTTGAAAATTTGGAACCTTGGGGAATGCCATTAACTTGTAAATAAATATTTTCTCCATAAGAAATATAATTATTTTAAATACAAAATAAACTAAGGTCTTTCCAAAAATTTATATCGACATCCAATATTGAATTATAATCATAAAAATAAAACAATAATATAAAGTTTTTCAAGTGGAATACTGCTGAATAAATCTTTGAAATCATAAGTGGAAACATCATTAATTTTATTGGCAGAAATAAATTCAATGATAGGTTTATTATTCTTAATTATCCATGTATTATTTGAATTAGTAATGTTATTTAAGATTATATTTAAATAATAAGAAAGTAGATTCCCAAATTTGTCTGCATAAGTTCTGCTTCCACATGTAATGAACCGAAATTTAACAGGTTTTTTTATGGAATTTCGTATATACTGTAATAAATGGAATAAAGTTTATGTTTTTAATTTTAAGTGTTTTAGCAAATGCAAGACTTTTTTAAAAATTGTTGTTTTGTTTGAATTAATAATTTTGAAAGCAGTTGAATTGGATATCTCTTCTTTTAGTAATTGGTAGTAAAATTTTTTACATATAAAGGCATAATTATTTGATGCTTTATCTACTGGTGTGATAATGAAAAGATTTTGTATTTCTTTTATTAACTTTTTTAGATATTTTTTATTTCTTTAACTTTTAAATTATTTACATTTGTTTTAAATTTGCAGTAGAAATTCCATTTCCATTCTTAATGATATCGATACATTTATTTTTAAAACCTCAAATACTTATTCAACTCCAATAGAATATTTCTCACAATGGAAATATAATTTCTACTGCAAATTTAAAACAAATGTAAATAATTTGTAGAAATTAGTTATTCAATTCATAAATTTTTCTAAATGAAATCTGAAGTATTTTCAACATTTTAAATTAAAGTGAAAATATTTTACATGAAAAAAGTTTTCATCATGCCAAAAAATTAGCAGTCTTTTTATTTACAAGAACTATAATGGGTTAATATAATTTAACACTGCATCAAATTTTGTGTCAGTATGGATTTAAATCTCTCTCTGTATTTCATATTGAAGAATCTCCTGATAATCAAAATCTATTTTCTTTAAATATCTTAAAATAATCTTTTAAGTAGTTTTTGCAATTTGTGTGTACATGAGGAAAAAAATAACTTAAAATTAATATAAAATTTATTAACATTTTAAATTAGAATTAATTTCAAATAAATAATGTATGGGTATTCTTATTCTAAATTTCTTTTTATCAAATGAAAATATTTATGATATTTATGTGTAGGAAACTTTCTTTTAATAGTTTTCAGATTTCTTTTCAACTTAAATTTTTAAATATGAATAAAATTATCTTCCTTCCCTCGCTATAAATATTTGCAATAAAATAATAAATATAAATTTTGCATATAAATATTTGCAATATCAAGGAATTCAAAAACGCTTAAAATTTATATCATGGGATGATTCAGGATTTATTATAAATCTTAACTTTCAAAATGGAAATTAACATTGTAAAAAAGTTACATTATATTAAATCATTTGTCTCTTGAACACTGATATTTAACTATTGAATTTAAATCTTATCATAGAATTTTTAAATTTGAATTTAAGTTTTTTTATTTATACCATTTAATAATAAAGAATCAAAGGTATTACTTAAAATTTGTTCATTTTAATATTTCTTATTTTGCAGCAAATTTATCACAGATAAATATAACTTTAATGACAATGATGCAGCCTACATTGCTGGAGCTGTTTATGATGTTTCTTTAATTTTATCACCATTTTTAGGAGGCCTTATTGTAAGTATTTCTATTTCTTCAAAAATCTTTATTTACATTTTAATGTTGAATAAATGATAAATTATTTTCAAGTACATATACATATACTACAATAATTATTTACAAATGTTATAATATATTATAAAGTTCTTGAAAAATATAAAGAAAAAATAATGCATTTAGAAAATTATAAGATTGGTGTTTGGTCTAAAAGAATCTGCAAATTAAAGAAAATCTTTGTTAAGAATTTTTTATTTTAATCTGAAAAAGATTTTATTTTATTAATGTGCATATTATTTAAAAAAATCCTTTCTTATTATGTGTGATCAAAAAGCATTTTGTTAATTTTATTGCATAAAAGTTATAAAATAATCTGACTTAAATTAAACTGAGAACACATAAATTATTTCTTAAATGTAATACATTTTTGCAAAAAGTATTTTGATTGTCTCTTGCAACTATCTAATAAAATTTTCTAAACCTCTAGAACCAACTAGCACCCATCTCTAAATATTAATATTTCAAAAGTTTTAATCCACATTTTTCAATTATAATTTCATTATAATTATACAATTTTCTGTACAAGACTTCAAATTGCCCTATTTAAATTTCCTATTTTAATAAATTATTTTATCCAATATTAAGATAATAATAGATAAAATAACTATTAATTTACTGGGCAATTTAATTAGTTCTTATTTAATTTTAATTTATATGAAAGTTTCATTATTAAATGAAAACTTTTCTTTGTCATTTCTGTTATTTTATGCTTATTTTACTTATTGACAATTTAAATGACAAGATTGTTGAATCCATTTCTCCTAGTTGTATGTATGAAAGATTTGTTGTTGGAGTTCACTCTTGTTTTATAAAAATAAATTTCTTATTCCTTAACCAAGGAGTTTTCGTGAATGTTTTGAATTTTGTTACTAATAATAAAATTTACTGAATATAAGCTATTATTGATAGTTTTTCTACATTATTAATGATATTATGTCACTTAATTTGTACCAGAAGTACTAGAATCAGGAATTGAAATTTTCTTTCAAAACTTAATAGTAAATTTAAGCATGAAACAAATATTTATAAATAATAAATGTATGTATTCATGTGTACATTTCTATAGTCCACTTTAAATAATTTTGAAATGAAGATAGTTTTTAAATCTTTTTTTTTCCCTAACTGAAGTTTTTTGATTTTTTGCAATTGATTCTATTGTTTAGAAAATATTTTAACTGGGTTCGCACAACTCCTGGGAACTCCTTGAAACTCCTTAAATTCCAAAACAGTTTTTAAGGGCCCTTGAAACTCCTCGAATTTTGACTTGACTATTTGAAAATCGTAAATTACTCCTGGAATTTTTTCTTACCTTGATGCATTTATTTTTTCCTAGAAAATATTATAATTTTTTATACATTTTTATTTTAAAATTTTCAATTAAATTGTTGGGAAACTTAATTTAGTATTAGTTTTTAATATTGCCTTTAGATGGCGGCATGATCGATATTAAATTTTTGTATTCTTAACTGTTGACTTGTATTAACAGTTTCAAGATCTAGTTCAGCTACAATAATTTCATGATAATTCAGTTTAGTAGTATTTAGATTTATGTGAAGTGAAGTAATCACCAAACAAAATCAATATGTTGTCACAATTAACATGGGTGATTTTAACTGATTCTTTTTCTATTTGCTGCTGTTTTCCTTATATTGTATAAAATTCTTTGAATATTAATATTTAAATATAAAATTTTTGAGTTAAAACATACTTTCAATGTCTCCCTTGATGAAAATTGTGTATAATTTATTAATGAAATAAAGACTGAAATAAATTATTTATTATGCCTGGTGGAAAGTGTCTTTTCAATGACAAGTGGACTCTGGAAAAGCCATAAAAAGATTAGCTTTTGCACGGTTTAGAAAAAACACAGACCTATTATCTGTTTTTTAAGAAAGACTTCTGTATTTCAAATACAGGCAAATCGGTAATTAAATCCCATATGAAAGGAAAAAGCATATATATTTATTAGAACAAGCTATATCTGCTAAAAAATTTACTCATTTAGGAATTTTTCACTTCTGCTGATCCTGTTAAAGAATGTGAACCCTAAGCATGCTCTGAAATTTTAGATTCATTTGTTCACTATTTAAAGACATCCGCTCGTAGAGATGACTTTGATAGCCTTGGTCCAGGCATAAAATTTCCTTGAACCAAAGTTTTGAAATGATTGATGGTTAGAAATTTTAAGTGTTTTTAACAGATTACTTGAAATGTTACCGTATATTAAAACATGTCATTTGTTCAAAACAAAAATTTTCTAATCCTTGTACCAAAACTTTTGATATTGTGCAGAAGTGCACAAAAAATGTACTTTTTCTGCTAAATGCAATTTTTTTTATATTTATTGCACGGGAAGTAGAACCTTTTCTGACACTTTATCAAACTGATAAACCAATGTTGCATAATTTATTCAACATTGGTTATACATTATAATAAATTATGTAACTAAATTATTTATTGCTGGAGATTTTCATGCATTGTTGAAGACTTTGATGCAAAAGTTTTTAAAAGAATCTTTGCTATCTGAATTTATTGGTAATCTCTAAAAACTCTAAAATTACCCATTATTTTATACAATGTATAATTCAGTGTTATATAGAATGTTGACTATTTAAATAAAAAAATTTCTGTTATAGCTCTAAATTCATTGAAGGCTTTTGAAATAATCATTAATAATTAAAACTCAAATGAAAAATAGTTTAATTAATTTAATTAATGTTTGCAATTGTTTATTTTTATTATTTACTGAAAGGATTTAAAAATATTGCATGTACTTAATTTTATGCATATTTGGTTAAGAACAATTACATTATAAAATACACATAAATAAAAAATTATTTAATGTGTATATTGATACCTCCTAGAAATTTTTGATTTCACTCCTGGAAAACTCCTTACTTGGAAATAAAATGAACCCTGTTTTAAATAATTTTTTCATACTTTCTCAATAAAAATTATGATATTAATTCCACTTTTTTCACATTCCAATTTATTTTGTACAAACCACTGTTCTGAAGGGAATTTATTACATAACATAATTTCCATTTTTGAGATTCTCATATATATATATTGAGATTCACATAATTATATTAATATTGAACTAAAGAAGATAAACATAAATCACATGCATGTCTTTCATCTTGAGAGGAGTTTGGTTATTTGACCATGTTTGCACATTAATTGCACATACAGGGCTTATACAATGCAAGCTTAGTTAGAATCCCTGAACCAGATGGCTCAAGGCTTTGTCTAAAATTAAAAGTAATTTTTAAAATCATTGACATTATTTCAACTTCAGTTTACTACAAATAGATGTATGCTGCAAAATATTCATAGTAACTTTTTTATTTTCTATATATTGAGCAAGGAATGTTTTACTTATTTTTTACTAATCCTTTCTATTTATTATTTTTTATGAATTATGTTTTATGTATATTAGTAAAAACTTTTTTCTTTTATGTTTTTAGTTTGTAGCACAATTATATTGTTTTAAGTTTCATTTCTGGATTCTGCCATTTTTTATTTCTTATCTAATTTTCTAATAATTCATAGATTTCTTCCTTCTAATTTTCTTATAAATTAAAATGTTTTTTTACAATTATTTTTACTTTATTTTCTAATATATCTTGTATTTTGAAACTGTCTTAAATTTAAAAAAATTATATTTCTAAATATTTATCGCTCTACCAATTTTTAGTTTTTTTAATTTTATGAATATAATAAAAACACATTCTTTTAAAATTATTTTAAGACTTTTACTTAAATTATGAGAAATTTTGTAACATATTTTTATTGAAACTGATGTTTTAGTATCTTAATTTAACATGAATTTTTATTTACTTGGATTAGGATATTTTTGGTAAAAGAGGTATTCTTTGTACTGTGTGTGCTGTTCTGACAATTCCAGTTTTCGGTCTTTTAGCTTTCTCTCATGCTCATCCATTGATTTCCACGTTGTGGTTTGGCATTACATATTCTGTTGCAGCAGTAAGCAATTTATTTTTTAAATTATTATATTTTATTACATTTTCTTAAATTTAAAAGGTAAACATAAAATATTTTTTTTATTTCTTAGTTATATCTTCATATTTATTGGCATTAACACATTCTTAGAAATTGTGTTACTTTTAAAATGGCAATTCCTTAAAAAAAATTATGAATTTATTGTGTACATTTACTATGGATTTATATGCATTTTTAATACAAAAATATATTTCATTTAAATAATTTTTTTAATGCATGTAATATTTTCTAAAAATAAATATTTTTAATATTGGCTTCTGAAAATGCTACAGCATAAATTGTGATATTTATAACTATATTATTGAATAGCAGTAACAATATGATGAATTTATATTTGTTGAATTCACATAAGTCATTTTGGGAATTTTCTAGATGGTAACCTTTGATATTTATAACTATGTACTAAGTGTCTTATTATATATATGTTCCTTTATGCAGTGTATTATTTATTAAATAATATTATCAACAGACACTTAGCAAAATTCCAGGTTCATACTTAGTTAAATTAAGTTTATTGCTGATTAATTAGAAATAACACAGCTAATATAACTTATAAATTAATTTAGAACAAGATAAATAATGATTCTCAGAGTTATTTAGGATAACATACTGATGATTTACACAAAAGAAACTTACGAAGTCATCTGGAGACACCAGGCATTCCACGTGGGCAAGGCTTAATCACGCACCGGGTGACCAGGAACTCCTCGTTACTCTGCTCCTTCCTTTTTTGTCTCGAGGGATTTTGCAAAAGTGTCACAGCAGCTGTAGGAGTATCATATAACTTGGTTCGCCCCTGCAGCCAATCTCCCGTTTATTTTTCTTTTGTGGAACTTGCCTTGCACTGCTCCAGTCCCTGCTTTATTTTTCACGGCAACTCCAAGTGTCTGGCTCTGGTCCAGCCTCTGATCTTTTTTCATGCAGCTGCACACATTTGGCCCCAGTCTGTCTCTTCCAATCTCCACTTCCCTCCTTCCTTTCCTGGCGCCAAAACCGGTTCCTGATCATCTCCTTACTTCACTTCGCCATGCGCTCTCCACATGAGCATACCTGGCACCCCCTCACAAATAAATCTCTTTACCAACATAGGAAAATTAAATTACATTCATTTGTGGTTAGAACAACTATATTATTGAATAACAGTAACAATATGATGAATTTATATTTGTTGAATTCACATAAGTCATTTTGGGAATTTTCTAGATGGTAACCTTTGAGATATATGTGACATATTGCATTTATATTTATGAAATAAACTTTATTGGCAATATGCAGAAGAAATTCAAATACCTTATATTATTATCACTTACACAGTTTTCTAATTTGTTATTACATAAAAAATATTTTAATAAAATGACAAGAAATTTGAAATTTTAATTTATCAATGAGATTTATATTTTTTGTATAAAAATGTGAGAAAAATATTTGGTTCAGATGTAATTTATATCAAATTAAAATGCAAATTTAATATATAACTTTCATTAATAACATTAAAATGCTATTCATGTTACATACAAATTGGAAATGCTCTATAGTTAAAATTTTGGATTGATTTGATTTTTGTAAAGAAAATCCCAATAGAAACATATTTCATTTCCCCCAAATATTACATATGATGATGCATAATATAGTTATAACTGAAGACTATAAAAACTTAAACAATACCAAAAGTACTTGCTTAAGTTTTATATCATTTATTTATTTTTCATTTTGTATAAAATAATGTTATTTACAATAATTATCCTATTTTAATAAACTATTTGAAGATGATTCTGTTTTATTATATTATTCTTTTAACAATTGCTAAGAAGCAATTTAATTTATATAATCAATTGTTTATATAAATTATAGTTTATGTAAACAATCCAAATTAACTAAATTAAATATTTGTTAAGAAGTAGTGTTAACATATTGTTAAGAAGCAAAATTCTATATTAGTTATTATTAGGAACATTATTTATTTTCAAATAAATATAAGTGTTAAAACCTAGTTTTTTAATAGAACCAGTGCAAAACAAATATTGCTAGATTAAACTTTGTAGTTATAAAGTATTAGACAGTACTATAAACAAATCAGATTCAAGGTTCAATTGTGGAACATACTAGGTAAAGTACTATAAAATACTAAAATTCAAAATTTATTTTTATTTAATTTGTTTTAAATAATAATGCATTCATGAACATTTGAAAATTTTATTATTTTATCATTATACTAGTTTATTAAAAAAAGTAATTAACCATCTCTTTCTCTATTTTTTATGTGATGAATGAAGTTAGGTTATATAAAAACATTTTTAAAGTAAAAATTATGAACTTTTTCTTATTGATGATTTAACAGAAAATAATATTCTTTATTTTCTTATTAGGAATAAAATAAAAAATATCATCTAAGTCAATACAAAACTAAAATTCCTCTAATATAACTTGTGTATATTACAAAAGTTTTCAAAATTTTATAAGTATTGTAAAATCATATTTAATATAGCATAACATAATATGTATTATAAATTTAAAAATATGATTAATGTTTAAAAAATTTAGATTATAATAAACATAATATGCAATGAAGAAATATCACATTATTATTTAATTATTAAAAAGAAACTATTTACACTGAGATTAAATTTGATAATATGTACTTTCATTATATCAAATCTCAATATAAATAATACATTTTTCATTACAAAATAAAATTTACATTTAGTTATTAAGAACATACTGCCAACATAATTGTGTGTGTTAAGATTAGCTTTAATCCACATTTTTTCTCTCTAATATCTTCAATAAGGAAATAATTTTAAAATTTAGCTCTTTTACTGTGTAACACACACAAATTCCACATTAGTTTAAAATTGTTTATTCTTAATAATTTCAATTTCTAACTTATTCAAGTAAACAGTCTTGGAAATTATATTATCAATTGCAAATGCAATTTCTATCAACTTCTTATAAATTAAATGAACTAACGATTGATTTTCACCTGGAATTTTTGCTAAATTATTTCAAATTTATGACTAACATTGTTAAGGCTGCAATGACCTGGTTGGTTAAGGCCTCATTCATATTATATAAAGGTAATAAATTCAAAACCTAACTTAACTGAAGAGCTTGTGTTTTCAAAGGTGTCTGGGTCATTTAAATAGGTCAAAGTACTCCAAGCGGATTAATACCACTGGGGATGTACACATTTTAAGTATTAACGATTGTTTGATCCCTGCTTTTAAATTTGAAAGATTCCAATCCAGCTGCTCCCACCTAACTAATAGAGCCTAATGTTGGGTTTTGTAAGAAAAATATGCTGGTGCAAAAACAAACATTGCTTTATTTATCGTAAATGTTTGCTTTTTTTGTGGTAAGCATTCTGTGGTAGCATCTCATTGTATTTTTTCAACTTTAAAAATTTTATCTATTACTAGTTACCTAACTAAAAGCCATTATTACTGAATTAATAATAAACAAGTTTATAATGAAAAAATCCTTATAAATAATTTAATACTTAACAATTAATATTGCATGAAGTTAGTTAATAAATTTTATCACTCGATTTAACAGCACTTCATTTTATAAACTTAGGTAAAGAATTGCCTTTTAAAATGTTCATTTAAAGAATACATATTTAGGTTTATTAAGGTTAAAGAAAAAATAAACTATTTTTGACTTTACAATATGAATCTGCAATACAAAGTTTTATCTTTATACAATTTTATTTACTCATATGACAAAAAAGTCTGAATACTTTTTCAAACATAATCATTCATAACTATAAACTTTATACAAGAAAACAATGATTTTATTAATGGTTTGATTTTAGGCTAGTATGTGGCCATCTATTCCTTTGGTAGTATCTCAAGCAACTATTGGAACTGCTATGGGTATAGCAACTTCTCTTCAAATGATTGGTATTGGATTCTCAAATTTAATAGTTGGGGAAATTCAAGGAAAGAAACATGAGTCAGTATTTTTATTTATTATGGTTATTATTTAATTTAATTTTGTATAAAAATTAAGTTTACATCATATATTTAAAAATTACTGTTTTGATTAAAAATAAAATCTTTAATTTATTTCTGTTATATCACACACACAATAACTTTTGTGTCAATGAGCTCTTGTTGATTGATGAAGAAGCACTTAGAATCATATTGATGCCTATGATTCTATATTATTCATTTAATGATAAATTGTGTTGTCTTAACTGTAATGGATTTTTGTATACTAAATAAAAATTTAAATGTCTTCCAAATTTATGACATGCATTGAGAAAAAATATTAAATTTGTAATTTTGCAATATCAACTAGTTATTTTTAAATTTTGCACTAACTGTCGATAAATCAAGATTAATTTAACGTAATGTCATAAATTATTGATTATCTGTGGTATTGCGTAGTGCTACTATTACGGATAAGCCAGTTCAAAGGATAATTCTTAAAATATGAAAAAAGATTTATGTATCAATACAAATATGCATTGAAAAAATTTGGATATAAATATTATAAACATAAATTGTGCTATAATAAAATTATTAAATTCTTACAAATTTAATTCCATAAAATATCATTAGAAATTTTCATTTTTTTAATTGTAAAATTTCTTATTTGTTATGGAATAAAAGTTTTTTCTTTGAAATAAATTTTTAAAAATGCTTTAATTTATATGAAGTTTTTATTTCTATTAACTTTCTTACTTTTTGAATTGAATTATATTTAGAACATTAAGTATAAGTGTTTTCATATACACATTTTTAAAAAAGCTGAAAATGTAATAATAATTACTAATTATTATGACTTTATTTCTTCCTCATATTTATGTATTATAAATTATTACTTTCAGTAGATGTGTACAAAAATATGTTTGAATGAAATGAAGTAAATAATTATGAATATCTTCAAAAACTCACTGACTAGTTTTCATTAATTTTTCCTTGCATTTAATTGAATGATAGGGAAGACATTTTTTCCAAACAAATTTTGATTGGTTAGTTAATTAAATTTTATTTTTTAAATCAAATGTATTTTACATTTTTTGTAAACTGCTGTTTTTTATATCTAAAAATTCTGTGAATTAAACCAGAATTACTTAATGAAAATATATTTATTTTACAATTTATTATAATGCCATCTTACAATTGTTTATAGCTTGCCTCACGATGAAACTTTATTGAAATGGAAGTATGTCATGATATACTTATTAGTAAACATCTTAGCATGTGTAGCAACATCAATAGCTCTTAATATTGATGATATGAGAAAGGTAAAAAAATATTTTAACACATATGCCTAGAATTTTTTATATGATTTTTGTTAGATTCTCAAATTTTGTATTTAAAATTAATATTAGTATAATCATATTTTTGATCATCTTCAATATATGGTATGAAATTCTTTATGAAATCGATAATTTAAATCATTAACTATACAAATTATAACTTTTTACGAATTCTCATTAATTGATCTGACTCAATTATTTTAATTCGATAAATTTTTTATATGAAATTAATTTAAGGAGTGGTTGGTTGGGTTTTATGATACAAGGTCCAAAAATGCACATGCCGCAGAATTTAAGGAGTGAAGTTCTTGGTTCATTATAAGCTATTAGTCTAGACTTTTTTCAGTACTTAATGTAACATGCAGTTGACTGAATTTCTATTTTAAAATGATATACATAAATATGCTAATTGTGATAAAATTGTGATGTAAAATTTATTGTGAGAATTTATTTTGCTATGCTATTTTGTTAAAAAAATCTGCAATTAATAATGTTATAAATTAAAAATATTTATACAATGTGTGATCATTCTTACAGATACAACCCATACCTACACATATATGCTTGCAAAATAACTCTCATCACTGTTGATTACAAATTATTAATAAATATTAATGGTAAAAAGATTTATTTGTTGTTTAACAAAAGTAGTAACAAAATAATCTCATTAAAACTGTTGTCTGAGGCATCAGGTATTGAAATATTTTCTATCTGTATCTTATTTTCTATGTTTTGTTCTAATTTCAAATTTGTAAAATTTTTAATTAATTTTTCATTTCAAAAATTGGAAAAAAATGAATATTTCTGCAAAAAATGTCTTTTTTACAAAACTTAATTACTGTCATTGATATATTGTTTATTAGCTTGTTTGAAAGCTTTATAACTTGAGACTTTATATGAAATTAATATATTATAGTTTTTTTGTAACCTTATTATAAAGTTGATTTTAAATTCTATTAACAAGATTGTTATTTTGATTATAGTATATGAGTCATATACTAGGTCAATTAAGTTTTTGATATGTGTTTAGTCAGTTAAGTTTTTGTTTTGAAAATACGTTAGTAATATTTGGATTTTTTGTTAAAAAATTATTTAAGAGATTAGATTGATTTTCTGCTTCACTTTACAACTTATGATGAAAATTTGTTTCCATTAAACTGAAATAAATTATATAGTCTCTCACATTTTATTCTTTATAAAAATAATTATTTAATATTACACACAATATTTTTCAGAAAATTTTATTTTGAAATCCCTAATCTGTTATTGATATTAATGTCCAAATATTTTGTGTAGCTAAATTTTTATATTTTCTTATTATATACAATAAATTTATTCTAAAAGTATGGGCAAAATTTTATTCGTTTCTAAGATATAATAAATTTACTTGGAAGTTTTCTAATCTTCACTTTAAAAGAAAAAACCTATACCTTGTTTTCCTTAAGATAAATTGAGAATTGTTCATAAAAATCACTAATATAATTTTCGCTCTAATTTTAGGATGGTGTTTTAAATCTCAGTCGTAAAGAAGCAAGAGAAAAATCTGAACAAGATTTACAAGTTAATACTGATACTGAGGCTCTTGTGGAGTCCTTGAAAGCAATCAATGATTGAGCTTGTTCAATTCAGCAATTTTTGTTAGTCTTTTTATGAAGGAAATATATTACTAACTTTATGAAATTTTTTTGAATATTTTCCTGTTTATTAAATGTATGTAAACAAATACTTATTACATAGAATGTTAACTTTTTGATTTAACAAATGTCAATCCTGAACTTTTAAAACCATATCATACTTCAATGATTTTTTTTCTTATTTTACTGGTTTTTGTGTGCAAATTGCTTTTTAATCATTAAATTTATAACTTAATGAGATATTTGATTATTAATAAATTGTTATTACTTTCTTTTTTAAGTTGTATATTTAAATAAAGATATTTATTGAATAATTACATAAGTTAAAAAACTTTTTTTATTCCAGACACTATCTATTTTTTCAGTGTTAACTTGCTTTTCTTATATTTTGATATGAACTTATTTTATTCTTTATTAGTATTTCTCTTAGTTTTCATAATCAGGCAAAATTGATATTGACTGTTAAAATATTTAATCTAAATAATATTTTAAATGATCAAATTAAAATTTTGAAATTTTTATTAATATACTGTGTTTCTTAAGTTTTCTGCTTAATTCATTTTTTGTAATCTTATGTTTGTATATTTTGAAGATTTCTTTGTGTATACAGATTCAAAATTTAACATTTAAATATAATTTTAAAAAAATATCAAGCTCTTGTTTAAATATTTTGATGTGTTTTACTTCAAAACTATACCTACAACAGTTCTTTTGTTGCATATTGGTAAAATATAATTACTGATATTTTAATTGCTGATAATTTTATTAATATGAAGTGAAAATGCATACCAAAGAAAGTTATGTCTATTTAAAGTTTTATTTCCTAAATACTTTTTTTATTTTACTTCTACTTTATTGTGATGTATTTTAATATGAGTGTTTATTGTGTTTTATCTTATTTTCTGTGCTAATTGCTATTAACTATGTTCAAACATTTTAACTGTATCCATCAACTTTGCATCTTTCTTAAAAAGTTGCTTAATTTTAAGCTGGATTTTATGTTTTCTAAATTGCATTACAATTTTCTAATTTTCAGAATATTTAACACACTAAATACTGTAAAGCTTTTTTAGACACTGAAAAGCAACCCAAAGTCACGACACAAATTTTTTATTTAAATCTTTTAATTCTACAAAAGGAAAAATAATTAGCTTGAGCTATGAATTATAAAAATATTTTTTATGCTATTTGTGAGTTTTTGAAATTTTAAATAAAAATACTTGAAAATGATTAAATAAAAATACCTGATATTCACACCTTTCTTATGTTAATTATCAGCATATTATTATTGGACACTTCAATTTTAAATTCTTAAATTTTATTATTTGTTTATAAGATATAAACTGTTTATAATAAATTAAAGGGTATTTTTAACAATATGTTCATATTTAATTAATTGGTTAACCATTTTTCTAAAAATTAAAAAGGCTTTAATGAAAGTATTATGATTATAAAGTTTTAGAAGCTATATTTGATTATTAAATTTACTTACTAATTAAAAATTTAATTTTATTGTTCAATAAGAATGCTACCCAAAATATTATTTATTATAACTACAAAAAATAATTGATGTGATTTTAAGCTGTAATTATGTCACTGGAAATACTTTTCAAACAGGTTATAACATAGTTTACAAAAATATTTAAATGCCACATACTGATCCTTTCGATTACATTTACTAATTTTTATGAAAAAATATCGATAAATTAACTTTTTTAATTTTATTACAAAGATTTGAATGTTCTTTCTTTAGAGTTTTTTATGGAAATTTCATTTAATTATGTTTTATGATTTTACGATAGCTTCTCTATAATGACTTTAACTATGATCACCAGCATAATTATATGATTTAAATTAAAATATATCTATTTTACAAGAATATCTTAATTTGTATTCCTAAATGATTTCTTATTTTTGTTGTATTTTGTTATCAAATTTACTATTATATTTAAAAACAATTTTTACAGGGATATCTTAGTTTGTATTCTTGAAGGATTTTTTTATAAAAAAATTTGAAAAGAAATAAATTTATAATTTTTTTATGAATGGTTTAATATTCAATATCTAAATTTGTGGGGGAAAATATTTAGACCGTTGTTAGTACCACAATTTTTAATAACATACCTTATTTTTTATAATATGTATATATTTTGTTCCATTTAAAGATTCAAATTTAGATTTTAACTTGTAACAGAATATATATAAAATATTAAAAATATTTTTTTTAATTTTATTGTTTAGTGCTGAATTAATTTTTTACTCAAATTTAAAAGAAAAAAATATTTAAAATTTATCTTAAATAAAAAGTAAAAAAAAATCATTATTAAAAATTATGGAGAGAAATTATTAAATTAGACAAATTGAGATACTCTAAAAAAGAAAGTGATTATTATGAAATGAATTTTGATTGTTATTTAAGTAAGTTAATCCTAATAACATATTACTTAATGAAAAATTATTTAAATCATTTTTATCTAGAGTTGTTTTTATGAATTTTTTTATAGTAAAATAAGCTTCACATATTTCTCTTTTATCGATGTTTATTTTTGTATCTGTTTAGTTTTTATTTTGTATTCTTTCCTTATATATTGTATAGTCTGAATAATATATACTTAATAGTATCTGAAAACAGTTATTCTCAATCAGATATTGTTATTTGATATTATTTTATATAATTTATATTAATGTATTATCTCTATGTGTTCCTCAAAATAAAAGAGATTGTATTATTTGTTTCAAGTAGACATAAGTGTGTAATATTATGTTTTCAAAATATTTATACAAATGTATTTATCATGTCATCTTGTGATAATGAATGAGTGTTATTTATAACTATTTAAAGATAATAAATATATTTTCATATTTATAATGCTTCTTTATTTTATATTGATTATTAAATTCATCAACCTTAAATAATTAGGATAAATATAATAAACAATATATATTGGTTTCTAAAAATGATATTTAATTCCTGCCATAAAAATAATATTGCAATTTAAATAATATTTCTGGATTTCTAAATAAATTCTCTGCATTTTAATGTTCTCTTTAGTACATAAGTAAATTTTCTTTTTTTATTCTATTATTAGTTTAAGTTCAAAGAAGCAAACTTTGTTTTCTGATTCAACAGATAAATTTAGTGATAAATATATTCTTCCTCTTACCCCGCCTTCCGATTTTTTAGTATTAATAATCTAATTTTTGAGTAATTATTGCATAGTACTATTTCAAGGAAATTTTACTTTATGATATCTCTTCAGTATTCAAAAGGTAGATTTTTATTGGATTTAGAGTGAAAAATCTAGATTCACATTATAACTGTTCTGTAACTCTATCATTTTTTATGAAACTGGAATATTCTGTAAAATATTAAAAAATATTCTTTATTTATAAATTTTATACTTAAATCATTGGCAAAATCTAGTTGAGATTTACCAACTGATAGTGGAGGTAAGAAGACTAAATTTGCTGAACACTTATAAAAACGATATTGGTTATGCTAAAAGATAATATGAAAACAATATACTTAAATAAAAATGGAACATGAAAACAAATTTTTGAAAGATTTTATTTTGTAATGGACTTATGTTTATGTATTTTCTACTTAACACAAAGACAAATATTGTGAATAGATGTATATTGTGAAAATTTTTCATAATTAAAAATAATTCAGCCATATGGGATAAAGATAATTTTAAATTGTGGATTTAATATATTTTTATGATATATTTTTTGCAAAGGTAAAAAGGTTTTAGTAGTACTAAAACACGTATTTCATCTCCTAATGCTTATCTCATTGCTTAGTTTATGATTGGCTTAGAGGGATAAGAAAACACGTTTGCCAGATTTCTTTTCTTATCATTGGCGTAAGTGCTTGAACTTTCAGCTTTGTCGCCAAGGTGCTGAATCCTCGAGGGTTTCAAAAGTCGCCTCCTTGGCATACAAAAGTAACACTTTTCCTTACTGAGTTACGATAATTATTAACATTTCTTGAAAAGTAATAGAACAGTTATTTTTTGAGTTTAAAATCGCAGATTTTATTCCGGAATCGATAAATAACAAAAACTGTTATTTTTCTCTTCTATTTTTTACATACAAATCTGTTAAAAATGGATGCTTGAAAATATTGTGAATTTCTTCCATCTCGACATCTGAATAGGCCCTGAAAAATCTTTCTGCAAGCAATATACAGATATTGTTTGAATTTCTGATAACAATTTTAATCTAATTAGCAATCTTTAATTTCTGGCAATAGTTTATAAATGGAACTCACATGACTTTGTAATTGACTTGCTTTTTGTAATGGAAGAACTTAGATTCGATCCTAACTATAACTGAATAAAAGGAAATGGGTAATGTAGTTTATGGGGAGTTCTCTAGTTTCCTTGGTATGTAGAGATAAGACCATCTACGTAGAAAATGGCTTCTGAAAAAGAAATTCATAGTTGTTGTTCATGTGCTTACAACATCTCTTTCTACTTTTAAAATAACTATGCTGTGTCAATACTTAGTACAAATGTTTTAATTTTCTGGCAATAGTGTAAGAGCTATATGGAATATTTTTTTACCATGTTGTTTAGTTTCAGTATATTGAGAATTGATTAAAAATATAGGTTTCCTCATTCATATGAGATCACACGTTTATATTAGTAATGCATCTAATCATGCCAATTTTTTCAATAAAGCATATTTTTATCTTCATATCATAAATTGATAGAATCAGGCTTGAAACATTTGTTTATCATACTTATTTCTGTCGATTTTTTAATAAAATTGTAAGTATTTCACCATTTCGATGAATTCAAATTATACTTTTATTTATCAAAACTGATTTTTCAGTGATTTAGGGATGAAATATAATGCAATTAATATCTTTTTATTATAATTATTGAAATATTTTCGGGTAATTTCATAGATACGAGAATACTAGAAAAACTGTAAAACTCTGTTTTTGTACGTTTTATAAATTATATCAATTAAAGCTTATGATATTGAAAATTATCATAAATTATTTAAAAAAGAAATGATATAACATCAATAATTGTCTTAAAATGCTTATCAGTTTAAAATAAATAATTTTACAATGCCCCTAATTACTTTATAATATTCACATATTCACTAATATTTCACTATTTTTTCTCATAAAACTATAGAGTAATCCTTTTCAAAAACTTTGACCATTCTTTTGTGTGAGTGGCTGATGGAAATACAGAATATTATTAAGTTGTTCGAAAAATAATTTCGCTTTTTTTTTTTGTGGAAATGAAAGACAGTTTTCGTATAATAAACAAATACTTTATTAAATTATATATTGACCGTTATGGTAAAACACCTTTTGTTATCTTTCTGGTAGTAGCATAATTCCATGATCATAAAATTTTTGGCCTTTGCTGGCAAAAAACTGATTGAGTTAGTTTTTGACCTCCTAATTTGAGGTGAAGGTATTACCGTCTTAAAAATTTTGGGGTGACCGGAACGAATAATAATTTGATAATTCTAGGTCTGGAGAATATGGTAGGTGTGGGCATTGTATCCCATTCAAGCTGTAAAAGCTTTTGGCGAGTGACCAAACTTGTGTGAGGTCTCGCGTTGTCTTGGTGAAACACTACACCTTTCCTGTTGATTAGTGATTAGTTCTGGCCTTTTTTGTTGAAATGTATCATTCAGTTTGTCCAGCTGACGAATGTAGATTTCCGAATTAATCGTTGTGTTATCCAATAAAAACCAAAAAAAAAAAAAAAAAAAAAAACGATTTCTTTAAAATCCTACCAAACAGAGAGCATTACCTTTTTTTGGTGAATATCGGCTTTGGAAATGGTTTCAGCCGGTTCATCTTTTTTGCTCCATGACCTTTTGCATTTGACGTTGTTGTATACAATCCATTTTTCGTCCCCAGTGATGATGCTCTTCAAAAGCGGATCATTTTCGTGACGTTTGAGAAGCGAATCGCAGACGTCAATGCGGCAACAGATTTCTCTCTGTGAGAACATGGGGAACCTATACATCGAGCTTCGAGGATAATTCCAGGCCTTTCAAGTAGCCATAAACTGTTGTTATTCGCCGCTACGCATCAACTAATGCCTTTATCACGTGTTTATCAGCTTCAACCGGGCTTCCCGAACGTGGTGCATATTCGACATCAAAATTGCCGGATCGAAATTTAGCGAAACAGTTCTGGCACTGGCGTACTGTCAACACACCTTCTTCATACACATCGGTCCATTTCTTTCTGGCTTGAACAGCATTTTTATCCTTTCTGTAGTAAAACAGTAAGATATGTCGAAAAATGCTGCTTATCGCTTTCCATATTTAAAAAGAGCACCAACCAAAAACTACTGTAGAATTAATTGGAATTTTTCGCACACAAGCCTTGCTATATGAGCTCTCAAAATATATAATAATTAAGTGTGAAGCTGGGCGCAAAAAAATACAATTAAATCCTCTGTCGGGAAAAAACAAAATTACTTTCCGAACAACCCAATATAAGATAGTGTATTCTCTCTCTTTTGTAAACTTATTAGCAGTAAATATTATTTTCAATTTTGAATAAATTTATTTTTTAAATTTTATTAACTTAGTAATTAATTTGCAAAAATTTGTTTATTTGGAGAATAAATTAAATATTAACATTGGATTTTATATTAATTCATAATATTTAAGTAATAAACATTCTATATGTAGAATGTTTAAATGTAGAGTGTTTTGAATACTTACAGGACAGAGGTTCTTCAGTAATTTATAGTGAGAGATTGAAGATAATTGTTCTCAAGTTTAAGTGTTAAAAATTGATTATTTCTCATAAAATATTTTAAATGATTAAATTTTGTTCTAAATATATAATTATATAATATTCATTTGTTTAAATTTTATTTTTTGGTATGTTTTAATGATTAAATATGAAACATAAGTATATTTAAGTGTTGTAAATTTTTATAATTCCACTGTACTGCGAGCTATTTTTCTGGTTTATTTATTGCATTCAGCAACTAAAATTTCTGCTTGTAGTTAAATTTTTGATTTTATAATTAAATTAAGTTTAATGTTTTTAAATATATTAAACTATTTATGAAAATAAATATTTTGTTCAGGGTTAGTATTTGCTTCTGAGAAAAATGAAATAATATATAATGAAGTATCAGTGTTTTCGCTTTTTCAGTTACATTTATGTAGGCTTTTTTAATTAAATAAGATTTTTTTTATATTTTATAGAAATAGAAATGTTTGTAACTAGTTTGAGCATGATATATAAAATTACATTAAATGCAAGCAATTTTATGTGAAGATAAAATTATTTTTCTCATCATTCCTTAAAGTTTTCACTTAATTAAAAAAAATTTCATTTAAAATTAACTTAATTAAAAAAAATTTTTTAATGTTTGATAATCAAAAAGTATACCTTATTGGGTATACTTTTTGAATGTCAAGTTTTAAATGAACATCATTAAAAAATTTAATATTATCTATTTTTTCAACTGTATTTTTTAGCTGCTTGTGTTATAAGGAATGCAGTCATTAAAAGAAATGATATAGGTGTTAAACAAAAGTTTTGCTGGAGTCACAGATTGGAATGAAAGAAAAATTCTGTCTCTCTGATATGACAAATGAGATTGTTAATCTATTTAATAAAGGCTTTTAAATAGATAAATTTGTGTTTTATAAATTACTTCTTGATGCAAAATTCAGAATCTAATCATAAAGCATATATTTAGTAAAACTATTAATTTCAGTGACTTGGGTGCGATAAAGTAAAATGTCAACATTTCATTGTTGTTGTTGTTGCATGACCCCAAAGACTAGCAGTGCTAGACCGGGTCCATGACGTTGTACACTCTACAAAAATCCAAAACCAGAAGAGGGTTGTCAACCAAGTCCTGCCTGGAGAGCCTTAGGCACTCTAGGATATGTTCAGGCGAAGCCTGCTCGGTAAAGCAGTTGGTACAGATTTCAAAGGTTGGGGAATCTCTGAAAATTTTAGGGTTTTAAGATGTCCACTTCGAAATCGGGCGAGAATAGTTTGTTCCTGACGACTTAAGTCGTTAGTCAGGGAGTCTCTGGGACGGGAACTTTGGTACCAAGATACATCATTAAGAAAAACTAACTGTGGCCTGTTAGATTTGATGGGTAAGAAAGTCTGCCTAGAAATTAATTTGTCATCCAAATCAGTGTAATATTTTGAAAATTTTAGAATGTGTAGAATTTTTAAAATACATGTTGTAAAATAATTATGAGTGCATATAAGAAAAATGTATATAGTATTAAAACCATTTTTTTAACTTCATTGTAATAATATGAAATCAATAACACCAATTAAATGATGTAAATAAAATTTATATTAATCATATTTTAATAAATTTGATAAACTATATTGTATTTTCATTTTCAATTAGAGCCTACTATTAAATATATTGTATGCTCTTGGAATTATACTATTTGTTATTTTACGACTTCCATACACTTCATTAGAAAAATTATGCTTTTTTATCTTAAATTTTTATTAATACTCATATTTACTTTAAGTTTTTATAATTTAACTTAAATAAAATTCTATTTTTAAATAAGCTTTTAGGTGAATGTTTAATGCTTACAAAATTTTAGTGGATTCTTGATTTTTATATTGTCAGTGTTCTATAATTTGTTTTTCATTAAAAATGTTAGTTGCATTGATTTCAAAGTAAACACATTATGAATTACATTTGCTTAATTCGAAATAAAATTGAGAATCATGATTGTGTATCCGTCATATTCTTTGCACTATAAAAATATTTAAAAAAATTATCCAAGATTGAGAATAAAATATTAGAAATTTTGCAAACTCTAAATATTAGTATTACAATTTCTTATTTTTCTTTTAATGTTTTTATTCCCATTCTAACTAATTGTAAAATGTATAACATAGATGCAGGGCTCGGACTTAATCAAAATTAATTCACCGATGCTGGATTTATAAAACACCGTAGATGAATACATTTTAAATTACTAGGTTAATTTAAATGTTTATTTCATAATTTTAAAAGAAATTTTTTACACATGGAAGTGAGTCTTAATAGCATATTTAGTATATGCATTTTAATTTAACAAATTTTACCATAATAAATTATTGTGTATAATATTATATTTATATATATATATATATATTATGTATAATATTATATTTATATATATATATATATATATATATATATATATATATATATATATATATATATATATATATATATATATATATATATATATATATATATATATATATATATATATATATATATTAATAATCAATTATAGATGGAGAATAATAATATATTTATAAAATTAGTCACAAACCAAATTGAGAATAATAATCAAATACTAGATAGAGAATAATACATTGAAAATACGAAATATAATAAACAGTTGGAAAAATGTTCAATATATATTTTAAAATTTCAACGAAAATAAAACAAAAGAAAATGGAACGAAGTACCAACCTGGCCACACCAAAAAGTTCAAACCAGAATAAAAGAAGTAAGAGTCAAGCTAAAATATATAGGCCAAAATACAATGTTGCCAAAATGCATTTAATTTATAGTAATTAAAATTAAATCCAAATCCATATCCAAATACAAATCCAAACCTGCAATAACCGCAATGAATACTACATGTAAACCAAATAAATACGTAAATTGAAAGACTAAGCTTAAATACTATTGACATTTCAAGCTTCTTGTATGACCTCCAAGGTTTGTGTGACCCTTCTGTACCATATAACTACGCCTTACTTCACTCTTATAAGCAATGCTCTACTAACCAAATACTGTTTAATAAAGTTGATTGGAATGTTATTATAAGTTAAAATATTTTCCAGTCTATTTATTTGTTTATTGCTATTGTGTTTAAATTATTACATATATTATAGATTCTATTAAGTTGATAGAAAATAACATTTTTATAAATTTTAATTGAAATATTTAAGTTCCAAAAAATTAGCTTATTTACCTTGAAATTAAAATCATTAGCTTTATCATAGATATCGGTATATGTGTGGTTATCTTTGATAGTAATTAAAATATCTAAAAATTCGTTTTTAAGTTATCGTTATTTGTTTTAATTAATTTTAATTCTTCAGGATATATATTTTTGTAAATTTCATCAAGTTCTAATCAATTAAAAATTATGAAATCATCAATATATCGGTATGAAAAAGGCATTTGTATAACAAAAAATTTTTCATAATAGTTTAAAAATAGATTTGCTAGTAGACTAGAAAATTTAGATCCCTGAGGAATGCCATTAACCTAATGAAAAGTAAATGTTTTCTCCATAAAAAATATAGTTATTATAAATGCAAAACGAACTAAGGTCTTTCCAAAAATTTCTATCGATATTTAATACTGAACTAAAATCATAAAAACAAAACATAATAACATCAAAAAGTTTTCAAATGGAATGCTAGTGAATAAGTACTTAAAATCATTAAAAACAACATTAATATGGGCTAAAATAAATTCAATAATAGGTTTATTATTTTTAATTATCCATATATTATTTGAATCAGTAATGTTATTTAAAATTATATTTAAATAATAAGAAAATAAATTACCAAATTTGTCTGCGTAAGTGCTACATCCACATGTAATAAACCGAAATTTAACTGGGTTTTTATGGGATTTGGGATAAGCTAATACATGGAATATTAAAATTTATATTTTTAACTTTGAGTTTTTTTAGCAAAGGCAAGAATTTTTTTAAATATTGTTGCTTTGTTTCAATTAATGATTTTGTAGGTAGTTGAATTAGATATTTCTTCATTGAGTAATTGGTAGTAAAGTTTTTTACATAAAAAGGGTTAATTATTTGCTTCTTTATCTACAGGAGTAATAATGAAAAGTTTTTGTAGTTCTTTTATATACTTTTTTAGATATTTTTTTATTTATTCCTTTAAATTTTAAATTATTTACATTTTCTTTAAGTTTTCAGTAAAAGTTTCATTTCCACTGTGAGAAAAAATCTATTGGAAATTGGAATAGAATAAGTCTTAAATCTATCGATATCGGAATAGTATAAATCTATCGATATCATTGAGAAAAATTTTAAGAATTTGCTTATAGTTATAATAATTAACAGGTCTTAATTTAGTACCTTTATTAACAATATTTCTTAATTCAGCATTCAATATGATATCAGTATTTCCGGTAACTATATGTCCAAAAGTAAAATCTACGAATTTATTGTATTTCGGGTCATTACAGAAACAATCGGCATTTTCCTTATTAATATTTATATAACTTCAGAATTTATTGTAATTAAAGATATGTCTGCCAAATAGTAAATCATAATTAAATGTACATTTAACTTCACTATTATTTAGCGATATTAGACACTATTATTAAGATATGCTTAAGCTCTTTAATAATACTCGAGAATTTAATATTATCACAGGGTAAAATTAAATTCTCGAGTATTATTAAAGATATAGTATGATAAAATTAAGCATGAAATACAATATTAAATAATTTTATGTAATATCAAATAATATTATTTAATGTTGAAATGGAATGCTTTTCGACCTTCAAATAAATATTAAATAATATTGTCACGGAATATTATTTAACATCGAAATGGGAATATCAAACAATATTATATAATATCAAAAAATATTATTTAATGTTGAAATACAGTATTATATAATATTAGCTAGATGAAGTCATTTTAATATTTTATAATATTGTCGGACAATATTCTATAATATTTATTTACAATATTGGCCGATTAACATTTGCTACTTGGGTAAACAAGGATTGCACGCCTATGGCCCGAGAACAAATATAGGCTTCTAGAGGTTGCTTGTCGCCATCCAAAGCTTTATTATAAATTTAATGATATTATTAACTGTAATTTGAAAATTGCTTGCAAATGAAAAAGAAAATTTAATTCCTCTGATTTTCTGTTCCTAAAATGTCTCTTTACTGTGTCTCCTTAGTAAATTTTAGTTCTCCCTAGAATAGTTACCTCTCTTGCCTTCGGTTTAACAATTCGTGGGTTTGAGTCCCACCTTGGGTATGGGTGTTTGTAGTGGCTTGGAGTCTACTTTAAGTTGTAGATCCCGGTCTAATTTACCCTTGTGTGCAAAAAATAACCTTTGAACGACAAACAAAGCCAAATTTAGTTCTCGTGATTTTCTTTCTTCAACTCCAAATTCAAATTAATATACGTGAGAAGAGTAAACGTTAGCTTTAATAAAAGTAAATATTTCCTTACATTTTGATGCTTGATTATGGAAAAGAACTGTAGCTTTTATGACTAGGTTGCAAATTTGCTAATACATGTGTAAAGTAGAAGCAAAGAAAAGAATATTCGCTCTGAAGCATTAACCTGGCTATTTGTCTTATTTTCTTGCTTTGTTCATTTTCAATTAAAATTGCTTTCTTAAAAATGTTAAGCCTTGCATGTATGTATTGACTTCTTAAGTGTATGTGGTTCTAATATTAGTTTGCGTAGGTCGAAAGCCATAAAAAATAAAGGCAATAAATGATAATAGAATGTCTTCAGGATCTTAAGCTTTAAGATTATATTTCTTCTAGAACAAGGTAATTAAATTACATATTTCGTATATATTTCTTTTTAAAGTTTGAGAATGAAGTTTGAAAAGAGTCTCAAATGACATTTTGATATTAAACATTCATTATTTTCAAAGCTTAAAAGGAAATATCGAGAGTCGATTTGTTTGTTGCGCTTTCCTTTTAAAGCCGAATGATTTAGTGCTTTACGGCTCGCGTGGATTTCAATCTGTCCTCAGGCTTGGATGTTGTAATGACTCGGAGTCTACGTAGATCCCAGTCTAATTCGCCCTAAAAGATACAAAAAAAAAAAAAACGATTGCGTTGAATGACAAACAAACAAAACAAAACTTACATTATGTAAAGCAGGTTTTTGTAGGTTTATTTGGTCATTCAACATATATTTTCATACGAGGGCTAATTAGACTGGGATCTACAGACTAAAGAATACCAAGACATTTTCACAGTTGGATGACGGATATTAGATCAGTAGGAGAATTATGATCTTAATTGCTAAAAAAAGTGGATGCTTATTTATGGAATGAAATTTCGACAATATTTTTTGGCCGAGATGGCCTAGTAGGTAAGGATGCCATTTTCATTATCGGAAAGTAGTGATTTCAAAGCCCAACTTAACCAAAGATCCGACAAGTTCACTAAAGGTGGATGGGGCTTATTAAATAGGTCATGATCGCAAAGCCCTAAAAGTGATGGGACCCTCTTGATGGTCTTTTACTTGTATATGCTTCTAAATTATGAAGACTCGTACCTAGCAGTTTCCTTGTAACTGGCAGAGATTAACTCAGGGCTAGGTACAAGGAAATATGCCAATGCACACGCACAACGAATGTTTTCTATTGTTTTTCAAAAAAATTATTACTTGAAACTGCTGACAAGTTTTAAAAGGTGCATTAAAGCAGAATTAGTTTTTAAACTGCACCGTTTAAAAACTAATTGGAAATTTGTCTGAAGATATTAATGAGCAATTACAGACTATGACCACCAAGTTTAAGTTTTCGCTGACAGATAATATAAATTAATATACTTTATTATAACTGCTCTACTATTTTTCTTTCTAGAAAATTTTGAAATATCTTAAGAACTTGTCGAAGGGATTCGATGAAACGCGAAGCTATTCTTCACATTTGATTTCAATATTAACTATATCATATCCAAATTAGAAGTCAATTTCCAACGGTAACGATAGGTATTGACAATGGTTAATGAATTGATGGGAATAGGAAAAATGCTTACCATACTATCCTGGCCTTACTCATCAAAATTATTTACATGCAAGCAAACTATCATTTAATGTTGAGAGTAAATGATATTAATATTTTTATTAACATGTGTTTTGTACCAAACAATTAAAAAGGATACTAGAATAAGCAGATTCATCCCATAGTGACCTCGTATATTATTCTAAAATATCTAAATTGGGATATGAAGATACATCAGAAAAGTTTGGGGATTTACTAGCTGTAACAGTACCAATTCTATAAAAGTGACTTATTTTTAACTAATTAGATATTTTAAATGAACTAAGCAAAAAATGATGAAAATATTTATTGAGCAAAAATTCATAGAAAAAAAGTAATTTACGGTTAATTAGCTAATGAAGTTATTACTTTTAAACTAAGATCTTGTTTTTCTCAGAAAAGACTAGGTGGTCAAAATTTCGACAATTTTCTTTATTTGAAGTAATTTTAAGGGAAAATCGGTAACCAACTTTTTTATTAAGTATAAATAATAATTATCCTTAGTTCATTTAAAAACAATTCACAGATTTTAGGGCATATTAAATCACATTATAATTTTTTAATGATCAGCTTTGTGTTAAATTCCTAAAAATGTTATATTCTAATTATTTTCAATAATTTACATGCAAATGAACTAAGTATTTTTTGCTGACTAATTACAAACAAATTTTAGTTTGACTTATAAAGCACTGACCTGAAAAAATCTTCTTTCAGAGTTTTAGACGTTCTTTTACAAAAAAAGTAGCTCTCAATAAATCAAGAGTGCCTTTCCTAATTAATTAAAGGGTAACTACAAATGACTTTTTGTTTAAAAATTGTTTCATATGTGAACAATGAATATGTTAATTAGCTCTTTTGATCCACGAGCTAGAAGTCGAATTTACTGTTAAAGATATTTGCGTTGGTAATTTATTTGTTGGCGATTATATTCATAAAAAAATTTACTTTATGAGGTAAGAAGAAAAAACTTACGAAAAATATTGGAACTAATTTGATTATTTTAGCTTTATTGAATGCTTTCAAATTACTGAGTCATTTTGATTGAAGTTCAATGAACTGCAAATTTTTTGCTGACGTATAATCTGCATTATTGGCAAAATACATACAAATAAACTATAATAGATTTTTATTAGTTAATCCACATCTGTTGAGATTAGTTTTTCATATAATCTTGTGAAAATAAATAGTCTCTACATATTTAATGTTTCAAAAAATATTTTTAAATTAATTCTATATGTCATCTATCCAGGCTAATAGTATTGAATTGTTATTTTGCTATGATATGATTAATTGTTGTACGCTGTTAATTATCTTTTATTGTAGTTTAAGTCTTAACTTGCCTTTTTGATATATATATATATATATATAGAGAGAGAGAGAGCTTGTGAATTTGTTCAAATATTTCCTGATTTTTTAGTGTAATGATTAAGATAGCTTTTTGTTGATTGTAGTATGGATGTAGCTTCCGCTTGAAAAACTGTATTGTTTTCATGATTTATTTGTCTTGAGTAAAAAATTGTATTATCTGCTAATAATTGAAAAGCTGCACCTATACCATATTCTAATTTAAAGCTATCTATACAGCTGAAATTTTCTTAAAATTGTAACATATTTTTAACCTTAAATAGATACAGATATTTATATTAGTTCTGTTGAAATATTTCGCCATTTTCCTTTTCTTTTTTCTATTTTAACAGCTGTTCCGTTAATTTTTTCCATTCATTTGTTTTTAAAGTTTTCTAATTTTCAAAATAATCTTCTTATTTCTCTGATGTTTCGTTTGTTTGAACTTTTGGATTTTGGCTTTCATCAATCTTGAAAATTAGTCACAAATTTAGATGCATATTTCAAAGTGCCAAAAGTTCTCCAAAAAAACAGGCGTAGCTTTGATTTCTAATTGAGAATGTCACGCATGTTCTTAAATTTTCCCGCTGTTTTATGTGTGACTAATAACGACACATTAAACGGAAAAAAACGTTATTGAACGACAGTTGATATTTACATCCTATCTTTTAACTAAAAAAGTGGTTCCTGTTTGTTTTGTAAGCGTTTCTGTTTTAATTAAGTCAACTCTCAGAATATATCTGAAAAAGAAATAACTCTGTCAAGACATCAAGAAACTAGTGAAATATTAATTTCTTTTTCAACTGTTATTCATCTCATTTAGCAGATGTGCTGTCTTCCAATTTAATTTCTTAATTATATTCTCTAAATTTATCACATTCATTTTCTTTAAAATTTTCAATTTTCTTAAATGTTTACTTATATTTCTCCTTTTCTAATGTGATTTCAATCAGGGTTTTCGTAACTCCAACTTCATTATCCGGCTTTGACAATTTTGCAATGCCTCCATCAATATTTGACACTGATGCTCAAAACTTATTCAAATTTTAACATTAAATTGAACAATATACGTTTTGGTTGTGTTGCAAGATTATATTTAAGATTTCCTTCTAAAAATCACTGAGTTTTCAGCAGTACAATGCATCACACTGCATGTCAAATTATTTCATTTATGATAAATATATCAGGCAGTTGCACTTTATTCAGAAAAAGGGAGTAAAATATCGATTTTATGAAATATGCATCCTGATAGTTACACATACTTGGTAATAATAATTTTTTGTTTTTAAGTTTGAATCTTAAATGGTGTCAGAGATATAAATGTATTTATGTCTTAGCTAAAGTGCTTTACATTTTTACATCCAAATCTGACTATTCTTTTAAATAAACGCGCATAACAAAAACCTTTCAAAATTGTAAATATGCCATGTAATAGTAATTTAATTTATACAAAGAAAAATGAAAAATCCTGTCGTATTGATTACAAAAATAAAATAAATAAATTGTTGAAGTAATTTTTTCAAATTTATAGTATTTAAAAGTAAGAATTAGCAAAAAGTATAAAATAAATTTTATATTTGTAATAGATTTCATATATATATATATATATATATATATATATATATATATATATATATATATATATATATATATATATATATATATATATATATATATATATTGTATGACTACGCTTCAAATCACTTTTTCATTTGCATAAGAAATATGATGCAGTTTACTTTTCACTGCACGGCGGCTTTTTGCAAGTGTGGGTTTGTTAAACAATATACAACCGTCCATGCATCAGATATGAATAGAAATCAATAACTGTTTAGTTGAAGGTAAAGTCATTGATATTCAGCAGATAACTCTGTGGGAAATCAAAATTAATTAAAAATATTTTTAGATATTCATGCATATACGTTAAAACACTTTTTAAACTTTCATTTCTAAACTGTTTGCAAAATATGACATTTTTTATACAAATCAATTATAAAATCTAAATAAATTATAATTCTACCTAGCAAATATTTCAATTTTCGATTATAACTGTATACAACAACCTGTAATTTGATTAGAATTGTCAGAGAAACATAATATTATTACAAGATTATATTATAGTTTTTATTGATTTTATTGAAATCTAATTATAATGATAACTGTAAACATATCTAATTATGTTGATGTTTATTTTGCAAATACATTTAATACTAAGATATTGTGGAAGCTTTTTATCTAAAATATCATATATGAAATAATATTCAAACCCCGATGTGTTGTAACAATTATTTTTCTGTTTACATTCTTTTAAATAAGGCGAACAAAATCAATATTCGTTCAAGAATTGCATGCTTAGAATTTATTCGCCATTTTGTTCTGTATACCACATTTGACCGCTTTTTACTTATTTTACGTGTTACTTATTTTTCTGTGTTGAATTACTTATTTCTTATCGTAAGAAATCGATTTTTCTTCAAACTGCTGACTTTAATATACTATAAGAAATATATATTTCCGATTTTGAATAGATAGTAAATCGAAATTAAGATTTTAACCAAAATGAGAATTTCAAACAAATTACAGTGCATGCAATATTTTAGAAATTCTAGAAAATCGAGCAAAGATTTACATTGTGAAAAAAGTTTTAAATATCTGTTTACATTTGGACTTATCATCGGATTACCGTTGTCTAGGCAATCTATTAAAATTTCCAAACAGCATGTAAATTTTTGGACGAAAAAATATATTTTCCTTCTCAGTGCTGCTAGGATTTTATTAACGTTGTGCTCTATTTGTACATCCTATTATTCTTTATCTATTTCTACAACGGGATTAACTCTGTATATTTATTATTCTTGTGGACTTGTAGCTACTTTATTAATTATGACAAGAAGGAGAAAGATATTCACGGTTGTTCAAATATTGATGAGAATGCATTCCAGTGTAAGACTTTCACAAATAAAACAAAAAAATAGTCTGCTTTTCACCGTTGCCAGCATTCTCTGTTTTTTACTTATCATTATCCTTGTGATGAATTTCCTCTACATACTTGAACGTTCTAATTCAAGTGAAGAAATTAGTTTCAGTGAAACTTTTCGGATATAGTTTCAAAAATGATGAACGGAGTATTTATCTAGGGATTCATTATTCTGTATCTACATTTACCCACACAATAACTAACATTACTCTAACATTTATTACCTTGCTGTTATTCAATGTGTATTATAGTTTGGGTGACATAATAAGACTTTATCGCGAATCATTATCCCAAGCATTGGTGACAAGATTACAAGATGAATCTTCTATTCGAGTATACATCAAAGATTTTCGGATTATAATTGATCTTGTGTACAACATAGATGAAACTTTCAAATACATTACACTATATTTAATTGGTTGCAAATGTTAGCTGCTTCTTTCAAATGTTCAGCTTTGCTACGCTAAAAGACGATCTTTACCAAGTAAAGTATTCAATACTATTGGTTGTTGCGGTATTCATTTTAGCAGTTGTAGAATTCATGACCATTGTGTGTAGTGCATCTAGAGTGGGAAAACAAGACGAGTGCTTAAAAAGAATGGTGATACTATTGTCTGATAGGTATTTTCTATCACTACAGTCAGTAAGCAGCAATATCATATCTAAAATGCATAGTTTTTCATTGATGGCTGATACCATATATGATAATCAACTTTTCCTAACTGGAGGAGATATGTTTGAAATTAAACATGGTTTTATGCTTACGATTGGTGGTGTCCTTGTTACCTATGGAGTAATAATATTCCAATTCGGAAACTATTAAACAAAAGAAAAACTTTTTTAAAAACAAAAAGCATTTTTTTGTGATTATAAGCAACTTTGTTGAGTGATCCTTTGCAATTAGTGTTGAATTCAAAAATTTATCGTGAATTACTTTTAATGTAACTGATTTGATATTTGAAAATTTACTTCATAATTCATTTATAAAAAACATTCATAAAAATGTACCTTTATAATTTTAACAGAAAACAAAATATTTCGCTTTTTTAACGATATTACACTTTAAATAAAAATTGAAACATAGCTCGTTCCTTCAGTTCAATTCTTAGGATTATTTTCCGTTCAATTGAATTAAATTTCTGCTGAATGTACACTTTATGACAGACTTGAGCTTTTATATACCTGTCATAAACGTTATAATTTCTATAATAAAATTTTATAATTTAATTTTTTTTAATATAAATTTATTTAATGTCTTCACTTTTATGTAAAAATATAATACTTTTAATTAGATGTTAAATGTATTGTTAAATTGTATTATTTATATTAAAGGTTATTCTTTTGAGAAAATTTTCAAATGCCAATGGTATCATTGAACTTTTTATTCATATAAATATAGTGTAAACTAAAATATTGTTAAATTACTTAGATTTAAAAAAAACATTTAATATTAAACTATATACATTTAAACAGATTTTGACTTTCCAGCTAGTAGAAATTATTTATTCTGTAACTGTCTACTTATGAAATTTCCATGATTTGTTAAAGTTGACACATAAATACAAATACAACAATCAAAAATTGATTCTAAAGATGAATTCAAGTTTTCGATTAGTGTGTATGCAAATTAATCAATGTGTGAAAGCAATTACAAATAAATTGAACAAAACAAATATCCAGAACTCATAAATTTCTTTTCACAAATAAAAAATAATCATCTATATAAATGAATATCTGTACAGTCAGATTAAAAAAGGTATGTAACAAAAATATTGGGTTATCTAGCCTGTGACTTCACAAACACTTAAATATTTGGCTTAATCTGAATAAAAAAATGGCTGTTTATTTTCTGGTTTCAATCACTGCCTTCTGCCTGCATATCTGCCGGGGATAGTGTTTGAGAGTCTTTCAGGTTTCTTTTCTTCCAACACGTAAATACGGACTGTATATTATCAATGAAACTATCTTCCAGAAAGCTATAGGCTATTTACAGAGATGCAGTTTGTTACGATTTGTCCGTATTTGGTACGGATTTCTACTCTTTGTTGAGTTACAATGATCTTAACAAAATTACGGAAAATAGATTTCTCTCTCGATCTCTAATAATAATCCTTTTTGTCATGTACGATTATATTATTATTAATGTATTATATACGAATAAAATTTGTGTAGGTTACAGATAAATTACTAATTTAGTGTTGAAATTGGATTAAGAAAATATGCCTGATATATTAAAAAGTAGAACTGCTAAGAACGCGCGTACAGGTGATCATCGACTAAAAGTAAGACATTTAAATATAAAAGAATGGTTTACTTTCTTAATTATTATTTCTTTTTATATTTATTATGATTAGATGATCATTTTACTTTTATTTTTTAACATAGGTTACCTTAAAAGTATTAATTTTATGCACATAAGTTTATTCTTAATGTAAACCACGTGTTACTGAAAGTACTGAAAATATGTCCGATTAGTATTGATTGGGATGCTCAGAGGTTGGCATCTCTGTATTTACCAATGTTTAGCAATCAATCAAAATTACACACACATGCGCATGCGCACATATGTATATATATGTTAATATTATTTATGTGTGTAAGTGTATGTATATATATATATATATATATATATATATATATATATATATATATATATATATATATATATATATATACACACAGTAAGACCCAACTTAACGCGGAGTATACGCTCCATCAAAGTAGAGCGTAATATGATACCGCGTTAAACGAAGTTATCTCATCATGTAAATCATGGGTTCCCAACACTTTATTTTCTCGAAGACCACTTTCAAAATTTTGCTATTTTCGGTAGACCCCCTGCAGCTACATTTCTACTGTATTCCCAAAACTCTTAAAAATATCACCCAAAATTGCGGGTGTTAAGACGAAAAACAAAGTAGCACATTTTCTTGTGTCCTATTTATTAAAATAATAATTGTACAAAATTATAAGCATTTTTTATTACAAACAATCAACAATTGATGAAAATTCAACATTGAACTCTGAAATGTAAATCAATAATAAAAAAAGTCATACTTTTAATAAAACGAATGTACTTGATGAATTGACAGCAAGTTATCAATATTTGGCTTCAGTTTTGTAAAAAGTAATCTCAAATTTCCCTGTTCTGTGAGTCTGCTCCTTTTTTTTTTTTTTTTTTTTTTTTGTTAATAAATTGGTAACGGTACTAACACTTCTTTCGACAACATATGACGAGGGAAACGTTATCAAAAACTTTCTCGCAATTTCCCACAGCCCAGAATATTTTTCGGGGATTTCTGACTACAGTCAAAATGTTTGATAGCCTTTTTTTTAATTTCACTTTCAATTCCGCGTTGGTGCTGAGCTTAAGTAGCTCCTCTTGTAATACCACATTCGCCTCTTCCATTTCATCAAATGCGGTTATGATCCATGGTGTTATTTCCATCGTCAGAATATCTTCAAATCTATTTTTGAAGTCATCATGCAGAATATTTAAATGTTGAGCGTAACTCTGAATATCCTCATCAAAATATTCTATCTGTGACAAGTACGGAAACTGAGAGATTTCGCGCTTAATGTAGATGGCAAGCACAGCGCAAGTCGCATTTCATCCCTTTGTAGGTCTAAACAAGCATCCCGGACGAGCGGGCGCACGGGCAGCACTTAGCAAATCTCGACATGTGGTGTACACTTGTACTGATCTATTGTTCTATTCCATGGGTACCAAAACATTTTTTCTCGTGGATCACTTTCAAAGTTTTACTATTTTTGGTAGAGCCCCTGCTGCAGCATTTCTACTGTATTCCCAAAGCTCCTAAAATTATCACCTAAATTGGGGGTGTTAAGAAGGAAAAAAGAAGTAGCACATTTTCTTGTGTCCTATTTATTAAAATAATACTCGTGGTTATATAAAATTATGAACATTTATTATTACAAACAATCAACACTTGACAAAAAATCAACAATGAACGCTGCAGTGTAAATCAACAATAAAAGATAGTCCTGCTTTTAATGAGACGGCACACGGGCAGCACTTTGCAAGTCTCGACATGTGGTGTACACTCTTGTACTATCATCTATTGTTCTATTCAATTCTGTGTTTGAACTGAATCTCGAATATTTTTAAGTAACTACCTATTGAATGATGCTACCTGTTTACGTTGATAAAAAAATCCAAGCCAAAATTTTTGTTTTTTATTATGAAAACCAGAAAATTTTTCGTGGACCCCAACTTACAACTTGTGAACCCTTGTTTTCTTTTCACATCTACGTGAACCCCCATGTGGTGACAGATCAGGAGAACGTGCTGGTAAGGGTAACAGTCGAACCTTTTCTGTATCAAGGAAGTTCAGAACAGTACGGGCAACATGCGGTCGTGCATTATCCTGTTGAAACAAATCATTAGGGAGGCCTCGAAGATAGGACAGAGCCACGGGCCTTAACACATCGGAAATGTAACGGTTGCTGTTCAAAGTGCCGGTAATGCGAACAAGATGTGATCGAGACGTGTATCCAGTGGCACCCCATACCATCACATCAGCAGATGGGCCAGTATGGCAGTATCCAATGCAAGCTGGCAATTTGCGTTCTCCACGATGCCTCCAAACATGGATGCGGCCATCAATTTCCTGTATACAGAACAGAGATTCATCTGTAAAGATGACGTGATGTCATTCCCGCGTCCAGGTTCGTCGCTGATCACACCATTGAAGGCGCTCCTGTCTGTGACGCAGCGTCAATATTAGCCGAAGCCATGGTCGCCGTGCAGACAATGCATGCTACTGCAAACGTCGTCCAACTGTTCTAGCAGAAACTTGTTGCCTTGCAAATGACTCCATTTCTCGACTTAGGGCTCGTGACGTGGCTGTACGATCCCTTGTGACCATGTGGATAAGATGTCTGTCTTCTCTGCTGTTAGTGATGGGGGGTCGCTGAGATCCTGCATGACGTTCCGTATGATTGTCCTGAACACATCGATTCCATATTCTGCTAACATTCATGGGGTCTCGACCGACGCGAGCAGCAATATTGTGGTACGATAAACCGCAATCCCGGTAAGCTATAATCTTTCTTCTATCAAAGTCAGACACGTGCTGATAAGCATTTCTTCTTCTTAGACGAAGCATTACAACAACTTTCTTTGCCGAAAACAACGTTGAAACGGAAGTTGAATATGAGAAAACTGCTGTCAAATCTCTGGTTTTATACACATTGTAGTTGTCGCTACTTTCGCCTACTTTGTATGAATGCGCTGAAAATCTAGTCATTTGCATATCTTAGCAAGTTCTACCTGTCATGCAAATTTCACGTGTGTGGTGTGCCGCTTTCCTGGTGTAGCAATTTTAATGGCCAGTAGTGTAAAATGCTCACCTTAGTTAACTTTAAAAAAACTTTGCATGGTTGTTCAGGTCTAATAAGAAATATTAAAATGGTTCCAATTTTCTCCACAACCAATTAGCTCATAAGTCCAAAAGATAACCTTTGAGTGGCAAAAAAACCAAACCTAACTTCTCAACCTAAATTATGAGACTTGGTGTTCATATATTATAATTAATGGGATTCCAAATATTTATTTATTTTTAAAACTAAACTTCATGACATAATAGAAAATTAATTTATCATAACTTATAAGGATATATTTATTTTGGAAAAATATTAAAAAGTGCAACTTGTGTAAAACTTGATTATTGATATAACAGGAATGTTTTTTGTGATGTATCTTTTTAATTATTTCATCATAGGCATACATTTTTTTAAAAAACCTCCTAAAAAAACTCCCAAATGGACAATATTAATTCAGTAATGTCAATAGTAGATATTTTTTTCAATATATTAGGTATTCAGTTTTATAAACAATTGATTTACAAACACTCGTAATTTTACTAACTATTAGTTTATTTCTAACATAATCATATAATAATTTTAACTCCCGTTTACAAAAATTTTTGAAAAATTCCTTTTCACTAATTTATTTCAATTTTTCTTCTATTTGTACTACTTTTTTTATTTTTAAAAAGTTTTCTTAATGGTTAAGAAATGGTTTTTAATGATTACCAGGAAACCATTAAGTTCTTCAAATTGTTGATAATTAACAGCATCGTTGATGTTGAAGTCCTGGATATTTTAAAGCAATTCATGTGGAATTTCTCGTGTCTAATCTACCTCTCTCTTAGAATCTATAGCTTTACGTGTATTATTGTGGAGTTCTTTTTACAGGCAGTGATCATGGCCTGGAATCATTTAAAGATATTAACGTTCTAGGTGAAATACACTTTCCAATCTATCCTTAGAGTGATGTTACAAGATATATATATATATATATATATATATATATATATATATATATATATATATATATATATATATATATATATATATATATTCAAGTTATATTGACATGCAGATAAGTAAAATCCTAGTACACATAACGTTTTTGCCGCAGTTTTAAAAATTGTTATCAATACTAAAAACAAAAGAGTGCAAAATTTATATTAAGCAATAACCCATTGAATCTCGCCAAATCAACAACAGGTCACAGTAAAATTGTAATTTTCAAAATCCTGACCGCGCTCCATCTCATGTTTTGAATATTGCTATCTTGCACTTTTTTTGATTTCAAATATCGAAAAATTTTCTATATATACTTAATAAAGAATTATGTCTCTAAAGGCTATAAATTTAACTGCAAATATTTTACAGAATTTACATAATTACAAAACAAACATAAATCTCATGAGTAAATAATATTATTCATAATTGAAATACTTTATCAATATATGTATAATAAATAAACAAAATAAATGAATATACATATAAAAATAAAAAAATTTCTAAGTCAGTATGTCTACATTTCAGATCATTAAATCTCTTCTGTATTTCCAATTTTCTGAAGAAGGTATCTAAAGTAATTTGCGTTTTCCTTTTGCTGCTCAGTATTATAGGCTGTTGGTAAATGGATAAGTCATCCATAACATTTCGTCATAACTTTGGATTTTTGTCAAAATTTGGGTCATTTTCAATGAATTGATCCATAATTTCTGTTATAGTGGTCAAACTGGTTTTTAGAAACGCTGTTGAAAGTTCTTTTTGCTCTTCTTCAGAATCACTACTTTCAATATTTTTGTGTTATTCTTGGACCGCTAATTCCTTGAGCTCATTTTTAGAAAGACTTGCTGCTGTTTCTTGCATTATTTCTTCGACATCTTCCAAATTTACTTTATCTAAACTGGGTTGTTTCGCTAAGTCCATCTATTTCGTCTACTATTTCCTCCATATCGACAGTGTCTAGAATCACCATCCTTGTTTAGATTTGACCAAATGTTCTTCCACACCCCTTTCAAACACTTTTCTATTACTTTATTCCAAGAAAGGTTTATGTCCTCTATAACATTCATGATATTATAGCTTTTCCAAAACTCTTTTATTAATTGTATCTCTACCCCGTTTGTTTTTTCAAAAATCTGTCTAAATGATAGCCACTGGTAATAAGTCTTAAAATTTAATAGAATGCCGTGATCCATTAGTTCAATTAAGGCAGTTGTGTTGGGCGGCAAGTTAACCACTTCGGCTGGAATCTATGATTTTAATTAAACTCCCAAATCACAGATAAAATTGATTTGGATATTCTTTTCATCACTCTTGGGTTTTTGGAATGGTAAACAATTAGTAGTTTTAATTTTGAAATCTCCACTTGCATTACTACCCAGAATAATTGTTAAGCGATCTTTTGCTGCTTTAAATACTGGTGCGCGTTTTTCTTCAAGGGGTAGAAATGTTCGTTTTGGCATTCTTTTCCAAAATAGGCCTGTATCACAAACATTAAAAACTAATTCTGGAGGATAGTTTCTTCGTTCAGTTATTGTTTTTAATATCGCTGAGAATCTAGCCTCCGTTTTCGTATCACCACTTGTTGCTTCTCCTGAAATCTGTTTGTTATGAAGATTATTTCAATATTTAAATCACTTAAGTCATTTTCGACTTGCAACGATAGTTTCACTTGTGTCCTTTGCCTCAACCTGAATGTAATTAAAAATTCTTCTTGCTTTTGTCATTATAACAGATTGGCTTAGTGGCATATTGCATTCAATTTCATAGCCAATCCATATAGAAAGTCATTTTTTTCATTTTTTCTATTGTATTATTTCTAGAAAGAGATTCTAGTAGCAGAGCTCGTCGTAGTTCCAGTTGCTGATAGCAGTATTTTTTCTTTATTCTTATTGTTAAAGTTGAATTTTTTCTTCATTCTTATTAAGAATGATTCTTATTGTTGAAATTGCCAAATTATATGCAGAACCAATTTAGGATCGAAGTTAACCAGTATTTTTAATCTTCCAATTATTTGTATTTTGGTTTCTAGTGAAATGCTTTTACTTGTTGCTTTTATTTTCGTGTTTTTATTATCTCGTATGATAAAAACTAAAAATCATAATATTTGTTGCTATATCACTCGTTATATTATATAAATTTATACAATATAACGGGGAATAACGTTATATAATAATGTTTGAAAAATTAAAAATATATTCGTAAAACACCACAGGAAAGAAGAAACACAGATAAACTGCTTCGAATATTGGAAAGCTTAACGTTCACGCTGAGTGAATTTTCGGGTTATCCCTAAAATTCCAATATATATATATATATATATATATATATATATATATATATATATATATATATATATATATATACACACACACAGGGTGATTATAAAAAAACTTTGCCCACATCTGCACTTCTAGCGTCCATTCTATTTAACCGATCAAGATGATACTTCAAATATAGTTCTTTTGAGATATGCGCTCGAGATTCTGTGAATGGCAACACAGTGGCCCTCGCGGTTACAGTTATAGTGACAGAAACTCGAAATTTTCGAATGACAACGCCTACTTTTTACCATCGCAAAATGTTCAGCACATGCGAAAACCCTAAATAGCGTTGAAACGGTACCGATATGTCCGAAAACCGACGTGTTATACACATACAAACAGTTCTTCAAGGCGCACGGAGGAATAATGCATACGACAGAGACAAGACACTGCTCAATGATGAGAACACATAGAGAAAAAAATCTTTATTAATTTCAAACATTTTCCACATGAGTGCCATCACATGCAATTACGCATTGCATGCGGGAGACGGTGGTACAATGTCGCTGCACGCAACATGGCACGAGGGATGCTTCCAATCTCACGCCTATAGAATCCTTTAAGTCCGACAATGTTTGAGGATTGCACAGATAAACTCTGTATTTGAGATAGCCCCCAAACCAGAAATCCATAGGCATCAGATCTGGGGATCGCGCAGGCCACGGAAAAGGATAATAGCGTGAGATGATGCGATCACCAAAATGCTGATCCAGGAGCCTTTTAACTGACCTCGCTAGATGTGGAGGTGCGCCATCTTGCATCCAAACAATGTCATTGAGTGCATTCAGCCTACGCAACTCCGGTAAGACATAATTTTTCAGCATGGCTGCATACCGAGGGCCCGTTACAGAACATGTTGCAGGGCCAGTCGGGGTCGTTTCCTCAAAGAAGAACGGGCCCAGAACAAATGTAGCTTTAATGCCGCACCACGCAGTCACATTGGCGTCAAATAATGGTACTGGCGCCACAGCATGAGGATTCGTCTCTCCCCAGTGAACACAATTCTTTGTGTTAATGCTGCCATTTAAGGTGAAATGCGCCTCGTCCGTCCATAGTATGCGAAGTCGCCAGTCGTTATCCGCATCATATCGTAACAAAAATGCATTTGCGAAGTCCAGACGTTGTTGTGGGTCACCCGGCTCCAACATCTGGACGCGCTGGAACCGATAGGGAAACATGTGAAGTACCGAGCGCAAGAGCTTGCGGACCGTTGAGTTCGGAATATCCAACACGGGCGCTATGCCTCTTGCGGTTTCTATGTGTCCTGCAGTCACTGTATGGTGCACTTCCATGACAACGTCCTCAGAAACAGTTGGCCGTCCGGAGCGCTGTTTGTCACAGGTGCAGCCTGTATCTTCGAATTTCTTGGGAAAGAAAACTTATTTTCAAGTGTAAAGCGTATTAAGCCTAAAGCAAGTCGTTCTGATTCATCTGAATTGTTTTTATTAGCGAGATTTAAAGGCTTAACACAAAATAAATAATGTATATCTTTATTTCCATTTTGTGATAACATGTATATTAATAAAAGTGAAAAAAAATTTTCAATTTTATTTCATTAAAAACTTAATTTTCTGAAAATTAAGAAAATTTAATATTCCCAATGGTATATAAAATATGATGGAAACATTGGACACATGGATTAATGTTGCATAAGCAAACAAAAATATGTTATAATATTTCAGAACTGAAATTTTTTTATTTATAATTATATTTAAAGTATTAATTAGTCATCATAAAAATTAGTTCAGATTTTGTAAAAACAAAAATTTGAAAAGATAACATGTTTCTTAGCACAGTATAATTTCTAATAAAAAATAATTTTATCAGCAGTATTAAATAACATATTTTAATAAGCATTAAAATTGAATTACATGCTATTAAAATAATTTAATAAATAAAAAAATACCCGAACGCAATCCTTTTCTACGAATCTTACAATTGGAAAATATTTTATTTTATGCATTATGAAGAAATGAAATGAATGAAACATTTAACAAAATATAAAAAGATACTGAAAAAAGGTAAATAATATATGAATGAATATTTCTTTTTTTTATTACCAAATTTTATTAACAAAATTGCTGAGAAATTTATAATGTTTTCAAATGTATTAATATTTGTAAAAATTTTAGATAAAGTATTTCAGACAAAAATATATAAGTACAACTGATCTATTATTGATATACTTTCTTGCAGAAGTTCCAATTTATAAAGAAGTATACATTTCATAGACATTTCATAGAAAGAAGTATACATTTCATAATATTTTTCAACAAAAGTACTATACCTTCTTTTCTTACATGTTTGCATTTTCAAATGATATTTTTCAATGGAAAAGTGATAACATTTGTTACAATAAAATGAATATTTAAACAGTCACATTAACAATTATTGGTAGAAAAATGATCAATTCCAAAATCTGAATGAAGTAAAAAAATTTTCATCAGATAACTGAAATTCAGTTCATTCTGTGAAATAGCGTATGGTCACCTTTTCTTAAAGCCATATTTTTTCCGCTCGTAAAATAAATCTGTTTTTGAACTACCTAGATTCACAATTTTTGGGCATCCATCACGCTGTAAAAAAGAAAATATTGATATAAATTAATACACAAAATATCTTATAAGTAAAATAATTTACATATATTCAAGGAACATTGAAAATTAATAAATATAATTATAAAATTTCAATGTATGACACATAAATTAGAACTAAACATTAGCATTTTCTTAAATATATTTTTTCCATAATTTTTCAATTAAAAATTTTTTTCCTGATATTTAACTTTAACCAGAATGATGAATTCAATTTTTATGGAAATAATTGTAACTACAGATAATTATTATTTTTGTGGATTTAGTTACTGGAATAGAAATTTCTTACACACTAGTTCATTAATTTAAAAGCTTGAAGATATTTTCCCAGATAATTTTGACCTATTTTTCCCTTCAAGTTTGAAATAAATTTTCTTTTAATTTGCATGTTTACAAAAACTTAAGAAAATTAGTCATCTGTACATTTTTTAAAAATATTTCCATGTTTAATATAAACACAAAAAGTAACTACTTTGTAGCAATCTCACATTAAATATAATAATAAATCTAAACATTTCTCTCATAGGAATTATACTTTATATTCATATAATTCATATGAATTATACTTTTTTATTCTTATTGGACAATAATAATGCATTTATTGTCCAATAAGAATAAAAAATTTTCCTTTGTTACATTTATTTTCATTGTTTTATATTTTCAGCCCTTTTATACCAATAAAATTAAACAACTTAGAATAATAAGGTAAATATTTTATCATCATCTGGATTTACACATGTCAAATATTTATCTTACACATTGACAAGATATCAAATAAATAGTAACAAAATTTACAGTTTTCCATAAATATAAAAAACAAGTCAACTAAAATAATGTCAATAAATATTTTTAATGTTATATAGAAACAAAATATATTGTTTATATTATTTTTTAAATTATTTAAAAAGAAAATTATTAAATTAATAATTGATTTGTTACATTAATTTACTGTTTCTTTTTTATAAGGATATATATTTAACGAATAACTGCAAAGTAGATTTTGAGTCATGAAAAGTATCCATCTCAGAAGGATAGAATTACTTAGCATTTTCACTATAAATATACAATATATTCTGCCAGATTAAAAATATTTCCTGATATTTCTTTATTCATTTTCTTACTAATTACATCATTTTAATAATATTTGAAAATAAAAAAAAATTTATTTGGAAATCCATAGAGTTCTAAATTATTCATAATTTAATGACTGAAAGATTTTGCCTGCTGCACTGAAATTGCGCAACTAGCGGTACAGTTTAATCTATTAATGATAATTTGATAATATATTCTACCAGAATCATCCAACAATTTTTAGATGCATTCTGAAGTACAATTTTAAAACATTTGAAAAGTTAATTATATTTAAATTTAACAAAAGGAAATAATAAATAACTGCATTGGTTATTCTCAAGATGACATCTTACAAATTTATCTGATAAAATGCAAATTTGAAATAAAATAATCTCACTATAATTTAAGGTATATTATATTTACATTATATGAAATCAGTTTCAAAATGTTTAAACTATTCAAGTATATATTTTTATCATTAAAAGTATAAGTTAAATATTTCAAAGTATATTAAAGAAAATTTAAGAACTGAATTGATTACAAATCAAAAAGCTATTGAATGAGATTTAACATTTATTTGTTTGGTTAAATTAACCAAATTACTGAGATCACAGTATCAGTTATTTTTTTTTAACATATTCTATTATTTGTTAAGAAGCTTTTCTTACATAATAAAGCTTTATGAAATCTGTATATTATAACACTTATAAAATTTTACCATTAAAATTAATTTACCCAAAATATTCCTAACTTACATCTTTTTCTTGAATGGTACATTCTTTACAATAATATGCATCTGAAACACCAGGTCCACCACATATTACACATCTGCCTTGATAAGATCCATAATTGCATTCATCACAAATCCGCACTAAGGTACAAGGTCTTACATATGAATCACAAATTACACACTTTCCATCACCTGAAAGAACAAAACAATTATCAAAATATTTTGTTGTACTTTCTTAATACATACATACCATATATTTAAAATTCATTATCTAAGAACTTAAAATTGAATAACTTGAGGAAAAACTTTTTATTATTTCCTTTAATAATTTTTCAATTGCAAAAAAAAAAAAAAAAAAAAAAAAAAAAGAATCATTATTATATTTGGAATATAATTTATAACTAAAAAATCTATGAATTAAAAAAACATTTCTGTTGAGAAAAGCAGCCTCTAAAACTGTTTCTTTACATTTTAACTTCAAACAAAAAATAAAAATTAGAATATCAAATATGAATTTAAAAAATTGACAAATTCCAAATATTTTAAAAAATGCATATAAATTTAATAAAAGAAGAATGTTTTATTAATTGCTGTAAAAGCCAAACTTGTAGATCACTATAGGAGAAAAGAACTTTCTATAAGATGAGTTTCTATACATGTGTTTTAAGAACTTATCACAGATTACAATATTTATAAAATTTGTGTGATCGGGGTTTTTGAAACCTTTGAATTTTATGGAATCCTTGTTTACACAACTGCTGAATTTAATGACATTCAACTGATTTTATTTATCATATTGTTAATATAGTTATTTCTTTTTTGTTCACACTTGCACAAGTGCAAAACAAAACTTAAATTTAAAAAGAAATGTTATTGCTTGATTAATAAAATAACAAACTATTGTAAAAACCCAATGTTATTCAAATCATTGATTCAATTTCATTGTTGTTGTTGATTCATGCCTATTATGTGCTATATGAAATGTATATTTAAGTTTGTGAAATTTTTTAATTAATTAAAGTGAAACATTAAAAAAAATTGATCTTGTATCAAGCATGTGTGACTGCTGTTTTTTTTTTTTTTTCAACTATTTCAAAGTTTGTTTTCTAATATCTATTTTATAAATTGTAGAATAAACTTTCTAGCATTCAGTTATGAAATTCTTTGTATTAAATAAAAGAAAATATTCATATTAATATTTAAAGTTTTTTGTAATTTAAATTTTTAAGAAGAGATTGTACAGCATTTGACACAAAAATTGGAAACCACACTAAACCTAGACAAAGTCATGGGATTTTACTAAATACCTTGATATTTGTTGCCGCCTTGAAAAATTGTTCAAAAGGTGATAAAGTGCGCCAATTATGGCAACCTCCTACACTCTTGTTTCTTTCTGAAAAACTTGATTCAGAAAAAGTAAGGAAAAGAATTGTATTTGTAGCCGTATAGTCCGCGTTCTGATTCGAGCTACCATGCTTAAATAAATAATGTTATTGTTTGTTATCGACGGAATTATTTACTTAAATCTTACCATTTTGGTCAGTCGACCGTTAGGTGAATTAGGGTCCTTTGGATACATAAAATTTTTTCACTCATATTGTTGAGTATCTTTAAAAAGTATTACTTTCGTTTTGCATCATGTTGAACTTTAAAGTCTTGAATCGCCGACGAGGCACTTTGAAGGCAAAAATTGGAAGATTAGAAGCTTATGTTAAGAGTGATAAAGCAAAGAATGATGATGCACTTACTTTTGATGTAAAAATTAGAAATGTTCAAGAGGCAAAAAATGATTTAATTGAATTGCATCTACAGTATCATGCTATCCTAGACGAAAAAGATGTAGAGGACAATGAACAAATCCTTGATCAAATGGATGAAGAAATCGAAGAATTGGAGGTAATCTTGTTAAAATTAAAATCCTCCTTAAAAAGTGAAATATTGCATGCTGATTCATTTTCTAATGAAAAGAATTGTAGTAGTAAATTACCAGACATTCCTCTTCCAAAATTTTCGGGACATTATGAGGACTGGAATAATTTTAAAACACAGTTTGAAACATTGATTTCTTCTAATGAGCATTTAGATAAAGCGCACAAATTATTTTACTTGCAATCGTCCTTAACCAGAAATGCTCGACAAATTCAAACTAGAGAAGATAGCTTTTCTTCGCTTTTTCAGGCGTTACAGGAGCGCTACGATAATAAAAGGCTTACAGTTAATTCAAATATTTCAGGATTAGTAAAATCGGCTCACGAACTGAAAACATTTGTCAGCAATCGAGTAGCAGTCATACAAGAGCTCACTGTGAACTGTAAGTGGCGACATGTGTCTTCAAGGGAGAACCCAGCAGATCTGATATCCAGAGGCTTAGCGCCAGATGTCATCATAAGTAAAGACCTGTGGTGGACTGGACCAGCATTTTTTAATGAAGCCACTGAATTACAAGAGACTAGCATTCCAGAATCTGTTGCAGACAATAATGAGTACTTGAGGGAACTGAAACAACCCGAGAACATTAATTTTAATGTTACAATAGAAAATTCAGCTTTAGGTGAGATCCTTAAGATTACCAATAACTATGTTAAACTAATTAGAATTTTAAGTTTCTGTTTCAGATTTCTTCATAATATTAGAACAAGGGAGGACAAACGTTATGGGCAGATGTCCAGTGAAGAATTTCATTTCGCAGAAATAAAATTAATTTCCATGGTTCAATTCGAAGAATTTTGAGAGGAGTATAAAGCTTTAAAGGGAAGTAAACCCCTTCCAGGTAAAAGTTCTTTAAATTCCTTAAATCCTTTCTGTGATACAAATGGTGTTATCAGGGTTGGAGGGCATCTTCAAAATTCCAATATAGGTTACCAGAAAAAACACCAAATTATTCTTCCTGCGTAAAAAGTAAGCTAACTTATTTAATTATGGAACATTTGCACAAAAAATATTTTCATATTAGACCACAAACTCTCTTGTACTACACAAGACAAAAATTTTGGCCCATAAATGGCAGAAACCAACCTGGCAAGGAAAATTGTACATAATTGCATAATTTGTACAAAAAACACACCTATGGTAGTAGAGCAATTAATGGGAAATCCTCCTCAGGAGAGAGTTACGGTAAATCCTTCATTTACAAATACTGGTGTAGATTTTGCAGGACCATTCCTTATTAGGTATAGAAATCAAAGAAAGGGTACACTTCATAAGATTTATGTTGCTATTTTTGTCTGCATAGCCACTAAGGCTATTCACATTGAGATAGTTTATGACTTAACGTCGCAGGCATCTATTGCAGCGTTGAAACATTCTTTGCCCGACAATGGAAAAAATTTTGTGGGTGCCCAGTCAGAACTTAAACAATTGGATAGATTAATAAGTCATTCAGATGAGGTACTAGGTAAGTTCCTAACCTCTGAACAAATTAAATGGTCCTTTATTCTGCCGGGCGCTCTGAATTTTGGAGGACTCTGGGAAACGGGAATTAAGTCCTTTAAGCACCATTTATTTAGGGGTGCTAGAAATGCCAATTTCATTTATGAAGAATTTCTTACCATAGTTACGGAAATCGAGGGAATAAATTCAAGACCCTTGACTCCAATGTCGTCAGATATCAATGACCTAGAGGTCTTAACGCCAGGTCATTTCTTAATTGGGCGATCTATAACTATAATTGTTGAACCAAATATCGTTGATGTTCCCATCAATCATTTATCAAGGTGAAAACAAGTTGAAAAACTGACTCAGATTATTTGGAAGCAATGGAGCTTGGAATATGAGTCATTTTCAAAATCGCAATAAATGGAAATTTTTAAAAATGAATGTCAGCCCAGGTATGTTAGTAGTAGTAAAGAGACTAATCTACCCAAATGCAAGTCACTTCTTGGGAGAATGCTAGAAGTTTATCATGACCCTGACAATTGTGTCACAGTGGTCAATGTTCGTACTGCTCATGGGATTTTAAAAAGACCCATTACAAAATTATGCATACTTCTTGTAAATACTGACTAGAATTACTGTACTGTCATAGCATTGTAGTCTCTTAATATTATCTATCATTATAGTTTTCTGTATTGTTTAATTGTATTAATATAATTGTTCTTAGCATTTACTACTTGAACCTATGTGTTAATTATGAATATTATTTGCTTAACCTAAACCAATGTAATGTTTATTATTGTGTTAGAATATTGCTTAGAATTGTGTAAATCATTTTTTTGCTATTGTTTGATTGGTTGTTGAATGTTAAGCATTCCACAGCGGCCAGGATGTTGCCGTCTTGAAAAATTGTTCAAAAGGCAATAAAGTGTGCCAGTTAAGGCAACACCCTACGCCTCTTGTTTCTCTCTGAAAAACTTGATTTAGAAAGAGAAAGGAAAAGAATTATATCTGTAGCAGTATAGCCTGCATTCTGATTCGAGCTATCGTGCTTAAATAAATATTGTTATTGTTTGTTATCGACGTAATTATTTACTTAAATCCTACCAATATTGATGAGCAAGTAAGATTTCAATCAAAATAAAAAATTTGAAACATGCAATAATAAATTCTCATTTTTAATTAAGAAGAGGCAGTAAAATTATGAGACAATAAAATGATATAAGGCAGTAAAATAACTATTTTCTCTAATATACATACATGATACATTTATAATTTATACAGTATGCATATTTATTTACATAAAAATAATTAAATTTATTTGAAAAGATTTTGAAAGTTGAAAATGACAACTATCTTCAATTGAATAAAAGTTACAAGTGTAAATTAACAAATGAAATTAACTTTATGAAATTTTTAATTTTTTTTAGTTTCATCAGTATTGATTCTATAGCATTATAAATTATGAAGTTATGGAATGTATTACAAGAATGCATCAAGTAAATTCTGAAAATTTCACATTGTTAAAACTCTACTATTCTTTTTATATTAAATAACAATTGTTTGAAGTACATGTTTTAATATTTTACTTAAATAAGAACTTCATATGAATTATTGTCACATACGAGTGAATAAAAGTAGCATTCTTTATATAGATCTATTTAATACTGACATTTAAATACTATTAATTCTGATGCAGAATTTTTCCCATTATTTATTATTTGGAAAATTAATATAAAATTCAAGTTTGTTATGAATTTTGAGGTACTGATGATGTTGAAATTAAGTAATTCCTTAATTTTTTATACAATATTGAAATTTGATCAAACTTACACGTAGAAGAGCATTGCTATGATAGGAATAAAATCAAATTTTAGCCTAAATATTAAAAGGAAAAAAAATATTTTTTTTCATTTTTCGATTTGATATTCACGTAAATGGGATAAAGAATACACTATCAATTTTTTTAATAACTTTCAAATAAAATTTGTGTATTAAGAATATCAATAATCTTAATTTAAAAAATGTATGTGTTAATAAAAACAAAAGTTAAAGAATAAAAACAATTTTAAACAATAAGTATATGAAAATAATTTAACATAAAACACGGCAGCAAATAATTAAAAAAAGAGGTTTTAAAAAAGTAAAAATATACTTACATTTTTCACATAATCTTCCAATTGCTGTAAAAAATTAAATAAAAGAAAGATTAGTTGAAATAGAATGCGCATTTATTGAAAAAACACAACATTTGATATTTTAAACATGCATACTTAAAATGTAAAGTTTTCTTAAATTTTACACTTTAAGTATACATGTTTCTTTCTTAAGAAAGAAACATGAATAAAATATAAAAACTAAGATTAATATTTATTTAGTATGAAGAATTTTGCAAAAATGAAATAAACCTTTCATTAGACAACATTTTAGATTTACTTCATTGTAAGAAATGAGCAACATTTTTCTCAATGTCTCAAATAATCATCATTAATATCCAAGCACCCCAATTGTGTTTAAACAGCCATTAAAGGTACTCTTTATACTTAATTTTCATACTACTCTGAAACCTGATTTCTTTTCTTTTATTACCATTTATTAGCACCATTTAATTTTTTAAGAACCAACTGATAAAGTTTACAACTATTTCATTGAAGCATTGCCTCTAATTTGAAATTTGCTGCACAAATATTTTAACAACAGAAACAAGCACTTTGAAGTACCATGAAGGTAGTATAAATTAAAGAGGTAAAAAATTAATAACAATTAGAGTTTGTTTTAGAATATATTCGTAAAAAAAACTTGTTTTAAAAAATCAATGCAATATTTAGAAATAATATGTCATCAATGAAGCATTTTAGGTTTTTTTTTCCAGCTACAAATTTTTTCTGGCATCAACTAAGTTAGATTTTTCTTGAATAACCAAATAATTTTTATTAAAACAATACCCTGGAATACAGGAGAACCTAGAACAGCAAACATTCTGGTTTTTTCAAATTATTCAAAAGTACAAATTTATTTCGTATAATATAAATTTTGAACATGGAAAAAATATTTATATATTTATAACTATCTAAATCTATACGAAATTGAAAATTCAGTCAAAAATTTGCACAAAAATTTGCACAAAAATTTTGAAGTCACAATTTGCTCCCAAATAATTTGTTAAAATGTACAATATTTATTTTGTTCAAGTATATAATGCTCATTTTTTGGGGGGCAATCAACAATGAAACAGAAGTGAGATAAATCTAATTTAGTTATTGTTGATTAGTTTATAAAATTATTTTCCTTTCTGGTTTAAAATCTAAAATTTAAAATCTTTTTTGTGTAATTGGTATTCTAAAAACTAAATCAATTAGTTAAGATACTATATTCTGTTATTTCATTAAGTTAATGAATATTTTCTTTTTTTAATTGAATGAAAGAAGTTGTTATACACCTTTAAATCATGAAAGGTTTAGTAAAAATAGTCAAGGAATTTCATTGAATCCGTCAGTTTTCTATCATAATGTTATTAAAAATGTTGTTTTAAAGCTTGATATATAAAAATATATTATAAAAGTATTTCTATTAAATAATCTACTTTAATTGAAAATTCTAATACGTTTTCATTTTTATATAAACAATTATTCTAAAATCAATTTTATAAAGCAAAGTTTAAAAAATGAAGATCATAGAATAATCTTAAATATCATAATGTTGTAAACAAGAAAATTTTTTAATTAGTGTAAATTTTTTACAATACTGTTGCATTCATGTACGCACGTATGCATTAAATTTTTCTTTATTTGATTTGATCATAATTCTATGAGCTATACTAACATGTCTTGTTACATCTTTTGGGACATGTTTAATACTTAATTGTATTTATTTTAAACATAGAATATGACAAATGTCTTTTAGTAAAGTATTATTCTGAATAAAATTATAATTCTGCAATTTTTAAATTACAAAGTTTACAAACTGAAGTTTGGTATTTTTTTTCATTATTCTTGTACATTATACTATGCATTTGGATCTTGAAATACATGATTTTACATGTACAATAAGGCTTTAATTAGTAAATTATTTTAATAAGATTTAAAGCAGTATATTTTTAATTATATGTATTTTCTTTATTACTTCAGCATAAATTATAAAGCATGATTATTTATATTATATTTATATATATAGTCCTATTAACTTTGATTAAAAACATTGCATAGAGTCTTTTCAAGGGTTAATTGCTTTAGAGCAAATGAGACTTATTTTTTTATCTTTTATTATATATCTTGTTAATCCAATGGTATAGTGGTAGCACTTTTTACTCCCAAGACACTGATCCGAGGTTCAGTCCTTGGGCTTGGCAAGGTCAACTGAGCTTTCATTTGATTGATAAAACTGAGTACCAAGCACAATTGTAAACTAAACACTGGGATGAAGCCCAGTGGCAGCATTTTGCACTCCAAAAGCACAGGTCCAAGGTTTGATCCTCAAACTCTAAAAGGTCAATTCAAGTCTTTTATTCCTTCAATTGTTGATAAAGAGAGTAGCAATTATGCTTGGGAACAAAACATTGGGAGTTTCGTGCTAGTCTGACTATCTAACTGGGGCCCACGGTCAAGAAATATATATATATATATATATATATATATATATATATATATATATATATATATATATATATATATATATATATATATATATATATATATATATATATATATATGGGCACACTGTAAGCTTTGACCTTTATTTGGTCTATCATGCACAGGTTTAGTTTTATATATCTTGATAAATTCTGTGGAATAAGTTTTCAAAATAACTTTAGTCATGTTTTGGAGAACCATAATATTGATAGTCTAATTTGCATAAAATTTTGAGTGGTGAGAGTATTGTAAATCATTTAAAGCCATATAGCTGCCATAATCTCACTGATATTATCCTTTTTGTCAATATTTTTCTTCCAACAATGAATGAAGATTTTAATGATGGTTTAATTACATCAGCAAATAAGAATTTTTAAAATATTTTATATTGGTAAACTAATGTTTCCATCACTGCAGAGTACATTAAAATTAACATAAGACATAATAAACTTTTCATTATAAATGGAAGCATATTTTTTGAGATTAGAAAATATTTTCTTTATTGTATTTCATTTTATCTTAATTTTTGTTTTTCTGATATTCTATGTAGTTTAAAATAATTATATCGTCCGTCCATTCTGGCTATAACTTTAATAAATAAAAACCATAAGCATATTTAATAGTTAATTATTAAAACTATTATTTCACAGTTTAAAGTTAATATTTACCATTGTTCCATTTCATTTTTACAAAATAAACTTTTTAAAAGTATTTATTAGTTATAAAAATAAACCTTACTTTTATTTTTTATAAGTAACAACTAATTTATTATGAGGTTTACAGGTGTTTTACAAAGCAGTAGAAATTTATTGCATTATAATATAAGTTTATCTAGTTTTCATCTATTACAGACGAAATTACAACAAAAAGAGAATAAAACATTACTTCCAAATTTGGGAACAAAATATATTTTAAGGTGCCCTTGGCGAATATTTTGTAGCTAAAAATGGTGCCAAAAATCCTGGAAATGATATATACATTTTAAAAAAGTTTTTATCATTTCAATATAATTTAATATATTTAATATCAATCAATTTGTGTCAAAATATTATATTGGAGGGGATAGAATCCAAAGTATATCCTAAAGTTAAGGCCTGGATTTAACCACTTCAATACACAAATAAAGGCTATTATTCAACAAGTTTTATTGAAATCCAACTTTTTGTATTAAATTATAGAGATGAGTCCAATAATGACCACTTCACACTATCCCCATAAAATATTAACAATTTTAAGAAATTTATAATTTTTTTTAAATAACATCAACAATTTCCTATTTATCTTCACAGAGATTTTACACTCGAAATAAAAGTATATTGAATAAATGCTAACATAACGTTAAAAATATGCTACATCATTTTTGGGTAAAACTGAGTAATACGGTCGAAGTTTGGCGATTTTTCGGATTTTTTTCGCCAAGTACAAGTAAGGATGAAATTCCTACGCTATATTCACAGCGAAATACAAAACGAATATAAAAGACAGTATTGAAATTCCGGCACTATATCTAAGCCAGGTAAAACTGAGGTCGGCTAAACTGAGTATTACGGACAGACCTCAGTTTTACCCGGTTTAGATACAGTGCCGGAAATTCAATACTGTCTTTTATATTCGTTTTGTATTTCGCTGTGAATATAGCGTAGGAATTTCAATCCTTACTTGAACTTGGCGAAAAAAAATCCAAAAAATCGCCAAACTTCGGCCGTATTACTCAGTTTTACCCTGACCGTAATACTCAGTTTAGCCGTAAAGGGTAAGTAATAGACCTATTTCAAATATAGTATCATCATATTTATTACAAAATTTTTTCAGAAGAATAATTACCAACTCCAGCTTGTTTTCTGCAAAATATGAGATCTGGATGATGTTTCGCCATATTTCAAGTAATTTATCTCCGTTATCTCTAAAGAATCAATACTGAACAAATAATCAATTTTAGAATGTAATTAAACTTTAAAAATGAATATATTTCCCACAGGAAAAGCTGAGATTACAGCGATCCAGAAATTCAAGAGCAAACCGCAACACAACACAAACAATCTAAACCGTTACGGTTAAAGTAAAACAATTTAATTTACATTTCAGTTAAAAATCAATTTGAAAAATTCTTAAAAAGTTTCTTTCGCTTTAATTATTTAACTATGCTATAATTATAAGTTTTCTTTGTATCGAATATTTAACTATGCAATTTACTATGCAATAAATATGAACTTTTATTTAAAAAAAGGAATTCAGATCTTTTTGTTTTTCATATATCAATATATGATTACAATAACGATTCCTTTTCATCGATATTTTTTCTATAAACATAAACAAACATCTGACTAATTTAACTTATCTCCAAACTTCTAAAATGACTAGTCTAACATAGTTAAGTTTTCCAATTAGAATTTTTGATAACATATCAGTGCAACGACCGAGTATTTTGCAATAGTCAAACACATTTATTTTCTACTTAGATATCAATATAGATTCGAAATATTTCAATGAATTGACTTATATTTCAGTGCATCAGAAAGTTGCAAGTTTTTAATTTCCTTGGTGTGAAACAAAAAATTTCAAAATGTGTGTTGATGTAGAGAAACGTAAGTAGCTTACGCGTATGAAAAAAAAATTAATTATTGTATTTTTCAGTACAGCCTTTTTGCTTATTAGAAAATGCCATAGAAATGTCTTATTTTATGTTTTTGAATCATGTAATTACTGTATTCTCATGATTATGATTTCTGGAAAACTTCGCTTAAGAAATTATTATCGGGATGGATTAATTTTCTTTTGATAACTATTTATATAAATTTTAAGTATTTTATTTCGGATTAACATTATAATCCATTTATCTTAAATATCTCATTTGATAAAAGTAGTTTAGTTGTCTTCGATTATTCTTAGTTCGAAAAGAAAAATCTAATGCACAGTTCCCTATAGGATTTAATAATTCTTTAATTTAACAAACTATATTAATATGATTGAATTTACCACAAATCATTTTTTAATTTCAAAGAAGAAAAGTTTTGCTATAGTTACCTTAAATTTTCACGAGCCTGAGTAATCAAGTACATATTCACTAATTTATGTATAAATTCTATCCTCATATCCTATATTTATTACCTTTTTATATTTGTTATTAATTAGATTCAATGTTTGACATTCAAGTATATAGTAAGACAATCTTATTAATAATTTAATATTTATTTCATCAAAGATTAGTATTTTCATAAACATTAATATGAGCCTATATTAATGTTTATGAAAAAACTTATCTTTGAAATATCAGTTACCTTAGAAATGTCTTTAGTTTATGAAAATACTTATCTTACGTAGTTTCAAGTAATCAATGTTTAAACTCATTGAAACTGCATATTTTTCTTTTATCAGAAATTATATTAATAATGCTAATAGTACTAGTTATATTAATCATTGGCTATTATATTTAAATATTAGTCAGTGTGTTCAATAGTTAAGGGAAAATTATTATTGACAAATGTGTATTGGATTATATAGCTATTTATATCCAATTGATGACTGTCTGATATCATTAATTATTTTTAAAAGATCATTATGCAATTAATTGAAAATAAATTATTATTAAAGGCAATATTATTCATGCTATCAATTTAACTCGATTACCCAATTATTGATATATTTAAAGACCAATTCTGCTGTTTGTTAAAAAGGAATATTGGAAAAACATTTTTTACTTTATTGATGTAGTACATATAAATTGAGTTGTTTTATTACAGTTCACTGTATACTTTATTTTTTAATATAAACTTTGATAATGCTAAAATTTAATCCCATAAAACTTTGTTCTTATCGATAAATAAAAGGGAATATTTGAAGTTCAGGAGATTATGCAAAAATTAACATTATTTTATATTACAAAAAAATTTCTATGTGATTGGTAGAAAATTTGAAAATTGTGCATAATAAACATCAATAAGTAGGGTTATTTAATAATCATAGCTGCCAACTCTACTGATTTTTTTAGGAAACTCCTGATTTTTCATCATTTCTCCTGATAAAGTATGAAAATCTACTGATTTTTGGCAGTTTCTGTGAAAAGCTTAAAAACAGCCGAAATTTTGCAGGAAAAAGTCTATTAAGTTGTTTTAGTAGCTTAAACCAGAATCAAAATAGCTTAAATATTCTCAAAATGAGAAAAATGTTTGGAACAGCAATTCACGAATTCATTTCTATAAAATGCTTAGTCAAAAAATAAATGCAAATGCAATATGGGAGGGAATTGCCAGGATTTATTCAAACTTGAAGTGTATAATTTTTTTTATGGACTAAGTATTTGATAATTTCTATATTCTTAAAAGCATTTGTCACTGAATTAAATTTATTTAGTAATGTATTTCTGTGTTTTTAATTAATTTTATAAGTTTAATATTTGTAAATTGTTTTAATGTACTAAAAATTATATATAGCCCTATAAAATAAGTATTGAAACATTGATGTTGATTTTTATTTTTTACATGTAGTATATTCCTTTATTTTTCAAAGTTCCTTTATGAGGTTGATGAATATTTTATTAAAATATTAAGATAAACACAAAATATGTTTAATATAAATCATTCTCAGAATGTATTATCTAAAGAATAAAACTTTCCTTTTGCGGTACTACCGTTTTAAACATTCTGTTTCAAACAAAAATGTCCCTAGTAATGTTTCCTGATTTTTTCCCTCAAAATCACTAGAATCTATTGATTTTTTTTCTCTCCAAGGTTGGCAAGTATGAATAATTAAAAGTTTTTTTTCGCTTTATTAGAAAATTTAGGTTTGAATGCAAGAATGTACTCTTGTCTTGTTTCATTTAATCCTACAATCTGCCAGGAAACCCTTTTCTTTCCTTTTATATTTATGCTTTAAGTCTTTTAATTTCATATCTATGATGGGAATTATTAATGATATTCACTATTTTACTATTGCTATAATAGTTATTAATTTGAACCAAAAATAATATATTGAAATTGTAGATAATAGAATCTAGTATAGTAATTTTCTCCTCTGATCTTGTATCTGTATTTTTTTTTTTTTTTCAAATCCTAATACTGTGGCAGCTTATTAAAAATAAATGCAATCTGATTTTCAAACAGTTTGCAAACATTGTAAAAATTAGAAAATTTCTTTTGTGCTTAAATATTTTTGCTAAAAATAAAGAAATAAATAAAACTTGTTTAAAATAAAGAACTTACTTAAAATAAAGGCTTGCTAAAATTGAAGAAATAAATTTTCCTCTGATTTTGAGAAGAATTTTATCACAGTTATTTTTTAAAATAGTTTTATGAAGTCTTTAAGACAGTCTGAAGGAAGGTTTTAGTTTGTGTACTTATATTTTTATTTATTTTTTTCTTTACAGTTTTCATTTAGTTATCATGATGATAGAAAAATATATTGTACATCAATATACTAATTAAAATGTTTTATTATAGCTTTCTATAGGTTCTTGGTTCTTTTCTTCAATTGTCTATTGACTTTTGGCTCATATTATTGCTTTGATATGCCAAGTGTTCTTCAAGACCAAATGCAAGGGGTTTGTGAAACATTTAAAATAAATATTCATTTATATTAATTGTTGTAAGAACTAATGTCATTATTTAGTAGTATCTAAGTACTGTTAATAGCATTAGCTTTTTACATCAAGTGTTCTTTAAGACCAAATGTAAGGAGTTTGTATAACAGTTAACAATTAAAAATAATCAACCATTTATATTTAATACTGTAAGAACTAATATGATTACAGTAATATTTATGAACTTGAGTATTATATATTAAAGCATTATTCAAATGTATAACATATAGAAAGAAGAAATTATTTCTATTTCTAAAATAAAACTATTTTTGACCTGTTGTTGGAAAATAAAGCAAAATATGAAGAAATACTTATTTTATTAATAATTACCTTAGTTGAAGAAATTGATTTCAAAATAGCGTTAAAGTGAAGAGGTCCGTACAGAGGGTAAAATGCGCCAATCAGGCAATAAAGTGGTGCGATAAGTTCGCCAAACTGGTTTAACGGTTCGGATTACGAATGTATGACGTGCTTTTGGTTTGTGAGGTAACGTGATTGCGTAACATGTACGTTTTGTATGTAACCCTTGAAACTATTACAGAATAATCTTGAAGCATTCAGTTTCGATATTCGATTTTTGGAGTTTGTGTGTTGCTTGCGAAAATTAATAATTATTGGTGAGGATATATTGATTTTACGTTTTTGGGGAGTATGTATGGAGAAAGAATCAGTGTGAAAACATAATAGAAGATTTTTTAGATGCGATAAAAACAGTATATTCGCCGAAAAGTAACGATTTGGAGAGTGATGAAGATTAGGTGAGTTATTTTGTTTTTCATTACAATTTTATTGTTTAAAAACTAAAGTTTTATATAAAAATGAATGTTTTCATAAGTAAATGAATGTTTAAGTTGTGTGTATTGCATGTTAGTGTTAGAATGTGCAGCATACTAAAATTTCTTTAATGTGGGCGATATATTAAAATTCGAGTTTAAACAAAATGTGAAATTTGTTAACATTAGAAATTTAGCTTTATTGCCCGGTTGGCACTGTAGTAAGTAGCGCTACACTGATGGTTTTTAAGGTGGGCGCCATTGCTCGGTACATTAAAAATCGAATTTAAATAAAAAAATGAAATTTGTTAACGTTAGAAATTTAGCTTTATTATCGATTGTTACTGTAGTACGTAGCGGTACATTCTTTTGTTTCCTTTTTTTTTAGGTGAGCGCAATTGCACGTTATATTAAAATTCGAGATTTAAAAATTTTGTTTCTAGTTATTAGAATTTTAAAACTTCTATAGTACTTAATTATAATGAAATATTCAAATTTTTAATATTTGATATATCTTTCATTTTACTTAAAGTGTACATATATAAAACAAGTAATTTCTATTTATTATTATTATTTTGAGATATTTGACATCTAGGTTTATAACTTTTTCATTATTTTGTTTAAATTGTTAGGAATAACCCAAAATTCTTTTTGCTATAATAGAATTGTCAAGGAATTGGCTAAAATCTGTAAAATGTAAAATAATTCTTTCATAAATTTCATTCTATAAATTATGATAAAAATTAAGTATCTATTAATTTATAATAAATTAAATTATAATATAATTTAACTTTAATCATATAACATTAATGTTTTAAATGATCCAAATAACTTTAACCATACAACATTAATATTCAAAATAATAAGTATAAGGAATAATGTCATGAGTGTGAAACATATTGAATAACATGAGTTTATTAATTATATCAGATAAGATTATGCTAGATGAAATATTTAAGGAAGAATCTTTTTAATCTTTTATTTATTGTTATTGTATTATTCAATAGTTTACTATAAGATGCTGTATTACAAAATGTTATGACAATTAAAAATAAAGTTAGGGTAATAATTGTCAATTAATTTTCTGTTTTTAAAAACTATTTTTATAATTTATTGAATTTAGATAATATTGTTATGTATTTTAATAGTGTTTTAAGGGAATGTAATTTTTAGTTATATTTTTTTATATATATTTTTGATTAAATGATTAAAAAATCTTTTTTTAATCATTAGTTTTTTTCCTGCTATCTTTTCAAAATATCTGTAACATATTTAATAAGTTTCATGCAATTTAATTTACTCTCTACTCAGTCATTATTTACAAAAAAAGTTTTATATTTGTTTACTAATAGGATTTTAAGTGTGACAATAAAACAATTAATGGAACCAATTCTACTGATACATGTTGTAGTGATTGCCTTGGAATGTCTTTTAGTCAATATAACTTGTTGTATGCAGTATATTCATGGACGTAAGTATTAAGTTTGAGAATTTTGATTATTAGGATTATGAATTTTATAATATTTTAATTAAAAATTTTTATCCTATATTTTTTATTTGTTTAATGAATTTATGGACATTTATTTATGGATGGAAAATGTTGAAAACAAATACTTTTTTTCAACAATATTTGCCTGCATATATGATTCTCTTTTCTTTTTGAAAATTGGTAGGAAAAATAGGGTGCATCTTATTCATCCCTACTATTTTTATTACATTCATTTCTAGAAATTTCCTCTATTAGATGTTAAGTGAATTTTTTCTTGTTTTTATGAGAAAAAGAGATGGCTGTTAAATCATTTAAGAAGTGTGTGATTAATAATGCATTGTATGGTACAGAGGACAGTTTGTTATATCAGGACTCAGATACTGATTTAGGAAAGGTTCAAGTGACTCTTCATTTAGCTCTGGAGATAAGGTCTGTGTTTTGATGAAAAAGAATAAAAACTGTTCTTTCATAAATTAGTTGGTTATTTTTAGAAAGTATTTTGTATTTAAAATACTGTGTGTGTGTAAATTCATTATAAGGATTTATAATAAAGTTTTATCTTTCAAAAATGTGTATAAAAAGAGGGGTACATCTTATAGACTGACAAGTTTGGTATATATTGAATTAGATGCAGTTATAATGTATTCTTTGAAAATATATAGATTTAGCTTATGTAGTGAAATGCATCATTTAAACATATTTTAAAACATTCAAATCATCTTTTTTTCAGTCACTGTATAATTAAAAAAAATTAAAATTTTGTTGTTGCTGTTCTTGTTTTCGAATTATAATATGAGTAGAAGTTATTATTGTATAATATCAGGCATGGAATTCAACTCTTAAAAGAGCTCTAAAGCGCAGTTAAATTTTGCTACTGCTTTAAATTGTTCATTCCATCAATAATATTTGTCTAATGATTTCTACTCGTTATTACTAGTTAAAGTGGATATTAAATTGCTAATTAATTTATTTGTAAAAAAAATAAGTTGATCTAATTATATATTTTTAAACAAATAATAATACCATGCCTAATAATAAAATTTTAGCTGTGTTTGTTCTTATGCATTTAAAGAACCAAGATTTCTTCTGTCTTGTCAGTGATAAATTAAAATATTAAATTTAAATATTTATCATTGTGATAACGAACAACTGATTTAAAAGTGGGTATTTCACAAAGAATCCGACACTGGGACCATATATCTGTTGTACTATGCATGTAGATAAAAGTCATTTATCAAGCAGCAACAAGTTGGAGCAAAGATCAATATACATTTGACATTTGTTTTACAACACCTGAGGCTCAATTAAATATGTTCTTGATGTTCACTACATATAGAAAAAATTTTCTCACTCGCAATGAATGTTCCAGTGTTTCACATATGTGTTTTATATTGCATTATAAATGTGGAATATTTTAGAATAATACAGTGGGTAAAAAGTATTGGCAATTGCCTTAATTTATTCATATTGACAAATAAATAAAATGTTATGCAATTTTATCTGTCTTAATTAAATACAAATCAACTTAGATATATAAAAATAGTAAATTTATTTTAATTTGCATCTCCCACGATTTTTTCTTTCAAAAACAAAAATTTGCATATCAAAAAGTATTGCCAAAGTTTTAATTGCTATGCAAATTTTGTTACATTGAAGTCATGTGTTTCGACTGATAAGAAACTCTACCGGTATAAAGTCTGCAAAACTACTCCAAAAGTGTCTATGCATTATTTTGTGATTACTGCTGCAAAATTACTTCGAAATCGAAGGAGTTGGATGTTAGTGTTAAAAAACGCGATTATTAGGCTCAGAAATGAAGGTTTAATTTATCGTGCTATAGGAGTGCAGTTGAAAATAAGTTTATTTATTGTCAGAAGTACTGTAAAAAAGTTCAAGGAAACAGGATCAATAGAAAATAAGACTAGAAGTGGACGACCTCAAATATTTTCTACAAGAGAAGAATGTGCCATTATTAACAAGATTAAGAAAAACCCTAAAATAAATGCACTCCAGATAGCTAGAGATGTCACTTTCACTTCGCAAAAGATTTTCAGCGTACAGACTGTACGGAATGTTTTACATGAAAGAAGTTATTGTGGTAAGGCAGCTAGAAAGAAATCATTCATCTCGGAAATAAATAGGAGAAAGAGGTTAGATTTCACAAAATCCCATCTTGATTTATCTTAAGAGTTTTGGAACACAGTTATTTTTTTCGATGAATCAAAGTTTAACATTTTCGGCAGTGATGGACAATGATATGTGTGGAGGACTCCAAATACTGAATTGGAAGAGTAACATTTAACTGCTACTGTAAAATATGGTGAAGGCAGTGTCTTAGTTTGGGGCTGTGTGGCAGCTAATGGAGTTGGCAACCTGTATTTTATTGATGGTATTATGACAACATATACATACATTGACATTTTGCGCAGTGACTTAAAAATCAGTGCCCAAAATCTTGGCTGGGGAACATCATTCGTTTTTCAACTAGACAATGACCCCAAGCATACAGTGAATCTCACCCGTGAATAGCTATTCTACAATGCTCCTCGCCAGTTAAAAACCCCATCTCAATCACTCGACATCAATCCAATTGAAAATTTATGGCACCTGCTGCATCTTGAAATCAGGAAACATAAAATTTCAAGTAAAGACAACCTCAAATGTTTACTCTTGCAAGAGTGGCACAAAATTTCCAACAGTACAACAAAGACCTTAGTTTCTTCTATGAAAAATAGTTTACAAGCTGTTATAGATGCAGAAGGTATGCAAAGAAAGTACTAAACATATACTGATTTTGTTTGCGCTCATAATTTTGTCAATTTCATAATTTTGCCAATACTTTTTTTATCATGTAAATTTTGGATTTTCTCGTAGATTTTGACTAAAAAAATATTTAAATGAAAATTTCGTTATATTTGTTTGTCTTTTCTCCTTCTGTAATCGCTATGTTAAAATAAAATTTGTAAACATACTTTGTTAGCAATTATAATCATTTATAGGCAATTGCCAATACTTTTTTATCCACTGTATATGCTGAAATTAATTTTCTTTTTTAGAAATGCTGTTGTTGTTATTGGTGCTGGTTTTTTCATCGATAAATATGGAAACCGAAGTATGTGCATTAAAATATTTCTCTGTTAACTTGCTATATATTTAAGAAATTTTTATTGTACCTAATAACAGATATTTAGATTTATAAATAATATATATTCCTATCAGTTTATAAACAAATTTTGAAGACTGCATATTTCAAAAAATTTCAGCTTATTAGTTTTTATACTCTATAAAATTTAGTTTATTTATATTACTTAGTTATTTATACAAAATTCTTATCCATAATTAAATATTTAAGGATTCTGGTATTTCAACTAATCAATTTAATAAATCCATCAAATTATAAATTATATACAATATTAAGTAACAACTTTTTATTGCAATTATTTTTGTTAAATAGAAATTTTTCTTTGTATTGCATATCATATTTTTTCTTTAGAATTACAGTTATTTATTTAAAAGATATTAATTTAAACATATCCTTAGATTATAATTTCAGCTAAATGCATTTTTTTATTATTCCATTTATAAAGATTTTACTATTTGTACTGTCATGATTGTTAGCATTGTTAATTTTAAAGCCTAATTTTTTTTTATTACTATTTCAGTAGCATGTACTTATAATATTTAATATTAATTTGATAATCTAAGTAATATTTTAATTTTTTTCATTTTACTTCAAATAGTCAGATATTAATCTTAACATTCAATGAAATATTCGGTTTTTAAATAACCTTCACTAGTATTTGTTTTTAAAATTAAAGGTTGTAAGGTTTTGTTTTGTAATTTTATTTAACATCTGAATTAGAAATGCAATGAATATAAATATATCTTGTTTATTGAATATGGCAGAAAGACAGAGAGGCAATAAATTATTAACTAATACTCTTATAATTTATAAAAATATTTGGCTTTAAATAAAAACTAAAAATTCAATATAGGAAATAAACAGCTAATATTAAAAGTATCAATAATTTTTTTATCTTATTGATTACAATTTTACTAGCTTTAATTTAAAAAGTGTGTTTCTTATTACTTAGTATAAAATAAGGAAATGAGGCATATATTGTTCATATAACTGATACAAGGAACATTTTATCAAAAAATATTTATGTTAAAATCTAAATTTTGTAATAAATATTTTCATTCTAGACTTCTTTGCTTCCATTATTAAGGAATATGAATTTAACTTGTCTTTTTAATATTTATTCATTATTTAGCCAATTTATACATATTTATAAATTTTTATTTTATTTGTTTAATTTTTTAGTTGGCGCATTCTTATTTTCATCTTTATGTGTGATTGGTTCATCCATTTTTGCTCTTGGAGCATTTTATAGAGGAACTGATTACATGTTACCATTGATGCTTCTTGGTCGATTAATATTTGGTGCGGGAAATGGTTCCTTAACAAGTAAATTATTTTTACTCACTCTGTTAGTTAACTAAGTCTTTATGTATTATTTTGTCTTGCATTTTTATAGGTTAAGTAGTTTATAAAAATATTTTACTGATTGAAAAACTATAATACTTAAATTTTATAAGTTATTGGGCATAAATTTTAGTTACAAAATATTTTGTTCTTTTTTGTAATTAAAATGTATTGCTTTTAGTTGTGCAAAACAGAATAACTTCGTTTTGGTTCGGTGGTAAGGAACTAGCTTTAGCATTTGGTTTCACTCTTGCGTTCTCTCGTCTTGGTAGTGTGCTTAATTTCTTCTTCACTGGCCATTTGAATGATGCTGTAGGAATGAAATATACATTATGGATTGGTAAATACTAGCTTTATATATATGTTTAACTATATGAATTTTGAAGATTACTTTTATTGCATTCCAACATTAGTTAGAGCAAAAAGCATTATTCAAATTTTAGATATTAGTCAGATTTTTAGTAATAATATTGAATATTTTAAATTAATTTTCTTAATTGATGCTTGTTTCAATTTCTAAACATGAAAAACAATTTTTTTTAAATTTGATAAATATAAAGAATATTGTGAATTATTTATTTTGAATGTTATTAAAATGTGTATACCACTATTTATCTGTGTATATGTACGACACTTTTTTTAACTTGTAGGTTAATTTGATCTGGAAATTATAGGTGTGAAATTTTTAATTTAAAATTTATGCAGCTTAAAAAATTATTTAGTAATATAATGTTTTCATTTTATTGATTATAGCAAAATAATTCATAGTTACTTAATTCATATTACTAATATAAAATAATTCATATTACTTTTGTGTATGGAATTAAACTGTCTCAATAACATTATAATAAATATGAAATAAGATTTGTTTATAATTCTGTTTAAGTTGGAAATTTAAATTATTAATGTTATAAATATTTTTACCAATTTATTTTTCAATTTAAAACAATAGTAACAATTGTAATTCAAATGAATTACTACTGTTGTAATAATATTAAAATTGGGGAAAGAACCAGCCCCGACTTTGTAATATCCCACTCAAAGTTATCTAATAAAGTTTCTGTCAATCTACTGGAGTCCTGTAGTGGCCATGGCCACAAGATTTTGAGAGTGAACCATTCTAACATAACCCAGCATACCCGCTGCAATGAAGATATGTACCCTAGATGGAATTTGAAGAAGGCAAATTGGGAAAAGTTTTCTTCCCTTACCAATAAAATCCTAACAACTGACAAATTTAACTTCTCTAACCCTGACATTTGCAACGATTTCATTGTGGAGGCTATTAGAGCATGTGCTCAGGAATCCATTCCTAGAGGAAAGATAAAAAGATTTAGACCTTTCTGGACAGACAAACTTAGTCTTAAAGGAAAAACGTGATGAAGCACTCTTGAAAGCTGAGTTTTCAGGAAACACCACAGATAATGTTGCCCTTCATCATGCACATTCTGTCCTTAAAAGAACCACTAAAGAGGCCGAAAGGAAATCTTTTAAGAACTTCTCATCAAATCTGGATTTTAGAAAAGATGGTGTTCGGGCCCACCGCATTTTGTCATCATTAAACAATGAAAATGAGCCACTTATGAGCAATGGAAAAATTTCCTATAATAACAAAAAAAGGCCCTGGCCTTTGCTAAGCATTATGCGTCAGTGTGCAGGCTGCCCCACAAGAGGCACGCTGCACTGCTTAGACTGCCACTAGTTGGTTGTCTGAACCGTAGTGACGAACACCTTTTAGATGACGATTTTACCCTTGTTGAACTTTGCAGAGTGATGCACAAGACCAGTGGTGGAAAAAGCCCTGGACCTGACGATCTTCCAAGTGAATTCTTTTTAAACTTAGGTGAAAATGCAAAACAAACACTCCTTTATTTCTATAACATTATTTGGAAGACTCATATTCCTGCCGAGTGGAAAAAAGCTACAATTGCCCACTCTTTAAACCACAAAAACCAAAAGAGAGCCCCTCTAGTTATAGGCCGGTTTCTTTGACCAATGCAATATCAAAATTGATGGAGAGAATGGTGGTCAATAGACTTAACTTTTATCTTGAAGAAAAAAAACTTTTATCTGACTATCAGGCTGGTTTTAGAAGGAAAAAAAGTACAATCGAACAAGCAGCTTTCCTGTCCCAATCTATCAAGGATGGTTTTCATAGAAATCAATCTACCTTGGCAGTTTATGTGGATTTCAAAAATGCCTATGATAGAGTATGGCGTAAAAAGCTTATTGAGAAATTGATTCTCTTTGGCATCAACGGCAATTTACTAAACTGGCTAAAATCCACACTTTCTCAAAGAATGGCTAGGGTGAAGTATCAAACAACCTTTTCTAAATATGTCCAGCTTAGTGATGGCTTACCATAAGGAGCAGTCACAAGCTGTACACTGTTTAATGTCATGATCAACGATCTTATCTACAGCCTAGCTCACATACCTGGAATCAAACTTCCTTCTGGCATCGGCACTTCACAACTGGCACCGATACTGATATTTTAAACACCAAAATTAATGCCGCTTTACGGGTCTTAGAGGAATGGTGCTCCAAAAATCAAATGACAGTTAATGTTGACAAAACAGTTTGCCAACTTTTCACCTTGTCCACTAAGGAACACCGGATTTCTGTAAATTTTAATCAGCAAATCTTACATCGAGTGGATTCCTATCGTTACCTTGGACTCATTTTAGACAATAAACTTTCATGGAGAAAACAAGTAGAAGAGATGACGAGAAAGGACACCGACAGACTAAAGCTTTTGAGGACACTTTCTGGTATTACTTGGAGCTCCTCTTCTGATACACTTATAAAACATATAACTTATAAAACATATGTTTGACCTGTTTTGGAATATAAGGAAGAGCTCATTGCCACTGCTTCAGAAAGTTGCTCTAAAATAGTGGACTTAACTCAAAATAAGGCTCTTAGGCTCATAACCGGTGGAGCTGGCTCCACCCCAATCACTGCAATGGAAATTCAGGCCAACATTGAGCCATTGAAATTAAGAAGAGAGAAACAACTTTTAAAGCTTTACGAAAAATGCTGGGGACTTGACTTAGACCATTGGAGGGATTATATCCCCTCCACATTAAGACTAAAAACTCATGCAAATTTTTTGGCCAAGACTGAGAGTCTAAAAAGGATTACGCCCTGACATTCAAACCTTCCCACCCTATCAAATTTGAGCCTCCCCCTGATCGTAAAATCCCAACCTTTTGCCTCACAATCGGCACGTTAGAAAAGAAGTGCAATGCTAACCCAGCGATTCTCAGAATCCATTCCCTAGAGACTATCGCTACAAAATACCCAAGTGATGAATGGCTCTACATTTACACAGATGGCTCGGCAACAGGAGACTCAACTGGAGCTGGTGTGTACTGCAGGGGATTTTTTGAGGAATCTTTACCTGTGGGATCTGGGGCCACAAACTTTGATGCTGAAATTGAGGCCATAAAGTGTGCCACTGTGAATCTTCTTGGACTGAGCACTCTACTAAAGAAAGTTATCCTTTTTATTGACTCCCAGTCTGCTATTATGGCCATCACTTCATACTCAATAAGCAATTCATGTGGAAAAAGTAAAATCACTCTTCAATCATGCCATTTCCGTCGGGTGGGAAATTGTTCTTCAGTGGATACCTAGCCATTGTAATATCTATGGGAACAAAAATGCAGATGACCTTGCAAAGAATAGATGTAAACTGCAACAGCCTGATTTTATTCCATCATACCAACAAATTTGCAACTTAATCAAAAACAAACTCCTCAAAGACCTTCATAATTCATATAGTGAAATTACTAAAGACAAGGCTTGCGGTTCCCTGTTGAACTCTCCACTCCCCATGTGCCTTCCACGCTCCATTTTCACAGCCAATTTCAGAATTTTGACTGGACATGACTTTCTCCAGGGACACTTAAGCCGTATCAGCGTGGTCAACTTGTGTACCTTGTACCTTGTGTCCTTTTGGAGCTTTTATGGACTTTATTCATTTGACAAGCTGTCCTGCGCTTTCTCTTTTGAACTGTTTACCCGACAACTTTCACAATAACGCTAATTTTTATTGGGCTGCCAGAGGACTCATAGCGGATAAAGCCGCTGTCTCGACGTAGGATAAAAAAAAATAATAATATTAAAATCCCTTGTTAGTATTTTTGTTTATTGCTGAATTAGGATGTTTTAAGTGTTCACATTAAATATTTAAAAATATACATACTAAATAAATTGAAAGCTATAAAATTTAAAAATGAGACTTATTCAGTAAAATATTGGATAGGCAAAAAATTGGTTACTTTGGTGGAGAGTCACACACAAAATAACTAGACCTAGAATTCTTTTTTCAAACTCTCAATCATAGTAGTTAGAGGGAACTAAATCAAATTCTTTAAGCTCAAATACAAATTATTTTTTAATAGTCCTGATTGAAAGTGGTGTGTAATAATTTCTTAGGAATATTTTGCTTAAAACCTTTTAATTTCCATATATATTGTAAGTTTTTAAAATATTAAAATAGGTGCTGGTCTTTGTGGACTTGGTTTTGTGTCTGCAATTATTGTTGGTATCTTAGATGTTTACGGCTTTAGAAGACGAGGCATGTTAGATACTATTACCCAACAATCAAAACAACTTGTAAGTTTTCATATTTTGATATCTTGTGTTGTGATTAAAATCTGTATTAGAATGTAGACTTGTTGATTTGCCAATAAATTTTATTATTGTTTTTCATTTCATTTTCAAGTTGATGCTTTTAAATATTATATATCTTTATTGCTACATTAATAAATAATATAATCTATGTCTACAAACTAGATATAGTATCAGTAAAGGTTTGCATAGTTCTAGTATTTTATGCAAATTTTTACCGATAGTATACAGTCATAGTACCGATAATCAGTACAAAACATATTTATCATTCAAATATTGTTACTTTTTCAATGTATTTCAGTAAATTAATAATATTTTGTTAATAAGAAAAATAAAATCCTTAATCCAAAGTTTATGTTTTTGAAATAACTGTTGATACTTGAAATTATTCCATTAATAATAAAATACTTCGAGAATTTGTTTAAGATCTATGTCTGGCTATCAACATTGCAAAACTAGTTTATTGTTCTCGATTACCTTGAATGTTACTGGATCATTCATGACATCTGCTAGCATTATTTCTTCTGGAATTATTAATCTTTCAAAATTATATTATTTTTATGGTAACAGTAAAAACAAACTTAATTTTTTTAATTGATAAAGATTTTGAATAAATATTAAACATTCAAATAACTGAATATCAATTTTTAAAATTCAATGAATATTAATTGTAATTGTCTTGATTATGCAAAACTTAGTTAATATAGTTCAAAATTCTTAGCTTAAATTTACATTACTATGATATTTGTCATGTTGAAAATGATTATAAAAAAATATCCTGACATGTAGCAGCTTAATAAATAGTAATGAAAATTTTAAATTTGGATTATATTTCTACAATAACAAAATATAGGGGTTATAGAAATAAATTATATTGAGAAGACTTAAATTTAAAATAAATAAATCTTAAATTAAAATATAAAAAATATAAAAATAAAGGAAAAAAGACCTGTGTTATTAGCAGTATTCATACAACTTCTTAAAACTCCTGGAATTCAAAAAAATTTTCATAGACCCTTGAAACTTCTGGAATTTGGAAAATCTTGAATTACTTCTGGAAATATTTACTTACCTTGATGTATTTATTTTTTATTATAAAATATTATAAGTATTTTTTTAGTTGTTTTAATATTTTAAAATTTTCTATGAAGTTGTCTTAAAACCTAATGAGTATTAGTTTTTAATGTTATCACTAGATGACAACACAATCGATATTAAATTGTTCTATTCATAACTGTTGAATAAAATAAAGATCCAATTTAGCCACAATAATATCATAATAATCCAGTTTAGTCAGGATCAGTTGTAGTATGTAAATTTATGTGTGTAAAGTGAAGTGATCACCAATAAGATAATGTGGTGCAATTAGATGGGTATTTTAGTTTATTCTTTTTCCATTTTTTGTGCTTTCTCTATCTTGTTTAAAATTCACTGAATACTTCCTATATTTCCCTTGATGAAAATTGCATATAATTTCAATTAATCTGGAGGAATTTGTTTATCAGTGAAATAAAGGCTGAAATAAATTATTTAACATGCCTGGTGGAAAATGTCTTTTCAATGACTATTTGACTCTGATAAACCATATGAATGTATATATTTCCTATATTTGTATATATAAATAATTAAGAAATGTGAAAATCAATCAAATGATTAAAGAAATAGTATAGCCTAGAATATGTGGATGTAAAATTATATAGTTCGAAAGTAAACTGAAAAAAAAAATTTATAATTACTTTTGAACAAATCATAATTGGGAAAATCATGAGAAAATTTAGAACAAATCATAATTGGGGGAAAAAGTCATTCTAAAAACTTACCTAATATTGCATTTGTTTTGAGCAAATATACTTATATTTCAAAAAGAGGTTGTTATACTCATCTTGAAATAAATTAACAGATAGAAATCTGTTGTAGATATTAAAAAACTCTAAAATTATCTATTATTTTGTAAAATGTATAATCCAGCTTTATGTAGAATTATATATTATTTAAATGAAATTTCTTCTGTTATAGCTTTAAATTGATTGAAGGTTTTTGAAGTAATTATGAAATATAATTTAACTTAAATGAAAAATATTCTCTTTCATTTTTGCAATTATTAAACTAAATATGCAACACGAATGTCAATACCTCCTGGATATTTTTATGTGACTTCTAGAAACTCCTTTAAGTACCTGTAATTTGATTTTTGGAAATCTGTACGAATCCTGTATTAAACATTAACAGGTTGGGAAATTTATATAGAAAATTCATAAGGGTGATAATAAGAGATTAACCAAAAGTTCTCCATATGTTAATTTTCTTATTTTGTTTTGATTCTTTTAAGATTGCATCATCTATATTAATTTATTTTTCTCATTCAAATATTTCAAATTTATTATACTTTAGATGAAACACCTTTCAGTAACTTCTGAAATTTGCAAATTTTCATAAAATTGTATTTGTCTGTAAAAATTTTAATTGCTTAAAATTTTTTTTATAATCTAATCAATGTTCTGTTTTCATCTTAATATTTCATAAACTCAATTTTTCATTTCAAACATGAATGTTAATATTTGAAATCCATTTTAAACCATGTGCTGTTCAAAGAACCTTCTGGTAAAAAAAATATATATATCATAAAAGTGTAAATCCATATTGTTTTATTAAGGTAACTTTAATAGTTTATTTTTTTGAATATAAAATAAACAAAAATTTATTGAAGAATTATTTTATGTAATTTTCTCTTATTTTTATATTTATATTTTAAAAATTGTTATTGGTAGAAAATATTTAATCATTTTTTTATAAATGTAGTAAAATTATTGATTAATAATAATTACAAGCAAAAGATATTTAGTTTGAAGATATCAATTAATATGCATTGAGCAATCATTTTACTAACAAGTTTCTATTATTTTGTTTTAATTCTATAGCGGATTTCAGATGTGAAGCATTTTTCTACATCTTACTGGCTAGTTATATTTACTATTATGTTCTTTTACAATGGTGTCTTCCCATTTGTTGCTGATGCAAGGTAAAATAATTTTTTTGGAATTTATTAATTATCTTTTTGTTCTTTTACATTTATGTGATCTCTTTAATATTTTTTTGTTTATTTTTATACTTTTTGATCCCTTTTTTAAGTAGTAATCTTAATGTAAACTAAAAAAAGTTAATTGAAATTTTATTTGTTTCAATTCTGTTAAAATTTAAAAATTATTTGTATTTTTTAATATTTGCTATTTTCATAAATTTTTATATTTATAAGTAATTTTTAGACTTGTACAGATGGTTATAGAAAATGTCTGAGATTTAATTATTTGTAACAAATGATATTTTATTCTGTCAAATTAAAATGTCATTGAATATACATGCAACATTTAAAGAGCAAAATATAAGAACACTAAATAAATTCTAGAGATTGTTTTACCTCTTACACAAGATATGTATATTTTGTACAAGAGTAAAGTTCTTGTGGAATGATTACTTTTGAATCCAGCGAAACATATTTTCTATAAATTCATTAGCCACAAGATAAAAAGTACTGTTTTATATATATAGTGTTATACAATGATTTAACATCTAAAAGGTAACCTGTTTTCTATAAAATTTTGTAACTTAAATTTTTATAAGTTATGTATTAACATCCTTAAAACTTTTGTATGTTTTCTAGAAATAGTTATTATTTTGTACATTCAATATGATGACATGAAAAGTCATTTTTATTTCTTAAAAGCCAAACTGATGTTAATGTAACGTGAAAATTAGGTTGTCATGAGACTCCCAATTTGAAAATTTCTATTTGGGAAAACTAATTTAGTTAATTAAATATTTTATTTTTATAAAAAACCCATTGATAATAAAATTAAATTGTAATTTCTTAAAAATTAGTTAAATAAATACAACTTATAGTTTTGTTAAATTTGAGTTATCTTTGAATATCATTAGAACTGATTGTATTAAGGAAATATTTACAGCTTTAATATACTGTAATAAATTGCTTTAGTCATCCAACATGCTGCACAACTAATGATATGTAAAAATGGTTAATTAAAAAAATTATGAAACTTTATGTTTGAAAATTTTGAGACAACTTTGTGTTTCTATCAAAATTTATTGTTATAAAACTTCTGTTTCAAGATTTAAAATTCATATTGTGTATTTTTAAAATTAACAATTTCACACATATCATTAGTTGAATACCATGCAGGATGACTTAAAATTGCTAATTACTTCTTTTTGTGATTAAAATATTTTGCTTATTTAAGGAAGTTCTGACAGAAAACATTGTCTCAAAACTTTAGGGAGTTATTTCTTTTGAAATTATAGAGTAAACATCAGTTTTTATTTGATAGTTACATTTTACCAGTGTATTATTTCTACAAATGTAGCCTTTACATTTATTTTTAAAAAATCAAAATTTTCTTTTGTGGTTTTTAAAATAGTTAAAAAGTGCATGGGAGTAAGTGCCTATGATATGATGTTCACTGACAATTTAATTTAATGCCATTTACATTAAAGCAGTGTTCCTGCACAATCAAAATTATTTAAAAAAAATTTTTCTCTAAATGTGGTAATTTAGCTTTACTTTTAAAAGTTATAGTAATTACATCTCTTACATATTCAGGAAATTTAATTGAAAAAATAACTGCAATCAACACTATTCAGTAGTTTTGAATACATGTGGGGAATTAACTTTTAAATTTGAAATAAACAGTATTTGTCAATCTTTTTAAATAAGACTTTATATATTACACTGTATTTAATTTGGAAAATAGTTATTAAAATTGCTAGCTTTATTAACAAGAATAAAAAGTAGTTTAGACTCATAATTAATGTCTCATATTTTAAGTAATTCTTAAAGAAAAATAATTTTTCATATTTATGAGAAAAACTTATTGTATATCATTAAAGGTACTTCAAGTTTTATAAAAATTTACATAAAAATCTTCTAGCTAATTTAAAATTAGTTTGATAAAAGTATATCAATATTAATAATTTCTGAAAATTAAAAGTGTATTTATATTTAAATATTAAAAAATATTATAATAATTTTCTGAAGATTTTTGAAATAACTACATATTCAAAATTGTAGAAATTAGTTATTCAATTCATAAATTTTTCTAAATAAAATCTGAAGTATTTTCAACATTTTAAATTAAAGTGAAAATATTTAACATGGAAAAAGTTTTCATCACGCCAAAAAATTAGCAGTCTTTTTATTTACAAGAACTATAATGGGTTAATATAATTTAACACTGCATCAAATTTTATGTCAGTATGGATTTAAATCTCTTGCTGTATGTCATATTGAAGAATCTCCTGATAATCAAAATCTATTTTCTTGATCTATCTTAAAATAAACTTTTAAGTTGTTTTTGCAATTTGTGTGTACATGAGGAAAAAAAAATAACTGAGAATTAATATAAAATTTATTGACATTTTTAATTAGAAATTAGAATTTTATTCAAATAAATAATGTATGGGTATTCTTATTCTAAATTTCTTTTTATTAAATGAAAATATTTTTGATATTTATGTGTAGGAAACTTTCTTTTAATAGTATTTCGGATTTCTTTTCAATTTAAATTTTTAAATATGAATAAAAATTATCTTCCCTACCTCGCTGCTAATTGGTGAAATTGCGATTGTTTAAACCATGTGACTTTTGTACTGTGTATATTCTCATAAGATAAGCAAATGATTACAATATAAGTTTTCTCTTAGCTTGTCAAATAGTTTTGCACCTCTAGCCTGCATTTTATTCTGATACATTGCCTGTTGAACATATTTAAATAAGGATTGGAGAATAAATAATGTAACAATCACATTGTTATCACACTAGATCAAATTTGAATAAATGTGGTATTTTATGCCCTATTGTCAATTATTTTCATTATTGTATATAAATATTTGCAATATCAAGGAATTCAAAAACGTTTTAAATTTATATCATGGGATGATTCAGGATTTATTTTAAATCTTAACTTTCAAATAAGGAAATTAACATTTGCGAAAAAGTTGCATTATATTAAATCATTTGTCTCTTGAACACTGGCATTTAACTATTGAATTTAATTAATTCAATAGTTAAATTTAATTAATTAAATGAAATTATCATAGAATTTTAAAATTTGAATTTAAGTTTTTTTATTTATATCATTTAATAATAAAGAATCAAAAGTATTACTTAAAATTGGTTCATTTTAATATTTCTTATTTTGCAGCAAATTTATCACAGATAAATATAACTTTAATGACAATGATGCAGCCTACATTGCTGGAGCTGTTTATGATGTTTCTTTAATTTTATCACCATTTTTAGGGGGCCTTATTGTAAGTATTTCTATTTCTTAAAAAATCTTTATTTACATTTTAATGTTGAATAAATGATAAATTATTTTCAAGTATCTATATATATACACTACTGGCCATTAAAATTGCTACACCAGGAAGGAATGCAAATAACAGAACGATATTTATTGGACACATACATTATAGTGTAAAGAACAAGTGATTAGATTTACAGGAAATTAGGATGTATAGATCTTGAGAAATCAGTACCCAGAACAGTACAGGCAACATACGATCGTGCATTATCCTGTTGAAACAAAGCATTAGGGAGGCCTCGAAGATAGGGCAGAGCTGCAGGACTTAACACATCGGAAATGCAACAGTTGCTGTTCAAAGTGCAGGTAATGCAAACAAGAGGTGATCGAGACGTGTATCCAATGGCACCCCATATAATCACTCCAGCAGGTGGGCCAGTATGGCGATGTCCAATGCAAGCTGGTAATGCGCGTTTTCCACGATGCCTCTAAACACAGATGCGGCCATCATAGTCCTGTATAAAGAACCGAGATTCATCTATAAAGATGACGTAATGCCATTCCCGTGTCCAGATTCGCCACTGATCACACCATTGAAGGCGCTCCTGTCTGTGACGGAGCGTCAATGGTAGCCGAAGCCATGGTCGCCATGCTGCTGCAAATGTGGTTGAACTGTTCGAGCAGAAACTTGTTGCCTTGCAGATGACTCCATTTCTCGACTTAGGGTTCATGACATGGCTGTACGATCCTTTGTGACCATGCAGATAAGATGTCTGTCTTCTCTGCTGTTAATGATGGGGGGTCGCTGAGATCCTGCATGACGTTCCGTATGATTGTCCTGAACCCGATGATTCCATATTCTGCTAACAGTCAATGGCCAATTTTAATGACCGACGCAAGCAGCAATATTGCGGTACGATAAACCACATTCCCGGTAGGCTATAATCCTTCCTCAATCAAAGTCAGACACGTGCTGATAGGCATTTCTTCTTCTTACACGAGGCATTACAACAACTTTCTTTGCCGAAAACAAGGTTGAAACGGAAATTGAGTATGAGAAAACTGCTGTCAAATCTCTGGTTTTATACACTTTGTAGATGTCGCTTCTGTCGCCTGCTTTGTATGAATGCGCTGAAAATCTAATCATTTGCATATCACAAAAAATTCTATCTGTCATGCAAATTTCATGTGTGTGGTGTGCCGCTTTCCTGGTGTAGCAATTTTAATGGCCAGTAGTGTATATATATATATATATATAAATATATATATATATATATATATATATATATATATATATATATATATATATATATACTACAATAATTATTTACAAATGTTATAATATATTATAAAGTTCTTGAAGAATATAAAGATAATGTATTTAAAAAATTATAAGATTGATGTTTGGTCTAAAAGAATCTGCAAATTAAAGAAAATCTTTATTAACAATTTTTTATTTTAATCTGAAAAAGATTTTATTTTATTAATGTGCATATTATTTAAAAAGAATCCTTTTTTATAACATGTGATCTAAAAGCATTTTTTTAAATTTTATTCCATAAAAGGTATAAAATAATCTGATTAAAATTAAACTGAGAACACATTAACTATTTCTTTTATGTATTACATTTTTGCAAAAAGTATTTTGATTGTCTCCTGCAACTATCTAATAAAATTTTCTAAACCTCTAGAACCAACTGGCACCCATCTCTAAATATTAATATTTCAAAAGTTTAATCCATTTTTCAATTATAATTTCATTATAATTATACAATTTTCTGTACAAGACTTCAAATTGCCCTATTTAAATTTCCTATTTTAATAAATTATTTTATCCAATATTAAGATAATAATAATAGATAAAATAACTATTAATTTACTGGGCAATTTAATTAGTTCTTATTTAATTTTAATTTATATGAAAGTTTCATTATTAAATGAAAACTTTTCTTTGTCATTTCTGTTATTTTATGCTTATTTTACTTATTGACAATTTAAATGACAAGATTGTTGAATCCATTTCTCCTAGTTGTATGTATGAAAGATTTGTTGTTGGAGTTCACTCTTGCTTTATAAAAATAAATTTCTTATTCCTTAACCAAGGAGTTTTCGGGAATGTTCTGAATTTTGTTACTAATAATAAAATTTACTGAATATAATCTATTATTGATAGTTTTTCTACATTATTAACGATATTATGTCACTTAATTTGTACCAGAAGTACTAGAATCAGGAATTGAAATTTTCTTTCAAAACTTAATGGTAAATTTAAGCATGAAACAAATATTTATAAATAATACATGTATGTATTCATGTGTACATTTCTATAGTCCACTTTAAATAATTTTGAAATGAAGATAGTTTTTAAATCTTTTTTTTTCCCCTAACTGAAGTTTTTTGATTTTTTGCAATTGATTCTATTGTTTAGAAAATATTTTAACTGGGTTCGCACAACTCCTGGGAACTCCTTGAAACTCCTTAAATTCCAAAACAGTTTTTAAGGGCCCTTGAAACTCTTGGAATTTTGACTTGACTATTTGAAAATCGTAAATTACTCCTGGAATTTTTTCTTACCTTGATTTTTTCCTAGAAAATATTATAATTTTTTGTATTTTTTTATTTTAAAATTTTCAATTAAATTGTTGGGAAACTTAATTTAGTATTAGTTTTTAATATTGCCTTTAGATGGCACCATGATCGATATTAAGTTTTTGTATTTTTAACTGTTGACTTGTATTAACAGTTTCAAGATCTAGTTCAGCTACAATAATTTCATGATAATTCAGTTTAGTAGTATTTAGATTTATGTGAAGTGAAGTAATCACCAAACAAAATCAATATGTTGCACAATTAACATGGGTGATTTTAACTGATTCTTTTTCTATTTGCTGCTGAGTTCCTTATATTGTATAAAATTCTTTGAATATTAATATTTAAATATAAAATTTTTGAGTTAAAACATACTTTCCTTGTCTCTCTTGATGAAAATTGTGTATAATTTATTAATGAAATAAAGACTGAAATAAATTATTTAATATTCCTGGTGGAAAGTGTCTTTTCAATGACCAGAGGACTCTGGAAAAGCCATAAAATTGATTTGCTTTTGCATAATTTAGAAAAAACACAGACCTATTATCTGTTTTGCTAGAAAGACTTCTTGCAAAACAGATAATAGGTCTGTGTATTAATAAAGAAAGACTTCTGTATTTCAAATATGGACGAATCGGTAATTAAATCCCATATGAAAGGGAAAAAACATATATATTTATTAGAACAAGCTATATCTGCTAAAAAATCTACTCATTTAGGATTTTTTCACTTCTACTGATCCTGTTAAAAAATCTGAACCCTAAGTATGCTCTGAAATTTTAGATTCATTTGTTCACTATTTAATGACTCATCCGCTCATAGGGGCCGAGCTGGCAGCCGAATGGTTAGCGCTCTTGCCTTCGGTTCAACAGCTCGAGGGTTCGAATCCCACCTTGGGCATGGATGTTTGTAGTGGTTCGGAATCCACTTTAAACCGTAGATCCCGGTCTAATTATCCCTTGTGTGCAGAAAATGACCGTTGAGCGACAAACAAAACCAAAACCATCCGCTCGTAGGGATGACTTTGATAGCCTTGGTCCAGGCATAAAATTTCCTTGAACCAAAATTTTGAAAACATCATTGGTTAGAAATTTTAAGTGTTTTCAACAGATTACTTGAAATGTTACCGTATCTTAAAACATGTCATTTGTTTAAAACAAAAATTTCCTAATCCTTGTACCAAAACTTTTGATATTGTGCAGAAGTGCACAAAAAATTTACTTTTTCTGCTAAATGCATTTTTTTTATATTTATTGCTTGGGAAGTAGAACCTTTTCTGACACTTTATCAAACTGATAAACCAATGTTGCAATTTATTGCTGGAGATTTTCATGCATTGTTGATGACTTTGATGCAAAAGTTTTTAAAAGAATCTTTGCTATCTGAATCTATTGGTAATGTCTAAAAACTCTAAAATTACGCATTATTTTATACAATGTATAATTCAGTATTATATAGAATGTTGATTATTTAAATAAAAAAATTTCTGTTATAGCTGTAAATTCATTTAAGGCTTTTGAAATAATCATTAATAATTTTAACTCAAATGAAAAATAGTTTAATTAATTTAATTAATGTTTGCAATTGTTTATTTTTATTATTTACAGAAATGATTGAAAAATATTGCATGTACTTAATTTTATGCATATTTGGTTAAGAACAATTTTTAAAATAAAATAAATAATTATTTAATGTGTATGTTGATACCTCCTAGAAATTTTTGATTTCACTCCTGGAAAACTCCTTAAAACTGCTGGAATTTGATTCTTTGAAATATGTATGAACCCTGTTTTAAGTAATTTTTTTATACTTTCTCAATAAAAATTATGATAATTCCACTTTTCTCACATTCGAGTTAATTTTGTACAAACCACTGTTCTGAAGGGAATTTATTAGATAACATAGTTTAAATTTTTGAGATTCTCATATATATATATATATATATATATATATATATATATATATATATATATATATATATATATATATATATATATTGAGATTCACATAATTATATTAAGATTGAACTAAAGAAGATAAAGATAAATCACATGCATGTCTTTCATCTTGAGAGGAGTTTTGTCATTTGACCATGTTTGCACATTAATTGCATACACAGGGCTTATACAATGCATGCTTAGGGAGAATCCCTGAACCAGATGGCTCGAGGCTTTGTCTAAAATTAAAAGTAATTTTTAAAATCATTGACATTATTTCAACTTCAGTTTACTACAAATAGATGTATGCTGCAAAATATTCATAGTAACTTTTTTATTTTCTATATAATGAGCAAGGAATGTTTTACTTATTTTTTACTAATCCTTTCTATTTATTATATTTTATGAATTACGTTTTATGTATATTAGTAGAAACTTTTTTTCTTTTACGTTTTTAGTCTGTAGCACCATTATTTTGTTTTAAGTTTCATTTCTGGATTCTGCAATTTTTTATTTCTTCTATCTAATTTTCTAATAATTCATAGATTTCTTCCTTCTAATTTTCTTATAAATTAAAATGTTTTTTTTACAATTATTTTTACTTTATTTTCTAATATATCTTGTATTTTGAAACTGTCTTAAATTAGAAAAAATTATATTTCTAAATATTTATCGCTCTACCAATTTTTAGTTTTTTTAATTTTATGAATATAATAAAAACACATTCTTTTAAAATTATTTTAAGACTTTTACTTAAATTATGAGAAATTTTGTAACATATTTTTATTGAAACTGATGTTTTAGTATTTTAATTTAACATGAATTTTTATTTTCTTGGATTAGGATATTTTTGGTAAAAGAGGTATTCTTTGTATTGTGTGTGCTGTTCTGACAATTCCAGTTTTCGGTCTTTTAGCTTTCTCTCATGCTCATCCATTGATTTCCACGTTGTGGTTGGGCATTACATATTCTGTTGCAGCAGTAAGCAATTTATTTTTTTAATTATTACATTTATTACTTTTTCTTAAATTTAAAAGGTAAACATAAAATATTTTTGTGGTGATTGTATTTTTTTTATTTCTAAGTTATATCTTCATATTTATAGGCATTAACACATTCTTAGAAATTGTGTTACTTTTAAAATGACAATTCTTTAAAAAAAAATTATGAATTTATTGTGTACATTTATTATGGTTTTATATGCATTTTTAATACAAAAATATATTTCATTTAAATAATTTTTTTTAATGTATGTAATATTTTCTAAAAATAAATATTTTAAATATTGGCTTCTGAAAATGCTGCAGCGTAAATTGTGATATTTATAACTATATTATTGAATAGCAGTAACAATATGATGAATTTATATTTGTTGAATTCACATAAGTCATTTTGGGAATTTTCTAGATGGTAACCTTTGAGATATATGGGACATATTGCATTTATGTATATGAAATAAACATAAACATTAATGGCAATATACAGAGGAAATTCAAATACCTTACATAATTATCAGTTACACAGTTTTCTAATTTGTTATTATTACATAAAAAATATTTTAATAAAATGACAAGAAATTTGAAATTTTAATTTATCAATGAGATTTATATTTTTTGTATAAAAATGTGAGAAAAATATTTTGTTCAGATATAATTTATATCAAATTAAAATGCAAATTTAATATATAACTTTCATGAATAACATTAAAATGCTATTTTTGTTACATACAAATTTGAAATGCTCTATAGTTAAAATTTTGGATTGATTTGATTTTTGTAAAGAAAATGCCGATAGAAACATATTTCATTTCCCCCAAATATTACATCTGATGATGCATAAAGTAGTTATAACTGAAGACTATAAAAACTTAAACAATACCAAAAGTACTTGCTTAAATTTTATATCATTTATTATTTTTCATTTGCATTTTTCATTATAAAATAATGTTATTTACAATAATTATCCTATTTTTAACTATTTGAAGATGATTCTGTTTTATTATATTATTCTTTTAACAATTGCTAAGAAGCAATTTAATTTATATAAACAATTGTTTATATAAATCATTATAGTTTATATAAACAATCCAAATTAATTAAATTAAACAATTGTTAAGAAGTAGTGTCAACATATTGTTAAGAAGCAAAATTCTATATTTGTTAGTATTATTAGGAACATTATTTATTTTCAAATAAATAAATGTTAAAACCTATTTTTTTAATAGAACCAATGCAAAACAAATATTGCTAGATTAAACTTTGTAGTTATAAAGTATTAGACAGTACTATTAACAAATCAGATTCAGGGTTCAATTGTGGAACATACTAGGTAAAGTACTATAAAATACTAAAATTCAAAATTTTATTTTTTTATCATTATACAAGTTTATTAAAAAAAGTAATTAATTATCTCTTTCTTTATTTTTTATATGATGAATAAAGTTAAGTTAAATAAATCTTAAACATTTTTAAAGTAAAAATAATGAACCTTTTCTTATTGATTATTTAACAGAAAATAATATTCTTTCTTTTCTTATTAGGAATAAAATAAAAAAAAAAACCATCTAAGTCTCAATACAAAACTAAAATTCCTCTAATATAACTTGTGTATATTACAAAAATTTCCAGAATTTTATAAGTATTGTAAAATCAGATTTAATATAGCATAACATAATATATATTATAAATTTAAAAATATGATTAATGTTTAAAAAATTTAGATTATAATAAACATTATATCCAATAAAGAAATATCACGTTATTATTTAATTATTAAAAAGATACTATTTACACTGAGATTTAATTTAATAATATGTACTTTCATTATATCAAATCTCAATATAAATAATACATTTTTCATTGCAAAATAAAATTTACATTTAGTTATTAAGAACATACTGCCAACATAATTGTGTGTGTTAAGATTAGCTTTAATCCACATTTTTTCTCTCTAATATCTTCAATAAGGAAATAATTTTAAAATTTAGCACTTTCACTTTTACTGTGTAACACACACAAATTCCACATTAGTTTAAAATTGTTTATTCTTAATAATTTCAATTTCTAACTTATTCAAGTAAACAGTCTTGGAAATTAAAATGTGGGCTAATATTATCAATTGCAAATGCAATTTCTATCAACTTATAAATTAAATGATTTAATGATTGATTTGAACTAGGAATTTTTTCTAAATTATTTCAAATTTATGACTAACATATTGTTAAGGCTGCAATGACCTGGTTGGTTAAGGCCTCATTCATATTATATAAAGGTAATAAATTCAAAACCCAACTTAACTGAAGAGCTTGTGTTTTCAAAGGTGTCTGGGTCATTTAAATAGGTCAAAGTACTCCAAGTGGATTAATACAAGTGGATAATTTAGGGGGGTGGTGTCAGTCGCCTTCACATGGTGCCCTCTGTTTTCACTAAACGACTGACTCTTGTCGCTTTGTGCAGCCTACTATGTTCTTTCGACTTCAGTATCATATTGCTGCTGTTTTTTTTAAAGGTCTTTTTCAAGGTCCGGACTAGGGCTATACACTTTAACTGTTTGGGTTTGAAGAACTCTCCAATCTGCCCTTTTTGTGGACTAGAGGACATGACTGGTGACCACCTTTACACTTGCCCTGGACTTTCGGACGTCACAGTTAGAAATTCTGCAGAAGATGACTTTTCATTCACCTCAAGATTGTATTGGGCTGCCTGACAGAGACTGATGGTTGAAAAACCAAGGTCGGGCGTAGGATAAAAAAAAAAAAAGATTAATACCACTGGGGATATACACATATCAAGTATTAACGGTTGTTTAATCCATGCTTTTAAATTTAGAAGATTCCAATCCAGCTGCTTCCACCTAACTAATAGAGCCTAATGTTGGGTTATGTAAGAAAAATTTGCTGGTGCAAAAACAAACATTGCTTTATTTATCATAAATGTGTGCTTTTTTTTGTGGTAAGCATTCTGTGGTATCATTTCATTGTAATTTTTCAACTTTAAAAATTTTATCTATTACTAGTTACATAACTAAAAGCCATTATTAGTGAATTAATAGTAAACAAGTTTATAATGAAAAAATCCTTATAAACAATTTAATACTTAACTAACCTAATGCAATATTAATTGTTAATAAATTTTATCACTCGATTTAACAGCACTTCATTACTCATATGACAACAAAGTCTGAATACTTTAAACATAATCATTCATAATTATAAACTTTATACAAGAAAACAATGATTTTATTAATGGTTTGATTTTAGGCTAGTATGTGGCCATCTATTCCTTTGGTAGTATCTCAAGCAACTATTGGAACTGCTATGGGTATAGCAACTTCTCTTCAAATGATTGGTATTGGATTCTCAAATTTAATAGTTGGGGAAATTCAAGGAAAGAAACATGAGTCAGTATTTTTTATTCATTATGGTTATTATTTAATTTAATTTTGTATAAAAATTAAGTTTACATCATATATTTAAAAATTACTGTTTTGATTAAAAATGAAATCTTTAATTTATCTCTGTCATATCACACACACAATAACTTTTGTGTCAATGAGCTCTTGGATTGATGAAGAAGCACTTAAAATCATTGAATCATATTGATGCCTATGATTTTATGCTATTCATTTAATGATAAATTGTGTTGTCTTAATTGTAATGGATTTTTGTATACAAAATAAAAATTTATATGTCTGCCAAATTTATGACATGCATTGAGAAAAAATATTAAATTTGTAATTTTGCAATATCAACTAGTTATTTTTAAATTTTGCACTAACTGTCGATAAATCAAGATTAGTTTAACGTAATGTCATAAATTACCGATTATCTGTGGTATTGCATAGTGCTACTATTACAGATAAGCCAATTCAAAGGATAATTATTAAAATATGAAAAAAGATTTATATATTAATACAAATATGCATTGAAATAATTTAGATATAAATATTATAAACATAAATTGTGCTATAATAAAATTATTAAATTCTTACAAATTTAATTCTATAAAATATCATTAGAAATTTTCATTTTTTAATTGTAATTGTTAATTGTAATTTCTTATTTGTTATGGAATAAGAGTTTTTTCTTTGAAATAAATTTTAAAAAATGCTTTAATTTATGTGAAGCTTTTATTTCTATTAACTTTCTTACTTATTGAATTGAATTGAATTGAATTGAATTATATTTTGAACATTAAGTATAAGTGTTTTCATATACACATTTTTAAAAAAGCTGAAAATGTAATAATAATTACTAATTATTATGACTTAATTTCTTCCTCATATTTATGTATTATAAATATTATAAATTATTACTTTCAGTAGATATGTACAAAAATATGTTTGAATGAAATGAAGTAAATAATTATGAATATCTTCAAAAACTTACTGACTAGTTTTCATTAATTTTTCCTTGCATTTAATTGAATGATAGGGAAGACATTTTTTCCAAACAAATTTTGATTGGTTAGTTAATTAAATTTTATTTTTTTAATTAAATGTATTTTACATTTTTCATTTTTTGTAAACTGCTGTTTTTTATATCTAAGAATTCTGTGAATTAAACCAGAATTACTTAATGAAAATATATTTATTTTACAATTTATTATAATGCCATCTTACAATTTTTTATAGCTTGCCTCACGATGAAACTTTATTGAAATGGAAGTATGTCATGATATACTTATTAGTAAACATCTTAGCATGTGTAGCAACATCAATAGCTCTTAATATTGATGATGTAAGAAAGGTAAAAAAATATTTTAATACAAATGCCTAGAATTTTTAATATGATTTTTGTTAGATTCTCAAAGTTTGTATTTAAAATTAATATTAGTATAATCATATTTTTGATCGTCTTGAATATATGGCATGAAGTTCTTTATGAAATTGATAATTTAAATCATTAACTATGCAAATTATAACTTTTTACAAATTCCCATTAATTGATCTGACTCAGTTATTGTAATTCGATAAATTTAATTATATGAAATTAATTTAAGGAGTGGTTGGTCGGGTTTTATGGTACAAGGTCCAAAAATGCACATGCTGTAGAATTTAAGGAGTGAAGTTCTTGGTTCATTATAAGCTATTAGTCTAGACTTTTTTTCAATACTTAATGTAACTTGCAGTTGACTGAATCTCTATTTTAAAATGATATATATAAATATGCTAATTGTGATAAAATTATGATGTAAAATTTATTGTGAGAATTTATTTTGCTATGCTATTTGTTAAAAAAAATCTGTAATTAATAATGTTATATATTTCAAATATTTAGAATGTGTGATCATTTTTACAAATACAACCCATACCTGCACATATATGCTTGCAAAATGACTCTCATCACTGTTGATTACAAATTATTAATAAATATTAATGGTAAAAAGATTTATTTATTGTTTAACAAAAGTAGTAACAAAATCTCATTAAAACTGTTATCTGAGGCATCTGGTATTGAAATATTTTCTATCTGTATCTTATTTTCTATGTTTTGTTCTAATTTCAAATTTGTAAAATTTTTAATTAATTTTTCATTACAAAAATTGGAAAAAAATGAAAATATTTCTGCAAAAAATGCCTTTTTTACATAATTTAATTACTGTCATTGGTATATTGTTTATTAGCTTGTTTGAAAGCTTTTTTAACTTGAGACTTTATATGAAATTAATATATTATAGTTTTTTTTGTAACCTTATAATAAAGTTGGTTTTAAATTCTATTAACAAGATAGTTATTTTGATTATAATATATTGATACGATGAGTCATATACTAGGTCAATTAAGTTTTTGTTATGTGTTTGATCAATTAAGTTTTTGTTATGAAAATGCATTGGTAATATTTGGATTTTTTGATAAAAAAGTTATTTAGAAGATAAGATTGATTTTCTGATTCACTTTACAGCTTATGATGAAAATTTATTTCCATTAAACTGAAATAAATTATATAGCCTCATTTTATTCTTTATGAAAATAATTATATAATATTACACACAATTTTCAGAAAATTTTATTTTGAAATCCCTAATCTGTTATTGATATTAATGTCCAAATATTTTGTGTAGCTAAATTTTTAAAATTATTTTATATTTTCTTATTATATACAATAAATTTATTCTAAAAGTATGGGCGAAATTATATTCGTTTCTAAGATATAATACATTTACTTGGAAGTTTTCTAATCTTCACTTTAAAAGAAGAAACCTATACCTTGTTTTCCTTAAGATAAATTGAGAATTGTTCATAAAAATCACTAATATAATTTTCGCTCTAATTTTAGGATGGTGTTTTAAATCTCAGTCGTAAAGAAGCAAGAGAAAAATCTGAACAAGATTTACAAGCTAATACTGATACTGAGGCTCTTGTGGAGTCCTTGAAAGCAATCAATGATTGAGCTTATTCAATTCATTTAAAATGTAACAAAAGTATTCAAATAATAATTTAATTTGTCTTAAAAAGTAGCAATTTTTGTTAGTCTTTTTATGAAGGAAAAATGTTACTAACTTTATGAAATTTTTTTGAATATTTTCCTGTTTATTAAATGTATGTAAACAAATATTTATTACATAGAATGTTAACTTTTTGATTTAACAAATGTCAATCCTGAACTTTTAAAACCATATCATTCTTCAATATTTTTTTTTTCTTTTTTTACTGGTTTTTGTGTGCAAATTGCTTTTTAATGATTAAATTTATAACTTAATGATATATTTGATTATTAATAAATTATTATTACTTTCTTTTTTAATTTGTATATTTAAATAAAAATCATTTATTGAATAATTACATAAGTTAGAAAACTTTTTTTTATTCAAGACACTATTTTTTCAGTGTTAACTTGCTTTTCTTATATTTTGATATAATGAACATATTTTATTCTTTATTAGTATTTCTCTTAGTTTTAATAATTAGGCAATTAATATTGACTGTTAAAATATCTAATCTAAATAATATTTTAAATGATTAAATTTAAATTTTGAAATTTTTATTAATATACTGTGTTTCTTAAGTTTTATGCTTAATTCTTTTAATCTTATGTTTGTATATTTTGAAGAATTCTTTGTGAATACAGATTAAAATTATATTTAAATGTTAAATTTTGAAAAAAAAATCAAGCTCTTGTTTAAATATTTTGTGTGTTTTACTTCAAAACTATACCTACAACAGTTCTTTTGTTGCATATGGGTAAAATATAATTGCTGATGTTTTAATTGCCAATAATTTTATTAATATAAAGTGAAAATATATATATGCATACCAAAGAAAGTTACATCGATTTAAAGTTTTATTTACTAAATACTTTTTTATTTTACTTCTACTTTATTGTGATGTATTTTAATATGAGTGTTTATTGTGTTTTATCTTATTTTCTGTGCTAATTGCTATTAACTATGCTTAAACATTTTAACTGTATGTACCAACTTTGCATCTTTCTTAAAAAGTTGCCTAATTTTTAGCTGGATTTTGTGTTTTCTGAATTGCATTACAATTTTCTAATTTTCTGACTATTGAACACAGTAAATACTGTAAAGCTTTTTTAGACAATAAAAAGCAACCCAAAGTCATGACAATTTTTTTTTTAAATCTTTAAATTCTAAGAAAGGAAAAATAATTTGCTTGAGCTATGAATTATAAAAATATTTTTATGCTATTTGTGAGTTTTTGAAATTTTAAATAGAAATACTTAAAAATGATAATTAAATAAAAAAAAAATCTGATATTCACACCTTTCTTATGTTAATTATCATAATACGATTTATTATTATTGGATACTTCAATTTTAAATTCTTAAATTTTATTATTTGTTTATAAGATATAAAATGTTCATAATAAATTAAAAGTTATTCTTAACTATATGTTCATATTTAATTAAATGGTTAACCATTTTTCTAAAAATTAAAAACGCTTTAATGAAAGCATGATTATAAAGTTTTAGAAGCTATATTTGATTATTAAATTTATTTACTAATTAAAAATTTAATTTTATTGTTAGATAAGAATATTATCCAAAATATTATTTAATATAACTACAAAAAATAATTGATGTGATTTTAAGCTGTAATTATGTCACTGGAAACACTCTTCAAACAAATTATAGCATAGTTTACAAAAATCTTTAAATACCACATACGATCCTTTCGATTACATTTACTAGTTTTTATGAAAAAATATCGATAAATTTATTTTTTAAATTTTCTTTACAAAGATTGGCATGTTCTTTCTTTAGAGTTTTTTTTTTTTTTCTAGAAATTTTATTTAATTATGTTTTATGATTTCACGATAGCTTCTCTTTAATGACTTTAAACTATGATAACCAACATAATTATATAATTTAAATTAAAATATAACATTTTTACAAGAATATCTCAATTTGTATTCCTAAATGATTTCTTATTTTGTTGTATTTTGTATTAAAATTTACTATTATATTTAAAAAAAAATTTTACAAGGATATTTTAGTTTGTATTCTTGAATGATTTATTTTTATAATAAAATTTGAAAAGAAATAAACTTATGATTTTTTATGAATGGTTTAATTTTCAATATCTAAATTTGTGGGGGAATATATTTAGACTGTTGTTAGTACCACAATTTTTAATAACATACCTTATTTTTTATAATATGTATATATTTTGTTCCATTTAAAAATTCAAGTTTAGATTTTAACTTGTAATAGAATATATATAAAATATGAAAATACTTTTTAAAATTTTATTATTTAGTGCTGAATCAATTTTTTACTGAAATTTAAAAGAAAAAAATATTTAAAATTTATGTTAAATTAAAAGTAAAACAAATCATTATTAAAAATTATGGAGAGAAATCATTAAATTAGGCAAATTGAGATACTCTAAAAAAAGAAAGGGTGATTATTATGAAATGAATTTTTGATTGTCATTTAAGTTAGTTAATCCTAATAACATATTACTTAATGAAAAATTATTTAAATCATTTTTATCTAGAGTTGTTTTTATGAACTTTTTTTTGTTGTAGTAAAATAAGCTTGTCATATTTCTCTTTTATCGATGTTTATTTTTGTATCTGTTTAGTTTTTGTGTTATTCTTCTTTCCTTATATATTGTATAGTCTGAATAATATATATTTAATAGTATCTGAAAACAGTTATTCTCAATCAGATATTGTTATTTGATATTATTTTTTATAATTTATATTAATGTATTATCTCTATGTGTTCCTCAAAATAAAAGAGATTGTATTTGTTTCAAGTAGACATAAGTGTGTAATATTATGTTTTCAAAATATTTATACAAATGTATTTTTCATGTGATCTTGTGATAATGAATGAGTGTTATTTATAACTATTTAAAGATAATAAATATATTTTCATATTTATAATGCTTCTTTATTTTAAATTGATTATTAAAATAATCAACCTTAAATAACTAGGATAAAAATAAGCAATATATATTGGTTTCTAAAAATGGTATTTAATTCCTGCCATAAAAATAATATTTCAATTTAAATAATATTTCTGGATTTCTAAATAAATTCTCTGCATTTTAATGTTCTCTTTAGTAAATTTTCTTTTTTATTGTATTATTAGTTTAAGTTCAAAGAAGCAAACTTTGTTATCTGATTCAACAGATAAATTTAGTGATAAATATCTTCTTCTTCCTACCCCTCCTTCCGTTTTTTTAGTATTAATAAGCAAATTTTTGAGTAATTATTGGATAGTACTATTTCAATGAAATTTTACTTTCTGATGACTCATCAATATTTAAAAGGTAGATTTTTATTGGACTTAGAGTGAAAAAATCTAAATTCACATTATAACTGTTCTGTAACTGTATAACTTCGTATGAAACTGGAATTTTCTGTAAAATATTAAAAAAAATTCTTTATTTATAAATTTTGTACTTAAATCATTGGAAAAATCAAGTTGAGATTTACCGACTGATATTGGAGATAAGAATAAGACTGAATTTGCTGAACACTTATAAAAACGGTATTAGTTATGCTATAAGGTAATATAAAAACAATATACTTAAATAAAAATGGAACATGAAAAATATTTTTTGAAAGATTTTATTTTGTAATGGACTTATGGTTATGTATTTTACTACTTAACAAAGACAAATATTGTGAATAGATGTATATTGTGAAAATTTTTCATAATTAAAAAGAATAATTCATCCATATGGGATGAAAATAATTTTAAATTGTGGATTTAATATATTTTTATCATATATTTTTTGCAAAGGTAAAAAAATTTAAATTTATGAAGTACATGAAAAGAAAATAAATTAGCTTATTATTTTAGTTTATTATATTTAATTGTCATTTAATATTTAGTCAGTTATATTTCCATTATTAAAATTTATTTATCATTCATGTAATTATTTCATTTATTTGTTTTCTCCCTAACAAATTTTCATTGACTGCTGAGATTTTAACAGATTATTTTCTAAATTGTATTTGTGATTTTGTCAATTCACTACAAATTTAAGAAATTATATTTAAATTTATCTCTTGTCACAATTCTAATTGGATTTCATTAATTCCTGTTTTCTCTTTGGTTAAGAAAAAATGTTCTCTTACTAATCAATATTTCTTTCAAATTCAGTTTCTTAACAGAAATGTTACATTGTATGTGAATTGTTTTTAACTAAAAGGCTAATATGTAAAAAAAAAATGCAAGAAAGGATAATTTAAAACTTTTAACAAAAACTTAAAAATAATCTAAAATTTAAATATTTATGTTGTTATTAATCCCAGATGGTCCAATTCCAATACTAGAGCAACTCCACAAGTCCATAAACACATGGGAAATCCAAAAACATAAGGGGTTTTGAAAAACCTCTTCCAGGTCAAAAATCAAGCAGCTCAAGATATTCTCAGACGATTCCTGTTCAGCTTAACATTTTGTGCATAGACTAAAAGTTTTTTTAATTCTGCACATATTTGAGGCACCTATGTGACCACTGACAAAGCATGAAATACAAGTCTGTTGGCCTCTAGGTCCCTCAAAAATCAAGGCACTACCAGGGCTTTTTTTATGATACCAATTTTGAGTAGGTGGAACACTCCTGACATCCATAAGCGTTTTCTTACTCTCAATAAAAATCTCATCAAAGGTGGATGGCAAAACAGGTTGTGAAGGTTCCAACTAGGCAGCCTTAGCCAGCGAATCAGCAATCTCCTTTCTCTTAATGCCAATGTGTGACAGGATCCACTGAAAATGAAAATTGATTTTAAAATTCTTTGTGAGCCTGTAGAATCATTCAATATTGAACTTCCAGCTCTGTCACCAACTTTTATCCAATTGCTTAGGTGTTGGATTGAAAACTTGCTATCTGTCAGAATCCATACATGCTCAGAATCAGGCTCGGAAATATTCTCAACATAACTCTGTTGATTCCTTTTGTTGTGATTTTTAATATATCATCTTGTAAAAATTTCAAAAAACATATTCTTTCTTTCTTGTTTATTAATATAAGGTAATTTTATTAATATTAAGAATAATATCTCTACAATATTTTAAACATTACTATGATTTGTATATCCATTTAATTTAATAAGAAAGTGTTATACCAGTTTTCATTTTAATTGAAATTATTAAAAATATGTTTGCAGAACAGTTAAAAGAAATTTAGTTGAAATGCTTTCAGTATGATAATTATGCAGCCATATACATCAACCTGAAATGTTGTGGAAAATATCAATCCGCAGCAACCCACTTGGTACTGCCTGAACGCTAGAGGGCGTTCTTTGCAACTTGTATTTTGTATTTGTTATATAGTTTTTAGTCGCACTTTTGTTTTTTGCTTGCTTTTGTAGGAGAACTATGTTTCTCAGCTCGGGTCGATTTAATCGGCCAAAAGTATTTGTTATATTTTATCTGTTATTAAATATTTGTTACGTTTTCAATTGCGTATTTATTTAGTATACTTATGCAGTGCCTTCACCGGATCTATTTAGTTTTTAGTTTGATATATATATATATTTTTTTTTTCATGGTGCATCGGCCGGGAAACGGCACTGCACTTCTTTGTTCGTAAATCGTAGAAAGCCTTCATTGCTGTTATAGTTTGATTCGATCAGCATTCTGTTGTGCTTCATTTATAGTTCTCCGCCTTTTGTGGGAATATCGTTGCTTCTTCCATCGATTGGATATTTATTACTGGAAAATAATTAGGGTGAGTTGTTTATTCTTGATTTATATATTAGTTAATATGGATACCGAAAAAATTAAGAACAAACGTAAAGCTCTTAAAAGCAGTGCTACTAGATTTGTTAAAAACTTAGATGTCACTTTACTTAATGAAACTAATGTCAATACTTTAGAAATATTATATAATCAATTAATTGAAAAAATTGATAGTCTTAAAATTGCTGATAATGAGCTTCTTAGTGTTATCGATGCTAAAGATATTGAGAGGGAAGTCGAACATTGTGAGATTTTTATGGAAAATTTAATATCTTATAAATGTAGAATTACACAAAAAATAAAATCTCTTACTCCTCCAATTGTGTCACCTGTTATTGACACTACTGATGCGCTTAGTTCAAAGGTAGAACAGTCTAGACAATCAGTTAAATTGCCAAAATTAACTGTTAATAAATTCTATGGTGACCACAGATCTTGGTTAGAATTTATCAGTCAGTTTGAAAATGCAATCGATAAAAATAGTAGTTTATCTAAAATTGAAAAACTAATTTACCTTAAAAGCCTAGTAGGAGGTGCAGCAGCGAAAGCTATTTCCGGTTTCGCATTAACAGAAATTAATTATGATGCAGCTTTAGAACTGTTAAAATCTCGATTTGGACAAAAGAATTTACTCATTAATGCGCATTTAGGATCTCTGCTAAGCTTAACTCCCATAAAAAATACAAGCGATACGAATAGTTTAAGAAAATTGTACGATCGTGCGGAAACAGAAATTAGGAATTTAGAAAGTTTAGGTATAAGCTCGGAATCATATGGTAATCTTTTAACCCCGATAATTTTAAAAGTATTACCCGCTGATTTAACCTTAGAATTTAGTAGAAAAAGTAAAAATGATGATTGGAATTTGGGATCTCTTCTTCAGTTTTTAGGTGAAGAAATACTAAGTCGCGAAAGAGCTCTCTCTTTCCATCCTCCTGCTAAAGAAAAACAAACTTCAACTCCCCCTTTTCAAGACCGCAGTAGTGGGGCCTTCGGGTCAAAGTTCTCCCACCGCGACGCTTTTCGAAAACCGAAAGGCAATAATTCTTCGGCGGCTGAGCTTTTAGTGAGTCACACAACACCTAATAAATGTGTTTTTTGTAAGGAGAATTCGCACGACTCTTTTTCCTGCGATTCAGTCAGCATAGAAATGAAGCGCGATTATTTGAAAAGAAATAAGCTTTGTTTCTTTTGTTTTTCGAGTGGACACCCAATTTCATCTTGTTTAAAACTTAAAAAGGATAAAGGATGTTCATTTTGTGGCTCAAAATCACACCCAAAAACCCTTTGTTACAAGTATCATAATAATTCTAACGAAGCAGTTTCTATCACACAAGAAGAAAATAATGACATCATTACTAACTTGTCTTCTTGTAAAACCGAAACTAAATTGCAAAAAGTTTTATTGCAAACTGCGTCAGTTATTGCTCGTAATGGAGACCAGTATAGAAAATGTCGTTTATTGGCCGACACAGCGGCGCAGCGAACTTTTATTGAAAAAGAGCTTTCGAAATTATTGAAACTTCCAGTGATTCGAAAAGAAAAACTTTCTGTTTATTCCTTCGGGAACCAATCTCCTATTGAAAAAACATTTAATGTAGTTAGATTAAGATTAGAAAATGAGGAAGATCGAAATTCATATTTAGAAATCGAGGCATTGGAAACGGAAAAAATATCCACTGCTCATATTCCCCCGCCTGACATAAACATCACAATTCACAATAAACATTTAAGAAACTTAAAATTAGCGGATACATGTAATAAAGATGTTGAAATTTCCATTTTAATAGGCGCGGACTATTATTATAATATTATGACGGGTAGAATAAAACGAATTAATCGAAAACTTGTAGCTGCTGAATCTCTCTATGGCTGGTGCTTAATTGGAGTCGCAGAGACTTCTAACAAAAATTTCAGGGATACTTTCACTATGAAAGTAGTAATAGAAGAAGACATTTCGAAACAATTAGAGACATTTTGGCAAATAGAAAATCTAGGAATCGAACCAACTAACGATAATCTAAATTGTAATAATAACAAAATTTCGCGAGAATTTGAAGAGAATATTCGGTTTCGAGATGGTAGATATGTAGTTAAATTTCCCTGGAAGGATAATTTAAAAGAATCACTTGATAATAATTATGATGTTGCGTATGGAAGATTTTCAAAATTGTGTTATAGGTTTCAAAATGATATCTCCTTATATAATGAATATAAAAATGTTGTAGATAATTACATAGATCAAAACATTGTAGAACCTGTTCCCGAGTCTTGTGTAGTAGATAGTGCAGAATTTTATTTGCCGCATAGGGCAGTTATTCGTCATGATAAGGTGTCTAGCAAACTCAGAATTGTTTTTGATGCTTCCTCACATGAAAGAGGCAAGCTTTCATTAAATGACAGTTTGTATGTAGGTCCTAATTTGTATCCTGATTTATTTGAACTTTTATTGTCCTTTCGAAAACATCCAATCGCATTTACAGTAGATATTAAACAAGCATTTTTGAATATAGAGATAGATGAATCAGACAAAAATGTAACAAAGTTCTTTTGGACTGACAATCCTTTTTCACTTTCGGAGTCTTTAAAAGTTCTCAGATTTAATAGAGTTTTATTTGGAATAAACAGCTCACCCTTCCTCTTAAGTGCAACAATTAAACATCATTTGAAAAAATATTCTTCTCTTTTTCCACAAACTCATGAACTTTTGAACAACTGTTGTTATGTTGATGATATCATAGGAGGACAAAATACTGTTTCATCTGCCTACACAACTACTGTTGAATGTGCCCAGATTTTTAGCGAAGCGAATATGCCTTTACATAAATGGGCTACAAATTCTGTGGAGTTACGTGAACTTTGGATGAAAAACGGCTTCTCTACTGAAACAAAATCGAGCCCAATCGGTCAAAATATGATAAATTATAAAGTGCTTGGCATTTCCTGGGATACTGATAGAGATTTGTTTTATTTTGATATAGAAAATCTATTATCCTTTGTATCGAAAGGGACTGACACAAAAAGATTTCTGTTGCAAGTTGCTGGTCGAATCTTCGATCCAATAGGATTTGTGACTCCCTATGTGATTCGTTTGAAAATTCTTATTCAGAAAGTATGGGAATTAGGTCTTTTCTGGGATCAAGAAATGCCGCAGATTGTACAAAGGCCATTTAGAGAATGGTGTCTTGAATTGAAGGAACTTAGTTTAGTGACAATTCCTCGTTTTTATCATTTCACAGATTTAGATGCAATTGATGTGCAATTTCATTCCTTTTCGGACGCATCTAAAAAGGCCTATGGTGCAGTATTATATTTTCGTGTCGTCAAGGTTGACGGGACTGTTGTAACTAGTTTTGTCTCCTCGAAAAGCAGGGTTGCTCCATTAAAGACACTTTCTCTGCCTAGATTAGAATTGATGGGAGCACTGCTTTCTGCTAGGCTGTGTGATAAAGTTTCCAAAGCATTAAAGTTGCAGAAACCTTGTTATTTTCATACAGATTCCTCTATCGTTTATCATTGGATCAAGGGTGAACCGTCCCGTTTCAAGCCATTCGTCAAAAATAGGATAGAAGAAATTCAAAAGTTGACTGAACCATCGAAATGGAATCATTGCCCTGGGAAAGAAAACCCAGCTGATATTTTAAGCAGAGGGATGTCAGTTAAGGAATTGAAGAATAGCGAACTTTGGTGGCATGGGCCATCTTGGCTTAAGCAAGCAGAGCAATTTTGGCCCAAAATCAAAATGAAAAATGTAAGAAATCAGGACTTAGAATATAAAAGTAAATTTAGTGACATTTCACAAAATAAAATTGTCCTCGAAAATCGTGAAAAACTCATAAATATTGATAAATTTAGCAGTTATCTCAAAATATTGCGAGTAACTGCCTTTGTACTTCGATTCGTAAACAATGCTAGAAACACTTTAAAGACAAAGGGTGCCCTAGAAACTGATGAACTAAAAATGTCAGAAGAATATTGGATTAAAGAAACCCAAAAAGAAGCGTATGGACCCGAGTTGACAGATTTAGAAAAAACTCAAAGAGTTAGTGATTGTTCAAAGATTTGTTCTCTAGTACCATTTTTAGATGATAGGAATATTTTACGAATAAAGGGTAGATTAGGCGAATCAGAACTTTCCCTGGGTGAAAAACAACCTATTCTTTTACCCAAAAACTCAAAGTTCTCAGAATTATTAGTTATGCATGAGCATACAAAGAATTTTCATAGTGGAGTAACAACTACTCTTGTAATAGTCAGAAGGAAGTTTTGGATAGTGAAAGGGAGACAACTCGTCAAGAGTGTTATCAATAAATGCTTAGTTTGTAGGAAATACAATGTTAAGCCAGCTAACCAAATAACAGCGCAACTTCCAAAAGATAGAATTTTAGAAAATCCTCCCTTTGAAATTTGTGGTCTTGACTTTGCAGGACCAATATTTTACAAATGTGATAAAGAGGTCAGAAAAGCTTATTTTGCAATTTTTACCTGTGCTGTAACTAGAGGAATACACTTAGAATTAGTGTCATCGATGTCTACAAAACATTTCTTACTCGCTTTTCGGAGATTCATTTCCAGGCGAGGTAGTTGCAGCGTTGTTTATTCAGATAATGCTAAAACGTTTAAAGCTGCAAACCGAGACTTCATGGACTTTTTCAACATTTTACAGCATTCGGAATTTAAAGATTTCATTTCATCTCGTGGGATTACATGGAAATACATCGTTGAAAGAGCTCCCTGGTGGGGCGGATTTTATGAACGGCTCGTGAAATCAGTAAAAGATCCACTCAGAAAAATTCTTGGGAAAGCTCTCCTAACGTTCGAAGAACTAGCAACGATTATAACTGAAATCGAATATGTTATCAACTCGAGACCTTTATCTTATGTGACAGATAAATTTTCTGAGCCCGATCCTTTAACACCTCTTGATTTCTTGCAATATGGAAGAAAAAATCATGATTATCCTCTTCACTTCGCTGAATTAGCAAATAGTCTGTCTAATAGAGAATCTTTGATCAAGAGAAAACAATATCAAACCGTTCTTTTGAAACATTTTTGGATCAAATGGAAAGAACAATACCTTCTCGATTTGAAAACTGTGCATCGTTATAAGTCACCAAATGTTTGTCCAGAAGTGAAGATTAATGATGTTGTGCTCGTCGAAGGATCCTCTAAATCCAAACTGCTATGGGACTTAGGAATAGTTCAAGAAACTTTTCAAGGTAGAGATGGACACGTTAGAGCCTGTATTGTTAAAACCAAAAAGGGACTTTTCAGAAAACCAGTACAATTGATATACCCTTTCGAACTGAACGAGTGAACTGGTTTTTATGTATCCTTTATTGATATTTTTGAAAAATTTATTGAAAATACCTTTATTTGTAACCTGAATTCTGTATAAGTTTGATTGTAATTTAATTGATTCATATGTTTTGATTGTAAATTTGTATATTTTTATACTTCTAATGTTCAAATCTTAAGTTTTAAAATGTTGATATAATTTAGTGATTTGTGAAATTTTCAATTTTTTTCCTATTTGTAATTACAGTAATTTGTTCAAAAATTTAATAATTTGTTCGCCAACATTGAATAATTTTAATCCTTATAAAAGCTGTTTTATATAAATATTTGTTTAAATGTAGTTAAGCAAACTGGAATAATCTTGTGTATAAGTTTGTGTAATCTTTGAGTATTAACCATTTAATATTAGTTTATTTTTGTCAATTTGTAACTAAAGTTTTCTTGTATTTGTTTTATTGCAATAATTCTATAGATACTATTGATGAACTCTTTGGAGAGTTCATGGTGGGGAGCTGTGGAAAATATCAATCCGCAGCAACCCACTTGGTACTGCCTGAACGCTAGAGGGCGTTCTTTGCAACTTGTATTTTGTATTTGTTATATAGTTTTTAGTCGCACTTTTTTTTTTTTGCTTGCTTTGGTAGGAGAACTATGTTTCTCAGCTCGGGTCGATTTAATCGGCCAAAAGTATTTGTTATTTTGATCTGTTATTAAATATTTGTTACGTTTTCAATTGCGTATTTATTTAATATACTTATGCAGTGCCTTCACCGGATCTATTTAGTTTTTAGTTTGATAGATATATATTATTTTTTTTCTCAAATGTCATTCTCTTGTAAATAAAAAAGTCAGTTTATCTCTTTGAATAATATCATAGAGAACTAAATATTTATCAATGCAAAATATTTTTAAACAAAATGATTATTTACTTTTTTAAAGTATGAATTTAAAAAGTCCTTTGTTTTATATCTTTTTGTATTTTGCAAGCAAATGTGCGTACATGATATTTATTAGTTTTCAAATATTTAACTATAGTTATTATGTTTGATATTTTTGCATGTGAGCAATATCAAGCTAAATATAGTTATCTTATTTATTTCACTATTTTCCTAAGTGTAAATGAAGTATGATTGTTTTTTTTTTATAAATTTACTTTGTCATAAGGTTTAATTTGGTCTATAAATCGTTTATTTCTGCTCATACAAATGTTCTGCTTTATAATTATTTTTCTCATGTGACTGGCCAAAAGTGTATTTGTGTAATTTACAAATTTAGAACTATTTTAAATTAAAAAATTATTTAAACACCTATAATTGGTGATTTTGCAAATTTACAGATATTTTTAAAAATAATTTTTGCAATTTTCCCTCTTTTTCTTTTTTTTCCCCTTTTATTTCTTTCTTTTTTTGCATCAAAAAAGTAGTGTAATCAATTTTATTTCACAATTCTAAATAGTGCGCGAATATTAATATCATTTGTCAAATGCATACCTTATTTATAAATGGTTAATGAGAATTTTTATTTTTAATTTACAAAAATAAAACTAACTTATTCGTTTGAATTATAAAATTAACTAATGTCATAAAAGTGCGATGATGCAACTCTAAACTGATTAAGAGTTGTTATTAATAATTTCTACAGGTACATTCTCTTGCCATAATTAGTAATAAATCTTAAACTTTAATTAAATTGCCTTAGATTTTATAATAGGTAATCTTGAAAAGTTTGTATACTAGGAAAAGTTTCATTACATTATTTGATTAAAATTTGTCTTTCTTGTAATATAATGTTAATTTATTTCAACCTTTTATGATTCATGAAAATGTATTTAATTTTTATTTAAAAGAAACAAATAATCTATTGATGATATATTTTAAAAATTTTAAGTTTGGGGGAAAATATTTAATTTTTTAATGGACCTTTGTATATTTAATATCTATGGTAAGCTTCTCATTTCATTCAGAAAATATGATAAATACAAAGTATTTATTATGGACTGTGAAAATAAATATTTCACTTCTTTTTAACCAGACCAAATTTTATACACTTTTAGAAATGTTGTAAAAAAAAAAATCAAAATTATTTTTTAGAAAATAAAAACCGATTTTTTTTTTTACACATATTATAAAGTTAATAACTGAGAAATCAATGTTTATGCCTTCTGTTCAAATATTTGTAGATTCAATTTTAAAATATTAGATCTGGTTGAATTGATTGTCATGCTCAAAAAGCGAGTATAAAAGGCAAACTATCCACTCACGTTATATGTATTCTTCGGGCTATTGATTTGTCAAGCTGAATAATTAACACTGTAGAAGTCAAATCAAAAGTTCTTTGATTCGATTTTCTCCTCAGGTGTGGATTTTGCTTAGGTTTGGATTCCAAAATCCATTCCTGATGCTTCAGAAACCTCTAATGGATTAACCTTGATCAAAAAATGATCGTAGATCGACAAAGATATCAAACTTAAATTAGGAGAAATTGAAAAAAGACACCTTTTAATTCATACAATTTTAGAATAATATCACTTTTAATGGAGATAAATGTATTTTGGAAAGTTAATTAAACTTCTCATACTTTTAATTTCAACTCTGTTTGGAAGATTTTATTTTTCATAATTTTTTATATATGGTCACTAAATTTTTATCTGTAACTTATAAACGTATTTATTACAACTACAGTAATTCTTTTGCATTTAACATTTCACTTATTAAATAATTTTCAAAAAAGTAGATTTGAAAGTATTTGATACAACTGATATTAATTCAAATATAATTGCAATTAATTCAAGAATTTATTTATCAATTGAAAATGCGATTTTCATTATCATTTTATTAAAAAAGTTTAATAAGTCATGAAATTCACGAAAAAATGTAATTTCTTGATTGAATGTACAGTGATTATATTTCAGCTGAAAATGACAAAAGACAAGTTGAACAGTATAAGTACTGGGTAAATGTCAATTCTTAATTTTTCTTAATTCTCTTATGTACGATTTTTAAAATATCTAAAAATGAAACACAAATCTCTTGCTTATTGTTTGTTGCTCCACATAACTGTTTTCCTATTTTAATCATAAAAAATAGTTAAAATTTAATTTTCAAAAATTTGATGGCGAATGAACAAAACTTCTTACATTAAAAATTTCCTTTTACTCAGTAAATATAGAAAATATATAATCATGTAAAAATTAATTCATTACATGATTTTATATATTTTTTCTACTTGAACGGAAATTTTTTTCTATAAAAATTATTGTAAAAAGAATAAATAAATATACTTATTGTCAAGACATTATTTGATGTAAAAGCACTTATATATTTCCCTTAAATCAAAGAAAGAAATATTTATTAAAATCGCATGCCTGATAATGAATGATGACAAGCATTCTGTTTTCATTTCATTTGTGCTTTATTTGGTAACGGAAAACTTAACAATATTAGGTTTTAAAATCTGAAGCACCTAAATAAGATTTAGAAAAATTAGACAAATAATTACAATGAAAAACTAACTTCGTTTTATAAATGAAGTTTTAAAAATGATTTCTTAAATATGTATTTTTTAATTTAAATGGAAAATGTTGTTTATTATTTTCATTACTTAAATTGGAATTAATTGAAAAATTCTTTGTAAAATATATATAGTTATAATGTGAAAGCTTATTTTACCATTACATTTCTTAAAAATGAATGGAAAAATAATTAGAATATTAAGAATGAGATCCGAAACGGAATATTTATGACAATTTTACACCTATTAATAGAAATATTTAAATATAAAATAAGTGACGGTAAGATATTCCTTTCTCGCAATGTTTTGAATTCGTTGAATTGTGAAGGAAACTGAGAAAACACACAAATTTCTATTAGTTATGATTAGTTTTTAATGATTTTAGAAACTCGTATGATTGAAGAGTTTCTTAATCACGATTTTGAAGAATATTGCAGATGTTCTTTTCTTTTCTTTTTCCCTTTTTTTCATTTATCTTTTATTTTGAGACCGCATAGTGGACAGTCAAAGACTTTATCGTTTGTTTGCCATTATATTATTTGCCGTATGGTAAAATTTTACATTTGCCAATTTTTACATTCATTAAAATTTTGAAACATTTTCCTTCGTATTGCAAAACTACTTTAACACGCATTGAAATAATCATTTTCTTGAAGCTTATTTCAAAAATTTTTAAATAGAACAAAATCTTGATGATTTTTAGGTATAATTGCAATAACAGCATTAAGAGTTATATTCGCAATAACATTACGAGGTTAAATTAACACACATAAATTCGAAAGACCAAATCTCTAGTCACCCTTCAAAAATTCGCTTCAATCACACACACACACATACATATAAGTATCTGAATAACCTAAACTGTTTAAACGTCTTACTTTCTAGCCAGCATAAATTTTTGGAATATTCATATTCTAGAATAAATCTGAAAATTGCAGTTACTAGTCTGAAGATGTTATTTTCAGCATTATTGAAAGATGTTTCTTAAATTTACAGAAAAAAATTCTACTTAAAAAATAGTACCATTTCGATTATTTAAATTTGTTTCATTTTTATTCTTTTTAATATTTGATATGATCTTTTTATAATTAACAGAAGAACTTTAAGTTGCAGCATTTTATAAAAAAAAAAATATTATGTACTAAAAATGATAAAATTGTCCCTTTCGAAACTTTTAGTTAGTTTTAGAATACCTTGTTTTCTTAACATTTAACTATAAAAGTATGGAATATAAACGCAAAAAGAAATATTATGTTTTTACTTTGCTTATAATCTTACTGTCTGTTACGCAATTTCCGAACAATATTTAATCTTTTGAATGGAATGTAAAAATAGTGAAACTGTCCCTGAGAAGACAACTGCATCAACAGGTGCAAAGACGTGTGAACAACTTACCGTAGCCATTGAAGCATACAAAAGTAGCTACCCTTAGTAACTTTGAGAAATTATTTTCTTGGAAAACTGACTGTAAAAACCATTCATCTGAAAGTTCAATATACGAATAAATAATGAAAGTGACACCAAAAGATGTTATTGCTAAGATTAAATGATTATTTTATGCAATATATTTTTTTTTCATATTTCTGTTATATTTCACAAGAAAATAATGTATTAAATTATAAAATATAATGTGGTTTCTTGAACAATTTCCGTTGTTTTTTAATCATATAAAGTCATGCATTGTGAAATAGTTTGTCCTTCAATTGGGAAAGTTCAAAAACATTTCTAATTTTCAGATTTAAAAATGCTAGTTTCATTTTTATAATGTAATGTTTGTATATGTCTGTGACCCTTAGAATTAAAATTTCTCTGAAGTCTCTATTTAAGAAAATTATGTAAAAAAGTGCTATCAAAAGAACTGATAAAATAGGTACCCGTGCAAAAAATAGAAACGAAATAATCATCTCCCGTTATTCAAACTAGAGGAAATTTAGCCTGATTCTATCTACTTAGAAATCCTACAAGTTTACCAGGGTTTACCTATTACAGCACTTTTTTTAAAATTTTAACCTCTTGGCTATTAATAGCATTCGCAATTCTGCAAATTTTGCTTTTTAATTCGTTGAAAATATATCGATTTACTGTTACTAAATAAGAAATATTTTCAAAAAACTAAAAATTTCCTTTCATCTTTTTATCATTTTTTTAATACAAATTACTTTAAACATCAATCAAATGATCTGTATTGGAATTTCAGATTTATCATTTATTCTAGATTTTATAAATACTAAATTTATGCTTTTTATGAAATTTAAAAAACTGTTGGATGAAACATTTTATACTTTTCATTCTATTGCAATCTGTTTCCAACAAGTTTTTTTTTTTTTTTTTGAAAGAAGTCTTTAAATAGAGCCCGTTTGTCTTCAATCATTGTTAAGTAATGAGGTCAACATCATGATTTGAGTCACCTCTATTCAAATTATCATATATACCAACTAAAAGATTCGACCAGGCATTTAAAATTCATTAACTCTCCTAGCCAGCGACTTACAGTCGTTCAAGCATTAAATCACAGATCCTCCTGGCATACAAGTAACACTTTTCCCTACTAAGTTACGATAATTATTAACATTTTTAGAGAAGTAATAGAACAGATCTTTTTTGAGTTTAAAATCGCAGGTTTTATTCCGGAATCGATAAATAACAAAAAATGTTATTTTTCTCTTCTATTTTTTACGTACAAATCTGTTAAAAATGGATACTTGAAAATATTGTGAATTTCTTCCATCTCGACATCTGAATAGGCCCTGCATTTGAATTTCTGATAACAATTTTAATCTAATTAGCAATCCTTAATTTCTGGCAATAGTTTATAAATGGAACTCACTTGACTTTGTAATTGACTTGCTTTTTGTAGTGGAAGAACTTAGATTCGATCCTAACTATAACTGAATAAAAGGAAATGGGTAATGTAGTTTATGGGGAGTTCTCTAGTTTCCTTGGTATGTAGAGATACGACCATCTACGTAGAAAATGGCTTCTGAGAAAGAAATTCATAGTTGTTGTTCATGTGCTTACAACATCTTTCTGCTTTTAAAATAACTATGCTGTGTCAATACTTAGTACAAATGTTTTCGTTTTCTGGCAATAGTGTAAGAGCTATATGGAATATTTTTTTACCATGTTGTTTAGTTTCAGTATATTGAGAATTGATTAAAAATATAGGTTTCCTCATTCATATGAGATCACACGTTTATATTAGTAATGCATCTAATCATATGCCAATTTTTTCAATAAAACATATTTTTATCTTCATATCATAAATTGATAGAATTAGGCTCGAAACATTTGTTTATCATACTTATTTCTGTCGATTTTTTAATAAAATTGTACCTATTTCACCATTTCGATGAATTCAAATTATACTTTTATTTATCAAAACTGATTTTTCAGTGATTTAGGGTTGTGAAATATGATACAATTAATATCTTTTTATTATAATTATTGTAAATATTTTCGGGTAATTTCATAGATACGAGAATACTAGAAAAACTGTAAAACTCTGTTTTTGTACGTTTTATAAATTATATCAATTAAAGCTTATGATATTGAAAATTATCATAAATTATTTAAAAAAGAAATGATATAACATCAATAATTGTCTTAAAATGCTTATCAGTTTAAAATAAATAATTTTACAATGCCCCTAATTACTTTATAATATTCACATATTCACTAATATTTCACTATTTTTTCTCATAAAACTATAGAGTAATCCTTTTCAAAAACTTTGACCATTCTTTTGTGTGAGTGGCTGATGGAAATACAGAATATTATTGAGTTGTTCGAAAAGTAATTTCGTTTTTTTATTTGTGGAAATGAAAGACAGTTTTCGTATAATAAACAAATACTTTATTAAATTATATATTGACCGTTCTGGTTCAACACCTTTTGCCATCTTTCTGGTAGTAGCATAATTCCACGCTCATAAAATTTTTGGCCTTTGCTGGCAAAAAACTGATCGAGTTAGTTTTTGACTTCCTCATTTGAAGTGAAGGTTTTACCGTCTTAAAAATTTTGGAGTGACCGGAACGAATAATAATCCGATAATTCCAGGTCTGGAGAATATGGTAGGTGTGAGCATTGTATCCCATTCAAGCTGTAAAAGCTTTTGGCGAGTGACCAAACTTGTGTGAGGTCTCACGTTGTCTTGGTGAAACACTACACCTTTCCTGTTGATTAGTGATTAGTTCTGGCCTTTTTTGTTGAAATGCATCATTCAGTTTGTCCAGCTGACGACAATAGACTTCCGAATTAATCATTGTGTTATCCGGTAAAAGCTAACAAAAAAAAAAAAACGATTTCTTTGAAATCCCACCAAACAGACAGCATTACCTTTTTTTGGTGAATATCGGCTTTGGAAATGGTTTCAGCCGGTTCATCTTTTTTGCTCCATGACCTTTTGCATTTGACGTTGTTGTATACAAGCCATTTTTCGTCCCCAGTGATGATGCGCTTCAAAAACGGATCATTTTCGTGACGTTTGAGAAGCGAATCGCAGACGTCAATGCGGCGACACAGATTTCTCTCTGTGAGAACATGGGGAACCCATACATCGAGCTTCGAGGATAATCCGAGGCCTTTCAAGTAGCCATAAACTGTTGCTATTCGCCGTTACGCATCAACTAATGCCTTTATCACGTGTTTATCAGCTTCAACCGGCCTTCCCGAACGTGGTGCATATTCGACATCAAAATTGCCGGATCGAAATTTAGCGAACCAGTTCTGGCACTCTGGCGTACTGTCAACACACCTTCTCCATACACATCGGTCAACTTCTTTCTGGCTTGAACAGCATTTTTACCCTTTCTGTAGTAAAACAGTAAGATATGTCGAAAATGCTGCTTATCGCTCTGCATATTTAAAAGGGCACCAACCAAAAACTACTGCGTAGAATTAATTGGAATTTTTCACACATAAGCCTTGCTATATGAGCTCTCAAAGCATATAATAATTTAAGTGTGAAGTTGGGGGTGCAAAAAAATACAATTAAATCCTCTGTCGGGAAAAAACGAAATTACTTTCCGAACAACCCAATATAAGATAGCGTATTCTCTCTTTTTTGTAAACTTATTAGCAGTAAATATTTTACATTATTTTCAATTTTGAATAAATTTCTTTTTTAAATTTTATTAACTTAATAATTTATTTGCAAAAATTTGTTTATTTGGAGAATAAATTAAATATTAACATTGGATTTTATATCAATTCATAATATTTAAGTAATAAACATTCTATATGTAGAATATTTAAATGTAGAGTGTTTTGAATACTTACAGGACAGAGGATCTTCAGTAATTTATAGTGAGAGATTGAAGATAATTGTCCTCAAGTTTAAGTGTTAAAAATTGATTATTTTTCATAAAATATTTTAAATGGTTATATTTTGTTCTAAATATATAATTATATAATATTCATTTGCTTAAATTTTATTTTTTTATATGTTCCAAAGATTAAATATGTCCTCAAGTTTAAGTGCGAAAAATTGATTATTTTTCATAAAATATTTTAAATGATTACATTTTGTTCTAAATATATAATTATATAATATTCATTTGTTTAAATTTTATTTTTTGGTATGTTCTAATGATTAAATATGAAACATAAGTAAATTTAAGTGTTGTAAATTTTTATAATTCCACTGTACTGCGAGCTATTTTTCTGGTTTATTTATTGCATTCAGCAACTAAAATTTCTGCTTGTAGTTAAATTTTTGATTTTATAATTAAATTAAGTTTAATGTTTTTAAATATATTAAGCTATTTATGAAAATAAACATTTTGTTCAAGGTTAGTATTTGCTTCTGAGAAAAATGAAATAGTATATAATGAAGTATCAGTGTTTTCGCTTTTTCAGTTACATTTGTGTAGGCTTTTTTAATTAAATAAGATTTCTTTTTATATTTTATAGAAATAGAAATGTTTGTAACTAGTTTGAGCATGATATATAAAATTACATTAAATGCAAGCAATTTTATGTGAAGATAAAATTATTTTTCTCATCATTCCTTAAAGTTTTCACTTAATTGAAAAAAATTTCATTTAAAATTAAATTAATTAAAAAAAATATTTTTAATGTTTGATAATCAAAAAGTATACCTTATTGGGTATACTTTTTGAATGTCAAGTTTTAAATGAACATCATTAAAAAATTTAATATTATCTATTTTTTCAGCTGTATTTTTTAGCTGCTTGTGTTATAAGGAATGCAGTCATTAAAAGAAATGATATAGGTGTTAAACAAAAGTTTTGCTGGAGTCACAGATTGAAATGAAAGAAAAATTCTGTCTCTCTGATGTGATAAATGAGATTGTTTATCTATTTAATAAAGGCTTTTAAACCGATAAATTTGTGTTTTATAAATTACTTCTTGATGCAAAATTCAGAATCTAATCATAAAGCATATATTTAGTAAAACTATTAATTTCAGTGACTTGGGTGCGATAAAGTAAAATGTCAACATTTCATTGTTGTTGTTGTTGCATGCCCCCAAAGGCCAGCAGTGCTAGACCAGGTCCATGACGTTGTACACTCTACAAAAATCCAAAACCAGAAGAGGGTCGTCAACCAAGTCCTGCCTGGAGAGCCCGAGGCACTCTAGGATATGTTCAGGCGAAGCCTGCTCGGCAGAGCAGTTGGTACAGGTTTCAAAGGTTCGGGAACTCTCTGAAAATTTTAGGGTTTTAAGATGTCCACTTCGAAATCGGGCGAGAATAGTTTGTTCCTGACGACTTAAGTCGTTAGTCAGGGAGCCTCCGGGACGGGAACTTTGGTACCAGTAATGTACCGGATGGACAATCCAAGTCATCCTGTTCTTAATTTTTTCTCTGGAGTGAATCTCCGTGAAAGTGAGAGGAGCTAAATTAACGGAGGCCTCGCCAGCACCAGCTTTCGCCAGAGCATCCGCAATTTCATTTCCCTCAATATCGACGTGGGAAGGAATCCACTGCAGATGAATCTGATGAGATATGGAAAGCTGTTTTAAACCGTTTAGGGTAATTATTGTCTTCTTCTCCTTCTTCACCAGCTCAACAGCCGATTGCAGGCCAAGGCTGACTCGCTGATCTTCTTCCAGCTGACTATTAGCCGCAACAGCCCTCCATCGGTTGACTCCCATTATTTTGAGGTCTTTTTCAACATCGTCCAGCCACCGCGGGGGTGGACGCCCTCTACGACGAATCCCTTCGATTTTTGAGAATGTCACTTTTTTGGTGGGAAAAGCATCGGTTGTAATTATTGTCACTCCAACATTATCTCTAACACTTTGCCAATTGCGCAATTTTATATATATATATATATATATATATATATATATATATATATATATATATATATATATATATATATATATATATATATATATATATATATATATATATATATATATATATATATAGCAAGATTAGAAGTATCATAAGCGAAAATTGAAAAGTACTAAAATAGATAAAACAAATAAGTTTAGCAATACATTCAGCACAAGAGCAGCTAAAATAGAATTACTAAAATATAATTAATAGTACATTTTTATAAAATTAATAATCAATTATAGATGGAGAATAATAATCAAATGCTAGATGGAGAATAATTCATTGAAAATACCAAATGGAGAATAATAATATATTTATAAAATTAGTCAAAAACCAAATTGAGAATAATAATCAAATACTAGATGGAGAATAATACATTGAAAATACGAAATATAGTAAACAGTTGGAAAAATGTTCAATATATATTTTAAAATTTCAAAGAAAATAGAATAAAGGAAAATGGAACGAAGTACCAACATGGCCAGCTTCATCAGGGGGTGTTGACCACATTGGCACAAAGTATGGCTTTTCTGCACTGGCCCAAGACATAGTCTTAAAGAAGCCAGTACACCCCAAAGCCACACCAAAAAGTTCAAACCAGAATAAAAGAAGTAAAAGTCAAGCTAAAATATATAAGCCAAAATCCAATGTTGCCAAAATACATTTAATTTATACAAATTAAAATTAAATCCAAATCCAAATCCAAATCCAAACCTGCAAGAACCGTACCAAATACTACATGTAAACCAAATAAATAAATACATAAATTTAACGACTAAGTGTAAACACTATTGGCATTTCAAGCTTCTTATAAGACCTTCAAGGCTTGGGTGACCCTTCTGTAGTATATAACTACGCCTTACTTCACTCTTATAAGCAATGCTCTACTAGCCAAATAGTGTTTAATAAAGTTGATTGGAATGTTATTATAAGTTAGAATATTTTCCAGTCTATTTATTTGTTTATTGATATTGTTTAAATTATTACATATATTATAGATTCTATTAAGTTGATTGAAAATAACATTTTTATAAATTTTAATTGAAATATTTGAATTCCAAAAAATTAGCTTATTAACCTTGAAATTAAAATCATTAGTTTTGTCATAGATGTCAGTATATGTATGGTTATCTTTTATAGTAATTAAAATATCTAAAAATTCAGTTTTTAAGTTATCGTTATTTGTTTTAATTAATTTTAATTCTTCAGGATATATATTTTTGTAAATTTTATCAAATTCTAAGTAATTAAAAATTATGAAATCATCAATATATCGGTATGCAAAAGGCATTTGTATAACAAAAGATTTTTCATAATAGTGTAAAAATAGATTTGCTAGTAAACTTGAAAATTTAGATCCCTGAGGAATACCATTAACCTGTAAGAAAATCTTTTCTCCATAAGAAATATAGTTATTATAAATGCAAAACGAACTAAGGTCTTTCCAAAAATTTAAATCGATATTTAATACTGAACTAAAATCATAAAAATAAAACATAATAACATCAAAAAGTTTTTCGAATGGAATGCTAGTGAATAAGTTCTTAAAATCATAAGAGGAACAACATTAATATGGGCAGAAATAAATTCAATAACAGGTTTATTATTTTTAATTATCCATGTATTATTTAATTCAGTAATGTTATTTAAAATTATATTTAAATAATAAGAAAATAAATTACCAAATTTATCTGCATAAGTGCTACATCCACATGTTATAAACCGAAATTTAACTGGGTTTTTATGGAATTTGGGATAAACTAATACATTGAATATTAAAATTTATATTTTTAACTTTGAGTTTTTTAGCAAAGGCCAGAATTTTTTTAAATATTGTTGCTTTGTTTCAATTTATGATTTTGTAGGCAGTTGAATTAGATGTTTCTTCATCGAGTAATTGGTAGAAAAGTTTTTTACATTAAAAGGGGTAATTATTTGCTGCTTTATCTACAGGAGTAATTATGAAAAGTTTTTGTAGTTCTTTTATATACTTTTTTAGATATTTTTTTATTTATTCCTTTAAATTTTAAATTATTTACATTTTCTTTAAGTTTTCAGTAAAAGTTTTTTTATTTCCACTGTGAGAAAAATTCTATTGGAATAAAATAAGTCTTAAAAATAAATCTATCGATATCATTGAGAAAAAATTTAAGAATTTGCTTATAGTTATAATAATTAACAGGTCTAAATTTAGTGTCTTTATTAATATTTCTTAATTCAGCATTCAATATGATATCAGTATTTCCGGTAACTATATGTCCAAAAGTAAAATCTACGAATTTATTGTATTTCGGGTCATTATAGAAACAATCGGCATTTTCCTTATTAATATTTATATTATTACAGAATTTATTGTAATTAAAGATATGTCTGCCAAATAGTAAATAATAATTAAATGTACATTTAACTTCACTATTATTTAGTGGAAAGATATGCTTAAGCTCTTTAATAATACTCGAGAATTTAATTTTATCATAGGATAAAATTAAATTCTCGAGTATTATTAAAGATATAGTATGTTAAAATTAAGCATGATGGATTTAATTTTAATTTTAATTACTATAAATTACATGTATTTTGGATTTTGGCCTATATATTTTAGCTTGACTCTTAATTCTTTTATTCTGGTTTGATATTTTGGTTTGAACTTTTTGATGTGGCTTTGGGGTGTACTGGCTTATTCAAGATTATGTCTTCCGCTAGTGCAGAAAAGCCATTTTTTGTGCCTATATGGTCAACACCCCCTGATGAAGGTGGCCATGTTGGTACTTCGTTCCATTTTCCTTTATTCTATTTTCTTGGAAATTTTAAAATATATATTGAACATTTTTCCAGCTGTTTACTATATTTCGTATTTTCAATGTATTGTTCTCCATCTAGTTTTTGATTATTATTTTCAATTTGGTTTTTGACTAATTTTATAAATATATATTATTATTCTCCCTTTGGTATTTTCAATGTATTATTCTCCATCTAATATTTGATTATTAATTTTATAAAAATGTACTATTATATATATATATATATATATATATATATATATATATATATATATATATATATATATATATATATATATATATATATATATGAACTTTCTGAAATCTTGATTACTATCTGTAATACTTTTAAAAAAAATTAAAGGGTAATACAATATTTAACTGCAGAACTGCTATGATGTGAGCGTAGTTATACTTCATTTATGCTGCACATTTTCTCACTAAAAATTACAATTGTAAAAATATAGGAAAAATTAAATATTCTAACAAGTAAAAAAAAAAAAAAACTTGGATTAAAAGAATATTCTATTTAAAGTTTATATACAAATAAGTTCTTAATTACACATTGTCAATTAAACATATTTATTGATATTTTTTATATATTGATATTTTTTATACTAAGTGTAATATTTTATTTGAAAGTTTAACAAGAAAATTCTATTCGACAATCACAGCATCAGAATAATTTGAATATCAAAAATCCCATCCAGTTACAAAAAGGGATTTTTGATTTTCAAATTAAACAATGAATCCAACATCAAAATCGAATATTAACGTCGAAATGGAATGTTTTTTTACTTTCAAATATAATGTCAAATAATACTGTCGAGAAATATTATACGTCAAAATACAATATTAAATAATTTTATGTAATATCAAATAATATTATTTAATGTTGAAAGGGAATGCTTTTCGACCTTCAAATAAATGTTAAATAATATTGTCACGGAATATTATTTAACATCGAAATATGAATATCAAACAATATTATATAATATCAAAAAATATTATTCAATGTTGAAATACAATATTATATAATATTAGCTAAATGGAGTCATTTTAATATTTTATAATATTGTCGGACAAAATTTTACAATATTTATTTACAATATTGGCCGATTAACATTTGCTACTTGGGTAAACAAGGATTGCACGCCTATGGCCCGAGAACAAATATAGGCTTCTAGAGGTTGCTTGTCGCCATCCAAAGCTTTATTATAATTTTAATGATATTATTGACTGTAATTTGAAAATTGCTTGCAAATGAAAAAGAAAATTTAATTCCTCTGATTTTCTGTTCCTAAAATGTCTCTTTACTGTGTCTCCTTAGTAAATTTTAGTTCTCCCTGGAATAGTTACCTCTCTTGCCTACGGTTTAACAATTCGTGGGTTTGAGTCCCACCTTGGTTATGGATGTTTGTAGTGGTTTGGAGTCCACTTTAAGTCTTAGATCCCGGTCTAATTAACCCTTGTGTGCAAAAAATAACCTTTGAACGAAAAACAAAGCCAAATTTAGTTCTCGTGATTTTCTTTCTTCAACTCCAAATTCAAATTAATCTACGTGACAAGAGTAAACATTAGCTTTAATAAAAGTAAATATTTCCATACATTTGGATGCTTGATTATGGAAAAGAACTGTAGCTTTTATGACTAGGTTGCAAATTTGCTTATCCATGTGCAGAGCAGAAGTAAAGAAAAGAATATTCGCTTCTGAAGCATAAACCTGGCTATTCGTCTTATTTTCTTGCTTTGTTCATTTTCAATTAAAATTGCTTTCTTAAAAATGTTAATAGCCTTGCATATATGTATTGACTTCTTTAGTGTATGTGGTTCTAATATTAGTTTGCCTAGGTCGAAAGCCATAAAAAATAAAGGCAATAAATGATAATAGAATGTCTTCAGGATCCTAAGCCTTAAAATTATATTTCTTCTGGAGCAAGATAATTAAATTACATATTTCATATATATTTCTTTTTAAAGTTTGAGAATGAAGTTTGAAAAGAGCCTCAAGTGACATTTTGATATTAAACATTCATTATTTTCAAAGCTTAAAAGGAAATATCGAGAGTCGATTTGTTTGTTGCGCTTTCCTTTTCAAGCCGAATGATTTAGCGCTTTACGGCTCGCGTGGATTTCAATCTGTCCTCAGGCTTGGATGTTGTAATGACTCGGAGTCTACGTAGATCCCAGTCTAATTCGCCCTCGAAGATACAAAAAAAAAAAACGATCATTGAATGACAAACAAACAAAACAAAACTTACATTATGTAATGTAGGTTTTTGTAGGTTTATTTGGTCATTCAACACATATTTTTATACGAGGGCTAATTAGACTGGGATCTACAGACTAAAGAATACCAAGACATTTTCACAGGTGGATGACGGATATAAGATCAGTAGGAGAATTATGATCTTAATTGCTAAAAAAAAGTGGATGCTTATTTATGGAATGAAATTTCGACAATATTTTTTGGCCGAGACGGCCTAGTAGGTAAGGATGCAGTTTTCATTATCGGAAAGTAGTGATTTCAAAGCCCAACTTAACCAAAGATCCGACAAGTTCACTAAAGGTGGATGGGGCTCATTAAATAGGTCATGATCGCAAAGCCCTAAAAGTGATGGGACCCTCTTGATGGTCTTTTACTTGTATATGCTTCTAAATTATGAAGACTCGTACCTAGCAGTTTCCTTGTAACTGGCAGAGATTAACTCAGGGCTAGGTACAGGGAAGTATGCCAATGCACACGCACAACGAATGCTTTCTATTGTTTTTCAAAAAAATTATTACTTGAAACAGCTGACAAGTTTTAAAATGTGCATTAAAGCAGAACGGCGCAGTTTAAAAACTAATTGGAAATTTGTCTGAAGATATTAATGAGCAATTACAGACTATGACCATCAAATTTAAGTTTTCGCTGACAGATAATATAAATTAATATACCTTATTTTAACTGCTCTACTATTTTTCTTTCTAGACGGAACCTTAAAAGTTTTGAAATATCTTAAGAACTTGGCGAAGGGATTCAATGAAACGCGAAGTTATTCTTCCCATTTGATTTCGATATTAACTATATCATATCCAAATTAGAAGTCAATGTCCAGCGGTAATGATAAATATTGACCATGGTTAATGAATTGATGGGAATAGGAAAAATTTTTACCGTACTATCCTGGCCTTCCTCATAAAAATTATTTACATGCAAGCAAACTAAGATTTGATCATTTAATGTTGATAGTAAATGATATTAATATTTTTATTAACATGTGTTTTGTACCAAACAATTAAAAAGGATACTAGAATAAGCAGATTCATCTCATAGTGACCTCGTATATTATTCTAAAATATCTAAATTGGGATATGAAGATACATCAGAAAAGTTTGGGGATTTACTAGCTGTAACAGTACCAATTCTATAAAAGTGACTTATTTTTAAATAATTAGATATTTTAAATGAACTAAGCAAAAAATGATGAAAAAATTTACTGAGCAAAAATTCATAGAAAAAAAAGTAATTTACGGTTAATTAGCTAATGAAGTTATTACTTTTAAACTAAGATCTTGGTTTTCTCAGAAAAGACTAGGTGGTCAAAATTTGGTCAATTTTCTTTATTTGAAGTAATTTTAAGGGAAAATCGATAACCAACTTTTTTATTAAGTATAAATAATAATTATCCTTAGTTCATTTAAAAACAATTCACAGATTTTAGGGCATATTAAATTACATTATAATTTTTTAATGATCAGCTTTGTGTTGCAGTTAAAATTAAATTCCTAAAAATGTTATATTATAATTATTTTCAATAATTTACATGCAAATGAACTAAGTATTATTTGCTGACTCTAATTACAAACAAATTTTAGTTTGACTTACAAAGCTCTGACCTGAAAAAATCTTCTTTCAGAGTTTTAGACGTTCTTTTTTACAAAAAAATGTACTTGATTGATTTTTATGCTTTCTAAGAAGATTCAAATAAAGGTGCTATTTTTGTACTATTTACATATGGAAATAAATAATTTTTCTATGATTATAAATAGTTCAAAATAAAATTATAATCTTATAGATTAACACTTGTAATCAGTCAGGAAAATCATCGATAGCTTAATTTGAAACTTAATTTAAAATTTTGGTTTCAAAAGTGTAAAAAAGCAGGATATTATTTCCATTTATTAATTCCAATATTTATGTTTGAAATAATTCTTATGTGTAATGTATACATTTAAAGTGCAGTTTTAATTCGATATTTTTGTAAATAAAAATTTTAAGAGAGTTAATCAAAAAAATTCTCTCTTAAAAATTTATTTCATATGAATATTAATTTGAACTTGTATTATAGTGAATAATTTTTTTTTTAATAAAATTTCGGGATTTGGTATAAATTACTGTAAGATTAATAATTATAAAAATTAGTATATAATTATAATATAAATTAATATGTATAAATAAATTAAAAAATTTCATAAATATAAAGTTATTGTAAGAAAATAACATAATTTTTGAAGTTATAAAAGCCAATATTAAATACAAATTAAATACAAATCAAAATTATCTTATATTTTTTAAGTAAAAGTATTAATTGTCAATGGAAATTAAAATGAATTCATGTATATCATTAAAAATTTTCAATAAATAGAAATATTTGAGCTAATTTTAAATACAATTATTATTGATACTTATTAAGAGCCAATTAACCAATTAGTTCTTTGATTTTTTTCTAGACACTGTTCATTAAAAAATAAATATTCTTTAGAATAATAATACAGTCTATTTTTGACGTTTTTATGTTTCAAAGACAAATTTTTCACTAATTAAATTTCAAATTCTTCTTTTATTAATTTATTTTTAAAAAATATTTTGTTATAAATTCAAAAGTTTCTGTATGAAAATATCTTCAAAAAATTCTTAAATATTTTGTAAATGAAATTATTTTTAATATTTCTGAGAGCTTAAACAAGAATAAGATTTGATAAATAAAGTGAGTTAAAAATCAGGTGTAAAATTTTGATTTCATATCTGACAAAACTGAATCATTTATATTATCAAAACTACTTGCATTTCAGAATATTATGTATTATATGGGCTTAAAAGTTGTCTTTTTTGCTTAACTCTACTAAATTTATTTATAAATTATATTGTTGTGAAAGAAACAGCTAAACACACTAATGTAATCAACACAAAAGTAAAAATTACTGAAAAGTTTATCTTTTAAATAAATTATCTATTAGTTTACATTAAATAAAAATAGTTTCTAAAAGTAAGTAATCACATAATTTAGTCTATCATCCTATTCGAAAATATAATGTCAAGAAGAATTGCAAGGTTATTTGAAATTAACAATGGAAGCATTTATTTGTAACAAAGAAAATGAATAGTTTATATGTTATTTTGTATTTTTAAATTTCAAATATTGTCGCAACAAAATTCTCTTACATTACATATAAAATGTTAATAATCCATTGACTTATTCATGAATTACACATTTTCCTCCTCGCATGGCTGCACTTGACTGCTCGAATAACAAGAGATAAGCGAATGACCTTAATTATCTTGTAATCCTGAGATTGAGCATCTGAACTCTTGTTTTATGGATTTATTGGATCTTATTTTAAATCCAAAGATAATCCGATAATCTCAAATGTTCCTTGTATGCAATATTTAATTTCGAAGCTGTATTTTCGGTAAAGTCTAATTTCTTATTTTTTTTCTCTTCATTTCATATGGGGTATATATAGGTACTTTTATGACATGTTTTGTCATTCACTAGTCCTTGATCTCTTCCTCAGGAGAAAGAGTATCACAAAGTTATGAAGTTCGCACTGGTTATTGTCATTTGTTTAACTTGTTCTTACGTGGGTAGAACAGAAGATGGACATTTTGCGCATATGCTTGATGAAGTAGCAGCTGATGCAGTGAAGACACTGGAGAAGCATTTTAAAGAACATGGTTTGGATGAAGAAAAATTCCTGGATAAAAGTCTGGATGAAGAAAAGGGTAGTTTTCTGAGTCATAAAGAATTTGCTAAAGTAATACCCAGTGGTATAGATGAGGTCCATCTATCTTTGTCCCACTCTGTTGAAGAAGCCCAACATGAATCCCCCGAAAAAGCAAAGCTCCTCATTGATATTCTTAAAACTATGCTTGAACACGAAGGGAAAGAAGGACATATAGTGGAAAGTGAAATGGCTAATTTAATCACGTATATGACTAAATTGTTGGAGAGTGGTATGCTATTTAAAAAAGAAGATTCCATTGTGGGTGAACATGGTCTAAAAGAGTCTATATTGAAAGAGAAAGCTCATTCCGGTTTGCATCACGACATTGGAACGGAAGAATTGGAAATGAAAAAAATATTTTCAAGTGAAGATCCTCTACATGACAAACTGGAAGGGAAAGATTTGAAGACTTACCTCGCTGAAAGTGTTGGAAAAATGGCAAAGGTTGAAGACATTGATTTAATAAAAGCGATTGCGGAAACCAAAGCAAAATTAGAAGCAGAACCCTATGATAAATTACACGCCCAAGATGAGATGTATTTGAAAACTCTTTTGAGCAGTGAAAAAGGAGAAGAGCACTTTAAGATAGAAGAAATTTTGAAGAAAGCTATCGGAGACATAAAAGATTCAAGTCTTCATGATGAAGAAGCTTTTATCAATGAGAAGCACTTTACAATACCACTTATAGGAAAACTTCCACATCCAGAGATTGCTGGTAAAGACCACGTGTTGAAGGAGGAAGCAGCTAAGCACATTTTTGATGGAGGTAAAGAATCTTTAGAGAAACATAAATCTCATCACGAAGAAGCCATAACACATAAAAAGGATTTTATGTATGACGAACTTTTGAAGCACGAAGAAGCTCATGCATATGGCGATGCATTTGAAGGTAAAATATCTTCAGAAGCTGAAAAAGGGCTGCATACTTACCTTCCCAGTAAACATGAATTTGTTGACAAAGCTGTCCAAGAAGGAAAACTTCTCTCTGGTGATGCTGCTCTCAAAACAGATATTGGATTTCGAGATTTAGAAATCAGTAAGAAAGAAAGCATCGACGGAGCTCTAAAGACAGAAGAGACTAAAATCACTGCTGGCAAGGAACAAGCAGCTAAAGATATTTTAAAGCAAGAGGGAGCTTACGTTGCAGAAGGTACTCATGCGTACGAAAAAGCCCGAGATCAAGCTCATGTGGATGCTAAGATACCTTCAATAACTAAAGAAGAGGATCATATTCTTGGTGAAGATTTGTACAAAAAGTTATTCAATGGGGGTATTGAAGAAGGCAAGGTCTTTCCAGAAGAAAAATTGCATGAAGAAAGATTCAAAACTGAAGAATCAATTGGAAAAGACAAAGCGTTAGGTGCCAAGGAGGGCTCTCGAAAAATCTTCGAAGAACACGACATAGGTAGCAGCTTAGCTAAAGAAGGGAAAGCAATATTGGATGAGAAGACTAAAGAAGAAGGTATTTTAAAAGATGGCATTTTATTCGCTGAAGATCATCACAAATATGGGGCAGAAGAAGAGGTTCACTTAAAGGAATCCGATGCCGCTCACAAAGCATTTCATGAAGAAAAAGTCCGCTCTAAACATTTTCTTAAAAATAAATTACTTGGATTTCTGCGGCATATTCTGCACATGCATAAATGTCATTTGGTAAACATGCCACCGGCTGAACTTCTTGGTATTATTGACTGCGTTTCTCGAAGTAAGTTGTGAAAATATACTATTATAAGTTTAACATAATCTTATAATAATTTTGTGCATTGAATTAAAAGGAAAAATAATTTTTTTCAACAATACGATTATTTAGTGTAAATTTTCCCACAGTTAAAATTAAATATAGTATATCTCGAATTTTGTAACCTATATTAATGATAAATATAAAATTGGTAGTCCAACTCTTACAGAAATTAGCACTTGATGTTTATAGGCTTATTCTGGATCTTAAATTTAATTTAATTCATGATGCTCATATTTGATTTTTTTTCATAAATCTTTCATTATCTAATGTATCATACTAAATGTATATATATATATATATATATATATATATATATATACATATATATATATATATATATATATATATATATATATATATATATATATATATATATATATATATATATATATATATATATATATATATATATATATATATATATATATATATATATATATATATATATATATATATATATATATATATATAGTCTTTTTAATAATTTAATTGTTATGTATACCAAATAATTCAGATTTTTCTGTTTTAATTTGACGTTCAAATTTCATTTAATAGATTTAGTTATTTGTATTTATACTATATTATATTAGTTTTTTTCCATTTAAATAAAATATTTTTTAATTTATCAATACAAAATTATAATATTAATAAATTAAATTATATTCAAGGAATTAATATTATGAAATGTATCTCCTATTATTAGAACCTACTTAATCACAAACTATCACATAGGATTTTTGTAGAGAATTTTCTGTAATACTCATCTAAAAAAAGTTTCCAAAATTAGCTTTTAGAAATTCTATAACTTTTTTAAAAATATTTTTTATATGTCATTAAGATATTCTTAGGAATACATTGTAGTTTATGTGTGCTATGAAATCATTAAATTCTAGCATTTTAATATGAAAAAAATCATAGCTTGAAATAATTGATTAACTGAAAATGATATTTTATTTGAGATTTCGTTGTTAAAATTGTTATTTTTAATTTGTTGTTGTTTACTAATGACACTTGGACAAGCCAAGCTCGCTATGCTATGCGAATTAAGTCGATTGGGAGCGTCTTTCGTTTTAATCAGAGCACCATGAAGGTGAAAGCACGACTTTGCTCTACACATATGCCATAGGTAGCCGTTAATAGGGTAGGCAACCATTCACACCTCATTTATACGTGCATACAGGACAAAGACAGGATAGATAGAGAGAGAGAAAATACATCTATGCCCGAACCGGGATTCGAACCCAGGACCTCCTTATCCGCAGTCAGGCACGCTGACCACTAGACAAGTTGGTCGGCATTTTTAATTTGTAATTTATTTTATTTTATTCTAATTGAATCTATTTTGGAAATCTTAGTTTTAAGTTTAAAAAAAGTAAGAGTATTTTAAATATTTTCATGTTTGTATATTAGTTCTTTTACTCGTAATTCAACATTACACTATTAATAGACTAATAATTAATAGACTTTATTAATGATTTTAAATTAATAATAGCATTTTGTTTTATGAAAGGTAAAAATCCAGTATTGTGTGAAAAGTACGCCGTTTGTGAAAAGAAGAAACCAATAAGGGTAATAGTTTGAATTATAATTATGTATAGAATAAATATGAATTAACTTTGATGTATATTTCAAATCAGTCTATGTATTTGATGATATTTATACGTGCATTTAATAATTCAAAATTCATTAAATACAGGTTATTCATGCTCAAGAAAAGTGCCAAAAGGAAACGATACCAGAAAAAATGCTGAGATGTTCAACTTTAGAGCCTCTCTTTCCATCTAAAGAAATTCCACTTAAAGTAAAATTGGATTATTTATTTAGTTTTTTATATGTTTTGTTTAAAATATTTGTAATATATTAAACCTATTTTTTTAATTTATGAAAGTCGAGCATTTTGTTTTAATTATTTTGAGATTTGTAAAAACTAAACAGATAAGAAAAATGCTCAATTTTTTTTCAAAAGAAATCAATTTAAAAATTTTTATTCGAAACAATATTTTTCATTATTTTACCAATTAAAACTATTTACTCAAAATTGCAATCAGTTCAGATTGTGCATTCATGTGTGAAATATTTATTATTATCTTTAAATAAAGGTATATATTCTCACACGAGCAAAAAATTTAAATCAAGATATTATCAAAATAATTTTTGAAGGAAAATACTACAAAAATAAATTTGATTTAACATTTAATTTCTTGAAATGAAATTTTGATTGTCTGAGAAGAAATTTTTAAAGATTACAATTCTCATCTTTTTTATTTAACATAAGTTACTTTAATTTAAAAAAATATGCTCAAATATTTGTGTATGTTTGCGAATATGCATTATAGATGATAATTTTTTTTATCAATTTATATTTTATCTCTAGAATATCAAAAAATCAATTTCTATATGTAGTATTTTATTATTAGTTATATCATTTTTAAATTATTATCATATTTTTAAATATTTTTATATATAAAAATAACTCATCATTTATATTAATAAAATCATATGAATAGAAATATAATAACTTGTGAAGTTTGCGTTAAAATTCAAAATAGTTTTATTTTTTAAAGTTTAAAATTTTATTTTTCAGATTTTTCAGTGCGTAGCAAAAACTGTTCATGAAGTAAGTCCAGATATATTTGATACATTTTGTTCTTATTTCATATATTTAAATTAATGAATGCTTAGAGAATTAAAGTGTACTACAATATGGAAATATATCACCTAACCGAATACTGAGTAAAAAATATTTAAGTTATAGATGATATATTTGACTAGTCAAAGTAATAAAAGTCCGGTTAATTATAATGCGGAGAAACCTAATTTATAAATTTAATATATAAATGTACTGAGAGTTATTAAATAATCTGTATCTTCACTTGCAATCTTCACTACATCATTGCTGAGTAATATTATTAATAATTTTAGCATGAAAAATTAATTTGGGTAATTTCTAAGGACCTAAAATTTTAAAAATATATTTCATAAAAGTTAGTCATTTAAATTACTTAGTAGTTTTTCAATATTTTGCATGATTAATCGTAGTGTTAAAATATTAATTGGTTCATCATTGAATTTAAAATAATAACATTATTTTTAAAAATATTCGTTATTATAGTTTATATAAATTTGAAAACAAACAAGTTGTAAGTGATGGAAGCGAGAATAGTGTAAATGTAATTCGATAATTTTCTACCAGTAATTATTTTGAAATTGTACAACTTTCCTCAACTAAAGATTACAAATAAATTAAATTGACAACTTCTAGCAAATAATTTAAATAATTGCTTAGCCAATTTATTAAATTAGTTTTAAAGCGAGTTACATTCCCGATAGTCTAGTTTTGTCAACGGAAGGTGCTGAACATAGTCAACAGACCTCAATTTCGAACCGTAGTCCCGAACTAACATATTCTCTCAAAGTTAAATATCACCCCGAAAAAGAAATTTTAAATGAGTGAAGTGTTCAGCTGAATCGGGTATCTAATCTCTGCTTCCCTTTGAAGACAATACTAACGTTTTTCCGAAGACAATCGCAGCTTTAAATTTCTGAAATTCAAACTGAAATTTACTAAAATTCACAAACCGAGTCGAAATAAATTTTGAATAATAAGATTATATTTTGTATGAAAGAGAATATATTTTATATTTTGAATGATAAAGAACTAATATTATTTATTTACTTTTTACAGTTAACGCCAGCGGAAAAGAAACAAATGATCGATTTTGAAGTATGTATTCTTTATTTGGAAATAAGAAAAACATTTTTACAACAATTTTTATTATACAAGTATTTTATACAGACAGATAATGTTTTTAAAATAGCAAAATTAAAAGCATAAAATCCACATGGATTTAAATTTCTTTTATAGAGATATTTTAAGAAAATATTCTAAAACATCAATAAAGTTTTTGAAGTTTAATTGAAATTAAAGTTCGATTTTTTTTAATAAAAACGTAAAACAACATATTCAGATGGATATGCAACTTCTTAATGTATGCGTCATAGAATGTTAAAATGTTTATTTTCTCAAATATCTTTTTATACATGAGGCAATATTATGTCTAACTGTCATTGGCAGATTTATAAAAAAATTGTTTTACTAAAGTTAATTAACCGAAATAATTCCACTGCAACTTAATAAACGAATATTATTTTCGCCTAATACCGAAAATATAAACAAAGAGTACACAGATATTTTTGCAATCATTATTATCAGTGATAAATGCATACCGACTAAAAAACAGAAAAGTAATTTTGTATTCAATGCTGCAGAATTTATTAAAATCAGTATGTTGCACAATACTTTTTTTCTCTACTAGTAACAGTGTCTGAAGTTATCAAAGTATACGTACTAATAAACTTAATTTTTCAACAAATTAAGTTTGTTAGTACCGATGATCAAACCGATGACAACTTCTAGTAATTTGAATTCTGAGCACTAGATCTATATTTTAGATAAAATTGACTATACACATAAATAAAAAATCCTTATTAGAAAAATTCCTAAATGCTTATTATTTAAGTAAAAAATATTCTAAACATTTCCAATAATTATTCTTACTTTTTATTTACTCTTTAGGAATGTGCTCGGCAACTTAAAGCAGAAAGCTGTGGAAGAATTCCGTGGGGCTAAGAATCTGAAACATAAGCTATTTGCTTCCTGCTTTAATTATGTGATTTTTCCATCCGTGAAGTGATATTTAACTTATATTTTTGCCGCCTATATAAGACTGTTGAAGCCAACAGAATTTGTTATATGTATTTCTTGCAGGCCATTGAATGCTAATCAAATATTTATGTTCCTAAATAATATATATGTAACATTATAGAATAAAGCCTGTTATTACTTAAAGGAAAAACTTTATGGATATATATTCCGTATGTTATTTATTTCATTAGATACTTATGGCACACTCGTTTCACTTTATTTATTTCTGAAAAAATAGAAATAGCTAACATGATTTTTTTTTAATATTATATAGATATCAATTACTATTTTTTTAAAATAAACAATTAAATAAATTTTATATTTTGTTTTAACAGCACATAAGCAAACAAAATTTGAGCAAATACATTAAAAAAACATATTTTTTATAATAAAATGGAAAGACGGAAAGAAGAAAGTTCTCATAATTATAAATCATAAAAATAAAATAGAATTTAATACAATTGTTTCCATTAATTTATATGCAATTTTCATGAAATATTTATTTTTCTATTTGAAATCCAACATTTGATGAAGATTTTGAGAAAGTATTTTTCAAATTTTTAAGCTAAAAATCAAAATTAAAATCAATCTTAAACCGAATAAAATCTTTCAGTTTATTTAGATTAGCTTCATAATATATCTATTCTATTACTTCACAAATTAGCAAAAATATTTTTGAAAAAACTAAGTGTTTTAAATGGTACTAAAAATATATGATTGTTAAATTCTAAAATATAATTTATTTTGTATTATCGCAAGTTTATTTCATATGATTAAAATTAAACGAATTTAACACGCTAAAAATATGAAAAAAATATAGAAGAAATTAAAACATTTTATGCAACTAAAAATTTTATATACACGAAACTTGAGTAAAAAAGTAATTATTCATATTTGATTTCTGTGTTTTGCTATTTCCTCTAAATTTTCATAAAATTTTTGAGGACTGTTTTTAAGGAACAATTATATTTTCTCTTCTTCATTTTTATGGGCATATTTTTCTAAAGAAAAATATTGGCAAAAAGTTCAAAACTGCCAAAAAACTTCACACATGATAAAAATGTTCAAAATGGAGAACCACAAGTAAATATTGAAAAATTTATTTATATTATAATTATCTTAATATTAAATACCTTAATATTAAATGATTATTAATACTCTAATTTATTTAATTAATATTTAATACCTTAATATAAAATTTACAAATCCTCTCCTAGCCATTGAAACAATATTTTCATGATTTGGACTATTTCATTCAATTACCGTAAAATAGCTCTCAATATATCAAGAGCGCCTTTCCTAATTAATTAAAAGGTAACTACAAATGACTTTTTGTTTAAAAATTGTTTCATATGTGAACAATGAATATGTTAATTAGCTCTTTTGATCCACGAGCTAGAAGTCGAATTTACTGTTAAAGATGATATTTGCGTTCGTAATTTATTTGTTGGCGATTATATTCAGAAAAAAAAACTTACTTTATGAGGTAAGAAGAAAAAACTTTCGAAAAATATTGGAACTAATTTGATTATTTTAGCTTTATTGAATGCTTTCTAATTACTGAGTCATTTTGATTGAAGTTCAATGAACTGCAAATTTTTGGCTGACATATAATCTGCATTGTTGGCAAAATACATACAAATAAACTATAATAGATTTTTATTAGTTAATCCACATCTGTTGAGGTTAGTTTTTCATATAATCTTGTGAAAATAAATAGTCTCTACATAAATATTTAATGTTTTAAAAAATATTTTTAAATTAATTCTATATGTCATCTATCCAGGCTAATTGTATTGAATTGTTATTTTGTTATATGATTAATTGTTGTACGCTGTTAATTATCTTTTATTGTAGTTTAAGTCTTAACTTGCCTTTTTGATATATATATATATAGAGAGAGAGAGAGAGCTTGGGAATTTATTCAAATATTTCCTGATATTTTAGTGTAATGATTGAGATAGCTTTTTGTTGATTGTAGTATGGATGTTGTTGTTGTTGTAAAACTGTATTGTTTTCATGATTTATTTGTCTTGAATATAAAATTGTATTATCTGCTAATAATTGAAAAGCTGCACCTATAACATATTCTAATTTAATGCTATCTGTATAGCTGAAATTTTCTTAAAAGTGTAACATATTTTTACCCTTAAATAGATACAGATATTTATATTAGTTCTGTTGAAATATTTCGCCATTTTCCTTTTCTTTTTTCTATTTTAACAGCTGTTCCGTTAATTTTTTCTATTCATTTGTTTTTAAAGTTTTCTAATTTTCAAAATAATCTTCTTATTTCTCTGATGTTTCATTTGTTTGAACTTTTGGATTTTGGCTTTCATCAATCTTGAAAATTAGTCACAAATTTAGATGCATATTTCAAAGTGCCAAAAGTTCTGCAAAAAAACAGGCGTAGCTTTGATTTCTAATTGAGAATGTCACGCATGTTCTTAAATTTTCTCACTGTTTTATATGACTGATAACGACACATTAAACGGAAAAAAACATTATTAAAAGACAGTTGATATTTACATCCTATCTTTTAACTAAAAAAGTGGTTCCTGTTTGTTTTGTAAGCGTTTCTGTTTTAATTAGGTCAACTCTCAGAATATATCTGAAAAAGAAATAACTCTGTCAAGACATCAAGAAACTAGTGAAATATTAATTTCTTTTTCAACTGTTATTCATCTCATTTAGCAGATGTGCTGTCTTCCAATTTAATTTCTTAATAATTTTCTCTAAATTTATCACATTCATTTTCTTTAAAATTTTCAATTTTCTTAAATGTTTACTTATATTTCTCCTTTTTTAACGTGATTTCAATCAGGGTTTTCGTAACTCCAACTTCATTATCCGGCTATGACAATTTTGCAATGCCTCCATCAATATTTGACACTGATGCTCAAAACTTATTCAAATTTTAACATTAAATTGAACAATATACGTTTTGGTTGTGTTGCAAGATTATATTTAGGATTTCCTTCTAAAAATCAATGAGTTTTCGGCAGTACAATGCATCACACTGCATGTCAAATTATTTCATTTACGATAAATATATCAGGCAATTGCACTTTATTCAGGAAAAGGGAGTAAAATATCGATTTTATGAAATATGCATCCTGATAGTTACACATACTTGGTAATAATAATTTTTTGTTTTTAAGTTTGAATCTTAAATGGCGTCAGAGATATAAATGTATTTATGTCTTAGCTAAAGTGCTTTACATTTTTACATCCAAATCTGACTATTCTTTTAAATAAACGCGCATAACAAAAACCTTTCAAAATTGTAAATATGCCATGTAATAGTAATTTAATTTATACAAAGAAAAATGAAAAATCCTGTCGTATTGATTACAAAAATAAAATAAATAAATTGTTGTAGTAATTTTTTCAAATTTATAGTATTTAAAAGTAAGAATTAGCAAAAAGTATAAAATAAATTTTATATTTGTAATAGATTTCATATATATATTGTATGACTACGCTTCAAATCACTTTTTCATTTTCATAAGAAATATGATGCAGTTTACTTTTCGCTGCACGGCGGCTTTTTGCAAGTGTGGGTTCGTTAAACAATATACAACCGTCCATGCATCAGATATGAATAGAAATATAGAACTGTTTAGTTGAAGGTAAAGCCATTAATATTCAGCAGATAACTCTGTGGGGAATCAAAATTAATTAAAAAAATTTTTAGATATTCATGCATATACGTTAAAACACTTTTTAAACTTTCATTTCTAAACTGTTTGTAAAATATGACATTTTTTATACAAATCAATTATAAAATCTAAATAAATTATAATTCTACCTAGCAAATATTTCAATTTTCGATTATAACTGTATACAACAACCTGTAATTTGATTAGAATTGTCAGAGAAACATAATATTATTACAAGATTATATTATGGTTTTTATTGATTTTATTGAAATCTAATTACAATGATAATTGTAAACATATCTAATTATGTTGATGTTTATTTTGCAAATACATTTACTACTAAGATATTGTGGAAACGTTTCATCTAAAATATCATAAATGAAATGATATTCAAGCCCCGATGTGTTGTAACAATTATTTTTCTGTTTACATTCTTTTAAATAAGGCGAACAAAATCAATATCCGTTCAAGAATTGCATGCTTAGAATTTATTCGCCATTTTGTTCTGTATACCACATTTGACCGCTTTTTACTTATTTTACGTATCACTTATTTTTCTGTGTTGAATTACTTATTTCTTATATAAGACATCGATTTTTCTGCAAACTGCTGACTTTAATATACTGTAAGAAATATGTATTTCCGATTTTGAATAGATAGAAAATCGAAATTAAGATTTTAACCAAAATGAGAATTTCAAACAAATTACAGTGCATGCAATATTTTAGAAATTCTAGAAAATCGAGCAAAGATTTGTATTGTGAAAAAAGTTTTAAATATCTGTTTACATTTGGACTTATCATCGGATTACCGTTGTCTAGGCAATCTATTAAAATTTCCAAACAGGATGTAAATTTTTGGACGAAAAAATATATTTTCCTTCTCAGTGCTGCTAGGATTTTATTAACGTTGTGCTCCATTTGTACATCCTATTATTCTTTATCTATTTCTACAACGGGATTAACTCTGTATATTTATTATTCTTGTGGACTTATAGCTACTTTATTAACTATGACAAGAAGGAGAAAGATATTCACTGTTGTTCAAATATTGATGAGAATGCATTCCAGAGTAAGACTTTCACAAATAAAACAAAAAAATAGTCTGCTTTTCACCGTTGCCAGCATTCTCTGTTTTTTACTTATCATTATCCTTGTGATGAATTTCCTCTACATACTTGAACGTTCTAATTCAAGTGAAGAATTAGTTTCAGTGAAACTTTTCGGATATAGTTTCAAAAATGATGAACGGAGTATTTATCTAGGGATTCATTATTCTGTATCTACATTTACCCACACAATAACTAACATTACTCTAACATTTATTACCTTGCTGTTATTCAATGTGTATTATAGTTTGGGTGACATAATAAGACATTATCGAGAAACATTATCCCAAACATTGGTGACAAGATTACAAGATGAATCTTCTATTCGAGTATACATCAAAGATTTTCGGATGATAATTGATCTTGTGTACAACGTAGATGAAACTTTCAAATACATTACACTATATTTAATTGGTTGTAATGTTAGCTGCTTCTTTCAAATGTTTAGCTTTGCTACGCTAAAAGGCGATCTTTACCAAGTAAAATATTCAATTCTATTGGTTGTTGCGGTATTCATTTTAGCAGTTGTTGAATTCATGACCATTGTGTGTAGTGCATCTAGAGTGGGAAAACAAGACGAGTGCTTAAAAAGAATGGTGATACTATTGTCTGAGAGGTATTTTCTATCACTACACTCAGTGAGCAGAAATATCATATCTAAAATGCATAGTTTTTCATTGATGGCTGATACCATATATGATAATCAACTTTTCCTAACTGGAGGAGATATGTTTGAAATTAAACATGGTTTTATGCTTACGATTGGTGGTGTCCTTGTTACCTATGGAGTAATAATATTCCAATTCGGAAACTATTAAGCAAAAGAAAAACTTTTTTAAAAACAAAAAGCTTTTTTGTGATTATAAGCAACTTTGTCGACTGATCCTTTGCAATTAGTGTTGAATTCAAAAATTTATCGTGAATTACTTTTAATGTAACTGATTTGATATTTGAAAATTTACTTCATAATTCATTTGTAAAAAACATTTATAATAAAGTACCTTTATAATTTTTACAGAAAGCAAAATTTTTCGCTTTTTTAACGATGTTACACTTTAAATAAAATTTTTTTAAATAAAAATATAACTTGTTCCTTCAGTTCAATTCTTAGGATTATTTTCCGTTCAACTGAATTAAATTTCTGCTGAATGTACACTTTATGACAGACTTGAGTTTTTATTGATCTGTCATAAGCTGTATAATTTCTATAATAAAATTTTATAATTTAATTCTTTTTTCATATAAATGTATTTAATGTCTTCGCTCTTATGTAAAAATATAATACTTTCAATTAGATGGTAAACGTATTGTTAAATTGTATTATTTATATAAAAGGTTATTCTTTTGAGAAAATTTTCAAATGGCAATGGTATCATTGATCTTTTCATTCATATAAATATAGTGTAAACTAAAATATTGTTAAATTACTTAGATTTAAAAAGAAACATTTAATATTAAACTATGTATATTTAAAAAATTTTAAAATATGTGTACAGATTTCGACTTTCCAGCTTGTAGAAATTATTTATTCTGTAACTGTCTACTTATGAAATTTCCATGATTTGTTAAAGCTGAAACATAAATACAAATACAACAATCAAAAATTGATAGATACTAAAGATGAATTCAAATTTTCGATTAGTGTGTATGCAAATTAGTCAATGTATGAAAGCAATTACAAATAAATTGAACAAAACAAATATCCAGAACTCATAAATTTCTTTTCACAAATAAAAAATAATCATCTATATAAATGAATATCGGTACAGTCAGATTAAAAAAGGTATGTAACAAAAATGTTGGGTTATCTAGTCTGTGACTTCACAAACACTTAAAATTTTTGGCTTAATCTAAATAAAAAAATGGCTGTTTATTTTCTGGTTTCAATCACTGCCCTCTGCCTGCATATCTGCCGGGAATAGTGCTTGAGAGCCTTCCAGGTTTCTTTTCTTCCAACACGTAAATACGGACTGTCCATTATCAATGAAACTATCTTCCAGAAAGCTATAAGCTATTTACAGATATGCCGTTTGTTACGATTTTTCCGTATTTGGTACGGATATCTCTTTGTATCGGAGTTACGATGATCTTAACGAAATTACGGAAAATAGATTTCTCTCTCGATCTCTAATAATAATCCTTTTTGTCATGTACGATTATATTATTATTAATGTATTATATACGAATAAAATTTGTGTAGGTTACAGATAAATTACTAATTTAGTGTTGAAATTGGATTAAGAAAAATATACCTGATATATTAAAAAGTAGAACTGCTAAGAACGCGCGTACAGGTGATCATCGACTAAAAGTAAGACATTTAAATTTAAAAGAATGGTTTACTTTCTTAATTATTATTTCTTTTTATATTTATTATGATTAGATGATCATTTTACTTTTATTTTTTAACATAGGTTACCTTAAAAGTATTAATTTTATGCACATAAGTGTATTCTTAATGTAAACCACGTGTTACTGAAAAAGTTACTGAAATTTTTTGAAAAGGTTACTGAAAGTACTGAAAATATGTCCGATTAGTATTGATTGGGATGCTCAGAGGTTGGAATCTCTGTATTTACCAATGTTTAGCAATCAATCAAAATTACACACACATGCGCTTGCGCACATATGTATATATATGTTAATATTATTTATGTGTGTGAGTGTATGTATGTATATATATATATATATATATATATATATATATATATATATATATATATATACAGTAAGACCCACCTTAACGCGGAGTATACGTTCCATCAAAGTTGAGCGCAATATGAAACCGCGTTAAACGAAGTTATCTCATCATGTAAATCATGGGTTCCCAATATTTATTTTCTCGAAGACCACTTTCAAAATTTTGCTATTTTCGGTAGACCCCCTGCAGCTACATTTCTACTGTATTCCCAAAACTCCTAAAAATATCACCCAAAATTGGGGATGTTAAGAAGAAAAACAAAGTAGCACATTTTCTTGTGTCCCATTTATTAAAATAATACTTGTGGTTGTACAAAATTATAAACATTTTTTATTACAAACAATCAACAATTGATGAAAATTCAACATTGAACTCTGAAATGTAAATCAATAATAAAAAAAGTCATACTTTTAATGAAACGAATGTACTTGATGAATTGACAGCAAGTTATCAATATTTGGCTTCAGTTTTGTAAAAAGTAATCTCAAATGTCCCTGTTCTGTGATGATCTAATCTGCTCCTCTTTTTTTTTTAGTTTATAAATTGGTAACGGTACTAACACTTCTTTCGACAACATATGACGAGGGAAACGTTATCAAAAACTTTCTCGCAATTTCCCACAGCCCAGGATATTTTTCGGGGATTTCTGACTACAGTCAAAATGTTTGATAGCCTTTTTTTAAATTTCACTTTCAGTTCTTCGTTGGTGCTGAGCTTAAGTAGCTCCTCTTGTAATACCACATTCGCTTCTTCTATTTCATCAAATGGGGTTATGATCCATGGTGATATTTCCATCGTCAGAATATCTTCAAATCTATTTTTGAAGTCATCATGCAGGATATTCAAATGTTGAGCGTAACTCTGAATATCCTCATCAAAATATTCTATCTGTGACAAGTACGGAAACTGAGAGATTTCGCGCCTAATGTAGATGGCAAGCACAGCGCAAGTCACATTTCATCCCTTTGTAGGTCTAAACAAGCATCGCGGGCGAGCGGGCGCACGGGCAGCACTTAACAAATCTCGACAAGTGGTGTACACTTGTACTGACCTATTGTTCTATTCCATGGGTACCCAAACTTTTTTTCTCTTGGATCACTTTCAAAGTTTTACTATTTTCGGTAGATCCCCTGTTGCAGCATTTCTACTGTATTCCCAAAGCTCCTAAAAATATCACCTAAATTGGGGGTGTTAAGAAGGAAAAAAGAAGTACCACATTTTCTTGTGTCCTATTTATTAAAATAATACTCGTGGTTACATAAAATTATAAACATTTATTATTACAAACAATCAACACTTGACAAAAAATCAACAATGAACACTGCAATGTAAATCAACAATAAAAGATAGTCATACTTTTAATGAGACGACACACGGGCAGCACTTTGCAAGTCTCGACATGTGGTGTGCACTCTTGTACTATCATCTATTGTTCTATTCAATTCTGTGTTTTAACTGAATCTCGAATATTTTTAAGTGACCTAGTGAATGATGCTACCTGTTTACGTTGATAGGAAAATCCAAGCCAAAATTTTTGTTTTTTATTATGAAAACCAGAAAATTTTTCGTGGACCCCAACTTACAACTTGTGAACCCTTGTTTTCTTTTCACATCTACGTGAACCCCCATGTGGTCTCCTATGGACCCCTGGGGGTCCACTGGACCACTTTAGGAATCTGATGTAAATAATGGGGTTAAGGGAAGATGAATAGAAAATTGGTCAGATATTTTACCATTAAATTAAATAATTATTTTTTTTTCACAACAGTAAAATAAAAATTTATATCTTACAAATATTTAAACTCTCTATTAGTTTTTTAATGCATTATTTAATATCTTTACTTTCAATTAAACGTATAATGTATGCATAAATATTTCTTATAAGCCATTTTTAAAAGTTTAATAAATAATAATAAAATAAATATATAAAAAAATTTTTAGGAATTACTAAATTTCAAATAAATTACAATATAATATTATGGATAATTTTATGTAGCAAAAAATTAACTAAAAAGAAGGTGTAATTAAGCCTATTGATTAGGTGTGGTTGATTAGAATAAATTGTTATGAATATTACACTACTGGCCATTAAGATTTTTTAAAGCAATTCATGTGGAATTTCTCGTATCTCATCTAACTCTCATCTTAGAATCTATAGCTTTACGTGTATTATTGTGGAATTCTCTCTCTTTTACAGGCAGTGATCATGGCCTGGAATCATTTAAAGAAATTAACGTTCTAGGTGAAATACACTTTCAAGCTATCCTTAGAGTGATATTACAAGATATATATATATATATATATATATATATATATATATATATATATATATATATATATATATATATATATATATATATATATATATATATATATATATATATATATATATATATATATATATATATATATCCAAGTTATTTTGACATGCAGGTAAGTAAAATCCTAGTACACATAACTTTTTTGCCGCAGTTTTAAAAATTGTTGTCAATTCTAAAAACACAAGAGTGCAAAATCTATAATAAGCAATAACCCATTGAATCTCGCCAAATCAACAACAGGTAACAGTAAAATTGTAATTTTCAAAATCCTGACCGCGCTCCATCTCATGTTTTGAATAGTGCTATCTTGCACTTTTTTTGATTTCAAATGTCGAAAATTTTTCTACATTTACTTAGTAAAGAATTATATATCTAAAGGCTATAAATTTAACAGCAAATATTTTACAGAATTTACATAATTACAAAACAAACATAAATCTCATAAGTAAATAATATTATTCATAATTGAAATACTATATAAATATACATATAATATATAAACAAAATAAATGAATATACATATAAAAATAAAAAAATTTCTAAGTCAGTATGTCTACATTTCAGATCATAAAATCTCTTCTGTATTTCCAATTTTCTGAAGAAGGTATCTGAAGTAGAGATGTAAAATTCCCGGGAATTTTGAAGCTGGGAATTTACTCGGGAATTTTGGGAAAAAACCGGAAACTTTGGGGAATATTGGGAATTTTGAGGGAATAAACTCAGCCAATCATATTTCGTTTTAGAGATTCTTTTTTTCGCATATATATGAAACGAAGTGAAGTAAAATTTGGTATCTATAAATAGTTTTTAAACAAAGTGAAATTTAATTTCTACAATAATCATTCATAAAAGCAGTGAAAAGCATAAAATATGAACATTAAAATTGTAAAAAATATAGTTTTGAAAAATTTCGTCCCTAGGGGATATTTTTATATCGGTGTATGTATGGCGAAATATGTCGCTACAATTGTTGGGAAGCCTATGTTTCTCACAAATATACATTTAATGAAACTATAAAAATAAACTGAAAGTTATTTGACCAAAAATAATATTGTTTCACTGTAACAAATATTCTTTTCTTCATTTCTATTATTCCATTTTCAGTTATCTTAAGTTGTATAAGATTTATTATTTTTTGCGATCATTCTTTATATGATAGATTTGTTTCCTATTCTTTCGAAATGGCTTTATTTTTTAAAAAAATGATTTCACTTTAATTTTAATGTATTAAATTTCTTAAAAACAAATTATTTGATAAAAGTAAGGTAGTACTTCATTTTTCCGTCTTTGTAATAAACTGAAAATTGATGATTTAAAAATAAATAATGTCAACAAATTGCTTTCACTTTTGTTTTGACTTCTAATTGACAAATATTTAATTTACCAATGATAGAAAAAGATACTGTTTCATGTACTATTTCTCAACTGAATATGTGTAAATGTTGTATAAATTTAACCAATATGTAAATGAAAGTATGTGGTGAAGCGACATGTAAGTTGTGAACAAAAAAAGCTCTTCCAGCGTGTCATCATTAAAATCATATCTTGTAGGAATTAATGTGACAAAAATCCTATGAAATAAGCAAGCCTCAAAGCATTATTACAATTTGCGTGTAATTTTGAGTTGCAGTGAAACAGCAAATGTTATTCCATTACAATTATAGATATCTTTATTTGCAGAAGGAAATTATCATCAATATTTATGAAAAAATTTTGAAACTTATTTTGAAAAAATTTGAAGAATTAATGAAAAAATTTCATCTACAAATTTAATCATGAATAATACTTTTTCTTTTATTATATATGAAATATTTAAAAAAATTCTTTTATATTTTAAGATTAATTAACACTTTTTTAAGTACAATATATAATGCAGACTTTAAATAAAACCATTTTTATTTCTTTTGCAAGGATCTGATACATTAATTTATACAATTACAATAAACCTACAGTTGAGTAATTCATTGAGTTTTTCAAAACAATTTTTTACATTAAAAATGATTTCAAAGCAGTAAGGTAGAATCAATGTAATAAATCCTACAGCAATTATATAAACATTTATGAAGTATATCTATGTATAAAAAACTTGCAAAAGAAAAAAGTCTTGCCTGTTAAGAATGCCAAATAAAATTATCAGTATACTTCACATCATTACTTTTGATGGTAAGAGAAAATGAGTCTTTTTGTATACAATACGCTCAAAATCTGAATCGATAAACAGATATTTAAACATGATTTAACCACAGAAAATAAAAGCACAATAGTTAAAAATTACTTTCTGAGTGTTTTAAACTATAAATGTACATCCAGGCTATTACTTTTATTTAAATTGATCAAAAGTAACTCCAGATATCTAATGAAAAACAAAATGAATATCTATATACACTAACGATTGACGTTATACAGTTGGCAAAAAAAGTATTAGAACAGCAGTAAATTTTAAGTTATCAAGGTAATAAAATGAAATATTTGTCACATAATATTTATATTATGTAATATTTTTACATAATTACTCATGGTGTAAGAAACAAATATTTAAAATCAATAGAATTTAAAAAATTAAAATAAAAGGAGATTTGCATTGCAAAAAAAGTATTAGAGCATCGGACTTCAATATTGAATTATACATAAAATAAAATAACTAAAAATTCAAAAGTGATACTAATACTTGGTATGTAGTTTTTTTGCTGAAATTACTGCATCCAGACGTCTTTGCATAGATTCCACCAAATCTTTGGTGACGTTTGATGACATGCTGGTCCATGCATATTCCAAAGCTTGCTTTACTTGTTATTGTTAATTTTCTCACTTTTTCATCCAATTGATGCCACAAATGTTCTATAGGATTCAGGTCTGGGGACTGTGGGGGAGTTACCAATCTTCGGGGAGCATTATATAAGAGCCATTCTTTGGTTTTTTTGGCAGTATGTTTGGAGTCTTGTCTTGTTGAAAAATGAATGTCTTCCCCAAAGCTAATTTCTTTGCACTATCTTCCGAGTTATCTCGTGACACCTCAATATATGACAAAGCTGTCATTTTATTATCAATGAAATGGAGATTTCCAATTCCATTGTAAGCCATACAGCCTTAGACCATGACATTCCCTCCTCTGTGCTTTATAGTTTTCTGTACATTTTGAGCCTGAAAAGCAGCTCCTTTTCTTCTCCAAACTGTGAGCACGTGTTTAGGTTTGAAAATTTCAACTTTACTCTCGTTGGAGAAAATAACGTTTTTCCAGAAATCTAATGATTTATTTTTATAAATTTTGACAAATTCTAGGCGTTCTTTTCCATTGATTTCTGAAATAAAGCGTTTTTTCCTTGGCCTTCTTCCTTTTATACCAGCATTATGCTATACATTTTTAACTGTTTGAGGTGTTACAACATTTCCTGAGATTGATTCAGTATTTGCGGGCAATATCCTTGCTCTTCCTGTCGGATTCTGTAGAGCATCTTTAACCATTTGTCGTTTTTCTCTGACAGTTAGCTTGCTTGGTCTCCCTGATCTTGGCCTATTATCCACAACCCCAATTTTTTTTTTTATTTATTTTTTTTTTTTAATATTGTGAATTGTGCAAAGTGAAACATTCAACTTACTGGAAATTTCCCGATATGTTTTGCCACTATTGTGTAGGTGAAAGATTTGTTCTCTCTTCGCAAGTGAAATCTCTTTTAATTTGGGTGCCATGGCAGGAAAAGTCCTCGTAAACTGAATTTCTACAAATTAGCAGCGAATGAGACAAGTGCCCTTGACATTGATACGGTTGAAAGTAACTTTGAAAGTTTAATGAAGTCACCAGCGTTGTAATTTGTATGTTTCTGCTTCTGTTCTAATACTTTTTTTGCTATCCAAATTTTGTTATTTTAATATTGTAATTATTTTTAAATTTTATTTTTTACCTAGTTATAATTTTCTAAGAAAATGTTATCATTTATAAACTGATTATACGATTTACTTGATTTTGTTAACTTGAAAATTACAAATTTCTCATTGTTCTAATACTTTTTTGCCAACTGTAAAAAAAAATTTCGTATGCAATTTTAGAATCAGTTATCAATCTAATCTACTGCGTTTAATTCAACATTTTATAAATAATAGTATAATATTTTTGAGAAAAATTTTTCAAAGAATATATATACATTGAAAGACAGCATATCTAAGCAATTTCTGTCCAAAAATTTAAAAAATACACATTCAAATAATAAACATTACGAATAAGAATTGCAATGAACACATCTAGAAATCTCTCCAATCTTTACAAAATGGCTGTCATCCTTTTCAAAATGTTTTCAGAAATTTCTATTGCCATAAATAAAAGTAGAAATCATTAAAATATATCTTTTTAAATATATTATGTGGTTTTAATAGTTATAAAATTATGAATTTTTAAGAAAATTAAAATTTTTCCCCAATTTTAAAAATTTGGGAATTTTGAAAATTCCCGAGAATTTTCAAACTTTCCATGGGAAAAAACCCGGGTTTTTTCCCATCCTTGCAACACTCAGCACCAGGAGAGGGCTGTTGCGAACATCCTCTAAAGTGAGCAGCAAGCAATCGAGAATATGATGCGGGGAAGCCGGCAGCAGATGGCACTTGGGACACGTCGTAAATTTTTAATATATATATATATATATATATATATATATATATATATATATATATATATATATATATATATATATATATATATATATATATATATATATATATATATATATATATACTGCTGGACAATTGCTAAGAACGGATAACACTATCATCCATAGCAACCACAAAATGGAAGGAAGCAAAATGTGGAAAATTAGAATAAGTGCGGGATATAGTAAGAAGAAGTATGCGTATGCAAATTTTTTTCCACGTCTGTTCATCACGTGATAGCGTTCACAAGAGCTTTAAAGGTTTTGACGCGCGTGGACAGTTGTTGTTTCAAGTCAAAGTTTTTCAGGAAAGATTTAACAGACGAACTTGAAGTTTTAGCACGTCTTCTCGACATCACTTAGATGATTTTATGCGTGGCCGAATTATTGGAAAGATCGAAGAAGGGCGAAAAATAACAGATGTTGCCAGGGAGTTCGACATCGTTCAGAGAATTGTTTCACGGCTGTGGAAGTCATTTAAAACTATTGGAATGTGTAGTAAGAGGCACGGGGGAGGTCGTGTTGGAAGTACGACGCCTGCAGAAGACAGATATATCGTCCTATCAGCAAAAAGGAACAGGCCCATCACAGCTAAGCAAGTGGCAAATCAGTTTCTTGCTGCCTCAGGAAAGCAGATCTCCCGAAAAACTGTTGCCAGACGTTTGACGGGAGGAGGACTATACGCCCGCAGACCTGTTGTGTGTGTCCCATTGAGCAGGCAGCACCATACTGCCCGTTTGCAATGGTGTCGTGAGCATCGCAATTGGACTGAACAGTACTGGGCATGCGTACTATTCTCAGATGAGAGTTGGTTCAGTCTGTCATCGGATTGTAGACGCCAACTGATCTGGCGCCAGAGTGGTACTGCTTATCGTCCAGAAAATATCCAGGAAAGGGACCGGTATCCGACATGCAGTGTCATGGCGTGAGCCGGCATCATGATCAATGGTCGCACGCCCCTACATGTGGTTGCGAATGGGACTATGACGGGCCAACGATAGAGATGTAAAATTCCCGGGAATTTTGAAGCTTGGGAATTTACTCGGGAATTTTGGGAAAAAACCGGGAATTTTGGGGAATATTGGGAATTTTGAGGGAATAAACTCAGCCAATCATATTTCGTTTTAGAGGTTCTTTTTTTCGCATATATATGAAGTAAAGTGAAGTAAAATTTGGTATCTGTAAATGGTTTTTAAACAAAGTGAAATTTTTATTTCTACATTAAGCATTCATAAAAGCATAAAATATGAACATTAAAATTGTAAAAAATATAGTATTGAAAAATTTTGACCCTAGGGGATATTTTTATATCGGTGTATGTATGGCGAGATATGTCGCTAAGATTGTTGGGAAGCCAATGTTTCTCACAAATATATATTCAATGAAACTATGAAAATAAACTGAAGCTGTTATTTGACCAAAAATAATATTGTTTTACTGTAACAAATAAAGATTCTTTTCTTCACTTCTATTATTCCATTTTCAGTTCTTTTAAGTTGTAAAAGATTTATTATTTTTTGCGATCATTCTTTATATGATAGATTTGTTTCTTATTCTTTCAAAATGGCTTTATTTTTTAAAAAAATGATTTCACTTTAATTTTAATGTATTAAATTTCTTAAAAACAAATTATTTGATAAAAGTAAAGTAGTACTTCATTTTTCAGTCCTTGTAATAAACTGTAAATTGATGATTTAAAAATAAATAATGTCAAGCAAATTGCTTTCACTTTTGTTTTGACTTCTAACTGACAAAATTTTAATTTACCAATGATAGAAAAAGATACTGTTTCATGTACTACTTCTTAACTGAATATTTTTTAAATGTTGTACAAATTTAACCAATATGTAAATGAAAGTATGTGGTGAGGCGACATGTAAGTTGTGAACAAAAAAAAAAAATATCTTCCAGCGAGTCATCATTTAAATCATATCTTATAGGAATTAATGTGACAAAAATCCTATGAAATAAGCAAGCGTCAAAGTATTATTACAATTTGCGTGTAATTTTGAGTTGCATTAAAACAGCAAATTTTATTCCATTCCAATTATAGATATCTTTATTTGCAGAAGGAAATTATCATCAATATATTCTAGCATTATTTGCAGTTTCTTAATAGTAACTTATAACTATTTAAATTGAAAAACTCAATATTTAAATTATTAACAATTTACTAAAAAGTCACATTTGTAGCTACTTAATTAGCAAAATCTATTTAAGACACAAAAATAATGAATTTATAAAAAAATTTTATCCACAAATGTAATCATGAATACTTTTTCTTTTATTATATATGAAATATTTTAAAAAAAAATTTCTTTTATATTTTAAGATTAATTGACACTTTTTTAAGTACAATATATAATGCAGATTTTAAATAAAACCATTTTTATTTCTTTTGCAAGGATCTGATACATTAATTTATACAATTACAATATATCTACAGTTGAGTAATTCATTGAGTTTTTCAAAACAATTTTTTACAACATTAAAAGTGATTTTTAAACAGTAAGGTAGAATCAAAATCTTTTTAAACTATTGTTCATCATTTCTAAATGATTAGGTAGAAAATGGGGGTGAGTTAGAAAATTATTGATAATCTGTGTCATTGAAAATATTTCCATTTTTTCAGACTTTAGAACTAGAAATGGAAATAATTTTATGATTTGAAAAGAATTTATGAAAGCCAAGCGAATGAATTCTTTAAAAAAAATGTTTTTGCTTTTTTAACATTTTGCACTCACGTAATCTTGTTATAAATTCAAATTATTGTTTAATTCAATCCATCTTGCTTTTCATAAAAAGGCTGAAATTCTTTTCAAAAGCGAATTATCTAAGCGAATTCTCTGTCCAAAAATTTAAAAAATACACATTCAAATAATAAACATTACGAATAAAAATTGCAATGAACACGACTAGAAATTTCTCCAATCTTAACAAATGGCTGTCATCCTTTTCAAAATGTTTTCAGAAACTTCTATTGCAATAAATAAAAGAAGAAATCATTAAAATATATCTTTTTAAATATATTATGTGGTTTTAATAGTTATAAACTTATAGATTTTTAAGAAAATTCAAAATTTTCACCTATTTTAAAAGTTTGGGAATTTTGAATATTCCCGGGAATTTTCAAAATTTCCATGGGAAAAAACCCGGTTTATTCCCGGAAAAAAACCGGGTTTTTTCCCATCCTTGCAACACTAATCTAAAGTAATTTGCGTTTTACTTTTGTGCTCAGTTATTATAGGCTGTTGGTAAATGGATAAGTCATCCATAACATTTCGTCTTGACTTTGAATTTTTGTCAAAATTTGGGTCATTTTCAATAAATTGATCCATAATTTCTGTTATAGTGGTCAATTTCCATAATTTCTGTTATAGTCTGTATTGTGGTCAAACTGGTTTTTAGAAACGCTGTTGAAAGTTCTTTTTCCTCTTCTTCAGAATCCCTACTTTCAATAGTTTTGTGTTATTCTTGGACCGCTAATTCCTTGAGCTCATTATTAGAAAGACTTGCTGCTGTTTCTTGCATTATTTCTTCGACATCTTCCAAATTTACTTTATCTAAACTGGGTTGTTTCGCTAAGTCCACTATTTCGTCTACTATTTCCTCCATATCGACAGTGTCTAGAGTCACCGTCCTTGTTTAGATTTGACCAAATGTTCTTCCACACCCCATTCAAACACTTTTCTATTACTTTATGCCAAGAAAGGCTTATGTCCTCTATAACATTCATGATATTATAGCTTTTCCAAAACTCTTTTATTGATTGTATCTCTTCCCCGTTTGTTTTTTCAAAAATCTGTCTAAATGATAGCCACTGGTAATAAGTCTTAAAATTTAGTATAATGCCTTGATCCATTAGTTCAATTAAGGCAATTGTGTTGGACGGCAAGTTAACCACTTCGGCTGAAATCTATGATTTTAATTAGATTCCCAAATCACAGGTAAAGTTGATTTGGATATTCTTTTCATCACTCTTGGGTTTTTGGAATGATAAACAATTAGTAGTTTTAAAAATAAATCTCCACTTGCATTACTACCCAGTAGAATTGTTGAGCGATCTTTTGCTGCTTTGAATACTGGTGCACGTTTTTCTTCGAGGGGTAGAAATGTTCGTTTTGGCATTCTTTTCCAAAATAGGCCTGTATCACAAACATTAAAAACTAATTCTGGAGGACAGTTTCTTCGTTCAGTTATTGTTTTTAATATCGCTGAGAATCCAGTCTCCGTTTTCGTATCACCACTTGTTGCTTCTTTTGAAATCTGTTTGTTATGAAGATTATTTCGATGTTTAAATCTCTTAAGCCATTTTCGACTAGCAACGATAGTTTCACTTGTGTCCTTTGCCTCAACCTGAATGTAATTAAAAATTCTTCTTGCTTTTGTCATTATAATAGATTGGCTTAGTGTCATATTGCATTAAATTTCGTAGCCAATCCATATAGAAAATCATTTTTTTCATTTTTTCTATTGTATTATTTCTAGAAAGAGATTCTAGTAGCAGAGCTCGTCGTAGTTCCAGTTGCTGATAGCAGTATTTTTTCTTTATTCTTATTGTTCAAGTTGAATTTTTTCTTTATTCTTATTAAGAAGGATTTTTATTGTTGAAGTTGCCAAATTATATGCAGAACCAATTTAGGATTGAAGTTAACCAGTATTTTTAATCTTCCAATTATTTGTATTTTGGTTTCTAGTGAAATGCTTTTACTTGTTGCTTTTATTTTCGTGTTTTTATTATCTCGTATGATAAAAACTAAAAATCATAATATTTGTTGCTATATCACTCGTTATATTATATAAATTTATACTTACAATAACGTTATATAATAATGTTTGAAACATTAAAAATACATTCGTAAAACACCACAGGAAAGAAGAAACACAGATAAACTGCTTCGGATATCGGAAAGCTTAACGTTTACGCTGCGTGAATTTTCGGGGAATCCCTAAAATTCCAATATATATATATATATATATATATATATATATATATATATATATATATATATATATATATATATATATATATATATATATATATATATATATATATATATATATATATATATATATATATATATATATATATATATATATATATATATATATGAGGCACAGGTCCGAGGTTCGATCCTCAGGCTAGACAAGACCAACTCAGCCTTTCATTCCTTCAGCAGATCGATAAACTGAGTACAAAGCATGCTTGGGAAATAAACACTAGGTGTTTTACGTTAGGCTGACAACTTTATCGAGATATATGCTTGGCGACTCTAGGGCCCTCTGTCAAGGAAACAGATATGGGTACTATAAGCCTTGCTCCCCATATGGGTTGTCGTGCCACAGGTTTAGTTTATATAAATAATATATAAGATAAAATACAACACAAAAAAATCCGTGAAATCAATAAAATACAATACCAACGTAAATTTTTTGCAAACTAACCAGTGCAAAAGCAGTTGAAAATAGATGTGCCAATATAAATAAAATACAATCTGAAGAACAATATCACAAGTAAGAAAAAATTTTAAAAAATCAATGCCAAGAATTAGATAAAACTTGACAAAATAAGTAATAGGAAAAAGGCATAGAGACCATGTCTTCGTCAAGAGGGAGATGGCCAACAATTCCAAAATTAATAATGGATAAGAATTAGATCTAGAATTTAAAGTAAATTACAACCTATATACAAGTGTAAGGGGAGATTCGAACCCACCAACTGTTAAACCGAAGGTTAAAGTGATAATCATTTGGCTTGCTTCTTGGAATTTAAATGCGATTCTAACAATTGCATAAGAACATTTGCTTCAATAGCATTGAGGAAGAGGCAATAGCTTAAAATTTTTGAAACATTAACACGTATAATGTCCGGAAAAATTACAAAATATCTAAATATCTTCAACCATTAAATTTTGATGTACATTTCTTATTAAATAAGTATGAAATCTAATTTTTGTTAAGTACCCATTGATCTTTAGAATGTTTCTCTCACATACAAAATTAAGAAGTATAATAGTTACATTATTAAGGTTTAAACCACTTTTTATGCATGCAAATTTTCATTTCTTCAAACTTTATGGAACTGTTGTAAATTTAAAAGACAATAAATTAATTTATATATTTTGTTAATTAATATTTTTTATGATTTATTAATTCCATACACAATCCACGTTTGAAACCACTAATTTCTTTATAATAAAGCCAGCATAGTTTACACCAAGCAAAAGAAAATTATTAAAATATAAGCATAATGGAAGTTACACATGTCTCAAAAGATACATGTGGTACTGGGGCTAACCATTATCGATGAGTTAAATCCCATTCTTTACATTTGAATGTTCCAGGTTTCAATCGACTATCATTGGTCTATGGCGATTGATATTACTTTTCTGCAAACTTATTCATCAAGATGGACAAGTTGGAAATTTTCCTGGGATTACATCCTTGTGAAACATTGTTGTTGCTGTACCAGCATGTTTCCCTGCACGTAGGACTGGGCTGTGCTCTATCAGTTGGGAACAAGCAGTCACACAAGTCTTCTAATTGAGAGGAACCAAACAGACAAACCCGTAATACTTGATCTTCAGAGGTATCATTTCACTTGGAGGACATTCGGATAACAACATATTTAATTATCCCCATCTGTCTTTAGCGAATACGAATGATCTTCAGTTAAGCTGGGATTCGAAATGACTGTTTTCCGATAAAGAGAACAAGGCCCTAAGAAAGCCTGTCCTTATGAAACGTTAATATCTATGAAAAGACATTCTGGAATAAGAATATTTGGAAGGTGTTTAGTTTTAAATATTTTAAAATCTAATTCAGTTGTTAGGTTTACGTTCATTTTACTATCAAATTTCACTTTCCTTTAAATTTTTTCCATCATGGTCCAGTAGTAAGCCTTATTCTTCAGAGTGAAGATTCTATGCTCAATTCAAGCCATAATTAAGCAACAGATGATGCGTATTGAGTTTCTGCACTCTTTTGGACAAATACATGGAAGCTAATGCGATTCGAGAAATCAAGGAGCCAGCACGTTGTGAATTCTTAGAGGATTTTTCAGAGACTACTTATAGAAAGCCTAAAGGTTCTGAAAGCGAGTTCGATTTGCAGAAGGCTATTGAGAGATGCTACAAGGCCAAACAAATGCTATATGAGAAGTCTTCTATGCTACCATTTGAGATAGTAATTGTGAAAATAGAGGGGCAGTCTAAACATATTCGTCTATCGTTCCCTTGGCCGTTAGAATCTATATAAACATACTCGTTCTCCCCGATTCTGTGGACTCTGCCTTCTGCTTGCAGTAAAATCCCTGGATTCCAATATAACTCTGCAAAAATGACCGCTGCCAATCTTAGTCCTGAAGAGCATGAAGTAATGCTTAGCACAGCAATCCTGATACTTTCATCTTCCTAATATTTCTTGACAGGGTTACCTCTGCCGGACACAAGTACAGAGCCATCAATCTTAATGTATCCAACCTTTTTCTCCTCACAAAACAAACAAAGCTCCTTCATCATTGTTGTGTGACGGCAGAAAACAATAAACTTTATGTTTTTCTCCAGCATTCTGGCCAGATACTCCTTGACAGGGTCAGCTTTTGGCTCTGCAGCCTCTTTATACTTCATTGTTACCATTGGCTCCACAATTTCATCAATCTCAGCTCCGGGAATTTGTGTTTGAGCTTTTTTGTGGCTTCATAAAATAGAATTGTTTTGAGACTCACTGAATATCTCACAATATTTTATATACCTGAGCCCACCTCGTACATAAAAACTACCAGGATAAATATTTAAAAGTTTCCCAAATATTCTTCCTTTGCGACACACCAATATGGTCTCCCATTTATAAAAACAAATTCCTCTGAATTCCGAGGAGGAAATTCGATTGATTTACAAGAAGCTTCGAATATTAGGGTATCCTTTTCGATATCGAATTATATTGATATATAGTTTGAAAAATCAAGTTCTTTATCCTCATAACTTTTTTTTAAAACTCGTTACAACTATTATTTTATATTCAATGTTAAAATAAAAACTCATTTTAACACTGAATTTCAAATTTTCAAAGCAGAGACAAATAAAGGAAATTTCATTTATTTACGTCTGCAACTCACAGAGATGAAAAGTCTTTTCCAACACCTTAAGAAATTACTTACACTTACTATTGGACAAATCAGATTTTATTCTACAGGTGCGATAAATAAATTTTAAGGTATTATAAAATGTAATCATTTTATTATACTCCATTAAACAGGATTTATATTGCTAATATGATAATTCATAGATCTATTATTTCCCCAGAAGTGGATGTTTGCTGTGATTAAATTTAAACCGTAAGTCGCAATCGAGTATCTCCTGAGGAGGAAAAAGGGAAATTTTTATTATTGAAAAATATGTTCATATTCAAAATCAGGGTTTGGCAAAATTTTTTTATTTATGCGTGTGTATATAAATATAAAGGCGGTATATTTTTATTGCTAATTAGGATTCATGCGCAAAAAGCGACCATTGAGCGCAAAACAAACAAGCCAAATCATTTTTTTAATAACACTTTAACAAAGGCATGATTTACTTTTGCTTTTATTCTTTCATCTCTTCTGCATGTGAGAAGAAATGGAATAAATAATAATTTGGTGATGTATTAATGAAACAGGGTAAAATTCTTATTCTAATCCAGTAATCACATTCTGAGTCACTATTATTAATCCGTAATAACTAAATATTTTTCTTGTTTGCTGGCGTTTCATGTTCCCATCTTATTCAGCGTTTACATATCTGTTTCTGACGAAAGGACCATTTCCTACTTTCTAAATGTTGTGTTGTCACGCCAAAAAAATTATTTGTATGTAATAATGGTTTAAGTTTAGTTGTTTTTGCATCAGCATGCTTCCCTCTACCTACCCTGAGTTGTGTGGATTCTTCGTGATTTTGATACAAGGATCAAGCAGAAGACTCTCAATACTTGGCTTGCCACCCATAGAGATATCATCTCACTTGGAGGACATTGCTATCACGGTCTATTTAACGTGCTCCAGCCTCCTTTGGTAAACACGACAAATCTTCTGTTAAGCCGGAATTCGAACTCACTACCATCTGATAATGAGAACGACGCACTTACTTTAAAATTCAATTACATATTTTTTCTTGGAAATTGCATATCTTAAAATGATAAAAAAAATAATAACTGCATGGAAATTAAAATATTTATGATAAAATAAAATTTTCTAAATTTATTAATCTCATATACAAATTCTAAATGATAAATATCTTATTTATTTTGAATTTAATTCCTATTTCTTTTGAATTTATAAAATTAAAAAATATATTTTCTGAATATTATATTTAAATATTTATATCACTATTATTTCAATTAACAAAAAATATTTTATTTTATTAATTTAAAATATCACCGTGATTGTAAAATTTCATATCATTATTTAAATGTTTATAATTCTTGATGACCTATAGAAATTTCATAATCAATATCATATTTCTTTAGTTTTGGTTGATTAGATGAAAATGTGACTGTAAAATTCGGTTCCTAAAATCCATGGAGGAAGGAACATATTCTTTTCTAAAGGTCAATTTCTGTCAATCGAAGGCACCTATCACAGCAAATGATGGGTAATTTTGAACTATTTTTAAGTGATTAAGTCATTACCAGAGTTAGCTTCACTCACATCCTCTTACTCTCAACACATCATACCTTACTTCACCAGCGGAAAGACATTGATCCCAACGGAGCTTTTAAAGGTCTTCTCATGACTTTTCAACTAGATTAAATACATAACTCCTTATCTTCCGACCAGATATGACACTTTTTCTAGGAAGGACATTATAATGAAGTTTAGTTTTATAAATCTCAATTACTTTATTTTAAGCAATATTATTTTGCTTGAAATTCAGAAAGATTTTCAAAATAAATTCCTCAACTTTCATATATACATGTAGAAATTATAAATTTCTTTTTTTTTCCGGCAAAATTATCAACATTAGAAGATTTTGATGATATAAACAAGCATCATAATAAATATAAAAACTCTACTCTCCTTTTTTAATAATAAAATGTATCGAAAAATGTTAAAAAAAGACTGAAAGGCTTTTATGTTAAAAAACCCTTCGTTTTTTTCTTTTATTATTTTACATTAAAAGCACTTCCAAAATATAGTTCTTTTTTATTTATAAGATTTTCTAATAAATCGATCTGTATACAGTATAATTAGAAAATCATAATTACAATAACTGTGACAGGAATTTTAATTGGTAATGGATCCATTTTTCGGAGTTTTAAGGGTGTAATAATTCTTATATTAAGTTGAAGTTAAATAATGCTTAAGAGAATATTTTATAATTCAAACGGAGTCATTACAAGCGACATCCATCTCGATAACTAATAGTAGTCTTTCTTATAAACTTCACTCTTCCTAAAGTCGCTTTAATAATTTTAATTTAATCGACTTTTAACGGTAAGCAACTAGGTTAGACTAATGCTAAATACACAGTTAAAATGAATGAAATTATAATCAGTTTGCAATAGCATGTGTTGCATTAGTGGCACAAGCCGATGGTTTCTATAAACAAACTACGGAGCGAACAACAAAGTTAATTAACTTTTCCGTCTATCGTTGAAAGTGATTTGTAAGATTGAATTAATTTGCATGTAAAATTTTTGTTACAACTAAAATTCATAGTGCGTTTAGCTTTTCATTGATCAAATGTCTGAACTATTACTTGACCCCGATATTCGTTTATGGGTGTTTCTTCCTATAGTTATTATCACGTTTTTATTTGGTATAGTTAGGCATTACATATCTATTTTATTAACATCTCCTAAGAAAGTTGAACTAATTCAAGTACAGGATAGGTACAAATCTCTTTAATTCTTTACTAATCATATTTCATTAATTTCTGCAGCATTATTAGTTAAAATAATTTTTCTTTATTTTCAGTCAAGCTATTATTCGTAGTAGATTACTTAGAGAAAATGGAAAATATATTCCTAGACAAGTAAGTTAATGTTTAGAGTAGAAAGTATGTATTTTATGATCAATATAAAATATGTTTCCAAATTTTTTTCTGTAACTGCAGAAGTATCGGTAAATATAAAAGCTTCATTTCTTCTATTTATTTTGCGTTTTACTTGCATAATGTATCTTGAAGGCAATATAACGTTTAAATTTTAACTGAAAGAACAGATAGAATTATAAAGTTAATAATTTTGATGGTTTTTATTTTTTTTAAATATTTATAATTGCTTGGAAAAAAAAGATTATATTATCTGTATTTTTGCAAGAAGAAATCTCTATTGGAAGATAAATGGGAATTTCTCTGCACCATATAAATAACTATGTGCAGTGACACTCAAAATTCTAATCAATAGTACTGTGTTGAAAAAACAATGTTTTCAAGAATAAATTAATTGTTGTTTGCTAAGACAAATAATTCGAAAAAAAATTTCTCTTAGAATTTCAGCAGTTGCATATTAATGATTCTTTTTAAGTGTGATATATAATGAAACAATCTTGTTCATGTTCTTAAATGAGTATTATAACACTTACAGTAAAATTTATCAATTTATTATCATTGAAAATTATTTCTATCCTTTTAATATAAATAATAGTAAATGAGCAAAAAAAATTTCTACATTTCTGCTTAAATGCATTACCATTGTAATCTTACATGAAAATTTAACTGTCTAAAATGATCTAATATAAAGAAATCTTAAACTTGATTTCTTTTCTAAATCAAATAAAAATTGTATTTTTAAAATTAAGAATAGGTAAATTGTACACAGTAAGTTATTGAAAAATAATAGATTAATAGTATTTTTTTATTATAAATTTTGCCAAATATTACATGCCCTTATTTGTTTATAACTACTAAATTTTATTAATGTTTAACCTATTTAATTCTAAAATTTTTTAAAGTATGTTAAATTAAAATCAAATTTATTGGAATATTAGTCAACTTTCCAAATTATATATCTCAATATTTATAGATAAACCTCAAATTTTGTAAATTAACAAACAAGTACTCCATAAGTCTTTAAATATTGCTTATAAGACTGCTGGTAGCTTTTATAAGCATCTATGCATATTTGTTTTCTAAATATGCAATGGATAATCAAAAAATGCTATTCTTCTTCTTCTTAAAATTGAGTTTGTATGTCATTGGGCACCTCTGCTTTTATCAGCATTTTGTACCATTAACTCCAAACCCAATGTTTCCTAGTTCCAGTTGCTCGGGTCACCCACTTTACTAATAAAGTCTGATAACCCTTTAATGGAGTAAAAAAAATGCTATTAAATGCCTGCCATTTTATCTTTGGAAAAAAAGTTTTGTGATTATCCTTGAATATTCATTTACAATTTATTTGCATTTCAATAAAATTATTAATGTAGAAAATATTAAATATTTGCTACGATATTTACATATATAGTTGTTTCTAATTTCCCTTCTGCTTTTATGGAGTCTGACCAAATCAGTGAAACTGTTGACATTAGTGAAGTCTGATACAAGAAAACATACATTGTAAACATAAGTATCATACATATAAAAATAAGTTAAACATAAAAAAAAAATTCTCATGAATAGTGAACTATGTTTTAATATTATACAAATTGTGTTTTAATATTACAATAACCCAATTCATCCCTTGCTTATAACCAATTTTATCTTATTGTCACTTAAATATTTTATTGCAAAAGACTGTACTGAAGTTATATACACTAATTAGAATTAACTCATAAGTAAGGGTTAATCGTAATCAGTGTCATGAAACTATTCATTATTCAATATAATTCATATATATATATTTGAAAGAAATACTATCAGAAGAATAATAAAGCAAAAAGACAAGATCATTTAAATATATCATGCAGATAGAATATATAATCAATAAATAAAGTGAAATTTAAAGTTTGAATCATTTAAATAAACATGCAGAATAAAAAGGAAATATTGAAAACAATAAATTGAATGAAATACCAACATGACTAGCTTCATCAGGAGATATTGACCATAATGGTACAAAGTAAGGCTTTTCTGAATTGGCCGAAGATACTCTGCACTGGATACTTTGTACCAATATGGTCAATATTCCCTAATGGAGCAGGCCATATTAGTACTTCATTTGCTTTATTGTGTAGTTTCCAGTTTCCTTTTATTCTGTATGTTTATTTATTGTATGTTGAATGAGCTAAATTTTAAATTTCATTTTATATATTGGTGGTATGTTCTATCTGTTTGTTGTATTTAAATGGTCTTGTCTATTTGTTTATTGTTTTTTTTATTAATATTTCTTTCTAATGTTAAACAGTCTTCAATTATTTGTATTTTTTAAAATTCTGTTTAAATTGCTTTTGTGCAAATTTATTGCCAAACTTATAATTGTATTTTTTTGTTTCACATTATACCAATAATATTTATGATTATGCTTTATATATTTATTTGTAATATATATGTTCATACATGTGAATATTATATGCTGTATTAGAATTTCTTATTGCAGTATATTTTTAAATTTTATTTCTATAATTTTATATTTACTTTAAAAATGTTAAATAAAAATATTTTTTAAAAAAAACCTAGGCTTTTCTAATGCGTAAACATTATTTCAACAACGAAGATATTGGGTACTTTAAAACCCAAAAGCGTAATCCTCCAGCTCAGAACCCAATGACAGACCCAAGTATGATGACAGATATGGTAAAAGGAAACTTTACCAATGTTCTCCCAATGATAATCATCGGAGGTTGGATCAATTGGACATTTTCTGGATTTGTAACAAGTAGGCAGAATTAATTGTTGAGTATTAACATTTCTGAATAACCAATGCAGTTATATTTAGATAGAAGATATATCTTGTGTATTTACATTTTTCAGCTAAAGTGCCTTTTCCATTGACTTTGAGATTTAAGCCTATGCTGCAAAGAGGAATTGAATTGCTCTCTTTAGATGCTTCATGGTATTTAAAACTTCATTACATATTTTCTTTTATTTAGAAAATGTTTCCTTTCTTATATTTCCAAACTTTTATGCAAAATTCTTTTGAAACTAAAGAATTCTTTATTTCTACACTATATGACATTGAAAATCCAGCACCAGGAAAGAATGACAAGAAAGTGATGAAATTAGCAAACAGAGAGAAAGAGAGAAAGCTTTGAATTTTAAGTGATTTTTTTATTTTGAAATAATATTCAAAATACAGAGTGAGAACATTGTTGGTACTGTAAATTGTAGGGCCACTATGGATGAAGGTAAATGAAACTATGAGTACAATGAAAGTATGGATATCATTTTGGTGAATGGTCCCTATTTCCTATCAGCAAAATATCAGAGTTAGTCTTCTGAATATGGCACGTAGTGACAGGGTTTGCAAATAATATCTAATCACATCCCAAATTTGCTTAATTGGTGATAGATCAAGAAATAGCAAAAACTTAGGAAGGATTTATAAATCTTGCAGTGCACATTGGCTAATGTAAGTGGTATATAATTAAGCATTGTTTTGTTAATAAAAGGCATGTGAAGCTTCTGATAGTGAAGACTGTTATCAATCATAGCATATCATCTATATATCTTTGGGCCATATAGCCTTTATTATGAACTAGAAGTGACCTAGAATTATGCTATTTCATCTTGAACAGCATTGTGTACTGTTCCACAATTGCTACTGGATTAGATCTGTGTCCATGTTAACGCCCCACTATCAATTTCAAAATTATGTATCAATATCAAAATTAATTCATTGTGACCATATTATTAATCTTTTTCTAATGTGGCTTATGATTTTTAGAAATATTTAACTGTTCCATATAAATTCATAAAAATAAAAATGTATTTTATTGACTTTCTCAAATTTCCTTCTTCGACTGAAATAATATGCATTAAAAATTTAATAAAAATGAGGAATTTGAAAATAATTATTATAGATTGTTCAAAGGACTTATTGTACTTTTTGTTTCTTCATTTATTTATAAGTCCTTCATTCTATTCTTTTTACAAAACTTATTTAATTTTTTGTTTCCCTTATTCCCTAATAGTATTATTTTATATTCAATTTTTTATTAAAAATGTTTCTATGAAATGCAAAGCACTTTAGTTTCATGATATTTTTATATTACCTTTATATTTTGTCTAACTCAGTTTTGTTCTTGATGCTTAAAGATAAATAAAAAGTATAAATTTTGATTTACTTTCATAGGGTAAGTTCTGCATCCTGGTACTTCTTAAACGTGTTTGGTCTAAGAAGCATTTATGCCTTAGTTCTTGGTGAAAATAATGGTTTGTATTATTTTTACTTCTTTAAATTTAATCTATACTTTAAACTGTTTATGAAAACTGATTAAATTCTTATATAAATGAAAATGTTTTTAAATATTTAGTTCCATTACAATTCACAAAAATAAATTTAAAAAATTAGTGCTATGAACAACTTTATGTATACAGGGTTGCCATGTTTTCATAATGGGAATAAATGTCTTTTTAAGGTTGAAATTTCAATTATATAACTATGTTTTAAGAACAATTTTTAATTAAGCCTAGAATTTCATTTCAATCAATATATTTAAATAATTTTTATTAAAGAGTCTGCTTGAGATTAGTTTTGTCAAAAATTTAACTATATTTTAAAGTGAAATTTGTCACCGTATCACACAACTTGAGCATTATTGTGATGAATCTAATTTTGATGTTACCTCTAGGAATTTAAAAATTTCTTGTATGGGATCAAACTACTAAATTTACTCTGCATTTTTTGATGAAAACTCTTGTTTAACAAATTTTTTAAAGTTTAAGCTCATAATAAATTAGCTTTGTATAAACTAAAAATGGAGAAAAAACATATGCAACTCATATAATGTCTTGCTCTGTGTATGAAAAAACAAGGGAGTCTTTAGTTGTTGCTGTTGTTGTTGCTTATCCTCCATGTCTGATGGAGTCAGACTAGATCCACGAGTTCGTTGACTGTAAGGAAGTCGAAGACTAAAAGAGGATTGCTAAAGAGATCCTCCCTAGAGAGACCCATGCAATCCAAAAGATGCTCAGGAGAAGCCTGATGATTTTGGCACTTGGTGCAGGTGACGAAAGTTTTCCTGCCCTCGTTGAAAGTGAGGCACTTAATATGACCGCTAGCAAGTCTTGAGAGAACAGTCCGGGTACGTCTGTCACAAATTTTTTTCCACATCTGTTCATCACGTGATAGCGCTCATAACAGTTTTAAAGGTTTTGATGCGTGTGGACAGTTGTTGTTTCAAGTCAAAGTTTTACATGAAAGATTTAATAGATGAACTTGAAATTTTTGGCATGTCTTCTCGACATCACTTAGATGATTTTATGCGTGGCCGAATTATTGGAAAGATCGAAGAAGGGTGAAAAATAACAGATGTTGCTAGGGAGTTCAACATCGCTCACAGTGTTGTTTCACGGCTGTTGAAGTCATTTAAAACTACTGTAATGTGTAGTAGGCGGCACGGGGGAGGTCGTGTTAGAAGTACGACGCCTGCAGAAGACAGATATATCGTCCTATCAGCAAAAACTAACAGGCACACCACAGCTCAGCAGGTGGCGAATCAGTTTCTTGCTGTCTCAGGAAAGCAGATCTCCCGAAAAACTGTTGCCAGACCTTTGAGGGGAGGAGGACTATACGCCCGCAGACCTGTTGTGTGTGTTCCATTGACCAGACAGCACTGTACTGCCCGTTTGCATTGGTGCCGTGAGCATCACAATTGGACTGAACAGGACTGGGCATGCGTACTATTCTCAGATGAGAGTACGTTCAGTCTGTCATCGGATTGTAGACGCTAACTGATCTGGCGCGAGAGTAGTACTGCTTATCATCCAGAAAATATCCAAGAAAGGGACTGCTGATATCTGACATGCAGTGTCATGGTGTGGGCAGGCATCATGACCAATGGCTGCACGCCTTTACATGTGGTTGCGAATGGGACTATGACGGGCCAACAATACATTAATGAAGTTCTACTTCCTCATGTTCGTCTTTTTCATGGTGCTGTATGTGATAAATTTGTTTTTATGGACGACAACGCAACATGTCATCGAACACTCGCTGTTCAGGATTGTCTAGACAGGGAGGGTGTTCAATGCCTCGTATGGCCATCACGTTCTCCAGATCTAAACCCCATTGAAAATGAGTGGGATGCTTTGGGGAGGCAAGTTGCTGGTCGAAACTATCCTCCGACAAACAAGAACACCCTCATCCGTGCACTCCCAGAGGAATGGGATAAATTGCCTCAACAGCTGCTGGATAATGTTGTGCAAAGTATGATACGACGTATGGAATGTTGCATCACACTCCACGGTGGACATATCCCGTACTGATACCTTTCTTCAAGGTGCCTGCTGACTTTTAGATGCATTGTTCCATTTTTCCGTATGCAGCATCAAATGAACATTTTTTTCTTTCAGATGTTTCACAGCTTTTGTACTTTCCAGAACAATAAATATTCTATATTCTAATGTTTGAACAGTGTAGCAACTATATTTTTTACTACTAGGCCTCATGTCTCGCTTAATGTTATGTGACTTTGCAATTGGTGATCCGTTCTTAACAATTGTCCAGCTATGTATTTTACAATATATTATACTATATGTCTGTATTTCGAGAGAGAGGAAAGAGATACTCCTTAAAATAAAATTTAATTTGAAGATTTCAAATATATAAAAGTATTCAAAGTGTCTGTATATATATTTCTATTGAAATTTTTTTTATTTATAATTTATTTTCTGTAGACTAATTCACTTTAAAATATAGTTTTATATAAATAGAATTTTTTTAGCTGCTGATCAAACTCGAGCAATGCAAGACCAGATGTCAGCCCCAGCTATGGCAATGCCACCTGATCCAAAACAAGCCTTTAAGGTATTATTAAATGTGAATTCCATCAGATTTTTTTATTTTATTCTCTTTTTTGTGCAACAGAAGATTTTTTCTTGTAAGATAAAAGTTAATAAAATAAAAATTTGATTTAAAAAATTTTCAGGCTGAATGGGAGGCTTTAGAGATCTGTGACCATCAATGGAGTTTAAAAAATATAGAAGCTGATCTGATAGGAACATCAATAGCATGATCCTGTTGTAATTTGCAGTCAGCATTTGCAATATAGAAATCAGGCATTCTTTAAAATGAAATGTTCTATTGTTACATTTTAGACAAATATCTACTCTATTTATTTGTAACATTTGTTTTGAACTAGAATTTTCTATTGTTCATATAATCTTTATCGTCCATATTTAAATATCAATTTGTTGCACACAAAATACTTATCTATGCAATATTTAAATAAACTAATGTGAGTTATATGCATGTTGTTTCTTTTATGCATACATTTGATATCAAACTTTTAATTATATTCAGTGGTATCAAATAGTTTATTAGCAATTAAAATGTGAGTAATATTAAATTCCAAGAAAAAATTGTGATGGTGATAAAAAGAACTTAACATACTTGAAATGTCAAATTTAAAAATTTATTGAAGGTTCTCCTTTTTAGATAATGCATTTCTCTTATTGTTCTACAATAATTTAAAATATGCATTTTTTATTTTGACTTTAATAAAATATATTTTAATTTAGTATATAAATATGGTTAAAACAAGGAGAAAGGAATGTAAGTTTTGAATATCTAAAAAGTATCTATACATAAAATCCTTTATATGTATGTAGTTTTAATTGTATGTAAGTAGTTTTAGAGCATTTATTTTCTTTTCTTTACAACCTCTTTAATGATAATCATGTTATATTTTTTATTAATATTTTAACATTTTATTAATAATGTAAAAATATAAAAAGAAATCTATGATCATTATATATAATTTAAAAGTTACATCCTAAAACTTGTCTATCAAATGATATCAGTACTATCCTGGCTAGATTGGTAATGATGTCACTTGCAAGAGCACAATTATTTTTTTTAATCATAATCTTTAAGAATATGCATGTTATTAGTTTCTTAAGGAAATGATGGTAGTTGCAAAATGGAAGAATATTATTTGTTTCTATAAGAATTTTGAATGGAAATCAAATTTTTTAATGAGTGAAATATTTTAAAATGAAATGTGATCAAGAAGACTTTTATCAATATCATTTTTATGAAAAATAAATATCATTAAGAATGCTATAATCTAAAAGTGATTTCATGTTTATACAAAGAATGATGTTAAAATTGAATCTAAATTTTGATTTTTATTCAAAATAGCCAAATATTGTACCAAGGAAGAAAAATGAATATTGAAATAATATGCAGGCTTTTGCATTTGAAATAAATGAAATCTTGATCTATTACTACCAAAAAATTCTTGTTTTAGTGTGTAATGATTCTTATCTTGAGGTAAAACATTGAAAGTTTATGTTTTTATACAAATATTAATAGTATAAAAGATAATTACTTAAATATCCTAATGATCACAAGAAGATTTGTAAATCTCTAAGTGATGTTAAAACAATGTTTTTCTCCCACATTATTCTTTTTCTTAATTTTATTCACAATTTAGGTGCTTAGGATAAAATGGTATTATCATAATTTTGCAGAAGAATCGTTAAATTCCCTAAAATCACTGTGTTCAATGATGTAATCAAACTTTTGAAACTGTTTGAACTGATTAAAATATGTTACTATAAAATATAGCGATTCTAAAATTGTGTGTTACAAAATTTTAATTTTTAAGCCAAATTAATATTTGGGATAAAGCAAGTGTTTATCTTTTGTATTCAGAAAGAAAAGTTAAGCAAACAAATCATATAATGATTCATTTTTAATTTATGTAATTTATTACATTTTCATTTTTTATTGATAATATTTGTTGTTATAACTACAAATTTTCAATAAATATTTAAAAATTTGTTTATTAAAAAGTCTTCTAATTACATATTTGCTGAATTAATTAAAAATAAAAGGATAAAGTATAATTATTTAATAAAACACATTAGGATTCAGTCCAAATCAGTGATATATGATGAGTCTTCATCTAACGTTTGGAATAATAAATTAAGTTAAAAACTAATTGAGTATTTTCAATAAGATAATACCAGATTTAATAAATCTTTTCTCATTAATAGAATAGTAAATGTAGCTATGTTTTTTTAGATTAGTTTAAGTCTTAAAATCTTGTTAATGGCCAACAATGTTTGACTGTGTTTTATGTGGATTTTGAAAAACATTTTCCATACTTTATTTAAATATGTAATCATTGTCATATGTCATTTTAATTAAATTTGTTTTATAAAGTTATTTGAACCTATGTTCACAAAAGAGGTTTCATCAAATTGAATATTCTAAAATGATAAGGCTAAATCATGAACTTCACATTCTTTCAACAACATTGTGATGAAAATGTATCTTGGCATAAGATTTTTGGTGCCTTAAAATTTTTGAATAATCTATTTTCTTTAGACTGCATAACATTGTCAATATTATTTGCTAGAAAAATGTGATAAATCTTTTCAATAAATTTCTACGGTTTTTTTTATTATTAAAGTGCTAACTTTACCTTTTGTAACTTTGTAAGGTTTTGATGTTGTTTGATTTCATATTGTTGAATTTTTTTTAAACTAAGCATTTAATATAATAATCACAGTGTACATTTTCAAAGAAATTTTACTGTATTGCTTGAAACCTATTTCTAAATGAAAATTGAGAAAAGTATATGTTACTTTAAAATTTCGCCATCGCTATTTATGTCATCAGATGTTTTTACCAAATGAAATAAAACATCCGAAATTTCTGCTTTAACATTATCATTTTTTAACTTTTTACAAACATTTTAAATAATGGAAAAAATAATTGTGCCTTCAAAATAAATATTTTCAACTATATAACAATTACTATTTCTTTAAATGCTTTCTGTGAATTATCACCAAGAATGTCAAACTGATGAGATTTGTGCTGGTGCATGAGAATAGTATCAAAATTACTTTTATCATAGCCCAAAATATTAAGCTGTATGAGTTAAAAATTTAGTAAATAGAAAAGTTAGAAACTATTGGTAAGCATTGGTATCAAATGTAGGAGAAAAATAGTAATGAAATTAATTTTATATTATTTTGGATTCATATAATTGATTTTATCAAAATTGTGTTTTTAATTTTAAAATTTCTTGGAGTGAATTTCTGGATGTTCCTAAATTGGTAATGAATTAAGAAATGCTCTCATTGCCTGTGGTAAGATCAAAATTTTCAGAGCAGAAGATCCCAAGTTTAATTCTATTCATTGTTACGCAGTGCAAAATGGGTGTTTTATTTTTGCATGAACATCTATTGGAATATTGTGGAGAAATCTTTAAAAACTTAGAAAGGTTTTTTTTTTAAGATTTTAATCCAGTCCATTATATATAAAGAGTCATTCATCTTAGAAAGCAAACAATACTGGATTCTAAAATGCTTTATAGGATCATTCAGCCATTACCCTCTTCATTATACTGATGTAAATCACACTGAATCAGAAATTCAATTAATTTAAATAAAGTTTTTAGATTCTTTGTTATGTGGTAGTAGGACCACATTTTTATTATGGAAGATCCTCAATTTGAATCCAAAACTCCTGAAAAACAGGCGATTGATGTTACATTTTTGCCTTCTCTGTGTTATCTTTTGAAGTGATTGATCGAACGTTTCCCCCTTTTTGATTTTTGAATAGTGCCCCATTATTTTAAATATTATATGGAAATTCGATACAAAATGGCTATCCAATTAATCATACAATTTTCTGCAGTTTCATTTGACACTTCACAATAGTTAATAAATCAGTGTTTATAACTGTAATATTAGTGGTATTTTTAATGTATCTATATGACTGTTAGCTTCTTATGCTTTATATTTTGCTGTCGTTATTATGTTTGTTGGGAGAGGAAAAGAAGAAAATTTATTATTTATATTGGTCTCAATTTTTATACTTTTGTACACTTCCAATTTTTGTACTTGTCTTTTAATTTTGTGGGGTCTGAATTCCCTCTAATTAGCAATTCTGATATTTTAAGTTATTGATTTTAATTGCACTGTTTGTTATAAGAGTGATTGTGTTAATAAGACTGAAATTATTTATTCAATTACATATTCTGATTCGTAAAAAATTTTTTTATTCAAACTACCATTTGTTTCATTAAACTTAATTCTGCAGCATTTTCTATTGAAAATGTTACTTAAAACTTGTACTGCTTGAAAAAAGAAATGTATTTTGGGACTGTTTTAGATTTTTTAAGAAATAAGTCTATGTGTATTTATGAAATGTTTTAGATATAATGAATTTTTAAGTTATTTATTTAAGATTATAGAAATATGTAGTTGTCTGTTGTAAGTATTTTAAATATTCTATTTTATTTAGCTATATTTACTAAAATAAAAAATCATAATCTCAGTTTCAGCATTGTGATAACATTTCCAATATTCTTCCTCACTTCCAACACTTCTTAACTGAAATATAAAAATTATGGAAGGCTAAAATCATTTGTTTCTTAAAATTAAATTATTTATTATTGTAAAAATAGTCGAATTTAATTTTTATAAACTATTTTAATTATATAATTTTTTTATTTAAAATATAAATATGCAAAATAGCTTTTGCTCAAATGTATTTTCAATACTAATGCTACCATTATTAAGTACTCAGATTTTTTTAATTAATCAGTTACTAGATTCATATTTGTTTCCCATAGCAAATTGTTGGCATTTAAAATTGCGTGCTTGATAGGCTTTTTTCATTTTTAGAAGTATACATAAAAAAATTGGATTGGTATGATTACAAAACAAATATATAAATTGATATAATTACTGAATAAACAAGAGATAAGTAATTTCTAAAAATTACATTCACATGATAAGGTTTCTTATTTTTTTTTTTTACTAATATAAACCTATCAATTCTATGAGTACAATTTTATTTCTGTTATGTAATATTAGAATTTCTGACCAAAGAAAAAATGTGCAAGTCTTCTAAATATAATCAAATCTTTTTAATGAAAACGAAGGCAATTTTTTAAAAAAAATAATTTTCGTGACTAATAAGATATATCATCAATTAATAATATCCCTCCTAAATGAAATTTTCAAAAAATTTTAATATCACATTTTTTATAACTTATTTTATAAATATGAATTGCTTTTCCAAAGAGTAATAAATTTTACTTTTAAATAATTTTTACTAATTCTTAATGATACTCATTCTATTTAAATTCACTGCTAAAATTAAGTTATTTTATGAAAAACAATAAAAAAATTAAATAAAAATTAAAAGTGTATTGAATTTATAAAAAAATTACAAATCAAATTGATTATTTTTATATTTAATATTTAATTTATGTTGTGTAAATTTGCACACACACATGTATGAGGGGATGTAATGATACTTTTTCCCATTTTAAATCTCATAAAACTCTTTTTTGATTAAACTACAAGAAACCCATTTACCCTTATTCTCTTAAATTTGGAATGATAAAAAAAGTGATTATTCTGAGAACTTATCCTTTATTGTCTAAATAAAACTTCATGGATTTAAATCTTTAGAAACTAATAAAAGACAAAGGTTTTGTAACATGTATCAAAACAAAGAAAAGAGATACTTAGAATTTTAAAATTACAAAAACTTACATAAACTTAGAATTTTATAATCTAATAATCAGAATAAACAAATTCTTAAAAGTTATAAAAATTGCAACCATGAAAAATATGCTTAAAGTTTTTATATACTATGTTATTCAAATATATATATATATATATATATATATATATATATATATATATATATATATATATATATATATATATATATACAGAGGAGAGAGAGAGACTGTAAATTCATTATTTTATATTTCTGACTACTCACAAGAACTTTTCAATTAAATAAATAAACATAACTAAAAAGAGTAGCATACAATATGTATATATACAAGTGGTTATCAAAATAATTGAAATACCTCAGATATGTAATTGTTCTGAGTACTGATTTTTCAGGACCTATGATTGCAAATTTCTTGAACACTTCTAATATATTTGTCTAAAAAATATCATTTTGTTATTTGTATTTCTTCTTGGTGTAGCAATTTTAATAGCGAGTAGTGTATTTGTGTATCAAGCACTAGAAGATTCTCATATACTAATGTGCAGATGTATGTAAAGCTTCCATTTTTAATTTCATTATTATTGCTTTATAAAATAAAATATTGGATACAGAATATGGAAAAAATGAAGGAAACATATATGCCAAAGAAATCACATGAAAGGAAAATTATACATTAATCAGAATAGCAGAAAATCAAAGCTGAGATGTGGCTGAATCTAGCTGTGGAATTATTAAAGGAAAAATCAAAACCCTCCAATAATTGTAAAACTGAAAAAAAATTACATTTATTTTATATTGATCATGTACTACTAATTAACTGAAAAGTTATTTAGATTCCCAATCTCCATAGATGGGTTGATTTCTTCTTTTGCATACAAATTTTGTTTCATGTTGTCATTTTTGTTAACAAATGTACTCAGATAAATTAGAAATACAGTAAAAATCAGATACAACTTTAAAATGTGGTTTCTTTTTCGAATATTTTTAGCGCTGTAATTCACATTTCTGAACAATTGATTCACAGCCGCATCTGAACCTGAAACAACTGTTATATACTATAACAAGGCTTATTAATGGACCATAACTTTCCTTCCAAAAGAATAAAGCAATCACTATTCCCAATATATGTTTTAATTTGGAAATTTTCATTCTAAGTTGGATTGAATTAAAGGTCATATGTTAAATAATCATGCATTAAATATCAAAGATAATTCAGAAAATTTTATATTTATTCATAAATTAAATTTAAAATATTGATTGTTATTAATCCTTGGAATGATATACAGTATTGGGATTACATTAAATGTATTTAACCGTAGGTAATTTTAGAAACAGAACATTGTTCAGGTTACTTTGTTGGTTACCTAAGGTAAAAATCTAAAATTAGAGTGGTTGTGCATTTTTATATTTTCATTTCAGTTTAACTGACTTAATATAGATGGAATTCAAATTATTTATTCTTAACCAATGATATCAAAATTTTCCAACAAGAGAAAAAAAACCTTAGCATAAATATTTCTTTTTTTCCCTTTTTCTTATCAAATCTACATTTTTTTATATCTAGAAGTTTTTAACATAAATAAAAATAATAAGCAGCTCGGTTTTTTAACTGGCATAATCTAGAGATTTTTCACCAGTTTAATAATCTAGAGATTTTATAAGAACCCTTTGAGGCATGAAGTTCAATACCTAACTACTTGTAGAATGATTTCTTTAAGTAAAGATATCATCACAGAAATTTAAGCAACAAACTTCATTACACTTACTGAATTTCATACAAACTTTTACTGATATTTCTAAGAGGAAATGATTAGTCTATCTTCTACAAAAGTTTTTTTTAAGTTTGCATATTCAATTGATCTAGTAAGCATAAAACTAGTGGTACAGAAACAGCCCATTGTCATTTAAAGCTCTGATATTTTTAACTTGGCAAGAGCAATTCAATAATGATACTTGGGATATTCTAGAAAATAAGCCATAAATGATCTAATTAAAAGGATTGAGTTTTTAAAGTGTTAGTTTAGCATCTTGATAATGATAAATTTTCACCAGTTTAAAATAAAATTGATGTCTTTATTGAATATCTCTGGTGTTTAGCAATGCTAAATCAGGTATATAAAATTTGACACTCTATGAAAATCTAATTTTTAATTGGATATAAAATTGTAAATTGAGGAAGCTGCTGAAATTAATATACAATTGGCAAAAAACTACACTTTTGACAAACATGAAATGTGTACAATTTCTTGATTTTTAAAAAACAAACGTCAAAATTTTACTCCATAAATAATGGAGATTAATTTGTTTTTATAAATTAAATTTTTAACAAAATATTTCCAAACATAGTTAATTCTGACTTAAAAATTATCAACCAAAAACTCAAAATATATTAGATCTACCAAAAAGTTCTGTCCGTTGATGATGATGTTGTTAAAACCATGTTAGAGAAAGATCTTTTTCTGACAACAGCGAAGATCGTAGATAGCTTAGCCCTTAGCAACCATAGTCACCCTTAGCAAACCATTTTGGACCATGTTCGGAAGATGGGATTAGTGTGGAAATATTCAACATATGCCTATCTCTGCTTGTTCGGAACTAAATCGAATCCTTGAACCGAATGATAACTGAGGATGAAAAGTGGATTACTTGCAAAAACATCCATCATAAAGAAAAGTATATTGTGCAGAAAACCTAACCTTTCCAACTATAAAACAAATTTGACACTGAATAAGAGAATATTGTGTACATGGTAGGGCATTTGAGGACCAATACACTGTGACCATAAAAAATTAGAGATAAAAAAGAAAATCTTAGTTCGGAAAAGTATTGACCGCAACTAGATAGTTTAAAGGGAGCAGTCCAAGAAAGGAAGCCGGCAATGTTTCAAGAAAATAAAGATATCAAACACTGTTTCAATTCTTCATATGAAAAAATGAAATATTTTTCAAAAATGGGATACAAAAATAACGTGGGTAAGAAGTCATTAATAGTAACGGCAATTATAATATTTTATTGAAGTTTAGAAAATTTTGTATAGTGTTTTATTCCATAAATAAACAGAACTTTCCGGTAGACCTAATATATACCCATTAAAAATTAAAGATTTATCATGTTTTATAACTGATCATATTTTAAAAAATGTGATCTTTTCTTCATTAAGGAAGGAAAGGCTATTTGATGTGAATAATGTGATTTCCAAATTGAAAATCTTAAATTGGAATACATGAAAAATATTAGCTCACACAGCATAAATTTTTAAATGTTCTAAGGAACAATTTCACGCTGCGTGTCCATTGTAGCTTCATAGGATAATTAACTTTCACGACTGAAAGTTAGTAGTTTCAATCATCAGTTCTAGAAAGAGCATCGTTTTGATGGGCCAATTCTAGCAAATAAATTTCTACTTTATGTTCAGGTTAATTAATATTCAAATGAAGTGACTTTATTTTGGTTAGATCTCCCCTTAATGTCTGAGTGATGGAATAATGCTTGTTAATCAGGAGCGATAAGAATGATTTTAATTAATTGTGATCGAGAAGAGATTACACATTTTTCATTAATGATCCATTTTATTAGTACGTTCTTTTAATAAAAAAGGTCATGTTCTTTTTTTTTTTTTTTCAAGTGTTCGATAAAAATATATATTGGTAAAGATAATCATGAATTTCAGAAATAATATATAGTAATCAGATACAATAGAAATACTTAATATATTAGCTTTCAGAGCTAATCAATACTTCTCATTTATTCAAAAATTACATTTGATTTCTAAAATATACTTTCAAACCATATTGGAATCAAAAGTTGAATTTTATTTTTTTAAAGCAAGTTTTTTCAGTTATAAGGTACTTCAATAACTGTTAAATATAAGTTCTGTTAAAGTTTTTAAATATTGTCCATCAAATTTATATCTTTTATTTATTTTTTTCTTATTAGAAATTAGTTATTTCTATCAATCATTTTAATATTGAAAATTTTTACACTCTTTTTAGACAATTTAGAATCAGAAAGAATACATCATTGGTATCAAGTTGAAGCATACCAACATGTTTCCATGGAAATAAAGTAATTTTCGTTGTTTTCTTTAGCCAAATTTTAGTTTATGTTACACAAAATATAAGATACTTGAAACAAAACATTATTCTTTATTCATTTTTCCAGATTTTATCATTGAGTGAACTATTGAATGAAATATTCTTACGAAATTTAAGGGAATTTATTTCTTATTTTCTATTCAAATGTGCTTTTGTCTTTTAAGTATTGAAATTAATTTAATAAAAAACATTCTAATTTTGCTTTCTTGAAACTTTTTATAAATTGCTTGAATATAATAAAAATAATGTGGACTTAAATTAAAATATTAATACTAAATAAATTCTCCTTGAGTGAACTTTTTGTTAAAAATGTGTAATATATATATATATATATATATATGAATTTGTGTAATCACATGAATTACACATTTCAGGGCTACATGTGATGTAAATAAAAATAATTTTAAACATGGAAAGAAATGTAGAAATTTCAGTTGAAAATTATATAATTAAAATTAAAAAATATGTCCCCAGATAAAAGCTTTGATAGTCATATAATTTTAATAATAGTACAAGTAAAATTATTTTAAAAAATAATTATTTTAAAATAAAAATGTCGCCCGAATTCAGTTTGGGCAGAAGAAAAATTAACGTTTCTATTTTCTTAAGTCCGAGCTGAGTTCGTTTCTACTTTAGGATAATTAATTCCCTTTTTTTCCTAATAAATGACACAAGTGGTCCTAGTTTTGTTTACCAATTCTAATTTTGATTCTGAAGGTAGTCCATGACTACAACAACACCATGGGAGGTGATGTTAAAGCCGATCAACATCTTACAGACTTCCCGGTTGCTAGAAAAGGAGGTAAAAAATATTATTAAATATTTTTTCATCTCCTACAACAGGCGTTAAATAAATAACTCCTTTATTTTGCATACTTCAGCAGGAGGTGCGTAAAATATGAACTTCAGAAAATTAACTTTTTAATTAAATAAACCAAATGTTCAACTACCAGGACCAGGGCGTCCTAGTGTAAGCTTACAGCGCCTCACAGGTCGACACTTTCCAGAACATATCCCATCAATGGAGAAAAAAATCTCCAACCAGGGAGTGTTTTATATGCGGCCATAAAACCGATAAACAAAGGAAGAGAATAAGGCATGAGACAAGAGTTTATTGTAAAAATCGCAATATATAGGCTTTTGAACAGTACCTTGTTTTGAAATATACCATACTGTACAAGATTTGTAAAATTTATGTATTGAAAATCATATTATGTTTTTATATTTTACTAGTTATATTTAGCTTCAAAATTTCGTTTAATTTGGTCAATATGAATAACATGTATGTGTAATCAATGTTTTATGTGAATGTGTGTAAAAATTACAAATATAGTAGTTATTGTATTTAAAACTTTATTTTTGTAATAAAAAAGCAGTTTCTAACTCTTATAATAATATAAAGAATAAAATTAAACAGTCAAAAAAGTTTTCCATTTTTGATCCATTTTTCTGAAATATATGTCACAGTTAAGGGGTTAAATATATTTTAAACATAATGATATAAAATATTTAAAAATATAAATATTGAGCAAATTTTAGTAAAAATATCTCGGTAAATTATGACAAGTTTACTTATTGAAAAATATTTAAAATTTCTCACCTTTCAGAAATTTTGTAAAATTAAAATATTACGTATATTTGAAATTGTACTTAATATTTTACCTTTGCAAAATTTCCAAAAAGAATTACAAGAATAAAAAAAATTCATTTTTTAAAAATAATTAGTTTATTAAAACCAGAAAAAGACTAGTAATTGGGGAGGGGGGAAAAACTACAATTTGTAAAACTAAGAGCTGATGGACTTCTGAATTATGATTCAAAAGAACTGAAAGGCTTTGAATAGAAGAAGTGAAAACCCACTGACACAATATTGACGGATTATGCAAATAAATTGAGACCTTTGGATCATATAATCATTGATCACTAATTCCGTTTAATCAGCATCAGCAAATCTTTCACATGTTCCACAGGCCGAAGGTGGACAGGAATTGAAAAGTATTAAAGTATTTGGTATACTCTTCCTCTTGAAAACTAATACAAGAGAGGGGATGAGATTTTTTTGTTTGACTGCAAAATATTAAGCATCCTGACGTTTATCCTGAAGATAAATAAATTTTCTTAAATTTTTAAATTTTAGGTACCTTTATCAACCAAGAAAAATATTTCTACTTCGTTACAAAAGTATAATTCTTTTGTCGTGAAATGTAAGACTTATTAATGCATAATACATTCCAAAATTTTTAAACTATTAAAAGTAGAATCTTTTATTCTTTGATTTTGATTAATATTTTTAATCAACATATAATTTTAAACGTTTAGGAGAAACATTCGATTTCATCTCATCATTATCACTCCATTATTAATTATAAACATTTTAATGAGACAAGTTTGTAAATTTCACTACAATTTTAACTATTTTTTAATTAAAATTATACAAAGTGAAGCTTACAAATGCAGCTCATTAATTATTTTTATGTTTTGTAAAATCAAAACATTTATGAAATGTTTCGTAAACTTCATTGCTTAAAACACATATTTATTCATTTAATTTTCAAGTATTAAGATAATAACATTTTAAAGCAAACTTATTAAAAGGTATAATATTCAAATGAATTTAAAATATATTAATATTTATAAATAATTACATTGAAATAGCAATTAAATAATTAATATATATTTGTAAAATCAATCCATTATAATTTTTTAAAAATCTGTGAACACAAGCATTTTACATTATGTTCTAGAAACCAGATTTTAAAGTGAAGGAGAGTTCACTTAATAAAATAACATAAAAATATTTACATCTGCATAAAATGAGACATCATTCATACATTAATATCCTTAGAAAATTCATAAAGCAAAATGACTCAAAAATGTTTTGTGTGTTTAGTATAATTTTGATTATTGAATGTGTTTCAACTAAAATTTTTTAGCAGAAATGCAGAGAATATTCCCATTATCACCTGAAAATCATTAAATATTATAAACAAATATTTGTTTAAATAACCAGTTAAAATTTTGCATTGGAAACTTATGGGCAACAGATCAAGAGTTAGACCAAGGAAAAAATGTCTTGATATCTAGAATGATCTTAAAACTTTAAAAGTCCCCAAATAGAGAATTTCATTCAAGGACAGAGTTGTCAGGAGGAACATTGTGCAGCTGGCTAAATCCCACCCAGGGCTGTAGTGCCAATAAAAAAAATCTTTTTCTTGTAGTCGGATTTAAGTAACCAACATAAATGCCAAAACTTTACAAAATAGTAATGACAAATAACTGAGATTTAAGTGGCTGCCAGGCCCATCAACAAGTGAATAGCTGCATGCCTTTTTCGGAAAGAATAGCTTCATAAGAAGCCGTGAAACTCCTCCCATAATTTCATGTTATTCAACCTGTGCTTTAGAAAAATGGCGTCGCAAATATAGTGTCTTAATGGAGTCTTTAGTATGCCTGGAGAACTGCTAGAGTATCTTGCCTTATCAGTAATTCAGGTAATATTGGATTGACTTTTTCAATTTCCTGAGATATAAATTCTTGCAGCTAAAACTTCTAGGGTAGACCTGTTTTTACAAGATAAATGAAATCTAGAATAAATCAATTGAAGAAACAAAGACTACTTTGGTACCAGAAGTAAAAAATTCTATGAAAATGAACCATTCCTTGTATATTATTGATATATGGCATGCACAAGTCAGGCTGAAAGTATCAATTTTAGTTCCAGAAGAGTATCAATGTATTCTTTTGCATTTGGAATATTATCAATCACTTGACTGTACTCACACGATCTGCTGACATATATATTCAAATAATCGAATTTGTTAGGTTCTTTATAATTGCTTTGAAACAATTAATATGTAGTTCTTCTCCTGTTGCACACACATTTTATACATTTTTCTTGTCAGCACCATAGTGATATTTTAATCTCAATGCTCTAGATTATTTGCTTCTACTGGTTTCCTGACCATTTAATATATTTTTCGTTTACTAAATTCATTTTTTCACATTTTTTAAGATATAAATGGATTTTCTTTCTATTTCTATTTGTATAGCAAAACCAGATAATTTTAATGTTTTTCAGATAATGTGAAATGAATGCCTACAGCATTCATTTCACATTTAACAGTTTCTGAAAAAAATTCTATTTTTAAAGCATGTTTTTATAATTCTAATGTCAACATGAACTTTTTTAGACTGATATTGCCTTATTTTTCCCCTTTTATCAACTTTAGCACACTTTTAAACATCAGATAAAATCACAGACTGACCCACTTGTTTTACAATTTTAGATTAAGAGACCGTTTTTCACCAAATATAACAATTCTTTTCCTTCTTGAAGGTGTCCAAATAGTTTTTATTAGTGGTGGCATTCTTTTAAGTTATTTGCCTTAAGAAAAGAAAAAAATGTTCAAGAAGCATGATATTTAGAGAAACCAGTATGCATTCTTCTACCAAACTTATACCAACAAAATAGTGATTTTTTCAAATAAAATATACTATAGTTTGGTTATTAATGTTTCATTGATTCTTAAAACAGTAATTATGATTATCTAGTATGCTTTCATTACATTAAATGTTTTTTTAAACTAAAACAAATAAAAATCATTTTTTGTAACATAGGCATTTTAATTCTGTATTTTAAACTAAATTCTGCACTAAATTTTCTTTTATATATCAATATTTGTATTTAAGAGAAAATGAATGTAAACACCCAAAGATGACAACATGAAAATTTAGAAACATATTCACAATTTTGGCCACCACTGAATATAAAACTTGTATAATTTAAACCATAGAGAAATAATTTATGATATCACAATCTGATATTGTTTGCAGTACAAGAGAAATTTCATGCACAGCACATTGTATAATTTTAATTCATTCGATTTGGCGATTAGAGTATGGGATCATTTTGAGAGGTTCTACAACTTTTAGAATATGCATTAATAAACTAGTCATTCACTTGGTTTGGAACAGTACAGAATTTAACTCTTGCACCCAATATTATGCATTGCCAGTTCACTGAGTAACCAGTACTACATATCTAATGATTTGGATCAAGATTTGTTTATGGCTACATTTCAATACTGTTACTTGTGTATTCATAGCATTTAAGGAAAAAGTAAAATTATTGATAGGCAGATTTTTATTTTATTTTGCCCTTCTTCTAATCAATCTTGCAGCAAATACATTGTGCATCAATTTTCAAATGACATGCAATATATGATATGGCAGATCAACTTTGTGAACAAATATAAGCAGTAATGATGACAATGTTTCAAAGGCACTTATTTATAGAGATTTCTCTGGAATTGCTTCAAAGATCATTAATTATTCTCTTTTCTGATTTTCCAATTGATATTTTAATGAGTTTTTTTTAAAAAAACTCAATTTTAAATAGCTCACATTTTAAAGTGAAACTCAAAAATACTCAAATTTGGGTTTAAAAAAAGAACTTTAAGAGTTTAACAGAGATCATAATGCATACTGTAAAGAAATATAGACAGTAACATTTAATAATGCATACTGAAGCGATTGTAAAAAGAAACTTCGCCATAAAGTGAAATAAAATAGTTCAATAGATCACTTACTTAGGTGTTACTTTATATCCAAATAACAATTAATCTTTTAAAAAATATGAAAAAAAAAACATTTTGCATTTGTATGAGACATACTAAGAAATTATGATTCAAAAATTAGAAGTATTTTAGCTGTTCATTATTAAAATTTAAAAAGAAATTATTGTCATCAAAATAATGTAATATAATTTATAAAATTTCTTTGCTTTTTGTTCAAATTATAATTAATAATGCAAGATATTGTTATCAAACAAATCATTATTGAATGAAAAGGTTTATTAAATGAATTTTACAGAATAAATATTTTGACATAATTATAATAAAGTGGATACCACTTAATACTGAATAATATTTGCATAAATAAGAAAAAAAATTTAGATACAGCTTTTCTTTTACTGACTACAATTTTTCCCAAAATGACTGCATTTTAATTTGCCATAAATCTTCAGCATTTTTCCTTTGTTCGGGAGTTACAAATGCTCTTTTAACAGTTTCTCGCATTCGTAAAAATTTTGTCTTCATAGAATGCCTGTCAAATAAAAAATGGCATAATTTATTTAATGTTTGACTGATAATATACACTACTCATTATAACTGATATTATGCAAAATAATTTTAAAATTTCATCAGAAACTCGTTAAGATTATAAAATTTTGAACAGCAATAAGTAATCATGTAATTTTAAAACAAATTAGTTACATAATTCAAAATAAATAAAAAAGTTCAATGTTAGAAAAGCTTTTTTATTTTTGTATTTTGAATGTATTTTATATCATCGAGCTTTTAAGCATGCAGCAATAATTAATGGAAAATGTATGTATTCTCTATCATTCATAACAGCATGCAATAAAATCTATAAATATATAATTCACATAACTGTTGTGAAATTTATTAGCATAAGTAGTTGAAATGATAAGTTAAACTCTCTATTCATTGTGTGCTTTTTTTCTCTCTCAATTTTATGCCTAATAATTTAGACATTTCATTTTTTATTTTTCATAAAAGTGAACAAGGAAATAAAAGTTTATTTTAAGACAATTCACACAAGTTGTTAATACAGCTTTCAAAATGTCCCAAACTTTTTAGCAAAACATGTAAATTTTTTAGAATAATTAAAAAAATTAAAAAATAAATAAAACAACTGGAAACCATAATAGTTCCTATTATGTAACTAAGAATATTAATTAATGTTCATAAAATACTATGTTTAAGACCAAAATCAAAATTATTTTCCAAGCTTTGAACACTGAAAAAAATCATTTATCTAATAATATAATAACAACACAATTTATAGTTTTGATTTTAATATAAATTTTACATCAAATTTAATTTATTAGTGCAAATACTATTAAAACTATGACATTATTAAATTCTTCATAAAATTGTTTCATTTAAATTTTAATACCTATTTTGAAATTTAAAGCTTTCTCTATATATTAAAGTTAATTTATTTTGAGAGATTGTGGAAATGATATAAAATTTTAAATAACATACAGAAAACAGAGATTATGAAAATCTTGCATTCAATATAAGTGTTTCTAATATATTGTTAGTATTCTATAGTTAACAATATCACATAAATATGTTAGTACAATATTAATTTTATGTAATAGTGCCTAAACAAAAAAAGTGTTGCACTAAAATAGTACTCAAACAGTAAGAGTTCTAGAGAAACACCAAAGAGACAGAAACTCAATAAATAAATAAAATTAAAAAAAATAAAAATTTGAGAAAACGATTTAAAAAAAAAACTGTAGAAATGTATTCCTTCTTAGTTTGTCTGCAAATAGGTAGATAATGAGTTTTTTCATATATAACTGTAGAAGTTGTACATACAAGAGAATAACAATATAAAACTAATGTTTTAAAATAAAAAATAAATTTACCTTTTCCAGGCTCTTTCAATTATACTAACAGCTTGCTCTGGACTCATACTAAAGTTTGCTTTACTAGATTTATACTGCTGTGAGAATTTATCATGTATTCTGTTTCGAGGTTTTGAATGATTCTTATTTGCAAAAACTGGAATTCTGGATAACTTGCCAGGACTCAGTATTCTTATATTTTCCTGGGGCCTAAAATTTTCATAATTAAAGTCATTCTTTTTAATAAGGAAGTAAACATTTGTAAATAAGAGAATAAAATTTTAAATGCAATTTAAAATGAATAAGAAATTTCCATAAGAAAACATAATCTTCTGATATACCAAACAATCAAATGAAAAGATTTATTAAGTAGAAGAAATCTTACTATAAAAAGAAGGTATTCAAACAATAAATCTTGCAAAAAAAATCTTTTCTGTCAATCTAAGTCATACTTTTTCATAATAAATTGCATAATAAAGATTCTCATTACATAATTTATTGTAAAAAAACAGTGCATATAAATTTAAGTATGTTAATAAAATATTTAATTATGATAAGATTTAATACAGTAAGCAGTTTCAAATTTTTGTAGTAAATGAAAAATCGAAGCACTTAGAATGAACAAAATGTGAAGATGCTGATACTCAACTCAATACATGTTACACAAATAATTACAACTAAACAGAGTGATGTACATTATCTTCTGTTAAAAGAGTAATCGTTGGCTATATTTTCTCTACCAAATATCATAAAATTTCATTAGCATAATCTATTTTATGGTTTAAAAAGATAATTTTTCTACTTTTTACATTAGTTTTGGTTGCACTTTTTATACATGAACTTTACTTCACTTTTTCTCTTTAAATGCTAAGTAGAAAACTGCAAAATTTAGAAAATGCGCCTGAAATTTTAATAGTTTGTATCAGACACATAAGTATACCAGCTAAAGTGTTAAGGAAATGTATGTAAATGTTATATGTTATAGAGTATTTTTTAATGTAATTAATATTTTTCAATCATAATTCTCATTTCTAGTTCATTTCGATTCAAATTAAAAATACAGCAGAAGTATTTTGAACTTGAATACTAGTAATATAAATTTGAATGTAGGAAAAAAGTTGAATTAAAATTATTTAATTTTTACATAACTTCAAATATAATGTTTTTGAAAATAAACCAAGTTCGATAATAGATTAAATAATAATTCCTCATTGTGAGATAAAATTGACCACTGCTAAACTGTGTTATATAAAACACCTATGGATGTTTGTAATAAAATTTTTCTATTCATATTGTTAATTTATTCAGTCACTTTACCACTGATGAACTAAAAATCAGTTTGGGTACATTAAATAATAGTTCAGAGAATTTATTTTTTCAACAAAATAAAATAACCAAAAATTAGTTCTTCTGCCTAAGAATTCTAAAGATTTGACAGGCCATTCTAAGATTCATAGGTCACAGTGCTTAATATTTTTAAATGTATAATTCCAGTCACAAAAAAATTATGTGCGTAAATCGATTGAACATATTAGAAAAATACATAATGTTATATATAATTACATATTCAAATAATTTATTCAGATACATGCAGGAAATAACAAGACACATTTGTGAATCCATGAATAATGTGTGAAATAACAATACATTTACAGATTCGCTTCAATAGCAGGGGAAAAGAAGCTGTGGAATGCATTAACACACCATTTATTTGAAACAAGGCTAAATTTGAAGTTTTTAACCCCTATTAATAAAAATATAAATGAAATTCAAATATGAACAATAAAGACTACTTTAGAGAACATTTATGTTTATTTATATCAAAATTTACTTCATAATTTAATATCTAATGAAAATCATATAATAAATGCTTCCACAGGAAGATCAAAGGGATGTAAAGTTTCACAAAGCATCGAAATAAATAATAATTCCAATAATTTGAAATATGTTCTTACCAGTGCACTTGTATTGAGCCTTCTATAGTTATATTCTTCATGGTTCTCATTCTCATATTATGGGACTCTAACATTAATTTTTCTATGTAAAAATAATTCATATGGAAATTTGAAATTTACATGCTTTCCACACAGAATTAGCTGACTCAGGTAACAGATAAAAAAAAAATGCAGAGTAGTAACTTTTGTATTTAAGCAAGAGGTGGAAATGGGAACAGGCTAACAATACTTGTGCCCACTGGCTACCCACATAGATGGGTGAGTTGAATAAGTTCAAGCCATTCTCCACCATCTGCTACATGGATACATACCTTAGCAGATGGTAGCAGGTAGAATGGTAGCTCAATTAGTTGCCTCATTTAAAAAAGGTCTATTAAATGTTGCTTTTTCACTGTAAACAATTATAAACATAATGTTTTAAATAGCCATGATTGAGTAATGGTACATAAACAAGCTTTTGAGTGTATCATATCCTTCTGTTGTGATGCATATACATGATATTCAAATTTTTCTGTTTTAAACAAATTTTAATAATTTTTTAAATATTTTATTGATTACACAAAAAATTTAGATTTAAATCAATCTTAAAAAATATATGTCACTTTTCCCATGACAAATTTTGCTTATTTCGAACACTCGGCTACTACTAAAATATTCCACCTATTTTCATGACTACAAAGGATAGGAAATGATGGCAACTTATATAATGGGATACCCAGTGAGTGTGTCATCGTTGCTCCTCATGAGCCAAAATATATTTCATAATATGTTATTATATATATTTACAAATGTAATTGCATAAATTTATAGATATTTCTTTGAAAATGATTTGTTAAGAAACAAGACTTACATTTTTTCTTTAAGAAGGTACTTAATCTTCAAATTTCTGCAATGCTGATACCAATTCTAAAATGTCATAAGGTTAATTATCATATAATTATTATAATATCATAATGTCATACCATTAATGATAAGAGAAATGAAAACATGTAAGCAAATACAATGAAATTTAAGGTTTTAAAAGAAATATGGGAAGTTACAAAAACTTACATGATGTATTAATCCAAGATAATACTATAATTAAAATAATATAAACTAATTAAAATGTAATATTCTTTTTTGTTACCAAAAGTAAAATGCTTTATATCAAGACTAATCAAAAGAAATTTGTTTGAATTTGACTATATTTAAAATCGATTATATTCTAATATAAAGGTTAATTTTAGATTATCTATTTTGTCAGTAAAATAAAATTTAAAAATTTATGAAGAAAACTTTTAAACTATTAGAATTAGAATTTTAATGAAGAGAGAAATAATACATTATTCAGCTCATTTCTAAATTGCACATTATATATCAAAAATTATGTGCTAAAATAATATTTTGTCACCCCTAAAATGAGGTTCAATTTAAAGCTTCTAATTGCTTTAACATTACAGTAAGATCATTCATATAAAATCTATTCAAAAAAAATTAACAAAGGAGTATAAAAGTGTATATAAATTACATTTAATTTTCACTTAATATCAATAGAATCAATAGAAATCTGATATTTTGCAGTATAAGATTATAATATTTGACTTAAAAGATAGTTTAATATGAAATTTCATATAAAAAAATGTTATATACTTATATTTGTGCATTTTAAATTCATTCTTAAATCATGCAATTAATATTCTTCTATTTTATCAAAACTATAATTCTCATACAGTAGCCAAATTATAATTATTTTGACAGAGAAGCATTTTCTATGAACTATAATGACTATGCTAAATCAAATATCACAAAGCCAGAAGTAAAAGACTGAAAAAATTGGATACTTTTAGGTAAGTTTCAAGAAATGAAAGGAAAATTCATCTCAATAAGATTTTTTTGAAAGAACCATTATTTTTTCATGCATAAAATTTATAAATAACTAATTTTTGGATTTTATTCTACCAATATTAGTAAAAGAAAAGTATTGTATAAATGAAATTCTTGTGTGATTAACAACTATGTCCCATGCAATTAATTTTGAGTAGGTACTTGTATGGTACATGAAAAAATCTTGAACACAAAAAAACATTTTATTTTACAGTAAGTTGCAACAATTTTTACTTTATTTGAAAAATAAATACATGAATATGCCTCTAATAAATATATGTATGGTGTTACACCACACAGAGTTGAAATAAGGTATATATAATTCCCAAAATTTTACTTAAAAATTTTTTTTTAAATCTAAAATTACATTAAATAGAATGAATAAATTAAAGAATATATGAAGCACATCAGCTTATGATTATTTAGAAATATATTTTAATTATTATCAAGTAATGTAGTCACAGTTAATTTTATTCATTTAATCTGATGAATTTTAAATTCTGAGAACCGACTACGCTAAAAACAAAGTTAACGCCATTTACATATATTTCTACATTTTTTAAAAACATTTTAGTAGTTTCAAATGCTAGTCTAATTTGGTTTATGAATTCTATGTAAATGAAAAAGAAAACTTTTGGTAAATATGGTGACATGCATATTTAACAAAAATAATATACCACAAAATATGGTTGTATAAGTTACATTACAATAAATATCTTTAGTTTTATATACTTAATGAATAAATTAAAGAATATATGATCAAGAATCAAGATATTTTTGAAAATATATGCATTCTTCTCAAGAAACTCAATGTGTTAAAATTAACACTCCCAATCTTAAAAAGTTAATCAAAGAAATACATTATACATTATTAATGGTGATACTAAATGTAAATAATTAAAAAGTAATATTAAAGATTAATCCTAAATAGTGAATAACTATACAACATTTCTTAAGCATATTCAATAGAATTTTTATTTGAGTTTAATCTGTTCAACTAAATGTTTTTTAACAGTTTTAATGCTTAAAGTATCAAAATAATAATTACTTTACTAAAGATTTGAATTTCAAAAGCAAAGTGAAAAATTAATACAGGTTTCTTGCTAATAATAACAGTATTCTTCTTCAGAACCAGAGAAAACTTTGAATATAATTATATTTCTTTCAAAATTTTGGAAGTAGGAACACTTTTTACAATAATAAAAGGAAATTTCATGAAAGGAATTATACAAAATTTAAAAAATATTTTAGATAATGCTCATTAATGTATGCATAAGATAATTCATTCCCATTAGATACAGTATTTTGTTATGTCTATGGAACTTTACATACATTATTTAAAATTGAATTATTTCTAATATTAAGACTTATTCAAGACTTAACTACAACATTTATGTGAAGTATGTTTTTCATTTGATTCTATAATGTAATTATTATATCTAACACCAATTCGGCTGAAATTTACATCCATATTTTCAAAATGCAACAAACTGGAATAATTAAAAAAATTAGTGGCCTTTTCACCAGGATTTTCACAATGTTTTTTTTTCCACACACATTTTTTGGATGATCTTAATATATTTTTTCTTCCCCCCTCACCCCATCACAACATTTCAGAGAAGGATTTTTTGCAAATTCATGTACTTCAATAATGCAGAGTGATAATTGTATTTACAAATTAAAAGGGGATAGTATCAATTCAGACAAGCAATAATTAGATAGGAGCACAGGGTTACTTTCCCACCTGACACATCAAAAAGAGGAATATTAGAGTTCTTTCCATAGAAATATTAGAATTGCAATATCACAAATCTTTGATAAGTGTGCCATTCTTTCATTCTCCAGCATCAACTATGCAATGACCCAAGAGGTCGTTTTCGGAGTAACTGCTGTGAGTTTTTCACTAAGCAATAAATCTGATTGTACAGCTTTAAATATCGTTCATTTTCTTTCTCAACACTGATGTTAGTTCATGTTTCAATTCTAATATTTTTCTTTTTCTGCCTCTGAGAGTAGAATGCAATACTATGTTCTTAAGCAATTACTGATTGTCCAGATAGATACTGTCACCTCTCTGAATTTGTAAAAGCCATTTAGAATCATCCTGTATAAAATATATATATATACATACATGCACATAATTTTCTGTGTTCTTAATTTAAAATAGCAAATATTTATTGAATGATCTACAAATCAGTTCAATTATAATTTTGTGTTTTCAATCTTGAATAAAATGTAAATGTAATGTAATTTATTGAATGATCTACAAATCAGTTTAATAATAATTTTGTGTTTTCAATCTTGAGTAAAATGTTTCGAGAAGCTGGAAAATTTTCAATACTTGATTTTGATCATGATTTCTTGTATATTACATTGTCAGATTATTTATTTTAATACAATATTTAAATAATGACAGTTAATAATGTAGGAAATAATATATAGCAGTTTAATTATTCATATTTAAAGGTAACATAATTTTTTTTATTTTTGCTTGTAAATTTCATTTATCTTTTTTGAAATAATTTCCTTATTGTTAGAGTTTTTGTATTGTGTTCATTGTATGAGAATATCACTGAGTTGTAGAATTAACTCACAGTAAAATCTCAAATCAGGTTTGTGAAGAAACTAACCAGTCAACATATGCTATAAACATAGATTATTTTCATATGCTCCAACTGTTTGTGAGCTTGTAATTAAGGTTTACAGTTACTAAAATTTTACTGAGAACACAGTAGATCCATGTTCTGTATTTATATTGCATGATAGCAAATCCTTAAGATAACTTAAATGTGCCACAATTTCAAACATGATCAATTTTAAACATATAGGATTTCCCCTAAGTTTGCCTGCAAGCACTTTCACCAATAAGTAAACAAAAATTTCAGCATACATTTAGTTTATCAATCCTAATTTAAACACACACAATATTCCATTTCTTTTATATATTCAATATTTCATTACTTTTATATAAACAATACATGTATTTTATTCATTTCTTAACTAAGTATTGCTAATAGACAAATATTTTAGGAAAAGTTTCATACATTTTTGCAACATTATTTGAATGTAATTTTTATTTATTTCCATGATGTAATGAATGAATTAATGATAAATTTTGATGATGATGAATTTTGGATTTCCCAAAACTTACTTGGTTCCTTTTACAACAGTATTTCCTTTACTATTTGATTTACTTTTTATTATATATCTTTTATAATTACAACATGAATTAGAAATTTTTAATTAAACTATAGTAGAATATATTTTTAGTAAAATATAATAACTTAGTAAATATAAGTAAGTTTATTAATATAAGCTTTAATTTTAAAGGTAAACATTTAATAAAATATAGATCTGAAATTTATAAAACTTCCATATTTCCCATCAGTCTATTAAGAAATTAACTACTTGAATTTATAAAAATTATAAATTATCTGTGTTTGGAGAAATACAACATTAAAAAAATAATGGCATTTGTGTTACAAAATTATGTTCTAAGCACATTGAAGAATATACAGCTAAATGTGTTTTTATGAGCATTTGATACTTTTTGTTCCATTAACACAATGAAGAAATTCATATTCATGCATCATGTAACATAAAACAGATTGAGCTTCAGAATTAATTTTTAATGTTAAAAACTTCTGTTTAAATAAGTGAAAGTAAGCAAAATTTATAATTCAAATAAGATATTATAGTATGATGGTAAATTTCTGAGACACTAAAAAATATTCTCTAAAATTAACCTGAATTTTTTTTGCAGCTATTTCTTTAATCTCTTTTATTCTAAGACCCCCATGGAACTTGAGTGTTGTAAGAACTTTAGGATTGCCTTTCATGACTGCCATATCTAAAGGTGTTATCCTTGGGAGAAAAATATAGTATTAAAAAATTCTTATATATGTCTTACAAAAGTTAATATATATTCACATTTAGAATACAGCAAAATGTTTCAAAATTCCCCATTTTATTTGGCACAAGAAAGAAAATATTTGTTATGAAAAATGTAGCAGGAAACAATATATTGAAAGTATTTCATATAAACTTTAAAAATTTATTTAATAGATAAATTAACTTTGAATAATATTTGGTAATAATTTTAATGTAACTTTTGCACACAATAATCACATATTTATGTACAGACTTAAGCAGATTACGAATAGCTAAAATCATCTATTCTTGAGGAGGGAATCAAACCAATAAATTGTTGAAAGGAAGAACACAGCATTACTCATTCTGAAGCAAGCTTGGTTTAAATTTTAAAAAATCATGTACTATTTAGAAGGTAAGTTTCATTTTGAAAGACTACATTGATTCAATTACTTCTTTTCTAGTTTTTAAATGCAACAATAAAGAGACACTTATAAATTTATTTGTTATTGTTGTTGTGGCTTATCCTCTTTAAAGGTCTGGCATTTGTAAAATCAACTCCAATAAATGTTTTGACAATCAGAAAGTTGATAACTAGCGGGGTATCTGAGGATATAAACCCTCCCTGGAAAGTCCGACATAATCTAGAATATGTTTTGGTGAGGTTGGATGGTCACAGCATTTTTTTTTTACAAGTGGGATAACTTTTTGTACCACATTCATACAATTAGCATTTTAGATGTCCACTTGAGAATCTGGCCAGGGCAGTCTGAGATTTTTGGACACATTTTATTTCCAGAAGAGTTCCAGGAGATGTTCCAGAATACCATTAGTGCATGGGTTGAATTTCCTGGAACCAGGGGGTATGCGTACCCCTCTGGGGCTTGAGCTAGCCACCAGGCGCGTCGGCAGGTGGTGGATCGCCGAACGTCCTGTAGGAATGACAGGATAGCCTTGAATATAGAATAAGAGGCCGCACCAGCTCCCGTAAACCCTGGTGTTATGCGATCCGTGCCTAGGGCTAATTGGCACCGCGGTATTGGTGTCTTAACGGAGCCTCTAGTTGCCTGGCAAACTTCTAGAGTAATTTGCCTTGCCCAGTATCTCAGGCAATGCTGGGTGGACTTATATTACCTGAGCTTATTAATTGTCATCTTGTGGCTGAAAAGACACAAGAAATAACAAATCTTTCTGCATTTGCAGGTGATTCCTCTGAAGTAGACCTTGCTGAAAAAGACAAGGGAACTCAGAGGCAATCTTGTAAAGGGGCAGTAATGAATCTTTTACTTGAGGTAGAAATGACCTCCAAACCATCTTCTGGTGAAAGCCAGGAAGCTATCCCTAGCATGACTGACTTTCTGACCAGATGGGACTGTTTCAGCAAGACCCTATCTGCTGGAAATGTCAAACGCAAGAGGAAATGGCAGAGCATATCATTTATGAATGCGAGGCTCTTGCCCTCCCTAGATTAACTTCTTTAGGCATCATCCATACTAGGGAGTTACACCTAGGCTCCATTAAAGGGTTATCAGACTTTATTAATAAAGTGGGTGACCCGAGCAACTGGAACTAGGAAACATTGGGTTTGGAGTTAATGGTACAAAATGCTGATAAAAGCAGAGGTGCCCAATGACATACAAACCCAACCTTAAGAAGAAGAAGAAGATGGGTTGAATTTGCCAGAGTGATTTTAGTCTAGGTTTTTTTTATTAGAGTATAATTCCTGGTATGTAAGTGATGAGCCAGTGGGCATATCCTCCTCACTGCCCTCTTATATATTCATTTATAATATATAATAAAATTATAGTAAATGAATTTTTTCGTTCAAATATCAAGATATAAGAGGAAAATATTAGTAAAAACATTAGTTGTTTTAGAAAAATAATAACAGAATATTTTGTGAGATTGAAAGAACAAAAGTTTATTATTATATAAGAAAATTCATTTCATAACAAAGATTTTGTAACACTTACCATTCTATTGCTAAAATCTTATGTAATTTTTAAAATGACGAAAGAATGGTCAACTGAATTTCATTCACAAGAAATTTCTTATTTCCTAGAGCTATACATTTGTGTTAAAAAAAGATAAAAATAATTTGACACTTGTAGAAATAGGGATAAATCTCCAGGAAATAAAAAAGTTTCTTACATCTATCGAATATTTGGGTATTATTTATTTAAAAGAGGTATATTAAAGGGGTATATTAAAATTTTACTCAGAGAACAGAGTGCCTTTGTTTTCAAATTTTTGTTGAATTTATAGCTTTAGATTAAAAATGAGAGCAATTCTAAACATAACCCATCACATTGGTTGAAAAGATTATTAAATCATAATTTTCAAAGCATTAAGAGTGTTATTTCAAAAGTATTACAGATGGATGCCTACATTTAACCCCACTTCTGGTCATTAAAAATAAACTAAACCTAAAAGCTTACCAAATTAGAGGGAACTTTATTCTTTCAGAATAGCAATTAATACATCAAATTTATATGATACACAACTTCCGGAAAAGAAAAATATGCCATATTTAGAAATTACTTATCAGAAAAAGAATAAAGTTTGCATTTCCTAATATGTGTCAAGATTTACTTGGTCTTATAAGCTTTCATTTTTCTACTCATTTAGTTCAGAATCTCTTCTATGCCCTGTTTCTCAAGATATAGCTTGAAATTTCAAAATTTTGATAAAAATTAGAAGTCTTTCTTTCCAGTTAAATTAAGAATTAAAAAAAGAAGAAAAACAATGATTGATAACTTTTACTAACATTCTTTAATTATATTGGGAATAAATGTTTTTTAAAACTGTTTTGAATAAAAGAAAGAACAGTTCATACACTGGTCTATATGTATATAGTAGAAACAGTTTAAATTTAAGTTTAAACTGTTTCGGCTATATACATATACATACAAAATAGTTAAATTTAAGAAAAAGTTAATCAAATTAATAAAAACTTAAGGACATTAAAAAGAATTATTAAATTCAATTGTTACTTTAATATTTGTTCAGTTCTTTAATTAATGTATAAGTAAATGAAAATATATGACTAAAATTTAATATAGTGAATTAAAATAGTAGTCAAGTACCAATCACGCCTTAAAGACAGTACATTTACATCTGCTTCATAGTCACAAAGAAGTTTGACAATTCCACTGTGATCAGCCAAAATAGCATAATGAAGGGGAAATCGTCCCTGTAAATGGTTAAAAACCCCTTTATAAAAGAAAGTATAAGACTAATACATAATATTTTACATTAAAACTTAAATAATTATATGGTGACATTTTTCTTTGCATATTCATAAATCTGTAATATTTTAATGAATAATTAATTACATAAATGTATTAGTTAAGCCATAAAGAGATCATTTATAAAGCATTTAGTTCTCTTAAAAAAAGGATGCATAATGTAGTATTAAAGAAATAACATACCTAAGAAAAATATATAAATAAGATTTAAATCAGAAAGGTATATACAAAATTTATAATATCATATAATAAGAAATACAAATTTTTAAGGACATAAAAACAGAAACTTAGTCTTACATATTGAAAAAGAATTGGTGAATATGAAGAACTATAATTTTTTAAAGTATTATAATCTCCAGTTTCTTGCTCCCATATTATCAATGTAGATAATCAAGTGAAATTAATAAACATATTTTACACATGTATGTATGTACATATTTTATATTTTACATAATGTTAAGATTCTGGAATTTAACAGCATACTTTTTAAAATATTTATTCTGATTCACACATTTGAAAAACATTAAAGAATTTATATTTCAAAATACAAAAATTCAGCTGACTTGATTATTCAATTCCAAAAATATGTATTGCAATTAGCAAATTAAATATATTATTAATGAAATTAATTTGATATGTGTGTTTTAATAAAATATATAAGTATTTGAATGTAGTGAAATTGTAAAACTTCACTCTATTTACTCGATTTATTTTCCTAAGGTTTGCTAAAATGGAATAATCAATTTAAAACATTGTTTAGCATTCAATAATTTTTGTAATTTGTAACTTATTATTTTATGCAGCTAATTCTCTTATTCCCTAAAAAACGAGTTTTGACTTATCATTCACATAATTGAAATTTACAATCATTATACTCCCTGATAATTAGATGTTTTTTAACAGATAGGTTATTGTTTTATAGATATTTTACAACTCAATCTTCTCAATGAATTCAAAAGGAAAATAACTCTTTCATATATTAAATTATCAAGAACCTAATATTGTCACTTGGTGATCTTAAACGTTCTTTTTACATATTACATACTATGATACTATAGTAAGATTTTAAAAGTATAATTAGATTGAAAAACAAAAAAAGTGGTATTTTATACTAACATGAAAAGTAAAAGATATCAATACTAAATTAAATAATATAGTTTTATAGTTAAATTGATGTAATATGTAATAATCGATTAGATTGATTAGTTTGGAATCTAGAGAATATATGAAGTAATAAGTGGGAATCTATTTTATTAAACACAATATAATAATAGACGAAGAAACAGTGGAATTTGTTTTTTTATATTATTAAAAGAATAGACTTAAAAAAGTTAAAGTGTGTTTTATGATCTACATTTATATACTACTAATGTCCTTAATTTCTAAGGCTGTACACATATCTAATCTTGTTACTTTTTATGACAAATAAAATGTAATCATGAACACTTATTGTGGTGGTTATGATGAAGTTTTAAATTAGAATTAATATTTTCTGGAAAGAAATTTATAATGCAATTTGAAAATTAAGAAAAGATTTCTATAATTCGCAGTCTTAGAAAAGTTGAACAAAAATGCAATATTTTTTCTGGTCAGTCAATAAAAACAAAACTAATACTTTTACTAATATATAACACGAATTTTTTAATTGTAAACATGATTTACCAAGGAATGAATCGAAATCTAAACTTTTCTTTCAAAAAAGGATTTTGGTTCATGTACAAATAGATAAAAGATGAAATTTTACCACAAGAGAAAAAAAAATATCGTGCTACTATATGAATCATAAGCTTAAAACAAGCATTTAATCTGCTATTTAATTCAATAAATTGATAATTTCCTTTGCATCATAGTTATAATTTACTAACTGTAGAGCTAAGGAACTGACTTCAATGAAGTGATGCAAAGAGCAACTGAATATTAGCAATAAAATAACAATTGACTAGAATAGATTTGTGTGAGACGCATGTTCATTGGATTTCCTCCACCAGCCTAAAAATGAAAAAGTGGTTTCGAAAAAATATTCAAAATTGATGAAAGTCTAATCTAGTTGAGGTAGTAATTAGAGAAATAAGTATGCTGATGGCTAATATAATCAAATATTTGTCATCAGCATACTTGTTTCATATCAATATAATCAAATATATTGAGAAAAGATTCACAATATATTCGAATGTTGCCATGCTTGTAATACTGAAGATCTCAAAGGAACAGGATATCATCATATGATCATAAATCAAAAATATCACTTTGTGAATCCAACTATGAGCATATGCATGTAAAATATTCATAGATTCTGGGCATCAGCAAAGATGAGGAACAAAAGATGAAGAAACACTGCAACTTTTATATCCAGAAAAGTTTATATGGCAAAAAACATTGGGACATCAAATTCATTCCAGATTACATTGAAAACAATCACCAAGATATGGCCACACAGAACCTGTTTCGGCAACAAACTTGACACAAACGGCCACAAACTTATGTGAATATACAATTCCTTTCATTAACAGTTGAATAAAATATTATTTTAAACTAGTTTAAATTCATAGCTAAAACATGTGTTATGAAATCACTGTAAATAAGATACTTTCCATGACATCAACAAACTCCATAGTACAGGATAGTTACTTTTCTAAGAAACATTTAAAAAGAGACCACAAAATCAATAAAATTATTCTAAGAGAGTACATATTCTTATATACAAATATTTTCTAAAATTTTAGACCACTTCCATTATACATTGCTGAAAACAATTAAAGAATGGTATATGTCTTTTATAAAATAATGATAGAAACAAGTTATTTATTTATTTACTGTGCAAAATGGAAGAAATTAGAAAAAAATATAAAATTTTCTTATTTTTAAATTTCTGAGTAAGCAAAAAAAGACTTTGTAGTGGTTGTAGGTAAATTTAGTTTTGAAGTCACTGAAAAATAAAGCAAAAATTAACCATCAATATTCAGTGAGTGCTTTATTTTAATAAAAAACAATATCATTTAACCTAATCAGAAGCTTGGAGAGTTGTTGATAGGTTAGAGGGTGACCAAACGCAATTCAAAGTATCAAAAGCCATTAAAGTTTCACAAAGTTTCCAAGATCTGGAACCATTTTTCAGAAATTGAAACTACAAGCTAAAGGCTAGGAAAAGGTTGTAGAGGAGCAACAATATTCAATGAAGATAGATAATTAACACTTACAGACAGCACGGAGGCACAGAAATATAAATTGAAGCTTTTCTTTTATCTTTTGCTTGATTATTGGTACTGCATAAGTCAAACATATCCATAATGGGCTCCATACCATTATGGATATGTTTGACTCCATGGATTGTATACTTATAAATTAATGGTACATGTTATGTTAATAGCAAGAAACTGATGCTGGATTGAAATGGGGATACAGCATGTGAGAAATAAATAGCACACAACTTTTATCAGACAAATCCAGTTTTCTGTTAAGAGGAGTTATTTCTCTTATGAGTCCTGTTTTCTGAATCTAGATAATAAGAGTATTTTCATTTGGATGGAACATGGCACTAAAAATATTCCATTTATTTTTCCAAGGAAATGTCAAATTTAGTGGAGGTGGAATGATAGTCTAAGACAGCATCTATTGATTAGTGCACCAATCTTCAATCAAAATGAAACTCTGACCAATTAGTGATATTCAGATAAGATCCTCAAACCTGCTATAGTCCCTAATGGTGCAACTGTTGGAAATACCTTCATATTGATAAATGATAATTGCAGACTTGGTGGATGATTTCATTTATGAGAAAAGAATCAAGCAAAGGAAATGGTTACCACATTTTTCACACAAAAACTCAATATTTGGGACATTCTAGACTGACCATCTAACCAAAACTCGTTAACTTTAAAAGTACAACATTTAAGATATAAAAAAATATTGCAAACCACTCAAATACTTGTTGAATGACAAATAGAGAGTTTATATCAAAAATATAACAGATAATTCAGGTGGATACGTTAATCATGGATTTAATTTACAATTAAACCTAAATATATATTGATATTCAATATTATAGAATAGTTATACATTTCAAGCATAGAGCAAAATTAATAGCATTCAAATTGCCTATACATTTAATTTAAATTTGATGAGAGGAATTGACCATATATAAAATTCTACCTCATCATCTGCAACATTAATCTCTGCCCCTGACTCCAGAAGTACTGAGACACAATTTAAAAAACCTTTCTGCATGCAAGCATAATGGAGAGGTGTTCGTCTAAGAAATAATAAATATAACTCTGACTAAGCTAAAATGAGAAAATATATTCTAATAAAATTTAATATCGTCATCAAGTAATATGAAACACTAAACTTTATTACTTTAGTGCAATTAATGACATGGTGTTTATGGAAAAACCATTAAAATGAGTTTTTTATGATTTTCAGGTTATTTTATGTCTGTACATTACATTTATTAAAGTAAGTAAATATAAATATTACTAACGAAATTCTACAAGTAATATTTGCTTATTGACATACATTTGAACTCAATTTATACACAGATATTCATTATATCGATGTTTCACTTGTCAAACTTACTAACACTTTCAAAATTTTATTAAACTCTAATTTCTAAGATGTATATATTATATGACTGTATATTATCAGAACAAATTTCACTTTTAAAAGAATAAACAGCACTAAAACCATATGTAAATAATGTGAAAAGCGTTGATATAAATAAACTTATATACTTTTTATCATTTTTCTCAACTTTTTGTTTTATGGAGTTAACTAGTTTAGCAAATGAAGAATTTAAATATCCCTTAGTCAAAGAAAAAATTCTCTTTATAGGTAATATTTTTAGTGCATTAAATAAGGTATTTGCTACTTAAGAAAACCACTTTGCAATTAACTATACAGTTAGTATTATTATTTTGAAAATTGTACAAGTGGCACAAAAATTGTGAATAACCAAGTTTTACAGACAACAATGATTAAAAAAAAGATGCCATATATGTTCAGGATTGTTTTTTTTGTTTCTGTTCTGTTTTTTTGATTGAAGTTCTAGTTAAATTGAGACCTATGCTTAAAAGTAAACTTCAAATTAGTAATCATCTATGTTTAAATTAGATTATTAATAAATTGTGAACTGACTATTAGAACCTGAAAATTAAGCTGATCAATTTGGTTCCAATTATATTTAGAATAAAATACATATTTATAAGTGCAAGCATGAGTATGTATATGTTTATTTTGTTCCACATATGTTATATTTAATAAAATATTTTGTTAGCTACATTTTCTCAGAAAATTTTAAGTAATAGTATCAAATTGATTATTCATAATTTCATACGCAGAAAAAATGAACCATATATTGTTAATATTATTATTTAGTATTATGATCAAGAAATTATATTAAGAAATATGTGAAAAATACATTTCTTTTAGTTTTCTATAAGACTCATTAACATTTATTAAAGTTGTCTGGAAATTTGCAGCATAGTTAATTTTTTATTCTGCATTTCAATATTTAATTCATATAAACAAATCATCACATAAAGATTAATATACTGAAAGATGTCAAAAGCATATGCTTTATAAAATAAATTTCAAATACGATAAATAACTTTGAGAATGTTTAAAAGTGAAATAGATAATACATAAGACTATTCTCAGATACTACACAAAAATCTGATAAAAATTAAAGAATATTTTTAAGAAAAAATGGATAAGGTAATTTATGTATAAAAATGTAGCCAAAATACCCAAAATCATCTTTAATATTGCATGGCATACCCTTTTGAAGCAATATTTGACACAGATAAGCATAGCCACCAATGGCACACCTAGAATAAGAATAAAATAAAGTAAATACTACTTAATTTTTTTAAATTATGAACAAAAGGCAGAAAATGTTTTAACACAAAAACAAATGTGAAATAAGAACTAAGAATGACATTATGTGAACTACATTACCATTTTTTTTTCAATTAGTCAAACCAGTTTCATATTAATATGAAAGTGGTTATATTTTAATATTTTTTACATAAGAAAGAGTAAGAAAAAAATAAGCTGCTAAGATATTAGTTTAACTATTTCTTTAACTGTCATTTTAACTCTTAATAGGGTATAAATGTATATATACAATCTTAATAATGTATATATACAATAAATGAATTTTATATAAATATGTATAATTTGAATACAAATTAAATCAATAAATATAGAAATTAACTTTTTGCATTTAAGTGAAATTAATCAAAAAAACTTTTGAAAACATTTATTAAAATCTAAAGGAAGAATTTAATAAATATTATAAAATATTAAGCAATATTTACATGAATGTCAATATTCAACAATGCTCTTCACCAGATTTTTCACATTTGGTAATCAAATGTAATCGAAAATAAATGGCATAAATATACTTCATAGTATTATTGATAGTATTTGAATACAAAACTACATTTTTCCAAGAAAATAATTTTAACAAAAAAATTCAGTCTTTTTTAAAATTAATTTTGTTTTTTATGTGCAAATATGGATTTTTTTAGTATTTTTTTAAAAATTTGACGGAAATTTAAAAACAGCAAAGTATAAAAATGAGCAAAAAAATAGTAACTTAAAATTCATAATTTAGATTATAAAATGGAAGCTTAAAAATTTATAAAACAGCATTAACATAATAAAACTAAAAGGTAAATTTTCTTTTTCAATTGTTATAAGAATAACTAGAATATACATATATAACTATTTAAGTAAGTTCTTTAAAAATTGACTGTATTTAAATATTTAAAATAATAATCAATATTTTTTCCACTGTATAAAATTATTTAAAATGCATAATTAGAACAGACATGAAAACAACACATTGAAATATATTTTTAAAAAAATCAAAATACTTATTTTAACTTCTGTTATTCAAAAGTAAATGTGGTAAAACAATCTGAATGCACTGGAAAATTTCAATTTGAGAATCTTTAGAACAGAAAGAATAAAAGTATTTTTCGAACATATATTGATGTAATTAAACAATTATTAAAAATAATAATTTTTACTAATTATATAAAATACCAAAATTAAAATTTTACAATTTGAAAAATTTAGTCACCAGAGAACATTTAAAAAATATCAAGTAAAATAGACGTTAATTTAATGTTAAATTGCTCTGTAAGACCAATTTTATATTTGTAATAAATTAATTTTTATCAATAAGTGATTTATGCAAGTAAATATTAATAATTAATATTAAAAATAAAGATAAAATAATAATTCATAATACTAATAAATAATAATTAATAATACCAATAAATAATAATTAAAAAATTATTAAAAATGAAGTTAATAATAAAGAAATTTAATCAAATAATATATAAAACATTTAAAACAATTATCAACAAATCCTTATTCCATGAAACTATTCTAAAATATTTTCACAGAATAATTCAATAGTTTTCATAATTTCTATAATTTTGATGCAAATTCTAAAATAAATTATGAGTTCTGAAAAACAAAAAGATATTAGTAATAAACTCATGTATTCAATAAATATTAATAAGATCAATATTTCAATTCTCAATAGATCAATTCAATAAATACAAAGTTAAATTATTACTGTGAAGGGTAAATGTTTAATAATAAATATGATTATGTATGTTACTTTTAAAATTTCCTTTAATCAGCTTTGTTTTATTTCCTATTATATAAGAAAAGAATAACCTATATCCTTTAATAATCAATAATAAAAGAGTTATAATGTAATGAATACTTACAAAGGAAAGTTCATATAAAAATATGGAAATTTATTTTCCTGACCTCTAAATATTTATTACATTTTGGAATTCAAAATGTTATTGACCTCAAATATCTCTCTAATATTGCTAAGAAAATAAACAAGTAGGACAGGTGGTATCCTCATACTCTAAAGAGAATGAAAATTGAAATAGTATAGATATAAATAATTGAAATAATAATACTGGGTAATGCACTATTGATTGGGTATTGCACTAATGAAACATTTAATAACAAAAAATTAAAAAAATAACAAAGCATCATGCTTCTGTATATCTTACAACCAACATCACATTAAATATATGAAAATAATTGAGATTAGTTTGTCAAATTAACTACTTTAAAACAATTTATATTTAATAACAAATACAAAAATTTGCAAATCTCATTAACTTCTACCAGTAGTTTTTCTTAATTTTATTTTTTCCTTTTATTTATTAATTTTTTTATCTTCTTGAGTTTGATATATATTTTCTAATACTTTTAAGATATCTTTTATAGAACTTCTAGCAATTATGGAATTTATTTAACATCTAATGTTGCAAAGATTTAAATAGAAACATATTGTGGTAAATGATGTTATAATACATCTTAAGTTGCATCATTGCCATGTAGAAATTTGAAGTATAATTTTATAACATAGCAAGCATCTAGGTATTGTATTATCAAAGAAAATTGAAAGAAAAACTCAGATACTTGAAGTTAGATTTTATCCAAGAATTTTTTCAATTATTTATGTTAGCAACAGCCAATAAAATATCAAATACCCTTTATCGTGTTTGATGATAGTAAATGCTGAAAATTTTTATATTTTAATGCTGAAGTTTGCTCAAACATTTAGAGTAATCTATTTTTAAAATTTAATGGGATTCAAATTTAATTACTTAAGCTTTAGATTCCATCATCTAGTTAAAGAATATTTGGTTTGCAATTTAATATCAATCTTTCTTAATTTGTATAAATCATGATATTCATTTTAGAAGAATAATTTTAGAGTGTAATACATCATTTACCTTTAAATTATATTTTAATGGACACATTTTTATAAATATTTATTTTATTTTTAATTAAAATCCTCATATCATTAATAATATTTTTATACTTTTTGATAAGATATAAACTAAATATTAATTTGAGCAAAAATACTTTAAAACATTTTATGTCTTTAAAATACCCATATAACATACTAAGCATATTTGAATATAAATTTAAAATAAAAAGAGCATTTATTTTTTTCAGCTAATAATTCTTAGAAGTGGAATTAATAACATTAATATTTAAGAGTTATTTACTACAAGTAATGTAACAAAAATTGAAATTTTGTATTTGAAATATAAAAATTACTTAGTTACCACAAAAATCCTTATTTTTGATACCTTAAAAATAATTTATAAAATATTTTAAATATTCTTATCTAATTTAATGAATTACAACTATACTATTGTTTAAGACACTTTATAAATACATATACTATGAATGAAAATGGAACTCATATATTATAAAACACAAATTTATAATTACTTATGAAAAGTTGGAGAATAGGGAGAAATTAATTAAATAAAATAAACTTGAAAAGTTATAACTATCAAAATGAAGTTAAAAGAAATAAAATTAAAAAATATATGCTTGAATATATTTTCTTCACAGAATTACACCTTCATAAAGCAAAATGAAAATCTGCACATTATAAAAAATGAAAAACATTATATTAATCAATATTTAATTAAATAATTTATACTATGTTTAAAATATATGTAAGGCGCTTCAAGATGAGTTTCTAACATTTTTGCAATATAACGTGCAGTTTTAAATTACTTTGATATTTTGATTAACCAATGTTCTTAATTTTTATTTTTATACTGCATTCTGTAATTTTTAGCCACATTTAAAATCTGAATACTATTGAATTTTCTTGAATTTCAATAACATACAATATTAAATGTAAGAAAATTTTATTGAATTCCTTCTTAAGCTCAGAACAGTTAACCTGTATAAAAAGAATAATTAATATTCCTTGAATACCTACTCAAAAGTAATTACAAAACTTTTCAATCGCTTTAAAAGTTGGGAAAATACTATTTAATATTTTTTTATAAGTTTATCATCAAATGGTTATTTACCAGCTAATAAAAACACATTAAATTTATATTTTTAAGAAAAATTAAAAAATAGATTTTCTAATGAATGATAAAGCTTTTTAAAATGGAAAAAGTGCTGAAATATACATTAAAAACCTTACCAGTTATTTTTGACATTTTTTGCTGTGTGGTTTTTCTCTGTATATTTATAATATTCATATGATATTAAAATACTCTGATTATTAATTTATATTTATTATTGAAGTTCTGAAATTTTTGCAGTCTATTTCAGTTTAAAAAGCAGTAAAAATATAATTTTTTAAATTATTGTTCAATCTTAATATTATTTAATTTATATAAAAAAATAACATTACAGATCGGCAAATTATTTATTTATAATACAAAATACATAGTTGGTTTAATATAAAAATAATTATGTCCCATTCAATCACTGTAAAGGTTACAGTAATTAAAAGGAATTTATTTGTGCAATTTGAATCATTCTTTAACTTAAAATATTATGCAAAATTAATTTTTATAATTAAATATAGCTTTTTTCATTTCAATCATATTATTCTAAAATTATACATTTTTCAGTGGAATTATTGGAACTAATTCTCATGTCAATGAACAATCTATTATTGAAGTTTTACTTTTGTTTGTAAGTGAAATTTCTTTCAAATTTGAAGTGATTATATTTGCATATAAAACATCTTCATTTTAGTAGATTTTTAATGAGGAAAATCGTTACCAATGCAAAGCAGATCGAGAATCAACATCAACAGCATTCATATTGGCACCAAGTTCTATTAAAAGCAAGGCTGCTTTAATTCGTCCAAATTCACAAGCTTTCATTAAAGGAGTTACTTCTTCTTTATTATGATTTGAATCAACAGGGACATTATGATTCACTAAAAGTTTAATAGTAGATAACTGGTCGTTAACAGCAGCAATATGAAGAGCTAAAAATAAAATAAAGATATGAGCAAAAACATATAAGCTCCAAACGATTTTTGCTTACATACTTATGATAATTTAACTACTATACATTTCCTAAAATTTATCAATTGTATTTATTAATAAATCTGCCTAAAAATACATTAGTTATAAATCTGGTAGTTGTAAACTGATATTATATGGACCAATAATTATACGTTAGTGCTAAAATTAACAATTTTCTTCTGTAATGTAACATCCAAATATGAGAGCATTAATTTTTTTCATAACAATCAGTAAAATAATAAAATTTTGATACACTTAATGACATCAATATCATCGAAAAGAAATTTGAAGTATATTCATAGTGCAAATATCATATACAATCAAAACGTTTGCAGTGCCTTGATTGATTAGAGCACCTTTTCACATTATTGGAAGGTAGAGAGTTTGAATCCTGACATAATAGAAGGTCCATTGGGTTTGCTAATGGTGGCTTGAGCACGTTAAATATATTGGGGTCAAGATGTCTTCCATGGGAAATGATACCTCAGTGGGTGACAGGTCAAATCTCTGGGTCTCTTGCTTTGTTTCTGCTTGTAAATTATATAGACCCATCCATTTTCTGAATGCCCTACAATATAAGTTGCCATCACTTTTACCTTTTGTAGTGCTGAAAGGATTAATCTTAATAGTAGCCAGGCATTGAAAATAATTTAAAAAATCATATATAATTGTAATATTAAATGATATGAAATATTTCTTTTCTAATTTAGTCACTTCATATTACAGATATTTAAAAATACAATAATAAAATCTGTTATTAAAATTTGTAATATGAAATGTGTCAATAAATTGTTTTAAATTATATTAATTTTTTTCTTAGATCAAACAATAAACATCAGAGATGATTTTGAACTAAACTGCTAAAATAATCTAACAAATTTATTGACACATGCTAAAAAAAATAAAATAATTAAAATTATATTTTAACCGATCAAATTTTTTTAAAAAATGCTGAAAAACTGAATTTATATAGAGAAATTAAACATTATTTATTTAAAATTAAGACAGTTAGATATTATTGATAGCTAATTTCCCTAGAACTATTTTAAGAATACCACAGAGTAAAAATGGCATGAGTATCAGTACTTTAACTCTGTTCTAAATTATCAAACCATATACAGTATAATCTACACTTCTTTTCATGACAATATTCATTTATGGATGGCTTAATTACTTAGCTTACTTTCAACATGTATTTTCTAAAGCAATTAATTTTTATTGATTCATAATAATTGACTTACGCAGTAATTTTGATATAAAAATACTAACAATAAGATTGCATTTTTAGCAAGAAATTATGCTTATTTTAAAAATGTCTCTCGATGTAAACACAAGAAATTTTTAATATACTTTCTAAATGAAAAGTAAAATCAATTGTAATGAAATATGAATCAATGGCATTACTTATTACTAAGTACATACAATCATTAACTTTCACCTTTTTATTTTTAATATACAAAAACTTCTTTTATTTAACTTATTTCCTTACCAAAATTTTTGGAATGCAAAATTTATAAACTCTTCTAAAAGCATATTATTTCATAAATGAAAAATTACCTTAAAACAAGAATAGTATTTTAGGAAATTCTTATCTGCAATTACAAATTAATACTCGTCAATATATGGTCCATAACGAAAAGGTGTTCATCAAAATCGGGATAAGCAAGTTCTTTTATAGTGGGAAAAAGAATGGAAAAAAGTACAAAAATTAGTCACATGAAATTTATTTCTCTTATTAGTGGAAGTGAGAAAAGAACCAGTTATACTTTGTTTTTTTATATAGATTAATTTGATTTTAATCATAAAATACAAAAGTTTTTCTTCAAAAAAATATTTTATTCATAAAATAATCATTAAACCCCCATTAACTTAACATATTACAATAACTTACATCAATTAACTCATAGTTAATATCAAATTATTCGCTTTATAATCTCTATCATATTCTCAATACTATCCATCCATGTAGTGTATATAATATATTTTATGACATTTACAAAAACTTTCTTAATTGTGACAACTTCTTCAATTATCTATTAATCACAGAGACTCTTTGATTTTACTGCAAGCATTTTCCTTGTAATGTAAGAAACAATATTTTACATCCCTTCACTTTAACCTTTTCATTAATGTTATAAATGGATTTTTGACACTGATGACGCAAGACTACATTCAGTATGAAAGGCTATAAGAAAAAATATTAAATTGGTCTCTAATTTTATTTCAATGTATTTATATTAGTTAATAATTCTTCTAATACTTCTCTCAGAGTCTGAAGCTATACGTTTCAGATAACTCAGCACAAAAAATTTATTTCTTTATAATTTATTATAAAATAATTATAATAATTTATTTATAAATAATAAAATAAAGAAAAATTTCCTTTTTTGCAAATTAAGTTTCGACAAAAAATTCATTTACACAATTTGACAAACAATCTATATATATATTAAGATAACTTGATATATAGATATATAAGATAATAAGTTGAAAAAGATAAGAAGTTGATAAATAGATATATAAGATAAGAAGTTGAACTGCACTTTGTGATACACAATATTCTACTCCTAGATTAATCTGTTTTTGTGTTCAAAATGATAGAAATAATTATAGCTCTAGTATTTTGTACAAAAATATTTTAGATAATTTCAACATTTTAACTGATATTAGATATTATGGACCACATAGTAACTGAAGTAAGCAAATTAGGATAAAATTTATTTTGCAAATTTAAATAAGAGCTATTGTGTAAGAACTTGTCCTATTAAAGTATTAATATACAATCATTTACAAAACATATATGAAATTTATTTTCCTCACTACAATGTAAAAGTAACTATAATAAAACAAATTTACTACCAATGGTTGTTACACAATGTTTTTTACAATTAGAATGTATACATAATAATCATAAAGTAAAAATATATCAAAGTAAATTAAATAAAAACATACCTGTCAAGCCATCTTTATCTTTAACACTCAAATCTGACCCTCTTTTAATCATAATATTTATGACATTATCAGAACCTTTTGCAGCAGCCCACATAAAAGCATTTCGCCCATGGAAATCTTCAATATCATAAATATAGATTCTTGATAAGAATACTTCTAAAATTTTCTATAATAAAGTTTATTTTAAAGATTATATGTGCATATACAAATTTAAAAAATATATTAATAGTACATGTATTATGTTATTACTATATTCATAATAAAAAATAATTTATATAATACATACTAACATACTAATATATATATATATATATATATATATATATATATATATATATATATATATATGGAAAAAAATGCTTCACCCATTAAATACAATGCTGTTTAATGGATGTGAATATTCACATGATTATCTTGAAAAGAAACTAAATGAAAGGTCATTCAGTATTAGTCATTTATCTTTTATTTGATAATAGAAAAATTAAAGTTAAACTAAATACATTTAAGACATTTACAAAGAAACTGGGAAAAATGAAGCTTTAATTTATTAACGGAGCTAATACATTAAATACATAATATATAAAGATGAAGACTTTTAATTGAAAACAAATTATGACATTTCTAATAATATAATAATGCAATAGTGTTCAAATATTTTAATTATTTTAATAAAATATTTGTAGTAACAAAAATATTTACTCATTAGCAACTGTTTAGTATTTCAAAGAGACAACTAGACTGCAACATTATTCCCACATATTTTAATATTTAAATAAATAATTTTTTTAAAAATGGGAATGTAAAATATATGATTTTCTTCAAAATATTTGATTGATAAAACATTTGACTTTTGGTAAAACATTTTTGTGAAAAAGATATAAAGCCAATAAATTATTTTTTACCAAATATTAGTAATTTTGAAATGAATTCTTCTAATTTTCAACATATCATTCAAAATTATAAATAAATATTAGGGTTTCCAAAAGTAACTTTTGATATTATAGTAATTTAAAAATCTTTTCAACTACAGATTAATGCTAATCATAAAAATATTCTACTAAACTTAAGTAAAACAAATAGTAAATATGATTACAATTGAAGCATAATTCTATAAAAACATACTATGCTTTAATTCCATTGAAATGATTTCATTTATTTTAACCCACAGTAAATATTAGACAATAAAGCAAAACATAATTCTGAAAAATTACTAAAGAAAGAAAAACACAGACAGCAGAAGAATTTTTAGCTCCTTCGGTTCTTATCCACAATCATGTTTGAATTTTATACTTGCACATTCTAAATGTAATAAATTCTTTGTCATTTTCTAATAGAAAAACTTAGCAATCATGATTTTGCAGCTTTTATGGCCATTTTTAAAATGTTTATTTATTTTTTTCAGAAAGATATAATTCTTTAAGATTTCTTTGATTTCCTAAATCTGTTGCAACTAAGATATTGAACAAACTACTATGAAAAGTACTGATTAAACACATTATTTTAATTTAAAATTTTTTAATTTATTGAACAGCAAACATGTCATTAGAATAAAATTTGCTTTAAAACAAGAAAAATAAAATATTTTGAAAATAAACTTACAGCATGATCATAATAAGCCGCATAATGAATTGGTGTCGCACCATTATCATCAGAGGTTGTATAAGTGCCTTTTTTCAGTAATAGATCAGCTTTCTCACACAAATCTAAAATGCAGACAAGTAAAAAATGGAAAATTAGAAATAATTATCTATGAGATATTTAAATGCACATGTATGTAAAAAATAAATCAAATAAAGTAATATTAAAAATATAACAGGATTATTAAATGAGTCATTCACAATTTAAAATTTCTTATTTCTTTCATAGCATTTTGTATACATTGAAAAGGATAAATAAAATCTGCTTACCATAATTATAGTCATTAATCATTCATTAAAAGTGTTTATTTACGAGAAATAACAATTATATATTTCTTAAAAATAGCATAGAACTTGCTTAGAGGATTACAACAAATTTAAGAACTAAGACCATTTCTCACAAAACTTAAGTTAACCAATAATTTAAATAACCAGCAGTTAAATGCAAATAAGATATTAAAATATTTTATATGTTATCAATCATATAATTTTTAATAAATCAGATTTTAAAAGTAAAAAGCATCAATTATTTTACAATGATATATTATAAATTTATATATTATAAATGGCTACAAGCAATGTTTAAACAGTGTTATCTTTTTGAACCTAATGTTCATATTTTCCATGTACTAATATTATACATAATCAAAGAGAAATTGTGACAAAGTGGTTATAGACAATCTTTCATAAAATATTTCATAAATTTTTATCTTCATTAAAAATATTTTTATTAAATTTCGGCACTTGTTCTATAGTGTTAATTATAAGCTGCCAAAAGCAAACATTTTAAAACAGATACTAACTTGTAAAATTAAAAGAAAATTATTTTCAAGAGGAAAAAAGTTTAATGAAAAATTTTAACTTTATTTAATTTTCACAAACATGAGAAACTTTCATTGTTTATTTAGTCAGTCTCTCTCTCTCACGCACACGCACACACACACACACACACACACATATATATATATATATATATATATATATATATATATATATATATATATATATATATATATATATATATATAAAACAATTCATAAGGAAATTACATCATATTATCCTAAAATTTTAATTCTACTAAAATGTTAAATATTCACAATAAAAAGTTGAAAAACTTAAAAAGTAAACAATTTTATTTCAGTTCAAATTTTTATTGAAGTATACTTTAAATCCATGTTTAAATCACACGAAACATAAAGATATTCAAAAATAAATAACTTTCTAAAATATGAACTGATTTCAATTTCCATTTGAAAATTGCTTCTATAAATAAGTCTTTGTGTGTATCATGCTTAGCAATTCTAATGTATTCCATAAACTTAAGCTACATTAAGTCAGATTTTAAGACAGTGACAATGTTTTGAGAAGAATGGAAAATAAAGTTCCCAGTTTGTTTAATAATGATTTTCAAATGCTTCATGTTTCTTATTCAATATTGAATTAATAAAATCCAATATAATTTTATGGTGAATAATCATTAAATGTTAAATTATTTTAGAAAATTTATAAAACATTCAAAATATTACAACACACAACTTCAAATTTCTCAGTTACAAATCATACAACTTACAAACTACCAAAGAACACTTTGCAGACTGTTGCATGTATTTTTAAATAATAATTTAATCCAAAGCTCAAGAAATTACTATAGAATATTTGCATATCAAATTGTAAACAAGATTTTAAAGTAAAATTAAATAGTTAATAACTAAGCATTTTTAATGCAAAATACCTTCACAAATTAATTTGAAAATTTCTATTTGATTTGATGTTATCATGTTCTTTAAAACAAATGATGAAGAGTATTTCTATTAATTTCTCTAAATATATAAATATTTAGTTGAAAATATTAGTCAATTTCAAACATTTCCATAACAATTACTATCTTATAATCTTGAGTCAGTTTAGAATTCTACAGCAGAAAATCAGGATAACATTTTTGCAAAGTGAAAAATCAGAAGTTTCCAGATTAATTTAGTAGATTTTGTTAACCTATATTGCATTTTTGATTAAATTATAAACCTTTGCAATCGCTGTTTAGATTTTAACTTATTAGTTTTATTTGAGCTATGTTAATTTTCATAAAAGTAAATTGCAAAATGCATTAAAATTCTTGGAAATTACAGTCATTACAGATCATGACTGCTTCAGTCAATGAATGCCTTAAAGATCTCTCCACTATGTTTCTCCACTGAATTACTTCAGTTTTATTTAAAGCCCTTTCAGAATAATACAGCCATTTAGATACAATAATACAGCCATTATCTCTGTTTCCCTTTCTCTTCCCTTCTATTTTTTTAAGGTTACTTTTTAATAGGTTTGAATCATTATATTTGTAAATATATACCATACAAAGTAATATAATTTAAATATCCATCCAAAAACTATACTCCTATATTACTGGTAATTGCGCATTGTATCTTTTGGATGTAAAATTTCCTCCTCCTTCAGATCAATGTCAAAATTGAGGGAGTGGATCCCCTGGTGGTGCCATCTATCGGAGGATTTGAAGAGCAAAGACATACTTTCACCATCATGGTGCTCTTCTTAAACGAAAGACACACCCTACTGACTTAAATTCACATAGCCAAGGCATAGTGAGCTTGGCTTGTCCAAGTGTCATTAGTAACAACATGTAGAAAAATTTATTTTCCTGTTAAACCAATTATTTTACTGCTGTTTCACTAGGAGAAAATGCCTCAATAATGACTTTTCTGGTTCAACTGATTATGTAAATATCATCTGCATATGCTAGAATTTGTACAGATTTTTGGAAAACTGTTGAATAGATTTGTATTTCAAAGTCTTTCAATGTTTCTTCCAAGATAATGATAAATAAGAGATATGACAATAAATCTCTATTTAAGTCTTTTCTTTGAGTAAAACATTAGAATAAGTTAATTCATAATTTAACTCAACTGATAATCATTAAAATAAAATTAACTAATTTCACCAGTACTTCCAGCTCTAACATTGCCTCAAATAATTTTGCTCCTTAAACCAGAATCACTTAATATCTTTACATTTTAATGAATTTATGAAAGAAAATACTATATAGAGTTAACAATAGATTTTATCAAGTATTAATAAACATCCAGAACTAAATTTGATATTTTGTAACTTATAGATGAGTTTTCAGTTAGTTCTTATTTCATAACTTTAAATGGTAGCATGAAATTATTTTTTTAATTTAAAAAAGGATTTTTTATCAATGTCTAAATTAAAAGTAATCAATAGGTTTTCAATTTATCACATGCTTCAAAGAACATCCTAAGCCTATTTGAAAGTACCATGCAACAATTTACAATAAATTGTTTGTACTTTTTTTTCATAAAATAGAATTATAAATATTACTTTTTGAATCATGAACTGTTTATATTTTTTTGAAAATTTATATGGTAACACATTGTAAAATAAAAACACATTAATAGATTTGATTTGGTTTAGCCCATTTGTCAGTGGTCATTTTTTGCACACAAAGGCTAATTAATCTAGGACCTTCAGTATAAAGTGTATTCTGTATCACTACAAACATCCAAGCCGCTATGGAATTCAAACTCACAAGCTATTGAATCAAAAACCAAAGTACAGTTTTCGGTTGCAGTCTGATAAACACATTTATTAAGAAGATATAAGTTTTTATGTATACCAGTGTGTTTGTGTGTGATATAGTTATTGTGATTAGTAAAAAATGTCTATGAAATATCACTTGTTTCACTTTCTATTAAGTATTCACTTTATATGTCTATAACAAATTATCTAGGTAAAAACAAGATAATTTAAAAAAAAATAAAACGAAATTTATGAATATTCAGCTATAAACAATTATTTTATTTTATGACTAATTATTATATAAAAAGTTATTTACCAAGATTCTTAACTAAAACTGAATGAAGTTATAGTTTATATTCAGATAACTTATTCATATTTTAGAAAAATTAAATTTCAAATAAATATATATATCCAGCAATCAATCAATAATGTGATACAGTAGATTGCATCAATATAAGACAATAGTTGTCACGGAAAACTATTAGATCGATTAAAGCTATCACAAAGGGAGGTTATAAGATTTAAGAAACACACACACTTGGAGCATGACATTATATCCAAAATATATGAAGCGAGACATACTGTCTCCAATGTAGTGATATAATTTGAATTTCATCACTGCTTTGGAGATTCAAACTCAAAGTACTTGTGGGGAACCTACACAACATTAGATAGATGTACTAATTATTTTTAGCATTTGAGTTCCCTTTTTGCGGTAATACATATGTTATGCCTTTTATGATTTTCTGAATAATTGTAACGAAATTTGAAAGATGTTATTTCACAGTATGGTGATCATTTTAATAACTGAATATTTTGTAAGTTTTTTTAATAGATTTTTAATAAATGTCAATATTTGAGCAATTTTCAAATTCTTTAGTTTTTTAAACTATGTAACATAAATCAACTAAGCGCTAGATTGTTTCCATTGTGCATCAAATGACATTTTTTACATTTAAAATACTAAAATAAGTATTTTTAAACTTTTTGTTCCACTAATGTTTATTTTTCATTTTAGTTTTATTTCTTCGTTCTGATAAAAGTATATTTTTTGTTCTAGCAACTTTCTACATTTGATGTTTTTTATTTATTTCTGTATTTAATTCTTCATGTATTAAATTATTTTCCTAGAAATATTTCATATAACAAAGTACCATTAACTATAACTTTGTTATATGAAATATAAATATGATACCATTAATTTCATAAAATAAAATGGTATCATTGTCAGAAAGGTTCCAGAATGGAAAATGTTGTTAGGCTTCTAATGTTCTACATTTCATTTTTTATATTGTTTACCATAATTTTTAAATCAAACTTTACACAATTTAAAAATGATTTAGGTCAATTTTTACTAAATCAACAGAATATTGTGTGGTTAATGCCTTAATTTGAAACTGAAATCTGTATGTGTAGATTCTTCAATAATCAGTGACTTTATTTTTAGTCATTTTTTAATTTACAGCAGATAGTATGAACTTTGAAGCAAAATATTATTTAAAGTAAAAAGCAAATGAATTTTCCATAAATAGGATGAAGCAATTGAAGCAAAAATCTCTAAATATAAATTTTTAAACTGTTTGTTGCTATATATCAAAAATTTGTTACTTACAGACTGTTCCTTATAATCAGATACAAATACTTAAATAATTCGAAAGGCAAATACTCAGACAGTGAGATAGATGTTTAAATAGATGGTTAAATTAGTATTTTGATAGATAGATAAATAAGCAGACAAATACATAGTTATAAAATTTTTTCTAAATATTTATTTTGATCATGGATTTTTACCTTGTACATTATTTTAAAATTTTAAATTATTAGGTGCAAGATCAAAAATAATAATTATATGAATAATATATTTGACAGTACAAATAAACTTACTTTTCCTAGCAGCCCAATGAAGTGGAGTACAAAACAAATTATCATATATATCAGGATTGCAAGTGATTTTTGATACCTGGAATGAAAAGTTTAAATATGTGTGATTGATAGTTTAAATATTTATTTTATTTGTTAAATAATTATTACTTAAGTGGTTTCTGAGAAGTGAAACAGTCAAAATTAACATTAATTTAAATTTTTAAAATTTTATCATAAATTCTATATGTAAAACAATATGAAATTTCCCACATTGTAATTTTATTAATATTAAGAAACATAAGTAATCTTAAAATAATTACCAAAAAATTCACGACTTCTAAGCTTCCAGTTGCAACAGCAAGATGTAGAGCAGATCTACCTTCATAATCTTGCCAGTTTATTAGAAGAGTTCTTTGTCTTTCCTTGTGAATAAAATAAATTGCAAATATTGATATACAGCAAAAATTTTCTGTTTAATAAAATTGCCCATAAAACATTAAAAAGTAATTTATCACTAGACAAGAATAACTAAAAAAAATACATATTTGCCTCATTAAAAATAATTTTATACAAGATTAATCAATTTCATATACTGACTTTTTCTTTGAAAAATCCATTTATTAGTATTACAACCCATTTCTAAAGGCTAAGAAAAATCATTTAATAACTATAAATTTTTCAATAAAAAAATTCTCCTTAAATTTTTTGTTTAAAAAATAAATAATAATAATAATAATAAACAAATTTAGAGCTGACCATAATTTTTAGAAGACAGTTCTGAGTTTACATATTTAAAAGTCAAATTTTTATCAATATAGTACTTTAGAACACAGCTACTGAGAAAATAATATTTAATGTAAAAGTTTTTGTATATTACAAAAAGGCATCAATTTTAAATGGTTTTAATGTGATATTTTGAATGTATATAAATGAAATAAAAAATGACCTAGGTCATATATTTGCACATTATTTTTAAACAGCTTTAAAAATATATAATGAATTTGATCTTAAAAATATGAATTTGAAACTTATGCACAAATTTCATGCACACATACACAATTTTATTCATTGCATTGAAAGATTTGTTACTGATTTACATTATTGTGGGATTGAAAGCGCCACCAGAGGGCCATTCACATCAAGTCTGCCGCCAGACATGCAGAAGAGAGAGACGATGAGGAGATGGAAGAAGAAAACGTTTAATTTGATCTTGTGATTTTGGACAATTAAATATTTCGAATTATAACTAAGATATTATTATGTGATTAGATATTCATTTGTAAATAGTATTATAAAACTTTATCGATTATTATTTCCTGATGATGAAGAAAGAACTAACATTACTGACAGTTAAAATTATATTTGACATCCATCTAAAAGTAGAAGTATGAATTACAAGCAAAACTATAATGTTAATATTTTTAATTTTTTTAAAAAATAGTAAGGTATTAATTGAATTGTTTTTTTTTTATTCTTTTGTACTGTTTTATTTTTATATAGGTAAGTTTTCAAAGCAGAGCTAATGTTAATAGAGACTAATTATAAAAATTTGTTAACTTAAAACTCATGACTCAATAACAAAGTACATAAAAACATACTATTAATATATAACACAATACAATATACATTAACTGAAAACATTGTTCACAAGCACATTTTTTGATTGATATAATAGAATTCTTTATAGAAAGGGGGAAATATATGTACACAAATTTGTTAATTTGTATCTTGAAACTTAGTATTACTTCACTAATGTAGTAACTATGTTAAAATTTAATTACAAAATTATAATATAGAATCCTACATTTCAGGATATATATATATATATATACAGTGGAACTAGGATAATTCGAACTTCTTTAATTCAAATTCGTGGATAATTCGAAGTTTTCTCTCGGTCCCTTGAAACTTATTATTAAACTAATGTTAAAATATCGTGGATAATTCAAAGTCCAACTTCCTTAATTCGAAGTTTTACTCCAGAAGAAATACACTGTCAATGCAGTAACTTTTTCAGGTTTTCCGTATTTTCCGAGAGGGAGGGGGAGACGCACTACAGGCTAAGAGTACAGGATTAAGGGGGAGAAAGATTGTTGAGGGCGGGAGGAAAGAATGGGAGAAAATTAGTGTGACTGGACTGCACTGTTAACCCCTCTTTTGTACGACAGGAGTTTAACATTGCATGCACCTGTTTTCCAAGAAACCTGAAGTGGTCACATGTTTTTTCTTTCGTGTGTGGCAACTTTTAGTCTTCATTTCACTTATAACTTCAGAATAGCAAGCATGTCTTTGAGTAAACCACGGGTTCCCTACAAGACCTTAACTTTGGAATAAAAAATTTCCGTCATCCGTGAAGTTGAAAAAGGTTTAAGAAAGAAATGCGACATTGCAAAAGAATATGGAATAGCGGCAAATACTCTTTCAACTTTTTTGAAAAATAAGGAAAAAATTCTAAGCAGTTGTTCTAGTGTAAACGGAAAAAGGAAAAGAGCAAGAGATGCGTACAATCCAGATCTCGATGAATGTGTATTAAAATGGTTTAAACAATCGAGAGACAGAAACATCCCTCTGAGTGAACTTTTCTATGCACTAAGGCAGAAGAATTTTCTTCCATCATGGGAAACAACAACTTCAAAGCTAGCTCAGGTTGGCTGGATGGATTCAAGGAAAGAAATAAAAATTCATTCAAAACTGTGTGTGGTGAAAGTGCAAGTGTAGACGAGAAGTCAGCCAATGAATGGGCGGACAGATTTTTGCAAATCATAAAAGATACACCGGTAAGTGACATTTTCAATGTTGATGAAACTGGACTATTCTTTAAGTGTACGCCGGACAAAACTCTAGCATTAAAGGGAGACAAATGCAGTGGTGGCAAAACCAGCAAAGAACGTGTAACTTTACTAGTGGGATCCAATATGAATGGGACTGAAAAGCTTCCTTTACTAATGATTGGAAAATCTGCCAATCCAAGATGTTTCAAGAACGTGAAGACAAAGCCAGTGGAATACAGGGCAAACACAAAAGCTTGGATGACTGCAGACCTTTTCAAGGATTGGCTGTTAGAGCTCGACCACACGTACCAAAAGAAAAAAAGAAAAATTCTCCTGTTCATTGATAACTGCACGGCACATAAGTCGATCCCTGCAATGGAAAATGTAAAGGTTATTTTTTCTCCACCAAACATGACCTCAATAGTGCAACCAATGGATCAGGGCATTATCAAAAACTTCAAACATTTCTATCGATGCCTTGTCGTACGACATCTTCTAACTGATTCTTCCAAAAAGCCCAACATTTCTGTCCTTGATGCAGCAAGAATGTGCTTGAATGCATGGTCGAAAGTCAGCGAAGAAACAATTGCGAATTGTTTCAGAAAAGCAGGGTTTATTAAGGAAAACACGAGCCCCGGCGAGATTTTTGAAGATCTACCTCAACCAGATGCATGGGAAAACGAAATGCCTTTTCATGATTACGTTAACATTGATGAAAGTGTAGAAATATGTGGAGAACTATCCGACAAAGAAATTCTATCCGAAGTTCTCAACAACAAAAGCGATGCAACAGAGGACGATAATGACCCCGAAGAAGCTAATGATGTTGAAGAAAGGCCGATTTTAACTTCATGTGATGCAGTTTTTCATTTAGCGGAATATCGTCGCTATGCAGAAGGACAATGTAACGTAAGTCAAGCTATCTTTCAATCCATAAATATTCTTGAAGACTTTGTTAAAAAAAATCAGTTGAGCGCTTTAAAACAATCTAAAATATCGCAAAATTTTCCAAAATTGTAATTCAGAGTGCATTTGTATTTTATTGTAATAAATATCGTTTCAACCTGATGGTTGTATTAGTTAAATGCATACCAATTTTACTCTTTTAATACTAGTATTTAATTGCATATAGTCACATGCAGTAAATAAAAAAAATCGAAATTTCGAAAACTTGGATAATTCAAAGTTTTGCAGTGGTCCCTTGAGCTTCGAATTATCCAAGTTCCACTGTATTACAAAAATTTACTTTTCTATATTTTTATATAAAAGGAATTTCATTCAATAGAACATTTTATTTCAATTAATTCTAGGTTATTTATATCAAGTAATACATTCTTCAGATTATAAAATTTATCAAGTAATTTTATTTGAAGATTCAGAAAATAAAGAAAATCCTGAATAAAGGTTTCCCTACAGGTAAGTTATTGTACATTTCTGAATCAAATATTTACTTTATTTAAGTGAAAATTAAATGAATTATACTACACTGAGCAGTGAATATGAATATTAGGCTCACAAAATATTTTACTGGTGTGGCCATTACATGCAAAAAATAAATAAATAAATAAAACTATTCTACAGTAAAATGGGTTGGAAATTAATGGAAATTGATGAAAATATCAGAAATTATATTAGGACTCTATGACACTGAATTTACATCCTAAAATAAAGAGTTTGCAAAAAAAGAATATGTATGAGATGATATAGCAGGTTTTAACTATTAAGGTTATAATTTAGAGATCAAGATTAGCTATATTCTTTGATTCAGATAGTGAGAATTCGGAAATAAAACTTCACGATATATAGTTGGATATAATTATTTTTCATCGCAAATATAAAATTCAGAATTTTATTTCTTACTTTGGTTTACTACTTTGTGCTTGGATATTCTTTATGACATAGTGTGAAGACTATTTATATGAACTTTTACAGAATAAATATAACTACATTCATAAACAAATATATTATTAATATATTTCAGTGAGATTTATTAAGTTGTTTTCCTTTCATACATCCCCTCCTTAATTGACATACCATTTATCATAAAATATCAGTTTTTGTACCTCTCAATTTAATTCAAAGGGAATTTTACACAGATGTGATGTTTTGTGTAATTCACAAATATTTTACATTATTTTTTTCCATGTGATGTGCCGATGTGACGATTCATGCCGATGTGGTTTTTCTTCTGGAAATTAGGTAATCAAGTATTGAATATATCTTCTGATCCCAATCTCAGATTTGTTTTATATACAAAATTTTTCATGTTATGTTTTAATTCTTAAATTATTTAAAAATTAATTTTTAAGAAATTAGAAGAGACCACATACCATTAAAAGTTTCACACATTCAACTGCTCTAGCATTAGGATTAGCAGCTGCCCAATGCAAAGGAGTTTTGCCATCACAATCAGGAACACCTATATGAGCTCCCTGTTAGATAAGGCATAAAGAGAAATAAGAAACCTTCTATGTGAAACATATTAATGAATATTTAAGTATTATTTTGGAACAAATTATAGGCAGCACATTCCTTCACATACGAATATTTATTAAATCAATATAATAATAAACACATTTTTATAATAACTTCAAAATAACAAGTAAAAATAGTAAGTACACAATTTTTTTAGTAAAAATCTTTTAAATTTTATAATTGTGAAAAACTTAATAAAACAAAAAATGAAAGAAGGAAATAAATTTTAAGATGGACATTACATTTTAACAAATAGCATAATTCTTCCTTAAAAGTAAAGTAAAAATAATTATACAGATTTAATAACATAGCATATACACCTATAAATGTAATAGCTAACACTGAGCATTAAAATTGTTTTCATACAAAATGATAGCTTTAAAAAGGTCTTTGATTTAATTTTGGTTCTAGCTCAACATTTAATTTTTGTACATATGAATTATTTAACTGAGACTTTCAGTTTTAAATGGATTATAGTTTCTTCTAAATATCCACTCCAAAGATAAGAATTGAATCAATGAACTGTTATATTGAAGTACAGCAAAAATCATCAAGCTTCCATCTAGGCATTTAACTAGGCATAGCATAACTTTGAAGTTAATTTAAATGTGTATATTAAAATACTAATGTCAAATTGATAAAACAATAATTACTTTGATATTTCTTTTATATTTCTTAGTTGTAAAAGAAAGTGTCTCAGATTGTATTTTTGATTCTCTCTTAGTACAAGAAAAATCATTTAGAAATTATACAAAACATTTAAACACTTTTCTACATTTATTTAATTACAGTTATTTTTCTTTAATTAGTCAATTATTTTTTAATTTTTTATAATACTAAGAAACTTTGTTTGAAGAACATAACATTTCCTGGGAATCTTCCTGTGTAATTAAAAGTATAACTCCAATTACTTGTTTTGCATTATTTAATAGCTGTATTGTTAAATCAATTAAATAACCAATTTTTCATGCACTATGAATAATTAATAGTACTGAACTCACTGTGTTATAGATCCTGATTTCCATACCAATCCCTGTTGGACAATATAAAATGTGTAGAAATAGATTAATCAATGGAGTTCACATTGAAATTATTAAATATTATATTTCCGCACAAATATCAGTATAATAAAAATTTTTGCACAAAACATTAGAACAAAAATAAATGTTATCTATATAATAAAAACTTTTTTTTTTCGAAATTTACTAAAATACAATTAAAAATAAATAAAAATTTTTACAAAAAGGAAAATTTTGCTACAGAAATGTAAGAGTATTTTTTTGTTTTTAATACTTAATAGTTCAATAAAAAATATATTTAAACAAGCTGACCCAGCCACGCGTTGCAGTGGCTGAGTTTTTAAGATACATTGAATCAATTTTTTACTAATTCTTGGGTACAATCAAATTAATATTTTCTAAAAAAATTTAAAATAGGTTCATTCATATGAGATTAAAAATAAAACGTTTCGCAAAAATTTAAAAGTAATAAGTATCGAAATTTTGAAATTAAGCACAAATCAACATATACTTTCTGAATTTACATTTTATTCATCTTATATTAAATTATAGTTAGTAATCAGTGACTTACTTATAAAATATACTATATAAATTAAAAACATCTAAAAATAAATTGTTATAAATGAGGTAGATAACATTGACATCGAACTATTATTTTTTCAATTTTTAATTATTAAAACTAAAAAATTTTTCCGCGGTATTATACTGAAATAAAAAAATTAAAAGAATTTATCATTTGAATAAATAAATTAGATCAAAATGTTCTACTAAATAAATTAATAATTATCAAATTATAAAATAAAAATAAAAAAAAATAAAAGGCTGTCAAGAAATACTTACATGTTTTGGAGGTGGTATGAAAATTAGTAGAGAAAAACAGCAATAAATAAAATTTTATTTTACTATTTATAATATTAAAAATATTCAAACTGAACACGCACAATAATAACACAATACAAAGTATAATTATGAAAGTGATTCACAAAAAATTGTTATAGTATGATTATACATCATGAAAATATATGTATCATGAAAATATGTGAAAATATATATGAAAATATTTGTACATCATGAAAATATAATAATAAAAATATATGTAAATTCTATATTTAACCATGCGATTGCGCGCGCACGTTAATTTTCTCGAAGATGTATAATCTAGAAAAATAAACATGTTGCCATCTGCCGAATACCTGTGCAACTTAGATGCTAAACCGCCATCTATTAGGAACTTACAGAACTAAACAATAAATAAACATTAATGTCGTATAATAAATATTGAAAATAATAATTAAGAGATAAAAACTATTCTCTCTTTTAAGTTGGACTATATTATAAATGGTTACAAAATTTTATCAAAATCCGTTCAGTAGTTTCGGAGTTTATCGGGAACATACATCGTGACACGAAATTTTTATATATATATAGATAAGCAGAAAGATTTAATCGGTGATACATCACACTTGATTGTTCGGTCAGTCTGCTTTGAATAAATCATTACCTTTACAGAGAACTTTATTACTTTTACAAAATATAATTCAAAAGTATCAAAATAATTTTGACCCTCTTCATTCTTAAATTATGTATAATTGTATTTTACGTACTGAGAGAATAAGAGATTACAATATATTTAAATTAATTTATTTAAATATGATTTACATTTCATATTTAAAAAATCAAAATCAACTTTTAGCTTGTATAACATTTTAACAAATTATTTTCAAAATAAAAATACTTTTATTATTATACAGAACCAATAAATAATTTATTTTGTTAGAAAATAGATAATATTTTAAATGATAAAATGAAAACTCATACCTTAGACAACAGCAATTTTATATGAACAGGATTAGCATATGCAGAACACCAATGCAAAGCAGTTCTCTGCAAATATAAATAACTAATAAGATTATAAATTTACAACTAGTTGAAAAATCCATTAAAATAAATTATTACAATATAAGTATACAGTAATATAATTAACTCCATATCAAAATATACAATATGAGATATTGAAATAGAAGATCTTAAAATAAGTTTATTCCAGTTATTTACCTTACAATTAAATATATTTATTTCAAATCAAATAAAATTCACTTCCCTTGAATACCATGAGATACAGATAAGAAAATATTGTATTTGTTATTTATTAGATCTATACAAGATTTCTGATTATAATTAGATCAATGCAAAAATTATGACAACAAAGAGTTCATTTTGATTTTTTTTATGTATTACATTTTAACATTTAAAATTAACTTTATCAAAATTTCCATAGCAGTTCTTTATTTTATTCTAATCTAAGTACAAAGAAGAAACTATTTAAGTTAAACATGTCAGAATAAATAAGAACTGAAAGCATATAGTCAAATAATGATAATTATTACCATTACACAGCAAAAACATAAATACATCATATGTTTTTTGAAGTTAAAAAAAGCAAAATTTGAATTTACATTACTAACATAGATGTATATACATCATTACATGGGAATTATTTTACAATTTATCTTATTAATTTTCTAAAGTGAAAATACTACCACTTGTTAATGAAAGCTATTGGATAAAATTTGAAAGTAATAGTTTCATAATGAATGTTAAAATGAAAAGTTTAATTCTTCGAAAACTCTTGTAAATTCCTATTAACACATAAGATTTTCTTGGCAATTAAAATTCACTGCCAATACAAAAAAATATCTGTAAAATCCAAGGAGCCAGATTGGGTTTGATGTGATTTCTAACTATCATGCTAAGAGCTGCACAGTTATCTCGGCAAAATAAGTTACATCACTTTGAACAGTATTTGGTTTTCAAAATACTGATCATGCTCAAACTTGAACTTAGAAGAATGCAGACTCACACTATTTTAAATATAAAATATAAAAATTTCGAATATTTCATTATAATTACTTACTACAGAAACATTAAAATACTAATAATTTCAGGGGATTTATAAATTTGAAGGCATGGTCCTCCAGATTGGGGAATGGGGTTAACAATAGCTATCTGTAAAAAAATTCCTGTTAGGAAAAAACAAAAAAAATCTTCAGGAAATGAATTGAAAATAGACTTAGGGGTTTGAATTTTGAGCAATGGAAAGTTATATCATTGTAAAGATCCAAAAGGCTACAAATGCTCATTAAGCAAATAAATAATTAGCAAATGGATCTGATGACACTGCAGGAATTAAGACAAATGGGGTAGAGTATTCAGGAGAAGAAGAAATATAACCATTACTATAGCTGCCACCAGAATAAGTAGGCTCTTGGCATTGGATTTTTACTGAGCAAAAGAATAAAAGATTAAAGCAAGCTCACCAATACAATATAACATTAAAATAAGAAGATTATTTTCAAATTCAAGCGTAATAAATGCCAATGTACCAACTGAAAAAAAGAATGAAGATGTCAAGGATAACTTCTATGATAAATTGAAAAGCTACTGAACTTATGTCCCAGACAAGATATTAAAATCATCTTAGGAAATTTGAAAGCCAAAATTCTCAGGGAAACTGAATTTTGATCTATAGTTGGAAAGTATAGTCTCTAAAGTGAATAAAATAAAAATGAATTGAAAGTAATCTCCTTTGCAGTTACTCACGATACTATAGTAGCAAATACGAAATTTGCACATTAAGACATAAACACACATGGAGGTTACTTGGTAACGCTTATAATCAAAATGATCATGTCCTTGTAAATTCAAGATATGTATCAAGGATGTGCAGTCAATGTATGGCATGAATATAGACTCTGATCATTACCTTGTGTTGTAATAAAAATATGTAGAATCGGAAATACCAAAAAATTTAAAGTTGATTCAGTGGAAAAATATTAATTGCAATAGGCTAAGAAATCCAATAACATTGAATTAGTACCAAACTGAACTAAGCAATAATTTAGATGTAGCTAACCTACAGGGTGAAGTTGATGAAAAGTGGGAGTTTCAAAAACATCTTGAAATTACCAAAAAAGACTACATTGAGAGTCAAACCAAAAAGAACATTAAATTATTCGTTTGATAATGAATATAAAGATTTAATAAAAACATTGCATACAGAAATATGATTCAAAAGAAACATGTTTGACTTTTTTGAAATACTATAAAAATGCAAGACTGGAAGAAAAAATAATTCATAAAGTAAAATTACAGCAATATCTTGATGATTTACTGAAAGATGATGAACCTTTAAGAAAATCAAATGAAAACAGAGTTTTCTTTAATAAAATGAATAAGGAAAGAGTGAAGACTTTAAATCCAAAATTACCATCTGCAGATCTAAAACTGGAACAATCCATACAAATACTGTTGATGTGCTCCAGAAGTAAAGAGAACATTTTGATGATTTGCTACATCAAGGAATATCCTTTTATAATAGAGTTGGCATTAGTTATATTGAGGAAAATAAAATTTTACCACCGAGAATTCAAGAAGAGTGTAAAGAAATTTAAAAAATAACAAGTTAATGGGTCTGAACTAAATTCCTGCAGAATAATTGAAATTTGCTGGGGAAAATGCATTAAGTAAGTTATATAACCTTGTACTTAACCTTTGGAATCTAAAAATAGTGCCAAAGGATTGGAAGTAGAACATAGCTTGTGTTATCCAAAAGAAAGGAGATCCACTAGAATGTTCCAACTATAGAGGCATAAGCTTACTGTGTATGGCTTTTAAAATTTTATCACCTATTTTATCAAGTAGATTGGCTCCACTTATCAAAAATATTATTGGAGAATATCAATGTGGATTTTGGAAGAGAAGATCTATTGAGGACCAAATTTTTAATCTAAGACAGATGGTAGAGAAGTGCAGAGAGCATGAAACAGTCACACATCACCTTTTCATTAATTTCAGAATGATCTATGACAGCCTAAATAAAAAGGAAATAATTAATGATATGGTAGAGTTTGGCATTCTTGGAAAGCTTATAAAACTGGTCAATCTAACAATGAGTGAAAATATTGCCAAAATTCAGATACAAAAAAAATGCCATTCAGAACCTTAGTAATAAACAATGGTGTAAAACAAGGTGGATCTTTAGCCTGCTAACTTTTTAACATTATATTAAAAAAAATCAGAAGAGATGCTGAAGTCGATAGCAGAGGTACAATCTTTAACTAAATCAAAACAAAATATATGATGTATCCAAAGCAAAACAATACTGTTCTAAATTCCCATTTTACTATTGGCCCTTATAGATTTGATTCTGTAAGCAGCTTTATATACCTTGGGACAGAAGTAAATACTCAGAATTGTTTAGGATCAGAAATAAATAAAAGATTAATCACTGCAAACCAAGCTTTTTGTGAAATGAAAAAATACGGATCTAAACTTATTAAGAAGAAAATAAAAATTTCACTGCATAAAGCTATTATCAGACCAATTCTGACATATGGTTCTAAGGTAAGAGCAATGAACCAAACACACAGGTTCTTTTTGCTAATTGTTTGGAAGAAAAATTCTGCAAAGTATGTTTAAGGGAATCGAAATAAATGGAGTAAGGAGAAGAAGGTATAAATTTGAATTGTACAAATACTATTAAGATAGTTACACAGTTAAATATATCAAATTGCAAAGAATGAGATGGGCAGGACATGTTATTAGCAGGTCTCTTTGGTCTATCCCACTTATATGATCCTCAATACAAAATCAACAAGTAAAATTAGATGGCTGGATTGTTTAAAAGGAGACTTTAAAAATATCAAATAATCAAATTGGAGAAGTAATCAAAGGATAAATACAACTGGAAGAAACTTATGGAAAAGGCCAGGCCTCACAACATGTTGTTAAGCCAATGATGAAGATACTTTCAAAGTATACAAGTTCAAACACATAAATTTCCATTCGATATGCACTTTAAAACAATGTATAACTTCAGATACTTAGATTCAGTTTCATACTTTCAAAGTGAAACAACAATAAAAATCTAAATTTCAATCATAAATGAAAAATACAACATGGGTTACAAACACTCTAATCAAATTTCCTGCATGATAACATCAGACCATAAAGTCGCAAGAATACATTCTGGCACATTTATCGCCAAGCAGGCTCCTAGAATTCAGACAAAATATTTTAAACAAATATGTATTCAAACTTAAAAAATAAACATATTTCCACCAAATACGTAAAGTAAGAAAATTTATAAATAAAAAATATTTCAGTTCTAGTCAGATTTCACAAAACTGATATATTATTAAAAAATAAGGAGTGGGAAGGAATGCATTAAGAGATATTGGCAACTTTGAAGTCATAACCATTGTAATAAAGCTGAATTCTCTTGTATGAATAAAAGAAAGAAATTAAGAAATTTTTTAGTTTCCTTAGATTCTGTTAGTTGTTCTACAATCACTTTGTGCTCTTGAGAGCTAATTAAAATACGGAGAATCAAATCAAATATTACATTATCAACAATGCACAGTAAATTTAATTTCAACAGCATAATAACTTTTTGATAATTAAGATGAAATTCATCATGCATGTCCTTCAAAAATATTCGCAAATTTCAACAGAAAACTTAAAAAAGTTTTCTTGATTTTGATGCAAATAATAAATGCAGTTTTGTGGAAAAATTATAGTACACAATAACAGCAAATAAAGAGAAAAATTTTTTCAAAGATATGAAAGTTTTAAATTGCTTAAAAATTAAGTTCATTATTGTAACTTATGTAATTCTGTTCAATCTAACTGATAACACAAAATAACTTAAATTTATAAGAGATTTATTTATAGACTGAAAGCCTAAATGCAAAAATTCAAAATAAAGTAAATAATTTTATGAAATTACAGAAGTAAAAATTTATTATTTGAATTTAATCATTATCAATCTTAATCTGAAGGGCAAATTAATAATTTTAATTACAATTTTTTTATCTGAAATAAATTAAATTATATATAGACGTTTAAAATTACTTTATTTGCTTTTTTCTTGAATTCAAAACTTTACTTTAAATAAAATTGAACACTTAAACAGTTTGATTTTTAAAACCAGGATAAAAGCCATTAACAGCTTCTACAAAACAAAAAATAAAGTAAAAATTCAAAAATCTTATGAATATATTAAATGCAGAATTTTTTAATAAATTAAATTACAAAGCTACATAAACATTTACAACTACAATTTAATAACAGAAAAGTATTATAAAAAATATTGAAATAAAAAGCAAATAAACCAAGACAAAATAATAATATGTATATGTACTGCAATATACAGTACAACTTTCACACTAAAATAACTCTTCATTATGAAATTGAAATTAAAAAATTTGTGTGTTTACAATACAAGACAAAACATTTAAAAAATGATAATTACTTTTGAACTATCTTGGATATCTGCTTCTCCTGGTTTAATAGCTTTAAGAAATGCTTGTAAACATTTTGAATTCTTATTGATAGCTGCAAAATGCAATGGAGTATTGCCAGAGTAATCATTCAGTTCGTATGAGGCATTATAAGAAAGGAGCAACTTCACACAACGATGAAAGCCCTATAAATATTATGGTAATGAAAAATAATTAAGTTTACGATAATTTTTTTATTCTGTTACATAAATTAGAATTCATTATACTAAATAACTGAAAAATAATTTTGCATAGATAAAGTTAGGAAAAATATTGCATATCTAAATATTACTCATGGGACTAGATAATATAGAACAGAAATAAAAATTTTATAATCTGAAATTGAGATCTTATTAAAGTATGTGAAGTTTGTCAAGATTTATATGGCTCCTTTGATAAATTCACCCCAAAACTCAAAGACAGTGGAAAATTCCATGAAACATAATTAAGTATCAGTTATAAACCATTAAATATCCTATTTAAAAATTCTCTCTGAAGGTTTCCTTTGTTTTTAAGAAGATTGTGAACAAGAGCTTTTAGTGTAAATCAAGTATTAAGCTGTTATCAAAAATATAAACTATGCAAATTCCATATACATGTATAGTTGTACTAGACATTGTGCATTCTTATATTTTAATCAAGTAAAATACCTTTTTTTTTTAACTGACACTACAAAAATAATTCTGGCAGAGTTAATATTTCTTTCCCTAAATACAGTTTTAAAATTCACATATAAATATGCATGATTAAAAAAACAACAAGTTAAAATTACAGAAATACTTATTTTTCTATTGAAAAAAATATGAAGATGATGACAAAATTCAATATTTTTGCTCCAATTAATAAAAATGAACGACTTAATACCAATCTAAGAGTATTTGTACTTTTTTATGACAAGTGTAAAATATTTCCATTGCTAATGAAAAAGTATAAAATTAAAATTTTCCATAAAAACGTAATTCCTTTATCAAAGTTTTTTTTTAATGTTTTATTACTAAAGTTTAGGAAATAAAATAACCACTACATCCAATAGAATAGCAAAATTGAGAAAAGTCATAAAAAAAACAATGTTTTTTAAGATTTACATTTTTATGTTATTTGCACATAATTTTTGTCATATTAATTCTTATTATAAGTGAAATTTCTTCTGAACATATGCAGTTATATATTATTTACACCTTTAGAATTAAAATTTAATAAAATTCAGAGAGTGAAGTTAATTTGATTTGGTAAATGAACCATCCAAATAATAGATAACAATAACTTGCAGTTTTAAAATATAATCAAGGCTTGACTGTGCCTCCTCAAATTAATTATTCAGATAATTTAATAAAGATAGAAAAGTCAAAAGTAGCAAACTGCAAAAATAATTATTTTTAATTATCTTCAAACTGCTTGTAAAGAAGAGATACAAAGTATATTAATAAAATTTTATCACACTTTTAATATTAAATAAACAATTAATTAAATTTACTTTTTTTGTTGCAAAGTGAAGTGCTGTTCTTCCTGATGCATCAAAATTATCAACATGAACACCTGCTTTAAGTAAAACTCGAACACAATCTATATTATTGCGCAATACAGCTATCATTAATGGAGTTTTTCCCGATTCCTCTTTTATTTCCAAGAGTCTTGGTGTCAATTTACGAGTTAATTTTTTTAATAAGCTTTTATTTCCTGTATAACTTGCAATATGAATTGGAAGAGGCATTTGACAATATATTAGATGTACATTTCAATCAGAAATCTGAAATATAAATAAAATTGTAAACAAACATAATTATACCAAATGGAAAAGCAAACTAATGCAATATTTAAAATTAGGTTTTATTAAATTTAAACCCTCTTAAAATCATGTAAGATGCATTATTGTAGCCCTAATTTAAATATATATATATTTTCACTTTATGACTGGTTCAGGTTTAGAGTAGATTTTGGGGATAAAATTTAATTTCTCATAATTCTAATGCTTAGTTTAACTTTTATGCAGTGACAGTCATCACTTGTTAATCACATCTTGACACCCATTTAGCAACAAAAAAAAATTGCTGAAAAGTCAAGTATTGATGTATTTTTTACATTCAGAATGCTATCAATTACTTGAATGTGCCCCACACTATCTGCAGAAATGCACATTCAAACTATGGTATTCTTTGCAGTTGCTTCATGCACATGTTTTTCAATTCTTCATCACACTATTTTAGCCAATCACTATCAAAGGTTAAAATTTTACTCTCATTCTTCTAGATTTGCAATCAATGATTTTCTGACCACTTAATGCTTTGTTAACAAAATGTGCTTTTTGCATTGTTTAAAATTTAAATATAGATTTTTTTTTTTGGAATTCTACATTTACATTCATAACTCAATTATCTTTCCTAAATTGTTATGCAATTAATTGATATAGTTATTGAATTCATTTCACATCCAACAGCATCTGATAAAAGCAGAGGTGCCCAATGACATACAAACCCAACTCTAAGAAGATCTGAAAAAATTCTAACTTTAGGCATGTTCTTTATATCATTTTAACATTAGTAGATCTTGAGCATTTTTTCAACCTGATATATTTTTTGATTGATTTTGGTTTTATCATAATGTAAGCATAACTCTCATAAAATAAACTAGATGAAGCCACTGACTTATCTGAAGAAATCTCATCTTATGAATCTAATTTATGTTATCTGATTTAGCTTATGACTAACAACTTGTTTTGCTATATTAGCATTCTGTTATTTATAACAATACTGCTACCTTTTTTTTAAATATCCAATTATTTTTTTTGTGGCATTATTTTAAAATATTTACATTAAGAAAAATAATGGTAAAAGTTACCAGATGGGTACGAGATAGAGATGGCCGTTATTTAACGGAACTGTTATTTAAGAACCGTTATCAACAAATAACCGTTTAATAAATAACGCGTTCTTTAAAAATTATGTTATTAAGATAACGTTTTTCTTTTCCTTAACTGCAAAAATCGTTCCTGTAATGGTAACTTCTCAAAGTCGTTACGGTATTGTAGAACGTTTTCACATTATGTTATTTTGTAGCGTTAAAGCTGTTCTCGTTGTTTTGTAACGTTAAAGCTGTTCTCGTTGTTTTGTAACGTTAAAGCTGTTCTCGTTGTTTTGTAACGTTAAAGCTGTTCTCGTTGTTGTAACGCTAAAGCTGTGCTCGTTGTTTTGTAACGTTAAAGTCGTTATCGTTGTTTTGTTACTTCCGGAATATTAAAAATGTTCTCGTTGTTTTGTAACTTTAAGGCCGTTATCGCTATTTTAGAATTTCCGGAACTTTAAAGCCAAAATCGTTGTTTCGCAACGAAATTTTAAGTTGTTATTACGTTGTTTCGGTTTCTAACATTGACATTGAGATTTCTCGGGAACACATTCCAAGCTTTTGCTTGGCCCGTTGCGTTGCTTAGCAACTAAGAATGTATACTTTCGTTCCTCACTTTGATGAAGGAAAGTTAACTGAAAAGCGAATGCATGAATAAATATATTTCATTTTAAAAAAGATTAAAACATTTGTAACAATGGGGATTTTTAAAAATACATTTTATGTTAATATTTTACGGGGATTTTATTTATTTTCTGCCTTTATTTATAATTATTTTTTGTGAATTTTAGCAAATTATTTTATTAAACTGAACATTTTTTTAGAAACTTGAAACTATGCTCGCATATCAAAGCAAAGGTGAAATATTTTAAATTCAATTTCAAATTTCTGGAATTAATTTTTATAAATTAAAAAGATTAAAAGAAGAAACTAACGTACCATTCGATAAAATTTGGATCAAACTAATAATATATATATATATAATTAAATTTGAAATTTACTTTAAGAATTAATATATTGTAAAAATAATTTTTTGACACTTATAATTTTTTATTTATTGAGAAAGCATCATCATAATTTATTAAAATTAATTTATATAAATAAAATTTTAATTATTTTAAATGATAATATACTTGATTACATTAAAATAATATTCTTAATGTAATAAGTTTACTGTCCTAAAAATGTATTTAATGTACTGGAATAAAAGAATTGCATCATATTTCTTGTAGGAAGCCATTTATAAAATTTGTTTTGAAATAAAAAGTATTATTGTTGTTAAGTTATTAAGAATCATGATAATAAATGTTGCAATGTATATAATTATATTAAATTAATTCATGTATATTTGTAAATGTAGTTGTATTTATTTAATATTTGAAAATAAAATCACAATAAAATTAATATCCTACGTATTACAGCTGCAAATTCTAAATTTTCATCATTTATTTTTCAGGTTAAGTTGTAATTATGAGGAAAAAAATTGTTCATAAAAAGAGCTTTTCTGTAGTTTTATTCCTATCTAATTTCAATATAAATCTTTAAATATAATTAGCTCTACTCATGCCATAGAGTTATCTCTTAAGGCCATTGTGAACTGGACAGTTTACAGTAAACATTTGAGCAATATACATTTTACTAGCACATTTCAAATTATCTTTCCAGTACATTTTTAACAGTATTTATACATTTTTCCAGTACATTTTTAACAGTAGATATATAATTATAGTTATTTTATTTCTTTATGTGGATACTATTTTCTGTATTTTTAATGTTATTTCTCTATATATAATCTATGATATTATATCATTATTTTAAACATACGTGTCTTTCAAGATGAGTGCCTGAGAGTTTTCCAAGTTTACTCCCTTGCATAGACATTTGCAGTCTATTTATTTAAAACATTACTTTAAGCATTTACATATTAAAGTAGCTTTTCTTCAATTAAATTTCAAATGAATAAGAATTACATTAATTTGAAAGACTATAATAAGTAAATAACTATGGAATTTTATATAACATATATTCCTCAGCAATCATAAAAAGAAATGACAAGTAATAACTGTTTTTATAGTATGTAAAGTAAAAATGTTAATTCTATTTATTAATTTATTTGAGCTCTTATGATATCAAAAGATACTTGCAGATCAAACAATAAAAATTAAAAATTTTATTAGTTGATAAAATTCTTCATTTATAACAAAAACTTTTGTATATGCAAATAATTTTAAAAACTGTAAATTTATGTATTGTGTCAGTAAAAAACTGCATCTGAATTATTTACTGTAGTAATGCGTTTATCTATTTTACAGAAGCAATTTTCATACATTTTTATTTAAAAATACTGTTTAATTGTTAGTACTTTAAATTCACACACACACATTTTATTAATACCACATAGCTCTCTTATTTTTACTTCCCCGTGAGGAGTAATTTCATCTAGTAAAAATATTTAAGATAAATACACAATTGAAGCATATAGAACAGTGAAATCATGTATATGAAGTAAAATTCTATAACTTATCATAAAGGCAAATTCCTATATTCGAATATTTTCTTGTAAGTACTAAATATTCTGGTTTACATATACAATTCTTTATTTTTAAAGAAAATATTATTTTCTTTTTATGTTCATAAATATGTAATTTTATAACGTCTGTATAGATCCGGTTTTCCTTTTATTACATAGATTTATATAAAAATTAAATTCAATTAAAATGTTTAATTTTGAAAAATAATTTATCTGAAATAGTAAAATATAATTAATTATTAAATATAAGTTAGTTTAATGTATATCGCTGGTTAAATTATCATTAAAATGATTTCACTATTTGAAAACTGTGGGTTCGATACTGATATAACCATAAACAATGATGGATGGTGCTCTTTGGATATTGATTAATCGCATGGTTATATTTATAAGTTGATAAGATAGTAAAATTAAGAAATTTCGATCAAAATTCAACTTTTTAATTATATTGTGTCTCTAATTAGAGAAATACTTTTTCCAAGAAGATATATTTTAAGATTTATTCGAGCATAAGTGATATACTCAATAGTAATCTTTAGTGTAAAAGAAACATCAGTTAAAATTTATAAGAATTTATAATAGAAATTACATTGAGGAATAAATTAAATTCATCTTGTGAGAAACTGAATTATGCTTGGTTTAAAAAAATTCAAATTTAGACATATTTTATACATTAAAATAATAAAATATATTAGTAAGGAGTTAAGATCATTGGGAAACAAATTATGTAAATACACATTACTTAAGAATTTTTAACTGAAAAAAAATCAATTGACAGTAAAAAATATTATAAATCTTATTTAATCCATTGCAATTATTTTAAAAAATAAGTAAATGAAAATCAGTTTAGACTTAAATGTTGAATTTCCGTATAGTAAAGTAGGAAATTATTAAAAAAATCATTAAAGATTATAACAAAAATCATTAAAATTTCTTTCAGTAAGTGATTTTCGATGCTCAGTCACTAAAATTCACCTTACACCTCATTTCCTCAAAAAACCAGTTTTGTCACCCCACGAAAGCTTCCTTTCGCTCCATAGAATTTCCAAGAAGGCCAAAGGGAACGGATTTCTTAGAATAACTTTCCAAAAAGCCGTTATTTGATAACGCTTTCTAGAACATGTTATTTCCTTGGAACGTAACGTTGATAACTAGTTATTCAAAAATAACTGCTTTTGCCATCTCTAGTACGAGATTAGCGTAATTTCAAATTTTGGCACCAAGCGCTCTACAGCTCTGTCGCCAACCTAAATTACGTCACTACGCGCGATAAATGTCAACCAATAACGATCGCGTTCGAACTTCAGCTTTGAAATCACGCGTTTTTTCGAATTCCAAATATTAAAAAGTTGAATATTTCATTACAATTAAATACTGTAGAAGTTTTAAAATTCGAATAAATAGAAAGGAAATTTTTATCACTTGATTTTAAATATACCGAGCAATGGCGCCCACCTTAAAAAAAACATCAGTGTAGCGCTACCTACTGCAGTGCCAACCGGGCAGTAAAACTAAATTTCGAACGTTAACAAATTTCAATTTTTGTTTAAACTCGAATTTTAATATACCGAGCAATGGCGCCCACCTTAAAAAAACATCAGTGTAGCGCTACCTACTGCAGTGCCAACCGGGCAGTAAAACTAAATTTCGAACGTTAACAAATTTCAATTTTTGTTTAAACTCGAATTTTAATATACCGAGCAATGGCGCCCACCTTAAAAAAACATCAGTGTAGCGCTACCTACTGCAGTACCAACCGGGCAGTAAAACTAAATTTCGAACGTTAACAAATTTCACTTTTCGTTTAAACTCGAATTTTAAATATACCGAGCAATGGCGCCCACCTTAAAAAAACATCAGTGTAGCGCTACCTACTGCAGTGCCAACCGGGCAGTAAAACTAAATTTCGAACGTTAACAAATTTCACATTTTGTTTAAACTGGAATTTTAATATACCGAGCAATGGCACCCACATAAAAAAATATCAGTAAGCTGCACATTCTAACACTAACATGCAATACACACAACTTAAAATTCATAAACTTACTTTCTTACTACCATCACAATCTAAATAAAAAAACGTAAGTTCAAAACATTCTCATCCATAATTAATTATCGTTAGCAACACACAAACTCCAAAATTCGAATATTGAAACTCAATTATTAAATATTATTCTAAAATAGTTTCAAGGGTTACATACAAAACGCGCATGTCACGCGATCGCGTTACCCAATAAACAAAAAGTAGGTCATACATACGTAATCCGAACCGTTAAACCAGTTTGACAACCTTATCGCACCACTTTATCGCCTGCTTGGCGCATTTTACCCTTCGTACCCATCTCTTCACTTTAGCGAAAATATTAAATAAATTAAAAGAAAATTCTATTTAGTAAAACTAACATGCCTCCTTCAGCAAAATTTATTCAAATAAAATAGCACTTATACAAATCAAAACATACTGTAGTTTAGTTACTGACATTGCATAGTTTCTCAAAACAATAATTATGATGGGCATGAGCACTTTTATTACACTTCAGCATTTACAATAAACTGTTAATTTTTTGATTAAAACAAGAGTAACTTTATTGGTAACAAACATTTTAATTCAATGTTTTTAATTAAATTCTACATTAAATCTCCTTTAATTCATTAAATAAATTTTTTCATAAGAGAAAATTATAATATTTCATAAGCAAAGTCGAGAAATAAAAAATCTCAAAAATGTACACAATTTTGGCACTTCATAACAATGCAAATATGTATTAGCTATCAGAGAGCGAGTAAGACTCAGGTGATTTTAGGATAAATCTTTCATAATTTATATTTTTGGATTTCTAACTTTATGTAGCAATTACTTTAAAACATGCTGATGACAAGAAAAATTATAGCATGGAGAAAAATTAAGATTATCATATATAAAATAATCTTTAATATTTTAAGGTTTATAGTTCTATTTATAGTTTTTGAAAAATATTTTAAACTATGTAAATAAATATTAAATTAACCAAATGTGTTTAAATTAGTACAAAGGTTGATGAATTTGTAGTACCAAAATAACAAATTTTACTATAAATTGTAATCAAAATTTGATATATTAAATTATAACAAGGATGCAATATAAAGGTAGATTTAGTACATCTTTTCATTACACCAAAGACTAGCTTTTAGAAATTGTGGGAAATAGTTACACCTTCTTAAAACCCACATCATCGCCAAAAATGATAAACTAGAGATGACTGGACATGATCTATAGCAAAAGAATATTAAGCCAAAGATTCTAGTAAAACTTATTATTTTTTGGTTTTTAATAATTTTTAAAACAATATAAACATTTAAAAATAAAATATATTTCTTATGTTAAATGTTTAAAAAAAAAAGAAATGAACCATTTTTGGATTCTGTTTTGGATACATTTTCGCTTTTGTAATGCATATTTTGTATTTACCTAACACAAGAACGATTGTGGGCATATTTTCCCGTTATTGCTAAGAAATGCAAAATAAGATTTTAATATGAAATTACTTAAAACATATTATTAAAGACACTTATTTCACTTGTCTCCTTATCAGTTCCCTACAATAAGTTGTAAGGCCCTACATTATTATAAATAACAGCGAGTCATAGCTTTTATAAAGTAAACTTATAATACAAACGCGTATCTACGTTATAATAAATGAAATTTATGTAATACAATATTGTAGATATGTTACAATAAATTGTAATGCTAGTATTTATTTGCAAATTATAAAGTGTAGGTTTTAAAATTTGTTTTTCTTCCTAAATACAAATAATAAGCTTCAGAACTAAATTACCACTAAAATGTGGCTATATTCAGAATACGACGAAAAAGTACGTACTTTTAAAAGTACAAGCTAGTACCACCACTGAATAAAAATCAAACCATGATACCGGCCTGTCAGTGAAGTAAGCAATAAGGACTTTCAAATTAGTAGGGATGGGAAGAAACACCTGTAACAAGTATTTTGTAATCAGTATTTGAATGTAACAACCTGTAATCAGTACTTTTTTTCCAAATACTCAGTACTTCCAGTAACAAAGTCAGCGCGAGTTCGAGTATCTTCAGACAGTTGCAGGTACAATGTATTTGACCAGTTTCTAAGACAGAGCGAATACGTGAGTACGTGCCAATTACAAAGTAATCAGCGAGTACGTGATTACGTACTTGTTACAAAGTATCAAGCAAGTACGTGAGTACGTGGTTGTTACAAAATAATAAGTGTACTTGATTAAATGTAACAAGTACAGAAGAGCCAATGACAGAGCGAGTACAAGTAACAATGTCATCGATATATCGATACAGACGGACGATTGTGTCAGGATTTGGGAAATATCTTCCCATGATAGGAAGGGTGGGTAGGAGAAGAGAAATGACATGCTGGTTTAACTGGAAAATAGAAGATTGATTCTTGGGAATTAGAAAATCTCTTTGGGCTGAAGCAACACCCCCTAGAGATGCATGTATTTTAGGAGAGGGTACATAATGAATTTCTATTACGAAATGAAGAAAAAAAGCAAGTTCATTTGTTTCGTTTTTGTTAATAAAATAAATGAGTTGGGAAAATCAATAATCGTAGCACATTTATTTAATGTGGTTATACATCTGTTTTAAATATGTCACTTTTTAATAGAAGAAAAAAGCCTGATCTTCTTGTTATATATTATTCCATATTTATTGACTTATTTTTCTTATTATTTTTTAACTTTTAATTAATTTTAATTAAATTTTTTAAATCTGATCATTGTTTCCAAAATTACTCTATTGGCTTGAACAAAAAGTTAATGGATTTTTTTTTACTATATTTTAGTCTTAAAGATAATTTTTTAAAAAATATTTCTAAAAGTAATTAAATATTTTTTACTTTAACAATTTTTTTCTCTTCAAAAATATTTTTACCATTAAAAATTAGGTAGTTATATAATCACATAAATTGCTGTTCTGAAAATGAGAAAACAAAATTAGGGAAAATTGTTCACGTAATTAAAAATTCATATTTTCAATTCGTATTTAAAATTTAAAATGGTTTGATTGGGGGATGATTTTCGGAAACAGGAAAAGATATTTGAAAATAATTAATAACACTGAATTCTGAGAATTTTCTAGAACTTTTTGTATTTCAAATATAGAATTTTACTCTTTAATGTAAGTACCTGTTAAAAAATAAAAAACATTCGCTCATTATATATAATGAGCTGCATTTAAGCGAATTAATTAAGATGTGTTATATTAAGTAGTTTTATAGAAAAATTAAATTTCGTTTAGAGTTTTAATCAGAAAATACGTATTTCTAGCTTATCTCAAAATAATATAACTGGGAATCAAGCATCTAAATTAAAATGTACGCCAGCCAGTACATTAGATGGAGAAAAATTACCTTTATTTTTATAAAACCAAGTTTTCAGTTCAGATTTATATACTTCAGTTCAGATAAATATAGAATTTAAAATTTGGGAAAAATTTGTTTTATATTTTTTTATTATTACAATTAATTTCATTAGTATAGTGATAATGTTGGTTGAAATATAATAAAGGTAGTTTATTCATTTTAATTTTGAACTTCGAAATGAAAAAAATTTTTTTAATTAAGTCAACTTTTACATTTTATCTTTATTTATACCATCATGTGTATTTTTTAAATTACAGTTTGATGTAAATAAAATATATGCGTTTTAGTTCCTGTATTTTGTATTAAACATTTTACTTAATATTACATTTTACTTAATATTTTACATTAAAACAACATAACATTTAGATTATTGGTAAAACAGTTTTACATTTTTTGATATTTAATGAATTTCTGTGTTACTATAAGAGTTACTTTATGAATGATGATCATATTCACTTAAAAAGTATTAATACTGTTTTAATTGCAAAGCTACTTTATTTATCCATAAATTAAGATTAAGGAAACTGAAGCAAGATATGTGAGTTAATGCAATTTTTATTTTAGAAAATCTAGTTTACCTATTTCATAAAAATATAAACAAATAAACGTCCTTTATAAAATAAATAACTATCTGTTAGGTATCAAAAAATTTTTCTATAATTGTTTCATCAATGTTTAATAATAGAAAAATATAAGATGTAACAGATCCATAATAACTATACTGACGATAGATGGCATTACTGGCCAATACAAAATATTCTATATACAATAGAATGATAAGAGAGTGTAGAGGACTGTGAGGAATGGAAGCCGAACCATCCGGTTCGTAAATATTTCTGTGTTTATAGTGTGCAGGTACTATGTAACCTTATTATTAACCAAATGTTTTCTTTGTAACTATTATTGTTTTTATCATGTGTAATGTCGTAATAAATATAATAATTTCTTTGCATAATTCTAACTCCATTTTCTTACGTCCCCTACAAAGAAATTTAATTTGATTTTTGTTAAAAGTAATTGTATATTTCTAAGCAAATTAAAAAAAAACTCTTTGTAATTGATTAATCCTCCCACTTTGCGATTCTTTACAAATTATTTACAAGTTAATTATAAAAATTCATTTATATAATTGGAAAATCTTACTAAATTAAAACAAAAAATTAAGTTGATGATTTGGTTGAAAAATAGATATTATATTATGACGACTAATTTAATATTTTAATTAAACTTTGAAAATTACAATCGAATAATTTGAAAATTTACTTAGAACAGATGAAAATTCTAAAAACAAATGTAAATAACAAAAGATTAGGATTTTTTATACTGAAAGAAATATAGTTATTAAAATATATGTGTTCAAAATTTTTCACAGAAAAACTGTTTGTTGAGGGAATAACTTATATTTAATTGCTTCATACTAAAAATTTAAGTTTTTCAGGAAAAACAAAAATTGTTATTATTGAAATGTTGTATTTATAAAAAGAAATATTTTTTATAGATTATTACATCAGCTCTTATTTTAACCTTAACTGGATGCTTATTTATAAATGATAATGATTTAAATTAACATTAATTATATTAATTAATTTTATGAAATTATACGAAATGTTATATATTTAATTATTAATTTTTAAATAATTATTAATTTATTTATAACTAATTTAATTTTTATTTATTCATAAACAGGAAACAAATTGTCATTATATTTTAATCGGATAGATGGCAGCACAAAAAAATGTAACAAGTGCACAAAGTAATCGGTAAAATACTTGTTACTTTAAAAGTAACTGTACTCAGTACGTACCAAGTATAAAAAAAAGTAACAAAGTCCCATCCCTACAAATTAGTGCAAGAATGTACTCTGCCACTAATAAATCGCTCTTTTGCTTCATCAGTCTTAATTAAACCCTTACGATATAGAAACTGCAATCAAAGCTACTCTTGGGAATGCTGAGAGACTCTCCATAGAGCTTTATAAAAACCCTCGACGAAGACTTACAAGCGGATCTCAAGAATCAAGCATACAAGTCTGAATATATGTAATGTAATAAAATAAATTATAAAAACCCCAAAATAAAAGTGACAATTTAGTTGGGTTTTTTTTTTTTTCTAATTCTTGTTATTAGAATTTTTTCACCTTTCCTTACCCCAAGAGGCCAGACACGACCTGCAACTCCCAGACTGTCAACCTAGTGATTTGAAAAAAATTGTTCAATTTTCAATAAATAAATTAACATGTTAATGCGTTGATTAATATAAAACTTGTTGGGTTTTATATTTCTCGTTGGAGTAGTGAGAAATGTAGGCAACACTCATCAGTGTCAATATATCACAGTACCTACTCGCCATTCGAACTTGTTCCTGACTGTAGTTTAAGACCAGCAGAAAAGAATTACTTGAACTCTCGCTCGGGCACATATTGCACAGAGATCTAATTTTGCTAACTTTATCTGTATAATTATGTACCATTAATTAAATTATTTATTAAACTTATTTTGCATAATTAGTCATATATATATATATATATAATATATATATAAATATATATATAAATATATATATAAATATATATATATATATATATATATATATATATATATATATATATATATATATATATATATATATATATATATATATATATATATATATATATATATATATATATATATATATATATATATATATATCTGTTAACATTATTTAAGGTAATTTTACTTGCATTAGATTGAACAGCATTATCCAGTCTGTGATAAATGCTCATCGTGCAATTCCTGCATGTTATGACTTCTGTAGCTGCCCAACCTCATATTTTGAATTTTATGGCAATCCATCTTTTACATCTAATAAAAATAGTTAAAGTGAAACTAATATTTTAAAAATTATTTTATCACGCATTTTCTTCTGAATGCTGACAGATTGAAATAATTCAGCATTGTTGGTTTTTTTTATCATTTTTCATTATAATATCTCGTTTTTTGCGTTTTCATTTAGATTAGCAGTAATTTTATCATCAAATAAAATTCGTCGCCAAAGGATGTTTCAGAGAGTAAAAAAAAAAAAAATCTTACTTAAAAAAAAAACTTTTTTTTGAAATAAATATGCATAGAATACTTTAAAGAAATTTTTAATTTAAGTAATGTCATACGGATATAAGACAGTCATTTTATTATAAGTAAGTAATAAAAAAGTTTTACTGTGCATAATAATATAAATTTAACTATTAGAATGATAGTAAGCTAAAACTCTAAACACTGTGGCCAAAGCCTATAGTGCCCATCTCTGTTTTCGTGACCGAGAGATCCTGGGGTGCAAAGCTTATATCCCGATTAAATGGTCAGCCTAATGTGATGAATAGTAAACATACATTAAAAAAAATGTTGATAGAGTAAATAGCATAGAACACATTTATACACATAAACCTAAAAATTGTTTTAAGTTTATACAATAATAAAAAACCCACTCATTGTTTTATATCTAAAGTTAATTTATCAATGAAAAATAACAAACATTAATTTTTAATTTACGTTTTACCCCATAAATACTTAATATGCACAGCCTTAACCTTAATGAATGTATACTAGAATAAATATAATTCAGATTGATTATACTTTTCAATCAAGTTTAGTAACATAATCCTTTATTCTTATGGCTGATTAAATAATCCATATAAAGGAACTTATATATTCATGGACTCTTTCCATGTATCGTCTATCTGATTTAAAACCAAAGGACTTTCAACCCATGAATAAACTTTCAGACCTACAATTCATCTACATTTTTAGGGCTCAAAACAGTATTTTTCATAATACTGCAGTTGTCATGAATGAACTCAACTTCAAATTGAAATATTTCACTGTAACTTTCAGTACTGTAATGCAATTTTAACCAGCACTCATTTCAGGAAATCTGGATTTAGTTTGCTTGTAGCTGAATGGTTATAATTTATACGCGACAGCTACGGTTTAAAATAAACTCCGAACCATTATAACCCTCCCCTTCTGGAAACAGGTTTGGTTTGGTTTGTTTGAGGTTCACTAATCATTTTTCACACATGAAAGCTAATTGCATACTGCTTTACATTTTAAAGTGGATTCCAAACTACTACAAATATTCACAGCACGTGGTGAGATTCGAACCCTCAAACTTTTGAGCCGAAGGTCAGAGTGCTAACTATTTGTTCGCCATTAAAACCATTGGAGGCAGAAATCAAATCCGTGAGATTTGAAATGAAGAACAGAGTTTATGACATCTGAAAATATATAAATAAATAAACTACTCCCTTCCTTTGGAAACAACTTCTTATGTATTCTTCCTCTACTGGCGAATTTAGATTATTTTATGAAATTTGCAATTAATGGTTCTTCCGCAAAGTAATCGAAGCCAAAATACCCTGTTTAAAAAAAATTCTGAAAATCTGTATGCAATTGAAATTGAAACAAAAATTGTATGTGTAAGTGTTCCTCTACAAAATATCCTAATTTCTGAAAAAATTAATTAAATACCTTTTTTTGATAAAATTCTTACTACATCAATGATCCATTTCTCTTAAATACTTTTTTCATATAAAATCTTTTACTTCTCATTATTTTGGACATCTTAGTAAAAAGAAGACAGATTTTGATTAGGAGGAATGTAATTGTATTCTGAATCGCTAAGTTTTGAAAGGATTATTCGAAAGTAATGCTCTTAAATACTTTTTGTTCTTTAGTCTCTTTCTCACTGTTTCGAATTTTTTTCTTCTCTCGAAATTCAATAGAATAACTATTGTTTTAAAAGGCAGAAAATATGTTTTGAGAATAAAAAATATGTCTATAACGCATCCTTTAGGTATCATTTTGACATTCATAAATGTAATTTAAATCTGGATTTTCTCAGAGGCTCAGAAAATTACTGATTTACTTTAGATCAGATAAGAATTTCTTAAGAGATGTGGACGGCGTGAATGATTTTTAGTGTGTTTTTATGCTTTTTATAATAGAACTGTCCCTTTTCAATCCTATTGTTTTAAAATAATATTATAATTTTGTAAAAAAAGAAAAAAGGGTACAAAAACGGAAGTTTATTTTCTGCGTAAGAACGAAATTACTTTTCAATATTCAATAAATTCATATGAAGCTCTTTCAATATGAAGAAAAGTAACTTTTGCTTATTATAAACAGTAATTTACCTTTATATTGTAGATGTTACATAAAAGCAAAGTTCTTCTTCTCAAATTTATATTAAGGAGAAATTATTTACACAAAAAGGTTTTTTTTATTTATGTTTTCATTTGAAAGCCATTTTTCAGTAAGTTCCTCCTTTAAACCGTTATATAATAGTTTTTCAATTCAAGTCAGATTTTTATAGTCGTATATGTAAATTTAAAATCTGATTATTGAATATGATGTAACAAAAATTAAAACAGCTTATGTTTAATATAATATTTATTAACGATTAATTAACATGAAACCATAAATATTTTTATTTTTGTTCAGTTTTGGAGTTTTTGCTATAACAAAATGCTTATAGCTCATATTGAAGAAAAAGAGATTCACAAATAGTTATTATCAATAGCAATTAGATGTAATTCAACAATATTGTTAGTAGGAATCAAGCTTTTAAAATACATTATATATACAAGAAAATACATTAAATGATTCATTATTAATTTAAATGAAGAAATTTGTGTACAGTGATGAATTTATTTAGAAATAAAGAACAGTTTATCCTTATGAACTTGATAAATTTAAATTTGGAGATTTGATTCAATTTAATAAAGAAACTATACAATTATTAAATGACACATTACATATAAATCATCAATTAAATTGGAAAATATTAATTAATCAACAAAGTTATGGGAACAACTACAATGTATATTAATAAAAAATTTCACAGAAGTGTGAAGAATTAAGCTATAAAAACAGAAACATCAAAAATAGCAAATATTCATTATAATCACCAATACATTTGAGTTATTCAAGCTTAAGCCTAGCAATTCAAGATGTGCATAGACATTACAGGAAACATAGAGTGAGAATAATACTAGAGGAAAAAAGTTCTTATTTCAGAAGTTCTGGCATGATCTTTAAAATGATTGTTAATGATATCGAGTGTCAAGATTAAAAACGAAATTCCTTTAAAACAACACCAATATTAAATTAATCCAATGACTTGTATTTCGAGATTTTTTAAATAAAATAATCATTAATTTTTTTAGTATTGAACTATACTCTATCTTTGGGAACAAGTATTGTTCACGATTTATTACGTCATCAGACATTTTTTTATAATGATATAAGATGAAAGAGACAAAATACTTTTTGTATTCATCCTAAATGTAGATAATTTTTAGTTCTAGGCGCAAGGAATAAAGAACTTATTCTTTGGAGTAAAAGAGTAATAGGTATGTATGTTTTTTATTCTCTTCTAAATGTAGATAAGGAGATAAAACATCCTTATCTACATTTTGATCTTTCGCTTGATTATTCATTTTGACTGTTATTCTTCTGTAAAAAGAAAGTAAAGATTTGATCAATTAGATTTCAATCCAAAATAATTATTTTTATTAAAAAAAAACATATTTTTTTTTAGAATTGGTAGATTGCTTGAAATTGAGAATTGCAAAATAATGATCAACTAAAATACAGAAACTGTTAACAAATGAATCTGTTTATATGAACTGTTATTTAATAAATAGAACAAAATTCACATTTACTGTTATTTGATGGAAAATACAAATTTTTTAACATACAATTTTTATTATTAACTAACTTATATAAAAAATAAATATTTTGCAAAAGAAGCCATTAGATCAGATAAATTGCTGATTAAAAAATGTTAAAAGTATTTATGGAGATTTAATACTGTTTACATTCATACTAACATTTTTAAGAACATAAAATCGAAATTCAGTAGAAATAAGTATATTTGGAATTTAAAGCAAGGTTTTTTAGATTCTTTTTTTTTGTTGTTGTTGTTGTTTTGATAAATACGTTTATACTTCACAGCGATGTAACGATACCAATGAGGGAGGTAGAAAGTCTTATGATATGAAATAGTGTCTTCAAATGTATTTATGGCGAAGAATATTTGTGAGAAAAACCTTCTTTTTATACATTTTTACTTCAAGCATGGCAGCAACTGCTTGAGAGAGAGAGAGAATCAAAAAGATATGTTTCTTGATCTCTGCCTTATCGAGAATGGTAATAGTTCTTAATAGTTTTGGTATAGATATTTGTGTATTCTCTATTGGCATTGACCATAAAATGGGTTTCCCATTCAATTCCAAAATTTTTGTTTCTTCCTTGTTTTGGATAACAATTAAGAGCCAGAGCAGTTGTAATATTTAGAGAACATGCGACAGCACATGAAACATAATCATGTGAATTTGAGAACTTAAGTTGCACTGTCAAAGATTTTCAATAAATTGATCAGATTTTATAGAAAAATAAATGTTTTACTTCCTATGGTAACCAATATTAATTCACTTTAAATTCTATTTACTCATTATCGAAACGGTCAACTCATTCTAAAATCTTAATAACATGAGTTGATCAAAATTTTGAAATATTTTACTAGCAGTTTTAATAGAATTGATTCGTGCTGCTTAGATGTAAATTCGCTCCAACAATCCAAGGAATTGTCGAAAGGAAAAATAATTTGATGGCCACACATGTACATGGATATAAGATGTTAAATTTAAAAGCTTGTCAGTATTTGCTGCAGAAGTTAGAATTTCTTAAATCGTTGATAGTTTAATTACAGAAAATTTCTGAGCTTAAAATAATGCGTGATTGTAATGAGTTATGAGCTTTAAATAGAGCTTAATAGTAATTTTTTAAAACAATTTTCTATGGAAAAAATATTTCAATCACAATTTATTCTAGATATGGACACAAATAATTTAAATATTTTTATACACCAAAGAATAACGGAAAAATAACAATAAATAAACAAAGATCTATAAATCCATTTTACTCATTTCATGTATAATCAGATTAGTAAAATCAAAAACAATAAAATTACTGAACTTATTGAGATATTCATAGATTCTACCATAACACATTTTACCTTTTTTATTTGACAGAATAAAATATTCAGAGAAGCATAAATTTTTTTCACTTAATAAATTTAATTTTTAAAAGTATATTTCATTCATTAAACAAGAGAACTTTTTTCTACATATTTCAGTTAAAATAATCTGGAACAAAAAAGTATTTTTGTTGTTGAATCCAGATATTTTTAAACCAGCCTCTAGTTCCTTTTCTTTAGAAATATTGTTGTTCCAATGTTGTTTCCAACTCTAATAACTTTAAAAGTTATATAACATTAACTTGCCACCTACCTGCTTCAACGTAAACAAAATGAAATTGTAAGAACCCATAAGGAAAAAAAAAGCTCTTATATTTTCTCCATGCAAATCTTTCTATAAAAATAATATTAATGGCAATTCTTGTTCATACATTGTGATTTTAAATCCACCGTTCAAACATTACTGAATTTCAAACGAGTTTTGCATTAATAATGAGAGGATATACAAACAGCATGTTACTTCCAAAATGTTTCATTTTTTTATATAGTGAAAATATAGTATTTAATGTCACTTCTTGCAAATAATAACAACTTATCAATTATACAAAATGGAATTTTAAATAAAAACTCATTATGAAACATACATTTAATAACATTCGATGAGAATTTTAATTTAGTTGTTGAGCACTGTTTTATTCACATGGATATAAAATGTGTCCGTAATCTTCATGTTTGTATAAACAGGCTCAAATTTGAGAATTTCTAATCAGTATCGAATTGCAGCATAATTACTCCATAAGTAATCATAGCACTCGCAATGGACAATACAAGCGAATTATTAATTACAAACATTCTTCCTCCTGTTACTTGAAAGTTGGTATTTATAACTACTTGAAACAAGAAATTGAAAGCATTCCTCTCTTCATTCAAATGAGCTGATTGATTAAATTTGTTAGCGCATGCGAGCAATGTTAATTTTAATTTTTCCCCTTCTATGTTGATGCTCGTTCCATAATAAGAAAGAAATAGAATAAAACATCCACCACCAACTAAAAGAATACCACCGTAAATATCACCAATTGCATTTTTGTACCAACTATGTCCATGAATGAACATTGTAATGGAACTGAATATTCCACACACTATAGCACCATAAGCAAGAAATACATAAGTACCTAAAGTGGAGTTAATTTCATCTATGGAGTATGTGAGTTTTGTGAAAAATTCCAAATGTTCTCTTACTGTGAAATTTAAAACAGTGTTTTTAATAAATACCGCTCTCAGGTTTTTCCTATAGGACTGAATGGACTTTATCATTATCCTGTAAGCAATGCAATTCATCAATGTTACAAATCCTAGATTAGATAAACCAACACCAAAAGTAACCAGCATAGAGAGAAAAACTAGTCTCACATAGAGATTTCTGTATTCCATAGGTACTGTAGATGGAATGGTTACGTTAGAACTTGCAGGAATTCTTCCCACATCGAATAAGTAGGTAGATAAGAAAGCTAAAGTTCCTACTCCTACAATCAAAAGGGCTATTAATAGTAATTTGATAAAAATTCTTTTCTTTCTTTCTTGACATTGAAAACAATCTGACAGTTTGCACAAAAGTTGAATGACAAAATAAAGTCTTCTTCTTCTAATGCTTAAGACAGCCACTGTTAAAAATGCACAAATGGTGTAACCGTAAAAGCCCAATTGAGTTGAAAAATTAGGTATTATTGAATACGCGTTCATAAAGCTGAATATGCAAGCAGATACCTTAAAAAGATTTAAAGTCATAAGGTACATTATCATGCATAAGCTTATATCTTTGTTATTATTTTTTATAACAGATGGGGGAGTTGGTAAGCCTATTATCAAACCGAAAATAAACAACCGGTAAAGTATGTTCTTGCTACCTTTTATTGAAACTTTTACTCGAAAACCCCCTGATTTACTCATGCTAAATATTTTTTTTCCTTCCTCACAATTATATGTAATTTATAAGATTTTTACACACAAGCTTTTTTAATAAAGGGAATACTTCTTGGTCAGCAACATCAAGATTGGATGTAAAGGAATAAATCCATGGAAAGAGACTTCCTTACTTCACTGTAACTATTAAAACCTAAGCGACTGCCTAAAAAATATGGAGCTATTTATCTAAAAAAAAATCGATTAAGAAAATATTTTTACATAATTTTATATCAATTTAGAATGAAAAATTTCAGAAAAATATAAAATAAAAACATGTTGTGATATAAAATCATCACAGACATCAAAAGCAAACAGAAGTCGCGTTTTCTTCACACTTCAAGTAAAAAGGCATCGATTGATTAATCTTGCATATTATTTTTTACAGCTCATTTAATCTATAGGCTGAAAGTTAATATACTATTTGGAAAAAATATTTTCCAATATTTTTTTTTCATTTTTTGTCAAAGATATTGTTTATTAGTGCTAAACAATCAATTATTTATATTGATTATGGCCTAAAAAACCAATCTTATAGCAATTTTTTTTTTACTTATTTATATTTTTTATAACATTTTTTAAATATATTTATCTAACATAATGAAAGTATCCTTATTAAATGCTTAGTATTTTTTTCTTTTTGTAAAATATATAGTTTAAAATCTCTTCAAATAATTTAAATTTATTCTTTTCAGCTAAAACTCTAAACTCTGTAGCACGACAGCCCATGTGAGCTAAGGCCTACAGTGCTGATCTCTATTTTCCTCCTTGAAAGGCCCTGGAGTATGAAGCGTATGTCCCGATTAGGTGATCAGCCTAACGCGAAACCCCCAGTGTTTAGTTCCAAAGCATGCTTGATACTCAGTATATCGATCCACTGGAGGAAGGGATGAAAGGCTGCGTCGACCTTGCCCAGACACGGACCTGTGCCTTGGGAACGTTTCACGCTCCCTCTAAGCCTCTTTTCAGCTAGCATTTATGGCTTCTCTTTTCAGCTAGCATTTATGAATATCTCATTTTTACATAAAATATTAGTTTATGTCATTTATTTTATTTTTATAACATTTTTGTTCATTTTTCATATTACTAAATAAAGTGATAAAAAATGAACAAAAAATTTAATATTAATCATTAAAATATAAATTTTAATATATTTAATACATTAAAAATTATTAAAGGTTTGTAATTTTTCATAAATTATACTTTATTAGTGTCTAGAATAACATAAACATTTACTGCTGTTTTTCTATAAGAAATCGCACATTGTTTTCTTATATATAGTAATTTGAGTAGATTTTGTGTCAGGATCCAATCGATATTAAAGAATATCATCATTTACATTGTTATGCTTCAACTGTGACTTCAATTTATATTTACCAATATTGTCGTTAGGATTCTTGGATAAAATATTATTATCTGAAACATTTAAAAAGTTAATGCATTTATAAAAGAATAACTCAATCAAATAATTGCAACATTTAAAAATTAAAGGAATAATTTTAAAATGCAGAAAAGTTGCAAAAGAATTTATAAGAAAATTATAACTTTAAAATAAATAAAATAAATTTAGCCGAGATAAAAAGATTTGAATACATATGAATTTTTTAAAAATGTGAAACCTTACTAAATTAAATATTCTGTATAATGTCCAAGAATTTCATGTATTTGAAAAGGGATAAAAAAAAGTTATTTTATATTTGATAAATAATGTAACTTGTTATTAAAACGTAATGGTTAATTTACTTCTAGATTACTACTTTTCAAACAATTTTAGAGCAGAAAAGTATTGTTTTAAAACAAAATCACAAAAGTTTAATTGTTTTTACAACAGGATTCAGTTTGTTTGCTATGCGCTTCCGGTTACTTATTTCTGATGACTGAAAAGTCCCTAGATGCAGTCATTCGCCAGATAATTTTGAACCACGTCAAGAGATGAGGTCGACACCTGAGGAAGAATTCAGTATTAGTTCTTATGATGGCTTATGATTAAAATAATGGTTTTGATTCAATCGAATAATTTTATATCGAGGAGCTGTGGAAATATGAATTATAAAGAAAAGAAGTATTATGCACATGATGAATTAATTTAAAGAGAAAAGTCAAATTTGGCTTAAAAAATAAACAGTTTTAAAGTTTAACATGATTACAAAATTGTAATGATTTTGTTATCTTATTAAGCTTTAAGGTTTCATCTTTACTGTTTATTTATAATAGATTAGGTTTATTCATACTAAGTATTTTTTTGGTGTTGTACAAAAGATTGACCGATTTCTATACATATTTTATTAATTTTACTCACTCTTGATTAATTTTTTTGAAAACATCATCTAAAAAAATCTGAGTTCATTAAGCCATTTTAAATGAGATATCAAAGAGATTGTAAGTTTTTCAAAAGCGAAATTCGTTTAATATTTTGAAGCTGAAATAAATTTTGCTTAAAAAACTTTGACATTTTTGTTTTGTTTTGAAAAAATTGACATAAAGTCAAAAAATGATCAGTTAGAGGGCGAAATATTTCAAACAAGTTGTCAAAATTTTAAATAATTAACTTTGTGAATCAAAATGTTAACTTTTTTTTGCCACGTAGCGGATTATTTTAAATAACAAAGCAAACACAATATCATTAATCAAATACAAAACAATAATTGATAATAATAAAATCTCGATTAAATTATTAGAAAATTTTATCAATAAGTAATTATAATTGTGTTCAGTCATCGGTCAATAAGTGACTACCACAAGTTCTGAAAACAAACACCGGCAAATATATTTATTTTTTGTTATAAAGTTGTTCTCCTTTCTTATTTTTAAATGTTACAAGCAATCAATAAAATCAATTGATGTTGTGTGCTGTTGTTAAAAATGTTTATTTTTGCCAAAGTCTCTCTCTCTCTCTCTCTCTCTCTCTCTCTCTCTCTCTATATATATATATATATATATATATATATATATATATATATATATATATATATATATATATATATATATATATATATATATATATATATATATATATATATACAATATATATATATTGAAGAATTTACATTTATTTTATTTACATATTCTTTAAAAATGTTTAATGCACCCATCGCTATATATTTAAATTGTAAATTTATGGAGAATAAAACAGTGCTACACTTTACCACCATGAAGACATTTGGTATAAATTCAGTATCCCCATACAGATGATTTCTCGCCAAATCTCGAAACCGTTGTTTTCGTTGTAGTGTTGCTGATTTCAGTTTTGTTTTTATTGTAGTGTTGACAAATTTAGCTTTTGTTACTATTTTTATTTTTTCATTGCCAGATTCCGTTTTTCTCGTGTTTTAAATAATTTTTACGTTATATATGTACTTTTTTTTAGTGGCAATAGCTTTTTTAGTTTCACTTCGAGAACTTTCTTTGCTATTTGTAATACGTTTTAATTGGTAGTCATTTTACTTTCGTTGGCTGTAGTTGCTGCAATTAGTGGATTTCCCGCTGTTGTGTTTCGTTGTCGCCAGTGTCCAAACGTCGTAAATTTTTCTTTTTTACTATTTCTTTTACATTATTTACTTTTATTTGGTTTAATTATAATATTTATTTTTTATTAAATGATATATTTTATTTTATATATTTAAAATCGTTAAATATTCTTTTTTCCTTATTTCATTTTCTTAATTTATTATAATCTTTTTATTGTTTTAATTACTATATTTATTGTTTTAATTAAAAATGTCTCATGTTCAAAATGTTGTTGAACAATATCAACAAATTATTTTAGCAAAAATTAAAAATAATAATGATGGATTTTTTAATTTTTCCAGCTCTAGACCAACAGTTGAAAAACCCGAAATTGTTAATAGAATTTTTTTAATTCAAATTGCTCAGGATTCCAAATTATTAATAAAATTTTTAACGGAAATAGCATTACTAAAAGTCTTGAAATGTAGGAAATGTGGATCTGAAATGAAGATCACACCAAAGAAAGCTTATTCAGATGGTTTTTCTTTTGTTTGTAAAAAAACTATAGATGGAAAGCGATGTAATACTGAAATATCCATTAGAAATGGTTCCTGGTTTTCAAAATCTAAACTAAAATGGTTTGAAATTCTAAAATCGTTTCGGGAATTAACTGGGATTTGAACCAAATTTCGGAGGTGTGATTATTTTACTTAAATTCTATCGCTGACATGTATTTTTTATTGTATTCGTCTTTCATTTTTATTTCCTTAAAAAGTGTATTTACTTAAAAATTATTTTTTTAATGTTTTTTTTTAATTTTAAAAAATGTATATATTTGAAAAAATAGTTTTTGCACGGGTTTTTTTTTTTTTTTTTTTTTTTTTTTTTTTGTAAAATTTGATAATGGTGACATTGGTGACAAACGAATAATGTCAGCTTAACTTCATATCAAGTAAGTCCATTAAATATATTTAATTCCCTTTTTAAAATTTCTGAAATGCTTTTTTTTCGATCGAACTTAGGAAATTTCCCGTTTTAATAAACGCGCCTTGCTTGGCGACAAACAAAATTCACCACGGTCGCCAAGTGTATGGGGATACTGAACTTGTTCCGTTATTAAAATTTAATTTAGATTCACTATTATAACTTTTTAATATGATAAAATTGATGTAAAATTTTACAATAGTTATCATTTTACATAATTATCAATTTCTGTTGAATAAAATAAGTTTTACACTTCAAACTTTAATTTACAAAAGCGAGTACGAATCTTTTTATGTAGGAATATATGGTATTTGTATTTCAGTTTAGAAGTATTGTTTTTCTTCTAAGAAGTATTATTTTATAATGATGAGCAGGCAGTGAAAGCTTAGTATTGTGGAATTCAATTCAACAATTCGTGAATGAGAATCCCACCTTGGGCATGGATGTTTCTTGTAGTTTGGAACCCATTTTAAACTGTATGTCCTGGTCAAATAAGCTCTAGTGTGCTAAAAGTGACCGTTGACAAATTTAGCTTAATTACATGTGCAGATTAAAGTTTTGCCTATGACTTACTCATAGTTCAATAAGGAAGTCTATAATTTGAGTCTTAACACAAATTAATAATTCAAAGTGAAATTTGAATATAATTACGAAATTTTTGCGTTGCTTTATAAAGTTTCTTCAGTAATAAAATTTGATTGTGCCCGGAAAATAGAACCATACAAAAGATATATCTTATTAAAAGTCAGATTCTTAATAGTTAATTTTTTAGGGAAATTAATTTTATTAAATTATTACAATAAAATTATAATCAGACAAAAATATAAAATTTGTGAAAAATGAAATAAAAATTCGTTTTAAATGCAGATAGTAATTACATCTTTAATGAAAAAACTATTATAATCACATATATAATTTTAAAATGATAATGTGAAAAAGTTTCTCGTTAAAAAATTAGTTATTTTGCTCAGTAATGATTAATGTAAAGGGTAACAAAATATTATAAAAAGTAATATAAATTAGCTAAATAGTTTATCGCTTAATCTGAAAATTTCATGCCAATAAAGATCAGAATCTTGATCCTTTATTAATCTTCTTATTCGAAGGATCACTAAAACCATTGTTATGTCGCCTATCAGGATGCTCGCCCATGCCATCTGGCCATTTCCACCATAGGGGCATCCCTTTCGACAGTGTTATTAATGGGTCCATATCAACTTCTATGTTTTCTCCAGAGAAGAACACGTCTCGTGTCATTATTTAAGCTGAATTACAATCTCATCACTAAAGAGAACTACTCTTTATCATTCTTGGTCCAAGACAGGTGTTCTCGGCACCATACTAGACAGCTCTTTTTGTGGTTCAAAAGCAAAAGCATGCAAAAGGATGGCATACAGACTACTTTCATTAAGTCTTTAGATAAATGTTATCCGTGAAATAGATGCTCCTGTTGCTTTATACAAGTTGCGAATCAGTTATGTCAATGTCGTGGACCTATAACTTTTGATTAGAAGACTCAAACAACGATCTTCAGCCGGCGTTGTTGCCATTTTGCGGCTATCATCAGGTCGGCGGATCACTGTCTCTGTCCCTATGAACTGTCTCCAAAGAGTAGACATCACATTTCTAGAAACCCAGAGGTCCCTACAACCGGAAGACTTTGATTGGCTAGCCTTTGGTCTACCAATTATCTGTTACCTTGTGGCGGCATTATCTAACAATGAATAGATAAACAAAGAGATTAAACAAACAAGGATGGAATTATGCTACAATGATCCAAAACGTTTTTACGCTACAAGGTTCTACAAGCAAATAAGGTATCTCTGCAAAAATGCGATCACAGCGCCACTGCTTCACGATATCCCAAGCCATTAAGTGGCAGGATGTGTCTGAGAAGAGCTTAGCTATAATCTGATTCCATATTTCAGCATATTTTATTCCTTTAAAAAAAAAAACTTCCTCCCTTCAATTGTTTCATCAATGTTAATAAAGAAATGAATGTATGTGATGTTTTGTTATATTATGTAAAAAAATCTTCGAGAGAACTGTATAAAATTTCTAAAAATTTTGAGATATTTAATGGTTTTGGGTTATTGTTTAAAATTGATTCAACTTCTCGCAGCAAAGGATCATATCAAAGGTTGGATATTACTCTTATTAATTGGGTATAAGGAGAACAGAATTTCATTTGATACGCTGATGATTAAATGGAAAGAATCTAATTTCTCAAGTATTGCTCTAAAATGCGATGTTCTTCATCAGTAATACTAAATATCAGACTGTAGTTCAAATATACATGATAAAATTCTAGGTCACCAAAATTTTAACCATGACAGAAATTCTTTGAAAAGAGAAAAAGGCTCGACGTAGTCTGTAATTTAGGTAAAGGAATTCAAACAATTTGACAATGTATAAATAATAGATTTTTTTAATATGATTGAGATGTCCAGGCATATCAAATTATGTATGATAGTACTATTTTTCACACACATTCTGGATACCATATAATATTAAGTTTTGAAAAATAGCACTGCGATGGGATGTATTAGAAAAATCCTGTATATGGAGTAAAAGTCTTAGAATTTAGTCTTAAGCAGTAATATTTTCCTCAATAAGTCAAATAGTACTAAGACTTTTAGAAATAACGTGAATAAGCAAGTTTCATGGAGATTCGGCAGAATTTTTTTAGATTTTTTCATAATTTTTTACAAATTATTTTATTTAAAAAAAAATTAGGAGTATTATTTGAATAATCTTTACAAATTTCATTACCAAATCTTTGGAAAAGCTATATAAATGTGCAATGTGTGATCTTTCTTTCGACTTTTCAAATGTAAATTTTGATTTCTAGTTGGACACTGTTTCTAGAACCAAATTTGAGAATCCTTAATAAAATGTATTTTTATATCATAAGAATAAGAAAATATCAAACACGTAAGAATATATGCAACGTCATTTATAATTAAAATCTCTTTTTATCACAAATTCTACAACACTGAATAACATATTTTTGGTAACTTTTATTGACCAATCTATTATTAAGCAATTTATAAAATAAATAAGAAGTTACATTTAAAAAATTTTGCTATGCTTATAAAGAAAACTTCATTCAATATGCTACTTTTTTTAAATATGCAATAGTTGACTTTAAATTTGTTTACACTTTTATAACAGAGAAGTAAAAAACTAATAATTAGAAAAAAAGTGGTCAAATCCTTAAAAGGTAACTTCCAAAATTACAAACTTAATATCAAACAAGTTATTCAAAGAAGTGAAAAGAGCTATTTTAAGACATTTTAACATAACCTTTATATTTTTTTAAATAAATTTAGCTTTTTGAGAAAATAATTTTAGTGTAAAACCACGTGCTTAACTTATAACACTGGCAATCTTTGAAACCATTCTAGGAGTAATTATAAATTTATTGTTTTAATAATTGTTATGTATATTTATCAGTCGAAAATTTTAGAAAAAAGTAAAGAGAAATGAACTTTTCAGAAAAAATTATAAGGGAAAACTGAACAAATTGACACGAAATATTTGCTGGAAAAGACGTTTAACTGAAATTTTGCATCATATTAATAGCTGATTCTAAAACACTCAGTAACGACATATAAATAAAATATTGTTGTTGTTACTTATGACTCTTGGACAAGCCAAGCTCGCTATGCCGTTGGCTATGCGAATTTTAAGTCAGTAAAGTGCGTCTTTTGATTTAACCAGAGCATCACGAAGGTGAAAGTACAACTTTGTTCTAAGCACTCCTCCGATAGATGACACCACCAGAGGATCCCCTCCCTCAATTTTAACATTGATCTGGAGGGGGAGAAAATTTTCTTGGGACCATTGCACCCATGGTAACTGCTCAACGACCGACCACAGGACTTTCGATTTCCACAGATTTAACGAGCACGTACATCGCATGTACTCGGTGGGTCTTTGGCGGTATTCTGAATCGAAACCCCCTTCTGGACGGAAGGCCGTTGCATTAACCACTATACTACCACACAGCCCATAAATAAAATATATATAACCAATGCTTCAAAGGGCTCATTGTAGTTCAGTGGTCTTCGGAGCATAAAATGTCGCAACCTCGATCCCATCCCATGTTGAACAAAGAGCGTCTCTGCCATTAGCATAGATATCTATCGGGTACTTGAACTTGGGAATTTTCCTAGTTTCCTTCCTTCGATATTAAATACGCGGTCCACTATCGATGGAAAATCATCTGGAAGGCAATTTATCATGTAAATATTAAAATGTCTTACAACGGTTTCGGGTCGTTTGGTTATACGTAGTATGAAAGTAGTTCTTCAATGTTATATTAAATAAATAAAAGACTCACATTTTTGTGATTTTATATCGTGTGTGTTGGAATATTTCAAAATCCTGGTTAATCATCTTCCCAATTATCTTGCATCTTTCATATCTCTCATCTTATATCGACTTTTTAAAAAAAAATTATTTAAGTAAAAGTATAAGAAAAATATTATCATCATATTAACTTCCCACTTTTTTCCCTCTTGTTTATAACTTACTCAGTTTTACTGTGAAATTCTTGTATTTTTGTTTCCTTTCATACTTAGCGACATGAATGTACATACTTTGAATACACCCATTACCCTATTGATATTTACGGTGTCGAATTCTCTAATTTTAGTGATTATATACAATACAAGGTGTAATGTATCTGATTTAAAAATGAGCTTTAAAACCCGAATACATAAATTTTGTTTTACAATGAGAAAACTTTTACTTTTGTGAAAACTTTTACTTTTAGAAATTACTTTTTTCTTTTGTGTGCGAATTATGTTATTTCAAAAATTTATGAAATAAATAAATTATTCATTTTGTTTTGCCTAACATTTACTATTAATTTAAATGAACATTGTCAACCACGAATTTCTACATATATTTGACTTGTTTTGCTTACGAATCGAAATGGTACTATAAAATATTTTCATTTACTTATACTTCGATATTTGAGTTTATATTTATTAATATTTAACTTATAAAGGTAGTAAATTATTCAATAATTTTAACATTGCATATATTATAGTTTAATTAATCTGATAATTTATGTATTAATTATGCTAAGAACTAAAATACTGAAATACGTAACTCTCAAAAATATTAGCTTTTAAAGTTTATAGCATTCATTAAGTTTTCCATTAAAAACCGCTTAGCTAATTCTCAATTACATCAGAAGATCTTACAGTCACGCCAACTGTCGAACATGAGCAAGGTATATGGTAAAAATGTCCATAAATAAACTGGAAACATACACTTGCTACAGAACATTCAAAAGCTATATGAATTAATAAACTATAATCCACAAGAAAATTTACATAATTCCATTACTAGTAAGGTTCCTACAGCCTAAAACTTATAATTAAACTACATTAAATTTTCAGTATTTTCAATTTATGGGCTCTTTTACCATAATGTTTTCGTAGAATGCGTGGTAAGCTAATATTTCTGTCTTTATTGTATGCAGTCATGCTTTCCGATAAAAAAAGCACGCAACACTCATTTATCTTAACAGCTAGATACTCAGTGCGACAAAATTTTTTCTTATCGAATAGAACTTGATGTTGATAATATGTAAATTGCGTATTAAAAATGTTCTTAAGGATGATTATTCTATCATTTATCGTTTCCATAATCAGCCGTAATGCTTTTTATAGATTAATGTAACTAGATTTGCAAAGAACTAGTGTGTCATAAAAGAGGCAATGCATTTTGTTTGTCAACACTCTTAAATGGCTTAATGCATCATTTTCTGTCTTGAAAAGCAATTAAAAAAGGCATTAACTCTAAGTGATAAATCTCCAAGCGAGAGTTATCTTTTCATAACAATCAATTTAATCAATCGATTGCAGTTTAAACATTAAAAAAATTGCATGAAAAAGTATTATCAAAGATAATTTATGTCACGCCACTATTTTTTTCTTTTGACACACTGTCATTAAATTATTAATGTTAGTATTTCTGATGCAATATTTTGTAAGCGTGTTTACAAAATGGAACTTTATCGTAGGAAGCCTAATTTCTCTCTAATTAATGAATTTTCGGGAAAATATTCAGGTTTTTTTTGTTGATGGTAAAAACGACTAGATTAAGTTACTCAAAATCATTTGTGCTGAATGTTAAAATTGAGAATTTGCTTGATTCTGCAGTATTTTGTTTAAGTATACTGTGAAAACACATTAAGTGTTATATTCACAAGACACAAAACCTCTGAAAAAAAATTTAATAAAATGTTGTCAAGTGCTGATAATTTTTTGCGCAAAAAAGGAGAACTATTCAATTTGGATGAATCTGAAGGACACGAAAAGAAAAATCCAAGTGCAAAAAGTAAGACCATTCTATCTCAGGTATTCATTGTCGGAATGGTGATAGGTCTACCGACTCCACCATCAATTATAAATAGGAATGATAAAGACATTTTCAAAGGTATGGTGGTATGGTGTCTATTGTTAAATATTTTTAAAACAATAATTTTAATACTGAGTAGCATTTATGAGCAAATGCTGATACCAAGTTCTTCGACTAGACTTGCAAATTATGGATATTCAATATGTGCATTTCTTATTCTGATTATTTTAAGTTACAGAAGGAAAAAACTTTACTTAGCAGTAAAACTATTGCTGAATCTAACATGTTTCTTTCAATCAAGCAACAAAAGTGGCGGACACTGCATTCAATTTCAAATTCTTCGTTTCTTGTTCTTAATAGCAATTCTACTGGCACTACAACTCGCACTTCTACTTCAGATTAACACGCACACAATGCCACACAATTTTAGCACCTCGTTCTCACATTTAATACCGTTAAAATTCGAAAAATCATTTTCCATGGTAATTTCTATCTGCTTGTTCATCACTTTCACTGTCAGTATATCAACTCTAGGATTTGTTGTATTGCTGAACTGTAATGCTTATAGGATCATAAAAGAGTCCATTCAAGTATACAGAGAAAATCTCAGTGAATCATTCCAGGAAGATGCATGTCCTGACTTAAAGGTAATGAAATACACAGAGCGCTTTGCGAAACTTGCATACAGTGTAAAAGAAATTGACGCAGTTCTGAGTGTCTATGCATTTTTGGCATATGGAGCAATTGTTTGCGGCGTATTCAGCTCCATTACAATGTTTATCAATGGTGATAGTGCATACCAAAGCATAACAGCTACCATTTATGCAACCTCTCTTTTTGTTGGCGGTATCGGTTATATTCTTCTTTTATCTTATTTCGGAGAAAATATCATCGAACAAAGCGACAAATTGAAGTTAACAATCTTTGACTGCGCTCTTAAATTCAACCAGTCTTCCCACACAGAAGAAGTAACAAATGGATTTAATATCCTGTTTCAAATGGTCATGAATACTCACTTTCACGTCACTGGTGGAGGAATGTTTGTTATCAACAATACTCTTATATAGACAATTGTGAGCGCTATGATAACTTATGGAGTGATTATGCTGCAGTTTGATCATCAATGAAAGCTTAAAAAAAACAACTAAATCAACGAATATTGAAAAAATTATAAGTACTTACGATTAGATCTTAATATTTATTACTATAGGTTAAAATCCCACTTAAAAAATTATTCAGCAGTTTGATGCAAATTTCCAAGTAGAAATAGCTATTAATAAAATATTAATATATCTGAAACAGAATTATTTAAATTCGGTATAATGAAATAAAATTGTCCATTAAAAAAACAATTCAGTGTATTCAATGAACTTTACATTCACTAAAAGTCATGAGTTACATATCATAGATTAAATTATAAATTAATTAAAGCAATGTTATACTGATTTGTGCTTTTTATTACACCGCTAACTAGTTTCTTTAGGTTTGGCTTGTCTTGGAAAACAAGTACAGTCGATTTTTGCTTTGTTTCACACTCATATTCATAGATCGATGAATCCTCACTTGTACAAATGTTATTCTCTAGATTAGATGCACCTTGAAAGTTTTTCTTCAATAGTTCTTTCCACTGATCGACAGGAGCCTCTTTCGTACAGATCAGACGAGATCCAAAACAAGTTATTTTAATCATGTAATATTTTATTAATGTTTTTCATAGCCCAAAGCTAACAGTTCACAACAGCATCGGTATTCTTTGGCACAAGAACTAATTTTGGAAGATCTTCATAAAATTTGTTCTGCAGCGAACTTCAGCTATTGAATTCACTATACCAGTTTTTTATAGAGCTGTAAGATGGTGATTTATCACTAAATAGTTAAGTTCATGAAATCCCTCTTTTGTTGTTTCACCTCATGAACAAAGTTATGAAAAATAATTGCTCGAAAATGTTCAGAGTAGATTCTATTGTTTTTACCGAGATGAATTTTTTATTTTAATATAAATACAATTTCCACAAAAATTACAAATGTCCAAAAAAATCAAGCTATTGTTTAAAAATGCCAGAAAATGCATAGTATCAATTACTCTTGCCAGGCCAGAAATATTAATAGCAACCAATGTATACACACACGTATAAATATTTTACATATATACATACATCTAACCTTTTAAAATAACATCTTTTGTAAACTATAGCAATTTAATATAAATAATGTGCCAAAAATAGTAACGCATTTAGGTATATTAAAAACACCTAGAACATTTATGAATCTAATGCTTGTGAAATATTTTAATCATTATTCTTATTTTATCTGATAAAAAAAGGTCACGAAAAAGCATGTGGAAAAAAGATATTTATATGTATATCATCGATCACTTCTGTTAAAAAATAGGGGGAGGAATACCACAGATTTTACTAATTTTATTACACCGTGAGAGAAAAAAAGCAGTTAACTTATATCTTCACTGAAACAAATACAAAAAATTATACTTAATACATACTCCAATTTTTAATCATTAATTTTAAACTTGTACGAAATGCAAAACAGATTTTGTGAGCTTACATATTATAAAATATTAAATATGAGATTCGTCAATAAGCTCTGCAAAATTCAGCGATATAAATTAGACGCTCTGTATTTTACGAACTTCTAATTCAGGAACATTTACATTATAGTGGCTAGTCCCAACTCGGACACCTCAGACACAATAATAATTTTTAATTACCATTAACGAACTAAAATTTTGAAAAATCTTTCTTGCGAACTTTTTTTCCGACAAATAGTTTTCTTTTACATTTTTTATGATCTGATATTTTTTTGTAATTTTTTATGATTGCTATTTATATAACATTCGAGAATTTGATTCGTTTTTGAACAACGAAGTAACGTGTACAAGTAATCCGAACATTATTGGAACAATAATCGTAGACATATGGATATCAGACATTTGAAGAAAAAGAATTATGGTGCTGAATTCAACTTATTGTTTCCCGTACTTAAATACAGAGCCTGACAAAAGCAAGAGCAAACGGGACAGTTGTCCGGGCCTCCAGATCAGAGTGGCTCCACAAATGAAATAGATTTAAATACCAAAATTATTTTGTCACTCGAATAGAAATTTTGTTGCTGTGAAGCAGAGGGACAAAAAAAAAAGTTTTTGCCGATTTAGGCTAAGTTGGGCCCCTATGTCAGGACACAGAAAAAAGGTGAGGAAATTTTTCTCTTCTCCCCGTACATTAAAGCATAGAAAAGGAGAAAAAAAAACTTTAAAAGTTTGTGCTCTCTCGTTCTGTAGTGGTTTCATTTGAACAATACAATTTATGAAGTTTCGTCTGTCGATAGGGATTGAGCCGATTCCGTTGAATAAGCGAACGTTTTTAACAATTGGAATAAAACGAAAATTCTGAAAGTAGACGAAAAAATATTAAAGAAAAAAAATTGTTTATATATATAATTCCAAAGAACAGCTTTCAACAATTTAAAATACTAGAAAAAAAATCTGAAAAAGGAAATAATACCAGTAAAGTAGTGTTGTACTTGAATATGAATCTTAATTTGCATGTGTTTTATACACTGCTGGCCACAGTAAATGCAAAACCCTGAAAGAAGCATGCAAATATCGTGTAACTTACAGCATGCATTAGCGGAGGTGAGATATGCTAATGATTAGAATGTCAGCGCAGACGCACATCACACGTGCCTGTCGCGCCACTTCAAAGTGCTATTTAAGGCTTGGAGAGTTCGAAGATTTCAAGTTCGGCAACTGTGAAGAAGTGTGAAGCTCATAGAAAACAGCGATCTTTTTTTGACCAAGTACACGGATTCGACAAAGGAAGATAGTGGCCTACCGAGATTGTGGATTATCTTTCAGGGAAATCGGTAGTCATGTTGAACGAAACCAAAGAACTGTAATGCTGATATGTGATCGTTGGATGCAGGAGGTATGACGGACTGACGCGTGTTCGATCGCATCCCTCTCAGTGCACCACTTCACGTGAGGACAGGCAAATTGTGCGCATAGCAGTGACGGTTCTCTCAGCCACATCACTAACTATAGCACAGCACACTCAGTCTGTAACATATCATCCAGTGTTTGCATGTACCATTCGACGCCGTTTACAGCAGAGGTCTGTAAACGCAAGACGTCCATTGCTTCGCCTACCCTTGACGCAGAACCAGACGTCTCCGCCGCCAATGGTGCGATGAAAGAAGGATGTGGACGGCAGAATGGAATGAAATTGTCTTTACTGACGAGTCACACTTCTATCTGCAACACCACGATGGTCCACTTCGAGCCTAGAGACACTGTGAAGAAAGGAAGCTGAACAGTTGCGTTATGCACCACCACACTGGTCTTGAACTGGGTATTATGGTATGGGGCGGTATTGGATTGAAGACACTATTTTCTAGTAAGCATTGCTAGTACTTTAAACAGCCAACGCTACATTTCTGAGGTGTTGGAACCAGTTGTCCTTCCTTACCTTCAGGGCTTGCCGACATCCATAGTAACGTATGGAAGCTGCTTGGTCTGCTGTACTCCAAGAAAACATGCAGTCTCTGAATCAATGCCGAGGCGTGTAGCAGCGGTGATCTATAACAATGGCGGCTACTCTGGCAACTGATTTTGGTAGGAAGCACACAGAAGTCTATAAATTTAATCATTTGATACTTGGTCTCTCTCTCAATGTTTCTACAAAATAAATTGTTGCGAAATCTTTTTCCTTGGTGTTGCAATTTATGTGACCAGCTGAGAGTATACACAGTGCATTTTAAATTATTCGTTACAATAATATTTTATTTATAAAGAAAAAGTATGTAAAAAATTCAGATCTTAATAATCAAATACATTGTATTTCTATTCTACAAACTGTTTCACCTGTCCCAACGAGTTGGTTGATTAAGTGTCTACTGTACATTTTTCACAAAAATGGCAGACAGGATAATATACAAGTATATTTAAGTATCATTAATTATTAGATGTTAAAATTAGTATGCTGTAAATCTAAATACAGCTAACAAAGTAAAATCAAATCAATAATAATTTATATATAAAAAAGAAAAAAATTATAATTTATCCCAAAAATAAAAAATATTAATTTCTATGTATAAAAAATTGTTTGACAATTGCAGAAATCAAATAAAATAATATTTCACTCCAATTTTTTAAATTATAATGTAAAGTAAATTTAAATCAAATTTGCATAATTTATGTTGAAAATTTTTGTAAAATCTTTCTATAAGATTTTCATAAAAAGTAATTAAAAATATCCTATTTGAATAATAAGCGGAAAAAATGAAAGTTTTTTCTCCAGAAAATGCAGTTATACTAACTGCGACACATGTGAAAGGAATTGCATGCTTTTGTTTAAAAAAAACGGAGACTAGAAATTTATAAGTAATAATGTAAAACATTTAGTACATAGATATTTAAAATAGTAATTTGAATAGATATGAATTTTAATTTCAATATATGTAAGAAACCAATATAAATTGCATTATTGTAGTTAAATATGAAAAGTTCATTTTAATTTCAAATTATTTCAAGATACCCTTACTTTTAAAATTTATGCATGCATACATATATTTTTTTTTGGACAGTGTAAGAGTTAAGAAATTGAAGTTATCAAACCAGAAACTAGTCTCAGAAAAAAAAGTTGTAGCTCAAAATATTTCTGAAGGAATAAATTAAGGGAAAACTATTTTGGAAGCAAAATATATGTTAAAGCTAAAAATTAAAAATGAAATACAAACAATATTAAAACAAAAAGTAAACGAGCACAAACTGCATCCATAAAGCATCAAAATGGGAGGATGAGAAACTGAACAAGAATTATGAATGTAAGACTTGAAGTCACAAATAAATGCAAATAAAGTGAAAGCTTTATAAAATATTTATTTCTCTTAAACTAGCATTTTACAAATTATTATTTTAAAAATTTAACTGCTATTAATATTTTCACATAAAATAGCACAACCTACAACAAATATGCTAGCATTTTTGTACAGCATATTTAATTTTTATTAGCAAATATTGAATTTTGGAGAATATATATTTCATAGGAAATGAGCCACGTTCATACAAATAAAATTTACAAATACTAATTTTCTACAAAATATTAGAAGAAAAAATTTACCTAGTGTGAAGACCTTAATTTTATGACTTTTGAGACTGAAACATTTTAGATGAGTTCATTATATAATATAAAATAGTACATACATTTCTAAAACAAAAAGTAGACAAGATCACAAAACATATTTATGCTGTTAATTAAATTTAATACAAAGCAAAAAAATAATGTGAACACACACACACATATATATATATAATAAAACATAGTATAAAAGATTTTAAACCACCACTAAATTCAGAACCATCTTATAATAAATATACTAACACACAGTTGAACCATACTAACACACAGTCGAGACAGTAACAAATGTTACAATTTGATATTCTGAGATTTTTTGAAAATAAAGATTTTTGAAATTGAAGAAAATATAGATACGTATGACATAAAAGAGCAAGTTATGAGAGCGCTTTAGAGACATTTTCATTTGTTGTGAATATACACACAATTTTCATTTTGTGGTAAATATCCTGCAGATGTAGTTTAGAAAGGCTTCTGTGGACATTATTCACAGCATGGCTCACAGAAGATTGGCTGACTGCCCCAGATTATATCACAAAGGCTTAGTTGCTTATTTCTTGTAGCAAAAATTTTTTAAAGCAACTAAGAATTTTTTTTTTTTTTACAAACTTAAATCTCTGGTTTCACACAGAGTGCAATTCATACTTTTCAGATAAGTACTAAATTAAACTTCCTTAAACACTTTTATTCTTTCCTATAATACTATTATTTTTTTTATTATCAATTAATAAGATCAACATCCCCCCATTCATTTAATTGTACGATGTTTATGGAGAGGGTTTCAGAAATATATAAAGATATTACATCAAAAAGTTTGATCCATAATCATTTGTTTCCAAAACAAATTAGGAATTTACTTTCTAGAGGTGTGAGGCTAATCTGATGTTGCAAAATCGACGAGTTACTAGCCATTTCAACAGTGGCGAATAAACTTTCATGATTTAATTCTCCTTTCAATTTCAACTCAAATATTACTGAGGAAACAATATAACTCAGTGTTTTGATGGTAATGGCAACAGGTCACTTATATAAGCACTTAACAAGGATAAACTTTGTGGTTCTTCATATTATTGTTCAGGGAAATTTAGATTTTGGAATAAGCCAATGGCTATTATTTCCTTTTGATTTCGTAACATTCACATCATCTATAATTCTAGAATTATAAGTATAAAATTTATATTCTTTCATTTCTCTTAATTATCATTGGGAGAAAAATTTTAGTCACTGAGTACCTCAGAAATTCAGTGATAAAATTTGTCATCAGTAGTTTGCTCTCCAAGAAACCAAAATATATAAAATATATTTTTCAGATCCACAAATACATTCTTGAGGCAATGATAAATTGGCAAATCTGGAAATACTTAGAAAAGTGCTATAAATGATTTTATATTACATTTGAAATCATGAAACAGATAACTAAATTGAAGGAAGTTGATGAAAGATGTTCCAACATGTGCTACATGCTATTTTCTGGGTGTTGGGACATTTTAAATATAGTGAGCAATATTAGCATATTAAAATAAAGATAGAAAATTTTCTGTAACCATTTCAATAAATGAGCATACCTGCAAACACATTCAAATTTTTAAAAATTTACAGTTCTTATAAGCTTTTAGACAGTGCATTAAACATTCATATACAAAAAAACTTGATTAGAAGTAAAACAATTCTGTAGTATTTTGATAATAAATACAAGCTAAAACAAGCATAAAGATATCATGCCAAATTTGCATAATAGCAGTGAGTTATAATCTAAGTTAATAATACCAAACATATTTAAAATTTCATTATTAACTGTCAAAATTTAAATGTTTATACTGTCTCTGAATAAACCAGTAATTTATTGCTTCAGCAATATTAAAAATTTTTAAAAAATTATCAATACTTTTCTATAATTAAATTAGATGAAAGATTTGAAATTTATATTAAAATAGTAAAATGTATACAAATTAGCTTTTAAAATAATTCTTTTTAAATCTTTTTGTAAACTCTTAGATTTTCCATCATATATTTTAATACAAATTTCATTTTTAAATGAAACATTTAAATAATGATCAAGCAGTAAATTTAATAATTCTTTTTATGAGCATTCAATTTAAAAATTTTAACTTTGATAAATTTTATTAAATATTTATCAAAGTATCTTTATTGTTTAATTCCTGAACTTCATTTTGAATAACTAAAATTTAGAAATTGAAATGTCATGATAACAGATAGAATGCATTTCCAATAATCAAAGATACCCAAATACTTAAAGAAAAAAAGTTATTTTAAATAATCCTGTACAGATCTTCAATTAATGTTAAATGTTTGATAATCACCATAGGAGAAGAAAAATTGATTAAAAGCAGGTGGAAATGGTTTTTAAAGTTAAAAAATTGGTTACATTAGGTTAAAAATCTGAATATTTTTTAAAGAAATATATTACACATAAATTTTCTTCTTTTTCTAAAAGTTTCATATACAAAGTCTAGTCATATTAATGTAACCACCATGTACTTCCAACATCAACATTAAATAATCAATCACAAAAGGTAGCTGGCAGCACAGTCATGTTGAGCATATCTAAAAGATGTCCAAAGCTGAAATGGAATGATTTACTCGACGTTCAAAAAAGCATGATCACTGGCTTTCAAGCCATAAGTCGAAGCACCTCCATAACAGGTAAGTTTGTGAACACTTTTTATGCTGTCACGATAAAAGTATACTGTGCATGGCAAAATGGGACTGTCCAAAATCAGCGATGTGGCACACCACAAGCCATAAATGACAGCTGAGGAAATTTGTTCGCTCAAATATTAAGTGTTACTGTTGAGCAACTGAACACCCAGATGAACTAAGAGAATACCAAGAGTGTTTCTCAAATTACTGTTAAACAAATGCTGCTGCATCTGCACCTCTGAAGCAGACATTTGATTCATGCACCCATGCTGACTGCCGTTCATCAGCAATGAAGGCTGGAATTTGTACATAAGCTCCGCAGTAAAATGTACACTGAGTGGCAATAGGTATAATTTTCTGATGAATAATGTTTTATGCTTTATCAGACAGATGGAGAGAGGCATATATGCCATGAAACCTTTGAAAGTAAACAACCTGCAACCATTGCTAAAACAGTCTAGGTTGAAGGTGGTAACATTAGGTTCTGGGGAGTGCTTTCCTGGCATTTTCTGGGTTCACATATCATTGTAGAAGGCATGATGAATCAATACAAATACATATCTGTCCTTGTGAAACAAGTGTATTCCTATATGCACATTGTATATTGAACACACAGGATGCCATTTACCAACAGGATAATTTGAGGTATCATACATCTGGCAGTACCTGGCCAGCAAACTCACCTGATTTACACCCAATCGAAATTCTGTGGGGCCATCTTGATTGGGTTGTTTGTGGCATGGAACCTCATAGGAGTAATCTAGTGCAGTTGGCCACAGCATTGAAATTTGCATGGCTCAAAATCCTAGTTAACACCTTCAAGAAACTGATTCTCTTCCTGTACATCAAACAGCAGTTCACTCTGCAAAAGGTGGTTAATGTGGCTTTTGACAAGTGATCACATTTATGTAACTGGCCTATGTATTTTATGTACACATTTTACAATCATTATCAAGTTTAAGAATTTGGATTAAGAGATTTTATATTTCCAATTTAATTTTACAATATTATAAAATTGCATGCTTATATTTTAACCAAAAACTGTACATTGTACAGCCAAACTGTACATGTTGGCTGTTATGAATAATCACAATAAAGCACAAATGCAAGACACCCCTATTGCTGTATAAAAATAGCTAGGCTCAAATTGAAAACATACTTTAAAGACATGTCATTACACTTCTAAACAATGATGATCCTATTACTCCAATGAATAGGAATATTTTAATTTTATATATTAACCTTTATTTCCGCATAAATGGAAGTTAAAATTCACCATATCTTTGATGATACAATTATTCATAATTTACATACAAATGTATTCTCAAAGAGATAACAGAGTTTATTAAAAAATTTTTAACATTTTCAATAAGCTCAAAAACAGACAATTAATATTTTTGTGCATGCAAAAATGGATTTAATAATTAAATTCAGAATAGTTTTCTTTCAAATCAGGGTAAAACAATGAATAAACAATCTAATTGACCATATATAAGACAAAAGAAAATTTCAGAGCTATATCCTTTAAACTTTTTATCCATATAAAAAATTGAATAATTTTACATAGTAAATTATATACAAATATATGAGAGAGAATCTATTTTGCAACATTAGTTTCCACAATTTTTTAAGAGGTGGAGGAAGTGCCTATTTTTCATTATTAATCTCTTTAAGAAGCCTCAATAAGACAGAAGCTTCTCTTACGTAACTGAATTCAACACAGAAGGCTTGAACTTCAATAAATAGGTCCTACAATCAAAAGCAAAACAAAGTTATCAATAAAAATAAGACACTTAATGCTATAAAAATAATAAAAGCTATATATTATTTAATATAAGTGATATCAGGCATTGCAGTTACAAGACTATAAGAAAAAAAAGTGAACAAAAAGAAGTTTAAACACTTCTTTGCACAATACATTCATTTGTGAATAATAAATAGTAAATAAATAGAAAAATAAAAAATATTTTTTACATAAAAAACATTTGAAGAGGGAGGGGGAAATAAAAAAGTTAAATTTTAGAACTCAGTTAAAAAATTGGTTGAATTTAAATTTCAAAATTTATTTATCGCTAATTGATATAAATTATCAATTTATAATATTCTTATTTTTGAGGTAATATAATGAATATTTAATAATAGTGATCCACTTTTTAAGTTATCTACAACTCTAATAAAGTTTGATTTTCATAAAGCATGATAATAATTAGTAGGTTTGATTGGTACTATGTTTAAAATAATGAAAGTAAAATAAACAGTGAATTTTTTTCCCTGAAATCTTATTAGTACAATTTTCTTAACATAAATATTTTCATAAAATACTAATAACACAGGCAGATAGATTGCGCAACTTTCCAAGATTCTGTATGATTTATCATCTTTTCAAATAATATAAATTCTTTAAATAGTATTTCTCATTGTGAGCTTAAAACAGCAAAATGAAAATAGTCTATTTTCCTGTATATAATCCACAGATTATGCAATTAAAAACTTTTGTATTTTGTTGTGCGTATTTTACGCCACCACAGAAAATCTGATAAACATTTTCCATCAGAAAAGTTTACAAGGAAATGCCATTAATGTTTCATAAAATAAATATAAGTAGGTAACACAACTCAGCTGATTTATTTCAAAGACAATCACCATTGTTAAATTGCATTCAAGAACAAATTCAGCTCTTTGGAACGATATTACAGTTGCAATTGGTTAATGTCATTTCACATTCTTGACCTAAGCTGATTTTCTCTGATAACTTTCAATTTCATATAGTGTCAGGTGGAAGTGAAAACTATTAAGTTACAGAGGAAATTTTAAACTACAAGTTATAGGGAAGGCAAATAAAAAAATTGATGACAAACGTGTTAATGTAAGGAGTAAAACAAAGCATGCACAGTACCAAAAAAATTTGCATCCAATGCGAAATTCAAAAATAATTCATTTTGTTTTGTTTTATTTTTAAAATAAGTCTAATTTTGTTTTAAAAGTTATTAAAAACTAAAAATAGATAATTTTTTGCAGAATCTTCTTGGATTTTGCTCAATGTCTCACTTTCATTTCAGTTTATCGCACTTTGCGTTGAGGTGGATTCAAACAGATCTTTTTCATCACATATTTTTTTCTGTGCAATTTATTATATTTTTAAATTAAATTGTGTAATTTTTATTTTATTTAGCAGCAAATTATAAGCAACACATATTTTCCACTATTCACCGAGAAAACTGCTGTGGATTATATGCAGGAAAATATGGTAATAAAAATCAAGGCACATGAAGATGATCTAAAAACCAAACATATGTAAACATTACAATTATCGCAAATATTAATTTTATATTAGTTACTTTGTACATTTTACCGTATGCTATTTTACTTAAAACTTGCGATTTTACAAAAGCATTCAAACACTGGCAAAATATTTAACAGCAAAGTAAGATCGATATTTGGCTGGATTCAAAACACAGTGGGAAAAATGTTTAATAATTAAGCAATAATAGAGTTATTAAAATAAAAATAATAGAGTTATTTAAATAAAATTAAACAATAATAGAATTATAAAATTATAAAAAAAGTTATTAAAAAAAAATTAATAAAAAATAAAGTTAATAAAAAGTTGTCACTAGTTGCTGTATTCAAAATTAACAATGGGGGAAAATTAATGATTTTGTCAGTTCAGTTTAGAAAAAATTTGGAGTTTAAAGCGTATAGCTTAAAGAACAATTTGATAATATTTATGTATGTGTATTATGTTCTTTACATATGGAATATTTTTAACAGCATTATTTACAATTTACAATTAATTTAAAAAATGTTAAAAAAATTTTTTTTTCATTTATCAGTGAGTCAATAAAGCAGAAAAATCACAAATTAATTGTTTTGTACTAAATATATATTACAACAAATCTAAGTATTTATTTCCATCAAGTATTTCAAACAAATGACTGCTTTTATTACAATGAAGTACAATTTTTCTAAATTTATTTAAGTATGAAAAGTTTTACATGAAATTATCACTGATTTTTTTTTTTTATCCAAGTCACAAATTACAAAAATATTTTATGGGTTTTAATATAAATTCTTTTTTGCCAAAATTAAACTGTACAAAAGGAAATTGTTTTTAATTATGTTCTCTAAACTAGAAATATGGACAAGAACCTAATAAGAAGTAACAAATAATTTAAATAATATTGCAGTCTTTTGAATTAATATTTAAATTAGTATCTTCTAAAGTTAAATAAATGTTCATGAAAGAAAATGAATTTTATATTAAAATTTTTTTATAAAACATTACATCATTGTATTTTTTGACATATTACATTTTATTAATAATTAAATATATTTTTATAATATATCATTTGTATACCAAAAACTAAGTAAGAATTATTTTCTTTCAAATATAAATCATGAGGCAATTCTTCAAAATCAAATCAATAAAGATGGAACAAATAACCATAGGGAAAAGTTCACTTATTTATATAAAGGCATTTTAAACACATACTTAATGAAAATGTAGAAAAAATGATTCAATCAAATTAAGTTTATATTTTCTTTATGAAACAGTATAAAAACTAAAATTTAGTAATTTTACTTTTTCAGAATATCAGTATGCATTAAATGAATTTAAATATATTTAGTTAGAGAACTATTTATTAAAAGAAAATAACACTTACTTTTAGAATGTTATTTCGAATGAGTGATTGCAAGAAGACACACAGAAGTCGAACCAGCCTATTTTGCAAATCTGTTTCACTTATTGTATGACATGTACTGATGCAATTTAATATATACATATGAATGAATTCTGTCGGAAGGCTTACATGCTACAAAAGAAAAATAAAAGTAATGCTAGATTAAAGAATACATTTTGATTAATTTAAAAAGTTAAATATAATAAAGACAATATTTAATTAATTTGCATTAGACAAAATAGGTAAAAACATTGGTACAGTCTGCAAGTTGTTCCTCAATATAGGTCACATACTTTCTAATTGATATATTTATTTGATATGTAACAACTTTTATTCTACAGATAATAATGAATCCAGCAGTTTGTTGCTTTGAACAATAAAAACATTTTTGATTTTGGACAATATAAAAAGTTTTATATAGAAATACTGAATTCAACTACATTGGTCTTTGAAACATTTAATATGTCTAATTTTGAATTATAATACTAAATAAGTAAACAATTGAATTCAATATCAACAGAGAAATATTGTTACAACCTTAAACATATTGAATAATTCTCTACTGCAAAATCCATATTTAAAATACCAACACCCCATTAGTACTCAATGCCTTGCTTTTTTTTCATTGCTTCAGGGAAACAATTTACATTTGATCTGAATTTGTTCATGCTAATTAAAATTTATATCAAACAGTTACAACTTTGAGAAAGATTCCAGAGCAAATTGCCACATGTATTATAATAACAATTTGTATATCAAATATGATGCAATAAAAAGAAGCAAGTTTTAAATTCCATTATTTAATAAGAGAAATATTCAACTTTTTAATAAATATCTTAAATTTCTAAATAACTTTTTCTAAATTTCAAATGCTACAGTTAGTTTACAATAATTAAACATTTGAGAATTCAAACATTTATAGCAGATATATTTGCAAAATTCTCAGGAAATTGAGAAATCATTTTATTTTACACTAAGACAAAATTACTGTTGTTACAAAAAAGTTCTTTCCCAACAAATGAACATTTTTTGCATAGTGATAAAAAAACTAGTATAGTAATAAATAAATATGATACTTATCATTACAGCAACAGAATTTCAATTTAAAACATGAATATTTATTAAAAATTTAATCTTAAATTATTTTTTCCCTATCTTAAATCTTTCAAAGTATTTGACATTGTACTGTCACAAATAATTCACTTTTAATGTTTTTCTACAGATGATCAAATTCACGAAATAAAATCTAAAGTAAAACTGAATTTTGTTTTTGTTTCTTAAAAAAATCAAAAATTTTCAATTAGAAATTTATATTCTTTCGAGTTCACACAAAAATTTTATGACTTGTAACACTAAAATATTTTAAAGAACTTTATTCTAAAGCATATTTAATTAAATAAAAGTTAGCTAATATAATAAAATGAATAAATTGAATTTACAATTGCAGAATGTTTATTTATTGGCTGATTTTTGAGAATGTCACTTTTTTGGTGGGAAAAGCATCAGTGCATCTGTACAGGTGGCACAACCACCTTATTCGTGATGCCTTTTATAGTTCTTACAATATTGGTCCCGCCGTATTTGCTATATTTTCTATTGATTTCATGATTGAATAAAATCCTCCATTCATTATTCACTTGGATGGGTCCAAAAATCTTCCTCAAAATATTTCTTTCATATATCAATAGCTTTTCCTTCTCTGTCTTAATGAGGGTCTAGCATTCACTACCATACAGAACAATTGGCCTGATTAGGGTTTTATATAGGTTCAATTTTGTATTTATAGAAATTAACCCAGATTTGAATTGGCTTCTGAGGCCATAAAAGCATCTATTAGCAAGAAAGATTCTATTATTAATTTTTTAATAATTAATACAATAATTATTATTCTAGATTCTATTATTAATTTTTTAATAATTAATACAATGATTTTTAAATCATTGTTACATGAGATCAAAGTTCCTAAACAACTAAACTGTTTTACCGAATCAAAAGTATTATCACCTATCCTCAAAGGTGTTGGGTCAAAAGTTTTATTTGTTGCAATCAGAAATTTTGTTTTGTGTGCATTAATAATAAGTCCCATTTCCTTTGTCGCATTCTCAAGTGCTACAAAAGCCTCAATGATAGATCTCTTTGATCTTCCTATGATATCAATGTCATCGGCAAAGGCAAGAAGTTGAATTGTTTTATGTAGGATAGTACCACTGGTCTTTATACCAGAGTCTCTGATAGCCTTCTCCAAAGCAATGTTAAACAATAGACAGGACAGGGAATCTCTCTGTCAAAGGCCTTTTTCAGTAAAGAAAGGCTCCGAGAGACTTGACAAGATTTTTACTCTACAGGAGACTCTTTTTAGAGTCATCCTGGTAAGGCTAACCAGCTTCATTGGGATGTCAAATTCTAGCATTGCTTCTAATAATTTGTCACGAAAAACACTATCATAGGCAGCTTTAAAATCGATGAAAAGATAGTATGTATCAATATTATATTCCTTGCTTTTTTCCAGGATCTGCCTTATAGTGTGTAGTTGGTCAGTCGTTGTTCTTCCCCCCTGAAATCCGCACTGGTAATTTCCAATAATATTGGAAGTGTAGTATGTTAGCCGATTGAATAGAATAAGGGAGAAGATTTTGTAAACCGTGTTAAGCAAGGATATTCCTCTACAGTTGTTGCATTCCAATTTATCACCTTTTTTGTGAATAGGACAGGCAGAAGCTTCTTCCCACTCAGTGGGCATTTTTTCCTGTGTCCAGATGCGACAGATCAAATTATCAATTGCTTGTTTAGACTCCTTTCATTGGTTTTGAGGAGTTCGGCTTTAATACCATCGGGTCCGGCCGACCTATTGTTATTTAGCTTTTTCATAGCTGCTTCAACTTCATGTATAGAATAACACATTCTACTTTTAAAAATATGAAAGTGGCCTAGATCAAATTAGTCTGGACACTTTACAGTCTTATTAACACTTTACACTACATAAAATCCTAATTCAATGTGTTACAATATTGAAAAACATATATTATAACAATATTGAAAAACAAATGCATACTTGCCCAGTTTCAGAAAAGTATTTCATTAAAATTTTCAGGTGTCAGAATTACATATCAGATATATATTTTCATAATTTAATTAACTAAGTAATTACTTGACTATTAATTAAAAGTAAATTATTAACAAATGAAAATGCAAAGAATTTAATTTATCAAAAGATTTAATAATTAAAATCCATAAATTCCAGAATGCATTCATAATACAATAACATTTTTGTGCTTTCTGAATATTAAAATAATATTTACAAGAAAATATTTTGCATTCCACAATGAGGCTAAATTGCACTCTGTTGAAATATTTCAATCATTTATTCACAAAAATAAGTTATATGGACATAATTCTGCTGCACCAAATCGTTTTTAAATCAATTAAAGTTAATAAGTATAAACACATCAACAATTAATAAAATAAAAATTCTGGGTTAAAGATTAAAAAATACATACAAAATTTTCATCATTAAATACATTTCTTTTAATATTTTATACACTGGAAGAATTCAATGATGTAACTGGCTTTTTTAGCTTTTTCTATAACAAACTCTTACTGAACTCTTGCTCATAACAAAATCCATCACTTAAAGATTTCACAATAAGCAAATTTTCTAAATTATTAAATAGTGAGTTTCTAAATTCATTTCGTTTCTTTTTTACTAAACTAAAAATTCTTTCACACTCTGCATTGCCATAAAGTATCATTAATAAAGATAACATGAATTTAGATTTTCTATTCTATTTGTCATTTTTATCTACACTCTTAATTTCACCAATTTGAAATCACAGAGAATCAATCTTTTCATTTTCCAACTTGGAAGTCTTCAATTTGCAATGAAGAAAACTGATTTTCTAGCTCATACATAGCCACATCCTCAGATTCACCATCATTAATGGCAGCGAAAATGAAAACTTTTGAATAAAGTACCTTTCACTTGAAAATTTGGCCTCATCCAGTTTATCCACATCTGGCAACTGCATATGATGCAAAAGATGTTGTTTCATTGGAAATTTGTTTGAAATATAATCACAAGTGAAATAGTTCTGAACATCAGAAAAAAAATTTTTTTTCTTCATCAGATAATATTGCCACAACATCAGATGTACTATTTCCAATCATTAAATCACAAGATTCTTTTTGATTATCAAAAGAATGATAATCCACTTCTAACAAAGGTACATTTCGAATCATGGATGGATTAACAAACTTAGTTAATAGTTCTTTGAACATGCTATACATAATATCTTTAAGTTTATGAATTTGTGGCTGACTGGACTGTAATAAAATATTATGCTTTTCAAAGATCTTAACTGAAAAGCAAAACCAGACTATAAGCTTTATTATTCAACACTATAACTATTTTTAAGATTAAAAATAAGATAAGGTTTACTAACACCCATTTTCACAAATTTTCAAAAACCACTCTGGTCAAAACACAGCCAAAATGTTTGCTTTCATGCAAGAGAGCCTCAGAGTTAACTCCGCCCATCTGCAACAGTCCACCAATCACAGTAGTGAAAATGAATGGCGCCGAGTTTTGATCTGTGTGACTAAAGAACAAGATTATACCTCTACCATTTCTTTTCCTTATCTATAGTTTTTCAAGTTTCCTCTCCCCCCCCCAAAAAAAAGAAAAGGGTTTGATTTGAGCATTTTCGGACTGCTCAGAGTCTCTGCGACCACAGAGTCTGGGAAGTTATTTCTCTCTTCCCACAGAAGGGTTGAATAGGGTGGTAATTTCTTTTCTCATCATGGCTAATGAGAGAAGATCACCATAATGCACTAAGATGTTAAAAAAATTTCTTTTTGAACTTTGCTCAGAAGAACTAAAATGCGTAAAATAATTAATGCTATCAGTAAAAGCGATCTTGCATAAAATAAATTTGGCGATCTTGCGTAAAATTTACGCACAATGCATAAAAGTTGGCAGGTCTGCAATTGGCTATTTCTTTTTTTTTTTAAATAAAACACAATCAAATACAAATGACACACTAGTTTTATGACAAAATGCACAAAGAACTTTAAACTGACATTGCTTAGAATTTGCTTCATTATTAAAATTCTTCCAGAAATTAATCCTATTTTGTTCAAATATATTTACATAATACACATTAAACATGTAACATAAACAATAAATATAAAATGTTTTAATCACTGTTCTATGCAGTACTTACTGTAGTCAATCTGTTGACTACTTCCATGGAATGCAAAGACAGTTTCATATTCACAAGAACAGTATAGTAACTAGAAAAAAAATTGATCTATGAAAAAACAATATACAGTTAAGTAATATTTTATACAGTTCAAACATGATATTATCATAAATTGTTTTTATAAATTCCAATAAAAAATTTTTTTCACTACTTTTATTTCCCACTTCTTGGTTACATTTTGTTACCAATGACAAATTCAACCAAAACCCAATTTAAAATGCATTCTAATCCTCAACAAACAGCTTTGCTCTAAGTGGAAATAGAAAACCTAAGCTATTCAATTGAAGATTTGAATGCTAATAATTTTGCAACTAGATTAGCTTTTTACTGTTGCAATTATTAAGTGAATAAAATAATAAAGACTATCACCATTAAAAGTTGAATTTTGATGTTATAAGTAATTCATAAATTTTAGACAGTAAATGATGTAATTAATTCTCTTTAAAAATTAACAACTTTATGTTAATAATTATACAATCCAAAAGATTAATAAAAATTCTGAATAATGATTTTTTTGTCTGACATCCTTGTTGAATAATATATAACCAGAATTTTACTATATTTTAAAATAATCATCATTTTAAAAAATTACTAAATTTATGGAACTTTCTAAAAAATTGAGAAGAGGATGTATATTTGTATTTGACTACATATTTTAAAATATTAGATATTAGTTTTCAACTAATAATATTTTATGTAAAGAAGCATTTAGATATATTTTTACTTTTAACATATTTATAAATTAAACTCTAAAACCTTTATAAAATTTAGACTAATATTTCTTTTCAAGAATGGTCTTTACAATTTTTAAGAATCATTATTTATACAAAATTTATGGCAATATTCTCTGGTGTAGTTTATTACCATTACAAACCATATAAGATTTACAAATAATCTTTTAAATTTAAATAATGTATTATTTTTTAATATTGTGCTGTGTATTTATTTTTCGTTCCAAACCTAAAAATAGATGCAGAAACATGCTTTGTTTTCTTTTATAATAAAAATTTACTTTTAAAATAAACAATTCCATTTACATACATACAAAATATGTTTACTTATGTTATTTCAAATATTTAAGACTTACCAACAGGGTTAAGTACCTACATGGTGTTTATACTTTATACTCATTAAAGTAATAAAATAAGTGGTACCACAATAAAAAAATTTACTGGCTGGAAAAATAACTTGTATAAAAAAACATCGACTTGCAGAAGAAAATTCTATCACTGGCCTGCTATTTTAAGGATTTCAAAATCCTGTTTAATTAATTTCTTTGGCATTATTTTCACCATTCAGATCCGAGTTACAGGAGTGCATATTTTACATCATTTTTTACAGACATCTAGGGAGCTACACTATGCTAATTTGGCTGTTGGGAGTGCCTGTTGCAGCATAAAAATAAAGTTCCTCTGGGTTTGCCCAGGAGAATTGGTGTTGCCTGCTTCAGGTTATTGACAGGCCGTGACTATCTTCAACAATATCTACATAGAATTGGGTTAGCTTTCTCTGCCTCTTGCCCTTTGTGTGACTGTGGCTCTATGGATGGACTTCATCTTTGGGAGTGTTCTGGTCTGTAAGATATAGACATTGGAAATATTTCCCTTTCCAGTTCTTCGTATCCTTACTGGTTAGCAAGACAGCATATGGCCTATTGTCTAAACCTTGGTGTAGGATAAAAAATTTTTTTCCAGTTTGAGAGCTCCTAGTATTTTATTACTTCAATTTTGTGTTTTGGTAATCTCTAGGATTCAGTAGAACATCAGACTTGAATAAAGAGCGAAGTTTTTCTTGCAGCATAGAATGTAGACCCTCATCTTAGTATTTTTCTAACTGCTTCTCTATCTCCAAGCCACATCTCTCTTCAAACTTGCTCCCTCACTCTCTCTGAAACACATTTTCCACTAGTCCTTGTGCAATGCAGTCGACTTCATAGAAGGGAGGAAATGGGGGAATAATATGAGTTAAAATCTTACAAGTTATTGAAAGTAAACGTTGAGAAGTAATTTCCAACCAGGAAAAAAAAAAATTTAGTAATTTAGCTGAGTTACAAAAATTGTGCTACTAATGAACACCCCATCTCTACATTCAGTTTAAAGGTTTAAAAAACATTCCTTTATTTCTTCCAGATCATTTCAATTTATTTTAAAACAATCAAAATTTGTTTTCTATACGTATTTACTTCAATATTCTATAAGTATTGACAACATTAAAAACACCAAGTTTAAATACATAAAATATAATTAATAGTTTTAGAATTTAAATTTATTAATCAAGTATATATAAACAGAATTGTAAACATGTAAACTTGGTATTTATTTTAAATTTGTAATTATTTTAATCACAAAGAAAAAAACTTACTTAGTTATTTGATTGGAAGACTTCAATTTCATTAAAACATCAAATGCAATAGAGGGATTTTTTTCAACTAGTATAGGAAGCTAAATTTAAAAAAATAATTTTTAATCTAGAGCATTTTATTACAAATGTAATGCAATGTATTTATTTAAAAATTCATATGAAAGTGATCATAAACTATCCAACAATAAATGTTACAGTAGAAGTGAAAAGAATAAATTCTTTTACAATTTAAACAGCAAGCAATTTAAAATTATTAAATAAAATATAAAAATTCAACACATAGAAATTAGCAAAATTAGAGAAAAATAAAAATATGTTAACAAATATCAATTTTCATGCAGAATTTCACATAACAAAGTTTATAAGTTATTTTGAAATTTTGGTTCACATGTGCACTTTGAGATCAATCATAATTAAAGAGTAAACCAGATACATGACTGCTTCTTTGAATAAATAACAAACTCATTGTTTTCATAAAAAGAATACAAAATCATGAAAATAATTATAATTTATTGCTAAAATATATCTTAGATAAATATATTCTTATATTATTCTTAGATTAATAATAATGAGTGAATATTAAATTTTCACACATCTGAATCCAAATAGCAGAGTAAAGTATGGACAATTAAAAGTAAAATAATAATTTGTGCATAATCTAAAAAATATATAAGTTATCTTTATGAGACTTACAAGAAAAAATTTTTATTTTTACATTTTCCTTATTAAAATTTTGGGAAATACAGGGGTGCTTGTGGGACCCTAAAAAATCCCCGGAAACTATTACAGACTTACTACCGACATTTTGGAGTTTCAAGAAGAGGGGGGAGAAATGAAAAATTACAATTATGAAGTATTGAATGACCTAATTATTGCGTTTTCTGCTTTCCAAGCAAACAAAATTACACAGATCAAAATATAAATCATTCATTAGTATTCCTACTTCCTTTTGAACGACAATCCCCGGAATGTCCGGGTATCGAAGTTCAAAATCCCCGGAATTCCGGAATTTCCCCGGAGCACGAACACCTCTGGAAATACAATAAATTTTAAATTTAGAAACATGTATTTTTCTTATAAATCACAGACACCATTATCTAACAAGGGTAAATAAATTGTTAATTCTGAACTAAACTGTTTCTCTCTCAATGATAATTTTTTTTACAAAGGAAAGACAACTAAACTGGGACCTACAGTTTAAACTGGATTCCAAACCACCACACTCAAGCCATTGGGATTCAAATCAACAAGCAGTTGATTGGTTTATTTTCACTCAACAGTAACAATTTGCCCACAAGCATGAATCAGATCACCACCTACAGTTCAAAGAGGTGTGTTGGTTAGGTTTTATGGCAAAAGGTCCAAAAATGGACATGCTGCACCAACCGTTCAAGGGGGATTCAGAGCCCACAAACTTTTGAACCAAATGCAATTCATTCCAAAATTTTCCATTTTAAAGCAGATAAAGAAGACTGCTTTCTCTGATATATGTACACATTTACTTCCTGTTAAACTTCACAGAAAAAAATCACAAATTAATATTTAAAAATTATAGCAAATCGGTAGTTTCCTTGGTGCAATATACAATAACAATTGTTTCTCATTATTCATTTGAAAATCATTCAAGATAGTAAAACAGGATTCGGAAGAGCTCCAATCTTATTGTACAATCAGAAAAAAAATATATATTTTAACAATAAAATTACAAAACTTACCTTTGTAGGTGTGAGTCCAAGGTGGTATACTAATTTTGGATTAGTTTCTAGTTCTGCCAACAACTGTTGCTGTTCCTGTATAGTTAATGGTGTTTCAAAAGCTTTTGCCATCATTTCTTTTACTTCCATACTAGTAGTATTACTGACACACACTGATAAATCCCAGTTTACTTTATATTCAGCTGAATTAGTAAGATCATTCAAACAAGCTATATAAAAATAACTTATATTTAACTTGCACATATTTTACTGTATAAAAATTTTAAAATACAATTTCTGACAATATTTATATGCTTATTTTGTAACATTAAAATCTTAAAACATAAAAAATAACACTCAAAATTTCGATATTTCCAGCATTTGAAGTTAAAAAATTAAAAAATTTTCTTTTTAATTAAAAGTGACATCCATGAAGCTTTGAAAGTAGATTAATTTATTAAAGAAATAAAAAACGAATAACTAATTGTAATATTTCTTTATTCACTTAATATATTTACAATAGCTGGTTTGAACTTAAGTTCACAACTCTAAGCATTCAGATGCCTATTTTGCAAAATAAAATAAGTGAGAGAAGTTAAAAAATTGGAAAAGTATAGATTGAGACATTTATTTTTTTGATTGCAAGGTATTAATTATTGACTGAAAGATAATTAAAAAACAAAAGTGGAATATGATAGATTAAAATCTTAATTACATTAAAATGAGACTTTAAGTAACATAAGTATTAATAGAGTGAGAAAAATAACATCACAATAGTCCTATTGCGAATCAATAGGAAATTCAATTAGTAGATGCCATTACATACATTAAGTTTAATTTATTTGTCACTCAATATTTTTTTTTTTTTTTTTGCATATGAGGGTTAATTAGACAAGGCTCTACATAGTTTAAAAAGGATTCCAAATTACAACAAACATCCAAGCCTCAGGTGGGATTTAAATCCACAAACTATTGAAGCAAATGTAAGAGTGGTTCATTCAGCTGGCAGTTTGTTCTGTGTGTGTACAGCTAACTTGCAACTACATCTAAATTATATATGTAGTGGTGTCCAAAATTGAAGTCCTTTTTTGAAATTTCTATGTTTTTTAAACTTTATATGATTATAGGAAATATTTTTCACTTAAATACAAATGTTTATATATCAAACTAAAAGAAATTTAATGTAGAAATTGAAAAACAAAATTAAAATATTTATATTACAAAAAATGTTACTCAACAAATTATAAGATATATCTTAGATTTTATTATATTTTAAAGTTGCATGCACACAACCAACATTTAGAGTGATAAATATTATTCAATACAGCTTCAGTTTTTCCACTGAGCAAACTAGAATTTGGAATTCATTTTTCTTAATCACATGATGCCACGAAGTAATTATAAATTCAATATGTTTTGTGTGGGTGTATTTTATTTAATAAACATATTTTCTGTGCAAACTAACTAATGTACTCATAAATTTTCAACAGGATTTCGATCAGGCCTGTTTCATGGCCAGGATAACAAATCTATATCCTTATTTTTTTTATTGAAATGGACTAACGACAATGAGTTCACTGTCAATATTGACAAGACCAACTTCGAGCTTTTCACTCTGAGTATCAAACAGCACCAGTTTATTTTAAACTATGCTGACAAAACAATTCAGAGAACTGATTGTGCTAAATATCTCAGTATTCTCCTGGACCCAAGACTGACATGGAACAAGCAAATCTCTAAAATTACTGAAAATGTTTCGAGCAGACTTAACTTACTAAAAAAACTAGCTGGTGTTAACTAGCTGGTAGCTGGTTGGGGTGCTTCCCAGGACGTGTTGATCACGACCTTTAACTCTTTCATCCGTCCAGTCTTCGACCCTGGTGCCGAAACTTTAATCACAGCCTCAGTTACTGTTCTATCGAGACTCGATGTCGCTCAGAACAATGCCCTTAGGCTTATTACTGGAGGAGCCTTCTCAACTCTTATACCAGCTTTAGAACTTCAGACTGGCATTGACTGTTTGCACGATAGGAGAGTCTTTGCTACCCTGACTCTTGGTGAACGATTACTTCTTAGGGAGGGGTTTTGGCCTGGCTATCGCCCAAGTACTCTGAGACTCAAATCTCAGCGAACTTTCTTATCTGAATTCCAGGCAATTTCCAGCTCTATTGGTACTCCAAGTAACAGGGATCCTTCAACCAAAACCCCCGTCTTCCCAGGTCTATTCAAATATGCCACTCCTGTTTTTGATCTTGTCCTTCCGGTACAGAAGGGAGTCTCCCCTGAGACAGAGCTTAGAGCTGCAGCTCTTGCCACTATTTATGAAAGATACCCTCCAGACAAATGGCTGCACATTTATACCGATGGTTCAGCTGAGAGTAGCTCTGGGAGAGCGGGAGCTGGAGTTTTCTCCAATTTTTTCCAACTCAAAGAGCCTTTGGGAAAACCCTCTGACAATTTTGATGGAGAAATGTATGCAATTCTAATTGCTCTTCAAAAAACTCTGGATTTCTCAGAAATGAAATTTGCCTTTCTCGTCGATTGCCAGGCTGCAATTCATACAGTGACAAATTATAATCCCCTGCCTTCATCAATAGAATTAAAATGTAAAACCATCATTAACACTTTGCTAACTGCAGGGAAGGAAATTGCCTTTCAATGAATCCCTAGCCATTGTGGTTTACCTGGTAATGATAATGCAGATTTACTCACCAAAGAGGCATCTTTTTTAAACCCTCCAAACATTCCAATTGGTTTAAGAAATGTCAAATACTTATTAAAACAAGCGATTCGAAACCAACAACAGGCTTATTACAAAGAAAAAGCAGTTAATGCTTGTTGGGGGGACCTCTTGCATCCCCAGGGATCTAGCTATGGGGGTGTCCTGCTTCAGGCTTCTCACTGGGCATGATTATCTTCAGGGACACCTGCACCACATTAAACTTGTGGACTCACCTGACTGCATTTTGTGCAATGAACATTTGGACATAAATGGCGAGCACCTTTGGATGTGTTCTGTCCTCCAAGAAGCCTGCGATTCTTCACACTTCAAGACTCTCTCCTCTCCTGGAGAAGCTTCATTTCTCTATTGGACTGCAAGACTTATGATGCTCGAAAGAGCTTATATAAGGCGTAATTAAAAAAAAATCCTTATTTTTAAGCCACTCTTTGCATATTTCTGCTGTGCTATGGTATGGAACTAAATTCTGATAAATGGTACTTTAATGGAAAAGAGATCCCCAATGGAAAACTGCAATTTTGTTTGTGGTACAGTATTGATGTATTTTTTAGATTCAGAATGCTTTCAATCACTTAAATGTGTCCTGCACCATCTGCAGACACACATTCAAACTATGAAATTTGGGTTCTTTGTAGTTTTCGTATGAACTCAAGATGTAGCTTTTCCCTAACAATTTTTGGCTGTCACTACCAAAGGTTGAAATTTTAATCACTTGCAACAGATTATTTGCTTTCATTGATTTTCAAACCATTAATGTACATTTTGTTTACTAATTTTTTTTGGGTTGCTTAAGATTTAAATATGGTATTTTCTTTGGAAGTTGAATTAATTGACATACTTATTACATTCATCTCAATCTAACAGTATCTGAAAAATTTTTATCTTTAGGCACATTATTTTTCTCATTTTATTGTTAACAGATCCTAATCATTTTTTCAGCCTGAATTAATTTTTTCATTGATTTTATTCCATCATAATTTAAGCGCAACTTCCATATGATAAAACAGATAAATTCATTGAACTCTCAACTTATTTTGCAATCCTGCTTTTTCACAGTTGTCCAACCAGTTTTTATTATTGGTGGCATTGTTTTGATATTCGCATTGAGAAAAGTATTAAAAATATTCGAAAAATATTCTAACAAGCATGCTTACTTCTTCAAATTAATCCTAATAAAATCTTTAACAATCAAAACATACTATAGTTTAGTTAATTGACATTGAATTGATTCTGAAAACAGTGCATTGGCTAGAGTGCTTTTATTGCCTTACACTTCAGCATTCATGATAAACTGTGTTTACTCTTTGACTAAAAGAAGAGTAATTTTTTTGGTAACATAAACTTTTAATTCTGTGTTTTTAATTAAATTCTGCATTAAACTTCTTGAATTTAAAAATAACATTTGCATTTAAGAAAAAATGCATTATATAAGCAAAGTTGATATAACCAGCGTTAGAGGGAATATCTCTGTTGGTAACCTTTTACTGCTGTTTTCAAAACATGTGACAGCCTTTTGCTATCAACAACTTTATTTCAACTCTTTTTTTTTCCATTTCATAATTTTATGCTATGTTGCTATACATAAAAATTTTAAAATTTCATAAAATCTCACTAGAAAAAAATTGGATTTTAAAAATATATCTTAAAAAAAATAATAATAGTAAAAAATCCAAATAAAAATATTTAAAAAAATAAGATTTTGAAATATGCATCACTTGATAAATTGTAATCTAATATAATGAGAAAATAAATTGAGGGCCTGGCACCCATCATTCCACGTATAGCGTGAGCACGAGAACAACAAATAAATAAATTTAAATTTTAGAGTTGCTACATCAGTAATGTCCTAATACGTTAAAAATAGATGAAAAACCAATGAAAATTTAGGATTTTCCCAGAACGAAGGAAGAATCTGTCGGATTCTTTCAAGCTAAAGGCATTTTGCCTAAATTGGATACTTGTGATAAAAATCACGAGGTGAAGTTGTATTTCAGAGACAGAATTCAATGGCACTGCAATCTATCACCTTGTAGCAGTAAAAGAAGTATCAGGAAAAGCAATTGGTTCAAGTCATCGAAATTGAGTTTCATGACGTGTGTGAGGTTTATGTTACCCTCGTACAAACTTAAATTCATATATTCAGTGCTTTTAAGTTTTAGTCTAATACTGTTCTATTTAATTTTTCTTATCACCATATTTATCATTCATTTACTAAATACTTTTGGATTATTTTCAACTTTATTTTTTTCTGCTATGTCTTACCGGCATACTCCTATACCATTTATTACAAACACACTTAAAACATTATTTTGCCAATCTGGCATTTCTATATTCATAATTGAATTATTAACTTACTGTATATGCATGCCAGTTCGTCAAAGGGGGCGTATCCCAGGTGTTTTAAAAGCACTGGATTCAGAGAATTAAAATCTGGTGTCTGATAGTTTTGGTTAAAAACTGTTATATTCAACGGTATTATAATTTTACTTATTTTTGTTAATAATGATAATGAATTATTTAATTGGAATATCTTTATCTATTCTCAAATTTTAAACTAAATTTATGTTATGTTATTATTTTATGTTTAGTATCAATAAATTAAACTTACTATTTTTAAGCAAGCCTAATTATTGGCATGTTATTAGTTTCTTATTTATTAAAGGTTCTATTAATAGAACTAAATACTTTATAAGTATTTAAACTAATAGCTATAGTTTCTTTAACTACATTAAAATTTAATATTTGCAGCTCTGCTTATCGTGGTAATTAGCCTAATGATGGGTATTGGTAAAAAGATATCTGCCCACAGATACTTAAAAAGTAGTACAGACTGACAAAAAGGTTATGGGCCTAGGTTATGTATAAAAGATCTTGAAATTAACTCGGGATAATTAGTCAGTTAAAATACTGTAAGCAAATTTTTACCCATCTTAAAATGTATTAGATTATTTAAGATGGGGGGGGCTATATTGACATAAAATTTTCAATTTAAAAAAAATCAAATTAAACTTAAAAATTAATCTTTTTCTCACAAAAAATTTTTTTTTGATTTTGCCATGGCTACTTATGCAATTAATAAGTTAAGCAACCAAAACTATGAGACATGCATTCAGACATAAATTTCATTCTGATGGAGAGAAATGTGTGGGAGGTTGTAAAAGGAGCTAAAAAAGCTCCCATTCCACCAATATTAAAAACTGAAACTGGTTCATTCAAAGATTTGAATGATACTGTGTATCTCAAAAGTCTTAAAGAATTCAACAAAAACAAAAACATTGCTTTATCTCTGATATATTTGAATATTGATGAAGATCATCGACATATAATAGATGAAATAGAAAATCCAGTAGTTGCTTGGGAAGCATTGTTGAAATACTTCCATCCAGATACCAGAGCAAATTGCATGACTATATTTTCAGAATTATGTGATACTAAGATGTTACTTGAGGAAAGTATTCTCATATCTTCCTTTGCATTTCAACAGAATAGTGCAAGTTATTCTTGGTTGCCAGGATGAAAACTTTAGCTACAAAGCTATTACAGACGCCCTGAATGCCGAAGAGATTCGTCTTCAGTTACGAGAAAAAGACTCTCTAACACTGGCTAGTGCAGTAACATCTGTGAAGAAGCAAATTCTCTGTTTTGGTTGTCAACAGCCTGGGCATTATAGAAGTTCAGGTCTTCTTAAAGTATAATCACTAAAAGTATCTAGATGTTTTAAACAAAAATACAGGAGCCATTCCAGATGTTGTAGTCCAGAATGTAGGAGCTAAACCAGATGTTTCAATTCAGAGTCCAAAGGTCCGTACAGAGAACCCAGATCTGACTTTGTGGCAGAAAGGAATCAGTCACGTAGTTCAAATTCCACTTATCAAAATCAACCTCGTTTCTCCCGGTGTAAGGACAAGCATAAACCTGGTATTGGATTTAGAAACACCACTTCAACAAATAAAGATGGACATTCGCCATGTAGTCAAACTTTTCTATTACAAGTTTATTTAATCAAACTAAAGAAAGAATGAATTGGTTTTCGACACAGCAGCTTCACATTACTTTTGTAAAGAAAGAGATCTCTTTATTAGTTTTGTACCTTTAATCAAAGAAAAAATATCAATTGCCATTGACAGTGTTGACTTTCCTATTGAGAGAAAAGGAACTGTTAAATAGTTGTTTGGTTTACAAAAGTATACATTAAATGCTGCAATGTACTCTCCAAACTTACGGAGAAATCTTATACGGGTCCAAAACTAGATATTCAGGGTTTTGTGTATCATGGCGGTAAGGGTGCAGTGAAAGTCTCAGAAAAAGGGAAGAAAACAGTTTTTAAGGCCATATTAAAAGAAGGTATTTACCAAGTTTCACCCCGTAAGGTTAAAGCTCACAAAAATGTTTCCTTTACAACTAATTTAAAAAATAGTAAAGCTCTTGAACTATGGCATAGACGTTTTGGACATATCAGCACGTCCACTATTTCACATACCAGTAGGAAAGGGGGAGTGATTGGCTTACCACTCTTAAGCGATAAAACAGTCTTTTGCGAACTATGTAAAATTAGTAAATATCGAAGAATTTCATTTAAGTCTTTGAGAGAAGTGAGATCCAAGGCTCTGTTAGAGCTGTTATATGCTGATGTTTGGGGTCCTCAATCTGTCAAAAAAAGAATGGGAGAAAGGTATTTTATTACCATAATTGATGATTATACACGTAAAGTTTCATTATTTCTTATATCTGAGAAATCCGAGGTTTTTGGTATAATTAAATCCTATATTAACAGAGTTGAAAATACTTTAAATAAAAAGGTTAAGGCATTTAGATCAGATAATGGGACAGAATTTGTGAACAGACAAATGCAAAATTATTTTGCTGAAAAAGGGATCACTCATGAATTAACGAATATATTCACCCTGGAACAAAACGGTGTTAGTGAAAGATATAACCAAACTGTCGCAAGTGGTGCTAGAGCAGTTCTGTAGGAATCTGGTCTTCCTAAGTGTTTTTGACCTGAAGCCATGCTATATTTTACATATACTTGGAATAGAGTGTGCCACAATAAGCTGAACAAGACGCCTTGCGAATTATTCTCAGGGTCCAGACCCTCAGTCAAACACTTAAAGCAATTTGGTACTGTAGCATATATAGGTGTACCCTGACAACATAGAAAAAAGCTGGATATCAGAGCCCGAAAAGGTTTCCTCGTTGGTTGCGCATTTCGTACAAAAGGATACCGGATTTGGAAGCCAGAAACAAACAAAATAATTAAAACTACTTTAATGTTTCTTTTAATGAGAAAGTTGTGTACAAGGACACTTTAAGTGGAGCAGTGCTGGGTTCTAATAGCAGAATTTCGACTGTCTCTAATGAGAATGAAGTGGGACGTGACGATGATATCGGATACCACATTGTACATTGTACCTCGCGATTCTGAAAGCGACGACAGTGATCCTGAAGTCTAAATATACGATATTCCTAGCCCTATATCAGAACCTAGATTAGTAAACTGGGAAAGAAAGACTATTCAGAGGAAAGATGGATCGCGTACAGATGTCTATTATTGTGAAGAAGGAAAGGTTAAGATACCTGAATGATGTTGCAAAATACTGTAATAAAAATAATATTGTTTTCAATCCTAATTTATTTGATTTTAAAGGAACAAATTGGACAGAAGGTCTTGTTTTGAGCAGTCGTGATGCAGTTTTAACAGATAATATAGATAATTAATGGGACTACCAATAATGTTAGCATATCTAGCTGACTAGATCGCATTCCTATACCAAAGACTTATAAGCAGGCAATTGAATCGGAATATAAGGACAAGTTGCTAAATGTTATGAAAGAAGAACTCTGTACCATGAATAACCGGGGAGTGTGGCATTTAGAAGACTTACCAGATAATACTACACTTATTGGATGTAGGTGGGCATTCACCGTAAAAAGAGACGATACAGGAAAAATTGTAAGATTTAAATCTCGACTAGTTACACAGGTTTATAAACAGGAGAAGGGTATCTCATATCATGAAACTTTTTCCCCTGTGGTCAACTTTAGTTTAATCAAATTTTTCTTTGCGTTACTCGTATCATGTAAATATTGGTACCACCTTCAATGTGATATAACAGGAGCTTACTTTTATGCCCCTTTGGAAGATCAAATTTATATAATACAACCTCTAAGTTTTGAAGAAACTAGTCAAAAGAGAAAATTCTGTTGTTTAGATCAAGCTATATATGGATTATGACAAAGTGGTCGACAATGGTTCCACGAAATCCATAATGTTTGTTAAAAATGGGTTTTTGTAAATTTCAATGGGGTAACTGTGCTTATTTATTAGATTATTTAATTTTGATATTGTATGTTGATGACTTTGTTATATTTGGCAGAGACCAAAGTACAATAGATAAAACTATAATAATTTGAAAAACCATTTTGACATAAAAGTACTAGGCAAGACTCGTACCCTTTTAGGCGTAGAGTTTGGTGAGGAAAATGGTAGTGTCTTGATTCATCAACGCTCATGCATTAAAGACGCATGTGAACGTTTCCGACGATTTAAAATACCAATTTCATCACTAGCCATATCTAAAGGTTCAATTTATTCTAAAACTTCCTGACCCTCTACAGCGGAGGAAGAAAGAGAAATACTAAAATACCCATATAGAAGTGTATTAGGTTGTCTATCCTTTTTGGCTAATAGCTGACTAATATCTTTTTAGCTCACCATGACATGCCTTTATTTGTTAATATATTCAGCCAATTTCAGTCAAATCTAGGGATGGTTTATTAAGACTTTTAGGTTATGTTATCAACACGGAAGGTTTTTGCTTAAACTTTCTTGTAAACAATCCCAAATTAGAGTTTATTCAGATACATAATTCGCTGAAAACCGAGATGACAGAACGTCTCTAGGAGGTCAACTTGTTTTACTAGGAAATTCTCCCATAAGTTGGCATACATTCAAAGAGAAAAGTGCCACCTTATCAACTATGAAAGCAGAGTTTTTTGCTATGACCGAGGCTGCTAAAGAAATAGTTTGGTTCAGTGGTATACTAAATAAGTGTCATGATAAAGGTTTTGTAACAACTGAACCAGAAACCCCAATTTTGTTTATGGATAATCAAGCTGCTATAGATTTTATAAAATCTCCAATTGAAAATTATCGGTCAAAACATATAGATGTGAAGTTATTTTTCGTTCGCGATATGTATAATACACAAAAATTTGAACTCAGTTTTGTACGAAGTAACTTAAACTTGGCTGACACTTTCACCAAGCCGCTAACAAAATTTGAGCTGCAGAAGTTCATTTCAAATATATTTAAGAAATAATTGAAAGATTTTTATTCATGCATATTTTTTTGGTCATTAACCAACAAAGTTGTTGATTTTTATATATTTTGTAATTTTAATTTATTAGGAATATTTTGGTTGATTTTAATTGAATTTAAAAATATTCTGTGTGTGCATTATTTTTGAGTACATTGTATGTTGTGCATCGGGGCCCAGCGTGTGAATGTTTATGGATTGTGTAAATGCATATTATGTACTATAATGTATTATTTTAATCATATGCAACACACAGCCATAGTTGTGAATTAAGTATTGTTTTGTATAACATGCTGTTTATGAACTTTTTCGAAGGGAAATGTAAATATTGAATAAATTTGTAAACTTAATGAATTAACAGATGTTTATGTGATATGTTTATTTGAGCTAAGTGTATAACTAATATGTTGCACATGCTGATAATGTTAAATTATAAAATTTAGATATGTTATCTTCATTAGAATTATTTTGTAATCAGATACCGGAGTTAGTAATTTCTTGTAAATCTTGAGTTGATGGTGATAAGAGGGAGGGGGCATTGTTACCCTCGTACAAACTTAAATTCATATATTCAGTGCTTTTAAGTTTTAGTCTAATACGGTTCTATTTAATTTTTCTCATCACCATATTTATCATTCATTTAAAATACTTTTGCGTTATTTTCAACTTTATTTTTTTCTGCTATGCCTTACCAGCATACTCCTATACCATTTATTACAAACACACTTAAAATTTTATTTTGCCAATCTGGCATTTCTATATTTAAAAGTGAATTATTAACTTACTGCATATGCATGCCAGTTCGTTAAAGGGGGCGTATTCCAGGTGTTTTAAAAGCACCGGATTCAGAAAATTAAATTCTGGTGTCTGATAGTTTTGGTTAAAAACTGTTATGTTCACTGGTATTATAATTTTACTTATTTTTGTTAATAATGATAATGAATTATTTAATTGGAATATCTATTCTCAAATTTTAAACTTAATTTATGTTATGTAATTATTTTATGTTAGGTATCAATAAATTAAACTTACTATTTTTAAGCAAGCTTAATTATTGGCATGTTATCAGTTTCTTATCCATTAAAGGTTCTATTAATAGAACGAAATACTTTATAGGTATTTGAACTATTAGCTAGCGTTTCTTTAACTGCATTAAAATTTAATATTTGCAGCTCTGCTTATTGTGGTAATTATTTTAGCAATTAGCCTATGGTAGGTATTGGTAAAAAGACATCTGCCCACAGATACTTAAAAAGTAGTACAGACTGACAGTTTATTTATAGTTGCAGCGAATAATTAACTTTAGTAAAATAATGTGAAAAGCAATTGGAAATCAGTCAGGGAACAGTTGTGGACTGGAATAACTACGTGTGTGAGCTTTGTGTGGATTCATTGCTTAAGCGTCAACAACGGAAAATAGGAGCTGGTAAGATCATTGAAGTGGATGAAAGTATGTCCACGAAACGTAAAAACAATGCGGGACAGATTTTGCTACAACAGTGGATTTTCAGTGGAGTTTGCCTTGAGACAAATGAATGTTTCCTTGTGAAGCCGCCAAACCGATCAACGAGTACTATATTAAAAGTCACTAACAAAAATATCGAAAAAGGAACTGTAATATATTCTGATCCGTGGAAATCATACTGCACTAAAAAACTGGAACAGGAAAGTTTCAAACATTTTAAAATGAACCACAAATACAATTTTGTCGATCCTGAAACTGGAACACATACACAAAAAATAGAAAGACTATGCGCAAATGGTGAAATAAGAAGCACAGAGAAATGGCACTTCATCATCTGGAAAGTTATTTCACGGAATTTTTGTGGAGAAGGGAAATGTAAGATCCATTTGAAAAATTTTTAAATGATATTAAAATGTTTATGCTTCCAAAGTAAAAAAATTCTTGTAGCTAATGTTTATTAACAATTTTTGTGTACACTGTGTGTTGTCAACATTATTTAAAAATTTTTATGCGTATACTGTGTGTTATCGCCAATTGGCGACTTGATTGGCATCTGGCAATATTTGGAAAAGTACCAAAAAATTTTAAGCAATGGAAATAAAATCAGTACTATTCTACATCGTTGGCACAAATCTCGCCATTTTGATAAGTTTAGTGACAACTCACAGAAGACCAAGAAATAGTAATTGTTAGTTTAAAAATTTTTTTGAAGGCATTATTTTTCATTACTTAAATAATTTGTAGAGTAAAAAATAATCGTAAAAGCAGCAATTTGTAATATTTTGTTTCACTCTATAATACTATTTGGGAATATCACTTGTACTGGCAAAATGAAAAAGTACCATAAAATGTAAACTGGCAAAATGCATTTAAGTGAATAGTATAGAGGTTGTTGAATAGATAGTAACATAATAAATTTTGTTATTAATTGTAATCAAAATGACACATTAAATCATAAAAAGGATGTAATGTAAGGGCATATATATAGTGTATCTTTTCATTACAACAGATACTACCTTCTAAAAATTATGAGAAATGGTAGCATTTTTTGGGACTTACATCATGACCATGAGTTATGCATCAGAGATGAATGGACCTGATATAAAACAGAAAAAGTGTTAAAATCCTAAGATTTTTGGATAACTTATCTTCTTTTTAATTTTTAAAACAAAGTTATACACAACTTAAGAGTGAAATATAATTCTTGTGTTAATGTTTTTAATATAAGAAATGGTTCACTTTTGGATTCTAGATTAAATACATTTTTCTTTTGTAATCTGTGTTTTGTGTTTAACTTACATAAGCACTTTTTTCAACACATTCTTCTGTTATCGCCAAAATAAGATTTTAACATAAAATTATTTAAAAAGTATTATTTAAAGCATCATATGCTCATCAGTCTTACAATAAGTTGAAAGGAGACACACACACAAGTACATACCTTATTATAAATATTAACCGAGGGTATTTTTTATCGCGTTTGTATATCGAGTGGCTTATACTTTAGAGTACCAATTTAGCGCCATATTGTTCGCGATGTTGATTTATATATGGTTGGCCTATCTTGTTTTCACCGCCATATTGTTTCTTCTCTCACGCGCAAAAACATGCTTTAGAGAAAAAAATCGCCAAAATCAAAATCATGGGGCACCGTAAGGTATATATTTTCCAAACTTGATGTAAACTTTTAATACAAATGTATCTATATAGTAATAAATTAAGCTCATGTTATGCAATAAGGAAAATATGTTACTATGTATTGCGATACCAGTATTTATTTGCAATATATAAAGCGTATGTTTTTAAAGATTGTTTTTCTTAATATAAATAATAAGATTTTACTTTCTCAATATAAACAATAAGCTTTTACTTAATATAAATAATAAGCTTTTACATAGTTACATTTCATCACAATTGTTGACATGCATCATAAAACAATCGAGTTATCATAAAAGCACAGTATAAAATACAAGTACTAAAATGTGGCTATATTCAAAAGAAAACGAAAAAAATATACGTACTTTCTGTAATACAAGCGATTATTAGTTCTGAACAAAAGAAGCCAGATTACAGGTCTATCAGTGAAGACAATTTCATCAATGAAAGTCAGATAAAGAAACGGTATTTTGCAATAAGTAATTTAAAGGGAGGCCCATACTTTAGGATGCCCCTCAGTTTCTCGCCAATTTGGCGCCATATTGATAGCGATGTTAATTTATTTCTGGTTAGTCTATTGTTCTTCAAACATGCAGATAAACAAACTTGTCAAAAAAAGTCACCGAATATCATCATGGGATACCGTGAATTATATTTTTACCAATTTACTGTAACAAATTATAATCAGTAAAGGATTTATTTAATGTTACAAGAATAAGTACAATGTACTGGACTGAAGGTACCTTGTGATAGGTTGCAAAATAATCAATGAAGGTACAATGCCCTCGACTGATGAAAGTTCCTGTTTCAGGTACAGCAACCAGAAGTAACTATGGCATCTATGTATCGCTTCAGGTGGATGAAATACGAGATAGATGTAGATAAGCCGCGCTTTAAATGGAAAATTGTTTGAAGGTGGTGTAGGAATCAATAATAATTATCTACATAAATAAGAATGTACTAATAAAAAATATTACCGCTTACGTTTTTTTAATGAATATTTAAGTGATTCCTTATTTAAAAATGATAATGATTTAAATTAATGTAATTTATATAAATTAGTTTTATGAAATTATATGAAAAATATTACATAAGAAATTTAATCATTTATTTTAATTATTTATTAATTTATTTAATTTTTATTAAATTTATTCATAAAACTTATAGAAACTTGGTCATTATTTTTCATTCCAACAGATGGCAGTACAAAACAGAAGGTAACGGGTACTAAACATAATTGTCAAAATATCTAACTGTAATTAGTACTAACCAGGTACAGGAAAAGTATGTGCCCCATGTAAAGTGTATCAAATAATATTTTTTTCTTCCTCAATACGATAGTTGTTGTTACTTATAATACTTGGAAAAGCTATGCCGTCGATTATGGAAATTTAAGTTAGTAGGGTGCGTCTTTTGTTTAACCAGAGTACAACGAAGGTAAAAATACGACTATGCTCAAAACTCTTCTCTTGCCTTCGGTTCAACAGTTCGTGGGTTCGAATCCCACCTTGGGCATGGATGTTTGTAGTGGTTCGGAATCCACTTTAAACCGTAAGTCCCGGTCTAATTAGCCCTCGTGTGCAAAAAATGACCGTTGAGTGACAAACAAACAAAGCTCAAAACTCTTCTGTTAGATGGCATTACTAGAGGATCCACACCCTCAATTTGGCCATTGATTTGAAAGGGAAGGAAATTTTCTCTAGACCATTACACTCATGGTAACTGCTCAACACCGACCACAAAACTTCCGAATACACAGATTAAACGATCACGAATATCGTATGTACTCGGTGGGTCTTTGGAGGTATCCTGAATAGAACCCCACCCTTCCGAACGGAAGGTCGATGCCCTAACGACTAGGCTACCATTGCCATACAAATAGTAAACTGGAGCACTATATTTTATCTCACCTGTTGGTAGATGTTGGGGAAAAAATTATCGAAAAATTGTGAAAACACTTCTAAAGGACAATGAAAAATAAATAAAATTACTATAATAGAGCTATTTTTCAGAATAAGAAAAAGGTATTTACTTTCAAAAGAACAAGTTAACATCATTATTGAGCGAAACGCAAAACTAAATCATTGTCGGTCAGTAAAACAAGAATAAGGACTCTCAAGTTTAAGTTAAAATTTTGAATATACTCAGCAACTGATATGAATTGCACTTATTTACTTCATCAGTCTTATTTTAAGCCGTAAGATTTAAAAACTGCTATCAAACTAGTCTTGAGAACTCTTAAATACCCAAAGAGCTTTATAGAAATCAGTTGGTAAAGTTGAGAATTTTTTTTAAAAACACTGTCATTAGAATTATTTCACCATTTCTCTGGTGGTAAACCAGAGTCAGAATTGCTGGCATATTATTCAGTGGGCCATCCTGTGTGTCGCCACACCACCCAGAAAGTTTGAATGCTGTTGCTTTAGAAGTAGAAGCCAAGCAAAAAACATCTAGATGACCTGCAACTTCCAGATTTGGTATCCACCTAGTGATATGAAGGAAGTGTGTTTAATTTTAAAAATAGAAATTGTCATCCTAAATGGATTTATTAATTCTAGACTTGTAGGGTTTAATATTTCTTGTTGAAGTAGTGTAATGTTAGAAATGAGGGTGGCAGAGATGGCTACCACATCATGATAGTGATTTAAAAATGTAAAGTACTGTTTTCTATTTTGTTTAAAGATTTATACCTTACTCCTCATATCCTTCCATGGATGTAAGGTGTGTTTTACTTTCACACCACTTAAAAAAAGCATAAATTTACACATTCTAGAAAAATGAATTTTTTGGAAAATTCATACATGCTTCAAAAATCACAAGTATTTTTTCCTTTTACATTTATACAATAAGAATTAAAAAAAATAGTTTTTCTAATTATAACAAATAACTCAGTATTATATTTTTTGCCAGTATCGAGATGCCATGGCAAGAGTTTTGCAGCCCCTCGTCAATTATTGACTCTCAATGAGTAATGAAAAAAGGATAATTTTAAAAGTTTTTATATTCGTTAATTATATCAAAGTAAAAGTTGCTTTGCCCAGATAGAGGATTAAACCCCGTTCTCGCGCCTTGTAAGGCTAAGCCTCCCGAGCTTCCTTTTTTCAGTTAAATTAAAATAAAAAATATGTATAATATTTATATTTTACTAATCTATTAAAAAATATTTAAAATATTCTCATATGTTTAAAATAACAAGTTTTATTGGATTGGGCTCGTCTTGGAAAATATATATGGTCGGTTTCCGCTTTGTTTCACGCTCATATACCTAGATCGATGAGTCTTCACTTACATAGATGTCATACGCTAGATTAGATGCACTTTGAAAGTTTTTCTTGCATAGTTATTTCTCCTAATAGACAGGAGCCTCTTTCGAACAGATTAGACGGGATCCAAAACAGTTTTTTTTTTAATCTTGTAATTTTTATTGAGAAGCCCGGTGGCTTAGTGGCAGCGTTTCACGCTCCCATGACACAGGTCCGAGGTTTGATCCTCAGGCTGGGCAAGGTTGACTCAGCCTTTCATCCCTTCAGTTGGTCGATTAACTGAGTACCAAGCATGCTTGGAAACTAAATACTGGAGTCTTACGTTAGGCTGACTACCTAACTGGGACATGCTTTGCACCCCAGGGCTCTCGGTCATGAAAACAGTTATGGGCACTGTAGGCCTTGGCCTACATGGGCTGTCATGCCATGGAGTTTATTTTTATTGATGATTTTCATAGCCCAAAGCAGCTTCAAACTCTCGGTATTACACACTCTCACTTTAACAGTTCATAACAGCATCGATGCTCTTTGTCACAAAAACTGATTTTGGAAGTTTTCATAAAATTTGTTCTAGAGCGAACTTCAGCTATTAAATTCCCAATGCCAGTTTTTTGACAGAGCTGTAGGATGGTGATTTATCACTAAACTTTATGGAAGCACTCTTTTCTTGTTTCACCCCATGAACAAAGTTATGAAAAATAATTGCATGAAAATGTTCATAAGTCGATTCTATTGTTTTACAGAGATGAATGTTTTACTTTAATATCAATACATTTCTTGCAAAAATTACAAAATGTCCTAAAAAATCAAGTTATTGTTTAAAAATGCCAGAAAACACATAGGATCAATTATTCTTGCCAGGCCAGGTAATTAAATAACAACCAACGAGTACGTACGTATGTTTTACACAGTTACATGATTTTAACCTTTTACATTCGACCATATCCGCATAAAAAAAAAAACGTACATTTTACTTATTTTATCACAATGTGAGAAAAAAATAGTAGAGCAGTTAACTTTTATCTCCAATGAAACAAATAAAATTTTTTATTCATACTCCAATTTTTAATAATTCTTTCTCTCTTAGCATAAATATAATTATTATAATAAATAACGTATTCACAAGCTTTTCATATTAGCATTAAAATTAAACTTTCTATAATACTTTTATTCAGTCAATATCAACATCATCGAATTGATTCATGTCATTCAGACAGGTTTCAAAAATAAAAAAAAGATATGAAAAATGCTTGACTCATAAAATAATTTTTTTCCAAAACAAATTAAGAATTCACTTTCCAAATTGTAGGGATAATCAGGCTGACGATTATTTTGCGATTTGCCAATTCTGGCATTTTCTTCGATTGGTGCCTCCAATTTCACAAGTTGTTGGCCATAAGCATCTGAGTTGATTGTTCTGTTGTCTGCAAGCAGCTCAAAATACATAATACCTTTGTATTACCTACCAAATAGACAGCATGATTTTTTATTGATACAACTCAGATTTTGATATGATTTGTGCTGGTTTATGATGCCTGGACCATAATCTTTTTTGAATTAACGTTATTGTAGACCATGGGTTCCCAAACTTTTTTTTCTCGTGGACCACTTTCAAAGTTTTACTATTTTCGGTAGACCCACTGCTGCTATATTTCTACTATATTCCCAAAACTCCTAAAATATATCACCCTAAAATGGGTTAAGAAGAAAAAAAAATAGCACATTTTTTGTGTCCTATTTATTAAATTAATACTTGTGGTTCTACAAAATTATAAATATTTATTAATACAAACAATCAACAATAGACAAAAAATCAACAATGAACTCTGAAATTTAAAGCAACAATAAAAAATAGTTATACGTTTTGTTCTTGGCATTCGTATTTATACTAAAGAAGATTGCAAACCCCGCGCAAGTCTCACTTCATCCCATTGCAGGTCTAAGCAAGCATCCAGGACGAGCGGGCGCACTTTTAAAGTCTCGACATGTGGTGTACACTTGTACTATTATCTATTGTTCTATTCAATTCTGTGTTTGAACTGAGTCTCGAATATTTTTGTGTACCTACCTAGTAAGTGATGCTACCTACCTGCGTTGATAGGTAAATCCAAGCCAAAAGTTTTGTTCTTTATTATGAAAACCAGAAAATTTTTCGTGGACTCTAACTTACAACTTGTGAACCCTTGTTTTCTTTTCACATCTACGTGAACCTCGTGTGGTCTCCTATGGATCCCTGGGGGTCCACATGGACCACTATGTTGTAGACGATCTATTTTTCATCACCAGTGATAATTCATTTAAAAAAAAGAGTTGATTGCATTATGTTTGAAAAGCGTATCAAAATATTGAAAAGTTGTGTAAGGCGAACTTTTTCAATTCTTGAAGAACCCATATATCGAGTTTCTTAAAATGTCCAAGACATCTTACAGGATTTTCAATTGTCGTGTGTCGTACAATTAACTGTTTTGCAATCTCTCGCATAATTCTATGAAGATACGATTCAATTATGGCTTTCATTCCATCATCTTCAAAAAGTCAATCAGAATGTTGGTCAGCTTTCAGTGAAAAATCTCCAGGGCAAAATTTTTCACATCAATTCTGACATGTGTGTTCCGTTAAGCAGTTAACACAATAAGCTTAACAAACCTCTTTGTGTGCCTCAGTTGATTTTTGCCTTTAAGAGAATGAAAAGTAAAAATTGTCAAAAATGATTATTTTTGTACTCCATGTTAAAACTCACAATTGTAAGCAAAATTACACCGAATTTGTTTCTATAACCTAAAGATATCAATTAACAAATTTCAAAAGAAAAAAAATTCTAACATAGACAAAAGAATAATGAAACAAACATAATGCTATCTACTGTTGTAAACCAAAATCACTTCCTTGCCAACCCAATATATTATATATATATGTACAATTAATATATATATGTATATTACAATCAATATCTAGTTCAAGAAATTCAACTGGAATATTTTATATTTTCAGAGTTAACAATATTGTAAAACTACATGAATTTACATTTTGACCAGAAACGGTACATTGTACAACCAAATCACACAAGTTGGCTGCTATGAACGAGGACGAGAAAAGCAGAAATACAAGAACACATCTTGTTTAACAATGGCCAGGCTATTTTGCTTCTATTCTTTATTCAACCTATTTTGCTTCTGCAATTAAAAATTAAGGGGAAAAAATACTTTTTTGGAAAACAATATGGGACGTGATATCTTTCAATTTTTTATTAAAATGATCTATTAAATCAGCATAAAACTATCTGGTGATAGTTTACCCCTTTCCTAGATTATCTCAATATGGATCATGCCTTTTTAGTCAAGAAAAGTGGCTATAATATTTATAGTCGATTGAACAGTTCTGCATTGTTTGGAGCAATTTATTAGAATAAATTCACTTTTTACTGTTCTTTGATTTCTGGTATGATAATATAAATTCAATCAACTGAACACAAGCCTCGAAAATTCGCTCGGATTCGGCTCAAAGCTATTAAAACACTGGTGTGAAATGGTTTCATGAGTCCACTTTTAATCCACTTTCAGCGTTTGCGGCACTATTTTGACACCGTAACAGAGCAAGGTAACAGCCGATGGATGTTGTACAACCTCCATCATGTAAATTGCTTTCTAAAAACTTTTTATATTGGGCCCTACTCATCTGTCTCAATGGAGAAAACCCGGAAAACAGCCAAGCATTCATTCCAACAGAAATACAGGCAGAAGGAAGAAGCGCAAATTCATCACCCGTTGTTTATAATGCCTGGGATAGAGCCAGGGCATTCATTTGAAGGGGTTTAGTTGGTTGGGTTTTATGGTGCAATGTCCAAAAATAGGACAAGCTACGCCATCATTCGAAGGGGGCTATGCAATCACAAAGCCATGGTGAGCCTCTAGGCACTTGTCCTGCTGTTAACTTCTTCATATGCCTAAATGTTTAAGCCAATTATTGAAAATACACTTCATTTGTTTGCCTTCTTAGCTTTCTTATGTCCTTTGACATGGCTGTATTCTAACATGAAATCATGCATTTGGATCATTTCTTCATCTCAGCTGCATGTTCAGAATTTAGGCATCTGTTATGATTGTTGGACCACAAGGTAATTCCATAAATAATTTGTTAAACCATATTATGTAATGAAGCAGAGTCCTCATAACCTACTTAAAAAAAGATCACATACCATTACAGTTCTAGTAAACTATGATGATTCTTTCCTCCATTATAGTGGACTATGTTAACTTGATATGTATTACTTTTTATTCTCCCTTTGATTGAAGTTAAAATTCACCATATTTTTGATACAATAATTCATCATTTACATACAAATTATATCCTAAAAAGGATAACAGATTTTATAAAAATGTTGCAAACATATTAATATTTTTGTGTTTGTAGAAAATGACTTTAATAATTAAATTTGAAATAGTTTCTCTTTAAATTAGGGTAATACAAAGTACAAATAATCAACTATATATAAGACAAAAGCAAAAAAAAATTCAAGAACTACATACTTTAAATTTTTTATTATGAATATGCATAAAAAATTAAATACTTTTACATAATAAATTATTTACAAATAAATGAAAATCTATTTTCCAACATTAGTTTGTGCATTTTGTGAAGCAGGAGGAGGAGGTACTTGTTCACCATTATCAATCTGTTTAAGGAGCCTAAATAAGGCAGCAGCTTCTCTTATGTGACTGAATCCAATGCAGAAGGCTTGAACTTCAATAAATAAGTCCTACAATCAAAAGCCAAACAAAGAATGTTATGAATAAAAATATACCATATCATTTTAGAAAATGAACTTGTTGCATATTATTTATTTAATATATGTGATGCCAATAATATAATGCAATTTACAAGATAACAATAATAAGAAAGTGAACAAAGGGAAATTTCAAATATTTCATCACATAGTACAGTTATCTGTGAATGGTAAATAATTCAATAGCATTTGAAAAACTGAAAGAATAGTTGAATTTTAGAATTAACTCGAGAAATTAATTGAGCTTAAATTTCAAAATTAACAGATCACTAATTCATATAAACTATCATCGATGTACTTTAAAATATTTTTATTTTATATATTCATTATATTAAAATGATTTTTAATTAAAATTACACATGGTGATTGAAGTATCTACAATTCTAATGAAGTTTTAATAAAATTTCGTTGTATACATAGTAATAAAAATTTGTACCATTAACTCATTCTATGTTTAAAATAACGTAAATAAAAGCACTGAAATTTTTTTTCGGATTTTTAGTACATTTAAACTTTATTGAAAGCTTAATAATTCAAATTTTTAAATAAAATAAAATAAAACTAATAACACTGGCAAATAGATTGCCCAATTCCCCACGATTATGGACCTCAGTTTACTTTTCAAATATAGCATCAATTCTTTAATAATAAAAATTAAGACAGATGAAAATGATAAGATCTAAAAATTGAATAAATGTAAATCTTACAATTAAAAGTAATAAATATTAAATGAATATTAGCTTTATTTTAGATAATTTGTATATTTACTGCACGCTATTTTCCTTAAAACTTAAAATTTTACAGAAGTATTTAAACACTGAAAACATATTAAACAGCAAAATGAAATTGATTTATGAATATCACATTTGCAGTATCACTCCAATAAAAATTAGTTTATTTTCAAAAATTGTTAACAATTTGTTTCAAAACGCATTGGGAAAAACATTTAATAATCTAACAATAATAGCATTTTAAAATAGTTTTCATAAGTTGGTGTATTAAAAAATAGCCAAGAGGGGGGATAGGGGAATTTGATGGTTAAGTTTAGAAAACATTTTAGAGTTTTAAGCAGTTCAGGAGACAATTTGATAATTTTTATGTGTGGAATAATTTTGACAGCATTATTTTTTATTTAGAACTAATTTTAAAAGGAAATTTAGACGTTTGATAACAGTAAATATTTTTCATTTATCAGTGGTAAAAAACAAAGTTTATAAATAAGTAATTGTTTTGCACTAAATATATTAAAACAAATCTACAAACCTATTTCTATCAAGCATTTTAAATAAATGACTGCTTTTATTACATTGAAATGTAATTTTTCAAAATTTATTTGAATATGAAAAGTTTCACATGAAATTATCAATTATTTTTTTTTTTTTATCATTTCAAACTAAAAAATACTTTGAGTCTCTAGATAAATTTCTTTTTGTCACAATTTTGTGTAAAAAGGGACATTATTCTTAATTATATCAGCCTAGATTTGAAATATGCACATATTGTTCTTTGTGTTGAATATTATTACAATAGAACATTTGAATATATCAAAAGGTTTCAGAAAAAAAAATAGCAAGAGATTTAAATTAGTATTTTGTAACTTAAAAAATTATTTAAATACATAATTAATTTTACACATTACTCTATTTTACAAATCAATAAGCAATTTTATTTTTTGACTAAACTAAACTCCATGGCACGACAGCCCATGTGGGCCAAGGCCTACAGTGCCCATAACTGTTTTCATGACCGAGGGCCCTGGGGTGCGAAACATATGTCCCAGTTAGGTGGTCAGCCTAACGCAAGACCCCCAGTGTTTAGTTCCCAAGCATGCTTGGTACTCAATTAATCGACCCACTGAAGGGATTATTTTTTGACACATTACCTTATTTTATGTGAATAATTATCTAAATAAATTAAACATTTCAATTCAATATAATTAAGTATTGCACTTGCATATCAGAAAATAAGTTTTTTCAAATGCTGATTTTGTAATATTGCTTTAATATTCATTTAATATAAAGGGAACAAATATATATGAAAAAAAATTCTCTTAAAAAAAGAATATTAATTTTTAAAGTTCTTTAAATGCATATTAAACACATATATGATGTAGTACATGATTTAACCAAATTAAGTTAAACTTTCTTATAAAATTTTGAAATAGCACTACAAAAAATAAATTCTGAAATTTTAAATTTAGTGTTTCTAGAAAATATATAGACACATTGAACGAGAAAAATTAAATTTATTTACAGTTATGAAAATATTATTTATATTAAAAGAAAATAACTCATACATTTATTATCTTATTTCTAATGAGTGATTGCAAGAAGACACACACAAGTCGAACCAAACGATTTTGCAAATACTTGTCACGTATTGTTTCACAAGTACTGATGCAATTTGAAATATACAAATGAATGAATTCTGTAGGAAGATCTACATGCTGCAAAAAAGAGAAATTACAGTTATGTGAGGCTAAACAATACATTTTGATTATTTCAACAAAGTATAATAAAGATAATATTTAATTAATTAACTGGAATAAGAAAAAATTTAACTTTTTTCAATATATGGAGAAATTTTAGAAGACATTATTCTTTAAAAAATTGTACTGGTACACTCTGCAAGTCATTTATTAACAGGCCATACATTTTTTAACTGTCTATATAAATTCGCATATGTCACAACTTTTATTCTACAGATAATAATGAAACCAACAGCTATATGATTTAAATAATAAAAACATTTTTGAGCTTATGGACAAGATACAAATGATTATACAGTATTTTATAAGAAATAATGAATTTATTTATAGGTATTTGAGATTTTAATGAATATAATTTTGAATAACATTAAATAAGCAGCAACTGAATTCATTATCAACAGAAACATTGTTAAGCAAAGTATATGAAAATCGAAAAACTGATTAATTCAAAATTGGTAATATTAACAGCACAGTTTTAAAGGGTCCATTTAAACATACTAGTATGAGAGACTAAGTAGCCTTATCCAGTTTTAAAAAAAAGTAGGCACTTTTTTTATTGTTTTAATAAAAAGCTAGATTGCAACTGCCTAATCATGAGAATCTAATTAACAACAAATTAGATTCTCATGATTTTCCTCATAATCCCACTTTCAAAACTTTTGTGACTGATAATTAACCCATTCATCTACATAGGCAAATATATTAAAATCAGATAATTTAAATATTAAAATTTTTATTTAATTTATCTGCTATTTAGCAAGTTTAATTGGTTGAAGAAAAATAATAAGAGCAAATTTACATTATTTTATCTCTCATGAACATCCACACATAATTTTTCTTCATTTGTATTTTCTATAAATCTGTGATTCAAAAATTCATTTAATTGAATTCAAAAGTAAACCACATTTCAAACTATTCCAATTAATTCAGTTTTAAGAATATGACAACTTTAAACACATAAAAAATGCTCGATTTTGCAAAATCTCCTTTTTTTAAATCCTATTCTGGGCCTTGGTTTTTCAACCATTAGTTTATGTCAAGCAGCCCAATACACTCTAGAACAAAATGAAAAGTCATCTTCCGAAGAATATCGAACTGCAACATCAGTAAGTCCAAGGCAAGAGTAGAGGTGGCTACCAGTCATTTCTTCCAGCTTACACATGGAGAAAGTTGGAAAGACAGTTAAAGCGAAACGGTGGAAGTGTGTTTGAAGATAGTCATGCCCTGTCCTAAGACAAAAATTTGCAATGCCCACAGCTCATGGAGGTTGCACGTGAGAGACTTAGTCTGTAAAATTGCCCAAGTCTTTCCTCTCATGGAATTGTTATGCATATTTCCATGAATGGAAGCTATATTTATCTTGACAAGCTTTATGATAGTATGGTACTCTAAAGCTGGACAAGGTTGATGTAACTTTGAGCCAGCCTGGGCTAATTTGCCAGCCAAGTCATTACCAGTGATACCACAGTGGCTGGGTATCCACTGCAGCATAATTTGATGTCCCTCCTCTAGAAGTGAACTAATAGCCATCTGACAGAGGAAAACAGATTTGTATTGCAAGGTATAACTGATGTGAGAAATTTGAAGGCAGCCTGAGGGTTAATAAAAAATACAATGTTGCTCTCACTACCCTTACTTATTTCCTCTAGAGCCAAAGGAACAGCTGCAACTTCTCCATTGTAGCTGTTATAATATTCACCAATAGCTTGAAGCTTTTTTGAATAAACTCCAGCATTAGTGATTTTAATGGCATTCACAGCAGAATTTTGTAGAATCTGTAATTAAAATATCAACACTATGCTAGTACTCATAATCTTGCTTTATTTTCATTCTTTCATGGTCACAATTTACATGTGATCTGAATTTGTTCAGAGTAATAAAAACTAATATTAAACAATTACAACATTGGGAAAGATTACAGAGCTAATTGATATATGCATTATTGTAACAATATGTTGATCAAATGTGATGCAATAAAAATAAGTAAATTTTAAATTCAATTATTTAATAAGAGAAACATTCAACTTTTCACAAAACATCTTAAATTTCTAATTAATCTTTGTCTAAGTTTAAAATGCAAAAAAAATTCTATCCCTACAAATAAATATCTTTTGCATAGTGATAAAATAAATTAGTAATAAATAAATATAATATCTATAATTACAACAATTAACATTTCAATTTAGAACATGAATATTTATTAAAGATTTAATCTTTAATTATTTTTTCCCATAATCTTTCTAAATATTTGACATTGTACTGCCATAAATTATTTACTTTTAATGATTTCCTACAGATGATCAAATTCACAATATAAAACAGAGTAAAGCTGAATTATGTTTTTGTTTCTTAAAAAAAAAAAATTAAAATTTTTCAATGAGAAATTTATATACTTCTGTGCTAACACAAAAATTCATGACTTAATATGATAAAATATTTTAAGGCACTTAGGAATCAAGTACATTAATTAAACAACAGTTAGCAAATATAATAAGATGAGTAAATTAAATTTACAAAAATGGTACATTTATTTATAAGAATGTTTTAGATTAATGAAGAAAAAATAATATTTTTAGAATATTCCATACTTGAAAGTATAATAAAAATTTTACATAATAACAAAAACAATCTAAACTAAAAATCAAGTACTGAATAAAAAATTAGTTTTTCAAAATTAGAATTAAACTGCAATATATGCAAATAGAGCCTGTTGGAACAAAAATATTTTCAACATATAATCATCAAATCATAGCTTAATATAAAACTTTTAATAATGTAAATTTGCTTCATTTTTAATTTTGAGTACTAAAACAGGAATTATTTTTCTAATCTAATTTTTTGCAGCTCTTAAATTAAAATAAAATTCTATAACTATAAATGATACACATATTTGTTTATACTGAACTTAAGAAAACAAATGTATTAAAATTTTTTAATATGAAAGGTACTTATAGAATAGATTTGTAAACACCATACATTTTGAAGAAGATAATATATTTAATGCAGTGTTTAAAATGTTTCTTTACTTGAAAAGAATAAGTTTCAAAAGAGTAATTTAGCTCACATTTTAATCCTCTGGTTGAGCCACACGGAAACAGGCTGCAACTAAGATATAAATCAATATTTTATAAATAGAAGATAAATGAGTGATAATTTCATGATGTATCATGTTTGCATGTATTTGTTTGCCTAGAAATGAACAGTTTTCAATGAAATTCTGTAATTTGATTGACAAACTGTATAAATTTTTTTACTGATAAGATATCCTCCATAAAAGAGAACTTTTGCATAGTTCTTCCAGATTTCTTTAAATATCATTATTTCAGTTTTCATGAATAATTATATAACTTACAAATTCATAACACATTTTACATTTAAAAATTTGAATGTGGCTTAGATTAAATTAGTCTGGATTGTTAACACTTTACAGTATTTAAAATTCTAATTCAGTGTATAAATATATTATAACAATATTGAAAAACAATTGGCTATTTTTTCTTTTTTTAAAAATATAACACAATTAAATACAAGTGGCAAACAAGTTTTATGATTAAATGCACAAAGAACTTTAAATTGACATTGCTTAGGACTTGCTTAGTTATTAAAATTCGTCCAGCAATTTATCTTATTTTGGACAAATATATTTTTATAATACATTTTGAAACATGCAGCATAAGCAATATATATAAATGTTTTAATCACTGTTATATGCAGTACTTACTGTAGTCAATCTGTTGACTACTTCCATGGAATGCAAAGACAGTTCCATATTGACAAGAACAGTGAAGTAGCTGAAAAAAAATTGTACTAGGAAAAAAACAATACACAAATAATGTTTTATACAGTTCAAACATGATATTTTCTTAAATTGTTTTCATTTATTCCAATTAAAATATTTATCACTACTTTTATTTTCCACTTTATGGTCACATTTTGCCCCTGATGACAAATTCAATCAGGACTTGATTTAAAATGTATTCTAAATATCTGCTAACAGCTTTGCTCTAAGTGGAAGTGAAAAACCTATGATATTCAAAAGAAAATCAAAATGCAAATAATTCTGCTACTAGATTAGCTTTTATCTAGATTAGCTAAATACTGCTACTAGATTAGTTGTTAACAGGGTTCATACAGATTTCCAAGAAACAAATTCCAGGAGTTTTCTAAGAGTCAAATCAAAAATTTCCAGGAGGTATTTGAATTCAATTATTTAATTGATAAAAATTTATTTAACAAAATATGCATAAAATTATGTGTAAGCATCATTTTTCAAATATATTTGTAAATAATAGAAATAAATTATTGCAAAAATTAATATGTGGTGAACAATATAAATAATACTTCTAAGCCTCACAAGATGGCAGTACAAGCTGGATTTTCTCCTGTGAGCTTGGAGGCTGCGCATGTGCGAAGGCAGTTTTCTGACTGCGGAGAGAGAAGTAAAAATGCGCTCCTCTCAGTCACACAGATTGTAAAAGTCGCGGCTGTCGCTGTTGTTGAAGTTGAAAATAAAATCTTTTTTTTCTATCTTAGTCCATCGTAATTTTGGAGGCTACATAAACACACCAAAAATTTTTTTTTATTTAAGTTAGAATTATATTTAATGACTACTTTCAAAGCTTTCAATGCATTTGCAGGTATAATAGAATTTTTTTTAAATTTAAATAATCAATATTCTTTACATTACTGAATTATACTTTGTATAAAATAGTGGGTAATTTTAGAGTTTTTAAACATCTTCGTTAGATTTTGATCTTTTAATTTATTGAGTAATTTAAGATGTGTTCAATAATCTCTTTTCAAATAAATAAAATATTCAAAACAACGTAAATGTAACTATTAAATAAAGTTTCCAGGATGTTAAATTTTTTCCAATTGTTATTTAAAAAAAAGCAATTCTAAATTTTTCTTCTGTTTACTTTCAAAACATCTTTTAACGCCATACAACTTTACACCCAGCACAAACTATATGTTTTCTATTTCTTTAATAATTCAAATGATTTTCGCATTTCTTGGCTATTTATACGTACACAATATTGCTATTACAAAACACTTACTTTCCATCCCTAAAGCTTTTGCTTTTAATTCATTATTAATACTGAGTAATATTTGTTGCATGTCTGAAGCACTACAGGGATACATGTTTGATTTTGCAATTAATGTTAATTTATCAGTTCTTTCAACTTCCTCAGCAATTTCTATTGCAGATTTTTCACGTTAATATTTGTCCCCTTTCAAATGCTTCATTTTGATTTTCAGTTCATCAATTTTTTGCTTTCCTACTGTTATATAATTTATAATTTTGCCTGGCACAAGCAGTAAAAATTAAGGTCTTTGATAATAAACCCATTGTTGAAACCTCATATGTTTCAGACATGATCATCAATGATACACTTAGACACAATTGATTGTTTAAATTTTCTATCCTTAAATTTTTGTTTACAGAAAACTCACATTCAGTAGATGCTTCATTATTAGAGAGTATTAAAAACAAATTAACTACTTTCCATAAGTGACAATAATTTTGTCCACTTGAGAGTAAGTTAAAATAAAAAGTATCTATTCTATATTTAATAGAATCTAATTTGTCTTCGATACAATCTTGAAATCTTGCAGTCAGTTGTCATGATTTGAACTCTATAAAATTCAAATTTTTTTCTTTCTTACACACAAAAAAGCCAATCTTTGTATGGCTTTCCCTGAGTTAACTGGTCATTGAAAAGATACCTGATATATTAATTTATTTCAGCCTTTAGTTCAATGATAAACAAATTCATCCCTTTTCACTGTAATTATACACAATTTTCACCATGGAAGATAAAGAAAGTAAATTTTAACTTCAATATTCAGTGAATTTTATACAATATAAATGACAGAAACAAATACAAGAATAAGTTAAAATGGTGATTTTATTGGTGATTGCTAATTATACATACACATAAATGTAAATACAATATCTGGTACTGACTGAAATGGGTCACTTTGAAACTATTGTGGCTAAACTAGATCTTTATTTTAATTAACAGTTATGAATGCAATATAATATAGATCATGCTGCCATCTAGTGGTAACACTGAGAGCTAACATTCAATTCTGTTTTAGAAAAATTTCATTAAAAATTCTAAAATACTTAAAAATTTAAAGGAATTATAACATTTTTGAATAAAAATAAATGATTCAAAGTAATTAAGAATTACAGGAGTACTTTACAATTTTCAAGGAATCAAATCAAAATTCCAGGAGTTGTACAAACCCTGTGTTAAGTGAATTAAATAATAAAGAATATTATAAATAAAAGTTGAATTTTGATGTTACAAATAATTCATAAATTTTAGATAGTAAATGATTAAATGTAATTATTTCTTTTTAAAATTAAGTAACTTTTATATAATTTGAATCAAATAATGCAATATAACTCTTTATTTCTTCAAACATCAGTACTATTGCTCTTAAGAAATTTTATACAACTTTCTTAAAAAAAAGTAGAAGAGGATGTATATTAGTTTTTGACAATTTTAAAAATTTTTGTTTTCAATAAGTAACTTTTTTACAAAAAAATATTTAAATGTATATTTTTATTCTTAACGTATTTATAAATGAAACTCTAAAACGTATATAAAATTTAAGATATGATTTCTTTTCAAGAAGAGTTTTTATTATTTTTTCAAGAATCCTTATTTATAAAAAATATTCTATTATTTTCAGTTTAAAGACTTAAAGAACACTTTTCTCTATTTTTGCAATTAATTTCAATTTATTTTATATTAACTATTTTTAAACAATTTGGTATTGCTCCCTACAAGTCTTGGCTTTAATATTCATACATATCCTTAATAAAACCATGTTTTAATTAATAAAATATAATAGATTTATAATTCAAACTTATAAATCAGGTACAGGCAATTAGCATTATAAACCTTTAAAATAATAAATCATTTTAAACTTTTAATTATTTTCATAACAAAGGAAAAACTTACTCAGTTATTTGATTGGAAGACATCAACTTTATTAAAACATCAAATGCAATAGATGGGTTTGTTTCAACTAATTCAGGAAGCTAAATTTAAAAAATTTTCAGACTAAAGCATTTTATTACAAATGGAATGTTAAAATGTGTGTATATCAAACATATAATAACAAACATTACCTTAATTACTTTAAATTACATTTCAAAGTAAAAGTGTTCATTATTGAAATGTTAACAATTTATATTTTCTAGCATCATATATATATATATATATATATATATATACATATATATATATATATATATATATATATATATATATATATATATATATATATATATATATGAATGACAATATCAAATTCAAGAAATTGAACTAGAAGATTTTATATTTTACGATTAATTTAACAGTATCATAAAATTTCAATTTTGACTAAAACATTATAAAACCAAATCACACATGTTGGCTGCTATGAATGAGTATGAGAAAAGTAGAAATACAAGATACACCTCTTGTTGTTTAACAAAGGCTAGGCTAAAATTCAAAACCTACTTAAAAAAAGATCACATACTATTACAGTTTTTGTAAACAGTGATGATCCTATAACTCCATTGCATAGGATTATGTTAATTTTACATATATTATTCCTTATTCTCCCATCGATGGAAGTTAAAATTTATCATATTTTTGATGATACAATAATGCATAATTTACATAAAAATTGTATCCTCAAAGAGATAACAGAATTTTTTAAAAAGTTGCTAACATTTTCAATGTACAGGTAACCCTCCTATAACACGGTAGTTAGGTTCCTAGAAAATGCTGTGTTGTGTAAAATCGTGTTGTATGAGACCCAGAACTAGTACAGAAAGGGGGGTTACGTTCCAAAAACTTATTAAAAACAATTTTTTTAAATTTGACATAAACAACTTAATTTTTATTAAATAATAAATGTATATCCAACACAAAGTAAGAAAAAATATATTTTAATCTAACGCAACCCTAATTTAATGAATTTATTCGTCGTCACTGCTCAGTACAATCAACCGAGAACATTTTTTGGGTGGAACGATATCGCTTTCACTTTCAGAACTTTTTTTTCTATTTAAAGTTTTTGTTTTACCCTCTGAAAAAAATATGTAATCGAACTTTGCTGACTAGTTCTTACTAGGTCATTATAAATTTCGCGGTATGGAGTTAAACAGTTTTGAAGCTCCCTTTTGAATTTTCGACTTCTTTCAGTGGAAGGGTCTGTTTTCAAGAAAAATGACTTGAGATTTTCCGCTAAGCATAGGCCTTCTTGTAATTCTTTTAATGTTACATTCTTAACTGCACAATCTTAATCAGAGCTAGCGTCTTTAAAATTTATTTGATTTGCATCCAGGGATGCCATTTCCATCAAATCGGCTTCGTCAACTTCTTCTTCCACTAATAATTCTTGAATGTCTTCAGTTGCCATATCCACAAAACCTTTGCCTCTGATTGATTTAGCGACTTTTAATATGGCACCAATTTCGTTTTTTGATGTTTCACGCATGTTTTCTGTTTCAACTGAAGAGGGCCATATCTTCTTACAACACGCATTTAAGGTTGATGTTTTTATTTCTTTCAGCGACAAAGATATGATTTCGATACAGTTCTTGATTGAAAAGTTCTTCCAAGCTTCCATTACGCTAATTGATTCCGAATCGGTTGCGTCTAAAATCCATTGTAAGGATCTTCTTATATAATATGTTTTAAAGGTATAAATAATACCTTGATCCAATGGTTGGAGCAACGAAGTAGTGTTAGGTGGTAGGAACACTATTCTGACGTTGGGATGAGTCAAATCTTGTGGGTGGCATGGAGCGTTATCTAAAAGTAATAGCACCTTAAAGCTCAAATTTTTCTGCCTTAAATAACGCTCAACACTTGGCACAAAACAATTTGAAAACCAATCTTTAAATAAATTTCCTGTTACCTAAGCTTTTGGATTTGCTTTCCAGTATACCGGCAAAGTGTTTTTATTTATGTCTTTTAGCGCACGAGGATTCAAAGATCTATAAACTAGCAAGGGTTTTGTCATGAAGTCCCCCGATGCATTACTGCACAAAAGGAGCGTTAGATGATCTTTGGACACCTTAAATCCAGGTGCAGTTTTTTCTTTTTTCGAGATGAAGGTTTTACTGGGCAATTTTTTCCACCTAAGCCCAGTTTCCTCGGCATTGAAAACCTGGTCTGCTGTGTGTCCCTGCTCGGCCATAATGTTTTGAATTTTCTCTGGATACGTCCAAGGAGGCTTCATGATCAGCCGACGCAGACTCTCCTTGGATTCTTATGCTATGAATTGCAAAACGCTTTTTGAATTTTTCAAACCAACCTTTACTTGTCACAAAATCTGGGTTGGCAGTGCATTCTCCTTGTTCTTTAAGATAGTCATAAATTTTTAGTCCTTTTTGTTTTATGATATTGCCATCTAATGGAATTCTTTTTTGGTAACAATCCTCAATCCAAATGCTGAGTGCTTTTTCCATTTTTTCAATTATTGGCGCTCTAGGGCGAGCTGAACAATTTGCGGATATCGAAGATCCTGCGGCAACTGCACTTCTGATTTCTTTTTCATTTTTCTTGATGGTCCTAACTGTTGCTTCATTCAAATTAAGGCTTTTCCCAATGTGAACATGTTTCCGCCGACCGATAACAAGCTCTAACATTGGAACAAAACCGTGTTATAGGAATTTTCCCGCAATTTACGAATCGTGTTATAGCGAAACCGTGTTATAAGAGGGTTACCTGTATTAAAAAATGGATGATTAATATTTTTGTACTTGTAAAAATTTAATTTGATAATTTAATTTGGAGTTCCAATAGGCTAATACAAAGGACAAATAATCAACAAGACATACAAGACAAAAGCAAAGAAAATTTCAGAACTACATACTTTAAATTTTTTATAACGAATATGTATAATAAATTAAATTTCATGAATATTCTCTTTTGATGGCTTTAAAATGATACCATTAATTTTAGTTTACATAGAGAAACATTAGGTAGCTATGGGGTTTATACAAGGTCCAGTTATTAATTTCTAGGATTGTCATAACTGTAGTAGAACGAAAAGCTGGAAGATGGCGTTAATGATTGCATATTGAAGAGAGTTTTCTTGCGAATGTGCAGTGCAATTAGCACCATTTTGAAGTAAGTGGCTCTTGTGAAAAGGCACATTAATATGTAGCTCTTAAATTTCTGTTGTCGAAATGAAAATGGAGCAAAGATTTAATATTAAATTTTGCTTCAAATTGGGCAAGACAATTGTGGAAACCTACAAAATGTTAAAACAAGTTTACGGTGAGGAAGCATTATCCCACTCAAGAACTTTTTAATGGTTTAAATGCTTTTGGGGAGAGTGCAAAAGCGTGGAAGATTATCAACATACAGGCCAGCCGCAATTCATATGAAGGGCAGAGGCAAGCAAAAAAGTTCGTGATATGGCGATATGTGATTATCGGTTGACTATTCAAGTACTCGAGAGTACAAAGAGATGGTTCGGCAAATTTTGAAGCAAGACGAAGGTAAACGCAAGATTTGTTCCTCACCATTTAAGAGACGAACAAAAGCAATTGAGACTAGACGCATGAGGGGAACTTATCGGCAATGCTGATACTGACCCTGCATTCTTGGATAGGATAGTCACAAGAGACAAGTCTTGGTGTTATCAATATGACCCTGAAACCAAGTGTGTAAGCTTCGAATAGCTATCTCTAAGTTTACCAAGGCTATAAATAAATAAATAAATAAAATAAATAAATAAAAATAAAAATGAAAAAAAAATCGATTTGATAAGTGCAAATTTAATGTCATGTTAATCACTTTCTTCGATTGCAACAGACTTGTGCATCATTTCTTCCTCTTAACATAACTATCAATGGATAGTTCTACACAGAAGTTCTTGACTTCAAAAACGAATTTGTAGATCATTTTCAACAAAATAGCAGCTGGCTGCTGCTACATGACAATGCCCGCCCACACATTGCATTCCCAATGAGGCCATTCTTAGCCCAGCATGGTGTTGAGATACTGCATCCACCACACTCTCTAAACTTAGCAGACACAGACATTTTCCTGTTCCCTAGGCTGTAAAATTTGCTAAAGGGAACAAGATGTCAGGATATAGAAGCCACCAAGAAAACTATAATGTCACTATTAAAGAGCATTCCAAAAGAGAACTTCTTTCCAAAATTTGTACAGTCAAGCAGGCACGCATTACAGCTGATGGGGATTGCTTCGAATCATATTAAATGGCTATGTATTTAACTTTTTTCCTTCTCAGTTATTTCACGAGTCCTGTAAATTAATAGCCATACCTTGTAGTTATTACACCATAGAGGTAAGCAACACTGTTTCTTTTTTGAGAAGTCTTCCCTTCTTTTTCAGAATTTTTTATTGCATGCTTCAGAAAAGATCGAAACACACATTTAGATCATTCTACATAAAAGATGTAATAATTTAATTTTTTTCCATTTTTATCAATCTAGGATGCAATTTCTCAGGACAATACAAAAAAAGTTTCAACTAGCAAAAGAAATCTACATTCATGATTTTTATCTAATGAATTAAAAATATTTAATAGCTAATATATTTTTTGCTTTTAATTACTGGAATATTAATAACTTATACTTTTTCTAGCATCATAGACAATCAGACAGCATTTAAAGGCAATTTCTAAAAAATTAAAATGTAACCAATGAATTCAGAATATTTGCATCACACAATCATTGGATAACAAAACTAATCAATATTGGTTGCTTGTAGCCCTTTCATTTTGGATTTTAATGTTTGTTACAACCACAATTGATTTTTAAATTAAAATTCTAAATATTGAGGGCTTCTTTGATTTAGTAATTAATTCATTGTTTTCAAAAAAGAGAATACAGAATCATCAAACTATAAATTACTACAAAAATTCATACATAACTCTATTTAAGAATGTGATAAATACTAAACTTTCATAAACCTGAATCCAAATATTAGAGTAAAATAATATTTTGTGCTTAATCTAAAAGTGATATAAATGAATATCTTAGGTAAATTCTCTTAGAAAAAAAAAGTAAATTTTCTTAGAAAATTAAAGGAAACAACTCTTGTTTTACCCTTTCCCTTATTAAAATTTTGGTAAACATGGTATTGGATATATTTTGATTTTAGAAACATGCATTTTTCTTGTAAACTGTAGGTATCATTATCTAACAAAGCTAAATAAATTGCTAATTCTCTAAACTAAACTGTTTCTCTGTTTGGTTTATCTCACAATAATTTTTTTGCAAAAGAAAGAGAACTAGACTGGGACCTACAGTTTAAACTGAATTTCACACCACATAGTCTAACCATAACACTAATAATTTGGCTATTAGCTCTGTAAACTGTCCCTTTGTTAAGATCAAATTAATTAACATTATTTGCAATTAAAACTTTGAATTTAACAATTAAAGAACATTTTCTTTATATTTTTCAGGGTTGTTAGAAACAATGAGAGAAACACTTGAATTATATTAAGATAATATAAATCATAAGCAGCATTTTTTAAAATGTTAATTTGATAACTGAAAATATACTAAAATTGATTTAATTGTATAACAGAAAAAAAATTCAATTCATTTAAAAATTTCCCAATTTAAAGCAGAGAGATAGAACTGTTATTTTCTGATATTTGTACACATTTACTGCCGACTGAACTTCACAGAAAAAAATTACAAATTAATCTTTAAGAATTATAAAAAATTTGTAATTTTCTTGATACAATATAAAGTTTTAATTGTTCACATATTCATTTAAAAATTGAGACAAAGATAGTATAAAATAGGATTTAAAAGAACACAAGCCTCATCGTACTACCCTAGACAAATTTCTTTAACTATAAAATTACCAAGCAGTAACTATTAAATTACAAAACTTACCTTTGACGGCGTGAGCCCAACATGGTATACTAATTTTGGATCAGTTTCTAATTCTGCCAATAATTGTTGCTGCTGCTGTATAGTTAAAGGTGTCTTAAAGGCTTTTGTCATTAATCGTCTTGCTTCCACACCAGCAGTATTGCTAACACACATTGACAAATCCCAGTCTACTTTAAATTCAGCTGAATTAGTGAGATTCATCCAAACAAGCTATATAAAAACATCTAAATTTAACTTGCAAACTTTATTACAACATAAAAAATAACATTTAAATTATTTTCAGCATTAGAAAAAATCTAATTAAAAAATGACAAATATGTTGAAGCTTTTTTAATAGTAAAATAATATATTAAAGAAATAGGAAATGAAGAATATATTATAAGATTTTTATTCAATTGAATTATTTATAATAGCTGGTTACAAAAACAATAAGCTAAATTCAGTTTATTTAGTTTAAAATGTTTCAAGCTTGCTTTCTTATTCGGAAAATAACAATCTTACATAAATAATAGAAATGGCACATGCAAAGAAAAATATTTCACAATATGTACAAAAATGTTTTGTTATGAATAACTAATTTTATTCAAGAAATTTTTGGTAACAAGATTTTAATTTAGTAACTTTAACAAGTGAAATATTATAATATTAAAAAAATCAGAATATTTATAGAATATAAAGAGCAATAATAGAACTATTCATTCCATGCAGTGAATGAAAATAAATAAAAAATATACTTTTGAAATAGATTTATAAAAATATTTCCTAAAACTCACAACACAAAGAGTTGTTGCATGATACTGATAAAAATTAATATTAAAAAATTGCTGAAAGCATGTACCTCATCATCAAAAGGGTGAAGAGGAGGAGCAAGTCTTATACATTCTGGTTTATAGCATGATTGTACTGGAGCTTCAGGACCACATAGTAAAGCCTCTCTGGTACTCTTTATAACTGAAGAATCGATATTTTCACTAGAAAAAACAACCCTGACTTAACATGGAACTTTGAGTAATAAAATTAAAATGCAATCATAAATAATCTTGTAAACATAAATAATAAACCAAATTTTAATTTTATAAAAGAAATAACTTAAAACTTCTTTTTATAAGTAAGAAAAATATAAATTCACCAGAAATATTAAAGGAAGACTGCTCTAAAATTTTTTAAATCCTATACTTTATTACAAGGTAATAATAGATTTTATGCAATTCATTATTACAGTAGGCAAGAAATTTTAAAGTGAACGGTTAAAAAAAAAAAAAAAATGCAATGCAGACTTTTAATTATGCTCTTTTACAGTATCAAATACCAAATATTTTTAAGTGATAAAAAACTATTGGAAGTGGTTATAATATATTAATATTGCAAGATAGTAATTGATCTACAATTGTCTCACTTTTCTCCACTATGAATACTTAATTCCTCAATTACTGGTAAAAGAGTAAATTTGGAAACAGCAAGTGAACATTGCTGTATGACAACAGGTAGAAATACATTTAAAATATCAAAGATTTTTATTTGGTTAAAGTCATAATGTAAATATTTAAAATTTGCAAATTTGCTGATACTATTAATAATTTTTCTATATAAAATTTGAAGAGAATTTAGTTTCTGCTCAGTATATTTCTTGTATTTAAATTTGTACTTCAGAAATTGATTATATTAACAGTAACTGGATGTTAACTGATTAAAACTGAGCACAAAAAACTGAAAAATATTCTAAGTACACAATAATTTGTTTTGTCAAAGAAAATTATCAAATGTATGATTTTTTATGAATCACAGACATTAATGAGAACAAAATATTTTCAGATATATATGCAAAATAAAAAACTAGAGAAAAATCAAATATACATACATTGGCTTATCATCTGGTAATGGAGAAACTACTGGAATACCACATTTACTAGTCTGTGACATTTCAGAATGGCGCTCAGCTAATGCTACTTGAAGACCACTAACATCAAATGACTAAAATGGAAACAAATAATAAAAAATTAATTAAAAAGTTAATTTTTCAGAAATTGCAAATTCCTTACTAAATTTCAAATATTCAAGTTGTATCAAGTACATAAATCAGTTGTGCATTTACAAGATCTACTGAATAGATAAAAAATATTTGTAAGAAAGATAATTATTACATTAGATTTTTCCTCTAAATATTCAATTTTCTTACATTAATTATTTAAATACTGCACACAATTAATGTGTATTTTTAAAGTTATATTCTTCCAATTTATAGTACAAATAATACATGCATAAGGAGAAATTCTCTTTAAATAAAATACTTAAATAAAACTATGATGATTAAATTAAACAAAAGTTAAAAATTTAAGTTCAATATTTTAAATCAAACACAATTTATTTTAAGAAAAGTGTTAGCAAAGCATTATTGTTTAATCTTGAACAATTTCAACATCAACAAGTAAATGAAAAAAATGTGGAATGTAACATTGTGAAACGTTTTAAAGAAAGAAATATTCTGCAATTTACTTTTCTGATAAATTTAATGATTATAACTACATAGATACTACCATGGAATATCTCACAATATCAATGTCAAATCATTTAAATACCAGCAAATCAATGTATAAAATATGAGTACAGATGTTGTGAAACTCTTTAAAGAAGGAAAACTTCAGCAATTTAATATCCTCAAAAATTTACAATATTAGAAAATTGTAGAAATGTTAGAGTATTGTGCAATACTTCAAAGATAAACATATTCTAACATATTCTACAATGTACTACCCTAATGAATTACTGACTATTAATAGATTGATTAGAGGAAAAATTTCACAAAATAATGTCAAATAATTTATAAAATAAAAAATGAAACTAATAAAATATGAGGAAAGAAAATTGCAGAATATTTCAAAGATCAAAGCATTCTGCAATTTACTATCCTCAAAAATTTAATGACTATTAATATATTGATAATATGCATAAGTTCACAACGTTAGAAAGTTTATTATCAAAAACAATTCATGTCATAAAAAGGGTTATCAAAACATTCTTCTTTACTCTTACACAATTTCTACAACCACAAGTATATGAATAAAATGTGGGTTCTAGTATTATGCAATACTTCAAAGAACTACCCTTATGACTCAATGTCTAGTAATAGATTGATTCTGTGAAAAATCTTACCAAATTCATGTTGCCTAATTTATTTAATAAAAAAGAAACTAATGAAATATTAAGATGGAAATTGTGATATATTTCAAAGATTAAAGTATTCTGCAATTTACTATTCTCAAATATTTAATGACTGTTAATATATTGATAACAAGCAAAAATTCACAATGTTAGAAAGTCTACTATCAAACACAATTCAAGTTATGAAAAGGGTTAGTGAAACATTCTTCTTTACTCTTGCACAATTTCTACTCCCACAAGTCAATGAATAAAATGTAGGTTCTAGTATTGTGCAATACTTCAAAGAACTTCCCTTATGACTAAATGATTATTAATAAATTGATTCCGTGAAAAATCTTACAAAATTAATGATTAATAATTTATTTAATAATAAAAAACTAATGAAATATGAGAGGAAATTGTGAAATATTTCAAAGATGCAATCATTCTGCAAATTACTATCTTCAACTATTAAATGATTATTAATACATTGATAACGTGCATTTGTGCTAAATGTTAGAAAGTCTACTATCAAACACAATTAATGTTATGAATAGTCTATTCATAGAATCAAAAGATTCTATGAATAGACTATTAATAGATTGATTCCATGAAAAATCTTACAAAATTAATTTTGCATAATTTATATAAAAAAAAGAAATTTATAAAATATGAAAATGAAAATTGTGGCATATTTCAAAAATCAAAGCATTCTGCAATTTACTATCCTCAAAAATGTAATGACTATTAATATATAGATAATATGCAGAAGTTCACAATGTTAGAAAGTCTACTATCAAACACAATTCATGTTATGAAAAGGGTTAGCGATACATTCTTCTTTACTCTTGCACAATTTCTACACCCACAAGTCAATGAATAAAATGTGGGTTCTAGTATTGTGCAATACTTCAATGATAAAAACTTTCCACAATTTACTATTCTGGAAAATTTAATGACTATTAATAGAACGATTTTTGGAGATTTCCCAGAGTGTGAAAGTAAAACAATTAAAATTTATCATATGTAAATAAAGAAACAAAAAAGAATCAATCGATTGAATTACGAGTTTTATTATACTGCAATATTTCAAAAAGGTTAATATTCAGCAAATACATACGATGGTAAATTTAATAAATATTAATAGATTGAAAATGTGTGAACACTTATATTGTTAGAAAGTCTACTATCAAACAAACTCCACATTATGAAAAGGGTTAGCGAAACATTCTTTTTTACTCTTGCACAATTTCTACACCCACAAGTCAATGAATAAAATGTAGGTTCTAGTATTGTGCACTACTTTCAAGAACTACCCTTATGACTCAATATCTAGTAATAGATTGATTCTGTGAAAAATCTTACCAAATTCATGTTGCCTAATTTATTTAATAAAAAAGAAACTAATGAAATATTAAGACGGAAATTGTGATGTATTTCAAAGATTAAAGTATTCTGCAATTTACTATTCTCAAATATTTAATGAGTGTTAATATATAGATAACATGCCAAAATTCACAATGTTAGAAAGTCTACTATCAAACACAATTCATGTTATGAAAAGGGTTAGCGATACATTCTTCTTTACTCTTGCACAATTTCTACACCCGCAAGTCAATGAATAAAATGTGGGTTCTAGTATTGTGCAATACTTCAGAGAATACCCCTTATGAGTCAATGATTATTAAAATATTGATTCCGTGAAATATCTTACAAAATTAATGTTTCACAATTTATTTAATAAAAAAGAAACTAATGAAATATGAAGAGGGTAATTGTGAAATATTTTAAAAATGCAATCATTCTGCAAATTACTATCTTCAACTATTTAATGATTATTAATATATTGATAACATGCATTTGTGACAATGTTAAAAAGTCTACTATCAAACACAACTAATGTTATGAATAGACTATAAAAAGATTCTATGAATGGACTATTAATAGATTATAAATATGAAAAAATTCCGTGAAAAATGTTACAAAATTAATGTTGCGTAATTTATATAAAAAAAAGAAATTTATAAAATATAAAAATGAAAATTGTGCATATTTCAAAAATCAAAGCATTTTGCAATTTACTATCCTCAAAAATGTAATGACTATTAATATATAGATAATATGCAGAAGTTCACAATGTTAGAAAGTCTACTATCAAACACAATTCATGTTATGAAAAGGGTTAGCGATACATTCTTCTTTACTCTTGCACAATTTCTACACCCGCAAGTCAATGAATAAAATGTGGGTTCTAGTATTGTGCAATACTTCAGAGAATACCCCTTATGAGTCAATGATTATTAAAATATTGATTCCGTGAAATATCTTACAAAATTAATGTTTCACAATTTATTTAATAAAAAAGAAACTAATGAAATATGAAGAGGGTAATTGTGAAATATTTTAAAAATGCAATCATTCTGCAAATTACTATCTTCAACTATTTAATGATTATTAATATATTGATAACATGCATTTGTGACAATGTTAAAAAGTCTACTATCAAACACAATTAATGTTATGAATAGACTATAAAAAGATTCTATGAATAGACTATTAATAGATTATAAATATGAAAAAATTCTGTGAAAAATGTTACAAAATTAATGTTGCGTAATTTATATAAAAAAAAGAAATTTATAAAATATAAAAATGGAAATTGTGCATATTTCAAAAATCAAAGCATTTTGCAATTTACTATCCTCAAAAATGTAATGACTATTAATATATAGATAATATGCAGAAGTTCACAATGTTAGAAAGTCTACTATCAAACACAATTCATGTTATGAAAAGGGTTAGCGATACATTCTTCTTTACTCTTGCACAATTTCTACACCCACAAGTCAATGAATAAAATGTGGGTTCTAGTATTGTGCAATACTTCAGAGAATACCCCTTATGAGTCAATGATTATTAAAATATTGATTCCGTGAAATATCTTACAAAATTAATGTTTCACAATTTATTTAATAAAAAAGAAACTAATGAAATATGAAGAGGGTAATTGTGAAATATTTTAAAAATGCAATCATTCTGCAAATTACTATCTTCAACTATTTAATGATTATTAATATATTGATAACATGCATTTGTGACAATGTTAAAAAGTCTACTATCAAACACAATTAATGTTATGAATAGACTATAAAAAGATTCTATGAATAGACTATTAATAGATTATAAATATGAAAAAATTCTGTGAAAAATGTTACAAAATTAATGTTGCGTAATTTATATAAAAAAAAGAAATTTATAAAATATAAAAATGGAAATTGTGCATATTTCAAAAATCAAAGCATTTTGCAATTTACTATCCTCAAAAATGTAATGACTATTAATATATAGATAATATGCAGAAGTTCACAATGTTAGAAAGTCTACTATCAAACACAATTCATGTTATGAAAAGGGTTAGCGATACATTCTTCTTTACTCTTGCACAATTTCTACACCCACAAGTCAATGAATAAAATGTGGGTTCTAGTATTGTGCAATACTTCAAAGAACTACACTTATGATTCAATGACTAGTATGATTGATTCTGTGAAAAATCTTTCCAAATTCATGTTGCCAAATTTATTTAATAAAAAAGAAATTAATGAAACATGAAGACGGAAACTGTGATATATTTCAAAGATCAAAGTATTCTGTAATTTACCATTCTCAAATATTTAATGACTGTTAATATATTGATAAGAAGCAAAAATTCACTATGTTAGAAAGTCTACTATCAAACACAATTCATGTTATGAAAAGAGTTAGTGAAACATTCTTCTTTACTCTTGCACAATTTCTACTCCCACAAGTCAATGAATAAAATTAGGTTCTAATATTGTGCAATAATTCAAAGATGGTTATATTCTACAATGTACTACTCAAATGATTTAATCACTATTAATAGATTGATTCAGTGAAAAATCTTAAAAAAGTTAATGTTGCATAATTTAAATAATAAAAAAGAAACTAATGAAATATGAAGTTGGAAATGTAAAAATATTGCAAAGATCAGAGTATTCTGTAATTTACTATTCTCAAATATTTAATGACTGTTAATATATTGATAACAAGCAAAAATTCACTATGTTAGAAAGTCTACTGTCAAACACAATTCATGTTATGAAAAGGGTTAGCGATACATTCTTCTTTACTCTTGCACAATTTCTACACCCACAAGTCAATGAATAAAATGTGGGTTCTAGTATTGTGCAATACTTCAGAGAATACATGACTCAATGATTATTAAAAGATTGATTCCGTGAAAAATCTAACAAAATTAATGTTTCACAGTTTATTTAATAAAAAAGAAACTAATGAAATATGAAGAGGGAAATTGTGAAATATTTCAAAGATGCAATCATTCTGCAAATTACTATCTTCAACTATTTAATGATTATTAATATATTGATAACATGCATTTGTGACAATGTTAAAAAGTCTACTATCAAACACAATTAATGTTATGAATAGACTATAAAAAGATTCTATGAATAGACTATTAATAGATTATAAATATGAAAAAATTCTGTGAAAAATGTTACAAAATTAATGTTGCGTAATTTATATAAAAAAAAAGAAATTTATAAAATATAAAAATGAAAATTGTGCATATTTCAAAAATCAAAGCATTTTGCAATTTACTATCCTCAAAAATGTAATGACTATTAATATATAGATAATATGCAGAAGTTCACAATGTTAGAAAGTCTACTATCAAACACAATTCATGTTATGAAAAGGGTTAGCGATACATTCTTCTTTACTCTTGCACATTTTCTACACCCACAAGTCAATAAATAAAATGTAGGTTCTAGTATTGTGCACTAGTTCTAAGAACTACCCGTATGACTCAATATCTAGTAATAGATTGATTCTATGAAAAATCTTACCAAATTCATGTTGCCTAATTTATTTAATAAAAAAGAAACTAATGAAATATTAAGACGGAAATTGTGATATATTTCAAAGATTAAAGTATTCTGCAATTTACTATTCTCAAATATTTAGATTTAAAATTAGGGTGGTCCAAAAGAACCTAGCACTGCGACCATAGGTCTATTGTACTATACCCCTCAGAAAGCCCTATTTGAAGAGACCAGTGGCTGAAGCAAAGTTCAGCAGACATTTTACAGGAATTTCCTGTAACATCTTAGGTTCAATCAAGTGCTGACCCAGGTATTCAAATCTATGTGCAGAAAAGGTTTCACATTCAAATAAGATGTGTATTGAAGTTTCTTCCATATAATGACAACCTCTACAAGTGGGATCATCTGAAACTCCCATTATCGTGAGATGTCTATTAAGGTGGCAGTGTCCTGTAAGTAGTCCCACTGCTTTCCTTAGACTGTCTCTATTGAGCTTTAATAATTCTTGTTGCCTTTTGCTAGGGCACGTGCTATTTAATAGCCTTGCTTGTCTTTGATCATTGGCATTGTGCCAATTCATAAACTGTTGTTTTCTGAAGAGATCAAAGACATTCTTTCTGATCAATTCTTTTGAAATACCTAGCACTGGTTCAGGACCAAAAAAGTCAGTTGTTGATCCAATCCTTGCTAGCTCATCAGCTAATTCATTGTCAGGAACACCAGAGTGCCCAGGCACCCACATTAAAGTGGTGGGGTTATTATTAGCTAATTTACACAGGGTGATATAACATTCCCAGACAAGAACAGAAGTTATAGTAGACTTCTGTAGAGCTAGTAATGCAGCTTGACTGTCAGAGCAGATGATTATTCTTTTACGAGAATAGTTTCTGTCCAAGCATATTCTACTGCACATAAGAATGGCAAAGACTTCTGCTTGAAATACAGTTGTATATTTACCCAAAGGGAATGATAACTTAGTGCCATCAGCTGGACAACAAATACCAGCCCCAGTATTGGAATTCATTTTTGAGCCATCAGTATACCAGTAAATACAGCTATCACTGATAACAACATTATTCCAGTCTTCTCTCAAGGGAAATTTGATTGTGTAAGACTTATCAAAAGCATGCTTAACAATCGTGTAATCAGTAGGCATACTTATAAAAGGATGACTAGTTACGTCAGCATTGAGGTTTCCCCATGATAAAAATCTAGAGTATTCCTTCCACCGACCTGTATTTTTAAGCCTCTTCATGCTAAGTATTGCTTCTGCTTCAATACGCATATAAAGAGGATGCATACCAAGCAGAAGCTCCAGTGTAGATGTGGGAGTTGTACGAATACACCCAGAGATAGCTACACAAAGCATCCTTTGAAATTTTGTTAATTCTGCTTTGGCAGTTTCGTTTCTGATTTTAAACCACCAGACCACTGAACCATAGGTAATGATGGGACTAATAATCATAGTGTAAATCCAATGAATAACTTTGGGATTTAGGCCCCAGGTTTTTCCAAATGCATTTCTACAGGACCAGAAAGCTTTTTTGCTCTTTCAATACAAAAGTTGAAGTGCTTGTTCCAACTTAAGTTCATGTCAAAAAATACTCCTAAGAATTTAACTTCTTTGGAGCAAGTTAATTCTTGACCAAAAAAAGTTATCTTTTTCAGATTAAGATTCTTTTTCTTTGTGAAGGCTACCATAGTGGTTTTTTGAGGATTTACAGAAAGGCCTTCTTTTTTACACCAAGTCTCAACTTGTTTGAGGGTGCTGGACATGATGCTGGAGATTGTTTCACCAAACTTACCCCTGACGATTATAACTAAATCATCTGCATATCCAATGGTGGTTATGCCTGGTTTTTTTAACACCTCTAGAAGGGAGTCTACAACATAACACCATAAGATGGGTGAAAGAACCCCTCCCTGTGGACAACCAGCTTTGGCTTGGATCATCATGTTTTCACCTAAAAATGAGGCAGTGACAAATCTGTTATTGAGCAGATTTTCTATCCAAGAACAGATTGTGTCATTAACTCCCTTTCTAGCAAGAGATTGTAAAATGGTTTCAATGGGTACCTTATCAAAGGCACCTTCTATATCTAAGAAAACAGCTAAAGCAAGTTCCTTAGCCTTAAAGTTCTTTACCAAAATGAAGGATAGGTTGTAGATCGCACTATCAGTGGATCTACCAGGTTGATATGCATATTGAGAGTCAGAAAGTGGTTTTTCCACTAAGTAAACTTCTCTAATATATCTGTCTATCAGCTTTTCAATTGCCTTTAGAAGAAAGGATGTTAAGCTGATAGGTCTAAAAGATTTAGCATCATAGTAATTATCTTTCCCTATTTTAGGAATAAAAATAACTTTTGTATGCCTCCAGGCAATAGGTATTCTCAAATATTTAATGAGTGTTAATATATTGATAACATGCCAAAATTCACAATGTTAGAAAGTCTACTAACAAACACAATTCATGTTATGAAAAGGGTTAGCGATACATTCTTCTTTACTCTTGCACAATTTCTACACCCACAAGTCAATGAATAAAATGTGGGTTCTAGTATTGTGCAATACTTCAGAGAATACCCCTTATGACTCAATGATTATTAAAAGATTGATTCCGTGTAAAATCTAACAAAATTAATGTTTCACAGTTTAATTAATAAAAAAGAAACTAATGAAATATGAAGAGGGAAATTGTGAAATATTTCAAAGATGCAATCATTCTGCAAATTACTATCTTCAACTATTTAATGATTATTAATATATTGATAACATGCATTTGTGACAATGTTAAAAAGTCTACTATCAAACACAATTAATGTTATGAATAGACTATAAACAGATTCTATGAATAGACTATTAATAGATTATAAATATGAAAAAATTCCGTGAAAAATGTTACAAAATTAATGTTGTGTAATTTACATAAAAAAAAAGAAATTTATAAAATATGAAAATGAAAATTGTGTCATATTTCAAAAATCAAAGCATTCTGCAATTTACTATCCTCAAAAATGTAATGACTATTAATATATAGATAATATGCAGAAGTTCACAATGTTAGAAAGTCTACTATCAAACACAATTCATGTTATGAAAAGGGTTAGCGATACATTCTTCTTTACTCTTGCACAATTTCTACACCCACAAGTCAATGAATAAAATGTAGGTTCTAGTATTGTGCAATACTTCAAAGAACAACACTTATTATTCAATGACTAGTATGATTGATTCTGTGAAAAATCTTTCCAAATTCATGTTGCCAAATTTATTTAATAAAAAAGAAATTAATGAAACATGAAGACGGAAACTGTGATATATTTCAAAGATCAAAGTATTCTGTAATTTACCATTCTCAATTATTTAATGACTGTTAATATATTGATAAGAAGCAAAAATTCACTATGTTAGAAAGTCTACTATCAAACACAATTCATGTTATGAAAAGAGTTAGTGAAACATTCTTCTTTACTCTTGCACAATTTCTACTCCCACAAGTCAATGAATAAAATTAGGTTCTAATATTGTGCAATAATTCAAAGATGGTTATATTCTACAATGTACTACTCAAATGATTTAATCACTATTAATAGATTGATTCTGTGAAAAATCTTTCCAAATTCATGTTGCCAAATTTATTTAATAAAAAAGAAATTAATGAAACATGAAGACGGAAACTGTGATATATTTCAAAGATCAAAGTATTCTGTAATTTACCATTCTCAAATATTTAATGACTGTTAATATATTGATAACATGCTAAAATTCACTATGTTAGAAAGTCTACTATCAAACACAATTCATGTTATGAAAAGGGTTAGCGATACATTCTTCTTTACTCTTGCACAATTTCTACACCCACAAGTCAATGAATAAAATGTGGGTTCTAGTATTGTGCAATACTTCAAAGAACTTCCCTTATGACTAAATGATTATTAATAAGATTGATTCCGTGAAAAATCTTACAAAATTAATGATTAATAATTTATTTAATAAAAAAGAAACTAATGAAATATGAAGAGGGAAATTGTGAAATATTTCAAAGATGCAATCATTCTGCAAATTACTATCTTCAACTATTTAATGATTATTAATATATTGATAACATGCATTTGTGCACAATGTTAGAAAGTCTAATATCAAACACAATTAATGTTATGAATAGACTATAAACAGATTCAATGAATAGGCTATTAATAGATTATAAATATGAAAAAATTCCGTGAAAAATGTTACAAAATTAATGTTGTGTAATTTACATAAAAAAAAGAAATTTATAAAATATGAAAATGAAAATTGTGTCATATTTCAAAAATCAAAGCATTCTGCAATTTACTATCCTCAAAAATGTAATGACTATTAATATATAGATAATATGCAGAAGTTCACAATGTTAGAAAGTCTACTATCAAACACAATTCATGTTATGAAAAGGGTTAGCGATACATTCTTCTTTACTCTTGCACAATTTCTACACCCACAAGTCAATGAATAAAATGTGGGTTCTAGTATTGTGCAATACTTCAAAGAACTACACTTATGATTCAATGACTAGTATGATTGATTCTGTGAAAAATCTTTCCAAATTCATGTTGCCAAATTTATTTAATAAAAAAGAAACTAATGAAACATGAAGACGGAAACTGTGATATATTTCAAAGATCAAAGTATTCTGTAATTTACCATTCTCAAATATTTAATGACTGTTAATATATTGATAACATGCTAAAATTCACTATGTTAGAAAGTCTACTATCAAACACAATTCATGTTATGAAAAGGGTTAGCGATACATTCTTCTTTACTCTTGCACAATTTCTACACCCACAAGTCAATGAATAAAAAGTGGGTTCTAGTATTGTGCAATACTTCAGAGAATACCCCTTATGAGTCAATGATTATTAAAATATTGATTCTGTGAAAAATCTTACAAAATTAATGTTTCACAGTTTATTTAATAAAAAAGAAACTAATGAAATATGAAGAGGGAAATTGTGAAATATTTCAAAGATGCAATCATTCTGCAAATTACTATCTTCAACTATTTAATGATTATTAATATATTGATAACATGCATTTGTGCACAATGTTAGAAAGTCTAATATCAAACACAATTAATGTTATGAATAGACTATAAACAGATTCAATGAATAGGCTATTAATAGATTATAAATATGAAAAAATTCCGTGAAAAATGTTACAAAATTAATGTTGTGTAATTTACATAAAAAAAAGAAATTTATAAAATATGAAAATGAAAATTGTGTCATATTTCAAAAATCAAAGCATTCTGCAATTTACTATCCTCAAAAATGTAATGACTATTAATATATAGATAATATGCAGAAGTTCACAATGTTAGAAAGTCTACTATCAAACACAATTCATGTTATGAAAAGGGTTAGCGATACATTCTTCTTTACTCTTGCACAATTTCTACACCCACAAGTCAATGAATAAAATGTAGGTTCTAGTATTGTGCACTAGTTCTAAGAACTACCCGTATGACTCAATATCTAGTAATAGATTGATTCTGTGAAAAATCTTACCAAATTCATGTTGCCTAATTTATTTAATAAAAAAGAAACTAATGAAATATTAAGACGGAAATTGTGATGTATTTCAAAGATTAAAGTATTCTGCAATTTACTATTCTCAAATATTTAGATTTAAAATTAGGTTGGTCCAAAAGAACCTAGCACTGCGACCATAGGTCTATTGTACTATACCCCTCAGAAAGCCCTATTTGAAGAGACCAGTGGCTGAAGCAAAGTTCAGCAGACATTTTACAGGAATTTCCTGTAACATCTTAGGTTTAATCAAGTGCTGACCCAGGTATTCAAATCTATGTGCAGAAAAGGTTTCACATTCACATAAGATGTGTATTGAAGTTTCTTCCATATAATGACAACCTCTACAAGTGGGATCATCTGAAACTCCCATTATCGTGAGATGTCTTTTAAGGTGGCAGTGTCCTGTAAGTAGTCCCACTGCTTTCCTTAGACTGTCTCTATTGAGCTTTAATAATTCTTGTTGCCTTTTGCTAGGGCACGTGCTATTTAATAGCCTTGCTTGTCTTTGATCATTGGCATTGTGCCAATTCATAAACTGTTGTTTTCTGAAGAGATCAAAGACATTCTTTCTGATCAATTCTTTTGAAATACCTAGCACTGGTTCAGGACCAAAAAAGTCAGTTGTTGATCCAATCCTTGCTAGCTCATCAGCTAATTCATTGTCAGGAACACCAGAGTGCCCAGGCACCCACATTAAAGTGGTGGGGTTATTATTAGCTAATTTACACAGGGTGATATAACATTCCCAGACAAGAACAGAAGTTATAGTAGACTTCTGTAGAGCTAGTAATGCAGCTTGACTGTCAGAGCAGATGATTATTCTTTTACGAGAATAGTTTCTGTCCAAGCATATTCTACTGCACATAAGAATGGCAAAGACTTCTGCTTGAAATACAGTTGTATATTTACCCAAAGGGAATGATAACTTAGTGCCATCAGCTGGACAACAAATACCAGCCCCAGTATTGGAATTCATTTTTGAGCCATCAGTATACCAGTAAATACAGCTATCACTGATAGCAACATTATTCCAGTCTTCTCTCAAGGGAAATTTGATTGTGTAAGACTTATCAAAAGCATGCTTAACAATCGTGTAATCAGTAGGCATACTTATAAAAGGATGACTAGTTACGTCAGCATTGAGGTTTCCCCATGATAAAAATCTAGAGTATTCCTTCCACTGACCTGTATTTTTAAGCCTCTTCATGCTAAGTATTGCTTCTGCTTCAATACGCATATAAAGAGGATGCATACCAAGCAGAAGCTCCAGTGTAGATGTGGGAGTTGTACGAATACACCCAGAGATAGCTACACAAAGCATCCTTTGAAATTTTGTTAATTCTGCTTTGGCAGTTTCGTTTCTGATTTTAAACCACCAGACCACTGAACCATAGGTAATGATGGGACTAATAATCATAGTGTAAATCCAATGAATAACTTTGGGATTTAGGCCCCAAGTTTTTCCAAATGCATTTCTACAGGACCAGAAAGCTTTTTTTGCTCTTTCAATACAAAAGTTGAAGTGCTTGTTCCAACTTAAGTTCATGTCAAAAAATACTCCTAAGAATTTAACTTCTTTGGAGCAAGTTAATTCTTGACCAAAAAAAGTTATCTTTTTCAGATTAAGATTCTTTTTCTTTGTGAAGGCTACCATAGTGGTTTTTTGAGGATTTACAGAAAGGCCTTCTTTTTTACACCAAGTCTCAACTTGTTTGAGGGTGCTGGACATGATGCTGGAGATTGTTTCACCAAACTTACCCCTGACGATTATAACTAAATCATCTGCATATCCAATGGTGGTTATGCCTGGTTTTTTTAACACCTCTAGAAGGGAGTCTACAACATAACACCATAAGATGGGTGAAAGAACCCCTCCCTGTGGACAACCAGCTTTGGCTTGGATCATCATGTTTTCACCTAAAAATGAGGCAGTGACAAATCTGTTATTGAGCAGATTTTCTATCCAAGAACAGATTGTGTCATTAACTCCCTTTCTAGCAAGAGATTGTAAAATGGTTTCAATGGGTACCTTATCAAAGGCACCTTCTATATCTAAGAAAACAGCTAAAGCAAGTTCCTTAGCCTTAAAGTTCTTTACCAAAATGAAGGATAGGTTGTAGATCGCACTATCAGTGGATCTACCAGGTTGATATGCATATTGAGAGTCAGAAAGTGGTTTTTCCACTAAGTAAACTTCTCTAATATATCTGTCTATCAGCTTTTCATTTGCCTTTAGAAGAAAGGATGTTAAGCTGATAGGTCTAAAAGATTTAGCATCATAGTAATTATCTTTCCCTATTTTAGGAATAAAAATAACTTTTGTATGCCTCCAGGCAATAGGTATTCTCAAATATTTAATGAGTGTTAATATATTGATAACAGGCCAAAATTCACAATGTTAGAAAGTCTACTATCAAACACAATTCATGTTATGAAAAGGGTTAGCGATACATTCTTCTTTACTCTTGCACAATTTCTACACCCACAAGTCAATGAATAAAAAGTGGGTTCTAGTATTGTGCAATACTTCAGAGAATACCCCTTATGAGTCAATGATTATTAAAATATTGATTCTGTGAAAAATCTTACAAAATTAATGTTTCACAGTTTATTTAATAAAAAAGAAACTAATGAAATATGAAGAGGGTAATTGTGAAATATTTTAAAGATGCAATCATTCTGCAAATTACTATCTTCAACTGTTTAATGATTATTAATATATTGATAACATGCATTTGTGTACAATGTTAGAAAGTCTGATATCGAACACAATTAATGTTATGAATAGACTATAAACAGATTCAATGAATAGACTATTAATAGAGACTTTAATAGATTATAAATATGAAAAAATTCCGTGAAAAATGTTACAAAATTAATGTTGTGTAATTTACATAAAAAAAAAGAAATTTATAAAATATGAAAATGAAAATTGTGTCATATTTCAAAAATCAAAGCATTCTGCAATTTACTATCCTCAAAAATGTAATGACTATTAATATATAGATAATATGCAGAAGTTCACAATGTTAGAAAGTCTACTATCAAACACAATTCATGTTATGAAAAGGGTTAGCGATACATTCTTCTTTACTCTTGCACAATTTCTACACCCACAAGTCAATGAATAAAATGTAGGTTCTAGTATTGTGCAATACTTCAAAGAACAACACTTATGATTCAATGACTAGTATGATTGATTCTGTGAAAAATCTTTCCAAATTCATGTTGCCAAATTTATTTAATAAAAAAGAAATTAATGAAACATGAAGACGGAAACTGTGATATATTTCAAAGATCAAAGTATTCTGTAATTTACCATTCTCAAATATTTAATGACTGTTAATATATTGATAACAAGCAAAAATTCACTATGTTAGAAAGTCTACTATCAAACACAATTCATGTTATGAAAAGAGTTAGTGAAACATTCTTCTTTACTCTTGCACAATTTCTACTCCCACAAGTCAATGAATAAAATTAGGTTCTAATATTGTGCAATAATTCAAAGATGGTTATATTCTACAATGTACTACTCAAATGATTTAATCACTATTAATAGATTGATTCTGTGAAAAATCTTTCCAAATTCATGTTGCCAAATTTATTTAATAAAAAAGAAATTAATGAAACATGAAGACGGAAACTGTGATATATTTCAAAGATCAAAGTATTCTGTAATTTACCATTCTCAAATATTTAATGACTGTTAATATATTGATAACATGCTAAAATTCACTATGTTAGAAAGTCTACTATCAAACACAATTCATGTTATGAAAAGGGTTAGCGATACATTCTTCTTTACTCTTGCACAATTTCTACACCCACAAGTCAATGAATAAAATGTGGGTTCTAGTATTGTGCAATACTTCAAAGAACTTCCCTTATGACTAAATGATTATTAATAAATTGATTCCGTGAAAAATCTTACAAAATTAATGATTAATAATTTATTTAATAAAAAAGAAACTAATGAAATATGAAGAGGGTAATTGTGAAATATTTCAAAGATGCAATCATTCTGCAAATTACTATCTTCAACTATTTAATGATTATTAATATATTGATAACATGCATTTGTGCACAATGTTAGAAAGTCTAATATCAAACACAATTAATGTTATGAATAGACTATAAACAGATTCAATGAATAGGCTATTAATAGATTATAAATATGAAAAAATTCCGTGAAAAATGTTACAAAATTAATGTTGTGTAATTTACATAAAAAAAAGAAATTTATAAAATATGAAAATGAAAATTGTGTCATATTTCAAAAATCAAAGCATTCTGCAATTTACTATCCTCAAAAATGTAATGACTATTAATATATAGATAATATGCAGAAGTTCACAATGTTAGAAAGTCTACTATCAAACACAATTCATGTTATGAAAAGGGTTAGCGATACATTCTTCTTTACTCTTGCACAATTTCTACACCCACAAGTCAATGAATAAAATGTGGGTTCTAGTATTGTGCAATACTTCAAAGAACAACACTTATGATTCAATGACTAGTATGATTGATTCTGTGAAAAATCTTTCCAAATTCATGTTGCCAAATTTATTTAATAAAAAAGAAACTAATGAAACATGAAGACGGAAACTGTGATACATTTCAAAGATCAAAGTATTCTGTAATTTACAATTCTCAAATATTTAATGACTGTTAATATAGTGATAACAAGCAAAAATTCACTATGTTAGAAAGTCTACTATCAAACACAATTCATGTTATGAAAAGAGTTAGTGAAACATTCTTCTTTACTATTGCACAATTTCTACTCCCACAAGTCAATGAATAAAATTAGGTTCTAATATTGTGCAATAATTCAAAGATGGTTATATTCTACACTGTACTACTCAAATGATTTAATCACTATTAATAGATTGATTCAGTGGAAAATCTTAAAAAAGTTAATGTTGCATAACTTAAATAATAAAAAAGAAACTAATGAAATATGAAGTTGGAAATTGTAAAATATTGCAAAGATCAGAGTATTCTGTAATTTACTATTCTCAAATATTTAATGACTGTTAATATATTGATAACAAGCAAAAATTCACAATGTTAGAAAGTCTACTGTCAAACACAATTCATGTTATGAAAAGGGTTAGCGAAACCTTCTTTACTCTTGCACAATTACTACACCCACAAGTTAATGAATCAAATGTGGGTTCTAGTATTGTGCAATACTTCTAAGAACTACCCTTGTGACTCAATATCTAGTAATAGATTGATTCTGTGAAAAATCTTACCAAATTCATGTTGCCTAATTTATTTAATAAAAAAGAAACTAATGAAATATTAAGACGGAAATTGTGATATATTTCAAAGATTAAAGTATTCTGCAATTTACTATTCTCAAATATTTAATGACTGTTAATATATTGATAACATGCCAAAATTCACAATGTTAGAAAGTCTACTATCAAACACAATTCATGTTATGAAAAGGGTTAGCGATACATTCTTCTTTACTCTTGCACAATTTCTACACCCACAAGTCAATGAATAAAATGTGGGTTCTAGTATTGTGCAATACTTCAGAGAATACCCCTTATGACTCAATGATTATTAAAAGATTGATTCCGTGAAAAATCTAACAAAATTAATGTTTCACAGTTTATTTAATAAAAAAGAAACTAATGAAATATGAAGAGGGAAATTGTGAAATATTTCAAAGATGCTATCATTCTGCAAATTACTATCTTCAACTATTTAATGATTATTAATATATTGATAACATGCATTTGTGACAATGTTAGAAAGTCTACTATCAAACATAATGTTATGAATAGACTATAAAAAGATTCTATGAATGGACTATTAATAGATTATAAATATGAAAAAATTCTGTGAAAAATGTTACAAAATTAATGTTGCGTAATTTATATAAAAAAAAAGAAATTTATAAAATATAAAAATGAAAATTGTGCATATTTCAAAAATCAAAGCATTCTGCAATTTACTATATTCAAAAATGTAATGACTAGTAATATATAGATAATATGCAGAGGTTCACAATGTTAGAAAGTCTACTATCAAACACAATTTATGTTATGAAAAGGGTTATCGATACATTCTTCTTTACTCTTGCACAATTTCTACACCCACAAGTCAATGAATAAAATGTGGGTTCTAGTATTGTGAAATACTTCAAAGAACTACACTTATGATTCAATGACTAGTATGATTGATTCTGTGAAAAATCTTTCCAAATTCGTGTTGCCAAATTTATTTAATAAAAAATAATCAAATGAAACATGAAGACGGAAATTGTGATATATTTCAAAGATTAAAGTATTCTGTAATTTACTATTCTTAAATATTTAATGATTATTAATATATTGATAATATGCATTTGTGCACAATGTTAGAAAGTCTATTATCAAAAGAAATTCAAGTTATGAAAAGGGTTAGTGAAACATTCTTCTTTACTCTTGCACAATTTCTACACCCACAAGTCAATGAATAAAATGCGTGTTCTAGTATTGTGCAATACTTCTAAGAACTACCCTTATGACTCAATATCTAGTAATAGATTGATTCTGTGAAAAATCTTACCAAATTCATGTTGCCTAATTTATTTAATAAAAAAGAAACTAATGAAATATTAAGACGGAAATTGTAATATATTTCAAAGATTAAAGTATTCTGAAATTTACTAATCTCAAATATTTAATGACAGTTAATACATTGATAACAAGCAAAAATTTACAATGTTAGAAAGTCTACTATCAAACACAATAAATGTTATGAATAGACTATTAATGAATGACTATTAATAGATTGATTCCGTGAAAAATGTTACAAAATTAATGTTGCATAATTTATATATAAAAAAGAAATTTATAAAATATGAAAATGAAAATTGTGGCATATTTCAAAAATCAAAGCATTCTGCAATTTACTATCCTCAAAAATGTAATGACTATTAATATATAGATAATATGCAGAAGTTCACAATGTTAGAAAGTCTACTATCAAACACAATTCATGTTATGAAAAGGGTTAGCAATACATTCTTTTTTACTCTTGCACAATTTCTACACTCACAAGTCAATGAATAAAATGTGGGTTTTAGTATTGTGCAATACTTCAAAGATAAAAACTTTCCACAATTTACTATTCTGGAAAATTTAATGACTATTAATAGAACGATTTTTGGAGATTTCCGAGAGTGTGAAAGTAAAACAATTAAATTTATCATAAGTAAATGTTGAAACAAAAAAAAAAAAAAAAAAAAAATCAATCGATTGATTTCTACACCCAGAAGTCAATGAATAAAATGTGGGTTCTAGTATTGTGCAATAATTCAGATACTTATATTGTACAATGTACTATCCTAATGCCTATTAATACACTGATTCTCTGATCTAGCTTTAGCCAGCCATATGTGTAGTCGGGATTTCATTAATAGCCTATGATCTTTGCGAATAGATAACAGATGAGTCAATGCTTCAGCATATTTAAAATTTTGCCATTGATCAAGTTTTTCCTTGCAATAGTATTATTGAACTTCAAGTAAAATAGATTGTATAGCATATTAACTCACTGTTTCTGTTTCGTCAAAGAATCTGCGATTTAATTGCTTGTAATCCCTGAATAACTAGAAACCCAAACTAACTGTATTGTCAAACACTTATGAGTAGATTGAAGCATTTGGAATAGAAGCAGTTGAATAATAGTAGATGATGTCCTGGAACAATTTGAAAGAGCATAGATGCGCAAAATGAGAATATGTGAAAATGATATATTTTTTGGGTCCAATGCAGATTTTAAAGACTGCAATAAATTATTTTAGATCAAAGAGTCAATTTAGATACAAAAGAGTGCAAAAATAAATTTAATGACTATTAAAAGATTTATACCACGAAAAAGTCAATGAATAAAATACGACTACTGGTATTATGAAATGCTTCAAAGAAGGAACAATTCAAAATTTATTAATAGTCATTAAATCTTTTAAGATAGTAGATTGATAATACGCAAAAGGCCACACTTTTAGAAAAAGGGTTAGCGAAAAAGTTTTTACTCTAGCACAATTTCTACTCCCATATGTCAATGAGAAAAATGTGGTTCCCAGTATTTTGCAATACTTAAACTATGCAAACATTCTGTAATTTAATATTCTGGTAAATTTAATGAATACTTTTAGATATTCATTAATAATATGCAATTTTCCATGGTATATTCATAATTTATATACTCAGCGATTAAATGTTAGTACAGGATAGGACATTTAAAGATAAATTACTGTTAAAGTGTTCTTTTAATATCATAAAGTAAATGACAAATTATAATAAAATGTAATTACTGCATTCCACTCCTCTGGTATCGTATTTTTCACATACATTTAATAAATATACAAATGAAAAGACTATTTCAATTCCAATTATTTCATAACAAAGAAATAAAAAAACAGTGAAAATTTAAAAAATATGGAAAGTGTAAAGTATTTAGGCATTTTAAAATTTTGTAATAAAATGGGCAGTAAAAAATAGCAACATACTTGCATATCTGAAACATCCATTTGAATAATTTGAAGAGGAGTTTTCTTAAAAAGCTGCAAAGTGAAAGTTGTCATTAATAAACTTCATTTGCAGAAAAAAGAGGTTTTAAAATAATATGTATAGTATCACAGGAAAATTCAACATTTATATATATTATACACTGCTGGACAATTGCTAAGGACGGATAACACTATCATCCATAGAAACCACAAAATGAAAGGAAGCAAAATGTGGAAAATTAGAATAAATACGGGATATAGTAAGAAGAAGTACAGTAATACCCCGCTTAACACGGGGGATACGTTCCATCAAAGTAGAGCGTAATGCGAAACAGCGCTAAACGAGGCTATCTTTACATGTAAATATTGGGGTTAGGGGAAGATGGCTAGGAAATTGGTTAGGTATTAAATTTAAAAAGTATGTTTTTTTAATAAAAATAAAACCAAACATTTATTTCTTAAAGCCCAAATTAATACCACATTATTATTTCTTGCAAAAATAAAAACAAAATATAAATAACAAAACGAATATTCTTAAAAAAAAACAAATAAAATTCTAAGTCAGTCATATTTAGTTAGGCTTTCGCATTTTCAGGTTCTGCCTTTTTGTGACAAAAGCATCTAATGTTGTTTGCCTTTTTCTTTTACGTTGTTCTCTTAAAAGTTCTTCATAAACGGATAAAGCATCTCTAACACCTCGAATTACTTTTGAGCTCCTGTCAAAATTCGGATCATTTTCAATGAATTGATCCATTATTTCAGTTATGGTAGACAAACTCCTTTTTACAAACGCCATCGAAAGTTTTTTTTGCTCTTCTTCTGAATCACTGCTGTCAACATTTTTGTTTTCTTCTTGTTCAGTTAATTCCTTGAGCTCATCATTAGAAAGACTAGCCGCTGCTTCTTGAATTATTTCTTCGATATCTTCCACATTTATCCCTTCAAAACCAGTTTGCTTCTTTAATTTCGTTATCTCTTCCACTATTTCATCCACATCGACAGAGTGTCCAACGTCATCGCTCTTACTTAAATCCGGCCAAATATTCTTCCATATTCCTTTCAAAGATCTTTCTGTTACCTCATTCCAAGAAAGGTCTATGTTTTCTACAGCATCCACGATGTTGTAGTTTTTCCAAAATTCTCTTATGGACTGGTTCTCTTCTCCGTCTGTTTTTTCAAACATTTGCTTAAAGGTTCGCTGCAAGTGATAAGCCTTAAAATTTGATATAACGCTTTGGTCCATTGGTTGAATTAAGGCAGTTGTGTTAGGCGGCAAGAAAACCACTTCGACTGGAATGCATGTTGTTAAGTCTGATAAATTTGTTGGGTGGCTTGGAGCATTATCAATTAACAGAAGTGCTTTTTGTTCAAGTTTTTTAATTTCGCAATAACATTTAACAAACGGGCAGAAATGTTCAGTGAACCAATCCTGGAAAATTTTCGCAGTTATCCATGATTTTTTATTAGACTCCCAAATTACAGATAAAGTTGATTTAGATATGCCTTTCATCGCTCTTGGGTTTTTGGAATGGTAAATTAGTAATCGTTTTAATTTAAAATCTCCGCTTGTGTTAACAGCTAGTAGAAGGGTTAAGCGATCTTTTGCAGCTTTAAATCCTGATGCCCCTTTTCTCTTCACGGGATAGAAATGTTCATTTCGGCATTCTTTTCCAAAACAAGCATGTTTCATCAACATTAAAAACCAATTCTGGAGGATAGTTTCCTTCTTCAATTATTTTTTTTAATATCGCTGGAAATTCAGCCGCCGCTTTTGTATCACCACTTGCAGCTTCTCCTGTAATTTTTATATTGTGAAGGTTATTTCGATGTTTAAATCTATTAAACCATCCTCGACTAGCAACGAAAGTTTCACTTGTGTCAATTGTCTCAGCCTGAATGTAATTAAAAATTCTTCTAGCTTTTTCAATTATGATAGATTGTCTTAATGGCATATTGCGGTCAATTTCGTCATCAATCCATATAGACAATCGTTTTTCCATTTCCTCTATGATATTATTTCTAGAACGGGTAATTCTTGTTGCAGAGCTTGACGTAGTTGTAGTTGCCGATGACATTATTTTTTCTTTATTCTTCATGATGGTCCTTATTGTTGAAGTTGGCAAATTCAATGAAGCACTAATTAGAGTTTGACGTTCACCAGAATCTAATCTTCTAATCGCTTCCATTTTAGTTTTGAGTGAAATGCTTTTTCTGGTTGCTTTCTTTTCTTTTTCATTATCACCCATAGTAAAAACTAAAGATCAAAATATTTGACACTGTAATATAGTATTAAATATGTAAATTAATACCTACTTACAATAATGTCAACAAATGTTTCCAATAATAAAAATATGTCTGTACAATACCGCACCAAACAAGAAACACAAGTACACTCTTTCGGATATGTATTTGAAACCTATCGCTGCATAATATTTCGGGGAATCCCCGTATGCTGCGAGCGATTTCGTGGAATCCCCTGGTTGAAATAAAAGAGCGCTAAACCGAAACAGTGTTAAGCGGGGTCTTACTATATGCGCGTGCAAATTTTTTTTCCACGTCTGTTCATCACGTGATAGCGTTCATAAGAGCTTTAAAGGTTTTGACGCGTGTGGAAAGTTGTTGTTTCAAGTCAAAGTTTTACAGGAAAGATTTAAGAGACGAACTTGAAATTCTTGGCATGTCTTCCCGACATCACTTAGATGATTTTTTGTGTGGCCAAATTATTGGAAAGATCAAAGAAGGGCGAAAAATAATAGATGTTGCCAGGGAGTTTGACATCGCTCACAGTGTTGTTTCACGGCTGTGGAAGTCATTTAAAACTACTGGAATGTGTAGTAGGCGGCACGGGGAGGTCGTGTTTGAAGTACGATGCCTGCAGAAGACAGATATATCATCCTATGAGTAAAAAGGAACAGGCGCACTACAGCTCAGTAGGTGGCGAATCAGTTTCTTGCTGTCTCAGGAAAGCAGATCTCCTGAAAAACAGTTGCCAGACATTTGAGAGGAGGAGGACTATATGCCCGCAGACCTGTTGTATGTGTCCCATTGACCAGACAGCACCGTACTGCCCATTTGCATTGGTGTTGTGAGCATCGCAATTGGACTGAACAGGACTGGGCATGCTTACTATTATCAGATGAGAGTAGGTTCAGTCTGTCATCGGATTGCAGATGCCAACTGATCTGGCGCGAGAGTGGTACTGCTTATCATCCAGAAAATATCCAGGAAAGTGACCGATATCTGACATGCAGTGTCATGGTATGGTCCGGCATCATGATTAATCACCACATGATCCTACATGTGGTTGCGAATGGGACTATGACGAGTTAACGATACATTAATGAAGTTCTACTTCCTCATGTTCGTCTTTTCCGTGGTGCTGTTGGTGATAAATTTGTTTTTATGGATGACAACGCAACATGTCATTTAACACTCGCTGTTCAGCATTGTCTAGACAGCGAGGGTATTCAACGCCTCGTATGGCCATCATGTTCTCCAGATCTAAACCCCATTAAAAATATATGGGATGCTTTGGGAAGGCAAGTTGCTGGTCGAAATTATCCTCCGACTAACAAGAACACCCTCATCCGTGCACTCCCAGAGGAATGGGATAAATTGCCTCAACAGCTGCTGGATAATGTTGTGCAAAGTATGATATGACGTGTGGAATGTTGCATCACACTCCACTGTGGACATATCCCGTACTGATACCTTTATTCAAAGTGCCTGCAGACTTTTAGATGCATTGTTCCACTTTTCCACATGCAGCATCAAATGAACATTTTTTTCTTTCAGATGTTTCACAGCTTTTGTACTTTCCAGAACAATAAATATTCTTTATTCTAATGTCTGAACATGTGGCAACTATGCGTTATCCTACTAAGCCTCATGTCTCGTTTAACGTTATGCTACATTGCAATTTGTGATCCGTCCTTAGCAATTGTTTACACAGTGTATATCATCAATTTCATATTTATTTAAAATAAAATTTGAAAAGAAGGGTAATATTGTCTAAATCAAAATAAACATAAGATAATATATTAATTTTCTCTTACAATCATATTCTATAACTTGTATTTTTTCAAATTATACATACCGAAAGAATCAATAATAATACAAGTAAGCTTTTCTTGTTACTGATATATTATTATATATAATATTATATTTTATAACTTAATTACAAGCGATTAATCAATCACAGAATTAGAAGAAAATTAATATGAATGTCAATAGGAATATCTATAAATTACAGAACAATTAGTAACTTTAAACATATAGTTTTTATATATAGAAAAAATAGTCAGTAGAAAAGTTCTGTTAAAAAGCTTTCTATATTTTACAATTAAACCTGCCAATATCACGGAATTTACAGAAATTTTTCTTAGCGATTTCAGAATTTAGAATACTCTGCAATCTTTTTTTAGGCAACAACAAATAATTTTTGAAAATTAAATTTCCTACATGTCATTAAATACGTTAATTATTTATCTAAATTTAAAATATCTTATATATTTTTAATAATTAAATATAGTATACCTAGATATTAATAAAAAATAAAAGCAACATTAAAAACGAATATCTGTTTTTTTTACCTTTATAATTCAAATTAAATGCTCCACTATCATTTATTTAGAAATAAAACCTTAAATTATGTCAATAAAAAATTTTAGTTGAGTTATTTCAATAGTTCATAAAATAAATATTTAAAGTAAAATAAAGTTTAGCAGCAGAACAGGTTATATTGTTATTACAAAATATGAAATTTTTAAAAAAGTATTTCACTTCTTTTATTGACATGGCAGACCATTGTTAGGCAGGGCTATCCTCAGAAGATTATTCTATTCTGTTTTGCACTTTAACAGGGAACTCCAGTTAGTAACTCCTAATATCTTAAAGTCTTCATTAATAGTCTGCCTCTTTTAATCTAGGCCTTTTCTTGACTCCATTTTTTCTTGATTTGAAAATTTTGAATGTCATGGTGGAGGAATTCATATGGCAAATGCAGCCAATGTATTTTATGGGATATAAATTTTAGAACGATTAATTACATTAGTCTCCTTATACATCCCATATAACTCATTGTTGAGTTTATGTCACCATTCACCATCAATATGTACTGCAACTATAATTTTCCTCAACACATTTCTTTTAATGAGAAAATGCTGATTTTTCTACAATCTCATCAATGCCTAGGTTTCGGAAATCATGACTAAAGATAGGTCTATTAATGGTTTTATATAGGACTATTTTAGTTTTAATTTTTACTAATTTTGAATTTAGAAAATTTCTTAACCCATTAATACATGTGTTAACAATTATACATTGCTTGATCTCAATATACACATTGCTTTGGTTATTCAACATTTGAGCCAAGGTAAATAAAGCTGTCAATAAGCTCAAATTTGATATGTTCAATTTCAAGAAATTTTACATTGACAGAGCCATCTTAGTCACTGATAATATTAGGTTGTGAAAAAAGAAATCCTTTAATTTTTTAGTGAATTTCAAAACTTTATTTAACATGTTTCAGATTCATTTTGCATACCAAGTTTAAAATTATTTTATACATGTTTAGCTCTTCAATGATGATACGACTGATAACATGTAGGTCAAATTTAATCATTTTTGTGATTTTATCAACATTTTCGATAACAGACCTGCCAGTAAAAGGTATATCTTTAAAATCAAAAATACATGAATGGAATCATGTATTACAAATTTCATATTGAAACTGGCATCATAGAAAAACAAATCTCATACAACATTTTCAAACTTTTAAAAGAGTAGTGATAATTATATTCAGTCTATTGAATAATAAAAGGGAGCACAAAACTGAAGTGGTAATTAGTTAACCTTCCTTTCATTACAATGAATTCTACACTCCTCACAGATATATTTTATAAGATCATGTAGATGGAAAGTAATCTTTCCAAGGTCCATGAAAAAGCTAAGGTAGTTTTTTTATAAGTTGATTAAATTTTGTAGGACATTCAGGTCACATAATCTCTTAAGAACATTCATCAATCTATGTGATTATATGTCTTAAAATCAAAAAATAAATAATGCAAGTTTAAGATATGTCCACAGGTGAATTTTTTTCTTTCCAAAACCATGTATTTTTTAACAGCTAAAAGTCTGTCAAATAAAATATTCAAGAAAACCATCAACAGGTTGATACTATAATAATTTGAAATTGTGGGGCCTCATTTTTTATGATCCAGGCATAAAATACCACAAGCCTAATCCAAAGGTAACACTCAATTTCTCCAGGTAAACAAGATAACCATATGCAATACCTCAGTTAACTGCCCTGCTCCAAAAATCTGTCCTTTTATTTGACTTAGATTTTTTGATAACTTATTTCAACTTTTCGCTTATATATTTTACAAAATATAATAGGCACACATTAATCTAAAAGCATGACAATGTCATAACAACAATTTAATCAAGCTAGTAAATGTCAACTATTTTAATAGTAATAACACATTTAAATTACATAAAAAATGCGAATTGTTAAAATATGTATTTTATGTGTGTGCGAATTCAAATTTATTTTGATCTTATGAAGATAATACTCAACAAAGTAATATATAAATTAAAATCAAGCATTAAATACTAGTTTAGAATATAATTCTTTAATGAATATCAGGACTAAATATTCTTGCTATCCCACCTTAAATATCTTAAAAAAGAATAATAAAATTTTAATTATTCTTTTTTAGGTCCTATTTCATTGAGTAACAAGAATACAAAAATTATGAAACTTAATAAGATTCTTAATTTTAATTTCATACTTTTTAGTTTTTTGTTGTACAATTAGTTACATATATATATTCTCACTGGTTTTATTAATGTTTAAAACATTCACATCATATTCTATATTTATAGTATAAAAATGTAATATGATGTATAATATCTTTAAAAAATAAGAATTAATAAGAACTGACAGCAATAATAAACACAGGAAACTAAAAAATATTAAAAGTCAAAAGATACAAAGTTTTAATTACCACCAGAGAACAGCTTGGCTTGTTTGTCGCTCAACGGTCATTTTTTGCACACGAGGGCTAATTAGACCGGGACTTACGGTTTAAAGTGGAATCCGAACCACTACAAACATCCATGCCCAAGGTGGGATTCGAACCCACGAACTGTTGAACCGAAGGCAAGAGCGCTAACCATTCGGCTGCCAGCTCGGCTCACCAGAGAACAGAAATGAACTGTTTACAATATTTAATTCAAGGTCACACAAAGAAAAAAGAGTTTCATAAAGTTTCTCTTATTAAAAAACCAAAGTCAAGAGGTGATATAAGAAAGAAAGAAAAAAAAAAAACTAAGATGAGTTTCTTAAAATGTTAGCTATCTGAAGAGACAAGGAAATAAAATATCTCCTCGAAATCCACAATGACCTGCTTAAGAAGACTTGTTGGAATATATTTTATCAATATTATTGTTATTTTCTACTGTTCTATTGTTTTAGGTTGACCTCTATAGAGTTAATCTTTAATGCAACCACATAAAAGAAACCTAGTTGTAATAAATCATTAGAAGGTAGCTAAAAAAGTCCACACCAAAACGATTCCTGAGGCCTTTTTTGAAAACAAAATTATAACTGATATCAGAGCAAGTCTAGGATGCCTAATCCATACCTAGATGGAGGAGCACATCTTGCTAAAATTATCTGATTTGGATCCAAAGTTCATGTGATAGAGATCCTGAATAAATTGCATTGTCAAGTAAAGACAATATTCAGATTTGACTATCTAGACCAAAACTTCTTCTTGCTGATGTTATAATAGTGCAAAGCTGTTGAGTTAAGTAGAAAATTATTATAATGGTTCTTTTTCTTTTATTGTTCTGGCAGCAGTAATGATTCCAGCAAAGTCTTACTGCCTAATTTAGTCTTTATAATCACTTTATTAGCAGCTACTGAATCAATTAATTCAAACTTGGCAATTAGTGCTATCTTGTTTGAGAATGATTTTGGTCTATTATTAAAAACATATCATTTATGCAGGTTTTTAATCATTGAGATAAGTTTTAATTAAAATAGAATGGCATATGCTTGAATATTTCTCTATTTTGGAAAAATAAAAACCTTTTTGCTACTATCCAGTCTGTAAATAAAGTTTCCTCTGGATTTGTGCATGTAGTATCAAATAGTTCTTCCACATGTGGAATAGTTATTTGATATAAAAAAGTTTATTATACCCAGTGAAATAACCTCTAGATAATTTTAATGAATATGTCAAGTGAACAGAACAGAAAACTTGTGAAAGTGGAGACTCCAATTTAAATAGCATATTTAATTTTATATGTTTTAAGAGTACTAGACAATTTTCAATTTGTTTTATTAACATAATATAATCCTACTCTTGTAGAAAATAACAAAATTTTTTATTAATAAATAACCTAATTTATTAACAAATTCAAAAATAGTGAAGAAGTCATATCAAATTTTAAAATATTTGTAATAAATGATACATTTCTTTTTCTATTCTTTTGAATTAAAAGTTAATTTAAAATTAAAAAAATGAATCTTACATCTTTTGTTGGCATAGATATTAATTGTGAAAGGAAATATTTTTCAGAGCTATTTAACCTTGGCAAGGCCCAAGGTTTTTTACTCGATTTTCCAGCTGATTTTGAAGGCAAATCTTCGGGAGGATGCTGAAAATTAAAAACAAAGATGTTCATAGCCTATTAAAGTAAGTACAATAAAGAAAAACAAACATAACTATTATATATTTTTTATCAATAAATATTTAAGCATATAAAATAAAGTAAAATTTTTATAACAAGTATAGGTTGGTTGGTTGGCTGTAGCTAAATGGTTATTTTTTGCAAATAAAGACTAATTAGACTAGAACCTATGGTTTCAAATGCATTTTAAAATGTATCAAACACAATTTATATGTATATATATTGTAGCGTACTGAGGTGGTAAGGCAATCGAAGAAAATCTTAATTTAATTTATTAATAAGGATAAATTATACATAATTTTTACTATTTACATAAATTTTAAAGCAACTTTCAACTTAATAAACATGACAATGTCATTAGCCGTTGCTGCCACAAGCGAACCGCCAGTGCGTTGTCTCTCTGAGAACATTCTCCAAAAAAAGTAAACAATAACAATATAATAGTAAGGGAGGACAGTGGCAAAATCTAGCGCACATGTGCTATACTGATCCTCGTCTTACAGCTCGTTACAATATATATTTAGGTCAATTTCTTGAAGCATTTGATGTTTGTTTTAATTACATGAATCAGTTAACATTAATAACTGCTACACTTAACTCACTAATAAAACAAAGATTCAGATTCAGTATATTCCAATTACCCAAAATGATGAAATCAGTCAACTCAAAAAATAAATGCAAACCCAGAAAATTATGTTTTTCAATTATACTAATGAGATGAATTAAACACAAAGCTTGTGGTTTAAAATATATACAATTATAGGGCCAAATAAAAAAGATAAATTCCTTTAGAAAAACAAAATAAAATAATTACTTTTTTTTATGCAACAGTTACCTAACTGTAAGGCAAAACTGTCACATAGTAGAAAATTATAAAGAAAAAATGAATACACTAAAAACATATAGAGCTATTAAAATCAATATATTAGATTTTATTATTATAGAATTATTAAAGAAAAACGTTTTGCATTCATCCTACAAAAATTTAAAGTTTCATTTTTTAAATAGAAGTATCAATAAAAAATTAAATGCAATATTCAATTTTTTTAATATTTTTGAGTATATAATCAATTAAGTAAAAATAAGAATTCATTAAAACGTAAAGCAAAAAAAAAAAAAAAAAAAATCTATCATAAACTACTAAGAGATTAGAAATTTAAAATACAAGATGATTTTAAGTGTAATTTGTTTTAAATAAATTTACATGAACACTTTAAATTACATTAATTCTTATTAATGGTGTTAGCACTTTTAATCCAAGCAGACTAATAATTTCAAATTTTTTTTTCAATAGATTTCCTATAACATTTTTATATGATTAAAGAAGAAAATATCTATTATAATGTTGAAATAGAAAAAATAATTATTATCAAAATACAGAATTGAATAAATTTATTCATGTTTCCACTAAAAAAATGTGCACCATTTATAACAAAGAATACACAGACAATATTTATTTTAAATAAATTGAGCAAATAAATCAAATGTTTACCAACAAATGAATAAAAACAGAAGCAAATGGATTTGCTTGAATGGGTTCTGTTCGATACATTTCATACAAAAGAAACACAGCTATTAATCGCTGTTCTCTAGAAGGAAGTAAATCTTCATTCTGAAGTAAAAGAACCTGAAAAAAAATTCTAATGAATAATGTATAAAATACATAAATTTGAAACTAAAAAACTTATTAATACACTTAAAATCAAAGATTTAATGTAAGAATTAAAAAAAATTGGAATAATTTATGGAAAATGACTGTGTGTATATAGATATGTATATATATTTGAAGCCAAATAGTCGATAAAAATAGTCTTACTTTTTATAAAATAAATGAATTGAGTTTATTAAAAGAACACTTTCAATAACAATGTCTCAACAAAATTCTGGTTCATTTTTACAATAATTATTACATAAATAATGATTTTTAATAGTAAATACATAATTTTAAAAATTGACTTGGTATTGATTCAACTTGAGATTGAAAAACCTAACATGTTCAATATTTACATCCATTGTAGAACTGTATTCAGCAAAATATATAATAAATTTCTTTTACATTTCAACATAAACACAGATAAAAAACAATATATAAACAATGATATCAAAAACAGATATAAATAAATTGCAAGATCAAAGACACTGATACTATATGGGTTGTTGCAAATATTTATTAAGAACTCAATTGTAAAAAATCATTTAATTTTTAAAATAACATAAGTAAGAATACAAAAAATATAATTCATGAGTCAATGCAAATTTGTATATGAAAAAAACATTTTAGAATGTGGGATTTAATGAATAAGATTTAAAAAAGCTGTAATTTGTATAAAAATTTATATTGAAAAGATATTCAGATTATTTAATCAGATGTTTAGTGTCAGATTTTATGGTAAGTGCTATTCTAATAAAAAAAGCTAGATAAAATTCACAGGTGAATCCAATAAAATATCATACATATTTTATACACATTTTATATAGAGGCAAAATATGTAAATACAATATTTTTATACAAATACATTCAAACGGTAATATTTTGAGTTTCATTAGTAAATTATAAATTGCAGAAAAGTGATTTTCTTGACATTAGTATTACTCAGTTTCCATTCTTTTAATTAATTATTATTAATCATATGTATTTTCTGATCAGATTTTGTTCTATACAAGCAACATATCAGTGAAAAAAATAATTTTAAATAATAAACTCAATAAACAGTTTTCATGATAGCATGCATAATCGGATTTATATATATACGTCTAGAAGCTACCTTCTTGACTATTATTCTAAAACAGCTTGAGCTTGAAACTGTCTATATCAGAAAACATCAACTTATTACTGGGAACAGTGTGAGTCCATATATTCAACAATGAAATGATTCTTAACTTTATTTCTTCAAAAAATTTTCCAAGCCGTGAAATAACATTTTACTAATACATTTTTTAACGTTTGTGTTGTAAATGGAATTACCATGTATTACTTGCACACTTTAATGAATAGTTGTTGATTGAGTAAAATTCTATTACACAGCTTTCAGCCAATTATAAATACTTATGGTATTAAAAGAAAAACTTCAACATATAGTATAATTTTAAGGGTTATAAAGTGTCAATACTAAAAATTTTGTTAAAGGATTTTAACAGTAGTTTCTTTTAATAAAAAATATCAAAAAGTTGACAAACTTATTTTGTGAAAAATGCTTTATTCAGAAGACAAAAGGCTGCAGTTATGGGCATTTCCTATTTAAAAAATTACTAGTAAATATAATAGATGCAGCTTATTAAATCATAATAGTGCACCTGATAAAAAAAAAACTGTTCAGAAGCACAGCAAAATCCTAGGAGCCTGTACAGCCCTAAGACGAAACTGGTTTTCTGTGTCGGACCCTTGAATTAGTGTTTTATTTTCATTTGATAAAAAATTAAGCTTGTGAAGAGGTTGATTTTATATATTTTTTATATTTTGAAATTTATTTTTGGAAGTTAAATTTGAATAAAAATTTGAAGTGAATTTTTTATTTTAAGTTTATTAAGTGAAATTTATTTTGAAAGTTTATAAAGTAAATTTATTTTCAAACTGTATAGTTATAAAATTTGAGTTTTTGTACTTGTTTGTAGCTAGGGGTAGATGTGAATGGAAGGGGATTAATTAAATTTGTGTTTTTTTTAAAGTTCACCAAGTGATGATTAGGTCAGTACATTTACATTATTTGTTATTTAATTAAAATTGCTATTGTATATAATAATTTACTGATTATTTGTGTAAAATGTTTGGTATGAATTTAGGTTAACCATGCCATGTTATGCTTAAACTCAAATTTTCCTCAAAATATATGTTTAATAATATATTTAAAAACAAAAATTTTTTTGATAAAAATGTATGCTATTTGCATTTTTGATTTGGCTTTATTGTACGGTTTTCTTCATGTTCACAAATGTTTTTAAGGTTAGTGTCACTGCTCGGTTAATTAAAATCGCAGTTTTCATAAAAATGTTTGTTTATATTCTAGATTTAGGTTTATTGCCTGGTTCCTTCTGTGATTAGATTGCATTTTAACTGATATTTTGAAGGCCACAGCTCAGTTAAATAAATCAGTTTTCAGAAAAATTAATTTTATTTGTGTTATAGATTTAACTTTATTGCCCAGATGTCTCCCATTGTAGACTAGGTAATATTTAGTAGATATTCATTTTTTATCAAGTAACCTTTCAGAAATCAGTTTCTGATTATTAGTATTTTAATACTTCTGTAGTAAATAATTATAATAAAATATTTGAAATTTTAATATTTAAATTTAAAATAGCACAAGATTGCAATGTTCAAAATTCAAGTTTGAGTGTGATCACAGTTTTGAAAAGCAGATATTGCATGAAGTGACTTAATTTAGGCTTGAAAGATAACTCTGCAGTACTTGGTGTGAAAGCTGGAAATCACACCTAACCCGTGCAGCTAGTAGGATTTTACCAGAAGCAGATTAATGTTGACTTGTATACTTTTCCACCATTTAGGAAAATATTTGCACTCTTGGTGTTTGGCAGTTTTAGAGAACAACTGGAAGTCTACTTTTAAAATTACGATACTTGTGCACTATAATTCTAACATTTATTTTTGGAAAATTATGAAAGGATAAATTTTTCAATAACTATGGTTAGCAACATCTTCTAAGACATAAGGTGTCTTGCAGTCCAATATAATTTGGAAATACAGCTTGCAAAAGAAAATATTCCAAAATCATCTTGAGAGTGAACCTGAGGAAAGAAGCAACTAAAAAGATGTCCCCCAGTTATTTGCATAGTATCACAGAGAGGTAGAGAGGAGAGGTAGGTAGGCCAATTTTGAGCAGAAAAACCACCAGATAATGATGTCCGTCAATAATTCGAAAAATAGCACTCTATCCACCCTAGGGAATAAAGAAAATTCAGCATATCTCTTACAAGTAGGTAGGACAGGGTTTACAATCAGCTAACACTATAAGCATTTTCAAATTTTGTCCCTAAGAAGTTGTTTGGCATTTCAAAGATGAATAAAGAGACAAGATGGATGGAGCCACTTTGGCAAGCTTATCATCTTGCTCATCGCCATGCATACCACAATAGGAGAGGATCCACTGAAGGATGACCTCTTTTCCATTGCTGAGGGTTGTGTCAATAATTTGCTTTGCATTTAAATTTGAGTTCTGATAGATAAGGATCATATTCAGAAATCGTTTTAATTACAGCCTGAAAATCTATAAAGATGGAACAATTTTTTTTACAATATAGTAGCAATAGCTATAAGAACCATGAATATTGTAAAAAATTCACCATCAAAATTGTCAAATTAGGCATTAGGAGGTTTCTCACACAAGACTGAGAAAAGTATAATTTAACCTTATATTTCTTTCTAACATAGGTGGACAGACTTTAAACTAAACTCCATGGCATGACAGCCCATGTGGGCCAAGGCCTACAGTGCCCATAGCTGTTTTCATGACCGAGGGCCCTGGGGTGCGAAGCATATGTCTCAGTAAGGTGGTCAGCCTAACGTAAGACCCCTAGTGTTTAGTTCCCAAGCATGCTTGGTACTCAGTTAATCGACCCACTGAAGGAATGAAAGGCTGAGTCAACCTTGCCCAGACCGAGGATCGAACTTCAGACCTGTGGGACAGATTTTAAGCTACTTTTAATTTTTTACTTGTTTGGCAGTCACCTTCAATAACAGCTGATATGTATTTGGGTATGCAGATTATAACTTTAGCATGTTGCAAGTTGACTGCAACCCTCTTGATGATCACCTCTGATATTTATAATGTCTTTTTCCAATTAATGCTACATTAAAACATTTTTAGAATTGAGATGTACTAATATAAAGAAATTCATTTAGCTTAGTATCAAAAATTAATTAGATTTTTATGACCATAATTTTGGTTGAAAGTACATTTGTTCCCACTCACTGGTAGCACTATTAATCAGATAAAATATATGTTAGATAAAACCTTTGATTATTTTTGATTAAAAATTCTTTTTATTTCATTATCTATAGTTTGTTTGAATCTTCAGGGTCATCTGGGAACACAAAAAAAGAGTTTAAAAATTGATTCTGTTTATGTATTTCCTTTTAATAATTTTTCTTAGTAAGTGGACCATAAAAAAGTAAAGATTTAAGTTGGAAGTAAAATATAAAAAGTGCCAATATAATTTAAAATTTTACCTATTAAAAGAATATGCCATAAATTTGACATTTATAAATTTCTTACAATTACAAACAAATGAGAAATAAACAAAGACTTAAAAGAATAAAAGTTTACAAAACTGTACAGGTTTGGTGTGATTTCAAATTTTTACACCAAGCGCTCTACAGCTCTATCGCCAACCTAAATTACGTCACTACGCGTGATATCCTTCTACCAATACCGATCGTATTCGAAATTCAGCTTGAAATCGCGCGTTTTTCTGAATTCCAAATGTCAAAATTTTGAATATTTCATTATAATTAAGTACTATAGAAGTTTTAAACTTCTAATAACAAGAAAAGAAATTTTTAAAACTCGAATTTTAATATACCGTGCAATTGCGCTCACCTAAAAAGAAAAAAAATGTACCGCTACATACTACAGTGACAATCAATAATAAAGCTAAATTTCTAACATTAACAAGTTTCATTTTTTTTATTTAAATTCGATTTTTAATATACCAGCAGTGATGTCCACTTTAAAAAAACATCAGTGTAGTGTAACCTAATACAGTGGCAACCGGGCAATAAAGCTAATTTCTAACGTTAACAAATTTCATTTTTTATTTAAATTCAACTTTTAATATACCGAACAATGGCGCCCACCTTAAAAAAACATCAGTATAGTGCTACCTACTACAATGCCTACCTGGCAATAAAGCTAAATTTCTAACGATAACAAATTTCACTTTTTGTGTAAACTCAAATTTTAATATATCGAGCAGTTATGCTGTCAGTCTGTACTATTTTTTAAGTATCTGTGAGCAGATGTCATTTTACCAATACCCACTATTAGGCTGATTGCCAAAATAATTACCACGATAAGCAGAGCAGCAAATATTAAATTTTAACACAGTTAAAGAAATGCTAGCTATTAGTTTAAATACCTATAAAGTATTTAATACCTATAAAGTTCTATTAATAGAACCTTTAATAAATAAGAAACTAATAACATGCCAATAACCAGGCTTGTTTAATAGAAATTGTAAGTTTGATTTATTGATACTAAACATAAAATAATTACATAACATAAATTAAGTTTAAAATTTTAGAATAAAGATATTCCAATTAAATAATTCATTTTTATTACTAACAAAAGTAAGTAAAATTATAATACCCATGAACATAAAGTTTTTAACCAAAACTATCAGATACCAGAGTTTGATTTTCTGAATCTGGTGCTTTTAAAACACCTAGGATACGCCCCCTTTGACGAATTGGCATGCGTATACAGTAAGTTAATAATTCAATTATGAATATAGAAATGCCAGATCGGCAAAGTAAAATTTTAAGTATGTTAGTAATAAATGGTATAGGAGTATGCCGGTAAAGCAAAGCAGAAAAAAATAAAGTAGAAAATAACATACAAGTATTCTAAATGAATGATAAATATGGTGATGAGAAAAATTAAATAGAGCCATACTAGACTAAAGCTTAAAAGCACTGAATATATGAATTTAAGTTTGTACTAGGGTAACATACACCCACATTAAAGAAATTTCAATATGTGACATGTGCTAACACTAACATGCAATACACACAACTTAAAAATTCATTTATTTATGGAAACATTCATTTTAATAAAAACTTTAGTTTCTAAATATGAATAAAATTGTAATGAAAAACAAAATAGCTAATCTTCATTGCTCTCCTAATCATTACTTTTCGGTAAATATACCGTTTTTATTGCATCTAAAAAATTTTCTATTATATTTTCCCAATGATTCTTTCTCCAAACGTACTCCGAGAAAACTTAAAATCAATACATCATCATCCATACTTATTAATTTTCGCAAGCAACACACAAACTCCAAAAATCAAATATCGAAACTCAATGCTTCAAGATTATTCTGTAATAATTTCAAGGGTTACATACAAAACGCGCATGTCACGCGATCATGTTACCTCATCACGTCATACATACGAAATCCGAACCGCTAAGCCAGTTTGGCGAGCTTATCACACCACTTTATTGCCTGCTTGGCACATTTTACCCTTTGTACAGTTCTCTTTTCTTTAGTGGCAGATTCTTTCATAGGCAGTCTTTATATTTTTATTTATTTACTTATTTTTTTAAATTACGTTCACCATCGACTTTTCAGAAGGCATTTTGCAGCCCAGTACAATATTGAAGTAGTTCCAGAAGGTGAAGAATGCTCAAAATTCATCTCTGGAACAAATGCCAAAAATAGAGGGTCAACTAAAGAGATGCTAACCAGTTATAGAGGAGGTGTCACAGAGCACACCAACAAATTAATTGGCCAGATTAATTTTACATAAATGGGTCTGAAAACAGTCATGCCCAGTAATGATTCTAAAACACGCAATACTTTCTTCCCTAGGAAGGAGAGAAAGACGAGAGCGCTGTGGGACATCTAAAAGACGAGACTAGGATTTTCTATCAGCCAAGATCCTAAGAGCAGAAATTATCTCACGTCTGATTTTGCTCACACAAAGTCTCCTAGCATTTAGAAGAGGAACTGGAGAGGAAGGTGGATATAAAGCTGAAGCTTCCTTAGTCAGAAGGCCAGCTCATTTATTCCCATAAATACCGCAATGGCCTAGGATCCAGAAGAGGATGATCTCCCTTCCAGAACACAGAAGATAGTTGATACATTGCTTACACTCAAACTCAAGTTCAGAGGGTATAAATTATAATTAGATATGGTCTGGATCGCAGCCTAAGAATCAACAAACAGAATATTTTGTTCAACTGGTTCACCAATAGTTCTGATTGCCATAAATATTGCACAAACATTATTTATAGATATCAGAGCTAGAGCTTTATATTTTCTTAAATTGTCAATAGTTGGCAACACTGGTCAAAGATTAAAAATAGCTGTTTATTGATATTTTAAAATAAATGGTAGCAAGCCATAGAAAGTATCAAACTGTGTGTGGCTGTGCTTAAAAAATAAAGAATAATAATGCAAAGAAGTACTGAATAAACTGATTTAATGAACTATTAATTTCACTTTTGCATTCTACAAGAAAAATGACTTTAAAATTTTATCACTTTTATTTACTTACTAAAGCTGATCCAACTCGGTAATGATCTTGTTTATTGAAAATATGATGAAAACTAGTAGCTACACTTTCAAATGTACGTTTCTCCAAACCATTTTCTTCTAATAGGCTAAAACATTAATAAAAATAAGAATTTATAAATAAGATTAGTTTTTAAGAGACCTTTTATAAAAGTAATCAAGAAATTGAACTACATTTCAAATCAATTTGTGATTTTAAAAAAGTTTTCTTAAAGTATTTTTTTGTAAATTCATTTCTTAATTTTTCTGCAATAGACAAAATATAATAAATAATGAGAACACTCTTAATAAATCATATACAAAGTCATCTTCAAATCAATACTAATATTCAAAAAATAGATTCTGAACTTAGATTATTTATATAATTTCAAGGCAGTTCATAATTGCAATATTACATATAAATTAGTTTAACTGCCAATAACACCTTCCCCTCTACCGAACTGAAGTATATCTCTAAGAAGAATACAAAAAACCTATCATAATTAAAGGATTTAACAAAGGATATTTTTTATAAAACAAAAAGTAAATTTATTTTTTGAAAAGCTCTTGATATTAGATGTGTTGCACTATTAATCATTCAAATTAATTTTTTATAATTTTAACTTTAAAAACATACATGAAATACAAAACACCTATTTCCACAGAATTCAAACATTTATACAGTAATAAGATTGTAATAAATTACAAAATTTTAAGTTCGAAAAATTGATAAGATTCAATAACTTGAAAATTTTTTTAGCTTCTAAATTTAAAACTTTATTGGGTTAAGCCTAGAAGCCTTATACTTGAAAGGAAATATTAAACTTGTTTTTCCTAGTACCATATTCAGAGTACCTGTTATATTTTCATCTGATAAAACAATTTATTATTAGTTTATTGAAGCAAATGTGTTATTTAATTATTACTTGATTTATAGATACTATTATGCTGTTTTTAACAAGATAATTTTATTTAAAAGTTAATAAAAAATCTTGGAGTATCTACTTTAATGTTATCACTGTATTCTTTAAAGATAAAACACAGATTTAATATCTGATTAACATACAGTATTATTTAAAATTAATAAATATAATTAATTGACAAAAATAGTAGGCACACATAATAATGGTAAATTATAAGCATGAATTTTTAACAAAAAGATTTCTGTAACAGATCACTAAGTATAAAAACGATCATTAAGAAAACAATGTTTTATTAATCTGTGAGAATAAAGTTATCATTTAATAGAAAGAGAACGGTGTTACAATTGACTTCATTATTTAAAATGTAAGTAAATAAAATGTTTTAATTTTAATGAATGAATTTGAAAGTTCTTTAGTTAATATATGTGATCGCACAGGCATGAAAAAATTCCAAACGAAATTACATTTATGTATTCAATTTTTTACTTAAAAGAGTATTCGTAAAATTATGTGATAATGCTCTAATATACAATTTTCAAGGAAAAAAAAAATTATATTGATTTAACAGAAAATATCTTCCCTTCCCACGAATTTAGATTGAATTTTTAAGTCTACATTTAAAATATTTCATAAGATTGAAAAGCTTATTTAAGAAACATGAATGCATACAAAGTCTCAATTTTAATAAATACATAAAACAATACTTAGTGAGAGATGTTAACTCCTTTACAGACAACGCCATGCTTGATCTGCTTGTGTACGGTAAGTTATTTTCCGTGCGGTGGGAATTCGGTTATAGCCGGTTTGGGCACTAAAATCACGCGGTGATTTTTGTGATCTCTCAATAATCTAACAAATATTCTTCTAGTTAATAAAATAATCCACACATTTAAGCTAAAATAATCAATTTTAAAATATTTTATCGCTAAAAATTTTCATTTAAAATATTTCTAAAAACTTTTACGTTAAATATTATCTTGAATCATTATAGTAAAATTATACTATATCATTGATAATTTTTAAATTTATTGAGAGACTATATAAAATACTGAAAGTTAGTTATATTTTCGAGATAATCATTCTCAAATTCAATGAGAATCTAATCCAGCTATTATTATAATTTCTTTATAATTTTTCTGCTACAAATAATTTCTACAAGTTACTACACATTTTAAATTCATTTAAAATTTATAAATTTTGAAGATAATATTTAATATATAAAAGACAGGCCTTGGTGGTCTAGTTAATTAGGGTGTTCATTCTCTTTATCGAAAGGTAATTTGTTCAAATCCGATCAAGTCACAGATTTGTCGTTTTCGTTAATAGCGGCTGGAGCATGTTAGATATAGGAATCATAATGACCTCTCTGTGAAATGATACTTCTTGATCCCTGCCTCTAAATTACAAAGACTATTGAGGTTTAATCAATCTTCAACCTCAATGATTCTTCGTTCAAGTGAAGCCTTTAACAATGAACCAGTACTTTCATGCAAAAGGATTTGTCGAATTTGAAGTAGGCTTTCCTGCACCAAGGGGATGAGTAACAAAATAAAATAAAAAAGACATGCAAAAAGAATAGTAAGAATACAATTATACTAATGGTTGTATTCATTACTAATCTTTGATCTAGAAGTAAACCTTATTTCTGTTCCCACCAAGCAGCAAATGCAGGAGAATCAAAAAATATTATTCACCCATAAAACTCTATGTATTCATCAACAAACTGATAGAACAAATTTCTGAACCTATAGTAATTTAAAATAAGGTTGAAATAAGATTAATTATTAGTTGAAATAGAAACATAACACATCATAACAGCCACCTAAAATGCAACACCAAGAAAGACCAGAGACATTTCAGCAAAATTTATTTTGCAGATAACATGTTATATAAAGATCAAATAATTGATATAAAAGCTTCTGTAGAAGTATGGTTGATGATAAAATCAGAAGTATCTAGCCACCAACGTAGCTTATAACCTCTGTCACATGTCTCTGCATAGAATCCAAGAGGTTTTTGATAAATCCTTGGTGGTATAACAGTTAATTCATCTTCATATTGAGAAATTTGAACTAGTATGGCAAGGGTAGGTTTTTCTTTTTTCAGTTATAGTACAGTCATGGACACTCGTAATCAGCTAAGTCATACCATCATACTTTCCCGTACCTAGTCTCACAGATGGGCTCTATTACTTAGATGAAAGCAGCAGAATGGGATCTTTGCAATTTATAAGAAGAGCCTAAACAAAGCATTTTTAATGCTTCCCTTGCCACCCCCAGAGGAATTATTTCATTTGGAGGACATTGTGACTACAGTATATTTAACGTGCCTCCGCCACCTATAGTAAACAAGATGGCTAATTGGTTAAGATGGGATTTGAACTCATTATCTTTAGATAATGAGACCAACACTCTAACCAATCAGGTCACCGCAGCTCTCGCATTCGATTAATAATCAATCGGGGGATTTGCGGGATCGGAAACGTTATGAAAACAATTCAATTTGATGGGTAAAGTAATCTTAAACATTGTTCACCGTGATTAGTCACATATTATCCTGTTGGAATATGAGTGATGGCAAGAGCTTAAGGTATGGGTGGACAATGCAACTAACACCTAAAAAATGTAACGCTAGTTGTTCAGTGTATTGGAAATACATATTAAAAGTATGAGGGAGTGAAATCCAATATTACGCTAAACCGTGATACTGGCCAATGTAACTCAACAGTTCTTTGGTCTCTCAATACGGTGTCACCCGATTTGAATCCTACCTTTATAGTACTGAAGGCAGATATAAGATTCTTCAGAAAAGACATTGTCTTGCTATTCTGTTGTTTCTGTCCTTCATTCATGTTCGTAAAATGTAGTATACTATTGCAGGCTCAAGTACTTCTGGTTTTTGAAACAAAAGTAAAGGAATTAATGTTCTTTTGTAGATATTTCACTCACATGCGAAAAACACTGATTGGTATTAGTGGACACTCATTAATGCGTAGCAGTCTGAATCCGTTATGCTATGGTTCTTGATGTTGCTAAGTGGCTAAGTACTGTTTTGCGCATAATAAGCATGAGATAATGGTCAGTGGTGCAACGAGATGGATGCGATCGGTTCTCTTGTTTCACTGTTTCCTCCAGCATACAGCATCTACAAATCTGCATCACAATTGCTTGGTTTCTTCAACACAATTATTGATTTATTTAAAGGATAATCCCCAGTTATTATACGCTACTATTCTTCTTCAGTTAAACTCAAAAGCATGCTAGAAAGACATTCACTGTCTTTTACGGAGTACAATTAAATTCCTTAGGCGACAAAATATAAATAAAAATAAAATAAAATAAAATGAAAAATAACAATAATAAAAACCCCAAACAATTATCGTATTTTAAATCGACGTTTTTCCTTTTATAGCGCCTGCAAGCAGCAGTACAGTCACCTCAGCAGGTGTACACACGACAGTGATAATGATTTGTATATTTCATCTCTGTAAGCGCATGATGGAAATTTCACATGCTTCCTTTCGGGTCTTGCATTTTGGGTTTGCTAGCACTGCATTATTTCATTCTGAAATTAATTTTTATATCTTTTAAATATTCTTATTATAGAAAATAATTTTGAAGAACAAATAACAATATTTATTATTTAAACTAACATCAAAATACAGTAGTTCCTTAAAATTATATGTAGAAATTATTTGAATTTAGTTTCGGTTGTAACGTTTCAGGAAAATATCTTGTATAATATGCCAAATTCCCAATAAACTCTAATTTTTGCATCATTTTTAATAAAAAATTATATACATTTATGTTTTTATTAAGACGCATATGTATATAATTAAATATACGCAATTCATAATAAAAACGCATATCATTCTCAATAAAAGCGTATTATAAAAGTATAGGATGAAAGACTAATATAATTGAATAAACTATTTTTTTTTTACTTCACATGTATCTAAATTATTATATATTGTATTTTTTACAAGAAAACAAAACATTCATGTAATTTAAACTGATTTTAGTTTTATTTTTTATGAAAAACAAACAATTATTTTACAGAATTATCCTTTTTTAAAAATAAATATGATTAAGGCAAGAAAAATAAGGCATTTAAGTTAGCTGAGAAATTGTTTTTGACACATACAGCGAAAGCCATATTTATCCTTGATTAAAATTTCTGATAACTTTAAGAGTATAAAAAACGGAATAGTATATTATTTGTTTAGTATAAAATAAAATTAGCAAAGAATTATTTCAGTATAAAGAAAAGCGAAGAAAAAATATATGCACATGGGAAATTCTTTACTCAAAATTAAATCACAACAGATAAAAACACAGAAATAAAAAATGCAGTATTTTTTTCCCGAAATAAATTGTGGAAATTTTGTGTTGTTGAAATATTTATGAAATTATTAGAGAACTATAGGGTATAATTGCATATTAATTACTACAGTAGAGAATTATTTTTACGAATTACTAATTTTAGGAACACTCACAATTTTACGCGTTGCAAGTGGTTAGTGTCAAACATTGTCCAATAGGCCACATTATCTTGGCTGGTTAGGGCGTCGTTCTCATCTCATAATCGAAAGGTAATGAGTTCTGGTTATGACGTAACAGAAGTTTCATCGTATTAAATAAAGGTGGCTAGATCACCTTAAATGTATCATAATCACTATGCCCTCCAAGTCAAATAACATCTCTGAAGGTGGCAGGTCAAGCATTAAGAGGTCTTCTGCTTGGTCCTTGCTTCTAAATTACAAAGACTCTCACCTGCTTGCTTCCTCCTAATCATTCGAGCTGACTCTGGCCTAGGTACTTGATTGGTTAAAAAAAATAGAAAATATTATACAAAAAAAAATTCTGGCGCAGCTAGTTTTTATTTGGACCTTGCGCCATAAAACCCAACCAACCAACCATCTGGCCTAGGTACAGAGAATCTAACTGGGGCATTAACAACATGTTAATTTTTAATTCCCATTTACTATATAAGATTTTGAAATATTTCTTTTTTGCGAACTCATTTCCATGTATCTTTCATTTGCGTTTATTTTTTATCATCTGTTTTTTCTATTTCTTTTAAATTCTATGGTTGAAAAACTTGGATTGATGTTTTGAAATGAAAAGTTTTCAAATTATTCATAGTTACAGAACTGCTGACTTTGAAATTTCAGACATTTTTAAGTAATTCGTTTAGAGTTTCTCCCGCCTATCTACTTCTTGTCTTACTACCAAAGATTCGTAAGTACTTTTTCTGGAATGATCGCAGCTTAGAATTACGAAATGAAATTAAAAATGTAAGGGCAGTCCACTTTTTAATCTATGTTTGGAATGATATTGCAGAAAAAAATGAGTAGATCTTTTTAGCAAGCATGAATTATTAAAGAGACCACCGGGAGTGAAAAAAACCAAGAACATTTACCTGGTGACTTCAATGAAAATGAGTTACCCATCCATGAATTTCGACTAAAAAACCCACTGGTGTCTTAAATTTCACTTCAGTATTTCCTGACTGTGGATTCAGATATAACTTGTACATAAGCATTGGTTGATTAAATAAAAATGAAAAAGATTTTTCGGATATCAATATCTTTTAAGAAGACAGAAATAAGGATTTTGTATGATAGCAAAACTGCGATTCAGCACTTGACCAATTGGCAAAGACAGTGCTGAGGTATTGATACTCAATAAACTAAAATGGCTATCCATATCCCAGGACGTTCATCTTCACCGGATACCTTCCCATGTCGATCTAGAGGGAAATGAAACTGCAGACATCTTGGCCAAGCTGGAAGTTCACGAGGCCCCTGAACCGTTGGCACCACTCATCTTTCGGAAATCTTTTCAAGAGTAAAAAGCAGGATTAAAACCACATGGATTGTCTTTCCAGATCACCAATGGTACCAGTGTTCTCGTCCGGGGAGTTCATTGGCTCACGGCTTTAAAAGACAGGAAGAAACTGCTGTCGCCCGTTTTCGAAGTGATCACCTCAGATTGTTAAAATTTTCTGAGGGCACCAACATTTTCGAGACTTGCACCAACTGTTCCGCTAAACAAGCTACTCTAGAACACATCCTTGAGTGCTTGGGGCTATTCAAGGATGATTTATATAACGATCCTTTAATGGGGCTTGATTTTTTTTGAGGGAGTTCAACGTTATGGATCTAGTCTAGAGCTGCTCGCCGAAGGGGGTATGTAACAACAACAACAAGAAAATAGCATTGTTCTTTCACTGCCTGTAAAACATCTAGATAAAGCCTAACAATATATATTTTTTTAAAAAAAGGAAAAACTTTTAATGCTTTCCCCCATTAAAAAGTGTTTTATGAAGTTTTGAAGCAGAAAAAAATAAGCGATTAGTTAGCAAGCTTTTTTCATTATTATTATGAATGAAAGGGCAATTTTTAAGTATGAATTATATTTTGCATATGTTTCTCATGTAATGCATATTAAACAATGTTTCCTAATAACACTCTATTCATAAAGAATAAATTTTTTTGGAAAAGAAAATCTAGTTCCAAGTTCGAAAAATAGAAAAATAAATCAGTTTTACTCACTTTTCCATTTACGAACTTTTGATTTTAAGAACGGTTTTACACTGGTCACCACCTGCTTAATTTCTTTTGCTTCATTGATTTCGATTCGTGAATAATTTGTAAAAAGGAGCGTCTACTGCATATACTAAATAAGCATTGTTCAACAAAAACAAAATATAAGCAAAACATACTGACATAAAGTAAAATCAGACATTGAATAACTAATGGAAGATATTAGTTTTCTTAGATAAAAACTTGTAATAAAAGCATTTTTAAAATATTTTTGTGCAAATACAAATCTGTACAATGCTATCCATCCAAAAGTTAAGCGCTTATAATTCTTCATATAGCTTCCTTTTCAAATAAAGGAAACTAGAATCAACCCCAATCAAAGGTTAAATATAAACTTTTAACTATGATTAATTCTAAATGTATATTAAAATCTAATTGTAATGGAATTTATGTCAATACTATAGTCAACTAAGTTAGCGCAAACGTTTCATTCAAGCTTAATCTGAGAAGCTACACTTTATTTTCTTACTTTAATAATTTTATAAAAACTTCGATTTGGTTATTAGATTTTTATGCAACTCTATTATTGCTTTCTTTATATTTTATGCTTACGAGCATTGCTACACAAAAACGCATATATTAATATTTGTAAATTTATATGTATCATTTCATATCTAATATTGAACCATGTTAACTAAAATACATATTTGTTTGTTATAAAGTCCACATATTATTATTATCAGGATACACATAACAATGAATCAGTAACATACATACATGCACATGTATGTATATATATACCAAGAATCTTTAAGCTATAAGCAATATATATATATATATATATATATATATATATATATATATATATATATATATATATATATATATATATATATATATATATATATATATATATATATATATATATATACGAATTATCTTTTGTTTATCAATCTCATCAAATTTTTAAAAACTTATATAAAAACTTATTCAGTACATAAATAATTTACAGGTTTCTTAAAATTTGAAGAGATTGATTAACAAAAGATAATTCGTATATTTTGTTTGTGTATAGTCACAAAATTTTCAAAACCCTTCTTTTTATGAAAATCAAATAAAAAAAACATTATTTATTTCCTGACTTAACTACAGGCAGTCATAAAATTTAGCATTTTTAATCAAAGCTTCATATTATCATATCAAGATAATAAATTACTTCTTCAATAGGAAAATTGGCTTTCATGATTAGTTTCTTATGATCATTTCAAGAAACAATGAAACTAAAATTTTGATGGGAGGAACACTGGAGACAATGATTAACAAAAACTATCATTGATTTGGAATATTGTGAACATTTAATTGTTGAATAAAGTGCTTCTATACCTTTTAAAGTTTTATTATTTTGTTAAGTGATTATTAAGATCATAATCCCCAAGAGCAAACCCAATTGAATGTAATGAAATTTGGTGACTCATTTTTGGCGCCAAAGAGTTCACTGAAGGCAATTAATCGTCAAATTTAAATTGATGTTAGTTACAAAACATCAATTTAAATTTGACGTTATAATGATATATAGGTTACCATTAATTATAGAGGGAAAAAGTTGAATTTTGTGTTTTTCCTTCTCATCGTTTGTGACATCATTCTGTTTTTAATAATCAAATTGTCGCTAATAAATACTATGTCCAGAAATCGACTGAAATCTTTTTCTTTCTGTCTTTCGATTGGTATTTAGCCGGTTTAAAAAAGAATGGCATTATACAAATTATCAATTTCCAAATTTTTAAAATAAATATCTAAAAATTTTATTGCTTGATGTTAATAAGTTTTTTCCTCCTTGAATTTACAAATGGAATTTATATGATTTAATAACTCATATGATATTAGTACAGAATAAAGAAATTTGAATTGCTAAATTTACAGGATTTGCTCAGATACTTCATATCTTATCGTACAATGTACATAATGTTTTAATGTACGTAATATCGTACTATTTTCATGTGTCTTTGTTCCCATAAATGCTATGCCATGGATATGTTTGGACAAGTTGATACCCAACCTTTGAGACTTAATATCATCAATTTGATTTTCTAGCTTGGAACTACAATAATAAAAACGTCTCATATGAAAACCGACTAAGAAAAAAGGCACACTTTTGCACAATGAATAAAATGTTCCTATTTGTAATGATGGCATGACCATACATAATCACTAAATAAAGTGAATATTCTAACATGGGATGAAAAACACTACAAGTGTTAATGTTTTTAGCCTTTGCTTGCCCTGCTGCATTTTCTCATTTCATATTAATCTTATTTTCTTATCCTTGTCATCTCATGTTTGTAGCATTGTGTTTCAAATTTTCAAATTCTTGAAATAATTTATCGAAGGGTTATGAGCTTATTGATCTTTTAACGGGAAGAATTGTCAAAAAAATATAAGGGATGTTAAATATCTTCTTGTTCGTTGAAGCATACATTATGATTAAGTTTATTTTATTCAAGTCAAATCTGGAATCTAAAAGTATGAATTTTATAAGTAAAATTTGGTTTTCAATCCAGAGCCAAAATGTCTTCTGCTTTGGAATCCCTCTCACGAATGATACGGCCAGCTTCAGATATTTAATGAGAAATTCTGTAATATTTTAGAAAATTTTTTAAATCATTAAATTTTTTTAACATAAATTATTTTGAATGTATATTTTTAAAATTTTATAAGAATTTTGGAAAAATCTATTTTTAATGAGTAAAGATATTTCTAATTCTTTAAAAGGTTGATATTAAAATTTTTGAGCTTCAAAGTGTAGAATAATAATTACTCTGTTTCTTTATAATATTATTTATAAACTTCTCTTTACAGTTAAAAAAAGTTCTTCATAAACTAAAAAAATTAAAAATATTAGAGTAAAAAGTGTTTGTTACCTTGAAATGTCTTTAAGAATACAAAAACATTTAAGCTTTCGCTGTTCAAAAGAAGAATTTCTCAGCATAAAGTTCTGGTACAATGGCAATATAATTGGGAATCAAATAGAAATTATTTTTGGAAATTTATAAACATTAAAAATTTTAAAATTTTAAATAATTAAAAATGTATATTAAATGAAAAAGTACATTTGTTTATTTTACATAATGTGTACACAGAATTGAGACTTAAAAATTCTTATTCACAAGCGTATGTTTTAAGTAATTTGGTCAATTTTGACATACTTTTTCTACGCCCTAGTCAGTTATTTTCTTGCTATGTCACTTGAAAGGAAACAGTCAACTATGATTAATTTCAAATATAATTAAAAATTAAAGGCAAGTTAGGCAAATTTTTCTTTTAATTAATTCTTTAGCATCATTCTATTTATTCTACTGCTCATTAAGAAATGCATTATTTAGCTTCTGTTATTACTAGATTTTTACAGCGAATAAAAAAGCATGTTATTTGGAATATTATAATAATACCTGTAAGTTTAAGGTAATTTATTGAGAAATGATACTTAGTAAATATTGCATTTATTTATGTATCGTATTGAGAGTAAAATGTTTACAGGTTATCTCCTCTTTATATTGATTGTTGAAGTTGCCTCATATGGTTTCTAGAGTGGGGTCTCAAAATAAAGAACATTTGTGAGCTAATTATTTATTACTAAATATTTATATTTGTGAGCTAATTATTATTTGTATGTAGTGCTTACACAAATGCACTACATACAAATGCACAGGTCTACACTTGCTCATAACTAAAAATATAATTAAATATAAGAAAAATCATATTAAAATTTATGCTGTCTAAGCACCCAGAAAATCATCAGTCTTTGCCAACGTTCATCGAACGAATACTCGATTTTTCCCGGTCGTGGAGTCTTTACACTAGGCATACATCTTTTTCAAGAAAGGCCCATTAAGGCCTGATCTTGTGAGCCTAAGCTGAAGTCAATTCTTAGTGTATTGTGCATATTCCTTATTTTTAATTGTTATAAATATAGCAACAATAATCAGATTAATTAATTTTATATTGGATTAGTGCTTCGAAAATTTTGAGGTTATTAGTTCAAAATAACAGATTGTCTATTGATTTTAAGAATTTTCATAAAAAAGATCTCACTTATTCAGAAATATTTTGGCAATTTTTGTTGATCCTTTAATTTTTTTAAATTTTTTATTCCGTGTGGTCCAGGACGTGGATTGACTGAGGGTTCATCCAGCTTTACATAATGGTGACTACTCTTAATTAGTCTTAATGAACTTATATCAATGTTAAGATGTATAAAATGGAAGAAAAAGATACTTTAATTTATTCTTAAACAACCCTTTTTTAAATTTTCACAATGAAAATAATCCTAAACTTTGTTTATTCAACCCAACAAATGAAATTTTAATCAAACAAAAATATGTTTTAGTTTATAGATAACAGATGGCAGCACTATATTTCATTTGTTCCAAATCAGAATGACTGATTATTATGATTTCATCCTGATATGTCAGTAATGTTAACATTACTAACATTGTAGGAATCTTACATGATGATGCGAAATTCGATTTTCATTAATATGATAAATTACTCAAAGAAAAAGAAAAAAAGATTAAAAATTTAAATTCTCCTTGCCAATTTAAGCTAACTAAAAAGTGGATGTTTTGTCTTGCCTTTTTCATTTTGCTTTTTCTTTCCTGTTTTGTTTTCAACATGTTCAATTTTCGAAGAAATATCTCCGAAGACTTGAAAATTTAAAAACTAATTACTTAGAACAAAAGGTAATTTTCATGATTTAGAAGACTTTCGCAAATAGAAAAAACTATACTTCGTTATTACTAGTAAAAATCATGAATGGATTTTTTTTTTCTCATCGCCATGACACTCAGATATTCGATGGTGAACTTTGTCTAATTTGCTGCCACTCAAAAAATGCGATTCGAAGGCAAGCAGTGAATTCATAGACAGGTCGGAATTACTACGCCATTCTTAATAAAATGTGATGTAAATGAAAGCTTATCTGATGTCATGAATATTTTAAATCAATGAAAAATCTAATAAAGTGGCACAATCATCATCATCTCAACTGGAACGAAAGAAACAATCACTTTAAGGTAAAAAAAAATGATAACAATGGTTTAAATAATATTTTTTTTAAAAATTAACTAATGAAACAAAAGAGACAATAATGGAAATTAGAGGGATTCTTTCAATGATTCAATGATAAATTTAAGAGAAAATAAAAATTTCCGAATTCTCATTGCAATAATGTTTTAAGACAAGTGTTAACGCAGTGGATATATTCATTATTTTTAAATTTTACAAGAGTTAAATATCTTGTACGTTGAAAAACTCTATATATTCATATATATATATATATATATATATATATATATATATATATATATATATATATATATATATATATATATATATATATATATATATATATATATATATATATATATATATATATATATATATATCTCTTATGAGTATATTTCAGCAGATGTATATTTGTAAAACTTAATATAAGTTTTTTTGTGGAACAGAAAAGAAGAAGCTAATTCAGATATTGTTTTTGACATTCAAAGTTACGATAAAGAATTTACTGGCAAACGCAAAGTGAAATGAAGAACCTTTTGCATATTTGTTAAAATAATTGTTGTTGGAAAACTGATTGCACCAATTTCATTAGTTGGAAAAACTTCCATTACGCCATGAGTTTGACTAGTTATTTTCTTCCCGCTTTTAATTCCTCTTTTGAAATTGCTATGTAATTAACATTTAATAATATACTAAAATAAATGTGGTATAATTGAACATAATCTATACCATGAGTATGAAACGAATTTTTGTTTAGATAATCTAATCAACAGCTTTGGAGAAAAATCCTAAGTGGGGGCCGATAAGGAGATTAATATAACAGTTTAACTTACTCAAGTATAAATTTTATGGCAGGATTATGTTATTGCTTGATGTAACAGATTATGCTTTAGTTAGATTGACTGGCAAAGCGGCTCTTACAAAAGGTTAATGATTAAGCAAAAGGTTAATGATTATTAAAGCCCACCTCTGGTAACAGAGCTTATTTTATATTTTGTATAAAGAGTTATTCTTAACTTCATAATAAATACAACTTAAATGTTAATTTGAATAATGTTGGTGACAATGTTTTCTATAATCTTAATTTATTCATCTAAATATGGAGCATTCAGATTTAGTATCACTGGGATGTTATATGGATATGATAATATATGAAAAATTTTAAAATATGTTCATATAGCGAATAAAAGGAAATGAGAATATTGAATTTCTGCTTTACATATATGTAAATAGTCATAGATGCATTTGTTGAGAAAAACGATTAGCGGTTTTCCAAATTTCTTTCCCTTCTGATTTGTGAACATTACCGATTGCTTAAGAAAAAATATATATGTCGTATATTTTACAAAAAATGAAAAATTAAAACTGTGACATTTAACGTTATAATGCGATAGATAAAATATCACGTTATATGGATATATATATATATATATATATATATATATATATATATATATATATATATATATATATATATATATATATATATATATATATATATATATATATATATATATATATATATATATATATATATATATATATATATATATATATATATATATATATATATATATATATATATATATATATATATATATATATATATATATATATATATATATAATAACCTGTATTATACTATACTTTTGAGATGAAATGGTTTACCATTAATAATTACACGGGTGATATTTCGTCATAATCTATACGTGATTCTGTACATTGAAATGCCTTTTTCTCCCTATTGATTTCCCAATTCCTTTATTGATTCTTTCTTAGTGATTTTTTAAATTTTATTTAATGCAGTCTCACTGCACGTTGTTCCAAATCTGAAGATTGTTCAAATTGATAACCCTGTTCATATTTCTCACTTATTTTTAAATCTTGAGTCTTTCTTTGCCAAGTGTCACACAGCAAACATTTTATGTTAAATTTATTCTTGAAATTCCTTAAGCTCATCTCGTATGCACTTTAAATATCATGTTTAATAACTCATGAATGAAAACAAGCGCACAATTGTTTTCAAAATATAATTTATTTAAGAATTATCCATGGAAAATAGCCAATATGTATTAAATCTACTGTATGATCTATTTATGAATCAATTATTCCTCTGAACATTACAGTTCAGCATTGATTAATAATAAAATCCTTCCATTATTAAGCGGATTTTTATTATTAGCAAATATTGACAAATAATTATTCTTGATTATTATGAAGATGAAAAGAAAATTAGATACTTTCCTTTAGCAAAAAATTTGACCTTTATCTTCATGTTTAATAGGTTTTATGAAACTTCAATCGACATCGATTCATAAATGGACGATAAAATGCTATTCTTCGTAGCGAGTAAACTACTAATATTATTTTTATTGCACTTTCAAAAACATTAATTTGAAAGAAAAAATTGGCAGATATAAAAACAGGCGTGACTATCGTAGAAGAAATCCCTTCAGGTTCGAAGCTATAACTCATCTTTCGCGTGCATCATCACCATTGAATCAAATCTTCCTTTCTTTCCTCTCATCAACAGTTTTTGGACGCTTTGATATTTGTATCATTTAAGAAATCAACATAAACATTCGTGTAGAAAGAAGTGTGCATCTGTTTGTTAAAACCAAATAATATGCAAATATCCAGCTATTAGTCGCAGATGTTTTCCAAGATGAAAGAAAAATTTCGATAATGATTACATCACTGCAATTACAAATGCATAGATCAGCCAAATTACAAACGGGCAAAAAATTAGTTCAGAGCAGTGATCTCTTTTTTACTTTTAAATAAGAATCTGAAATATATGATTTACACACACTTTTAAATATTATTAAATTATATTTAATTGTTCCAAATTCAACAAATATGATGTTGGTGCTCTGGAGCAAAGTAAGTTTAATAACTGCGGCAAACTCTAAAGTATCTGAATATCCATTGTTTATTACCTTCTGTGATGACTTTTCATAAATTAAGAGCCATATTCATGCGTTTATAGGTAAAAAGTCTAAGAAACTGACTCGGCAGAAAAGAATAGTGGAAATAGAAATGTACATCCATCTTCTATCGTTTAATAGTAGATAAAATCGAACTTAGAAAATGTCACTTTTCAGGAAAAAATTCTACCACTTGGCCACAAATGCAGTGTAGTTGTTCCAATTAGCATGAAAGTATTTCAATATTCATATTAGGGAAAGTGTTCGAGAGAGAGAGGTATTTTTTTAAAAGATTATTATACACATTCATATCTGTGTGTAACATAAAATCAAATGATATTTTTGATAAGCAGTTTTGCTTTGATATAACTTAAATTTTAATTTTTTGGCTGGATGAATTCGTTACATATTTGTTTGATACTTGAAACCATAGTGTATAGAGTAGTCAGATGTGGACCCAAATTGGAAAACAGTTTTGATCGTATTACAAAACAATGTTGGTTTGTTTTCTTAAGCTTACATAAAATAGATTTAAATATGCAAGTTTAGTTAACTAATTATTATTTGAAAAGTCTTAATATAGATAGATAGTTTTAATTCCTAGGCTAAATCTTAGCTGACGTTCCAATAAATTTAAAGCTCATATGCTTTAACCAAGAAACAAATATGTTTAAATATAATATATATTCTGTATCATAAATACTATGAGGACATTTGTTATTCACAAACTAAAGTTTATTTCGTACAAAATAAATAAGATATTGATGTAATATAATTGTCGATTATTTTAGTTGACAGTCAATAAAAGTATTACATGAAAGAGCTAAAATGAATAATGAGAATACGAAAATCAAAAGCTTTTCAAAACCTTATAAGTTCTAATAACAAAAAATATTATTATAATTGTTCTTTTATAATTTAATCTAGTCTTATTATTTTTAAATACACCCATTTCTATTCCATTAGAAGAATTTAAAATAATAGATGAATATTTCATTTTAAGTAACTTTACCATTAATTTATTGAAAATTTAGATTAATCATAACAGTTATCTGAAAAACTGAATAACAGTTTAAATGACAGCCCCCAGAAACAGAGTTTTTACGCCTCTGGTGTAATCGAGTCTTGGTAGCATAATTCTCCAAACTCAGATTTCTAAGTGTGATCCTAATTACATTAACCTCTCCCACGGAAATTGCAGAAATATTTATTTAACTGCTTCAGTGAATGGTTCGAACTCAAATCATATTAAATGGTACCTCGTTTTTTTATAGGCTCTGTTTCCTAGCTATTCTCAAGATTATATGCCGACTTATGGTCTCATTTGTTAATATGGAGTAATATTGCAATGAATATAAAATTTGCATTATTTGCTTTTCTTACAAATATTATACAGCAAAATTTAGTTAAATCAAATCCAAATCGAATCAATATTTTTCATTTTTTGAGCTAAGGTAAGTAATAACTTGCTCAGGTTTCAATCCCTGTTTACAAGCAAATTCCTATCTAAAAATGTTTATAAAAGATATCAAAATAATATAACTGATCCAAAGATTGTAAATAAAATTGAGCCCTAACCATTTAACTGGTTCGATGTCACACTTTTTGACTAATGGATTCCTAATGATAATATTAATGGTTTCAGTGGAAGTATTCCGATATTTTACGCACAGACATTTTACTTTTTCCTATGCTACCGTTTTTTTACTTTTGAGATGTTAATGGTGGGCACACGTTCCCCTTTCGACTGAGAATTCGCCCCCGAGTCATGTCCATGACTGAAATAACACCGATCCTCATAATGGGTTTATTGGGAAAGGTAAATGGCTTTTTCTCTGGAACTGTTTAGCGATATCGATTCGCGTATTAAAACAGAAACCAATGTGATGCGACATCATCTTTGGAATACATTATAAATATCTTGGGAAACTTTTTTCGCTAAATAATGCTAGAAGTAATCAGGTTCTATGAATGCTCTATTTTCCATACGACATAAGCTTATTGGTTCCACGAAGGAAGTTCAACCGCAAAAAGAATTTCCAGCTAAAGCAATTTTCTACTTGTAATTTAGTCATATTTGTCATGGGACTTCTTTTGGCATTAAAATTGATTGGCAAATGAACTTATTTAAGTTGTTAATCTATTCTTCTGAGTATTATAAGAAAAAGCATTGACAATATGAATGGTAAAGGCTCAAACTTGTCTTAAAGAATAAATCCAATTTGTTTAAAACGAAATCAGAATGAACTTGAATAACCTAGGATCAAGTAGGAGTTACAGAATTAGGATTAGTTTCACATAAAAAGTGGCTGTAAGTCTGAGAGTTCTTGAAATGGCCAGTATCTATCTGCAGGAAAACAGAATAAATGAAGATTACTTGTATTCGTAAACAAATCAATTTCGGTACTTAAAATTAATCAGAATCTTTTTTACAGAATGTAGTAAGTAAAAAGACATGTTGGCTTCGTTATCAAAGCCTTCTTTCAAATTTTGAATCTCAGGTTCAGACTAGGTTTTCAAAACATAAGCTCGGTCTGAGATTGAGTACTAAATCACGTGATTATTTGAAATGACAAATTGACATGAAATGACAAAATAGCCTTCTTTTTTATAATTTGAAACTATTGTTTAAGACAGTTTGTTGAAGAAACAGTTTAAGAATCCTCTAAAATGGAATGGATTTTTAATGACGATTGGTGATTAATTTTTAAGAGCAATCATTATTAAATCTGGTCAGAAATTGGAAAGTGTACAATTTTTATGAATTTTATTTATTTGTATCTTATGCGACAGTGATTATAAAATTGGTAAATGTGTGTATATAAATTGACAAATATATTTAAATAGTCGAACAATGTACCCTGATTTGCTTAATGTTCATTACTTGTGGTTGAATGCATTATTTTTTAACTGATAAGTAATCTTTAAGGACTGTAGTTCTCAGGTGTTGATGTCATTATTTAAATGTATTTTAACTCTTTGCTTAACATAGTATTTAAAATTACCTCAACCAACATTTTTTTTCATATTTGTCGGTATTTGAATAAGCATGTCTTATAACAAAAGTTATAACAAAAAATATCTCCAAATTTCAACAAAATTCAAAAGATATTATTGATTTTAAAAGTTCAGTTTTTATCAAAATACTGAAAATGAATTGATAGATAATGAGAGATTCTGAAGTATGATGGATCGTTAGATTATTTATATTTTATTGTGTAGAGTACATGAAACTCAAATGCAATCTGTAATTTTGCAGCAATTATAAATCAAGAAAGATATAGGCCATGCTGGCCTGGTTGGCTCGAGCGTAGCTCTCATTAACGCAAAATGAGTTCGAATCTCGATTTAACTGACGATCATTAAGAGATGGAAAGGATTGTATTCACTAAGGGATGCATAGTCATAGCCTAGTCACAACCTCCCCTAATGGAAATAATACTTATGGGGATGGCAGGTCCAGATTTGAGGAGCCTTCTGCTTGGTCATTGCTTCTAAACTACGAAAATCCCCACCTAGCAGCCACCCCCTAACTGGTAAGGCCCAACTCTAGGCTAGAACCGGAAAGTATGCTGGAGTACACACGAATAAATAAACAAATATTTATTGCCTATTGTTTTTATAAATGTTTGATTTTCTAAATAAGAATGCTTCTTAGAAAAATTTAAAGACGTCTTTAAACTTTAAAATATTTATTTCCAGGAGGATTTAAATTATATTTGAATAAAAATAAGGCATGCTTCACCTCACATTTGAAAATTATATGAATTATCAGTTTAAAACTATATATGCAGCTTTACAAAATTAACCAGAAATGCACTCTGATATTTTTGCACATCTAATCCAAATATCACCAAAAATAAAGAACTATAGACTAATATATATATATATATATATATATATATATATATATATATATATATATATATATATTTATTTATTTATTTATTTATTTATTTATATATATATTGTAGTTATCTTTGATACATGCATGAAATGATCAAATATTTCTATGATACAAAATGCACTCTCTAAAAATGAAGAATGATACAAACTAAGTGGAAAATATAAGCACATGATCTTTGCATTTTTTTTAAAGCAAATGCAATTTTTTTTTTGTAAATTGCATTATTTTCCTTACGTAATTTCTAATGATATCATCATTCAGTCTTCATTTGAAATGAAGTTGTATTAACATTAAGTTTATTTTTACTAAAAATCCTCAGTATTGAAAAGGCGTAAAAATTATATCTTGTTTGTTCTAGGTAGTAAAAATGAAAATTTTTATCTAACATTTACAAATTCATAAAGATGGGTTGGTATTCACAAATCTCTCTAAAAGGTATTTATGAATCCCAATAGAAAAGCTAAGGACTTAACTGAGCCCAAACATATAAGAGGAGCACTCTGAAATCTAAAAATATAAAGTTTACTTCTAATTAAACTAAGAAAATAAATTCTACTAAATATTTAAAAAATTTCGGGATTTAAATTTATTCATTTGAACACAAGTAGCAATATTAAAATGTTATGTCAGTTCACAATACATAGATCATAAGTTTACATATAATATGTATACTCATACATAATACTTATACTATATATATATATATATATATATATATATATATATGAGAGAGAGAGAGAGAGAGAGAGAGAAAGAAAGAGAGAGAGAGAGAAAGAGAGAGAAAGAGAGAGAGAGACCAAATGTTTATACATCGTATGTAGTACAATTTAAACAGCTGCATATATAATTTCATTAAAAAGATTTTTTTCTAGAAGTTTTAAAAGTTTAGTAAGTTTTATTGATAATTTTTGGTGTATTATTATATCACGAGAGAAGTATTATTCTTGATTTAAGTGGTCATAAACTGCTGTAATAATAACCGTTATAGGAATGTTTCACTACAACCTCGCTAATTGATCAATTACACCGTCTAATTAATAATTATAAAAAGTATGTTATAGAAATGGAGTATTAATATAATCATGTAAGAATAACTTGTGTGGACCAAATAACTAACTTAATATATGGTGTAAGAATGCGCTAAAAGTGTTTAATTTCTGGTGGTAAAATGCATTTTTCTCTCATCTGTAAACAAAATATTTGAATATGCATATTCCAAAAGGTGGTATTAATCCAGGTTTTCCAACAAGTTAGAAATTTCATAGTCATTTTATTATATTAAAAAATAAATGTCAAATGTTTGAAAAGAAATGCAATATATAATATATATATATATATATATATATATATATATATATATATATATATATATATATATATATATATATATATATATATATATATATATATATATATATATATATATATATATATATATATATATATATATATATATATATATATATATATATATATATATATATATATATAAACAGAATTGTTTTTAAAGCATTATTATAAAGAATTTGGAGTTCCATTTTCTACGTTTTTTATGATCAAATTACATACAATATTCTACAAATTGTACACTTATTTATATTAGAAGTTATCATCAAGCAGTTGTATGGGTTTGTTTGCAGAAACATTATATGATTAAAAAATTAAAAAATGAATATTACTAAATTTGTGAGAAAAAAATTGTTGGTGCAAAAGTCATTGCTTACTGAAGTTGTCACACGTTTATCATGTGATTAACTCTTTATCTGAACAATAATTTTAATTCCACTTGAATTAAATGACATCTAATTGCATGACAGATTGTTTTAGTGTCCTATACTAGTTTATTGGATCTAAAATTGCTTTAAATAAAGTGCCACTTAGTTAAAACGTATTTAGATCTAATGACATCTGTTAGATTTTGTTGATACATGAAAATATGTGCCGTGACTGCTCCACTTTCTTATTCTGAAATATTTCGATTACAGTTCTAGTTATAGTTTCTAATTATAAGTGTTCATTTCAATTTCACAGAAGATATTTCGTAATTATATTAGTTTTCATATCGATACTGTATTCGTTATTTTAGTTTTACAAATAACTGTGTTATCACTATTTAATAGATAGATAATTTTATAACTTAATATTTGTATTGTAATAACTTTTAAAATCGTAAAAAATTTGAAGAAAGTGCTTTGTCTCATTCGGTTTTAAAAAATATTTTGCTCATTATTATTTATGCAATATTACATTCCATGTTTTAAATGTAAAAGTTTAAAGTGTAAATGATTTCTTCTCTCATAAGAGCATTTTAATTAAATCCTAAAATTAAGAAAAGTGTTTAAGAAGACATATTTTAAAACTATTTAAAATTTTCACTGATAGCTTTGAATATTAATATTTTAGAAATTTATTCTGAAAAATAAGTCTACAGAAATTAAAAATAAATTATCTAGTCTATAGTATAATCTATAATATAATTATAATCTAAATTTTCATTTTGATTTTCTAAGCTATTTGGGAAAGTTGATGATCATTTGTGTGACCAAGAGAAAAATCCAGTATCATACATACATATATGTAAAAGTTTAAAGTAATTATAATTTAGTAAGTGTAAATATGATAATTTTGTTATTCTTATTTACAAAAAGAAAAGGAAGTAATATAGTTTTTTAGATTACTGTTTATTCTATAAAATACCAAGCACAAAAACTAAAAGAAGTTCAAAGTGCTACTAAAAGCTATACTTACTTAACATAAATATTTGATTGTTTAATCTATTTTATTACTCCCAAAATATTATTATTAAAATACAAAAAGTCATGTTTGATAAAAATAAATATCAAATATCATTATAGGTGAAATAAGAAATATATTTTAGTATTCAAAATAATTCTTTTAAAATATAACGAATTATTTCAGTGTCGCATGAAGACGTCTATAAGAGAAAGTTAGAAATGTATGATTTCACAAAATCATTTTATTACAAAAATAGAATTATAAAACTTGTATACCTACATATTTCGGAATTTTATTGAATTATTTAATTAATTCATACAAAATTTTTTCAAAGACTGAATTTTCCTACTAATGATAAAAAAATAAATCATTTATATATGACAAGGTTTTTAATTTTTGATGATTCGATATGTTTCACTTTTATTTTTACCAATCGAAGTCCCATGCACCCCATTTTAAAAGTTCTAAACTTTTGAAACTTTAAATTTTAATTCAAGCTGAAGTATATGATATACATAAAATATTTCAACACTATTAAATATTTTTTATTTATAATAAATAGACAAATTATCTAATATAATCTAAGAAGCATATTTGTGTGTGAAGGTCTTTTATTGTCTTTAAATGTTCCTAATTATTTAAGGGAAGATTTTCGGATAAAGTACTCATAGAGTTCTAAAATTTCTAGATCAATCTCTGGTTCCGTCTGTTCTTAAATGAAGCATTTGATTGATTTGAGAGATTTGATTTATTACTTAAATTAACGCCTCTTTGCCTCTAAACAAGATTATTAAGATTCCTTCGTAGAACACTTTGTATACTTCGTAAAAGTTTTTTAGTGAATTCCTTCGTAGGATATAATATATATATACTTAGGGTTACTAAAAAAATAATCCCGAAAACAACCAAAAATGATTAAATAAGTATATATTTTTCTAATTATAGAAAAAAGATACATGTATTCTAAATTTATGAAATTATATGAATTACATTAGTCAGAGAGTGCGCAATATCGTGACGCATATGCAGAACAAAATGTCATATTACGGATTCCAATGTGCTTACACAAATAGCTATAATTTGTTTTTCAATAGCACACTTCACTCCAAAATTACTTTCAGATTTTGTGGACACTCTGAAAGTGTTCTTCCAATTAGAGCAAACACTTCAGAGATGCAATATAGTCTAGCACTATCTTACATAAACTACATAAAATCGAATTCGGGAAAACTTTGAATGACCAAACATTCCCTTATGATTGAATTTGTCGATTATTTCCCATTTAGGGCTCAGAATGCACTTTAAAAATTCTATTGCAAATGCTCTTGCAACAATAATGCTGATTTTTATTTATTTATTGATTTTTGTTTTTTTGTTTTCGTATGTTTTCATGCAAGTACTCTCAGGAATAGCATATCTTGATATTATGATAAAATGTACGAAAACAGAAAAAAAATTACTTCATCCGCAAAGCAAGTTTAGGCGTAATATATTCAAAGTTCATTATTTTTAATATCAGAACAATATTTCTTGGGTTTTTCATAATATGGATTGCTATCTTGTAAATTTTCCTAAAATTGTGAATTCAAGCTTCTATGGGCTAAAAATTAATTTTTTTAATAGATATGTTAATATACTAGTCTTAATAATTAAATATATTTAAAAGAAAATTACTTGAACTTAATGTTATCAGATTTTATAATAATTTACAGCAATTCAATGTTTTATTTTCCTAAAATAATTCAACAAATAAAAAAATAATAAATAAGTAAAATAAAATTAAAAAAAGAAGTACCATTGCGTTGTAATTAAACCTTGTTAAGAGAAAATGAATCATATAAACAAAGATTTAAAATGGTTTTAACCGTTTCTAGAACTTACTACGAAACCTGATGAATGTGGCGCCAACCTTTTTCTAAAAGACAGTTAAATCACATTTATGTCCTCTAAACTGTAACTTTCATCATATCTGGTTGAATGTTGTGTACCTTTAGATGAGTATCGTATCGTTCAGTTTCACTCAATTACTCATGGTATTATCGTGACTTTTGTTTTTAAAATACCTTAATTTTAAGCCAGTGGATTGAAGTATTATTTCATTTAATAATATTGTGTACAACATTATCTCCCACTAATTATTTATATTTTTTTAATTTAAAACTTTTCTTTATATAGGATTATTTCAAAATTAAATTTTTATACATAACATTATTGGTATCCTAAATTAATATTAACGACATTAATCAAACTTCAAAAAAAAATGAAAAAGGGCTAAAAAATTATTTATTTTTTTTAAAAACGTTTTTTAGACTCAAATATCAATTTGATTATGTATTTAATGCATATCGTACTAAATTATATTTAATTGATTGATTTAATCAGCAATCAGCATTTTCTTTATAAATGAGAACATTAAATTTTTTTTTATCTTGATAGAATTAAAGATTTCTGCATGTTTACATTTACTGCATTCTATCTTGAAATCAATTTTCACCATCTACTGATATCGGAATAAAGGTTATAAGTAGACACAAAAACGTTGAATCTTATGTTCAAATTTTATTTAAGTTTCACAAATTAAGAGAGTATACTATACCCTTGATTTAAAGATATCCTAAAGAGTATGACTCTTTAGTATATATGACTAGGGTATACTTATTATATCCACAAAGCGATAACCTCAACATTTTTCTACATTTTTTTTCCATCCTCAATTAAAAAAATCGAATGAAATATTTTTGTTTAAAAATACAAAATATTTTAATTTCAATCCGTCAAAATTGTTAATTAGAAATGTAATTTTAAGTCTTTCTTTTTGGCGTGGAATTTATAAAGAGCCAACTTTAAATGGATCTTGTGATTATTTGTAATCAGCATAATAGTATGTAGGTTCTATGCATTCTAACGTTTGTGTTCGCACATGAATATTATAAAATTTATTAATATTATGGCGATTGTTAAAAAAATGAATCACTGGAGACATTAAAAATATAAATGCTGCCTCAATGAATTTTTTTAGTACAGGGTGAACACATACAAAAATCATGCAATGTTTTTCTGAATGAGAATTAGATTATTCGGGAAGTGATTAGTGATCTAAAAAAGAAAATGTCATTTTCAAAATGTGTAATAAGAATGGATTGTACATAAAAAACACTTCAATTCGCTTAGAAATGGAATGAAATTTTCATTCTTAAAGATACCGAATTAATAATACATTAAATTCTCAATGAACAGCGTATATTCTATTTATTATTTAGCTAACATTTAAGTAAAACTATATTTTATTAACTAAATTTACTTCAATTGTAAGCATTTGACTGATTAATAATATATTTCGCTATTTGAGTGATGTCTTTGATTATAGTCAGTAGAATCCAACAAATTGTATTCTGACCACTTACTGTGTGATACTTGATTTTATATATCTTATGGATTTAAATCAAAAATAGAATAGACCTTTAGGAGACGGAATTTCAACTTTTCAACAGTTTCCTGAACATTTTTTGTAGCATATTTTATCTTCGTTGTATATAAAGTTTTTTTGATTGGTTATTTTTCAACCCAGAGCAAAATTCACTTAATTTGTAATCACTTAATGCACTTCACTTTGCTCTGTGTGCTTTCTTTTAATTATACACGGATTTTATTCTCAAAATCTTTATGCTTCTTTTGAATTGCTAAATCGCAATATTTTGTAAAGCAAAGTATATTTGATCAACTTCCTCAGCATCTATCATTCATAAACTATAAGTATGACGATAAAGATAGAAGTTTTCGAAATAAAAAATACTCTATATCTCAAAAACTTAGGCTTTTTTTTCACGTTTAAAATAGATGAGAGAGTATGTAGTACATAAAATCTTTATTCTATTTTGGTTTTTCGAACACGAACACGAACACGAACACACACACACACACACACACACACACACACACACACACACACACACACACACACACACACACACACACACACACACACACACACACACACACACACACACACACACACACACACACACACACACACACACACACACACACACACACACACACACACACACACACACATACACACACACACACACACACAGAGTAAGCAATCATCATCACGGGAAAAAAAAAAAAAAACCGCAATCGCAATTATTGTCGTAAATATTTGCGCTGTGTATTGTTTAAAAAGGTTTGCACAAAAAATAATACAAAAAAATAGTACAATCATTTATTTACATTTTATAAACTAAATAATTACCATTCATTGGCAAAACTTATTTAAACATCAAAGTTTATTTCTGATGGAAACTGCTTAGCAATTGCTTCGATGTCGATTGTGGAGATTTAATGCAATGTTAAAAACATACACACATTTATGACAGTTTACGTACACATTACACACTTTTGAGCGTAAAATTCCAAGTTCAAGTCTAGCCATTGTTAAACAGTGAAAGTTGCATGGTGCTTTGCTGTTACTACATAAATATCGGAGTGTTATATATAATATAAATAACATAAATATATGAGCATTTTCTTTGTTCTTTCTTATGACACACGAATGTGATCGACTTTCTATAAAAATTCCTCCAGAAAATATTATGTCGTGAAAATTTTTAATAGTTTTAGACCAGGTTTAAGTTGTTCCTGACGTTAAATTAAAAAAAAATCATTTGATAAGTTTAGTAACAATTAATTTTTAAAATTTTGATATTCAGAATGTTTGAATCAACTTGTAAAATGTAAGATTAAACTTTGAGAAATATTAAAAATTATTTAAATAGTTTGATCACTTTACTGCTTATAAATATGAACATAAAGTATAAAATTATAATATTTAATGGCCGCTATCTCCAAATTTTTTAATTTCTGTCTCTACTAGTTTGCACTTGGGAAAAGTTTTTATAAAGAAATTAAAATAAAGTCATGAATTATAATAAAATAAAGCATGTTCCAAAGGTAATAAAAATAATGAATAAAAAATATTAAAATAAATAAATAAATAAAATAAGGAATATTATAAATTATTAGAGATTTGCTAATTTTTATTGTTTCTTTAAATGTTATATAATGTTAAATGTAAAATGTTATATGTTATGTTAATGTTAAATGTATAATCTTTAATGTTAAATAAAATCTATAGCTTTACCAAAAGTATGTATTCAAGAATATGATTTATTCTTTTTCCTTTTTCCCTGTTTAAGAAAGGGATTTTTTTCTGAAATTTACTGCTTTTACTCCCGAAATGGGTAAAGCTAAACAGTGAATCTGATAGTTTAAATTTCACATCTTCTAGACATTGAAAAAAATGTATCCGCAACTCAGGAACGAATCGAGCATAAGGCGTAAATGATTGTGTGTGTGTGTGTGGGACTAGTTTCCTTTTCAACAGTTAGTGTATTTGATTTTTATCACGAGATAAGATGGATATAGATACTTCTGATTCTGAATCCCTTTTCGATTATAGGTCCTGATCTATTAAATCATCTTATATAAAATTTATTGCTACAAACCAAACTACTAGAAATGGTAAATAAATTAAAGATAGTTACCCGTATTTTAACCTATGAAAGTGAAATAAATTAAGAAAGAAGTCAATAAAATAAAAGGAGTCTTTTAATCCCATTAACGCTTAGTTAAAAATTCCGCTTACATATTTTTTAAGTAAATTTTTCTGGTTTTTTTTTTAAGTTTATTATTTTTGTTTCAATTTTACGTAGATTTTATTTCGAATAAAAATTTTTTTTTAATGAATTTTTATGTTCTTTATTTTATTTTTATTCTACTGTTGTAAAAGATATTCGGTACATTTAAGAGTACATTGGGATATAAATTTGGATTTAGAATTGAAAAAATTTAGAATTTATCCCCTTTTATATTAAAATACTTTCAAGATGTGAATAAAGCTTTTGAAAAGGATATTTCCAAGACAATTTAATAAATATGAAAAATCCCCTTTCAAGATGATTCTTTATTTCAAATATGTAACCCATATTTTTTATTGTTTAGGATTATAATAGATATAAAAGATCCGTTATTTATTTTCTTTTAAATACCAAGCATTCTTTCCAAATATTATTAAGTATTGAAGTAATCCAGTACATTTTTCCGATTGAAAGATATGTATCTTTTTCATAATATTTAAGTAAAAGGCCAAGTTATTTGGGTGAAGTAAAAATAAAGGATATTCTTTTTGGGATAACATTTTTTTCTGTGGTAGGATTAGATAATGTGCAATTCAAGATTATCTGTTTAATTTCCGAGCATTTTCTTGATCAGATGTTATGTCCCGGGATAGAGCTACCCCCAACGGTTACTAGTTAAGGAAATGGTATAAATAACAGGTTTTCATGACTAGTTTTGCGTCGCCAGGTAACAATTCCGAATTACCTGACGCCCATATTGAAATTTTAATGCCATTTTACGGAAAGGCTTCCATAAATGGACGTTCTTCCTCGTAAATTGAGACGGCGATAAATCAAAAGCGCAGACGCCAAGAAGGGCGAGAAGTTTCGCCATCTCATCAAACATCTTTCAAGATATTTCTTCTTTTCCTACCTTGAATAATAATAATAGAAAGTATTTACTCGGGGCGCCACCTATCAAGACGAGGGGCAAGTTTTCGTCCTCCGTTCGAGTGAGTAAGCGAACAGGCAGCTGGGCGTCTTTAACCCGTGGAGACACAAGCACGGGTCTTGGGGTAAAAGAAGACCAACTTAAGAGCGGCGAATCGGCCAAAAAAAACATAACTCGGCTCGTAATCCACACCTGTATTCAACATCGGAGCAGTTCCACTGCGCCTAAAAGCAGTGTCTTTTCTGCTTTTACTGCAGGAAGGGCACGTACGCGTCCAACGAGCAAATATTTCTTCTATGAAGTAAAAAAAGAAGACACTTTCATTTCCTACTCTTTTCTAAAATAGAATGACGTCTAATATGGCAAGACACAAGACGAAAGCCGTACCCCCTGTTCCCCCAAGCCGGCGCACCAGCTCGGTAACGGGTTCGGTGTCCGACGCTCGGGCCAAGACCATCCTCAAGGAGGCCGTAGATGCTGTTGTCAACAGTTTCGCCAAACATACGCACGGATACGGCAGAGGTGAGCTCTGTTTTTATTCCATTTGCAGGCATTTTTAGAAATTTATTCGAACATATTTTTTTATGGCAATGAAATATCATAGTGATTTTTATTCGTGTCACAAAATAAAACCATTTGCTGTATTCAAGTTATTAATTTAGTAAACGATTTCGTTTTTGAGATGATTAAATTTATTTTTATTAATTTATTCTTTTTTTTAATATATTTCTAAAATATTAAATTGCATTATTAACATTTAGTTTTCCAAGACACGGAAGCATGTTTTTCATTAAAATGGAATTTGCTTTTTTGAACATTCATCGTTCTGTCAAATGAATTTTAATTTTGAAGCGTTAAGTGAAATAAAATTCTGATGATTTTTTTAAGAACGGTTTTCTTGTCGTCTTAAATAATTAGATTTTTTTTACAAATTTATAATCAAATTAAATAATTACCTGTGTCATATTATATTATCTCCAATATTTGGTGTATACTTTCGTTTGAAAAGAGAAAGAAAATATTAAATTTACTTGAAAAATAATAAGTTTTTTAAGCAAATGATTATTTTTAATAGTAAAAGCTTTTCCGTTCAAAAAAAAAAACTGTTTTTCCCATTAGAGAAAATTGCAATTACAATGAATGTTTCTTATATTTTAATCAAAAGATAAACATTTTTTGAGGATAAGGGGAGTTTAATGACCAACAGATAACATTAAGACTTATTAAAAATATATTTTACTACATTATAAACATATTTTTGAGAAATATTATTCTTTAAGTAACTGAGTTTTTCTAACAAATGAGATTCTATTTTTTATTTACTGATTTTAAAATTTAATTTCTGAACTAAACAAAAATAACATTTCATTAGATATAAAATATTCTTGTGTTTCATGTTATTTATGAAATATTATGTTATGGTTCTCCTGTGTGGTTGTGAGAATACTTAGTTTTTAAACTCAAATCTCCATCAAAAATAAGTTGTTATTATTAAGTCTGGTTATATCATTTTTGAGACTTGTTTGGAATAAAAAAAATAAAGTGATCAAATAATCATTTAGGGGACATTTTACATTTTTCGAATTTAAAAAGTTCTGAAACGCTTCCTCTTATTGATTAATCTATCTTAATAAAATTTACCCCTGTAGAAAATACGATGATTAATTTAAATTTTATTTAGTCATTCTGTGACAAAAAAGTAAGTGGAGAGAGAAATATTTCATTATTTTATTTGAAGGGAGGAATGTTACATTTTCTCGACTTTGAATTCTTAATTTCTCACTAATATTATTATAAAAATAATTAAAAATTATAATTTATATGTATTATTTATTTATTTATATTACTTATATGTTTTTATGAGTAATAATTATCTGACATCGGCGATTTTTATTTAGTTCAAATTTTACTTAAAATGGTATATAATTTTGAGTTATCTTGTGAGCATTTTCTAATCCAGGAGCTTATAAAATAAGGAACTTATTGCTATTTTAATAAGAGTCATTTTGCTTCGTGTTTAAGTTGGTCAAACTTGACAAACCATTAGATACCAATAATCCTTGTACACATGTATCAATATATTTGTTCTTGATTTTCATATTGACACTTTGATACCAGGAATGTGTAAGTGTTTAATAGTTTAAATTAACTTTCAAAATAATATATTTATTACTTAAAATTTTTTAAATTTTTTTGATGGAAAACTGGTATTTTTGCGCTAATACCAATTCGTTTTAATTGAATAAGAAAATTTTAACAAGTTAAACAAATTGTATTTAAAAGATTTAAAAATTACAGGTTAAAAAATTATAAAAGGATGTTTTATATGCATATAAAACATCTTTTTACCACTCAACATTATCTGGGCCCATTCCAAAATTGTTTTATAATTCATTTGCGAAAATGTTTCCGTACAAAACAATAATGTCTAAGCATATTGCTGATATTAGCATAAATATACATCCACAATGATCAAATGTGATAGAATTAATTTACTACTTTACTATTTTCTAAATATATTTCATACTACACTTATTGATTCATACAAAAAAATTGAAACATAAATTTGCTCTTTCATAAAATAGTTTCGTAAAAATCTTCCTAAGATGTTCTGAATATTTTTTCAAAATTTGATTTACTATTTTGTATTTGTACTACTTGAATTATTTTATTAAAATAACTGAAACGCCAGGAAATTATCAGCTTAAAAATTATAAAAATCATTCTAAATTTTTTTACATAAAAATATTACTTTCCATTAATAAAGTGATGGCATTTTGATCGTTATATCTATATTTATTTTATATTAAGATCATTTTTAGACAATACTATTCGAAAGACACAGTCGAGGAAAATCACAGCGAAGTTTTAGTTATAGCACACACATTATATATTTTTTAATTCTTATTACAATACAAAGTTTTCTTTACATATTAATAAATGTCTTATATATATTTATGATTATTTCGTCGCGTGCCCTCTTAGTTAACCTTTCTCTTAAATCAATATGACATTTGATTTCTAAGATGCGGTTTTAATTGCTATGTTTGGTTTTCGAGGGATTCTTCATTATAATGTTTCAAATAGTTATTAGGGCAGTCAAACCAGTCGCAGTTTTTAAATGGTTTTACAATTTCAAATGATTAATCATCTTTCTGTATTTTATTTGAATTAATTATTAGTTGTTCGAAAATTATTTTTTTGTTATGAATAATGAAAAATATTATTCAACTCACGCATTTCATTTTTAATCCGTTGCACATTTGCATATACATTATTAATTATAGTAAAATGCTTATTGCAGAAATTATAAATAATGACAATATTTTCGAATTTCGAGTTTCGTTTCTTAATTTACAGCATATATCATAGTTTTTTTTAATTTAATTTTTTTCACTTATTGAATAAAATATATCAAATATATCATTAAAGTAATTTAAATATGTTTATTGCAAAATATCTTTTAAAACGGTGAAATAATTATAAACATAGTAAAAATTTTGAAAGATATCAAAACAAAATATTCTTAACTTTCCTATTTTCATATGTTTAAGTATAGACATCCTTAACGTTGATTAGTTAATTTGACTCGTGCGATTTCATTGAAAGTTTTGTTCAAGCAGATAAAATTATAAATCTATATTAATAAATAATTTTACTATAGTCAAAATACAAATATTATGTGTCAGAAAAGCTTTAAGTGATATTTACAAAATAATATAATTAATTTTCAATGTATGAGCCATAAAGTTGATTAGCAATCGATACTAGTGAGCGAGCGAACCTTTGCGCAACTGATTTTTACTTTGCTCTTTCATTACTTTGTCGTGGCATCTTTGTTTGTATTCTCAGTTTTATTCTGTATTTTTCTCTTTTTTTGTTACCAGCCATTGGAAATAAAAAAAAGTTGATTAGAAATAATTTCTCAGTTATAGATTAGTTTATACCTGTCGAAAGACGCCCCCAATTGACTTAAATTTGCATAGCCAATGCATAGCGAGCTTCGCTTGTCCAAGTGTCATTGGTAACAACAAAAGTTTATACCTGTATAATTATAAATAAAAGAGGAAATTTATCAATCTTGTACTGGAACCCTCAGGACAGAGTTATTCTTAATTCTTTGGGAATATAAACATGAAATTAATTTTTTTTAAATTATTCTATTTTTTTAAATTATCTCATTAGCAATAAAAATGAGATCTATAAACAAAAGATTAGATAATTGAGCTGTAATATGTGCTTTGTGAAAATATGTATTGCATTTTTTACTTAAAACTTTTTGTTGGTGTATTTAAGTGTAATAAATTAAGATGAGTTTAAGATAAACTATGAGTTTAAGATCCACTGATTTATACGAAAAAACAATGGAAATTCCTTTCATCCAATACAGAAAAAAGTGCACTTTCATCATTAGGTGATTTGTGACACATCCTTTCATCCAATACAGAAAAAAGTGCACTTTCATCATTAGGTGATTTGTGACACATCGTTATACTTTTACAGTTATTTGATTTTTCTTATTATTAAAAGTAAAATAGTTATTAAAACGCAATTAGTATCTTCAGATTCATCTCTTCATAAAATATCTTTATTATTATTATATTACATAGTTATTTAGAATTTCTTTTGTTATATTTCAATGCGATACTAGTAAGTTTACACTCAGCAATGTGTAACGTTTAATATACAATTGTAGAAATGTAGTATATATTTGTAGAAATGTAATATATATATGTGTAGAAATGTATACAATCGGAGAAATCAACGGCTTAAATCTTCATAAATGAAACTCAATCTTTTTTATATATTTGTAGATACATGATAGTCGTGTCCCAGAAATGTGAAGCCTGGTTACAAACGGCCAAGTTCTTATACCAGGAATGTCGAGTTTAGTTCTGACACATTTTTATAAAGAAAACTGTGTAAATAAGTTAAAGCATAGCACTAATGTTATAGAGCGAGTCATTACAAATCGGGACTATGTTATTTAACTGCTGTGCTGTTACGAGGCAATGTTTTGGGGTGCATCTTAATCTGAATCTATGATTTTTCCAGTAGCTTATTATGAAGCTCTGCCGAACCTCTTGTGTGTTCATTTTTAATTTAAAATAAATGAATGATGTTTTTTTAAATGTCATAATATATCAATACATATAGTTTTTCCTTAAAAAGAACACTCAATTCTCAAATTTTGTTAAAATATTAGAGATTTGAGGTTTGTTTGTCGCTCAGCGGTCATTTTTTGCACAGGAGGGCTCATTAGATCGAACCTACAAATTAGTCAGAGATTAGTATTGTTGAAACACAGGAATTTTCCTCATTCTCTTTTTTTTCTGCCTTTTTCACATTTGAGTATTTCGGACTCCAGGATGTAAAACTTTCAATTTCTGTAAAAATGATAAATTTCAAAGATATTATTTTATGAATTTTTTAAAAATTAGAATTAAAACGAACAATTTAAACCAAGGGGAGTTTACTTAGAAAATAAATCGAACTCTGTAATAGAAACGTAAAAGAGAATTTCTTAAAACAATTTCAACAAGTACTCAAATAAAGTGATTCGAACATATTTTGTAGTACAGTTCCATTAGATTAATAAATGTTAAAACAGTTAACCTAAAAATTAATGAGTTAGTTAAAAATTCTATTAATATAGAAATTCGAATAGCTTTCTAAGACGGAAGCAACAATCTCAACATTTGTACGCAAATTGTTTATAAAATAATCTGCACAGGCTTCATTTATATTGTATTAAAAAGTAGCCCAAGTTTGTTAAAAATAATTAGTTAAATTATTTTATATTTAGGGTTGCATTGAATCTTTTTTATTTTCATGGATAAATATATGTGTTAAAAGAAACCAGTTTTATATTTCGGTATAAATGTTTCTTCTTTAATTGTATTTCAGACACTTCCATGTTGTGCTATTTCAACTTTGCAGCCTGAGGAGAAAGATTTTATTTCTTTGCAACATGATTATAGTGAATTACAGTTAAAACTCTGAAATGAAATAATTTGATAAAAATCACTTGTATCGTAATAATAAAATTACATTCTCAGCCCTTAATAATTAGCAGTTTGATTATGGCAGAATGTTATTACGTTGCAGCATTAGGTAATGTTACACAGACATATTACGTTACGTTATTATGTCAGTCTAGCAGCCAAGTCGATCCTTTGTATAGGAAGTAGCACACGTGATCCGGTCATAACCAAGACCACCATGTTGATGCTGCATTTTAACGTTAATTAATAACTATCATATATCTATTCCTTGGTTTTATGTGAGAGCTGGAGGGTTGGTTGTCATCTTATATTTCATAAATAAGGTTGAAAATTTAAAAAATTTACCTCCATTTGATGCTTGATGCATATTACATTCCATTTGATTAATCCAATGTTTAGCTGAAGTAAAATACCAATTTTTTTTGTTCAGTTAAACACTCTTTAACAATAGATTCATTTTAAATACTTATTTGATTTTGGTGAATTAAGCTTAATATGTTAATGTTAATTCATTTCTTTTATCAATTCGAAATAATATATGAAAACATTTTATAGATTGTAGTGCTTCATGTTTAAATTAACTATCCAAATTTAGGTGTGTAAGCAGATGAGGTTAAGGAAAAATATTACAAGGTTAATTAAATGTATTTATTAACCGTTGACGGAAAATATGAAAAGAAATTAAGAGGTACATTTAAGATTACATTTTCACAAAATCAAAAATTTATTTTGACATTTATCTGAATTATTATAGTCTTTTATTTCTTGTTTTAATTCATACATCTGTATTTTGAAGCATTAATTTTACATCTCTGTTTGATGAAAACGTTTATTCTAAATGAATGTTCCTTCACTTTGTTAAAAATATCACTAATTGCTAAATTTGAAAAGTATGGAGTAATTGTAATGGATATTTGAATTTTTACCGCAGTTGTTGAGTTTGATGAGCAGCAGGCGACATGGCATTGCCATTCATGGGAATGACACCCTCTTTAATCATGGATTCAGCGGAAGACACATTCTTTATTTATGTATAAAAAATGATGTCTCGGTTCTCGAAATTAGGGCCGCAGTGGCCTGGTTCTTTTGGATGTTCGTTCTTGCTATCGAAAAGGAGTGAGTTTGACTCTCGACTCGACTGAAGATCCATCGCGTTCGCTAATGGTGGCTGGAGCTCGTTAAATGTGTCGTCGTCGCATATGAAGGGATATCTTTGGGGGTGGCAGACCATTGGTGATCTTCTGCTAGGTCCCTGTCCCTTAATTATGAATATTTACATACGGCTGCTTTTATATAACTGCCAGAGCCCATCTGAGGTGTAGGTACAGGGAAACATGCTGATACAACAACAACAGCTTCTCCAACTGAGATAATTTTTCTGAACTTTTTGTCATTTTAATCACATTAATATGTTAGCCACAACATGAATTACCGATGCATGGACAATTTCAAGATAACTAACGCAATTTGTGGTTTTTCTGAGGAAATAATGTAATGTTATTATTATTACATTATAGCTATTTTTTAAATGATGTTGTTTTAAGCTTTTTTTTGTATCCACGCACGTATTTATTTTATATATATATATATATATATATATATATATATATATATATATATATATATATATATATATATATATATATATATATATATATATATATACATATATATATACATATATATGTATGTATATGTATGTATATATATATATATATATATATATATATATATATATATATATATATATATATATATATATGTATGTATGTATGTTTGTATGTACTAAGTGGTCATAACAAAAGAGGTCCAATATCTAGTCATACAATTGATTTGTTGTGAATACAAAATTTAGATTATTATATACTATCAACCAGTAAGTATACTGCTCAAAAGAGATTCTGAAAAACCTCGGAAAATACCAGAAAAAAAGTCATATATCTTAAAATATCACATACATGTGATTATTCTGTATATTTACTATTTTATAAAAAAAATAATTAAATCATCTTTTTTGATTTTATGTCTGAATCGATACTATAAATTTGTTGATTTTATGCTACATTTCATTAGAAATTAACATTTTTCAGTTTTTGTAATGATTTCTTTCTTCAAAAAATCTTTACATAAATGACTTTAGAACGGATTTCATTTTTATATCATTTTTTATTTAATTTTTTATAAACTTTTTTTTAATCATTATTTTTTTTAGGTAGTTTAATTAAATTTTTTAATAAAATTACTATGCGTACTTTTATTTTTCTAATTTACTTTGATTTTATACTTAGATTTACAATCATAAGATGTTCCATTTATCTTTTAATATATATTTTTAATAAAATAATTTTGTATACTCGAATATATCTCATTAGACAAGATGCTTTTTATCAATCAGTTATGCTCTTGTTATAACAAATTCCCTAAGCAAATTTAGTAGGCAGATAATATTAATATCCCTTTTCATCATTCAATCAAATTTGATTTTTAATCAAATCGAAATATCTTAAGAGAAATATGTAACATGGGTCAAATCGTCATACTAGACTAGAGAAATAGACTAATAACAAAGCTCTGTCATGGGAATAACCACTGATATAAAACACTTTCCTTCAGTTAGTTGTATTTTTTCATCATTTATCCTTAGGAATTTGGCCGAGCTGGCAGCCGATTAGTTAGCACTTGCCTTCGGTTCAACAGTTCGTGGGTTCGAATCCAACCTTGGGTATTGATGTTTACAGTGGTTCGGAATCCACTTTAAACCGTAGGTCCCGGTCTAATTAGCCTTCGTGTGCAAAAAATGACCGTTGAGCGACAAACAAAATCCAAACCAAACCTTAGGAATTTGTCCCACTACTGCTGAAAAAAAAAGAATATATAGTTCGACACAAAATTGCTAATTAGTTTTTATGTAAATAAACCTCGGATCAGAGGCTAATCATAATTATTCATTAAATCAAAAGGCTTGAATTCTGACAATCATTTTCATTGAATGATAAAAATTATATGTGTATCAATAACGATGCAGTTAAAGTTACGTTTAACTTTTATTTTCTTTCTATTTTTTACATTGTTGTGTATAGATTTTCTTTCTATTTTTTACATTGTTGTGTATAGATTTTATTTCTGTAACTTTAAAAGTAATTGACACTTTATTATGAAAATGAGAATTTTTATATGTAATTACAGAATTATTTTTCGCGTTGTTTTGATTAAATAGATAGCGCTTGCTTTTAGTATTACTATCCAACTTCTTATTAATATCTGTCTATTTTTATTTATACGAAGATATAATAATAGTTAAAAAATAATTTCGAGAATTTAAAAATATATATTTTTTTAAAATTTCCAATGACCAGGCAAAACACAAAGAATTAATGTGGTTACAAAAAAGTAAACTACAGAAAATAGACCTAAGTCATTTGCGATTTTGCCTCCTAATATCTCGCTTCCTCCGTTGAGCAACAAAGAGCCCCACAACGGGGCAGATGGTCCCTGTCCATTACTTCTTCAGAGCAGCAGAGTGGATAAGTAGGAACTGCAAGAGTGTCCAGGCGCTTCAAACGAGAGGCTGGACAGTCATGTCCTGTTGTTAGACGAAAGGTGGACAACTGCATTTCGTCTTGGTAAATCAGGAATAAGAGAAGGACCTAAATTACTCCAGCGTTTATGAGCTCTACGAGTCAGTAGGTCTCGTGAGGCATTAGAAGCAAATAGATGCCTTAGAAACAGTTTAATCTTCCAATACGAGAGGGGTATGGAAGGATGTTGAAGAAGGACGGTACTTTTCTTTACAAGAATGTCTGCTTGCTCATTGCCCCATAAGCCACAATGGTCGGGCACCCACACCACCACCACACCTGTGGTCGGGCACCACAGGGGAGAACAATTTGCTTCCCTCTCAAAGCAAGAATTCTCAAAAAGTCTTGACATTGTTGAATTTCAGGCGTTGGGAAATGTAAAATAATAAAATATTTGAGTTAATAGTTTACAATGCAAAAAATAGGCTCTTTTTAAAATTAATTTTTAAATAGTGTTCATATGAATGTAGCATAAATGATTAAATATTTCAGGAAATAAATAGTAAACCGTCAAAGAAGAACTTTTAAAATACACTTTTCCTCTTTTATTCATTGAAATAGAAATTTATTGCGAATGCATTAATGCATTTCATTTTTTAAAAATAACTGAATAAGTCTTTTATTTATTGAGTTTCCCATGAATGGGATTATACATTTGTTTACATTTATTTTAATAATTTCGTCTTTTTTACTTAAAATTTAATTAGTATTTAAGTATTTAATTGCTACTAATTTCTAATTAAGCATTTATAATTATCAATTAGTAGTAATTAATTATTAAGGGTTTTAAAAATATGCGAGTAGAAAGATGATGTAGAAAAGATAAATATAATTTTTTAATCATCTAAGTTTAAAATATAATTTTTTAATCATTGCTTCTGAACACATTTATTTCTTAAATTGTAAGAGACGTTAATATAGATTATAGAAAATACTTTTAATTTTTAAAAATATATATATATATATATATATATATATATATGTACTTTTTATTTATACATTATTTATATATTCACTGTATTGTAAAAAAATTATTCAGAAAATTATAATTTATATTTAAAAACTATATTTATATTTAAATATATTAAAGACTTTTGAATTTTTATTATTTTTTTAAGTAAATCTACAATTCTACAAATTAATTAAATTTTGCGAAAAATGAAAAATTTGTTGATTTAAATTTAATTACTTTCTCTTTAATTTTATATATTTATCTATCATAATTTTAAAACAATTAAAATTTGAACATTTTAACATGTAACTATCTAAGTAATAATATTAAATATCAAATTCTAACTATTATTTAATTTACTAAAAAACATAAATGGAATTTAGTATTACGTACTAAAAGTAAGTGCAGTTCTTTATGACGAATAATATTGTTCAGTTACTGCAATTATGAAAAAGATTTATATTTTATTCAGTTACAAAAAATTTCGAACATTTTAAAGTTAGGTGTGAATAATATTTGAGAAAAAGTAAACAAAGATTCTAAAAACTTTGGCTAATTCATTTGTAAATACTGACATTGGGTTGCCGTGATGTAATATTAAAATATTTTTAAACTGATATTCTGCGATTAACCATTTTAAGTTAATTAAAAAATAATTAAAGTTACAGTTAATGAACATTACAGTCAAATCATATTGCAACCGTGAGTTGATATACCATCCCACCAAAACGCCATCTTTAAAAGTCACCGAAATGAAAGTGTAGAAATAGTGTCAACGGGGGGGGGATTCAGGCATCATTGACCAAAGCTAAATTCAATTTATCTGTCACATAGGTGTATAGTTAAAAGCATTTTTATCTTTTGCATTTTTTAAGGGGCTTATTGTTTTTTAATTTTTTTCTAAAATTGATAATAATTTAATCATTAGGAGATACAGCGCTTTCGAAAAGAAGAATATATTTTAGATGAATTTACGATTCACATCGTAACCATTTACGGAAAAGAATTATCTTACATATAATTTTAATACAAAGATACTTTTTTCTTCGATAAAGAGACTACATTGCTTTTTATAAAATGAAATTGTTCGCATTAAACTTATTTTAGGGATTAATACTTTAACTTAAATTATAGGGATTAGTTCAAAGCAAAACTGAGGACATGTAATTTTGTAAATTAGTTGCAGATATTATGGTAATTAATTAACACGTATATTAAGGTAACACAATCCATAAAAATTTCAGTTTTGTTTCATAAGTATTTACAAAGCACAGATCTTTCGTTACTTTTAATAACATTAAAAGAAATTTTTTGACTACTTGCTTTCCCTAAAGATTATTTATAAGTACTGGAACTCAAATTAAGAACATTTAAATTAGATCTCCCCCATTTTTTATATTAAGAGGTGTGGGTGTTTGACATTGGTACTCTGCTGGTATAACAAAACTCACGTTCTTGCTTTCCCTGGAGGAAACAATGTTCTGATAAATTTTAGAGGAATGATTTTAGATAACTTCTTCAAATCTATTAAAGCAAAAGTTTAATTAAAAATCAGCTATGAAAATCACGAATTAATTACATATAAAAATAGAAGAAATATACGTTTTACACTATTCGCTAATATTAACTCTGATGAAATAGTGAAAAATGAATTTTCCCATATCTTAAAGTTGAAATAAATTGTTGTTCGCAATAGAATTTATGAAAAAAACTATCAACCTTTTTAAATATAACGTATATCAATATTTAATTTATTTAGAGAAGCTTGTCTACAAAATATATTGAATTTTCAACATTTCTTCTATTCAGTCACATTTATTTATATCTTAGTTTCAGATTTAACAAAAAGTACCTTAAAATTATATAATTCTTAATGATTAAATTTTAATTGAATTTTTTTTCTCGGTAAATACGCTTAAAATAAGATTTTCTTTTTCAAAATTAGTACTGGTGTACTTGAATATGTGATATAACGCTGTTTCATTTGCAATATATTCAAATTTTCAATGAACAATTTAACAGGATGCAAATTTAACTTGTTTTTATAAAAGTATTAAGTGAAAAATTCTTAATGATTTTAAAAAGAAGATTTATAAGATTTGAATTTAAGGAAAATGTCTAATGGAAAGTTTATATATTGTTCTTCTAATCTTGATTCGTTCTTAGGATTTATCAATAGTAAAATTTTATATCACAAAAAAATTGTGAATGTAAGTTTTAAAGAATTAAATTATTTAATAAAAGTATAACTTTGATTTTTAATTCGTTTGATTTTCAGTGCATATTAACATTAACTTGATTTGATTTCATTTATCATGCTTTGACAATATGATTTTTCATACTGACTTTATTCATGTTGTATGTTATATATGTGTAAAGTATAAATGCGTGATGATTTTGTTATTTCTATTTAGAATAGACGGTTGTTTCTTTGAAAGAAATGATGCTTAATTGGTAACAATAAATATCTAAATTGAATTTAATTTAAATTAAAAATTATTTCAAATAAACGTTCGTATCTTATTGTTGCTTTAAATCAGATCGAAAAACGGTAAGCGAAAATTAGCTAATAATTACTTGGTGTTATAGGACATAGTAAAGAGAAATGTATTAAACCAATGGAAATAAATACATACGCGTAAATTTTTTTTTAAATAGCGATATTTAACATAAGTATAGTTTTTTTATTTCAAATAAATGTTTAAATTTTAATCATTTTGCTATTTTTTTTCACAAAACATTAGAAAACATTTTAATAATAGTTATCAGTTTCAAGAAAATTTCAAAAATCATACGAATTTCAGTTTAAACTTACTAAAAATGGATTATTTATTTTGCTATTTATTGTTTTCAAAGAAACAAAATTTCATTTGCTTCTAATTTATTGTTATTTTTTTAAATATTTTAATAGTAGATTTTGTCATAAAATACTTCTTTTATATATATTGACTATTCAAATGTTAGTTTTTTTTTTAAATCTCGTGTTGTTGAGCTGAGATAAATGAGTAATTGTTATCAGTACGACTTTTTTTAGTGATTTTTTTCTTAGTTTCATATCTACTCAAAAATATCTTAAAATTTATTATTAATCATTTCTTAGAATTAAACAAAACGAAGCTAATTAGATAATTTTATTGTAAAAATTAAAGATAATTTTAAAATTTCTATGTAGATAAATTTGTTAAATTAAATTTTATTTATAAGTATTATTTATAAGACATTTAAAATTGTACGTCTTTTTTTATTGTGATACCTTTTTGGGTGCTTACTTCTGCTGACCGAAACCTTTTAATTTTAAGACACGAGGAAATGGTGTGTGAAACCCACTTTTAAGTGGAATCTTTCGCTCTTCATAAAATGCATTGGAAGAATAACGAATTAGAAAAAAAAAATTCTAATTTATAAGCTACGCGCTCATTTCTCTCTTATTTCAAACAGCAACTAAATTAATTTACAATATAAAGGGGAACAGGCTCTCGTAGATTGATATTAATTAGGAAAGAACACAAATCTTTGGGTATAATAACTTGTAATTTTAGGAAACCTGTTAATAATAAATAAATATAGTATAACTTGTAATTTTAGAATACCTGTTAAGGAATTACGCTATTCACGTAATCGCTTATTTAAAATATTCTCGATTTTGAAGCGAATATTAAGAAAAAAATGTGGTCAGACCATACTTTTGGTCTATTTAAGAATTTGCATGATTAAACAATCTCACAACATTTTTAAGAGATTTTATAAAGTTAAAAATAAGATATTTTTGTAAATTTTATACTGATTTCGAAAAAATGATTGTCGATTCAAGCTTTAGATTGTAAATACTTGAGTTTTAGAAGAACATATTTTTTTATTTGAATTTTTCAACTCGTAATATAAAAAAGTATAATTTTTTTCAATATATTTAAAATGGATGTTCACTGTGGACCATTGATAAGAGGTTATTTAAAGTTGAAGGATTTTAATTCAAATAAAGTCCCACACACACTGTTTAATAAGGAGAAATAGTTGCAAAGTTTCTGCTTGGGTTGTAGGGAAGTTTTCTATATTTTTCCTATTCTCTGAACACAGACATAAATTCTCACCATTATCTGTGAAAAATCCTCTGGCGATCCTTACGGATAAATGATGATTTGCTTTTCATTAGTTTTCAGCTCTAGGAAAAAAAGCTTTTCTCTATATGCGGTGCAAATATGATTAAAAGCTAAACATAAAAATGTATGAAAAAGAAAAAAAACATTTCAGTTTATTTTAAAGCTATCACAAACGAATAATTACGAGTGCTCCGTTAAATAAATTATTATATTCTTAATTTTTATAATTTATTTAATTGAGTTTACCAATCAATATAATTTTTTACCGCATTGTTACTGATTAGTTTTCACTAGAATTGATCTAGCTCCATTAATTATATTCTACTGATTTAAATTGTTTCCTATCAGATTTCTTAAATTGAAGTGAAGACTCCATATTCTGAAACTTCTAGCATGAATTGCTAAAATATTTTTAACGTATTATTATAACTACCAAACATTTTTGTGTAATATATTTGAAGAGATAAAGACAATACAAAGTCCAAATGAAAACATTTTTAAGCTTTTTTTTGTGATAGAAAATGTTTAATTGTTGTTTTCAACTCGTCTAAGGCCTTACATTTGCAAAAATAGAAAGATTTGGTTACATATGCGGACTGGGCTGACTTTAATTTCACCCGTCGAGTTCACGCGTCTCGTTAGAGTCAGACGATCAGCGGTTCTGCGCGGATCGTTTTCAATAATTGGAGTGCCCCGTCACTTCAAATACATATACGGTGCTATTACCAATAAAACAAATGTTCTGTCAGTTTTGCCATTGCTGATTCGTTTGTTTCAACAAGTATATAACGTATGTTTATAAATTATAGTTGTTATCTATTTTAAACAAGAACCCTTTTCCTTCCTCTGTTTCCTCAACAACAATTAATATCAAATATTTTTATTAATCATAGATCAGCGTTAAATTTAGGTAAATGAAATAAAAACTGAAAAAAAAAAATTTGTTTACGCGCAGTTAAAATACAAAGAAAACGAAAATATGACTTAACATATATATGGACCATATATGACGCATATGATATAACATATATGGTAACATCCATAATGTAAAACTACAATATGATGCAACATATTGTAGTTTTACATATAATAATGAAATTAAAGAGCCACCCTATTTAACTTGTAAAGGAAATTTCAGTTTCGAAAAACATGAAACATGCTAAAGTGTGAATGTTAAGCAATATAAAGCCTAAGGCGCACCGCAAAAATCCAAACAATATTTTTAATAACTTTCGAGATAGTCAAATATTTGACTTTGAGAACTATGTTACTGTGAATGAAAAGTATTTGCTTACGTCTTATGAAGTATACTATTCAAATTTAAAAAATAAAAATTCTTACTAAATTGAAAATCTAATATTGCTATTGTGCAATTTAAGTGTTCGAAATATTTAGTAGCAAGAAAAAAGATGCGAATGAAATCCGTAAAATTTTATAACTTAAAGATATTGCTTCAAAGAAGATTTCGGAAATTAAAAGATCAAAATCAGCAGTTAATAACTAGTCTCAAAATGAGCCCTAAATTTTCATTTCAGTTGGATGAATCAACTGATATTACCAACTAGATCAATTATTTCTGCATGCTAGATACATTTTTGAAGATTGCATTCAATAGAAATCTTTATTTTTGTATGCCTTTGGATCAACACATAAGAGGAGAGGATATTTTTTGTGATGGTAAATGAATTTTTCATTGAAGAATGTTTGAAAGAAAAAACTGTGTTGTAATTTGCATAGATGGTGCTAAATTGATCGATAAAAAAATTTAATTTTTGGTCGAAGTTAAGAAAAGCGGCAATAAACATAAAATATATACTAGCTGCTTTGGGGGCTAAACAATGTCAGTGGAATTGGACGTTATGAATCGAGTACTGTTAAGAAGATCAACTTTATTAAAAGTTGTGTTGTGAATGGTCGAATTTGTTTTCGAATCTTTGTAGATACATGTATTCTGAATACAGAAGTTTATTATTACACGCAGAGGTAATATGGTTTTCAAGAAAGCACAGCTTATAAAAAGGCTATTAAAATTAAAGAATGAAAACCTCTTATAGCACAAAAATTCAATTTTGCGAAATTATTCCATGATAATTTGTAGCCACAAAAATTATATTATTTGAGTAATATATTTATAAAAAAACTAAATAAACTACATAAATTGGTTACTTTAATGAAAATTTGCTGAATATTTCTATTAAAATAAAAAAATTAATGTTTTTATTAAGAAATTTCATTTGGGAAGAGTCACAATGAAAAAGGGTTCAATACAGATGTTTATATCACCAAAAGGGAATTCTTACATACAATTGATGAAGCAATTCATCAAATATAGGAGAGTTCGATAAATGAACCTCTTCAGTGTCACGATAAAAACTTTGAAAAATACTTCTCTTCAAATTTTAGTGTCGTAGTACAAATATAGATTATGAAATCATTCGAAATCAACTTGGGAAACATTCACTAGCTATCAAAATTACATGAACTTGATAATTTATTAGATGATTTCGACTTGATAGTTGGTTTTAATACAAAATTTTAATAAAATTTTTGTTCAGGAGACATAAAGAATTTCCATTTTTTTTTGCATAATAAAAACTTTCCAATGCAGCTTATAATTCTCGATAAATTTGGTATTAGAAATGGTTTTTTCTCAATAAAAACCTTCTACAATTACACCTGGTAGTAAGAGTATAGTCAACGCTTGAATGTACCCAAGTTAATATTTATTTTTAATACTGTGTCGTATTTTTTAAAATTTGTTCTTTCACATCATTCTGTACTTCAGAATTAAATATTAAAGTTAAAGACCTATCACTGCAATAGTATTTTTTAGAAGAAGTGAAGAAATTGACAGTTTTATTTGGGCTAAATAGAACTTGTGTGATATAGTTACGGGGATCCAAAAATTTTCCAAAAATATTTTGTATTAGTCCTCATACCAAAAAGATTAAGAATCCCTGGTAATGAATAATTATGAGAGCTAATCGGTTTGTCGGTTATTTTTTGTATAGGAAGGACTTCATCGTCTGCAAAGACCACAGTTGAAAATGGATTCTAAATCATTACAGGCATTCAATCCGAACTGGGGAATGAAAATTGAACTGAAGGACGGGATTCTACCCATTTAGCAGCCTAAGGCGGCCCATTGCTTGAGAAATAAAATGTTTCAAAATATATAATCAAAAATGAACGTATTTAAATAATGATATCTTTTTCCGAAATTTGAAAGTAACTAGATAAATGACAGGAGAAGGGTTTTAAGCAATTGCATAAGATCAAATATTCCCGTAAGTATGAATAAAAAGTTTACATGCAAAAAGTATTTATTTTTTATTATTTTTTGTCTATTATAGTGTGACCAATCTAATAGTGATCTATCTAAATCAATATATACTAGTGTACTTAAAATAAATAGTTGTATACTTTTTTCTTATTGTATTTAATAAAAGATTAAAACGACTCCAGAAATCACCATTCGATATTTAATAAATCTAAATTAACGAAAACGAGGTAGAAACAAATTTTAAATAAAATTTCAATAGTTAAAAACGAAAGCAAATTTTACAATACATGTAAAGTCTTTAAAAGTAAAATATTATTTTTATTTTTAAATAAAGGACTATCAGAAAAATAGGAAAATAATATATAACTTTGTTAACTATTTCTTTCAAAAAATGTCTTCATTTTGAGAATTATTATTAACCAATGCTTTCATGAAGTATATAGTGATAGGACACTGGATTAAAAAGATGCTGAATCACAGATGTCAAAACAAGAAAAGTGCGTAAAAACTCTGTTTTACTTGAGATGGATTCTCCTCCAAATTGATTTTTGCAGGATAAATTTGGCCATCGAACTCTTTTTACTGTCGTGTTTATTAGTTTTTATCATTCTCTCTAAAAAGTTATCTCGTTTACTGTATATTTTTTATAACAACACAACGTAATGAGTTTGATAATGTTCAGGAAAAATGTGATTTCATCTATAAGATGCATGAAATACTATTTATAAAAATAAAATTTTTATTAATCCCAATAATGAGAGAATTTTATCAATTAATTATAAAACGATTTTCATGAAATCATCCTAGTAAACTAGATAATTGTATATATATTTTTTGCTTATCACACACTTTTTGCTATCACACACTTTTAGTCACATTTAAAAAACAATTTTAATGTCCCTTTGTGAATCAAACATTATTTACATTAAATGAATTAAGTGACTATTTCACGATTGTTTTTAACATAAATTGTATCCTTTTTTATTCATGAAATTGATGCATATTTTCAAAGAATAATAAGTTTTGTCTAAACCACATCATAGATAAAGAAATATTGTTATTCTAACTAGACTTGTCTAATCAAAACATAAACATTACTTTCAATTGCAATTATTTTAAAAAGGAAATATTAAAATAACTTAAAAAATTCCAAAATTTTTTCCATAATAAAATGAAGAAATAACGTTTATTATTCTATTCTATATTACTTAATAATTGATGAATCTTCATTATTATATTATTGAAAGAGACTATTTCGATAAAATTCTATATTATATTTCATTTTTTCTCAACGGAAAACGCTTATCAATAATTTGTTTTCATATAGTATTGTTAAATGATGAAACATTTTTATGATATTTTAGAAGCGAAAATAAATATGCGTATGAGAACCGATAAGGCTTAAAATGCAAAGGGAATAAAAGTTTTATGACTCAAGGTCACACTATTTTTGTAAAATTTTGGGACAGATATGAAACAAGAAAAGGGCAACTGGTATGCGGGTAATTCTGTGGTTATAGAAAACCGGTATCAAAGACAAAACAAAAATTATTAACAAAATGAAAAATATGTTATAGTTTCTGTTACTGTAGCAGAACGTGTTAACAATCACCAGTTCCAGTTTTTCTTTCGTCAGAATACTGGTTATTCTTTGTTTTGAATTAATAACATTGTTGAATGTCGAGAATTTTTTGACAGAAAAAAAATGTCTGTTCTGGATCTATTCTTACTTTACGTCTATAGTTAAAATATGAATAAATGTCTATTTTCTTGTGAATTATAGAAATAAATAGCAATAAAAAAATTTATTTATTACAGAATAAATTGTACTTTATTATTTGTCACTGATTCTAATAGAATGTGAATAAAAGTTAATATTTATATTACATATTAATTGCATTAGGATTTATATAAGTTTTAAGTTATACTATGCTGACAAGCAAGCAATCTTAAAATATTTTACCATAAAATTTTGGTAAAAAGTATATACATTTCTTAATTGATTTGCTTACGGTGCTGTTTAATTTCACAATTGGAATAAAATATTCTTTTAAAATAGCATTTTAACTTCAGATTTAATAGTTAAATTATGATTTTATAATTGCATTCATTGCTGCTAATTGATTTTCAAAAACATTTTTCTTAATAATGATTCCAATATGAGACATGTGGAGTTCATTATGATCTAGTGAACTTTGGACTCATTAATGATTTTATGGAAGGGAAGGTCTCAGTTTCGATCTTATCATCTGTTCTACCAGGAGAGAAATAAACACTTTTGCATGCACATATTTCCTTTCTTAGTATACAACTAAACTTTTTCTAGATGTTTTTATTATTATTAATGTACGGTTCTGCACCTTGAAAAAAACATAAACTTAAAATAATATAGTTAGAATTATAAAGCTCGATAAATGTACAATAATTGCGTTGATGAATAAATGAATAAGAAATACATGTACTCGCAACTAAAGAAAATGTCAACTTTAAATAGTTGTAAAATATACCCATGGCAGTTATACAAGCTGACACTGGTGGGACATGCAGCTTATCAAGTGACTGATGTACTTTTATAGTAAAGTCAATCATAAATTTTGCAATTGTTTAACTAATTCTGTAGTATTTTACGCCTTCTGAAATTGCCTTTTGAACACCTTCGAAACATATTCTTTTGTAATAAAATCTCAATATCTACCTACCAATGGATGTAAGCCTATTACATATTTGTAAACAGTTTTGTGCGAGTTTTTCTGCATACGATTGAACGAAGTTTTGATATTGAATGGAAATTGAATGTTGCGATAGCATAAGCAAAACAATCTGCAGCTAAATGTCGCCAGCGTACCAAATTTGCTTGGAGGAAAATTGGAATTTTCATTAGAGATCACTTTAGTAACTAACATAGCAAATACTATGGCAATATGCCGTTTTGTAACACATTATGGAATAGATTACATAGGCATGAATGGCTATCAGCACTGAAAGAAAAGTATTATTCGATATTGAAGAACACATTTTTTTCAATAAGATACTGTCGACTTACCCAAGATTAAAAGTAATCTAGACGATGCTGCTTTTGTTGAAAATTATTGAATGATGGAAGAAAATACATTTAAAATGTTACGCAAATATCTGCTTTATTGATAACTGGATTTTTTCGTACATTTGTTGTTTGATTGGAGTAAAACTAGCAAGTGTACTCTGATATACTCTTATTAAGATCTTGTAATTACTATATCGTTTTGACCAACATTTTAATTGATACACTTGTTCAACAATCCATCTTCTCTTTCATCAATAATTCGACTCCTCTAAATACCATATTTATTCTTGTTTTAAAGGGATTTTTCTATAGAACATTTTGCATCAAAAATTGCATTTCAGCTCTAATAACCACAGAACTTGAATACCGGTTCTTCTCTAATTATTGTTTCATGAAAATTTTTTAATTCGTGTTATATATGTCTCTTTTGATCATTAGTACTGAAATACATTTAATTCAGACAGTTCATCATAACATGTCAATATTCCAAGTCCAATATCTTTGGCACAAACTCTGCAAGTATTAAATTCCTGAAGGTAGGCGAACTCAAGTTGATTGCTTAAGTCTTGATACTCCTAATAATTTCCAGCTCAGCTTTTATATATATATATATATATATATATATATATATATATATATATATATATATATATATATATATATATATATATATATATATATATATATATATATATATATATATATATATATATATATATATATATATATATATATATATATATATATATATATATATATATATATATATATATATATATATATATATATATATATATATATATATATATATATATGAAGCCGAGCTGGCAGCCGAATGGTTAGCGCTCTTGTCTTCGATTCAACAGTTCGTGGGTTCAAATCCCACCTTGAGCATGGATGTTTGTAGTGGTTCGAAATCCACTTTTAACTGTAGGTCCCGGTCTAATTAGCCCTCGTGTGCAAAAAATGACCGTTGAGCGACAAACAAACCAATATATATATATGAAACTTACTAGGGAATAAGAAGAACTTTTTAATTTGTCGAATTAATCATTAATTGTTTATTTTTAAATAAACTGGAAAGGGTTTCGAGACTAAACTGCTTTGAAACACTAACTTTTATCAATCATATAGTAATATGCAAAAGTAAAAATAGAATCTAGAAAATAAATGGAAATATAAAAGGAAACTTAAAAAAAGAGAGAGTAATATAAAAAATTGTAGAAACCGAGGTAGAAAAAGAATGAACATTCTAAAATTATTCAAATGTAATACTTATTTCAATTATTATTCTTTACTTTAAATGTCATTATTTTTCGCTACAGACTAACTTTAACTGTTTTTAATTATGATGTATTGATTTTATCCTATTCTATCGCTATCATTTTAATCTTTCCGTAAAAAAATGATGTATTGCGTATGGGGTTTTTATTATTCAAAGATGAATTTGTTATTAAATAAAAACATGCATTTTAATAAAATTTTTACGCTAATATCACGTGTTCTTAGTTTGAAATACGCTTTCTCATTTTTATTTATGCTCCAAGATGTTAATATGATATTGTTATGTTCGGAAGACGACATTAATCTATGTATGAGAAAATGAATGAACACAAATATATTCAACCTCATTCATCTTTCGTTGACTTAGACACCAAGAGAGTAAAGAAAACAAGGGAAAATTGCTTGCAGTGATTAGCATGTTTTTCAAATGAATTTTACTGTTATACATTTTATTAGTTCATCGTTAAAATATTGTTTAATTTCTAGACGTATTTTAGAATATACTCATATTCCTTGTTAAATGGTTTATAGGCTTTAAAATATCATAATTTTAATGACATCATTAAACTAAAGGTGAATTAATTAAATATTATAATTTTTGGATGAAAAATAAAAAAAATAACATACATTTATTTGAATATCCTAATATGATTTAAAAGGATAAATTTAAAACTGTGTGCTTGGAGCTTATAAAAAATTGTAATTTGATTTTTGTACAACTGTAGATATAATAAAATTAATTATAAACTATGTTTAAATCATTAAAATAATTTAAATAGCTTTTGGAATTATCTAAGAATGAGAGTAGTGGCAATTACATGTTTTTCACTCAGCAATCTTTTTTTGCATTCAAAAATTAAAATCTGTTGCTTAAAGTGGATTAAAAGTCGTTGAAATCATTCACATCTCATATAAAAATCGAGCTCAGGAACTATTGAACTAAATGCCTAACATATTTATGATATATCGAAATAAAAAAAAATTAACGTTTTATGTATAATGCTGATGCAAGTAGGTTTAATAATGTTATTTTAACCGATTTTATTTATTCATTAATTATTACAACATTTTCTAATTTATTGCACATTTGAATAATCAAATTTTATAAAATATATTTGGTTTTCAACATCTAGGCTCTTATAACTTTATTGCAAAGGAATTTTCCGATTGTAAAATGAAATCTTCATAAATTCACATCGATCAATTTAGTTTCCGATTCTTCGTTTATCTTCTGATTCATTTTACATATTCCGGAACGATCATAATATATTCGAATTTGGATTCCTTAATTTTTTGGGATCTTATTCATTCTTTTTATATTGAAGATATTTTAAATCAGTAATTAGATCAAGCAGCTGCATAATCCCATAATTAAAGCTGTACAACAATTTCAAAATTTCTGTAAAAGTTTTTCTTTCAAACACTGAAATATAATAATGTACAAATATGATTGAAATCTTTCTGTTAAGTTAATGATTTTTGTATATTTTAATTTTCTTGTATTTATTTTGAATTTGCTGTACTCTTTCATTTTGTGCAACTTAAGATAGTGATGTAATCATGCTATCGAATAAATTTTGTTTAATAAAATTTAGTTTGCCCTTAAGCAATTTGGTGAAATATGAGGATGTAACACTTTTCCAGGGGCCAGATTTGTATGGTTCATTACTGATATTTTTGTTTACTAGTTCTTCGTGTCGAAGGAATTTGATTAAACAAAAGTGAAAGTAACTCTTATCAATATGTTACGACTCTATGGAATAATAAATATTATACTTCAGAAGTTGAATTGTTTGATAAAATTACTCAATGTTTTTTAAAAGGAAATATTAATGCGATATTTGTAAATAATACTAAGTCAAGTTTTCTTTCTTTCTCATTCTTGCTTTTTTTCTTTTTTATTTATGAAATAAATCCTTAAAGGAATCTTTAAGATTGTTTTTATAATACTGATATAATTTTTTATCAGTATTGTAAAAACAAAAAAAATTTTTTTAATAGCTTGAGTGAGAATATTCTTGGAAAAGAATAATTTATATTTTCAAATGAGGTACTTTATTCCAAAATGGTATATACATCTTTGAAACGAGTCACCGTTCCATTTAAAAAGCGCTTTTGAGAGAATTTATCAAAGATTTGAACATAAAAATTAATTTATTTGTTGATAAGGTTGAGAAGTAATGAAATGAATTTCAACAAAAACTTCGTTTCCAATTGACATATTTTATTTGCAAAAGAGTAAGCATAAGGTATACTCGAATAACTCACGTATGAGATTCCCAAATAAAGCAATTTAAGATAATATTTTCTTTAAAAAAAAGTTTCCGTGAAGTAAAATTTGCTTAGTTTGTCGCTCAACGGTCATTTTTTGCACACGAGGGCAAATCAGACTTAACGTGATTCTAGACCACTACAAACAATCATGCCCGAGGTGGGATTCAAACCCATAAATTGTTTAACCGGAAGCAAAAGTGCTAGCCATTCGGGTGCCAGCTCATGTCTTTGAAGAAAAGAATTTTCAGCAAGTGAAATAGAACATTTAACAATAATGCTTAATTTTCATAGACATAAATTGAGCAGTTAAAAACTATCTTCAGACTTTTTAAAACTTTTTTAATAATTTTTTCCATTGTTTTTGTGAATGTAGAGGAGAAAAAATAAATTAACAAAATCGAAATTTATTAAAGCTTGGAATTCATCCCACGTGTATTAGTAATTTACTATTATTTAGTTTTTTTTCATTATAATTAGTTCATTTTCCTTTTTTTTTCCGTTTGTCTCTGCAAAACTCGCTTGACCGCTTCAGAATTGACACCTTGTTCCCGAAATTCCCTCCAAATTGGGAAAATCCCCACTCCTTGAGAATCTGACAGCCGCTAAAACCTTGTGATGTGTAATAGTAAAAGCAGAGAAGGGGAGAATCAAAACGAAGTCATTTGCCTGGGTCGCTTCCCTAAAACTCGTTCTCAATGTTTACGTAATAAAGTGAATGCTGCTTCTTCTCGGGGAACAGGTTTCTCTATTTCCAGCTGCTACGATCCTATGGTTAGACACCACCATCGATTAAAGGTAGGCCGCTGCGATAGGAATTTTGATGTATCGATAGTGACTAATGGCTTCCAATTGACAACGTCGCACCTAACGACAGGGCAGAGGAAGACTTTTCCCCACTGCTGCAAGAGAAAGGGAGAAAATTTCATCACAGCAAACTTATCACTTACGACGTATAGGTGATATTTTGACATGATGACGCACAGTGAAAAAAACGGTGAATTGGCTTAAGTGATTAAGTCCCTTTTAGAAACAAATATAAGTCTGCAGTAAAATTATCAGTTTTAGGGAAAAATTGATTTTTTTTTATTTTACAGAATAGGGTGAGGGAAAAATTATGATCTCACACATAATTTACTGCTGCAGAACATTTTTTTTCCTCTATAAAAATTAAATCTGTATTATTGTATGAATGTGAAAATTTGCAATGTTTAACAATGTAAAAAAATTAAATTTAATATCATATGCTTTTTCTATAATAATTTATTGAAAGAAAATAGGAATTAATATATGATAATAATATTTCCTTTGTATTAATTTTCTTACAATAAATACACCCTATTTTTATGCACAAGGAAATATTTACTACGAAACATATTTCTTAGTTTATTAGGATGGATGATGATATTATTTTATAAAATATTTTTTATATTAATTGTATTTAAAAAATATCTTAAATTTAAGAAAACTCGATGCAAATTTTTGTCACTACATTAAATATATTTAAAAATTTCTTTTAAAGTGGTATTATTTTCCAAAAACTTCTATATATTTAATTTTATTGGGTTGTTTGGAAAGTAATTTCGTTTTTCATGAAAATGAAAAACGTATAACGAATAAATATCATATTGCATTGCATATTGTCCATTCTAGTCCACAATAGCTTTTACCATCTTTCTGGTAGTAGCACGATTTCACACTCATAAAGTGGTTGGTTTTTACTAGCAAAAAGCTGATCCAGGTGGGAAAAACGAAATGATTTTCCAAACTACCCAATATATATAAAAATTGCTATATATTAACTCAATATCCTCGAAATTCAGACATTTTGCTGAATAGTTTTTCATTCTATAAAGTTATGTTTTGGACTGAGATACGGACTTTTTATATAGTATTTCTGGTTTAGAAAAACTAATTTTTAATGAAGTACTGTTGTAAATTTCCATTTTTAAATTTGATATTTCTTCTCAAAATTAATTTCTGTTAATGTCATTAAGAAGTAATATAAGAACTAGATGTGTATAATAATAGTTCTAAATTTAAATAATATAATAAAATTGTTTGTGATGGCAAGTTTTCAATAAATTTATTTTCTAAGTAAATTTGGCACATTGAAGTTTTTCTGATTAAGTGATTAATAACAAAAGTCTGTTTAAAAGTTTAAAATCTTTTATACATTAATACTTTAAAAAATTTTTTTTAAATAAGCCAAATTTTTCTTTGTAAGTTTATGTGTAATGTATAGGAATTTATTTTTAAATGAAATTATACAAATATAGCAATAATAAATTTAAACTTTTTATTGTATTTCGCAACTTGGAATGTAATGAAACAAGGAAAAAAGAAAACATGCTACCAAGAATATTTTTCTTTCTAATGCCGAAATTATACTACACATAATTTCATATAAAATATATTAAAGTTATATGATTCCAATTTTGACACTGTATTGTGAACTGTCTAACGGCCAAGGCTGTTGTAAATTGTTTTAACGGTTACCGTTCCTGCTTTACATGAGAGCTTTTTCATAAATAATGGGCCATGATGATCGGCCTTTCATAAGTACTCCGTGACGCAAAGGAGGAACCCCAGAAAATCCAGGCTGCAATTGAACCCGATACCTTTCGCTGTGAAGACCACTGTTCTATCACTAAATATCACACTTTCAAAAAGTACATTTTATTTTTCACCATTTTCTATCCCTGAATTTTCCTACTTCGAAAACTTCGAATTTTGAAGTAAATACTTGGATTTCACTCTAATTCATGATAGCAAAAATCAATCCCATTTAAAAGAATCGCATGCTTCAGATTTCGACTTAAATTATCGCCTTCGCTGGAATCTGAAATTAAGTACAATGGACATCACGAACTTGAATGAAGTATAAATAGACTGAGATTAAATACAAAATAGATAACAATATGTTTGCTATTGTTGCACCAGCATGCTTCCCTGAACCCAGCCCTGAGTAACAGTTAGTGATAGTAAATCTGAATAAAAAATATGCAAAGAAATCATGACGTCATGAATGCTGAACCTATGGTGCATTTAGGCATTAAAGAGTTGAAGCTCCTGGAAAACCTGGGATGAGTGTCAATTTCACCACTTACGTTATGTCAGAATTGCGCTATAGAATTTGTCATTTGTGATTAACTGATTTAATATATCATAATAAATTAAGGATAATTGGCATAAAAAATTAGCTAACAAGGCATAACAAGCATTAAATTATCTGACATAATTTTCAAATTACACATGCTATTATTTAAAGACGACGCCTAGTAATTAAATGTAATTTGATCCACTAATTTCAAAACTTTTTTTAATAACATGCATTGTATAATAAAAATAACAAGAAATAATTGAATGATTTTCAAAGCTTTTTTTTAAATGTTTTTAAAAAATTATGGTGAATTTAAAAACATTCTTTAGAGTCTGAAAAATGTTCTTGAAATGCTTTTAAATTCTTATCTAGTATATAATAAAAATAAAAATGCAGGGTAATATCTACGCATTTAATGTATTTTAAATTGAAAAGCTTTTGATTCTAATAGAATCTGAAATAAATTGCCCCAGATGAAGGGAAGGGAAGACAAATACACCAGACTAGATTTTATTTGAAATAATTAGAGCTTCAACTACTTCGAATGCAAAAAAAAAAAAAAAAAAAAAAAATTGATAATTCTGAATTTTATTCTGTAGAAAAATCCTATAACATAATGTTAACGTTTACTTTAATCTTAAACACAATATATTCCCTTTCTTACTATATATATTCCAATAATTAAATTCATATTGAAACAAATATGGCAGAAAAGATGAACATACTTTATCTTTAAAAAATGCAATTACTTCCCAAAATTGTCTTTATATTTTTTTAGGATAAATTTATTTCAATGATATGAAATAAGAACTGGTTTAATTTTGAAATCGTTAGGTTGATTTAGCTTCAGACTTTTATTATTATAGTTCAAAATAAGAACTTTAAATGTAAATATATAAAAATTGATTCTATTTTCTTAAACCATTAGAAGGATTTAGTTTTTCATCCGTAGAGACTTTAGCAGGAATCCGTACAATCATAAATCTTCAATAATTGGTAGAATTTTTGAAACTAGTAACACTTTTTAATGAAATTTTTTACTCTAGCAACAATAAATGACGATGCTAAAAATACAATGTAGATAACTAAAACTTTACAAATTTAATTGATTACATGAAAAATTTAATGTTTCCAAATTTCTTATTTTTATCTTAAGAAACTAATATTTTTAGAGGAATTAAGTGGGAACTTTTATATTTCTTTACAAGCACAATATATATCTAATAAAAAAAAAAAGAAAAAAGATTTTCCCCCACTCCCCATAAATGAAGATTATGAATCTATGTTTTCGACATGTTTCATGGAAAGTATTATTATTTCATCAAAAGAAATCAAATTCATAATTTATCAAAACAAAATGTCGAAAAATTAATTTTGTTTACTGTTAAATTAATTTATTTTGTAAATAATACCCTTAATTTTAAACAAAGAATACGCCATATTAACAATGTATATCTTTCAAATATATATTATTTCGTTCCATCTTCTAAGAGCATGCAATTATGCGTACTATATTTGTTTAGACTTTTGGATTGGTTGATTACTTTGGATGAAAAATATTTATTACCCATGAAAACATTGTGATAAAAAGGGCATACTGTGAACCTCAGAAATGTTTTCTTTGCATTGAAGTTGAGTTTGAATAAGATAATGTTATGTCTTTATGGTGGGAAATTCGTGGACTGATACATTTTGAGAAGTTGAAAGCAAGTGAAAGGCTAAATTTTGTGTCGTGCTGGCAACAATTGACTTATTTAGAAACAGTACTCCAGGAAAATAGGTCGGTGCTATTCAATAAGAAGGAAATTTTATTCTTTCATGAGATAATGACAGTCACATGCATCGTTGGGAATTTTTAGAAACTCGTAGAGATAGGTTGAGAAATTCTTTCGTATCCACCCTACTGTCAGGACTTAGCACTCTCTAATTATCACTTGTTTTTGTCCCCAAAAAAGTTTTGCAGGGCGAAAAATTCAAAAACATTGGCAACATTAGACCATTATTGATTCAGTTTATTGCCTTCAAAAATAAGGAATTTTTCTTGAACATACAAATTGATCACAATGAGCAATGAGCGAAACAAATTGCCTAATGAGACATACAAATTGCCATCGCCTTGCAAGAAATCATAAATAACGATGTCGACTATATTTTTGATGAAGTTCATTCAAGGTATGAAATTTTTATTATTTTTTTATCCTAAAAAAAGACAGAACTTTTCAGTAAACTTATAATATTATTTCGGTTTCTAACGATTTTAATCTTAATGATTTTTTATTTAATTTATAGATAATAGAGATAAATATAACTATAAGTTACATATATTTTACATATTTATTAAATATTTCAATATGTTAGATTTATGTATTAAAAATTAAAAGAGTATTTTTATTTAATTTCATTGTTAAAAATATTGTATATATAACTCTATTATATCACTTCAAAATAATAAAATTAATCTGTAAATTTTAAATTAAAACTATCTGAAGATTCAAATTATTCTACTGAAAAAAATGCATAAAAATTCAAGACTGCAATTTTTAATCCTTTTCCAATTTAAACTCAACTTTCATTTAATTCAATTTATTTATATACTTAAATTAATTGCTTTCTGAAATGAAAAATAAAATATTGTGTTAATATTTGAAAAATATATCAATCAGAATTACATTTTGTATCTCTGATGCCTTACAGTTTCTTGTTTATTACAAATTATTAAATTAATATATAATTCAGATGGAATAATGTTTGCATTTTTATATTACAATAATACTGACATTTATTTATAAATCTATGGAAATAAAATCCTTCCTTTCTCTATTTGTTTACTTACTATTTTTACCTGTCTCGAATAAATGAATTTATAAAATAATTAATATAGCATGCCTGACTGAGGATAGGGAGGTCCTGGTTACGAATCCCAATTCTGGCATGGATGTTCTTTCTCTATTTATCGCTGTCTTTGTCCTTTCCTTGTATGAATGGGTTGTGAATGGTAACCTACCCTATAAACGGGTACTTATGGCATGTGTGTACTGAGGAAATTGAACTCCAAACCAAAATATGGCTTAGTTGGAAAAGTGGAGCAGCGCACCCCACTATGCCAGCCTAGCTGTCACACGACAACAACCTGCATTGAAATGGGAAAGTTTCATAAAACTGGATGAATACATATATCAGTTTCTAACAAAAATATTTTTTTGTCTAATTTCGAAATCGATTGCAGCGTTTGTAATTGATTTAAATAACAGTTAAGGCTGATTTGAACTCTTTGTAAAGTTGCTTTTGTCGCAATGCAATCAATTTAAATAATGCTATGTAGTTCTGGAAATCTCATCTAAAAACGAATATTTGTGATTGTTTTTTCCTTTTTGAAACATGTCGTCTGTGCATAATGCTTGAAAAGAGTTACAAAATTTTAATTTAAAACGTGAAATTATGATTTCTGAAACAGTATCATTATTTTGTTGAAACATTATTGTTATTGTGCAGCAGCATAGCATATTTACCATTTTCACAATATCACGCCAGTAGGAAATGCATTAGAACGCAGATAAAAGCACAAGGGAATTTTCAACCTCCCACCACTTTTGCTTTTAATTGATTTAAGCAAGAAACTTCATTATTTATTGCAAAACTGCATTTTGAACAATGCTAAGCCATATAGCAATATTCTTCTCAAAATGTATGTTTTTGCTTATTGGAAATCTGGCACAGCGAAAGCTGGATGAGTTGATCCTTTAATGGCATTATAACTCTGAAAATATACTAATATCTCTTAAGTATGGTACAAAACAAAAAAAATATGTCATTCAGAATGCCAAAAATTATTTAAAATTATGTCTTTTTTAATTTAATTATTATTTTAGGTAAGTTAAATACTTTCTTTAAAATGAATTTGAAATACATTTCATAAATTTTAAATACATAATTGACTGAATGAATTAAATATCGAAAAGTCAAAAACTTATCTAAGTTATTTATCTATCTAAATTTAATTAGTTCTAATTCACTTTATTTCTACTTATTATTAGAGTATTAATTTCAATGAAATTAATTAAAAAATTTGTGGATGGTTCCCTTTGTAAACAGCATCACTGACACTTACGTCCTCTTGTATGAAAAAGGGCAGACAATCAATTTTTGATTCGAAAAGTCGTCTGATGGCAAAATGGGGGAGCTGGAGGTAAACTTGTAAGGACTAGTCGCAACTTGTCCGATTTCCTTCATAGCTTTTGTAAGAAAGGCTCAATATTCTGTTTTTATTTACACGAAGGGAAGAAGTGAGCTTCTTGATTTTCAAAAATCTATGAAATAAATAATTTTTCATCATACCGTAAATCTGTAAATATATATTGTAGAATTAAATGTTATGTATATAATATACGTGCATTAATGTTCCCAAATAGAAGCACTTTTTTATGGCAACGCAAGTAGAATATATATGCTATATGATTTTATTATATTAACATTAGATTATTTCAAAACTTTGATTATATATATATATATATATATATATATATATAATCAAAGTTTTGAAATAATCTAATGTTAATATAATAAAATCATATAGCATATATGTTCTACTTGCGTTGCCATAAAAAAGTGTTATATATATATATATATATATATATATATATATATATATATATATATATATATATATATATATATATATATATATATATATATATATATATATATATATATATATAATCTTAGTGCGATTTATATGCTTCCTCCCAAATGCATAAGATGATAATTTTGCGCAGGTTTGGTCTTTCCCCTAAATTGTTAATAATTTTTTTATATATATCATTCAACCATTCGTTTGTCATAATAATTAAAATTATTTCACATTAAAGTTTAAATTAAGGATGGATTTTTAATATTTTGATGTATAAAAATACCAATAAATATATTTTACACATTTTCAACTGCTATGTTATAGATTTTTATCATTTTAAAAATAGATTTTCTGTTTTCGACTGTCATTTAACCTTTGCGGCTCACTTAATTAAAGATAAATTCTGGTCCAATTCATTCTGGCCAGATTAACCCCACCCTCTAACAGAGATTATAATCTGATAATATACTGACCCATATTTGGCTGGATAATTCTAAATGGTTTGCCTTGTATTAAAATTGAGTGTCCGTGCGGGACGCAGGATTAAGCCCCAACAGATGAAGGCCACGCACCTGAAGGCCAATAATTGCCTCGATTTTGATTTGACAAATGATGATGGCTTTTCTGCATAAAAGCTGCTTGCGTGGAAGAGCTGACGCCCCTTTATTATTTTTTATTAGAATTTATTTCGTTAAATATTCTATGCCACAGTTTGGTAACATATAAAAACAAATCACATTCTTTTTATTAAATTTTTCTGCAAAAATTAGTAAAAAAAAAATGCAGCTATGTAACAATGATAGAATTGCATTGCTGTGTAATTAATATTCACATTTTCGTTAATTAAGTGCTGTTGATAGTTTTAGATGAGAGTATTTAATATATCTATCCTTTCCTTTACGAAAATTGCTAAAACAGACATTTATGTGTATACATGCAAATACATTATATATGGACGTATGAATAAACTTCATTGATAAGAGTAGAAAAACAGGATAGGGCTTTTGAGATTCCACAAAATCATTATAAATTAGCTTACGGTAATAGAGAACTTTTATAACTTCCATGAAAATAAATCTGACATTTTAATATTGTCTTATTAGAAAAGGACAGGTTGCTTAAAGATATTCTTTAAGTTGTGATGCTGGTAGTGAGATGACCTAGTACTTACAGCATCCCACCTTTTCTCACAAGAACAAACTTTTATTTATATTTGTCTAACCTACATGACGTCTCCTTTATGAAAGTGGACTATTTATCACAACCTCCTTGGTATGATCCACAGATCATTGTAATTAATCCCTTTTTATAATTTCAGAAAATCAGATACAGCTATTACCGTTTTTCAACTGCTATATTCATACCATCGCTGTCAGTATTTTTCGTACATACTAATATTCACTGATGGTTCTAAAAACGTTTTTGTTTTTTGTGTGTTTTCTAAAGAAGGTAAATCTGTGTTTTAATTATATATTTCCACTTTTCTTATAATGTTTCCGGAGAAAATTTGTCATAGAAAAGTTGAGAATGCCTGCCATATTATTTTTGTTATTCGTCCTGATTACTAATATTACTGTAGAAAAGATTTTGTTATATTTCTAAAAAAATTCAGTGTTTCTGATGTTTTTATTATGTTGACACCTTGAAAAACGCTTATATATACTCATATATATGTATATAAAAACACACACACACACATATATACATACATACATATACATATATATATATATATATATATATATATATATATATATATATATATATATATATATATATATATATATATATATATATATATATATATATATATAATAATAATAATAATAATAATAATAATTTTGTGAAAAACAGAGGAAGAGACACACACAAGTTAAAAACGTTAGGACTGATGGGGCACCCTTTCAGCACTTTAGAGGATGTGATTCACAGGCAATATGAAACAAGGGGGAGGATAGCTCAAGGAGGAGGAAGACACATTTGAAATCATAGTAGTCATTCTCTCCATCCCCCTACCAGTAGAAAGAAAAAGGGATTGGGGAAAATGTAGATTTTCCATCTGATCCTGTTTCTGGCAAACAAGCCTGGACTTCCCTGAGTGGCATGTCGGCTCAACGCCTCGCGATTGGTCAGCGAGCATCACGTGGTTTTGTTTTCACTGAATATGACTCTGAATATCTCACTGATGAACGGCATGGACAACACTCTGCAGTGTTTTAGTGAGGTGAAACACAGTGAATATGATACCTACCATCACTATAGTACTCAATACCAGAAGTATCTCCCACAATATCCCTCACAGAAATTTGACATGCTTCTATTTGACAACCCCGCACCACGATAAGACTTTGCATTTCGATTCACCCTGGTTTTAAGGAAATTATCTCCAATCCTCAACCACCAGACGACGGCTGGCTGCCACCAGAACTTTTACAACACTATTATGGGATCCACAGGTGGCTGTAAACTGATAGCGACAAGTACTCATTACGAAGTCTCTGCTCTAGTACATCCTGAAATAGAAGTTGCAGGACTTGGGGTAAGTACTTCCCCGTTGATTGAACAAAAGCAAGTTCCGAAAAAAGATCTATTCCCATGGATGAAGTGTCATTCAGTTTAGTGAATGAATTACTAGATTTTCTTTCTTTTATGTTCACGAATTGTCAATTCTTTGGTGTTTCAGTTTAGTGTTCTCTGATGCATCCAATCACGAGCAATTACATCTTATTTTGTTATATTTGGATAAGATGAATGCGTGATTTGAATAGAGGACGTTATTTATTTTGCTTTAATACATCAGTGATGACAAGTACAATTGGGCGAATTTTCGATTGTAATTTAGAGCTATCTTTTTACAAATCTTTTCCATAATTATCTTAAAACATGTGCATAACATATACCTCTCCACTTCACTCATTCACTTTTTCATTTATAACATTATTCTCAAGATGTGGTTATTTTTTACATAACTTTTACTATAACTGTTTTCTGAAAAACTATTAACATGCATTTTTGGAAGGAATTAATAACATAAATGTGAACCAAGTGTATATACATTTAAAATAATGTTACTTAATTCACATAAATTTTTAAAAATATTTTAATTAAAATGTGTGTTTATAGGAGAAAAAATTTGACAAATTTTCAATATTTTTCTGTTATGTATTAATTATGTTAAAAATAGTTTGCATATATAATGCTTATTAATCCTTTTATAGTAAACAATCATTTTTCTCGTATAGTAGAATTTAAACTCTTATACGCAAATTTATGATGACAAGTTTCATGTAACAGTAACCATTAATTTATGAATAAGTAGAGTACTAAATCAGAGTAAAATGTTTTAAATTTTAGAGAAAAATATTAATTTTTATTTTGATTATTTTATTACAATATCAACGCAGATTATTTCTTTTGATAATTTTCAATTTAAAAATATGAATTTAAAGCCCACTTCTAAGATTATGTGGTTCTTAAAAAACATTTTATGCTATTGCAATATGAAGTTTTTACATTAATATGTCAAAATCTATTTAAAATTAAAACTTTTTTAATTAATAAAAATATTGTAACTATTTTAGAATACTTAAAATAAAAATTATTTATACCTATTGGGTTTTTTTGATGATCATCATGTACATAATATACTTGTATACATATTGTAAAAATTGAAATTTCATAGTAATCATTAAAGTATTATATATATATATATATATATATATATATATATATATATATATATATATATATATATATATATATATATATATATATATATATATATATATATATATATACGAAAGTTAAATTTAAGTGTTACAAAATCAAATCAATGTGTATTATATTTTTTATCAACTTGTGAAACTTAATAAACATCTATTTTCAGCAATAAGAAACTGTTTGTATATTATTTTTTATATATATGATAATAATATATTACATGTACAGGATATACTTATATGCATCAAAATTTAGGATTTGAGAAAAAAGAACGTCTAAACTTCATTTTATAAAAATAAAAAATAATAATAAAAAAATTGGCGTAATTTTACTGCTTTTGAAATCGTCTTCATTTTTTTCAAGTATGGTGAAAAAACGCAAAGCATGCTTTTGATTGTGCTCTGAATCTAAACTTCTTTCTTTACATTTTTAAAACTTATCTGTTATCTTCTGATATTATCTCTAGTAAAAACTAGTTTTCATTTACATGAAGAAAATTCTGCAAAATATATTCATGAAAAATTATGCCAAATTTGAAAATCTTACGTCAGACTTTTTACACCGACATTTATTTGACAAAAGCAATCTTTGACACTGGATTTTTGGAATCTGCAAGATCAAAATCCTCATTAAAAACAAAGTGTAGCTTTTGAGAAAACAAATTTTAAATCATGAAATTGTTTTAACAAAGACAAAATTATCTTTATAAGATGGGAAACAACTCTTATGTTTAAAAAAATAAAACATTTATTTTTTTAAACTTTCTGATAAAGCCTACAAATTATAAGTCTACTTGTGGTTTTTGTGAGTTCTGCTGTAAGTAATATGAATACTTTTAAATTAAATTAAGCAGTTGTGAATAAATAAAATATAAAATACATGTATAATATTTTAAAAGATTTAAATATGCTAAATATTTCATCAACTTTTTTCTTTCAAATATGTTACATAATTATAAGAACAGTACAAGTAAACGAACATAAATAAATTTTTAGAAAAACTAAATTTTAGTCCACCGTTTTTTTCTGAATAACTTCAAATATATGATTTTTCAATGGATTAATCGGTTTTCCGATCAAAGATTTTTGAATTTTACCATGTTCATCTATGACAGTTATTTCTGGTTCGTATACCAAATAATTTTGATAGTTATTTGAAAATTTTGGATGGAATTCAAGTGTGGACTAAAGCTTTGATAGTTTAAGACCAAGGTTTTGCTTAGTTGGTTTACTTAATTCTGATTGTTTTGGGAACATGGCATTCCGTTACGTTTTTGTTGCATGATTTTATTCATTAATGAGTCGCATTGTCTTTAATATTTATTTATTTTAACAATCTAACAATAATAATTTAATAAATAACAATTTTCATAATTAATTTCCATAAAATGAGTTCCACATGATAATACACTGGTGCCAATACGGTCTTCATACGACCGCATCCAAATAGCAGCTGAGCTAGATTCCCCATCGGATAGGGAAGATGCGCTTCTCATTCCCTTTTTAGGGATTTACTGTGGCTGAGTTGCCACACAGGGTATGAAGTTTTGTCAGCTGAAATTTTTAATTTCTGGATCACGTTTATTAGTTATTAATAAATAATTAGTTGATAACAGTTAGATTCCATTTTCCCCAGGATTCGATCTAGTTTAAATTTTCCAGCATATGCAAAAGCTTTACACGCCATCACAACCACTCTTTCTCTGCCTACAGAAGAAACCTTAAAATTCCATTCATAAAGCATACCAATAGTAAATAATACGATCTGGGCCATACAAATTGAATTGGTTTCATTGGAAAATTTTCCCAAATCATGATTTCTTTTGCCCACTTCAGCTACGCTTTTTTATGATTCTTTAGGTCTTGCTATTTTTAATTTCCAACGAGCAACATTTAAATTTGATCTTAAAATGAAATTTTTATAAATAAGACAGTTTTACTTGATTTTTGTGTAATTTCACGAGTAGGTAAGTTTTATTGCTTTGTAACATAAAAAAGGTCTTTTTTTACACCAGCTGATAATTTTATGATTCGTTCTAAATATTTGATCATTTACACAAAGCTCTTACCTTAAAAAATTATCAATATCAGTTTCAATATAATTGAAGAATTTATTTTATTTAAGTTCTTATAATCCAGGGCTTTTATGTAACTAAATTTTTTGAACTCTGAGTTAGATAATTCTCTTCCACGTGGCAATGTGAATTTTCTCAACAAAAGCAAAAACTTAAATTAGAGTTTAATTTGCTTTTAAAAAAATTATTTATTAGTAATATCGTTCACTCTTCTTTGTTATTCAAAGATAGTTTAGATATAATTTTGAGTAAAAAATGAAATGGGTTATGAAAATGCAGCATTTTTGATAAAAAAAAATACTTAATAATATTTCAAAATATTTTTCATTATTTAAAATAAATATAAGGCATATAAAGGCAGGCTATTTTTTTTAAAATTCAATATATTTTTCTTGCCTGCCTTCATAAAAAATGTCCTTCATGCGCAGAAAAGTCATCAATCAAAAATTATCCTGTTAGAGCGTTCATTATTATCTATATATTTTGAAATGAGTCTCATACTAGTAAATAAATTGAAAAATCACTACATCGGACAACAGAAATGGGGCTTTCACTATATAAATGTAAATAATTGTTTTTATAAAGCATTTTATTTCCTGTTCTTTCATGATAAAATTATCAAAAGTTTAAGAATATATAACTCCCTAAAACAATTAACCCTTTATAATCTACTTAAAAATATTGAAAATTATAGCAATGAAAGTTAAAAAATTTGTTAAAATTATGTACTAAGTATATTAATAATTTTTTATATTAATTACTCCATGCTTTCTTTCGCATGTTTTCATCACATTTTTTCAGAAAATGTTTGCTTTCTTTGTAAATTGTACTAAGTAAATATGACAATATGAGGATTTCTTCGGAAAGACCTTCATGTATAAGTGATTACTATTTACTTTAGGAATTTAGAAAGAGCTTCGAAACTGATACGGAGCATTCTTGATTTAAGCTCTTGGTACACTGAAGAGGATCATAAATCGTTCATGAAACTTGCATCAACTGTCCAACATACGGTCTAACAACACAACAACATCCAACATACGACTGTCCAACAATGTGCATCATTAAAAGAGTATAACAAAATATTTTTTACAAACTAGCTTAAATGACTTATAAGACTTTGTGATAAGAAGCTTATAACTTGATCAAAACCTCACTCGAAACTAACAGTTTGATTAGAAAATAAACCAAGCAAGAAGAAAAAAAACTCATGATGACATGAGGAAAGTGTTAGGTAAATACTGGAGTTTATACCCAAAAACTATGTTTCGATTTTACGATTCGAAAATTAAGTTGATTAAATGTATACAGCTATTATCAGACTTTTTATTATTTACGCATAAGTGATTTGCAAAGAGGAACAGGGAAGTGTGAGGGTCAGACTGGAAAGTATTTAAAGAAGGACATGTATATGTATAACAGATGAAATGTCCACAACCCTCCCCTGAGTTCTAAATACCATATTAGGTCCGACTCATTGACAACTTCATTTCCAAAACTGTAAATAGAATGCTGTTGTAAAATCAGTGATAAAATAAGCCTATCTAAACATCATATCTGTATTTCGAAGAAACATTATCTATTTTCTATTCTAATATCTCCAGACATCATTGAAAAGGCATACAAGATTAGCAAGAAATAAGCAAAATTAGATAAATAAGTATTTTAGAAGGACCTGGAATGTGTTCTATTGGTATAAAAATGAGATAAAAAATTAAAGTACATGAAATTCAAATGATACACTTGACATTTATTAAATAAAAGGCTATTGGTGCTGTAACTTATATAAAAACATGTAATGTGCTTTAAAAACGTTAACTTAAAAGTTGCCTTAAAAGTGCCTAATAAGTTTCCATTCCTGATCTGCAATGTGCTCTAGTCACAGAGATATTTTCAAATGCTGACCAGAATGAATCATTCGGAAAATCTAGAATATGACATCGAACCCTATCCTTCGGTTTTGAGACAGATAAAGGATTTACTGTAGATATTATTCTTGAGAGTATCTCAAGAGCAATATCTAGAGTAGAAGAGCGGAGTATCTGGTAAGAGCTGAGACGATACTAATGGAAACTGATGATTAATCTTTCATAGGTCTATGAGATGCTGTCTTAGCTATTGCTTAATAAGACGAACAATGTAAAAATGAGATCCATCCTACATAAATGATATTTTGAAGGCACCCTGCTGCTGAATTTGCGGAATTACAAAACTTCTCAACGTATCATAATGTCATTGACGAACGAGGCCACAGATATCGACTCCGTTCGCAAATATCTCTGAAAGAAATACAATCCAATGAGGAAAATAGCTGTAAAAACATATCTTACCATAACTTTTTCATTACTTTACTGTGTAAGTAGAGGGAATAAGCATATATACATACACACACACACACACACACATCACATACATATATATATATATATATATATATATATATATATATATATATATATATATATATATATATATATATATATATATATATATATATATACATATATATATATATATATATATATATACATATATATATATATATATATATATATATATATATATATATATATATATATATATATATATATATATATATATATATATATACATATATATATATACATATATATATATATATATATATATATATATATATATATATATATATATATATATATATACATATATATATATATATATATATATATATAATAATAAATAATAACATTAAATAACATAAATAAATTACATAAAATAACATTATTAAATTTTTTAACATTTTTAAAGTGCTCTACCAGTTTTATTCATCTGGGTTTATATTCTGAACTATGCTATTCTGTTTATAAACTCAAGTTTAATTTTCTTTGTTGTATAAATGATTAAGCATTGTAATAAATATTAACTACTTGTTTTTGATTTCATAAACAATTTATAACTTATAGTACTAGTATTTTTAATACAATTTAGTAATTGTAAAATTCTTTACCTGAATTGATGCAGCATCAATTTACATTATGATATATTGTATGAGGTTAGTGATTTATATCTTATGGAATTTTATTTTACTTTTTAGGTAAGCTTTTTCTGTTTTATGCTGCTTGATTTGTACATGAAGTTTGCTGTTATCTTATTTTAAGGTAATACCGGAATTTAATTTTTGAAAATTAACTATATTTCAAATTTTCTCATATTTTTCATTATAAAAAATATAATGAAAATGATGAGTTTCTGCTGTACACCATTGTAAGTTTTCTTGGTATTTGTATGACATTAAAATGACATATTTATAGCATTTTAAATTTTCTTGATATTTGTATGACATTAAAATGACGTATTTATGTGAATTTATGTATTAAGCTGTTCATTTAAACTTTACTTATGATTGCCAATTGAAAGAAATATACTTCAGTTTATTTGCATTTTTATTTAATTTTTATCATTTGTATGTGTATATGTTAAGTCACATGGTACTATTTAAAAAGTTTATTTTATATAGTTACTAATTACTAACTGAATCTAAAAATAAATGCCTATAATTAGTTCACACATTTAAACTCCGGTATAGTTTACATTTTGAATGTTTAATTATTTTATTAGAAATGTATTCAAATATAGTTCTCTCAATGATGTCTTTTAATACAGATATGGTGTCTAATTCGTAAATTGTTTTGTAAAAAGATCACAATATTAGGAACAAAAATAAACAGGTTCATTTCTGATCTAGTAAAAAAAGCCTGTCGTTTTAAACCCTGATTTATTTATTTAAATTTAGAGGATCTAATATTTTTCAACTATTGGGGTATGAATATAGTACCTTGCCAATTTTTTAATAAAATAATATTTTTATTAATGAATATTTTTTTACCGTTCGTATTTCAATATGCAAAATATCACGAAAATTTTTTGTAAGAATGCTTGAAAAAATACCAAATGCAAAATTAAAACTCTATTGAAAGCTTTTCACTCTTGTAGAATGAGATAATATAAACGTAATGAATAATTAGAAACAAATTCTTTGGTCTTTTTAGTACACAACTACAATAAATGAAATTTCTTGTGCAATGACTATGCTGCTGTAATTTTAAATCAAGCAATGAATATTAGCTATAAATTTAAAATATTAATAAATACCACACAGTTTAGTAACATAATTTCTTAATATGATTTCTGTGAAATAAATATGATATTTATGGTATGTTAACCATTATAGGTTGTAATTTTTGTAGTGTGCTCTATTTAATTTATATTTTCATTCGTCATTAATTGTGTCAATATTTTATGAAGTTATTGCAGCGAATGTTTCTTTAAATTAAATGATTATGAAAAAGAATGAAAAATATTATTTTTTATAAATTAGATTTTAAAAATATAAAAATTAATCCTATTCCCACTTATAGCTTTTTAATGTAATTAATGAAACTAAATTTGTTGGACTGATTTTATTTTTATTCAATGTCGCATGGGAAAATGTTTATCTGAATTAAAAAAAAATTAATACCTGGTTAAGAATGAAAAGGGAGTGAACAGATGCTATCAACCATACACACTAAACAAACTTATGAGCATACATATTACAGAAATTCTGAAGAAGACAAAAATTGTGTTTTAAAGGTATCTATAATGATAATATAATTATCAAATAAATATCATATTAGAAAAAAAGTTATAATAATGCTAAATATAATTTGAAGACAAAAGTTTCCAAAAATATTGTACCGTTACATGTATCCTTCAATTATTAATAAAATAATGAAATTCATATGTCATCTACTATCTTATTATTATGGATTTATGTAAGAAAGGAATAAGGATTGGAGAAGAACATACTAAAATTTAATTTTCAGTTTTTTAAAATATTAAATACAGAATTTAAAAAATATTATTCTACATATAAGTTAGAAATAGGGAAAATTGCAAATTTTAAAGTTATACTATTGTGGAATTTAAATCCCATATAAAAATTTATTGGATAATATTGCATAAAAGTATAAGCAATTTCCATCTATCATATATGAAGATTGGAATATATCTCAAAAAGAAAATGGTTACTAGCTGATTTAAGTGTTTTAAAAATTAACATAACAAGCCAATAAAATAGAATTTTTGATGTCTACATAATGATGAATTACCTATTGCTGTGCAAAATTAATTTATTGAAATTGAAGTGATTTATATCAAAATTATGAGCCCTTTGAATAACAATAACTGACTTTTGTTCATTATTTTTTTCCACTTGGAATGAGGGGAAAACAGTAAATTCATTTTTGCATTTGTTTGTACATGCTAACTTAAAATATTAATGAATTTTTTTACCATATTTAGAAGACAAATTGTTGTTATATCAATAAAGTTTGTTCTGAAATTAAGAATACAATTAGGTATGAAACTTAATTAGCATTAAAATAGTTAAATTAATTATTTAATAAGTTAATTAAGGGAAAAACAAATTCATCTATTATAATCTTATTTTAAAAATAAATAGAATGTAAAAAATTTCTCTAATAAAATCTTAAAAATTCTGCTCATTTTATGAATCTATTAATAAGAATTCGAGTAAATTTATTCATTTAAATAAGAAAAGCAAATATGAAAATGTTGTTTTCAAAAATACAGCCTAATGTTTCTTTTACAAAGAAATAAAAAATACATTTTGCCCCACGTTTTACATAGTTTATGAAATATAAATTTATTTCACTCAGAAATTAGTATTTTTAATGTTCTAATTACTTTTATTTAGAACTGCTTAAATTGTTTTTAAAAATTTTGGAAAGATAAAGGCACTTATTACATTCCGGTGACAAAATGTGTATTCTATATTGTATGAATGTACTATTCTGAGCTGTAAAATTAAAAGAAAATGCCAGGTTATTAAATTAGGACAACATCCCACACTACACGAGAAATGGGAAAAAGTGTAATGCTCTTCCTTGTTTAGCTCTTCTTTATCGACAAATACACAAATGGTTGATATTTGTCGGCACAAATTGTTGTACATGCTGAAAAGATGCATTCCTTCTACCTGTAGATGAATGATTAGTTTTTAAAAAACGTTTTCACTCCACTATTCAATTTTGGGGTGAAGCCTGTTTTGTACGATTAAATATAACTTGATACACAATGCATGTAACGTGTATGTAACACACGCCGAACGTGTGATACAAATTCTGTGTTAATATCTTATTTGTTGGGACTATTCGTTTTGTCTTAAGACGATAAATACGTTACTTTTTTGCTGTTCATCTATCTAGATATATAGTAATATATATACCACAATGGTATGTAGTTCATGCATGATAGTGTTCTTTCACATTTTTCACCATGGTTTAAAGCCACTTCATTGCTGCGTAATAGGGGGATTGGAAACGCCAAAATTGCTGCTTGACATCCACGTACTGCAAACTTAATTCATTGAATATCTTCTATTGAGGACACCTTAAAGTACTAATGTATTATAAATGCTAATGCAAAAGTAAAAGGATCTCGTCGCATTTATCATTATTTCTGCTGCAGTCGTTCCAATGCATCTGTTAGCTTTGATTTCATTTACAATCGCCTCTCTATCTTGGTTTGTTTAACAGTGTCTTTCGCAATCACAACTTTGAACAACTTCTGCAGTTGTTTCTCACCTTCTTCATATTCTCGCTGTTGAATATTTTTCGATTTATTAGCTTTTTAATCTTAATCGTTCTCCATACACATACATTCACTTCAAATTATTTATTTATTTATTTTCACCGATGTCGCACATTTTAGTAAAACAGGAAAAAGTCATAGGTAAATAACACGCATTGTTTTACTATTTTTTTTTCATCAAAAGTAAATTAATTCCAAAAAACTATAACATAATATACGTTAGATAACATTTACAAATACTAATAATAATCGCAATATTTTAAATAATTGTAGTTTGTATTTGTTTTTATGCATTTTTCCATAAAACGCATAAGAAATCTAATTGAAATGATTTACAAATTTATCAAGTAAATTATAATAAATTAGTTATATTTTAACAGAAAGACAGACAGTTTATTTCAGAATTAATTATTAAGAAATACATTGTCTGTGATTCTACATCTCTCTGGTAATTTTTTGAGCCAACGTTATACTCATTAAGAACTAAAAAATGATTGTTTATATAAAATCCAATCATAACAAGCCATGAAAATACTAAATTCATTATTATTATTCACCAAAGAGCATTATATATTAATATACAACTTTAATATTTATTATTTTTAAAGTATAAACATAAACCAAATTAAAATCTAGGAATAAATATCATGAAATTCTCAAATTGTAGTGACAATACCTTTATTCAGGAAATTATAGATTAATAAAGTTTTAATTATTGCACTAATTATCAATTATATTATAATCCTAACCTGTTTTATTATAACTAATCTTGAGTCACATCGACTTTGTTTAATTAAATGTTATCATCTCCCATTATTCTTCAATACTAAATAAAAGAAATAACAAAAAGTGAAACTAACATGATCCATCAAAATATAAAATTACAGCTTAATCAATAAAAAAATTTCTTGTGTTTTCCAATTTATCTCTAATTTTTGACGATTTCACGAATCAAACCACAAACTCGTTACTCTTTTACTGTTTCACACAATCAAGGATATCGGATTCTGTCTAGAGGTATTACTCATACTTTTAGTAACTTTATATGTATTTTAAATGTATGAGTCATCCTCCGTTGAGGTGGTTCGTATTGAAAGTTATTTATTGGACGTGACTTCAGTAGCGAAAAATTCCTTGCATTTCTCCACTTCCTGTATGCTAAAAGGGCTTAGAAAGGTATAGAATATTTTTTGATAAATGATCAGATTTGACTCGTAATATTTTGAGATACGTTATTTGTTTGAAATATATAACTATTGTAATTTTTATGCTTTGCTTTATGAGATAACTATTACCTTTAATATAGCTAATATTTATCATGTTAAAAAAGAATGTATTGAGCCTTATTTTAAATTTAGCTAAATATGTTAAGCATTTAATTATTTACGGAACTAATATTCAGCGGCCAATTCAATTAAATATCAATAAAATAGCTAAAATTTCAAAGACTAAAAGGAATAAACAAATAAGTTAATTTTGTAAATGTGAAATTATCTTAGTTTGATTTATTATAATAAACAAAAGAGAGCTTTAGATTTTTAATATATTAAAGGACATAAGGAATACATTGAAATAATTTGAATTTGTTATGCTAATACGCAATTTAAATATTTAAAATTAAATTGTAGTTATTAAATAAATTAAAATAAAGTTTTATTTGTATAGCATAATCAATAGCTTGGCATAAAAATGTATTTTTGTATTTAAATATTTTCTGTCATTATTTTGCAAAAAATAACACATCATATTTTGCAGTCGAATTATTGATTAAGGCTTTAATAATTGAAATCCGAATTTAAAGTATATTAATCTGAAATATTTGATCTCAAAACTTTTAGTGACATTGAATATTTTTTGTATTACTTTCTAAACAATTAACTAAAAATTATTTAACTAATTTATTTAATTAAAAAATTATAAGACTTAGCATAATGTATTCATTATATGCAACGTAACTCATATGAACCTGAATAAATTTTCTGTTCCCGAAAGTTCCCTGAAAAATCAATGCGGCATTTAATAAATTTTTTCATATTTATTTCTGAAAAATTTCACTTGAAGAAAAATATGTTTAGACTGGTTTGTTAAATATTTTTATTCAAATTTCTTCTGAAAATACACGTACTATATAAATAGATTTTTGGTTAGTTTTATTCCTCCCCTCACGTTATCAAAAATAAGCAAATAACTGATCTCTCCCTCACTATTAAGTAAGATTCTCCCAATGCATCAATATGGAAGATTAAAATTATTTCACTAGCAATTTTTAATTAAAAATATAAATCACAGTGCATTTATTTTTGAAGATTGCAAATTTAAAACTCTACATACTACAGTTTGCTTATGAAATATTAGCCTATAAAATATAAAAATTATTATATAAGTAATATTTAATTAGAAACAAATGAAATAAAATTGTAAACAAATTTATCTATAACAAGTAATAAAAATTAATTGTAGTAAATATTAAAATAACTGAAATAAATGGGGATTAAATGTCTTAATATATAAGAAATATTAATTGCATGGGTACATGAAACTAAATCATTATTTAATTTACAAATAATGCAAACATTTTCAACTGTAAGTAAGAGATGTTCCTAAAATGAAACTGTCATTATATCCATTAGTTGCTTGATAAATGATTTTTTTTAATTTTAAAGAACTAAAAGAATAGTTATATTCTAATTATTTTATTATCTAAATTTTAGGAAAAGTATCTTTCTTTGACAATTTATTTAAGATGGTTGACTGTGATTCTACTAGATGGAAATATGAAAACATTATGTAATAATATTTAAGAATAAATAAGATCAAAACTATAATTTTAAGGAAAAGGAATGATGACTTTTATGACAAATTCGTTTTAAGAAACAGGATTCCTCAACCAAGTGCAAACCTTAATTTAAATGCAAATTTTTATAACAGAAAGGCCTCTAATCCATTTCTCCGCAATTCCATTATTGAGGATAATTTGAATATAAGCAATTTAGATGAGAATGTTTTTGAGGGAAATAATGCAAATAATTTATGATCTTTTACTAATATCTCTTAGTGAAATATAAATAAAGATTTTCTCATAATATGAAATGAATATATTATATTTGAAATAAAATTGTAAATTTAACGTACTCTAATAATATAACGTCTTCTTGATCTTTATGAAATTCTATTTTCAGGTAATATTATTAAAATTTATCAAAATGATTCATAATTAAAAATTAAAATATTCGATTTAAATGAGTAAAAATATGGCTTGAACTTGAGAACAGTGTAAAATAAGGTTAAAAATTTGAGAAGGTATTCCAATCCAAAAATTTAATGTGTGACCTACTTACAAAATGTTCTTACAAGAAATGTTAACTGCGCCTGAAAAATTTAGACTCAATCGTTAAAAAAATAGAATGGTATAAAATGAAATCAAAAACTGAAACTTGTTATTATGTCTCCCTTAATTTGTATTTGCTGCTTCATTTCAGGTGAAAATTCAGATGAAAAAATATGACACTAAGTTTTAGCTGCAATGAATAATCGGGAAAGATATTATCAGTAAAAACAATTTATTTTATATAAATTATTTACTATTTTATAAATATGTAAATGAAATATGCTTGAAAAAGTAAGAACTATAGCCTTCTTTCTTATTGCAGGTTTTCTTTTTTCTTTCTTTTAATCGAATATTCCAGTACTTTATCAGGTTTGAAAGCGATATTAAATTATTTTCTTAATTCACTCATTTATATCTTTACATATTTAACAAGTTATTAAATTCATAATTCTGTAAAGTTTTAGAAATAATTTAGGTGAAGAAGTGGGTAATCATTTTTCATTACAATAAAAACCAGAAATGAAAATAATTAAAAAAAATTTTAAATGAGGTGTATATGGTGTATAATTTCTGTATTATAAAGTTATTTAGAAATAATTATTATAAAGGTCTCGTGGTGCTTAATGGATAAAACAAATATCGCGATATTCTTATTTAACCATCCCAGTTACCTGAAATCCAGGTTATTTGAATAAATTGAAAGAGGAGAAAAAATTTTCTGGACTATATTATCGTCCCTACTGCATTTGTGTACTTTTTCCGATAACTTATAAGGAAAGGTAAATTTAAAAAAAAGCAATTAAAAATGACATATAAAATATATAGAAGGAAATCTATAAAAACAAAATACATATATTGATTAAGCTTATAAGGAAGCAAAATAATTTTATCCACTTATTAGAACATTATTTGTAATTGCTAAAACAATGGGTAGCTGTCAAGATTTAAGTGACCTTGGAGGTGATGTTTTAATTATCATATAAAAGATTGAATTTAGCACCTTTGAAGTTGCTATGAAATTTGGATTTTCACGTTAACCACTGATAAGAATTCCCCAAAAAAGTAGGCTATAATTCTTTATTAAATTGCTGCTAGTTTGTGTTGGGAGAATCAAAAAGTTTTTGCGTGCGAAAAGTTTAAAGGAGTATTCTTGATATAGATTTTTGATCTCTAAAGCACGTACGAGTGTAATATTTTTGATTACACTTTTCAAACCCCTATTTCTTACCAGGACTCACAAAAACCACCCATTTCATTTTCGATTGTTAAAAACACTTTGCTAGTCTGGGAAAGATTTTCATTCCCTGCTGTATCTGGTGGATGGGTGTATGAGATATATGGAAATAATCAGAGTCTCAACAGGTCAACAGTAAACTATTCGAGTTGATGGAAACTCTGCAATGACGCAGAATATGTGTAAGTGTTGTTATATATGATACCTGAAACTTTGCTATAAATCTAAAAATAACTAATGAGAATGCATTTTGCTCGATCATTTATGTTCACGCTTGTTCATAGCGCATTCTGATGAAAATTCTAGCAAGGGAATGCGACACTGGACACTTTGAAGTTTATTTCTTGGAGTTGATGAAGTACTCGTCTAATTTAAGCACCTTTTTTTGCTAACTATTTCCCTTTATATGAACGTTCTTGAGAATGTGTGGGATAATTTTAAACGTGCGTAAGTAAGGTGAAAAAGTGAAATTTACAATAAATGAAATAAAATGGAAAAAATGTGTATAACCATTTGAAAAAGTTCTTATCGATCGATTGTGTTTAGCAAAAGCCTCAATTTCGAAGGCAGCAGGTCTCACTAGATCCTCAAATGCAGCCATAACAAAGGTTTTCAAATGCTGGAATAAAAATCCTCTGTCCATATCTAGAAGACGTAACAGCAGCTTAAGCACAATTTTCAGGAGCATGATCTATATGACTTTCGACAAAGAAGCAAACAGGAATTATACTGTGCTTCAAATGACAAAAAACGTCAACCAAGTTTTTACCAAACAGATTTTCATCTGAATCCATGAGCAGAAAATTAAATAGAATAGTAGTGCATAATTGGATGCTTGTGAGAAAAATCACTCTTTTTTACACAAAATGCAAAAATTAACTTCGATTAGTGTTTGAAAGAAGTCGCTGGTCATTTGAGGATGAGCAATGGATAATGTGTGGTTGAATAAATCGTGCCACACCATATTTTTCAATGAAAGAAGGCGTCAAACTTGGCAAGAAACCAAGAATCCATCTTATTTTATTTGCACTGTGTAAGGATTTGATGGGAGTATCATGAGATGCAGATATTCTGTTGACATGTAAATAGAGCCTTGTTGTTCTTCGACAGTAAACAGTTATGAGATACCTATATATATATATAGGCAGATCAAGAACGTCTTTCATTGTTGCATTTTTACTTTGATGACGACGGATACTTGCATTATCATTGATTGCAATTATTTATCGTCCCAGAAGCGTTCAAAATTAGTTCTCTTAATAAAGATCATACTTCAAACCCTTTCTTTGGATACCACAGAGCCCGAATATTAATCTCATGGAAAATGTATGGGATATACTAAGAAGACGCATCCGATTACACTCTTCTTTCATTTAGTTTTCAAGACATAAATGCTGCATAGCCAATGCATGTGGTATTCTCTGGACAAAAGTGGACTTCACAAGCACATGGACTTGTTAGCTAAATAAATAAAAGCTGCTTTCTGTGCCAAATATAATCCAATAAAATATTGATCTTAGGTTGCGAATTCATAAGGCCTGTTCACATGTGTATGTATATATACTGTGAAAAAGAAAGGGAGCAAGAATCAATAAGCCTAATAAAATTTAAAAAAATTATATCATTAAAATAGTATAAAAGAAAATTTAAAATTTGAGCAACTATATATTTATCAAAATTTTATTATATTTATTAATCATTTTTATTCATGTTGTTCAGATATTATTCAACAATTTATATACTTACATACATACATATATATATATATATATATATATATATATATATATATATATATATATATATATTATATATATATATATATATATATATATATATATTATATATATATATATATATATATATATATATCTGATAGGTGAATATTTTGCATGTTTTCATATGTACTTTTTTTACATATTATGTTCCAAATGCTTTTATTTCGTGAACAGTTTTGATAAATATTTGTCTTGATTCGTTTTATAAATGATTGATAAACTAAAGCGTCAATTAGATTTGATTTTTTTAAATTTAAAAACAATAAGCATGGATATAAAACATATAAAATATCTTTCCTTGAATCTAAAATGAGCTTTCAACACAATCCGATGAGTCTTATTTTACTGATTTCTAGAGCAGTTGGAATGAAGAATAATTATCATTCCCTGTCGAAAAAAAAAACATGCATTTCGTTATAAAAGCAGTGAAAATTGAATTGAGAAAGATAACATTTTAAACAAGATTTAATTTTTTCCACACTTTTTTGCTACATTGTAATTGTATTTCAATGTCTTCCATTTACGCCTCACCGATTTGAGAGTTTTTTATTATTTACTTTTTTGTCTGTTACGCGGTATGGTTTGGTGAGAAATAAAGCTGTCACGTTCGCACCAAGAAAATGAAAATTTAAAATTAAAGTTAGCCTTTAAAAAAAAAACATTCTTCAGCTTTCACTCGCAATTTGCAATGGTCTGTTTAATGATGTTAGCTTAGGTTCCTGTCCTTATATTATTTTCCCTATTATTTTTCTGTTTGAAGCTTTAGAAATGGATTTGACTGCTTAACTCGACCTGCTGTGGGTGTTTATACATTGGGAAAACAGAACCAAGCCGAGACAGGATTGTCTTTCTTCTTTGGTATTCCTTTTCTTGAAAAAAATGCTTAATAGTTATTTAGCTACAATTTTTTGAAGATATTTTTTTTGTAGAAACTTAAAAGCTTTGTGAATGTTATGATAACATTGTAATTTAAAATTTTTTTGTTTGGATTTCAAAAACTGAAATTTTTTGAAAGAATTCTATGATGTTTTGCGAAATTTGTTGATTTTGGACATTGTTTTTAGCTGCATATATTATTTTAAATAACACTTAACAATATACATTTCTAATGCTTTTTTTTTGTTGCACATTTTCGCTGATTCTTATGCAATTAGTTAACATTAAAATTTTAATCTAATTTTTAACACAATTATTTTTTTTAGAAACATAAAGATTTTGTTTGAAAACAAAAATTTTATTCAACATTTTAACGATAATAAAGATCTTCTGATTAGTAGAAGATAAGCTACCGTTTTAATAAAAAAATAACATTCCATTTCTATCAAGTTTCTCAACACCCAGCGACGTTAGGTAAAGGATCAGTTTCAACTTTTATATATATATATATATATATATATATATATATATATATATATATATATATATATATATATATATATATATATATATATATATATATATATATATATATATATATATATATATATATATATTCAACTTTCGCACATAATTGAAATGTCAAAACTCCAGATTTTCTAAAGTTTAAATTTCTGTTTCTGACGATGCGATATTTGGGAAGATATAAAACACTGAAAAATCTAACATTTCAGAAATTTTATATAAAAAAATTAAGATATTTTCGTTATTTACAAGATTTGTAATACAAAACAATAGTATCACAAACTTTGAGCAAAGTAAGGAACTTAAAAAGGAAAAGTTTAAGAGAATGAAAAACGATACTCTAACTGATTAAGAAACAAAAATGGAAATCGTGGTTAAAAGAACACAATTTTTAAAAGGAACTCTGTTGAGTAAAATTATTACTAATAAGGAAATATAAGAGTAAGAGTTTCATTTATAGTAAGCTCCGGCAGCTCTTCTTTTGTCATTTTTCATCAGCAACCTCTTCTCTTTTCCAAGTGTGATTCATGCCTGGCGTTTTTTCTCGATATGACACAATAATTATAAAATGAAAAGTTTATATCTTAGAATAAAATTGATATGATCAAACTAAGATTGAAATTTTCTGGAAAATTTTGTTTATCTTTGTATGATATGGCACACCTCGGCGAGCTGCGCCTGAGGCATGATAGCCTCTTATGCTCCCTCAATGCCTCTGTTTCCCTGAGAGGGGACATCCAATCACAGAAGATGAAAAATTAAAATTTCTTAAAATATGTGAAATAAGAAATTGTGTGAAAGTCGAAGGCCTATATATATATATATATATATATATATATATATATATATATATATATATATATATATATATATATATATATATATATATATATATATATATATATATATATATATAATTTCTGTCTTAATTTTAATTTTAGGAGATATGTTAACTTTCAAATAAATGTGAAATATTAATTCAAAAATTTTACTTGAAATTGTTTATTTAATTTGTAAATTTGTTTGACATTTATTAGAAAACGTAAACTTATTTTTTTCAACAATATTCTTGAAATATTTGTGTCAGAAAAGTGTACAGAATCATATTACATGTAGAAATAGAATTAAGCTCCTCATCGAATCTATCTAAAAATACATTTATTGAGATATGTAACTATTAGGAAATTCTGAAATGTTTGTGGTAGTATCCAATATTACCATTTTTATAGTATTTTAAAATTAATTTGTTTTAATGAACTTGAAAGTTATGTATTAAAATTATATCATGATATTCTTTGCAGTATATTCCAAAACTTAGATTTATACTATTTTTGTAAAAAGCTAAACTAAATAAACTAAAGTTAATTAACTTAAAAAAAACATACTTAAATTAAATGTTTTTTAACATTATCATGATTTTATTATAATAAATCAATTGTAAAATTTAAAAGCTAATTATGTAATTTTTCATTCATTTAAATTTATGATATATCAGCATGGATTTAATGAGTAAGTTTTTGTTATTTTTTGTGTTTATTTATAAATGACACAATGTTTCAGTTAATATATATTTTCAGTCAGTTACATGTACTATCTTATGCTACTTGATTTTCCTAATTTAGATTTTATTTTTTAAATTAATGTGCATAAAATTATTTTGAATAAATGTGCGTCATCATTTTCTTACATTTTTTTTATTTGAAAGAATGACAGTTCCAAAATGCGATTTTGTTTTGCTTTTCTACTATTCATAAAAAAACTAAAACAAAATTTAATTCTTGTTTGATGTTTCTTGACTTGTTTTTTTTAAAGCTTATTACTAAACGCATTCCATTTGTCTAATGTTCTCTTAACCATCATGTTTCTTTTTCAACCCAATGCTGTAAGAATATTAAAAAAAAATACAATGAAAAGATCTTAAAAAGCACATATTTTCTTGTAAAAAATTATGCAGTTAATTTGTCTATAAGAGTGAAACTAAAATTTTTTTTATCTCAATCAATGAATTCATTAGTATATTTATACTTATTTTTAAAGTTATAATTACAGTAATACAGCTTGTAATTTTGTGTCGCTGCCAAATTACAAGATAAGCATTCGAGCTATTACTCTTCTCTGATTCACACTGTGCCAATATAGGAATATTAAGCCCTATCAATTTTAAACATACATAGATCTTCTTAACGAGACGTTCTTATTAATCATTATAGCATCTATTATATTTAACAACTTTGACCTCCCGAAAAGTTAATTCCTAATATATAAATCTCTGACAAATTAGCCCTTATGTGGAAAAGGGACCGCAAAGAAAATAACTATTTAATACGCAAAGTCAGCCGTAAGTGATAAATAAGACAAACTGTGAATGAGACACATTAAATATATTTTATAATAGAAATTTCTAATACTTGATATGTTTGTTTTTCATTTGATGTATGAAAAGATTTGATTTCATTTAAAAATTTAGCAACAAATGAATTTTTTTTATTAAAAATTTTCAGATTCAGCATAATTTAAAGGATTAATTTTCTACAGTAAAAACTTTGGTAAAATAATCAATATGTTGTTATTATTTGCTTTTATTTACATTGCTTTTAACTGCTATATTTTAACCTTGAGAATCTGAAATATTCCACTATGTTATGATTTTTTGCAATATAAATTAGGAAAAAGAGGAAAAAGTAACAATTTGCGTTTCTCCTACACTATGAACAGTAAAAAATGCTTTTATTCTATAACCAGATCTGAGACAGTCATTTGTCTGATCGAAACTTTTCCTTTTTCTTGCCGAAACGATTTGCCCTTTGATTCTTTAACAAATGACCCAAACACATTCAGTCAATTTATCATTACGGCAGTCAAACATGCGCTTCCCACGACAAAGAAAACCATTTGCAATATGCCGAGCATCTCTTATCCGGGGGCTGATCTTTGCCAAACGACAAATAGCAGACGATAACGAAAGAAGTAGAAAAACAAAAGAAAGCAGCTGATATGCATCTGGCAACAAGTGAGATATGGTAACGAAGTTTGATGAGTTCTAAAATTTTGTACGTTTGTCTAAGTTTAAACTGAATGCTGAATATCTGAGAGGAAAAAAAAAATCCTATTTTTATTGAAAGAAAAGAAACAGAAAATTACATGAAATATAGGTATGTTATAATAAACTTTTATATTTTTAAATATATTTGGGACATAAATTAATAAGTTATAATTGCAGTAGAAGTATGTAGAGGTTTTTCTTTTTACTTTAGTTTTCTAATTATATTTTTAGAAAGAGAAACTGATATTTCTTAAATAAATAAAATGAAATTATCAAAACAAATTAAAATAATTTACTCATAAATCATCACTATTTAAAGGAATGCCTGAAACAAAAATAAAAGTTCTAAAATAATTACATGGAGAAACGAAAATAATGGTTCTTATACAACTGATTATATTATTCGTGTAAAAATGAATAATTTGAATTTTTGAATACATGAATGAAATTATAACTTTAAAGAATAATAATTTCTTTTAAATTTTGCCCTTAAATTGTGGGTTTTTTTTTTTTTAAAAAATATTGTATGCAGCTGTATTATGGAAATTCTCATGTAAAATTAGGTAATAAAATTTTATGATGATTGGTTATAAAATTTTCTCAATCTAACTTCAGAAGAATATCATTTTCTCTTTGAAGATATTTTGAAAACGTGCATAAATTATTTTCCCATTATTAGCATGATTTAGACAGTTATTAAAAGAGTTAAATTAATTACATTCTTCAAGTAGTACATATACAAGTATTACATTACGTATTTTAAGTATTACGTTCTAATGCAAAATATTATACTTGTATATTTATAAGTTAAGTATTTCATTTGGCCTTTTCACATTCTTTACTACTTTTATTTAATTATTTTCCTATATTTGTAAATTTCTCAGGACGATTTAACGTAAAGAAAGCGTAAGTAAGCGAAAATATACTTGCTAGCGGAAATTGGAGACAAATTCCTAAAAATATTTTATTAGGTTAATATAACGTAACATAGAAATTTTATTCTAAAGAGCTATGAAATTTTTGTGCTATATATTATAACGTTATTTTAAAATTAAAAAAAATAAGTGAAATCACCAAAATTTCAAAGACAAAGTTTTAGCTGCTGCAATTAAGCCAAAATACCACCAAGTTCAGGTTGGTAAATTTACTTTTTATATTTTAACTGTTCAATTATTTTAACTATACTTACATTAATAATTCACAAATATATGACACAAATGCCGTATACTCCAGGATTGCAAATTCAGAATTTTTTTTGGCGAGGTAGAAATGTTGCCAAGATGACAAATTGCGACGTGCGCGATGACGTAAATAGTAGGGTTACCAAAATAGAATTTTCTGCATAATTTTTATAGGTCTCCATTTCTATGACGTAATAAGAAACAAAGTTGCTAGATATATAAGAAAATCCACCAAAATATCAGCAAACTCAGAATTTGGCATCCTGGATTATAGGGCATCTGATCCAAATATATATAAATGTTATATTTAGTTAAAGTTTTTTTTATTTGGATTTCTTATATTTTTTGCATTATTTATTTAACTTCAGTTATTGCTTCTATTGAAAAAGCCACAATAGTATTTTTCATCAATTTGACACAGAAGCGTTATTTATCGTTCTAAAATTTAATTGGTTGGATCCAATTTGTATCCATTTCATCGACAAAATGATAAAATTTAGAAGAAGGAACCCAAACCATAGCCAACGGGATGAATTCCGACAAGAATGTTTTAGTAAATCTTGTCCTTTTTCAGTTTTAAATAATTGTTAAAACGATATTACACACGCGTTTTTTAAAATATAAGACATATTTCATTTCACCATTTTGTCTTAATGTGTTTAGATATTAAATAATCAAATAATTGCGAGAAATTAATTTTCGAATACTGAATTGTAAAAAGGTTAAATATCAAATATCAAAAGATATAGGATAAAGTTGAAGATCAAAAATCTTAATTCCCTTTAAAAATCACATATGTGAAATATTAAAACTGCTGTAAATATTATTGAAGCTTCTGATTTTATAAGTTTTAAAATTAAAGTAATGTACTTATGCAAAAAAAATCCTATTTTTTTTTAAATACGAAAAAATGGCATGACTTATTTTCTCGCATGTGTGTGATATATTTAAAAAATAATTGCTTTACATATAATATCAGAATTTTTCTTTAAATTTCTTTTCATATTGTTGTTACCGTGATATATTACGTCAAAACAATTTTAACAATAATTTAAAATTCCAGTAACAAAAAAAAATTTTAATACAAGATACTTTTTTAATGATATATAGTTACTGTTAAATGTCTTAGAAATAATATTTGAATAAAAAATTAGTACTAAAACGATTGTTTCGTTTTATAGAAGATGAATATAACCATTAATTTGCCAACTCAATTTATTATTAGTTTTTTTCATAATAAAGTTTTAATGTAAAACATACAAGTTTTACTTACATGAAATAATAACCACTTGTTTGTATTCGCTCTGACATCTTTGCATTGCAATTAAGTTCTCAACTTGAAATCGGAAACAATTTTATAATTGTTTTGAGATATGACTACATGAAACTTGATTATGTAAAAGTATATTATGTGCAAAATTATCAACTTCATTTCCATCTGTGTTTATAAATATTATGAAATTTTAAGACATATTTTTCCGTTTTAATAAATGGAGAGAAGTTTTTAGTTTTCCTTAAAACTTTTCTTGTAAGATAAATACCGATAAAATATAGCTGACAAATAATAGGTTCATTAATTTACTTAAATAAAATTGTTTTTAACAGTTAATTGTATTGTAGAATACTAATAATATTTTTAATATAAGCAGATTTACTTGTAGTTGACTCTTTCTGAAAATATAATTTTAAAAATTTGTAGTTGTTGATCACACGAATCTAACATATTCAAAATAATAAATTTGTTCAAAAATATTCATATTTTTTATATTTATGTAAAATATTCATAAACATACATCGTTTGATTTACTTCGAATACTTCAAAATAATTACTGCTTAAAATCATTTCTATTTCACATTATATATATATATATATATATATATATATATATATATATATATATATATATATATATATATATATATATATATATATATATATATATATATATATATATATATATATATATAAATTATCCTGATGTAAGCTAATTTGGATTGATTTTCTTGAAAGTCTAGTAATAAATAAAAAAAATACTATTATAATAGTATTAGTATAATAAAAAAATACAATTATTTATATATATATATATATATATATATATATATATATATATATATATATATATATATATATATATATATATATATATATATATATATATATATATATATATATTGTTACTGGTTTTTTTGTTCCTTATAAAAAGCTGTTAAACAGATATATTAGGCTTCACAATTTGAGGTAATACTTAAATAATATTTTCTTGGTGAATGTTTGACATTCGTTATTCATTAGAATCGATTCTTTAGCCTTGAAATAAAATATACTACTTCAACTGTCACCATTGTACACTTTTGGTTTTTCGAATTTGAAATTAACGTTAATTCACCAATATAAGGATTTCAATAGCATGTGTTAGCATAACAATTAATGTAACAATTATGATTAGTATAACATGCATATTCAAATTTTTTTTTATATTAAAACAAAATTTGTATAACTAAGTTTTACAAGTGTGGAAATGGAAAATAGAAAGTTTGAAAAATCACTATTTTTGTATATAATTTTTTTTTTTTTTTTGGTTTTTAAAGTCATAGACGTTGATTTGCATGTGAAGTTTTCTTCTTCTATTTTCTACTACAAATTAATTTATGCATTTTTATTGGAGTACACAAATGTATAAATTGAGCTTATAATTATAGAATTATATAACTGCAAGAATTTTATTAAAAATATGTACTTTTTACTTCTTTCATTAATGTGAATTGATTGATGTATATAAAATCCTATAATAGCAAACAATTTCTCTTTGAAGTTAAATGTACTTTAACTATTTCTTTAAAGTTTATAATCACATGGCAGAAAGGTTCAGCCATTAAAACTCATTCCTGCATTGCTAAAAACCCTGTCAAGGTGAATTCTGACTTTAAATGAAAAGCAATTTTAAATTTTTCATTGAATAAGTTTTAACAATTATATGAGAATTTAGCTTTCTTAATACATTTTAAATGAAATTTTTAAAAATATTTCTTATTCAAAATTGTCGAGAACACCGTGATTTCATTTTTGGTTTGTAATTATTTTATTTTTCACAATCTTTTTCGTCTATACATAAATTTAACAAATTTTTATCTTAATTTTTTAGAATTAAATTTCTTTTATATAAATTAAAATAGAAAAAAAATTTCAAATAAATGAATAACATATTTTAGATTTAAATTTGGGGACCAAAAATTAGTAAAAATTTTAGCATATTTTATAATTTTTTCTTCTTTTTTTTAAACATTTTTGTTACAAAATATATTTTATACCAAAATCAAATTTATTCATTATTTCATTCTAAATCATCGAAAAAATCGCTAAAACGTTTTGTATGGAAAATTTTCCTATGAATCTGCATGAAGCAGCGATTACTTCAACTGTAAGATAAAGAAGCATATCTCTGAGATTATTTTACTATTTTTAAAGATTCTGACCTTCTCCCATATACATTATTCCGATATGTCAGCTGTCCATATAACTTCTTTATTTTTCATACAGTTTTTCAACAGCTATAATAAAGACTTAACTTTACGACAAAGTATCCTGGGATTTATGTGGTCGCAAGGATGGAAAAGCGGCTTTTAGTTTGTCGGATCTTATCTTTGAAACCTGACTAAATTATTGCGCGTACGAGGCATTTTCCACAGACTTACATCCTGTCTTTAATTCTAAACACGCATGATAATTTCTCATTACTTTTTCTGTGCAATGTTACCTTATAATTTAATTTTAGGGAATTGTTTCAGTTATAAAGTTTACGCCAGTTATATTATTACAAACCACAGTAGAAAGATTATTGAAATGTAATCGAATAAATTTTCTTATTTTTAAGCTCTCATATCGAACAGTATATGAGGACATATTTGAAAGACACACTTAGAATTTGTTTTCTAAATATTACAACTTAAATTTAAAACATGTTCAAAATAAGACAACTTTATAAAAAATTTAAAGGAAATTTAAATTTTTAATATTTTTATTTTTAAAAATCCTAATTTAACCTAGTTTGAAATATTTCCTCTTCATCAATTAATCAGTAAAATATTTAAAGATGATTTTAATCTATTTTGATTGCATTATTAATCATGATTATCATATTAAAATTAGATTTAAATTTTATATTAACTTTCTTTTCCGGAATAATATTATAAAAAGTTTTAGGGCTTTATGATTGCTTTTGTATTCTATATTCACGAAACATACACACATTTAATATTTCTTACAGATATTTATTTATAACTTCTATTTTAAAATACTCCAAACTATTTAAATAAATAGAGCATCTTTATAAAATGAAACAGACAAAAATAACAGATAATTTTCATGGTAAATTAAACAAAATTTTAAAAAATATTTAGGACCTTTATTTGCATTTAAATATTACATTTATATTTTCCATTAATATTAGGTCATGAAGCATATCATAAGCTATAATTTACAACTGAAAATATATTGCTGTGTTTGTATATATTGATTTGAAGCAGATAATGTTATTTCCTTTAAATAAAATAAGAATATAACTAAAATTTGAAGATTATAATGTATGTGTATAATTGTGTGCTGTTCTATTCTCGAATGTTTTATTAGATTGCTTCAAATGTTTTATGAGCTTTATTAAACACATTTAGTAAGCATTGTGGTACTTACCTATTTGCCCATTTTTTAAAGGAGTAAGACTTAAACATGAAATATTTAAAAATCTCTGAAAGGCAATTTTCAACCGCAATTGAACTACTTTCAAAACTTCTAACTTTCTTCCCGGATTCCTAAAATTCAGATAAACGAAACAGGAAAAGATTATTAGAAATTAAAAATAAATGTATACAAAAAAGGAAAAAATTGTTAGATTAGTGAATTATTTGAAAAACGTATCAATATTGAGTGAACTTTCAGCGTCAATATTAAGTGAAATTTTTTATGTTTTATTCATATTACTTTTTTTATATGATAAGAAACTTAAGAAGTGTTCAACATATCCATGGGATTTATTCTGTTATAATTATTTGGTAAATAAATATTTTGTTTTCAGAAAATCATGGAATGGGCACGAATAAGCTAAAACTTGCAATTCATATATATATATATATATATATATATATATATATATATATATATATATATATATATATATATATATATATATATATATATATATATATATATATATATATATATATATATATATATATATATATATATATATATATATATATATGAATTTAAAGTAGATAAATGATATATTTTTCAAATTATTCCATTTGTTTTATACGAATTTTAAGGTTATAAAAATTGTAAAATATATATGTTTTTAAAAACTTTACTGTCTATATTTACAATTTTTTGTATCCATAAAATATGATAAATTTTGTGCTGATGTACATTTTGAAACTATAATTTTTATTCAATCTGATTTTGCTATAGTTTTCTAAAAATAAAAATGATTATTGTTTTATCTGAGTTAAGCGAATAATTTTACAGCAGTATATTTTTACGTGAATTTATTTAAGATATTATTTTTTAACAGATATTAAAGATGGATCAGAACTCGGAGTGAAAAACTCTGGCATTTTCAATTTTATTGCTTATTTTCTTGAATTTCGAAAAATGTTTGTAATTATTTAATATAATATATTACCTATATCTAAAGTGCAACCATATTTAAGTGGCCCTTAACATGTCAATTTTTTATTGACGATTTTAGAAAATAACAACTCATTTAACAGCCATTGTTTTTTTAAAAAAGGTTACCTCAGTTTTATTTACATTTGCAATTTAAAAAATATGACAATTTTTTTTTCTTTTTTTTTTGTAAAATTAGGAATATTTGTAATTGAAAAATTTTAAAAATTACTAGCTTTTACAGAATTTTGAAGATTATTCAATTTATTTTCAAGATTGATAAATTATTTTCAAATTAAGTTAAAGTTTCAAGTAACGTATAATAAGTTATAAATAACAAAACAGGGAGATCTCATATTTTAAATTGAATTATGTTATGACCCACATTAATTTTAAAAACTTTTTTATGTGAAAATGGTTTATCAGAAAAATTTATTAATTTCAATCAGCTTAAGCTTTTTAATTTACAATTGCCTACCAATTTTAGTACGCATTCCTTCTAATATAGATGCTATCTCACCTTTCGAATGTCAAAGACTTAATTAGATTTTTAGTAAAATGAATCACTTAGTAATTGGTATATTAAAAATGAAAGAGTAAAATTATCATATAATTTAATAACATGATAATTTATTCCTGGGTTCATTTGCAGTTTAACGGTATATACAAAATAAGATTCAAGATTGTAACGCAAATTGAAATCTTCAAATTTTTTCAAAAATATTCTTATGATATATTATGATGTTTAATATTACATCATAATATGCCATAAGAATATTTCATCCAATTTCATCCACATAACTTCATCCAATTTTTCATGCTTTTTAAGAGCTTTTCAGAATTTTGCAGTGTTTTTTTCTTATTTCTGCACGTACATATTACTTTTGGATTAGCAACATGAATGACAAACTCTCCCTTTTTATCAGAGTGATCTCGATTGATAACAAATCAGATATAAGCATAACAGAAATTTCTTTCTTGATAGATGATCAGACGTATAAATGCGGTACATTATCGCTAGTTATCATTGGTTTAAAAATTCCTACAAAGACATGTTACTTTTGCCCCGTAGACCGCAAGTAAATTAGTTTTGGGACTCGCTAGTCTCATGATCCTAAAAATAATAAATAAGAATAAAATGTCTAAGCTTTTTCTATGAGGGGTGGTAGATAGTAGGAGATATTTATTCTCCTTGAGTATGTTCACCCGTGGGAAGAAATACTGTTCTGCGTCTTAGTCTGCGTCGTAATTTCATTGAAGCAGTTGTATTTCATAGCTGAAGAGATTCAGAAAAGATTTCGTGACACGCTTATTTGTTTCATTTGGTGGATACGGGCCATAATTTTAATCCCTGTTTTCGAACGGCGCGTGCGTGCCTGCTCTCCTGTAGAGAGCGACACTCTTCCACATGCTCGGGAATGGCAGAGCAATTTTAAATAAAAATAAAGAGACGAAAAAAAAATATGACCTCCTTAAAATTATTGGCTTCATTTTAAAATGAAGGTATTGTAGTCTTCAATTAATAAAATAAATATCATAAATTGTTTATAAATTTTACGATGGGGATCATATTATTTTTAAAGCAAAATTTCATTATATATAATCATTCAAAAACTTAAATTTTTAGAAAAGTCTCAGAACAATTTTAATAATTTACCATTTTCTGTTTTCAAATGTAGCATTTTCTTTTGTTATGTTTACAATTTTCTTCATTAAAAGATGAAGAAAAATATTGATAATTCATAAAAACAATAATGTTTCAATTCAACCGACAGTCAAACAAACAGTTATTTTACTTTGAAGAAAGAATATTATATTTACAGCTCTTTTTATTGCATTAATAAAATTAATTTTTTTTATCTTTATACTCTGTTAACTAAAATCACCTTCTAATTAAAAATTGTTCATACTAATTTCCAAAAGCTTTGTTAGAAATCAGGTAACTGAATTCCTAAACCTTAAAAATTCAGTTCAATTCTTAAGCCTCAAGAATTCAGCTTCTTTAATTTCAAAGAAAGCTTTTAGAAATTATTATTTTATCATAATTGTTGAAATAAGTATTATTTTATCATAATTATTGTATTATAAAATTTTCTTATGAAATAATAAGAAAAATCTTTGTTATAAAATTACCTATTTCATGTTATAAAAATTGTAAATATGCTAAGTATTTTTATTCAGTTTATCATCCATTCCAAATGGTAAATTGATTGTAAAACAAAATTATTAAAACAAACAGACAGTATATTACAAATAAATATACTTATCTAGTTGTTACAGCTCCTATGCAATTAAGATTACTTAGTTAATCATTAGTCTCATCCCGAATTTATTATCCTGTCATATTTTTATCCATATAAAGCGATAGTTAAATGAAATACCCAAAGGTAGCGATAACTTGCTAAGTGAGGCTGTAGAATTGAAGTGTTTCTATCTGCTTAGAGTTATAGCATTATTACTCGTTATAGGATCTATATGTTAATAATAGCGCCTAAAAAACCATTTAATTAGAAAAATATTCATTTTTACGAAGTTTTAAAAGCGAAACAAGACTAACTTGTACCAGACAAGGGCTGGGATCAGTGGACTTTTATTACGGACTTTCTGAGGTCAATTAGGCCAATCATTTCCATCAGAAGATCATTAACTTCCTTCAAATTATCCTCATGAAACCTTCACTCGACCATGATGCAGTATCTCGATAATACTGCTGTCAAAGAAATGATGTTAATATTGGAACACTATTTTTCTGTTCCTAAGCCTTATAACAATCTAAGATATACACTATTAGTCAGCATTACAATGAGTAAAACACTGTATTGTATAAAACATTAAGAATATATACAGGCAGATACGCTTATTTAACAGAAACTAATTCAGTATTGAAAAAAAATTCACCTCTAAACAGAAGTAAATTCTTTTAATACACATTTAAATTTAATAAAAATTTATTCGTACTATTATTATCAATACTTAAATATCACATTAGTAATTATTAGGTTCCGATTTGTTCTCAATTGTACGTGATCAAATTTTAAAGGGTTAAATAAAAGGAAATTCGAAATACTTTTACATATTATATACTATATATAGTATATATGAGAGTTAAAAAATTTTCGAATATTATTTTAATGTAGATTAATATCAGGAGTGCATAAATGAAATTCTAAAACAAAATCCCGCATAAATATTTTGCAAGCATTAATTGTGTGAACTTAATGTAAATTCACACAATCATTATATTCTTAAACATACTTTATCCCAATATTTAATTTAAAATTTAGAATAATTAGTATTGATTTTATGAAACAATAAATTTAATAAAATTTTTTTAGTGAAATTTCTTTATTAGTGTCAATTAGTAAGAATTTAAAAGAAAAAAATTTCAAAACATTTGCACTTTGCTAGAAAACAAATGTTACTGAATTATAATGCATTTTTTGCAAAATAAATACAATATTGATTGCTATAAATAAAAATTAACTTTAAAGAAAATTTTGCTTGATTTATTTAGAAAATTTTTAAATAAGTCAGATTTTTCTTTATTTTCCAGTTATTACATATTTATGACAAAAATTTTCCCTCCGCATTTCAAACAAATAATATAAAACACTACAATTTGCAGAAAAAAAGGATATTTTACTACTAAATAAACCTTGGTGAATTTTGACTTCTAAACGTCAACTTGAAATTAAATAGCTAAAAACATTCTATATAGTTCTACATAATAAAATTGTTATTTTTTAAAATAAATTTTATGATAAGTTTAAATTTTATTCGGCAAAGCTATTGCTTATAATATTTTAATTTACTTACAATGATTATAGTATTTGTAATGATATTCACACTAATTATTAAATAATATTTTTAATACCAAAAGAAAAATTTCTTAAAGAAAAAAATAATTAGATTTGTTAAGAAATTTTCAGAAACTTTAAGGATTTTTATGAAAAAATCTGGAATATCATTGGTATCTTCAGATTATTTAAATATTTTATTGAAAATGATGGCATTAGAATAAATTTACGAATATTTTTTTTATTGCTTAAGATCATTGTTTCGATCATTGTAAAACATTAGATATTGTTTAAGATCATTGTAAACATTTTCTCATCATTAATACACAAATCATGGTAAACAAAATGCATCTTATTAATTAGAAAATTTAACAAATTTCATTAATGCTACAAAATGCTTGATTCAAATTTTATATTTTATAGTTCATTAAATTTAACGTTTGAAATATAGAAGTATTAATAAAGTATCTCCTATGTCAAAATTCTGTTTCAAATTTATTTAAAATAGAGTGAACTATTACTTCTAAAGTTTTCTGAAATCGCATTTCTTTATTATGGTTATACAATTTAAATCAAAAATTTGAATCTTTGAAGTTACTCTTTTTATTTTTAATCTAAAATATATCTTAATATCCCCCATAAAAAATAGTTGAAATATTTGAAGATAAGTTTAAATAATTATAACATAAAATTCTTATTATTTTTAACTGTTACATTAAGTAAAGATGACTAAAAAAAATCACTCATAAGGGGTAATTTTTAGATAATTGTACTAAATACTTACAAACGAAAAATATGAATACTGGGCATATCTGCCGTATAATCCAGGATGCGAAATTCCGAGTTTGGTGTTTTTTTTGGCGGATCTTTTATGTATGTAGCAACCTAGATTTTATTACATCATGGATATGAACACCTATAAGAGTTATGCAGAAAATTCCATTTTTTACAACTCTAAGTACAACTCTATTTACGTCATCGCGCAAGTCACAATACGTCATCTTGGCAACATTTCTTCATCGCCAAAAAAAATTCTGAATTTAGCATCCTGGATTATACGGCATCTGTGTCCAATACTGCTACAGTAATTTTGGTTTTGACATGTAAATTATTTCGTCAATGTATTTAATTAAGATTAATTTTTTGAAAAGTCTTGCAGGAAATGACCGACTGAAATTTTAAGTGTTGATTTCTTTTGCTCTTATATTTATTATCAACATATTCTATTTTACTTTTTCTTAATCAAAAGAATGCACGTGTTAAATTAAAACTGCTTCCAACTATTTTCATTTAACAAAAAATAAAATTAAATGGTCATTAAAAATATTTTTGTATTTATATATTTTGTCATTTTTAAAATTTTCCATTTGAAAGATACAATTTTCTTTTATCTTACTTGTTCTTATAATATTTGTAAGGAAAAGAAAATTTTGCAGGTAGTTTTGCTTAAATTTAAGAAAAAATATCAGTTTAAATTTTGTTATATATTCTCTATATGTAGTTACAGAATAGCATAACATTTTTCCCAGTATGGAAATAGCTAATGATAGCATAAAATTTATGGTGTCCGATTGTTATTCAATGAAATTGAAGAGGTAAACAGCAAATGATTTTAAAATGACGTAATTCATTATTTGGAAAATTATTACAGTCAAAAGATGCATTTCTGTAAAGTTAACCAAAAAAGGGCTTTTTTCCCATTTCTCTTTATTCAGTCAGTATGTTACGTATGATAAAAGTTTACTTAGATATTATATGAAAATAAAAATGTTTACATTACAATTAGTCAACTTATAATACTTTTCTCAGAGGTAAAGAATTTATGAAAATAATTTGATTCATGAATATTTTATATGAATGTCACAAATTTTAAAAATTATTATGGTTTTAAAATGAAAAATATGAGAAAATAAAGTTTGTAATGAAGCTACAGATTAAAAATAGGGATGTTTAAATTAGTTTTATGATAAAAGCTATTTAAAAATATCAATCATATTTCTAAAAGCTTTTGTCTTGCCAAATCACCTACACTTAGAAGACTAATGTGCGAGTAGAATGATTAATTTTAAATGTAGGTAAATTTTTACAGCTTATTTGCAATATGAAAAAGTGTTACACCAACCGAAATCTGTTAATCTTCTTAGATATTAACTCTGACTATTTTAAAAATCAATCATAAGAAATAACATGATTTATTATCCACCACTGTCTTTAGTTCGGGAATATATTTCAAACATTTGTATGAAGAATAAAACTTAAGTTGTTTGAAAAAAAAGAAGGGAAATATCAATTGCAGGTTAATAGAAAATTACAGGCTTCAGAAATCTTCTCATTCAATTTTTTTTTATCTAATATATGTTAATTTTTATTTTTATAACTATAAATTTACTTGTTTTGCTAAATCATTATTAAAATTACTCATAATGTAGCTCATTTCAGGATAATTTCCAAAACAATCTATTTTATGTTATAAATTATTTTAAGTAATTAAATATAAAATGCAAATATATTTTTAAATTTCAACACTCATTTGTTGTAGATATTTACTTTTTTTGTTAACTTTTGCTTAACTCAAGTAGAATACAATGCACAATTTTGACAAAACAGTTTTATAATCTACTACAGGCGTAAGAAGAATAACTTCATTATTACTCAGTTAATTAAAATCTGAAAATAACCTTACGATCAACGCAACAAACATTATGAAATTCAAAATAAATACGTGCTCTTAATTTTTTTAAGAATAAATTTTTTAAACATAAATGTTAAAGGTCACTTTTAGGCAAATCAAACGTTCTTTTATTTCTTACATTTCTTCATGTTAAGAATATTTATTTGTTTCTAATTGCGTTTCTTTATCACAGTATTGATGTACGTTAATCGGAAATGTATCTTGTCCTTCTCTAAATGTTTCCGTTACAAACCGCATAGCATGCTCCGTTTAGGAGGGTGGAGGAAGGTGTGGGTTGTGCTCCATTAAATACTCACCTGTTCATCCCGCCTTATACCTGTGTGGAAGAGCGGAAGGCCGATTTGAGTAAGGTACGTCTGCCTACCTGTCTACCCAGCTACCTAAGCCTTTCGGCCCCGCATAGGCTTAGTCGAGGTCAATGCCACATTTTAGCCTGGGGTCGACCAATCAGAAATGGCGACATTAATATGGACATGGTTTATACTTGCCTCCCTTCATCGTCATTTTTTTACTTTGTTTCTCTTCCACCTCTCGATCTAGAAAAATGAAACTGGTGCGTGAATATCGTAACACGGATTATGTGTTTTAGCTGTCGGTCAAATCTTATTTCACTGTGTAATAAGATGTATTCGAAAATATTACTCTTTTCACGCAGTTGTATTTCCTTCTTTTCTTACTGTACAAAGGTGACTTTATATGGTTTTCTTTAAACCGAATGTTGATTAATTTATTACAAAAATATGGATGAATTAATTTAATAGTTTTTCGCTAAAGCTTCTTTCTCGAGCTGAGTTCAAAATTTTCATGCAGACTTCCATAATATGATCATATTTATAAATTTACTACAAAGTTGGTGAATAATGCAGTGATAGAGGAAATAAAAGGTCATCGTATCTGATCCATATAGCCGATTGTCTCTGCCGGTCATTGATAAGGCACGATAAGGTGTCATTTATGCAATTTTATCTAATGTTTGTATTTTTAAAGGCGCAATTTACATCTCCATCTTGCATTTCCCCCTTTAAAGGTAATATTTCATTAATAATTTTTATTTTATATTCATGTCCCCTTAGAAACTATTCTTATAAAAATGCAAAGTTGGGAAATATCAATCACATCCGTAGAATCATGAAACTAGAAGGAATAGAAAATACTGTTAGAAATATCTTCGGTCAACAGATTACAATTGATCATTTCTATACGATATATGAGAGTTCTACGGATTTATTTGTGAAATAATTTTATTTTTGTTCTTGAATGAACCCAATAAAAAGTATTGACTTCAAGAAATGCTTTTTTTAAACATTTCTCCATCTACGAAAGTTTTTTTTTTTTTAATGTTTTACTAACACATGATTCACACAAAAAAAGTTCCACTGTTGTAGTCTTTAATATAGTATTATGTATTATAAAATATAATTGTCACACGATTATTTTTAAAATTGCTATTTATTTTCATTTAACTTTTGTTCATGAATACGCTTTTTAATGCAAAATCAAAATCAGAATTTTCATATAAGTACTTGAAATGCCTTTCAACGTTTTTTTTAAGAATATCAAACTTATTTAACATATACAGCCCATACAATTTACATTCTCTACTATGAAGAAAATCTACTAATTCCATTTTCTACTAAAATTGTATGTTGTGTGTGATTTTTTCTTTGCACTTATATATATATATATATATATATATATATATATATATATATATATATATATATATATATATATATATATATATATATATATATATATATATATATATATATATATCTACAGCGTACCCCTCTCTTTTAAAATAGGATAGATTACTATTTTTGCTACAAAAGCGTGTAATAGATAAAAAAAACTGTCAAATTTAATGTTTGAACATCCATGAGCAACTGAAGGCTGTAGACGTATTTAATTCAGGATTAACGAACATACATTAGCCGAGAAATCTGTAAGCAAATTAAGAGCCATCAAGTGTTTCAATCTAGATAGTGTCAATGTCCCATAAATGCTTCTTTTAGTGTGCTTATCCTAGGTCTTAGTAAAAAACCTCAAAATGCCAGGGTGGTCTCCGGTCGATCGCGATCTTCTTAGTATTCGCCCCTGCCCTTGAATGATAACTAAATCAAATCAAACAAAAGTCTCATATTTATTGAGAAGGCATTTTTTATAGAGTTTTATATTCGCCTATATTTAAATCATACCTAAAAATATTCTTTAGTTTGATTACTTTTTTCTTAAGATTTTTATAAATTTTACTATATATAAATACATTTAGTATTAATATTTTTTTTAAAAAAATTTTTATACTGAAATGACTAGATCTTTATGGTCAATTTTTGAATTTATATTATTAAAATAGGGAATATTATTAAAAAAATCTTCATTTTAAAAATGTGAAAGAGTCATACATTTTTCAGAGAATAACACACTGCAACAAAAACCAAATAACCATGAATTTTATTTTACATATTGAATAAATATTTTGAAAATGCACATATCAAAGCAATATAGTTATGATTAAAAAACTTTAAGAATGAAGCCCATAAATTCTTATATTATATGTTAATAAAAAATAACAACAGAAATGTGTTTCGAGAGCAGAAAAGTGAAACGACTTTCTTCAGTTTTATTATTTACTGTAGTATTAGACTGTAAGAACTATATTGATAACCTTAAAAATGCGGAATTTTGAGATGTGCCCCTTTATTAATGATTGCGATATATGTTCCCTTAAACTTTTTTATAAATGATTTTTTTAAAAAGCTGCTAGAAGTATACTAGAATAATGGTTCTTTTTAGAAAATAATTAAATAAAGAAATAAAATTAATTACGTAGTTGTGGTACACTTTGTTTTTTTTCTACATTTATGCTCATTGCTTTTATGGTGCTAAAAATGATTTTTTGGATCTCGATGTGACAAAACTTTTATTTTTTATTACAAATTATGCTTTAAAATGAAGGTAATTCGAAGTTAAAATCTACAATCAGTCTCAAACTTTTGACTGTAAATAAGTATTTGAAAATGTTACCAAGCAAAATTCAAGTATTTTTTTTTTACTTTCATTTCCGTTGCATTAATGCTGAAACAATAGCAAGTGACAATTTAAAAGTTTTTTTTATTCTAATTTCTTTTAAGAAGGAATAATTCTTGTCTCGTGTTCTGCCCGGAGACATTTTGCCAAAGTTCATTGTTCCCTGAACACACCTGAACATTTCCAGTAAGAATTTATATCCACTGACCTCCTTGCTTCTCAAAGTATGGCGAAGATAGTCATACCTCAAACTTCCTTACTGTTTTTAATCCTTCATCATTTTTTTTGATTCACTGTTTTTTATTACTCTTTCTTTATACTAGCAACTTGTCTGATTCCGTTAAATCAAATAAAAAACAACTTTTAATTAAGGATGTGATAAATAGGTGACATCAAAAACAAACTATAAGAAATAAGTCAGGCTTCATTCTGTGAGAAATAATTTTAAAGCTCTAGTTACTTTAGTGGTTGATATGCCAATTTGTTTTTAACATTATAAACACACACACACACACAAAACAAACACAAAACACACTCACACATATGACAAATTGTTTTACATTATATTATTTAAATTATATTTTTCATATCTTTAATTGACTTTTTTGTTGCTGAAAATTGGTTATCTTTGTCTGTTTTTTTTAAACAAGGGCGATGATACGTATATATTAATTTTAAATTTTATCCGAACTTTTGATTTAACATTATGATGTAAATGGCTTTATAAATATATTTTTCAAAAACAAAAGTGTAGTAATGGAAAATTATGTAAAAGTTAAGCAATACATTTAGTAAAAGGTTTAATAAAAGTTTTAAAGTTTGTTAGATTTATGGTGTATTGTGAGATTTATGGATTTAATATATTCAGAACTTTTAATATTCTTTAAGCAATAAATATTGGAATTATTCTTAATTTATAATTTTTAAACTTGTTTGATATTCTTCCATTAGGGAAAACTTTTAATTTTTATGGAATATTAAGATAATTAAATACAAATAGTAACTTTATACTTTTGATTTTCAATTTTTATTTATTTCATACTTTTCCTAAAGAGATAATTCACAAACTTAATTTAAATATAATAATTAATAAAATATTAAATTAAATTAAAATAATTAAATAGATCATAAAAATGCTGTATTGAATGCATTAAGTTAAAAATGTGAATGCTAATATAAAATTCATAAAGGATAAAAGTTCTGTTTTCAAGATACACATTATTTATATAATTTCTGAGTATAAATAAAGGACATATAGTTTGCACAAAATTAAAATGTTAATTTATATCTTATTAATGTGTCTGAATATAAATATATAAAATCATATATAATGAATATGTAATGTATATAAGATAATATAAGACATCCAAATTTCCAGCACTCATAATAATGGTAAATATTAGTTGAAAATCAATGATTTATAATACAAAAAGTTATCTCCACTTCAAAATATTTTAGAGTTTAATCAGTATGAAGATTAAATGTAAATAAATCTTTCATTATTTAAAAATAATAAAATGTATAATCTTTTTTTAAATTTTGAAAATTTCAATTCAGAAATTAAATTTATTAACAGGTTTTTCATAATAAATATTTTTTAAAATAATATAAATATTTTTCTTATTTTTTTCAATTCCCTAAGAATTAATGACCCATCTGTTATTAATTTCAAAGTAATATTCTTCATTAAAAAATGTTGCAACACTTCATTCATTCTAATTTGAGCGCAGAGCTTTCAACAGTTTTTCTTGAACATAGTATAAAAGGCAGGCCACTAGGTTTCTGACTCGCAGCTACAGACAAGGCTTTCTCGCTAATCGCCCCAAAAATGATGATAGATTAAGAGCGTGTCTGTGTGCAAAGAGAACACTCTTCTAATTACCCCCACTTGTAAGTACAACGTGATTGCTCTCTTCGAAGAGCAGATCAATAACAGATGATAATTCCTTTCAAATTTAATATCAATGATTTCATGGAAACCGTTTTGATTGTCTCTGTGCCTCAAGGCTCATGCCACCTTCTCTCTTGATAGATTTCTTGGGCTGCAACCCCCATGTTACACATTCTCTACTATTACTTCCTTCTTTTGACAGTACTCTTGAAGTTATGGTATGTATGAGCACTTGCGAGCACATTTTTCCTTACAAGTATCACAATTAAAGAAATATTTTACTACTTATGTGGCGCATCAAAAAAGATTTTCTTTTATATATGTGGTAATGAGTTAATGAGAATAATATTTATAATGATGATTCAGACGACTATTTACATTAATTCCTTTCACTTCATTTCTTTATATTTCATGAAAATATGAATTCTAGTTAAAAATCTCTTATAAAAATTAATTTTTCAAACTCTGAATTCATATTATCTTTTACTAAATACATGTTAATTTTATTGAGGGTATATTCATTTACACATAGAGCGATTAATTAGTGATAATTACTTTCGAGTTCGTTAAAAATTTTCTGAATATTCTTTTTATTCTTATCTTTTTAAATAATAAAAATTGAAAATCAATGGATCAATCAATTTAAAAAATATATTTTTAATTACTAAGATAATCAGATATTTCATAGCAGTATAAATCTGTGAAATGTCAGTTGAATACTTACTTAATATATTATTTATTTTTGTGAAAAACAATTTAAACATGATTGATAAGGTTTATTTTAGTAAACAAAATTATTAATTTTCACAAATTTAACAGGCAATTACATGTTTTTAAATAAGGCATACATAATTTCAAATCTACTCAGTTATCTGTAATTGACGAAATATTTTACCAATTTAAAAATTTAAATATGAGTTGAAAAGGAATAACGCAGTAATGTCAAAAATTTATGATTTATAATAATTTAAGACAGATTCTAACAAAAAATTTTCCATGTTATTGTAAAATTTCTTCCTAAAATAGGATTAATAAGGACTTTTGATAATATGATTTCATTCATACTCCTTAGAAATTTCTTTTTAACTGACTATTCTGATTTTATATTATGCTTAAATACTTTAAAATAATTTATCTTAAATTTATCATTTAGTGTGTGTGGCTTTTTTTATTTCTTTTATTAAAAAATTTTTTATTTTAATTATAATTTTAAAAATCATATTTCATCAATGACTACTAAATTTTCGTCCTCTTACAGTTTTATAATTTTTTGATTTTTTCTTTTAAATTTAACATTTTATAATTTTTTTGCATAATGTATACGAATTCTTACAAGCTTAAATTTATTTGTTGGCTTTTTTATTTAGAAAACAAAAGTGTAATAAAAAATATGGTGAAAAATAAAATGTCATAATATTTCATTTAAAAAATTGTGTTTAAATTTTTGTAAGTATATTTGATAAAAATAACGATACAAATATATATATATATATATATATATATATATATATATATATATATATATATATATATATATATATATATATATATATATATATATATATATATATATATATAAATTTTTCAATAAATAAATTTTTCACTATCTTTTGATTATGAATTCAGCTGCTAATTGATTTAGCGTTATCATAATTCTGAAAAAATTGTTTATATTTGATTACCTACATGTAAATATAAACTATTTTTTGTTATCTATTTAGTTTAAATATTTTATATCTTCCTAAAAGTCATATTCTCTAAGACAACTTATGATAGATTTAATATAACTTTATTTTTTTATAAAGTATGAAGAAAATTAATTATTTCATGACAACTCATATCAACATATTAAATGATTCTCGTATTTTCCTTAAATTCAGAGTATTTCAAGTCTTTGAACTTTAATTAGTTCAAATTATGGCAGAATATATTATGTGTGAAATAAAAATTGAAATATTTTTTCATTACCAGATAATTTTGAATTCCTTAACGCATAGTAAATTTAGTCACGTTAAAAATTATTTCAGGAAATAGAAATAATGCTATTTCATAAAATGAGATTTTTTTTTTACATACTTGTTTCTTATTTTAATTAAAAAAATTGTATGAAATTTTTAATTTTCTGCATTATACAAAATATATAATTTTATTTTCATATTTGTAACTATTATAATTAAAATAGTACTAAAAAATTGTAATCCCTTGAAATGTCAATTGAACATGAAGAAAATGTCAATGTTGCATCTTCATCTTTCTTACGGCTACAAATATTTTAGATTTCTTTTATTGAATAAAAGTGTTAAATAAGTTTTATACATACAAGCAATAATAAATAGTTACCAACTAATTTTCGAACAATAAACTGAATAATCACTGAAAATAGTGATATTTATAGAAAAAAAAATTGCCTTTTAACTTTTTCGTGACACATACACTGAATTTATAGTTCTAAAAGTCAAACGTGGTGATGTGTGATTCATCTTTTAGTAAATAGTACAACAAAACAATGCGAAAGAAGCTCAGTAATATTATCTTCCATAAAGAACCATTTAAATGTTGGGTTGTAAACAGATTTATAATCTTCTAAATACTCCATTTAACATCTGATGCCTTTGCGCATTTGAGAGGGCAAGTCTTTAAGCCATTAGTTGTTAGAACAAAGCAGAATGCAGTGAAGCATCCAGATTCTCTGATGTGCAGTGAAGCAGGTAAGTGATGGTAGTTTTAAATAAACCGTGTTTCAAAGACGCCTGGTCTGCAAAATTGGTTGTTTCTTGTTAATCGCCTCAACAACTTTTGGCTGATCCACGATCAAATCGTTTGAGCGTAAAACATTATCTTTCATTCAAGAATTTCTTTATCGATGTCTTTTAAAAGATATTAGTCTTCATTTCATTACGAATAAATAAATTATTTCATCTCGTTACTCTTTATAAAGCAACTTTAAGTAAAAGATTCCAGTCAAAAAACACTACGTTTTAATGACAAAAGGGAACTAGTTCAGTTAATGAAGATTAAAAAATAATTTTATAAAATACTAACTTCAATGTTTTCTTTTAAATAAATAATTGTTTTGAAATTCTAAGTTTCTTAAAGGAAGTTGCATTTCTATTTTTTTCATTTACTGCAAATACGATTTGCTTGCAATATGAGATTACTCTGAAGATCTTAAGAGTGAAATTAATACATTTTAATTCGAACTTCGTTCCCATAGTTTCTTCAAAGATATGAATTCCAGAAATTAATAAATTATTTTTATGAGTGTATTTTTTCATGTTTCTCAACTCCTTAAATTTTTAAATTCTTTCATCTTTCAAAATATAATAGATTGAACTTCTACATTATTAAACCTGTCAAAAAAGTATTTCACCTATTTTTACATCAAAATAATGATCCTTTTACTTACTGGAACATTTATGTTGGACATTGTTCTTTGAATTTTTTCCCTTACTCTCATAATTTTGTGCTTAAAATTGTTAAATAAATTTGAATAGTAGTTCATACATTCTATTGTCAAAAATTAATTACATTTAAAATTTGTAAATCTAAATCATAAAATGTAATATATTAGCAGAAATGGATATATTGATTATACTTTTTATTGAAAGCATCGAGAAAAAATTTGGTATTAGTAATTTTGTACTAATTTCTTTTAAAATTATTTACGTTGTCTATAAAGTATGACATAAGTCTATTAGTAATTAGTCTACTAAAAAACATAAAATGCTATAAATCAGTGAATGATATATAAGTGAAAAAATGTTAAATTAATCTATCTATTAATTATCTATCTTATTAGATATCTTATTAATCTATCTTATTTATCTATCTTCTTTATCTTATTTAATTCTAATTTTCTATTAATTATTATTAAATTATTCTATCTTATTTAATTCAAAATTTTTTATAAACTATTTTGTAAATAGGCACTTTGTTTTTAAGATTAGACACTGAAAATGTTTTGCTCAGGTACATTGAAAGAAATTGCTTTATGTAAAATTTCCAACATTTTATGATCAATTCAATAATTTTCTTTTTTTTAAAAAAAATTTAACTTCATTTCATTAAAATCTGTAAATTATTTATGCTTAAGTGAATGAATTTATATTTCATAATCCTATGCTAATTTAATCGAAATAAGATGTATGTTCTTTTCCAAATACCTTATGAGATCTTATGTAATCTTAAAAAATTATTTATGTCTAAGATAATAAATTTATATTTTATTTTACTATATTAACCTCATAAAGCTTCATATCTTTGTAGATTTATATTTTTAATCAAACGTGTGAAAATCTGAAAATTTTTGATGTTTTATATCAAACTTAATAGTTTGGAAAAACTTACATAATTTTTAAATTTCTCATGGTTTTCTAATGTACTTCCAAATGTACTTTCTTTTACTCAGTATACTCTGAACAGTTTGCTTCACTCAACAAATGAAGTGAATCAACTAAAAATAATTTTTTTTGATGTGCAAAGTCTTATTATAATGAAACTTTCACTAAAATATTTACTTAATATATTTTTTATTATTTTTGATTTTATCTAAAAAAATTTTAATGTGTTATATTTCATTTAAGCAAATACAAATGCTTTTGTGTATTATATTTTTGTAACATATCTTGTTAGTTTTGGATCCGTATAAGTGCCAGACAAAACAATTATTTTTCTTGATTTTTAGAAATTATATGAAACCAAGATTCAAACACATTTAAATGTGATTGCTCTTTATTGTCATCCCTCATAAATTTTTTCTCATTGTTTTATGAAATCATTATATACTCATGACTGTAATGGGTTTAAATTACTCAGTTATTATTCTTAGTTCATCTACATTTCTCCTAAAATGGAAATAAATCGGATTTTTCTTCAAAGACGATTTTCTAATTTGTAGAATATATTCTCATTTATCTTCAACTTGTGAATTTAATATTCCTACCGGACCTGTTACAAAGAGTGCAAATGAGTCTAGGTCAAACGTGGCATAGATTAAAAAAAGTAACAATAAAAAGAATAGTCTTGGGAATAACCCTGCAGAGAAAGCCATCACACTGATAAGACAAAAGCCAAAGGAAGAATTAAAGTGAGAAGAAAAGAAAGGAAATAATGAAAGTGATCGGCTTTTGAAGAGATTATAATTACATACTCCAGAAAATAGCTATTATCCATCAACGTAAAGTGTGCATTACAATCATTGTTTCAATCGCTTCTTCTTTTTAAATTCGCACTTCTTTTCTTCTTACAACAATATTTAAATCATTGTTTCTGATTCATCTTCTCTCTGTCTCTAATTTTAATTTTGTTCGTTTCAATCATTCCTCGTTAAAAAATAAGAACTTTTGAGCCAGTTCTTTGATTTTGTTTTTATAATTTTATCTAACTAGTATTTTTTGTTACTATAAATTGCTCTTTTTAACTATTTACTTATTTTGAGTATCTAACGATGCATTATTATTAAGAGTGTCTTTCTATTCACATTTAATTCAAAGAAAGAATACGTAAATTATTGTTTTATTTTAAGATTTTTCATTTTTTCAAGTTAGAAACTTTAAAATATTAAACAAAAGATAAACATTGAAATCTAATTTCTTATAGGTGGGTTTTTTTATACTAAATGTCCGCTTTTATAAAAAAATCAAGTATCAAACGAATATATACATGCAAATAAGTGTTTAACATATTACTTTATTTAAAAAGTTATATTTTTTCCTACTCAAAGAAATTGACATTGCACCTAACGTAAAATTTCAAATACAAAGTTATCTTATAAATAACATTAATCAAAAAAATGTAATACCAAAGTAGCTATGTTTTTGCTGGATAAGTTTGTTCTTTTTCTCCATACTATATATATATATATATATATATGTGTGTGTGTGTGTGTGTGTGTGTGTGTGTGTGTGTGTGTGTATATATGTGTGTGTGTGTATATGTGTATATGTGTGTGTGTGTGTATATGTGTATCTATGTGTATTTGGCTTATTCGAAGAAGTTAAACTTTGTAGATTTTATAATAGCACTTTTTACAAATTTCTCCTTTGAAACTCACGAACACACGAAAGCCGGTCTTCGTAATTTGAAAATTGGTATCAAGTAGAAAATTTCCAGATTAGGGTTATAATGCTGAAGTATCTCAGTTCCTGTTAGATTAATATGTTCTTTTTTTCTTCTTCCTATTGACTGAATTAGCGTCAGAAGTTGTTACTTTTGTTTTTTCTTACAGCTTTTTGTACAAAATGCTTAAACCAAAATGTGTCCTCATAATTTAGAAGCAGGAATGTAGAGAATCTCATACTCGTCTTAACTAGAGATAATTTCTCATAGAAGACTGTTACCACCTTCTATTTTATGGATTCCTTGTTTCATGTTATATCTCATACTGCAGAATATCGAATGCTATGTCTTATACTGCAGCTATTTAGGAAAATGTGTTCAGATTTCAGTGGCTTATTTTATAAAGAACCTTTTAGAAACTAATATATTGTCATAAATGTAGTAATCATCATGTTTTTTCAGCTTATATTCGATCAAAAATGCCCTCTTTTTATTGTTCAGTAGTTATAGATTACACTTCATTAGGAATGTAACATTATTTCCTAAGGACATATTGATAATCTTGTCACTTTTATGTAAAATAGGTATATAGACATGTAAGTTGTTTGAAGGGATTTCACATTTATATAAGCATTGTTGATTATTTCCAAGCAATATTATATTTTTTATTTGCATGCAACCAAAATTTTCCTCAGAAGAAATTCCTTTAATTTTCTTCTGATTGTTATTTTTTGGCTAAATACCGCATTTTTATTCTCCCTATCTATCAATTTTGTATTCAAGTGTGGATAGGAAGCCAGAATTTTCCTTACTTTTTGGTTGATCCTTTAATTTTTTGACATGCATGACTGTACACTTCAAATATGTACAGATGCTTACAAGTAATATTAAAAATTAAATATCATATTACATTTTGCAGGAATTTTAGAGGAAAAAACTTTTGATAAAGTGCATAATTAAGTGAACGTTAGATATACATATTGTTTATTATGCTTAAGTACATACTGTACATAAATTTGAAAATTCATTGCTGATGTACATGTTTATGAAAGAAAAATCTGTTTGAAAGAGTATATGAGAAATATTTTAATGCATCATATTATTTATCCTGAGCATATATAAGTTTAAATTCACATTGTGTAAGTAAAAGTATTTTCCATTTTTTCACATATTACAACCTTAGCTCTTCTAAGATAACATTATGATTTTAAGAAAAAAATGCGTAAAGTTTTTTATAATTCTAAAATTCAGTGTTTGTTAATTTATGTGACAAGATTTTATAAGCCAGTATCAAGAAGTTAATGTTTTTATTGTATTATTCTCAAAACATTTATGATGATTATGGTAAGAAAATATGTAAATTGTCTATTGTTGCATTAATCATGTAATGTTAAAATGTCAATCGATATCATTACATTCGTGACCATCATGTAACGTAAAATTGAAATCTTCAATTTTATAACATAAATAAAATTTTCTATTCCATTATTTTTTTATCGGAAAATTTAACATTTCACTTGATTTTATTTAAAGCAAATTCAATACATACAACCTTTATGAATTTATTATAAATTTATATCATCAAATAAATATCTTAGCTATGACATTTATATGTATCAAAGTTGCCAGTTTGGCAGAAATTTGTGCTTTCCTTGAGTTTATGACAGCAAGATCAAAGATAATCACTTTTAAGACCAGATTCCGCTTATAAATTTTAATTTACTTAGTGTAGAGGAATTTACATATTTTATTGCGTATGAAATCAAACATCACGATTTTGAAGAATAAGGGGTATAAATAAAGATAATGTTTAAAAGCATATAATTTAAGGGAAAAGTCCTTAAAACACAATATTTAATCTATTGATTTTACTTCAAATAGAATTTTGAGAATGCTGGAAATTCTGTTTGCTCATAATTGATACTAGTATAATTTTGAGAATACACTGAACTATCCAGAGTGGTGTTTAACAATGACATTTAAAGGAATTGAAGACATTGAAAAGTACTTTTAATTTATACTGAGCACAAACTTCAGACACATGTAATGTCTGTAATGTAATTCTGATTCGCAGTAAATTTTCTATATAGCTCTTTAACAGTTATCGTTCTTTTAGAAATATTAACTGTGAATTAATTTATTAAATATGTTTTCTCTCTTTTTTATTATTTTGATGCTTTTTAATGATATAAACTATTAATTAATATTTTAACAACAATAATTTTTCAAGTTTTCAGAAAGAAATTTTTAAATTATTCTTTTTTTACTTTATGCTTGCACTTTTTACTATGTTCTTCAGATAATATTCAAATACTTTGGTGAATAGTCATCATTATTATATTCTGCAATTTTATGATTGGAATATTCTATGCAATTGCTAGAAAATTTAAAAAATGAGCAAAAGAATTTTTATAAGAGCGAGTCGAAAAAAATCTCATTAACAGTGAAAATATACAGAAAGTAAATTTGTCAATTTAAAACACATATTCCTCAGGTTTTTAATTATAATAATTTAGAGACCTGATGGTAATATTTAATCAATTAATAAAAAGTATTTTGTCTCATAAGTAATACTTACAAAAAGTAAGAATGACATATTATTTTACTACAAGAATAATTTAATTTCTGATTAAATAATAAAAAATACCTGAAACAATATACGAAAAAAACTGATATTTAAGTCTCAAAAGCATCATCATAAAAAAATATATAATTAATTTTTTACATTTCATCTTGGAATAATTCTTTTTATAAAATTTTATTTCATGAAATAACTATGAATTAACTTTTTTTTAAAATTTATATACATTTATTATACTTTCACTATAAATTTAAAGTTAGTCATAATAAAAAGTGTAATGTGAGATTTATTTTCATATATTTATGGATATGTTAATTTAAAGTTGTAAAATTCTATTGATTTCAATTAATGATCAAAATGTTTTCAATGTCAGAACAAAATATTTAATGTTTTCCCTAAAATATTAGTTTTGAATTTCCAAAATTCTACAAAAAGTAATATTCACAAAAGTACACATTTACCCAACATATTTTACTGATTCTATGATCTTCCTATAATATTTCTCATATTTGCTTAATAATTTCTTCGCTTCAGCTGGCTCAGCTTGTTGGCTAATATTAAAATATTTAATGTTTTGACGTATATAAATTACTTTTCAGTTGATCTTCATATAAATAAAAATTTTAATTATAAATAATCATAATTATTAATGTTCTTCATAAAAATATGGGATTGTTTATAATTAAAAGTTTAAAATATAAAATTATGACTGATGTCATGTAAATCAAACATTGTCATTTTCTTCCTGACATCAGCAGGTACTTCACTCTAAATATAAAGGTGAGGCGAATCATTATTTTTAAATATGATTTCGGGAAGGTTGTTAAAGAATGCAAGCCTTCGAAGCTTTCAAATCCATTATTTAGTGAAAAAAATTTGGTTAATCATATTAATTGAGTAAGATAAAAATTAGACGGAAAGAGAAATAAATTTGATTTTAAAAATAATGCATACGAAATTATACATTTAAAGTAGTAAAATATAAATTTAACATTTAGACGTAAAATTTGCTACAAATTGTTTAGTGATAAAATTAATTTATTTTCCATGATGAAAATTTCTTTTAAATGAACTGAAAATTATGCCGAGTTATTTTAATTTACTAATTCCAGAAATATTAAGATAATAATAGAATTAATTTTCGAGAGATTATAAATATCTTTGTTGAGAAATTGTAGAAGATATATTCGCTAACTTTTGCATATACAGATTCCATGTAACATCGAGGAGAATTTTATTCGAACATGAAAACTCAAATGTTTTATTTATTCATAATAATTAAAATTTTTATTTAACAAATTAAAAGACCCTAAGGTCAACAGGATATGAAACACATAATTACGAAACTTTCTTCAAAATTGTTAAGGTCATAGACTTTTGAATTATGTTTTTCTTCTTCCAGTTATTTCTATAAACATCTTTAAATATAATATTTTTATAAAAGTACTTAAAATTAATTAAAATTTCGATTGCAGTTTACAGAAATGAATTAGAAACAAACTCAAAGAGTTATATTTGGCATCAGGAGAAAAATATTGTCTTAAAACATGTTATTGAAAACAGCATTTAATTGGTTAAAAACCCGAGAAGTAAGAATATAAAACATAAAGAACAATAATATGTTGGAAAAGAATATATGCTTGTAGTATATAAAGTAAAGTTTAATTATGGGAATAAAATTTAAAATTAGTAATCACTAATTCAAAGAATTTAAAATTAGTAATCACTAATTCAAAGAATTTAAAATTAGTAATCAGTAATTTAAAATTTACTTATGCACTAAAATATGATGCTTATCAAAAGTTTCAATATGAAATATAATTTTTGTAAAAAATTTAATAGGTAAAGTTCAAATGATTTGCTTCTACATGAGTATAAAATATAATTAAGAAGAGCGAGTTAACATAAAATTTAAAAATTTATAGTTTTATAAATATACTTACTTAATATATACTTAATATTTTAAATAAAATATTATGTACAATAAAAAGCAAAATGTAGTTTTAAATAAAAAAAAATTACTGAATTTTGTGTTAAACATAACAAATATATTTTTTAATCCAAAATTAATTCTAATTATATTTTCTTAAATTCATACATGAATTAGTATTACAAAATAAATTACATTTGACAAATTTTAAACTGTCGAATTTATAAATAGATATAAATTATATATTCTCATATTTCTACTCAAGTTTCTTAATAATTTATCTATCAATTTTTACTTATTGTTTTTTTTTTTTACTTATTTTTTAACAAGTACAAAAAAGTTTGAAACGAAATTTGTGACTTGTTTTTTGTTTATAAAGGAAATTACTAAAATATAATTAGTTTTAGTCACATTTAAGGTTCTTCCTTGTGAGAAATATAATTAAAAATATTGCCTTTCGGCTTTTGTTAATTCATTTTTTTATTTTTCACAACTTATAAAAAATTTTACACACCCGTTTCCATTTTGAGAATTTAAAATATGAGACTTGTAAATCAAATGATAATAGTAATCTTACACCTAGCTCTATATTTTTGGAACATATAATTAACAATAATATTCTTTAATTATTATTACATTTAAACTTTTTGGATATTGATTGATATTATCCAATTAAATGTATTCATATATATTAATTTTCAGTAATTCAACTAGCTGAAATTTTTTTTAAATTATCTGTCATTTAAATATTCTTAACATCGTACTATATTGCAACTAACGTTTTATTGCTCATAAAATAAAACTAAATTATGTTGCAGTTTTGTTACAATATTTAGCTTTATAATAAACACAATTCTACATTCTATTAAATATTCTATTAAAAAATACTCAAGTGATTAATAATTTAATTGCATGATAAATTCAAATTGTAAATCAAAAATTTCTTATTACAATTGCAAAGTGCAAAGTATTAAAGAAATGCATTTTTGTGAACCTCTGTGTATTGTATATATATATATATATATATATATATATATATAAGAGAAGTTAAATGATGTTTAATAAAAGCATTTTGGAAAATCTCTTTTAATTTTTTTCATTGATTTTCAATTAAAATATTTTAGTTTATTTGTTTTATTAGCTTGTGTGCATTATTTTGTTTGATAATATATACAAGTAGTTATTTACATCTGGAAAATAATTTAAACAAAAAATCGTCTCATTTAAAAGTAATTGCATAGCTTATGTGATTTTGTTCTAAAAGAATTTTTCCAAATAGATTGCTAGTGATAACATAAAAGCTAAACAATTGCACTCAAAGAAATGCTTTTATGCATTCTACCTTATGATGGGTGCATTAATCATTATTTTTACTTCTTGAGATAAACAATCTGAATAATGTTTTAGAGCACATGGAAACTAAAGATAACAAGAACCCAACTAAATTTTACAGATGGATAGTTATTCAGTACGAAAAACCATAAAAACATAAATCTTTGAAAGTCATGGAATGAAGATTTCCATTAAACTTGATAAAGCTCATTTTCTAAACTCTTAAAGCTAATATAAGTACACAATCATAAAAGTGGGAGAACCATGTTTCAAAAATGTGACTTTCACATCCGTAAGTAGACTTGTGTGTGACATTTCAAGCGATAACATAGTTCTTTTATCGTAGTGTTTATCTTGATAACTCTCTTGTGACATGAAAACCCAGGTTTATTTTAGGTTAACTTCCCAAGTACACTTGTTTTTTGTTTTTGTTTTATTATTCTAGAATAGCATATCTTTTATGACTTTGACCTACTTAAGAGAGTTACTCAATATTTATTATTTTTGTTTTAATTTATTGGGTTTTCCTATTACATAGTTAAATTTTTTATAAATAGCAAACTTAATTTTCTAAGTATTACTGATTAATACATTATTATAAATTGTCAAAAAAATATGGGTATACATAAGTTTAAAATGTTTCCCTTCATTTTAAACTACATTGATAGAAGTAGAAAATTTATTTTATTTTTAGTTAATCAACGCACAAGTTAAAAAAATATTTTTTAAATTATAGATTCAAAGGTTAAAATTTATTGATATGAAACATAGAGATACTTGAAAAAATTAACAGAATTTAAATAGTATCCTTATTAAACATTGAATTGTAATCATAATTTAGTTTATTTCAAAGAAATTTTAAAATATGAATGCAAATTTATTTAAGGTATTATTTAAAAGTTACGCAATGATATATTTTAGTTAATAGTATATAAAAATTGTACGGCATTAATATTTTTGAAATTATTCATTGAAGATATTTACTTTACTTTTATAAGATTGCTGTGTGTGAACTTGATATAGTTTTCTGAGATTAGTTTTGAACGTTTTAAACCAATACAAATAATACTCTATAACTAAACATACTTTTATAGTTATAGTGAATAATTTGTATCTGTTTTTCGATATGGATTCTTGATTTCTATAGAGATAATTAATGAGATGTTTTTCTTTATTGATATATTAAGGAAAATATTTTTATGGTACCTTAATTTCTGATTTCTTATTTTTAAGTATTTATTATATGTTTAGATGTTTTTTCCTTACCAAATTTGCTTTATTTATTCATTACCAATGAATATTGACAGTTAACAGTTTATAATATCTTTTATGGGCAATTATTTAATGGATACGGTTAACAATATAAATTCATTTTAAACTCCTAATTAAGCTTATTAGTTTAATTGAAAGTAGAACTGTTTCACAGTATCTTCCGTGTTTGTTCATTGAGTATAATGAAGAATTAATTTTCTTAGTGCCTTTTGCTTGAGATTCATAAAATGTATATTGGAAAACTAATAAATTGTAATCTTAAGAGGTAAATTTAGGCCGTTAGGAAGGTGTGTTCTGCTATTGTCTTAGTTCTATTTTTAATATAACACGTAAATTTATTTTCAGCATAAAAATAAATTATTTTTGAATCGGAAAGTATTATATTTATTATTCAAATATTTTTGGTAAAAAATTATTAAATGCAGAAGTTTTTAAATTTTACCCTACTCATTTTATCAAAAAGATGCTGCAATAATGGAAGCCGGTTTGAAATGATATTTACATTTGATATTGCATAAAAATTTATTAACATTTGTTATTTATTTATTTTATATTATTTGAAAATTTAACTAAAGTATTCTTTATCTTAAATTATGAAATATTAAACAGTAATATCTTTAAAATTTGTTAATATTATATAGTTTTTCCTCGATATAATATGGAGTCTTTTAAAAAGATTAAACTTCAAACTCTTTTGTAAAACTTTTTGCAAGATTTTAATATTAATCAGAAATATAAAAAAAAGATTTAAAATATTTATTTAATTTAGGAAAATCACTTTGAAAGTTTTGTAATGCATTTTGGTTTTTATTATATATATTAACATCTTTGAAAGGCTTAAAGTATTTATCTTGTAATATTAATTCACTTCTATATATATATAGGCGAATTTTCCAAATATCATAAACTATTCATTTCTTAAAATCGATGAAAGAAATTCATTTTTAGCCCAATATAAGTCTCATCTTTGAAATAAAAAGGAGCATTATCAATATTTAAAGAAATTTTATTTTTTTTAATTAAAAAATATATTTCATATTGCTAAATCAAATAAATAAGGATTTTAATCACTCAGATATTTTTCTTTAAGAAAATCAACCTATCTTGCTGAATCACAAAAGTTACAGTACTATAGTGTGTCCTCTAACATTCATATCTTGAAAAAATTTTGGTAGACGTTAAATAATGTACCTGTTCTCTGTAACTATTTCTATGCTTCCAGCTTGATGGCTTTGACTTGTTTTGTATATTGCATTTTCACGTTGATGGTACACATCTTTTTACTATCGAGGCAAAGAATCATCCTCAAAATTTCATATTTTAATTTTTTAACGTATTAGAATATTAGTTTTTTATGTACTTTAATGCCAAAAATTGTATGAACCTTTCAATATTAGTTACGATCATAGAAATAATGATCGTACTATATATGTTGAAAGGTTCTTACAGTTTTAATAGTACTCTTAAATTGATCGAAATGGCAATCACAACTGCAATTAATTTATGAATACTATTTTTAATTAATTAAAGGTTGTTGCCACCACATTATTTCTGAAATTGTAACTAACATAAGAATTTAGTGATTTTGTCAATCTTCTTATGGGTAATTTAATGACAAACTGTTTATTCTTTTCTTATGCTATTGTTCCATATGAAGTACATAGTTTATGATGACAGATCAGCTTTACATTCCTTTAGTGGGTCGATAAATTGAGTACCAAGCATACTTGGGAACTAAACACTGGGGCTTCCGGGTTTTGCTGACCACTTAATTCGGGATATATGCTGTACACATCAGGGCCTCTCGGTCAAGAAAACAGAGATGGGCATTGTAGGCCTTGGCCCACATGGACTGTCGTGACACAGAGTTTAATTTATGATGATAGATCAAATGTTAAATTCTTTCCTTATCATTTGATAAATACAACGATCGGCATCTATAAACAGAACTGATGTCTTGGGATTTTGTAGATTACAAAAGATTACAATAGCAGGAGCTGAATCTTCATTTCTAAATATTAATTATGCACATTGATCAATAAGGATAAAATAATTCATATACTTGAATCTAATCATTAATTTTTTCGTACCCTTTCTGATCTGTGTGCATCAAAAATTTGTCCATCGCGAATATTATGGGATATATTTGTTAAAGTAAATACATTAAGAAAAAAGAAGTGTTTTCTAATTATAATTTATATTTACAGATTTCAGAAATACGAAATTAAACTATTTCGTTCTGTACTCATTGTTAATGTTTTTTGTATACATTATGTTTCATTAAATATGAATGACGCATTTATTATTTGAGAATTCATAAATTAATAAAAAAATGTTAAATTGAAAAGTTAATTTAACTATTGTAATGAATGTATCCATTTTATTAATTATTATTTCTTTTCTAGGTACGTGAACTCTTGGTATTTATATATTTTGGATCAGAAAAAGGTAGTAAAATTTTACTGAAAATTCTATTCTCATAGAAAGTGACAATATTGTAATAGCTTGGAGAGAAAATGTAAATTTTTTATAATTATAAATTATGCATGCATCGATTTAATAAAACTATTCACAATTTCTAGGTTTTTAAGTAAATTTTATATATAGAAATTCCTTCTTGAATTATTACCAACTATTAAATATTATTCAAAGTGACAATCTGTCGAGAAATATTTATTTCGTTTCCATTATACTATAAATAATAACAAATCTTTGTTATGCAATAATTCTATAGTATATAGTTTTGGAAAAATTTCAGTCTGCATTAATCAAGCTAGCTTCCAACATTACAGCTTAAAAATTGATTTCAATGGTTCACACATTCTCAAGTACAGCAATATATATCTATGTTTATTATACACTGCTGGACAGTTGCTAAGGACGGTTATAACACTATCATCCAAAGCAACCACAAAATGAAAGGAAGCAAAATGTGGAAAATTAGAATAAGTGCGGGATATAGTAAGAAGTATGCGCATGCAAATTTTTTTCCGTGTCTGTTTATCACGTGATAGCGTTCATAAGAGCTTTAAAGGTTTTGACGAATGTGGACAGTTGTTGTTTCAAGTCAAAGTTTTACAGGAAAGATTTAATAGACAAACTTGAAATTTTTGACATGTCTTCCAGACATTACTTAGATGATTTTATGCGTGGCCAAATTATTGGAAAGATTGAAGAAGGGTGAAAAATAACAGATGTTGCTAGGGAGTTCGACATCGCTCACAGCGTTGTTTCACGGCTGTGGAAGTCATTTAAAACTACTGGAATGTGTAGTAGGCTGCACGGGGGAGGTCGTGATAGAAGAACGACACCTGCAGAAGACAGATATATCGTCCTATCAGCAAAAAGGAACAGGCGTACCACAGCTCGGCAGGTGGCGAATCAGTTTCTTGCTGTCTCAGGAAAGCAGATCTCCCGAAAAACTGTTGCCAGACGTTTGAGGGGAGGAGGACTATACGCCCGCACATAAGAAAGGTCTTATTCCCGTTACTGTTACACTGAGATCTTAAATGTCCACTTTTAAATATTATACTAGTTGTCTGATCGCTTTTGCTACACTGGAGGGACAAAACCCCTCCAGGTTTCATTCCCTGATACATGTGGTGCACTGAAGGGACGTTCTAGGAGGCACTGTCAGATTTTGTAGCCCTCGAAGAAAGTTCAGAGTAGATTAAAGAATCTGAGGCGTTTAAATGTTCCCAAGAACTCTTTTTAGCCAATAAGTCTGTTGTTTTGTTGCCATGGATGTCTGCAAGAGATGGCATCCACTGAAAGTGAACTTCTCGGAAGGACGAGAGATGCTTGAGCTTGTTAACAATTGCGATATACGAGTACATAATTGTAAATAGGACAATATCAATCATTCTTTTATACTATACTAAAATTAGAAAAAAATTGTGATTGTTATTACTGATACTATTTTAACTTGTTGATACAATTTAAATCAATGTGTATTTTAAAAAAAATGACAAGCTGTATATTTATTTATTTTATTTTTCTTCTTCGGAGAAAGTATATTATATTAATACATAACTAAGATTTGTAAGCGAAAAATATATTACCACATCAAAATTCTTTTTGGGTATTTTTCATATGATGATTGAAACTTAATTTATTTGGAAGTATTAGTATTATAATTTATTCATTTAACTTTTTAACCTTACAGAAGCTTCGTCTTTGCTTTTATCGAAATATCTCTTCCTGAGATCGCTATAAATTTGTAATTTATTGATTTTTTTTTTAAATCACATATAGGGCAATAGACTAAAAACAATTAGAAAAACGTACTTTCAAAAGAAAAACCATTTATTCATGGGATAACGTCAACGTTTTTCATTGAAAGCCAGCTTGCAAATGAACTTGATTTTATTCAACACGGAAACAAACACCAAAAGATATTATTAGTAATAAAGTTTTAGGTGAAAATTCTAATTAATATAAACTAAATTAAAAACACTACAATAAAATATAATAATCATAAACTTATTTCTTTTTAATGTTAAAGAAATTACATTAGTTTAATGTGAATTTATTTATCTTTTCTAAATATGAAAAGTTGCAATAGCTCTTGATTCTGAAAATATTTAATAAAACTGGACTGTCGAAAAAATATAGTAGAGGATTATCGGAAAATTTAACAGTATAAATATATTTCTATGAAAATGATATTCAACACAAGTATAATTCTGAAACTATTAATTTCTATCAACGTTGTTTTATGATTGTAATAATCTTAATAAAGTGACATTCTAAACTCTGTTATTATTATAGCTATAGAAAATTGTTATAGCTTACATTTATTTCTCATTATATACATGAAAAAGGGAAATCTCTTAAGTATATGTAATATTATATTATAATATTATATATATAATATTATATTATACATTTTCTGTGTTTTCCCGATACATCGCGTGATAAAATTAAAAACTACAACAAATGTGGAAAATAAGTCCAAATTATTTTATTTTTACATTGATATTATTATATAAATTTGATGCAAATATATCATAAATATGGTTAGTATATATTTAGCAAAAATTAAGACTAATAATAGATTTATTTAAAAAATATGGACATAAGTCTATATTTATATCCATAATATTTTATATACTACAAATTTTCAAGATCTTAAAATCATTTTAATGAATGTTTGTAAAATTTATGGGAAAAAAAAAGATCAAATAACAGTACATTCTTAATTTGAAATATACTAGATACTGTGTATTCCACCATAGCATTCATGTACATACGTGTGTTAAGTGTGTACATACTTGTATTTCACCATAGTATTCATGTACACACGTGTGTTAAGTGTGTACATACGTGTATTTCACCATAGCATTAATGAAAGATTTTGGATGAAGTTATGAAAATAACACTTAAAGCGATGATGTTGTGCTGTTTTTAAAATACAAAGTTCCCTTTCATTGGCTTTCTTCTGCACCAACTAGGAACAAAATGCTTCTTCTCAATGAAAATTTGTACTGTTGTAAATTCTTGATAGTCTTAGGAGATATGCCACTTAGCAGGTACAAAATAACGTCAGAAATGATGACTTGTAAATCCGAACAATACAGCAAGACATTGACAAGCATAACAAGCATTGAACATCTAAGTGCCTTACAGAAATCGAACCTATTATCTCGTTCCAAGCGATGGCCTAGAGATCGCCTAATCCTCATCGACTATCAAATCTACTTGTTCTTGCTTGATGCGTTTTTACTTTCATCTTTTTTGCACTTTAGAGTGAAATGCGGCCCTTTGTTCTATAGTAATTACTGCTCCTCTGAATGGTTGCTATCACTTCTTTTAATTTCTAAAAAACAATTTAAAATCATTCTGAATAAAATTCATTATTTATTATTCACATAATAAATAATATATCGTATTCAACATTTTAAAATTCCTTGAATATATAGTTGTTAAAATACTAGTTAATGAAGATTAGGGTCTACTTAATAAAAGTATGGTTATGCACTGGTAGATAATATTAAAAAATTAGATTTAATTTCTCACTAAGCCTATGAGAATTCTTTATGAGTAACAAACTTCTTTTTATACTTGAAATGTTTAATGTTAATGAATAACAAAGTTTGTATTTTTGTAATATTTTTAATTATGCAAAACATTAAGCAGGATTCAAATTATTTTTAGAAAATACTTTTTATTTCTACATTTATCATATAAGTCGTAGATGAGGCTTGCTCATCATTTATAATATGTTCCGTTTAGTTCTTAGCACAATTAACAATGTTACAAAAAAGATGTTCATGAATATTTGTTAACATAAATGTTATGGTCAACTTTTATTTAAAAGCATTCCTGTGAAGTATGTCTTTAATATTTTATGCTTACAAATTTATCAAATTTGGAAATGTAAATCATTGTGATTGAAATATTTCGTAAAATTCGTATCTGAGTTATCAAAGAATAAAAGTTATTAAATAAAATGTGGAAAAAATCCGCTGAGAATTTTAGGTTTTTATATATTTTTCTTTTCTATTCTGAAAATAGTTTAAATAGAAAATTTGCGTGCCATATGAATCTTTTATTTGTATTCACGTAAGATGCAAGTAAATCGTGGTTCGTTATTGCAGATTGAAAACTATCGGTAGCCGATATCGGAAGAATCATTCGTCACGCATATCTATCCATCTTCTGTCTGTTTACTCAGAAACGGAGGAGGAGAGGAAGCGTGACACAACTTCTGAGTGTGTGCGTTACGCACAAATGGATCACGATTCGGAAGGTCGACTACAAATTGATGAGTTTACCGTGATTTCTTTCTCTCGTTCGCTACCATTCTACGCGAAACCTAGTGTTTCAGTTTATTAATTTATTTATCAGATGATACAAGTCCAGAAAGTTACCACCCGCTTATTTCACATTCCATTTCTTGTAATGAAAATATGTAGTATATGCCAGCATTTTCTTGCTTAATTGGAATTCCATTGTTTCCACCAATAACAGTTTTATTAGTATGTGTATAGCCTTGTTACACGGATACCACAAGAAAAAAGTTATTTGTAATTATATTAATTTTATTTCAATGAATATCGTCAGTTTGTTTAAAGCAGCTTATTAAATTCTTCTATTATTATATTGGAAAAAATTTAATTTTTAAAATATGCTTTCGAAATTTTTTTAAATTAAAAAATATCATTTGTACATTTTCAAATATTTAACAAAGCATAAAATAAAATCCGGTTTTACATCATTCCTTAAAACGTAGGATTCCATCCAAAACATTTTGATAACTTTAATTGTAGCCTTCAAATGTACGACGTGAATTTATCTACATAAACTAAATTATAAAAGTTTTATAATTCTTTTTAAGAAATATATCTTAATTTTTACTATTTGTTGAAATTAAATAGCTGTGATTGTTATTTTTAAATTAGGAAATATGTTTAGACATGTGTTTTTTACTCTCTAATTTTAACTGATATTTTAGAGAATGTACTTTATTGCGCGTACTTTTTTGTGCTTTTCCTTTTAAAATGGGTTGCTTTTATGCGAATTAGTAAAAATCTTTTAATTCTCCTACACGTTATATTAATATCTTCTTTCAACACTAAATTCATAAATGTTCTGATATTTTTCATTTATTATAGCCACGCTAAATAAAGGGAAGAATTTTAAACATAACATGAAATAAATAAAATTTAAAAGAATATAACTTCAATTAAATAATGAAAATTATTTTAAGCTTTTAATCATGTTTGACTTAAATTCAAATTTAAGTATTTTTGTCATTTAAAGTGAAAGAAACCATAAACGGATGTTATTAAATAAACTAATTTTTCCAAACTATTCCCATTCTTAAGAAGTTACTTTTGCTTTAGTAGTTGATAAATTAAAATTTTTATTATATTAATTACATTTTGCTCAAAATATGTTTTTCATGTACTCGTAGTACGCTTACGTAATAAACAGTTAAGAACTGTGAAATTCAGTTCTCAATTTGATTTTTTTATCATATTAGATTACTGCAAGTTTTTAAAACTTTAAATTGAATGTTACAAAGCTAAATAGATTTGCATGAAAACTACTGATTATTTTACAAAAGTTTGTCAAATGATTTTAGGGGGACATTTAAGGAAATTAGTTAATGTATAAAATTAAAGTTATCATTCAATAAAATCCTCATTTGTCCTGTTATGACTATAACTTCAAAAATATGAACTATGAACAAAAAAAAGAAAAATATTTTGTGTATTTTTAATGAGCCCTTTAATATTCGTAATGTGTCTTAAGAAAGGAACCTGTGTAACTTTAAAAATCTACCTCGATAAACGTGCAGGTACATAGCAGAAGCCTAACATCCACTTAACCATGATCAACAGTGACTGAAAATCGAACGCAAGTTCTGAAGAGAGTGTCTACGATTATCCTCGGGGAATCTGATCAGAGGAACTCGAAAGGCGGAATTCAGAATAAAACTGTATAGCGTAGAAGAAGCAATGTTAAATTGTATATAATATTATAATATTTTGAAGATATAGATATTGTTGATTGCACTGAAATAATTAGGGAGATATGTTTTACCTATGAGCAATCATAGTAATAGAAATATTCTCAACTATATATATATAAAAAAAGAAATGGCAAGAATACAGGTATTTGGATGCTGGTTATGCTGCCTAAAAATGTCATGTTTAGGCTTCGATAAACTTTAGTATAGTGAATTAGGATTTTGCTTATACATTATTTTAAGGACCATAATTGTTTAATTTTCATCAACAAAATTTATACCTTGTTTTAAATAGCGCTTATGTTTCTAACTCCGAAATATGCCTAACTTATTATGTTTGAAAAAGCATTTTTATCAAATAAATACTGAACTTACAATGTGTGCATATCACATTCAAATAGAAATAATGCCTTCTACTTGTACACAGATTTAATATATTTTTTAATTTTAAATTTACAATGCATATTTAATTTTAGATATTTTAGCTGTACATTTATTATGTTAAACAAACCTCTAAAAATCAAACCTCTTATTTCTTTTTTTACATAGTAATTTGAAATAATTATATAATTATGAGCCTTCAGTTGTAAATAGTGTTTATTATTAATCAGAAAATTGAGAGAGTAAATATGGAATAATTTATTTTATCTTATGTAAAGTAATACTTTGCATAAGATGGTATGTATACATTGTTAGTGGGACAGAAGCATATATTTTTATCCTTTTTTTTAAGTTTTGAAGAAAACATGTTTCTTTCTTAAAATTAAGATGAAAACATAATAAAAGCTGCTTCATTATTCAACTTTATGTACTTAGGAATTTTATTAGTTTAATGCAATTTTATATAAGTATATTACCAGGAAATTCCATATATTTCCAGTCGAGACTGAGGTGCAGATGCTGATATCATAAGAACAACTTACATCTCACTGGTCAGACTAATTTTAGAATACGGCTTTCCAATTTATTTTTGTGCATCTGAAATCAATTTAAATAAACTTGAACTAAGTGCTGCAAGAAATATTTCCGGACACGTGAAAACTGCCCTAACAATATTATATTACATGAGAGTGATTGGGCACCGCTTTCTTTGAGAAGTAGCTACATCCTTACTAAATATTTCTATAAGTTATATAGTTAAAGTGCATAGAATAGAGCTTTTGCCTATATCCACTGTTGTTATTACAATAAGCGCTTAAAGAAGCGTAATCCTTTTTCCTTGGTAAGAAAGGTGGGACTTCTTTCCTATGATCTGGAACCACATTCCTTGAATCCCTTTCCTTATAAAGAGACTGTCCTTGAATGAGTACATTTCCATACAAAACTTTGGTTACAGGGAGTTTTTTTTTTTTTGGTTACCCGAATTCATTAGACTTATGACTCTTAAAACAATACAAGGCATACCGCTTTTGGCACTGAAGATATGCACTGGCGGCAGCAGGGGAGATGGTGGTATTTCTTGAAATGGGGTACATATTGAAACACTTAGTAGCACATTTGATCTTGGGGATCAGAAATCCTGGCTGTTCTGTTTTTAGATCCGAGCTTGTAGCAATATATGGGAAACTTCACTTTGTTGAATCAGTCTTCAAGGATGTTTGGATTTTATCTTACATTTGTGCGTAAATTCAACATCTTCCTCATTGGACGACTGTGAGAAAAAGGACAAGATTTTGTTGTTCGGTTTTCGATGAGTACACAATACACTTTCAGTGGATCTCCTGCCCTGTTGGGTTGAATGCTAACGAAATTGCTGATAATTTGGCTATCCCTGTCTCTGCTGACAACCTACATGATAATGCCAGCTTGACTTACATAGAAATCTCTTCAATAAAAAAGGCTGAATTAAATGTACTTTTGAGACCCCCCTGAACACAATTAGTATTTTGGAAAAGGACCAAGGTGATGTTACCAGCTCAATATTTTGAGGAAAAGGTAAAGGGCTCTATCACGCTTTTCGAGTGGTATATCACATCATATCCCTTACGAATCTTTAGGGAGAGAGGAACTTTTCAGAATGACATTAGTGCAGAAATGAACAGGTCTCAACTGACCATATCCTCAGGTGCTTGGATTTTACAATCACCGAGATTTAAAAAAACCCAGTTATTAGATTTTTTTAAATTTTTGGTTTTATAGGATTAGAAATAACAACATAAAGAAATTCCTTTGATTTGCTGCATTATTTACTTAAAATATATTTTGTTAGGTCACTGAAGTGAAATTTATACAGATAATAATTCTGTTTCCTATAATAAGGTTTTGGAATTCAGTCAATTAAAGATATTGTATCTCTTTATATTTTAATGGACTGTTTAATAAGTATTAGAATCATAAAAGATTTAGCAATGTTGATTTCCATTGCAAGTAAAAAGATGGAAATATTTTTTCCTCTCTTTCTATATATATAGGTATAATTACAACTACTAAATTCATTTTTTGTTATTTTTCATCTATAGATTATTAAATTTTAAATTATTTCCTTGGGTTTTTTTTTAAATCAAACAGAAGAAATCGATTTTAATATAATCTTACTTTAAATAATTTACAATTTCTCTGCATATCAGAAATAATTGTAAATATTCTAAGGCAAACAAAATTGAAAAACAAAAATAAGTGTTTTTAAATTGGCATACATTTTTTCTACTTTATGTCAATCTAAAAGAGTGTTAGTTATGAATTAAAATAATGACAAATACTTTTAATTTACATTTAATGTATCACGGTTTAAAGTTTTTTCTTAAATATAATTTATAAAGAAAGTTATTAAGCTTTTATTATTGGTAATTATTTGCTGTCATTAAAGAGGTACATATGAGAGTGCTTAGAAAAATAAATATTTTTTCTGAACAATGCTTTCATCCTAGAGCGAACGGCAGTCGATTGAATACGCCTCACAACAATTTACAAATATAATAACTCTTTTCAAAGAATAGAAATCTCTCACGAGAGACAGCGATTCTTAAGTGTGACCTTTGATTCTCGAATGACTGGGATAGGAATAAATGAAGGAACAGGTACACAGGTGAAAAGAGTGATGTCTCCTCCCAAAGTTTAAGAAGAACGATTCCTCCACCCCCAATCTACATCCTCTACCCGTCTTCTTCAGACGAGTTCCCCTGCACTAAGTTCATCGACTTCCTCCGGCGTATTTCCTTTATTTCTTTTATAATACGATTACATTAACTCTTTATCGGTTTGTCCAGTGCGAACTTTACTTTTTTATATCTCCTTTCTTATCGTTCTAGAAATTTTCTTAGACGTAAAATTTAATTTCTAATGTGTATGCAATTTATCAACTTCCTTTCTATCTTGATTAAAAAAGATAGAGATATGTTATAAACAAATTTTGATTAAAATTAAAAGCAAAATAGAGTGAATGATATAAAAATATGAATTAAAAGACAGCACAATTTATCAGGATCTAAGGTGTTGAAGCATTATTGTCTAAAGAAGAGAAATAGTTTGCTTTTATTTTACCAGATCATGTAAAAATGGCCTTAAATTTAGTTTCATGTTTTTCTTAATACGAGTTACTGTGAACTTTATTTAAAACAGGTTATTATATAGACTTAGTTACATCGTATTAGAATAATTTCAAGTAACTGATTAAAATTTTTTTTTATTGAAAATCGAAAACGAAAAAAACACACACTCTCTCTCTCACACACACAAAAAGCTGGTAAAATTATTTAACTATTACTTAATTTATATTTAAAGAAATTTTGTATTTAAAAAGAATTACCATATTTACGTTGCTTCGAATTTTTAAATCTTTTGAAATTTTGTTTGGAACATATAGCGACTGGGTTTAATAGGAAAATTTCTGAAACAGTGAAAAATTTAGTTATCGTCCAAATTAATTTCTGTCAATAAATTAATGATTATCGGGAAATTATTATACGAGATAAAGTTTTGGGAATTAAAAGCCTCGTGTACTCATATATTTCAAAAAGGGAAATTTCCTTGTTAGTTTCCAAATTAAAGTTCATTATATTTAAAAGTTTACTTTCTTAAGTTAATTTTTTTATATTTATTACAAACAATTTAATTTTTACAATATAAGAACACTCTTTGTAATACAAGAAAATGTTAATCATAATTTAAAATGTATGCATACACTTTTAAGCAGTTTCATTGAAATCAGAAGTAATAATAAAAAATGCTTTGTTACTGATAGTAAAAAATCTGGGAGTAAAAATTGTAAAATGCATCATAAAAATCTATGAAAATTATAATATTTTTGTAAAAATGAATAGATAATTTAAAGACCATTTTTGAAAGAAAAAATATACTCAATACTTGAAGTTGCAGTAAATATACTTTTAAAAGGATATAAAATGAGAACATAATTACATTTCAAACAAATAATAATTTTTAGAGTACTTTTTACAATTATTTTAGAAGCATTTTAATTTGGATTATATAAATAATTGAAAATTGCTTATGGTATCACCATTCCTATTGAATATTTTTATTTTATGATTAAGTTTACAATTTTAAGTGATTATAAATATTAATAATAGTAATAAAGTGAACAATTTTACTAATAAATTATTCATTGTCATACAAATATTATAAAATGTATTTTTTCAATAAATTTTTTTTCCAATTTTCAATTTTTTTAAGTATCCAAAATTTTGTTAATTTTTCACAATAAATTTGTTGGTAAAAAATATTCGATAGTTATTTAATACTTATCTTTTATTTTTTCATTAATAGATTATAAAAAATTAAAAAAATAAGATAACTCTTGATTATGACAATTTTATTTTTATAAGTATTTCTATTCATATTAATGTACTAAAAATTATTTTACCTAATAACATTAATTATAAAGCATACTTAAGCATATTCCTTACGATTAGGTAAAACAAAAAATTACGAAAAGTTAAAATAAAAGTATAATAGCTCTATTAAAAATAATTAAAGAATATCTAATATTATAAATATGTTAAATATGTGCATTGATTGGAATAAGGTAATTTTCTTAAGGTTTTAATATAAATAAGGGTATTGAGTCCCTAAAAATATTTTTTATAAAAGAACGAATGAAATTAAATATAATCACATTTACCGATTCATTACATCGTAAACATAGTTAATTATGTAAGTAATGACTTTGACAAAAGATAACATAGCTGTATTTTTCTTGCAAATAATTTCTGAATTTAATTTGCTCATTGAATCGTAAGCAATTGAAAATTTCAATGGCTTAAATAATTTAAATGAAAAAAGAATGAAATAAAAACCTTGTGATTAAAAGCATACAGTTAATTGGGTACACAATTCTGGAATAGAAATTCATAATATCAATTATATTAAATTTTAAATACACACAGTAAATTCCCAAATTATAGCAAGTTTTTTTAACATGTTATGTGAATTAGCTATGGGTTTACTACACGTTTTTGCATCGTTCATTCTACTGTACTTTAAGTATACAAGTAAAATATTGTGAATTGATATTTAAAATGCTAAAAATATAATAACAGGAATTACAGGAATGTTATACACGTTATCAATACTCTAAAAATATAAAGTTTATATAAATACAATAAAATATTTTAATTTGATCTTTATTCAAATAGATTATAATTCGTTTCTTGAAAATGGCGATTTTTCTATTTTCAAGAATTTTGTATCTGCGTAGCATTCCTGAATTCATCATATTAATTACTTTAAATCAAATTAGGTATACGTTTTAACAAATGGCAACGTCTTATTAAATACTGTTCTTTTACCCAAATAAAATCAAAATACTATAATTCAGTCATTTGATAGTAAATTATTGTCGAAGTACAGGAGCACTAATATTTGTAAGAAACTGATCAAAATTTCCGCTTACAATCATATGTGTTATGCACAAAAAAAATCCTGCTTTTTAGAGAATAATTAGGGTTTACAGTTCTTAAAAGTAGTTACTATGAATGATGAATGACTTACAGTCTTTAAAGAGCATTGTACTACATCATTAAATTTACATATATATGTTTGTTGTACGTATTTAATTTACATTTAAAACCTTATCAGCTTTCAGTTATTTAAATATACTAAAAGAATTAAGTATTTTTAAAAAATAATCTTTCGTTAGGAACATAGATTCATTTACTCTAACAATATATATTAAAACTCAGATGTCAAACATTTTCACAGTAAAGAAAACATTTTTCCTTATTCTAAACATTTTTTTGATTTGAGATAACTCTACCCATTTTTTATCTTTTCAGTCTACCCCATTTCTGAACTGATTTCTTTTCAACTTTTGAGGTCAAGATGAAACCATTTCCTTTTTCGTAGTCAGAATTCATCAAAAGATGCCGGAAAACCGTTTATATTTGCCGGAGGTATTACTCACGTGTAGGAGGAGATAAAGCAAACATCACGATTTTGCTCCAACTAAAGATCACGAAGGGTGGCCTGCTGATATGCAGTTTGTTTATTTCCTTCGTCTTTTCATACATGTCCTTGTTATTACCCGGATGCATAATTTCAAACTTTATTTAAAAATACCCTTTGTGGTTAATTAAAGTAGACATAATTAAATTACATCCAAATTTTCTCTTGCATTTTATTCTTGCATAAACTCTCCTAAAAATTGCTTAGATTGAGTTTATATTCAGCTTTTAAAGTATGCTTCTTGAATATAATATATTTTGAATTGAAGAGCTAATCTTAAAGTTATTTTTAAAAAAACTGAAATACTGAAAATGTACGCAATTTTCTTATTATATTTATTAATCAAAAAGTACTCGGCTTTTGATGTTTTATTATCATTATTAAATTTCTGGGGCTTGAGATGCAAAACATTATCATACCAAATTACACAAAATTTTACTTTTGTATTTGTCAATTAGAATTTTTAATCTATTTAGCATATTCTCAAGTAACAGTTTAAAAGATAAGGGAAGAAAAGAAAAATTTTGTAATAAAGATATTAGTTTTCACGCTTTTCAATTATGTTTTTGTACAACTCTTATTCTCCTTTCAGAAAATAACCACGTTTGTCTACAGTGAAACAACGAGTGTACTTATCGAAGGGTTAATAGACTTTTAATGACACGTAATGGTCTAGCGAACAACAATTTTTTAATTGCTGCTGAAAGAGGAAAGAAAAGAAAAAATTATTAACAAAAAGGCCGTCCCTTTAGCGAGGTATTTCAGGAGGTCTAGTCCAGTATGCGTGTGCTTATAATTTTGTTCATTTTATCTTTGCTGGTGCGTGATTTAAAGATGGTGCTGCATGGCTGGACTTAAGCAGCGTTATATGATAATGAAGATTTCATCTTTACAAATAGAATGAGATGACATATCTTCATTTTTTTATCCATACCATCACTTTCATTGTTACAAAATGCTGTTTCATGCTTCTCTGAACATTCACAAATAAGAATCATAAACTGTGCATATGCTGTTTTATATTGTAATAAATGGAAGGTGCAATTTTTCCTCACGATCTTATGTAAATTCATGAGTTTGTCATTAAAAATAAGACCACAAAGGGCTTACAAAAATTTCTGAATAAATTAATAACAGCTTAAATGCATTATATATATATATATATATATATATATATATATATATATATATATATATATATATATATATATATATATATATATATATATATATATATATATATATATATATATATATACACACACACACACTGCTTGTGTGTGTGTGTGAAAAACAAGTTTTTTCCATTTAAATGTATTATAAGCGCAATATTTTAAACTATAAATATAGTTGATGATAAATTTCAAGAATTATGTCTAATTTGCTTCATAATGTCTTACAAATTTAAAGCAATTTTCTAAAAAAGGAAATTATAATTCTTTTACTAATTAATAATTACTAATTAATCATGCTTTTTAAAGTAAATAATTACAACCAATTTGTTTAAAATTTTAAACTTGTATAGTTGTTTCCTTCTCGTTGACCATAGTTAAGCTTTAAGAATTGTCTTTTAACTCTAATGGTATTTCTGTCGAGATCTTATTTGATTACAAAAGAGAATATTATTTATTGCTATCAACATATTTTAAAAAGCTTAATAATATATTAATATAACTGAATATAGCTATTTTAGATTAATGGGCAAGTATTAATGATTTAATATTTCTTAATGACTGCAATTATTTCTTGACATAAAGATACGAAATTCATTAAAATTTTGAGCTTGATCTAGTTTTTTTTAAACAAATTTATGAAAATTTTTAAATGTTTCAAATAATTTTATCGAACATCACTACATTTCTGTAGGCAAATTTTCCGAATATTAAATGCCTTAAGCCATTCATTTCTTGGAACCCATTAAAAATGCATTTATAATCCTAAAATCTCATTTTCTGAATAATAGTGAATTTTTTAAATTAAAAAAATGACCATAAAAGGGATAAAAATAGGGTAGAATTTCATTATTTCAGTGTGCTGTTGTTCAAGAAACTCAATTATATTTAATTCAGTGAGAAAATACATTATTCTGTGGAATAGCATTAGTTTTTTAATATTCAATATTGATGAAATTTCTGGAACATATTTAACGTACCAATCAACTGTGAATATCTTATATCTTCTAATTTGAGGGTAGTGCCTAGTCTTTTACTTCTGAAGGAAACAGCGTAACATTAACAAAGAACACTGTCCCTCACGAAGGTATACGGTTGAGAGCATCGTCGGACAGTAATCCTGGAGGGAACCCAGGCTCAGCACTTGGCCAGGGCGGGTGAAAAGAACTCCTAAAGAGGTGAATTTTCCAAACCATAAGCTGGACCCCGATGGGTAAACAAGACAAAAGGGCGTTCTATTGAGACTCACTGTGGCTGGAAGAGGGCCGGATGGCCTTAATTGAGAAAGATGCAGTACAAAACATATATATACAGATACAGGCAAGTTTACCGAGGGTATTTACGTAAGTACAAAAGAAGGAAGAGGTGGAGGTTAGTGAGTGAGCTGAAGGAGGAGTTCAGCCTGCAGTATTTCCTTTGCACCTTTCCTGAACTCTTTTAAGAGGGAGGAGCCGCTTGAAGTGTAGTTGGTGGAAGTTCTTGGGAAAGGTCATTTCCCGAATGTTGAAGTAGCGGCTACAGTGAAGGAGAAGGTGTTCCGGACCTTGTACATCGCCATCATGTGAGCAGACATCTGATTGCCCGTGGAATCTGCTGTGATAGGTGCCGAAGACTCCGTGCCTAGTAAGAAGCTGGTCTAGGAAGAAGTCCTTTTGTAGTCTTTTCCGTGAAACTTTCGGAAAGAGTTCAAAGAGTCTCCTGGATTTATTGAAGGTCTCCCATCTATGCTGCCTCATAGAAGTCTCGTACTCGATGGTAAGTGTTCAGAACTGCTGTTTGTTGAGTTTGACAGAGATGTCAATGGGAAAAAATGGCGTATGTTACTACAATGGTGACATTGTAGGAGTGGAATGTTTTTCAATTTCAAAACTTTACTTTCTAACATGTTGGGACATCAAAAAATGGTATGTACGTTTCATTACCATTTACATTTTTAGGAATAATGTGATGGCTGCTTTATTTGAATAACTTATGTGCTTTCTTTACTGAATTTAAGACTTTTTTTAGTGTCAAGTTACATTATATAAGATCTAACTATTCTTTTCATATTAAATTTTTATGAAGGATTTTATGTATGTTATGAATCCAATATTAAAATTCTTTTTATATCAAGTAATAGGTATGTAGATTATCACTGATTAATGCATTCCATAATGCATATTCATTATTCCATGTTATAACTTAATGCGGTCTACCTGGGATTATATAAATCTGAAGAGAATTGCAATTTTTATGAAATTCTGTGAACCATCTGAATGCAAAACTGCAAAATAGATTTTTATTTACAAATGATAGTTATAGAAACCAAATACTTTCTTATTTTAATCCCAATTTTAAGTTATTAAAATTCTCAAAAAAAAACTTTCTGTTTAAACTATGAGATTTAATGATTTTCAAGTTGATCATTTCAAATCATGAAACTTACAATTATGTTATCCGATTACATTTTTCCTTCTATTTAAAATTCATTCTATAATGAATAATTTGTAAATGGCTGACAAAAATTGGGATATTTTCAAGTATGATCATTATCAGCAATTTCTCATTTGCTCATACCTTAAAAAATAGAAGTGATTTTCATTCAACAATAACAGCATTGAAGTCTGGAACATGATTATATGAAAATTAAATACAAAAAACCCATACTCATTTAAAAGGAATCTCCACAATTACAATTTTTTGGATTCAAAATTTTTTTACATAGGTATTCTTTAAATATTTGAAAATCAAAATTTCAAAATACATGATTTGTCAGAACTCAAACTTTTTCCATTTACATATATTTTACAATATTTATAGTGACGTACATTTCTGAAGATTGTCATCGAGAAACAGAAAATCAAAGACACTAATATGAAGTAAGGATTTAAGGTGAACAATTAAATATATTTTTAAATGTTTTGTTTTTACAAAGCATGTACATTAGATCGAATTTACAAGATAAAATAAAAAAGTATTTTATTCAAACATAAGTAATTATATATTTATTTCTGAACTGTATGCTAAACAGTAAATATGTCATGTGTAGTTAAAAATACGACGTTTAAAAGGATTTTTATTTCAATAAAAGTAAGAAAAATTTTTAATATAAAGTTATTGCGCATTTTTGCTTAATATTCGAAAAAAGATCGCATTGATATATTCTTGTAAAACATATTAATATTCGTGAAAAAGTTTTTATTATTATGAATTTTGTCAAGAAATTAAAAATTTTATTATTTTTAATTTTTCGCTTAGTTTGTATATATTTTATCTTTTTCCTAGATCATCAAGACTTATTTTGAAAAATGTCATGAAAATTTTTCATGTCTTTCAATTTTTAATTGAGGTAGGGAAGAGACTGGAGACAATTTTTTAAGGTAACAACCTAAATTTAACATAAAAGTTTTTTTTTTTTTTTTTGCAACCATCAATGGATAGGATAAAATTATTCATATTTTTCCTCAGAAATTATACTGCGATTATGGTATGTTATGAATGAGAACTTTGTTTCTTTATTTTAGATTATTATTTAAAGTAACCAATTAATGTACGCACTATTAAGAGACTTACTTTTCACACACAGTCAATTTTATAAATTAGTGTGCATTTCTTATACGAAAGAAAAAATCTCTTAGTATTTGGCCTCACTGAATATCATCTTTCTGACAAAACTGCTTCTTCCATAATAGCAGCTTCCAACTAAATGTTTGAAATCATGACCATTCTAATGGACCAAATGATGCAAGATACTATTAAGAAACCTTTCAACTACAGCTTTCGCCTGTTTTGTAATCTTTCGCAACGGCAAGGAGAGTAATATGACCAAAGAAAGAAGGAAAAAAATTATCTGCAATCGTAAAGGTGGTGGGAGGTTTCACACTTTTCCTACAGCTTCCCAACGAGAAATGGGTTGCTCACGCTGGAAACTTTGATGATAATCCTTTTTCCCTCCCTTTTTCTGGAATATGCATAAAAACAAATAAGCACCATGGACACGAGAAATTGCCTGTTCACTTATGTCTCGTTTTGAAGCTCCTTTTATTATCTGTTATTTGCAGTGAATTTATCTTTATTGCGTACTAAAAAAACCAAAACAAATGTTTGTTAGCATCAGTTAAGTCATTGTCATGTCCGTGAGAAATGTCAAGGCACATTTCTATTGGTTTTAGTTCTGCTTTTACTTAATAACATGCATTTTTCTAAACAAAAGAGAATTTCAGTTGTATTATGTGTTTTCTTTACTTATTAAGTATTTTATAGAATTATCCACGAAAATTCAATAATTGAACTTTGCTAAGCAAAATATGTCACGTGAATGAAATGCGAAGTAGTAAATATATATTTTGCATAAAATATCAGTGTTAAGTATTAATAATTATTATTATAACGAAAAAAATAATATATTTTTCATTTATAATTTTTTTTCTATACGAAACTTCTGAATTAGATGACATTTTTAGCAATTACTTTCATAATATTTCAAATTAATGCTCTTCTTAAAAGATTTGGTTTGAATACACATAGTCATGAAATTGAGAAAAATATTCATATTTTTAGCAATTCATTGATTACATCTTACTTTGTTTCATGAAGCATATTAGCCGTCCTTTTTTTAAAAAATAGTTTTAATAGTAATCCAAAATGACTTCATCAGACTGCGTCGATAAATGAAAGGCAAAATAACTGTTAATATTTTTAAGGAAAAAATATTTTTCCAATGTATTTTATGTATTTTTTTTAAAAAAAATAAGTTGTTGAAAAATATTTTAAATTATGTTATATCATTATATTAAGTTATCTTATATACTTGCTAGTTCACCCGTTTGTATTTATTTATCTTGTTTCTTTTTAAATATACTTTTCTTTTATATGAACACATCCTTGCTCAAGACATAGTTTATGAATACCACAGCAATTATAAAAAAATTCAAACAATATTTTTCCGCTTAAACTTATTTCTAATGTTAAAGATGATTTAAGTTATTTATGTATAAAACTTTTAAATGTTTTATAATCATTTTGGAGCAATGTGTTTTCCCATGTAAATGCTTTCAGTTTTCGTAGCGAAGATCACTTCTAGTAAAAACACAAGTTTAACATAACAAAGCATCTATTATTTTTCCTTTCTCTCTGTCACGATTGGCTTTAACAAATCCACTTCCTTTCGACTTATTGTATGAAGAAATTTCATATAAGTCTTTTAATTCGTCGTCGTCATAATACTTTTGTATCTTAATAATATATGTATTAGTCGTTATTATCATTCGAACAATTGCTTTGCATGCATTTATACTCATAATCGTACAAATAAATTACATTTTATCGTAGAATTATTTGACATAGAAGTCCATTTTCCATGTTTCTTTTACATGAAAAATTATTTTTAAGTGATAAATAGGGAGAGATGAATGTTAACTTTTAGAAATTCAGTGTCAGCAGAAGAAATTGCTATCAATCGCAAAGGCAAATGGAAGTAGGCGGATAAGCAACATCACGAACTTTGTTAAGAAATATCAAGAGACGGTCATATGAGACTGCATGTAAATACAAATAAAAGTAGTTAGAACTTTTATTTATTTAATAGTACAATTTATTTTTCGGACAAGCCTGTTTTTGTATAGCTTCCAGAAGAAGGAACTTTTAGAGTGTTGGCTTCAGCATTCCGTCATTTCACGATTATTAAACCAACTGCAGATTAGAATTCATTATAGTTTACAAAGAACAACCTTTTCCTCCTCACCTCTAGTTGCAAAGTCATTTTTCTAGATGCCACAAAAATATTTTCTGTAATTGATAAAAATAATAGTTTGAAAGTTTTGAAAATTGCAAATTTTGCTTAGAATTATTTTATCCCATAAAAAAATTATTAGTAAAAACAGTATAAAAATTTATTTATAATTGAGAAATTAAAATAAGTTAATTCAATATTTATAAGTAAAGAAACTTTTATTCGATTTTGACAACATTTTAGTATACAATCGCACGTGCGTGGCTTATAAAGTACAATTTCATTATTTTTAATGCGCAGCGATAAGTATACTTGTTATTATTCTTTGGAATTAATAGTGTTTGTTTCTATTACTGTTACAGAAAAAACATTTTTTGTTAAAAAATCAATTTTGATTCCAAAAACTGAATTCGAATCCTTAAATCTTACCGTGGCATTGAGCGTACTTTGTGTCATTTAAAATAACTTAAAATCTTGTCTTGTATTCATTTAGAGCACGTATACCATATATCTTGACTTTCCGGGAACTAAATGAATCCCCCATTTCCTGTCGCAACGGTATTTAATGGTGACAGTCTTTTCCACTATCTGAATAAGCGGGAGAAAAGTTTGCGGTGAATTTAATAGAGCTATTACCTCTCTGTTTCACTTCCCTCAGTGAGAAATAAAAACTGAGCTGCAATAGTCTTTAAATCGACAGGCCGCACAACCGGATGCTCCTTTTATACATGAGCAGAATACTCAAGGACACACCCTCTCTTCCCCTTGATTCTATGCGGCTCCGAGCGTGAGAAAGAGATAGGTGGGTCACACTTAGGGGTCAGAACAGGTAAGCCACGAGCAGAGGTGTATTTTTCCATCTTATGTGTATTCCTCTCGCTTTTATTTACTATCTCCACTTTTTGAAAAAATGACACGCATTAAATAAGTCTTTCTTTATTAACCAGTTCGTATATAAACTATTCACTACGACAGCCAACAGGTATTTCAGAAAAGAACTTTAAGTAATGAATGTTAAATAACTTATTGATTCCTTTTTCAATGAAAATTAAAATTCGTTATCAAATGAAAGGTAAAAGATAGATATATATAAAACTGTGAAAAGTAATTTTTTTAATCACAACTATTTATGGTTTTATATTTCTAACGCAAATACTATAAATACCCTTATTATTTTGAAATCACAGTCATCTGACACATGGTTTTTGATTCTCTATGTGCAACGCTCTCAAAGAGTTATTAAACATAGCGAAATTTTAATATGCACATATCCTTCTCAAGCAAACGATCTTAGGCGCAGTTCATTACCTAACCCTTATCATCAAGAAACGAGAGAGGGACCTTTCGCTCTCAAGCTGCCTGTCTGCTGTAACTCACAGCTCTACATGCTTTGCTCAACGAAATTTTGTATAACGTGCTTGTAAATATATTTTGATATTACAAAAGCAAATATTTGAAATAAGTATTCGAAACTGAGTAATTTACAAATAAAGTTTATTATATAATAATTCCTTGTAGCAAAAAAAAAAGAGGAAATTCGTAATAAAAAAAACCCTTAACGTATGCATAAGAACAATAAATCAAAGTTGCCTATTTTCCCATATAAATATTGAATTTGTTTTAATCCAAAGTCTGATGAAATGATTTTCATGTAATCTTTCAAACGAGTAAATTTTTTTATCAATTTTCAAAAGTGAATATAATTAGAAAAATAGAAAAAAGTATGAAATGTAGAATAATTTTCTGTAACATTCAAAATGATATTGACAGTTAAAAATAAGCATTCTTAAATGTGATGGGCATTATAAGATTTATATTAATATTTAAAACGTTCCAAGTGAGAGAAAGAAAGAGAGAGAATATCAGTGTTAATTCTACATTGGTTGAATGGAAAAACAGATGTTTATTGCATGTGATGAGTAAAAATCCTTTCATTAAATTTTGCATATATGCATTTTAAATTTGGAAACTCAAAGATAACTTTTAACATATTATACTTTGCATTATTGAATGCATGCTTAAAATATTTTTATTAAATTAAAGAAAAAAATAAAAATTTAGTTTCTTATGGAAAAAAGTTTAAAAATTTGTTTGTATTAATTATTATTAAAATGTTTTAAGCATCTTGCTAAAATATTTTAAAATATAATATGGTAAAATTAAACTGGACAAAATAGTTAGCTTAGGAATATTTGTCGGTTTTTTAAATAACATTCTGATTTTCTATGGCTTTTATGCTTCTAAAAATCTGTTGCTATTGTTGCAGTATTAACCGTTTAAGTGAGTAAAATTGTGTGCCGAAATTATGTTAACACTTAAACAGTGTAAAACGTTTCAAACATTAAGAGTGACGTGTAAATAAAAATCATTGTATTTTTTCATGAGAAATATGCAACTATTATTGATTGTAAGAAATTTGACTGTTGAGATTTAGACATAGATTTACCCTATTTTCATATAAATTTAATGATTTTTTTTTAAAATTATAAATACATCAAAAGAAATAGTTCCTTGTATTTGATCTAAGGTTGTTGCTCTTTCTGAAAGCTGTAAATCTGGAGGGGGCGGAACACGAGTGACTGTTGCATCAACTTACCTCTTTAACAGGTTTACCTTTAAACCACACTTTTCTGTTATCCGATGGCTGAGGGATTATACTTTTTGCCGATTTATTTATTCACACTCTTTATTTAAGACAAGCCTTAATGTAGACAACAGGTCGAAGTCCTTGTTTTTTTTTTTTTTTTTTTTTTTTTTCAAAGAGCTTGGGTGAAGTGATACTTTTCGATGGATTTCAGCCAACTGTTTCCCTTTCAAAACTACTAAAATTACAAGTAGTAAATTTATAAGAAAAACATTATGGGTAACTTTATTCAAATTGATATTCATATTTTTATTATTTAATTGGTATTCAAAGAAAAATTATAATTCATGGAAATATTTTACTCATAATTTTTTTTTTATAAATTTATGGCCAGATTTTTGAAAGTCAGTCATAAATAAAAATAAGAATATTTAATTAACTAATTAACAATATATATATGAAATTATGTTTGGAACGTAATCAATTGTAAATATGAATACTTTTGGATAAAAATTGTACTATATTAAAATTAATATTTTTAAAAATAATTAATTGCAATACAGTTTCTATTACAATCTCCTTTTATCAAACAAAAACATATTATCGATTTAATAATTTTGAAAAATTCTGGCACATAAATGTATACACATTTCCTTTGAATTTGACACAACTTTATGTCTTTGCAAAAATTTGTCGTACAATTAATTAGCATGCTCAAAGAAATTTGAAAGAAAAATTTAAGATAAATATTCTCTACTTCACAAAATCATTAAAATTTTATTTTTCCGTGTTTACAAATCAATGTTTTCGAATTTTTATTACTTTTTAACGAATAATTATCCTATTACAACAAAACATTACTTTTTTGCATTTTTAATTGTTTTAAACATTTATGCTTATTCTTAAATATTATTTGAAAATTTTTTTAATAAAAATCGGCATTTGAACTGAAGTCATTGTAAGTTCTGCTGTGGATTGAGAGAAAGAAACAGATTTTATTTAAATTATTAATGGAACAGCGCATTAAATATAATTACAACACAAATCACGCACCATAGAAAAAGGTTTAAAATAAATCTTTTTAGTTCAAGTTGATTTATTAATTGATTGTTTATACTACAATTTTTTAACTATGTATGCTATGCTTAGTTACGCTTTCATTATGCATCCTATTAATTGACAAACTTCTCAAAGATATTTATTATTTTAAATATTGGGATTGATGTATAAATTTTTGCACTATATAAATTTAAAAGGTAATATCTGTTTGCTTTCATAAAATAACTTCATTTGAAAGTATTTTTTTAATTAATGTAAGATTGTACCAACTTTGAAATTTTGTTTCAAAAAAGAAATATTAATAACAAGCAAAATTATTTTATATAAAATTTAAAAGCAGTTGAAATATCTTAGAACACACTAACACACTTTGATTCATATATATATATATATATATATATATATATATATATATATATATATATATATATATATATATATATATATATATATAATCACCATATAACATAGCTTACTCATTTGTTTCACTTATCAGAGTGAGAAATGATATTGATGTTTCTTAAACTTGAAATACTTATAATGAAAAGTAATGTCTATTTCACTTTGAATGTCTAAAAATTCCCTAATTAACAATAATTTTTGAATATGAATATTAATTAATAACCTTTTAATGTTATTTCTATAAGTTTATTGTGATAAAGAACTCTAAGAAACATGTACATAAATATGGAAAAAAGGAAATAGACAGTTGCATCATTTGAATTAAAAGGCACAAAACTAGAACTGTCAAAGACGTTTTGCTTAGAAAAGATTCTTTATTTCAAATTAAGATTTCTAAACATACAATTTTCTTACATTGGCAAATCTGATCATAACAAATAAATGTTTCGTCTTGCACTTATTCATTTAGCATTTAGTTTTCATCCCTTCTATACCTCACACTAATGAATTGAAAAATATGCACAATAAGTTACATTATTATTCATTTGAATTTCACTGAATGTTAATGAAATTCAAACTTTTTAGCAACTTGATTTTTATGGTTGTGTTCACAACTTTAAGTCTACAGAAATGGCGAAACTACATTGAAATGAATAAAAAACCAACGAATGTTTTTTTAAAAAATGTACTCAAGATTATCTAATTTCGTTAATTTCATTTTTTTATAGATAAGGAAATCTTACCTTTTCTTGTATAATGTACTCTAATCTCATCACTCTGTGACAGAATAATGCAATGAAAAAGGAAACAACTAAAGTGAACTGTATAAATACTTCTGTATAAACAGTTCATGGACGAATTAAACTATTTAAAACTATAAAAAACCCAAACATTTCAGTGAAATAAGCAGAAAGTTACATTAGCTAAATTGTTCAAGTATTTTCAATGAAAACTTGTGATAAGTATTTTAATTTTCAAAAATTTTAATAACTTATCATTTTATAATATAGAAAAAATGCTGTAAAAGTTCAACAACAAACAAATTTATCTACACATTTCGTATTAAACAACACTACAACGATTTATAATTTTAAAAACTATTAAAATATTTTAGTAGAATAAACAAAACGGATTTGTGTTATATGATTTTACAGTTATGTCACATAAGCAAGTTAAAAGAAAAATGAAATATGTGGTATAGAAAAAAATGAAAAACTTGTTACTTTTACTTCTAATAATATACACATTTTGTTAAATGTCAGCTATTGTTTTTATTGGATTTCAAATAGTTTTGTACCAATTTTAAAGAAGATAGACAAATTAAAGATATAAATGAATATGCATTATAAACATTTTGCTATTATGCTTTATTTTTGCTTCACTTTTACCCCAGCTTATGTTTTTCTTTTTACCCATAAAAGTTAATTTAATAAATTTTAAAACTATATTTAATTTTATTACTTTTATTTTTAACGATATCATTTTATACATTAGTCATAACTCATTTCTTATTTTTGAAAAAGCTAATGTTTTAATTGATTTATACTACGATTTATCAGATCATGAGAGGTAAATTTATTTTTCTTATTTGTTGGTGTAAATATTTGAAGAACAATTTAAAAAGTATGTCTTTAAATTTAAATTGAATAAGCAAAAATATTTTGTGTAAATATACATAATACAGATTTAATTTTTAAATTCTCATATGAGATTATTTATAAATAATTCTAGGCAGGCTAAGGCCAAGTGTACTTTGCAGAATTTTTGTAAATTTGATTTCAGCTGTTGTTAAAAACAGAAACAGGATTTTTACTTTCTGCCTACAAATCTGTATTTCTGTGAATTGAATGCTTGGGAGTTTTCCAAATTACATACCTTACGACACGGTAAAAAATAGGTCGAGCAGGAAAACACGAGATTAGTATTTAAATGTTTTACAACAGCATTGGAGAGAGTTTCTTATGCAGATTCGCGAGCAATTATTTTTTGTTATTCAGCTGTGAATAAGAACATTAGGCATTTTACGTTAAAAAAAAAATTGTCTCCCCAATTGATAATGGTCGTTTCTTTTATTCAACATAGCGATGTTTATCATCCAAATTATTTTGCGTGTATTTCACATTTAAGTTAGAAAACAAAGATTCATCGTTGACCATTTATAAAAATGTCTTTATCTTCATTATATGATAAATCTTATATTTCTATATAGAATTAATCTACAAAAAGCTTATATGAAGCATAGCTTATCAAACCCATTATTTCGTATATACTATTTATTTCTTACCTTTCGTGAAAATGCCTTTATTGATATCCTTAATGATAATGAACTATTTTCTTTTAAAAAAAATCGTACTAATAATGTAATATGGTCATTAATGTTAGTAAAAATATCCTCGACCATCATTAGCATTAAACAAATTGTAATTAATAAGCACGTTTTTCTATTTTAGATATCTTTCTGAATTAATAGTTTATTGCTAATTATAAAATCCCAAATTAAAATGTTTCATAACTAACTTCTTGTAATTTATTTTAATTTGGATACACACTGGAGATAATAAAAATAAATCTGTGTTTATATAAATGTTACTAACATTTTTCTTTGAAATGTGCTTATAAATAATGAATGACATTTTTAAAAATATGTTATTCTTTTCCTATGGTATATCATTTAAGTTGCTAAGTTATATCATTAAGTTATATCATATATATATATATATATATATATATATATATATATATATATATATATATATATATATATATATATATCATTAATATATATATATATATATATATAGAGAGAGAGAGAGAGAGAGAGGGGGAATGAAAGCAATTAAAAAAAAGATCTAGAGAAACCAATACTACTAATTTGATAATGGAATAAAAATATGAAAATTCACAAGGTTAATAATAATATTTAAATTAATAAAGGAATAAAACTAAAAGGAAAATAATTTGTCGGGTCTTCCTCAGACTTTGACCGACAAAATCTTCTTAAAAGAACTTTAAAGGCTAAATAATTAAAACTTATTAATTTCATAAGAGCTTTTAAATATTGAAGTCTCTTTAATGCTTCCATTTCAGCTCACGGCGCGTTAACCTTTTTTCTACAAAAAAAGTTTAAAACTTTTATTACCATAAATGCGCAACTCATTTCTCCATTCTAACTTTTGTATATTAACTGAGTTCAATTTTCTTCTTTCAATTCATTTTTTAAGACCTATTGCACAGTCCAGTGACATTAATGTGACCACCTACCAAAAGCCAGAATACCACCTACCTTTCGCAGAGCAGACTGTTGCATGACGTACAGGAAGAGATTTAGTTGAGTTTTTAATAGTGTTCACTGGAAAATTGAGCCATGCCGACTGCAGTACTGTGTCCAGTTGCACTAGATTACGCGAGTGAGGATCCAACCGGCGAAAAACCCGATCTAGATGATCCCCCATTTCCTTGATTGGGCTTAAGTCAGGTGAGTTTGCTGGCCAGGGAGAATGGTACACTCATCAAGGTGCTTTTCGAACTATACACGTACGATTCTATCTGTATGACACTTCGCATCGTCTTTCTGGAAGATGTCATCATCCTAAAGAAAAACAATGTGCCTTTTGGGGTGGACATAGTTCCCAAGAACAGACGTATTGATCCATCATGCCTTCCACAATGATGTGTCAACCCACATAATGCCAGGAAAACATTCTTCAGACCATGGCCTGGGCTATTCCGGCAATGGTTGCAGGGTGTTTGCTCTCAGAAGTTTCACGTCGTATACCCCAAGGTTTGTGTGTCCGATGAAAAATAAAACGTGATTCATCGGAAACACTACCTATCGCCCCTCAGTTACTGTACTCGCGAGTACATTCCAGCCTTCACTGCCAATGAACACAGGGCTAAAGAAAGAGAGCCCTGCCCTGCAATGAACCGCAGGCAGCACAGATGCATGAACCAAGCGTCTGCTTCGGTGGCGCAGACGCAGCAATGTTCGCTGAACAGTAGTTTGGGATACTCTGTTGCTAGCTAAAAATTATGCAAATAGTGAAAAGGATCGTAAATAAAATACTTGGTAAATATGTTAAATTTTCTTAAATTTAAAATAAAAGGTATCTTTTAATATAAATATAAATTTTGAAAATATTCTGAAAGTGTAATCAAATTATATACCTTTATGATAAAAATTTAATAAATGATGAGTGAATAAATGGATTATTGCCCATTTATGGGGATAAAACTAATTTATTTTATTTTTAGAAAAGTTGGACTACTTTCAAAAGAAATTTTATATTAATCAATTTTAAAACTTGACTAAATGTGTGATATTTTTTATAAATTATGCTAGTTCAATTCTTTTTTAGTCTTTCATTTTAATATAGATGAATAGCTTCTGTTACAATTAATATTTTCAAAATTTTGAAATCAATTGGCCTTGATTATTTATTATTCTCTGTTCAATAAGATATCCCCAATGTAAAAAATATGTAAGAATTGAAATTCTTTGATTAAATAATTATAAAAAGTTCATAAACATCATATAATAATTCATGCAATCAAATTATATTACCAAATTGGCAATTAAACAATTAAGAAAGAAAATGCTTCTAAGCAGTAAAAGTAACATTAACTGTAGATAAAGATAAAATAATTTAATGAAAATTTTATCTTTAACATATTTTTCATCAGAAAGCAATTGAGAAGACAGGATTTAATTTCTCTATTCAAAGCATTCAATGAATTTTGTAGAGTAGGTACAACACGGTTTAAGCAATTTAATAGAGGATATGAGGAAAGTATTGTGTAAGATTTAAAATGTGTAAAATTATTATAGTAAAAAGGTGAATTTTTAATAAACATTTATATGCTCATATTTTTTCTAACTAAGAAATGAACATCTATTAATAATATTCTAATCTTAAAACAAAACTGTTTACTCTAATAAAAATCAATCTAAAAAATTTTTTATTGTTTTGTTACACAGAGTCACACAATAAAATTAAACTGCACCATGAATAAACTCTTTTTTAAATTTTATTTAAATTTCTATAGTTTTTTAACATCCTTCTGTAAACATTTTAACTTGAAAAAATTGGTAAAATTAATTATTTTTTGCTCAATTCCATTACTAAATAGAAATGTGTAAATAATTATTTAAATCCATGTTTTTACATCAAATTAGGGAGTATGATAGTTTTTGAATTTAATTTGCGAAAAATTAAATTTTGATTATTCACGTTAAAAATTTTCGAATCTTTACTAAAGAAATTCTTAAAAAACTTTGTAATAGATCATACTTTCAATCATATGAATTTATTAGTAAATTTTTGCCAATTTGATGTTCTTTTAATTTAAAAAAGAAGGTTGTAATGAATATGCATGATAATGTTAATACCACTTACTCATTGAACATTTTGAAAAACATGATTATTGTTTTTGATACTTTGTTTAAAAATCTATCTCTTAATTCTTTACTGTATTAAAAAGTCATTGTTAAAACGATGAAATTATTTGGATATTTTGTTAACATTCATAGCACAATACTATGCTCCATATGTTTAATAAATATGCACTTGCTTAATTAATATTTATTATTGAATTGATAACTTTGAAATAAATAACAAATTTCACTTGGAAAAGTTAAGTGTTTCCGAATCCTCCAATAAAATTAATCTAAAAATATGTATTCATTTTATGGTTAAATACCCATCTTTATAATTTAATATTAAATTATAATATATATACGTATAGCAAAATAAAATTATTTTCTATTTTAAATTGATGTGAGAGATTTCAATGCCTTTATACTTGGAATTTTTTATATTCAAATTTTACAAAATAGAAACGTTTAGTGACTAAATAGCATGTTGCTTTAAATTCATTGAAACATAGTATCTTTCTATGATTTAATTTTAAGTTTAATTAATGTAACTGAAACGATAATATTTTCAAATTTATATAAGAAATTTTATGATAAGTTTTTTTCCTCCAGCTCTATCACTATATCAAGCATAACACAAATATTCATAACTATTTCCAACTGAAAAATGTCATATTAAAGCTATGCACCAGGAACCATTTAGTAAAAACTAATATGCTTAAAAAAGTATCAGTTAAAGAAACTAAAATTGATGAGAATGGCAAAGACATTTTACTAGCGAGAGGAAAACCGTAATATTGGTGTAAATTTTCAAATGTTGTGATAATTTGTAAAATACTTCGCTCTTTTAATCAAAGAAAGTGAAAAAAATTCATCATGTATGCCATTTGCCATGAAACAAAGTATGCCATTTAATTGATCTGTAATGATTTCCAAAAATAAAGGTACAAATTTTATTTTTTGCGAGCAAAAAATTTTAATAATGCGATGTAAATGTAGAAAAAATTAAAAATTTACAAGAAACTTGTCTTTGCTTTAATCACTGAAAAAATGTTAAAGAATTTTCAGAAAAAAAGTTATTGAAACAGAAAGTGGAACAACTATTTTCATTAAAAGGTATAGCATCAAATTTTGGTGCAGAAAAATATTAGACTATTCTCTGTTTTTAACCAATGTGTGTTTTGAGGTGAAATATCAAAGAAAATTGAATGATAAGTCTTTTTACTGCTTATTTTAAGAACTTGTAAAATAAATATATACATGTAATCAAATTTCTTTTAAAATATCTCTTGACATAATTCCAAAAAATAGATTGAATTTAATAAAAATTAAAATGTCTTTTGACCAATGACTGACATTATTTCTAAAAAAACTATTTTTATGTAATATTAAAAGTTTTCTCTAATACTAAAAAATCATCGCTAATAGCTTCCTGTATATTCTTATTTATACCCATATCTATACCTCAGCTCTTTTGTTACTCGTGTACATAAAGAAACTGTTAAGTGAAATACCAAACAAACCAGTAGGAGTTGTGTAGGATAGTTTTAGATTTGAAATGTATCTTGTCTTTACAAATCATAATTATTTTCTTCTTCTGTGTTAAAGCAGTAATATAATAATCATGCTGCTGTATAAAATCATTGGTTACTATAACTAATGCAGGAGATATTCTCGTCCCTGCATCTTCTGCACGTTAGAATCCCCCTGTTTTCAAAATCTCTCTGGCCTTAAATTGGATGTAGTCCCAATATGTATTTGAACTCTAATTTACTTTAAAAGATTAGACTTTCACCTTCAAGCTTATTTCAGAATTTTTTGAAGTAAGAAACGAGCAAAATGGGGCAACTTTGGTATGCGATAAATTTATCTTTAGATACCTTAACATCTCCCCTCTTAGAAAATTGAATGTATGTTTTTCAATATATTATCGATATTATTAAATATCAGGAAGCCATCAAGTACTTGTTTTAGGAAAACCAAATTAATAAAAATTCTTCGTTAAGTTTGAGGTCTAGTTTCGCTTTATTAAAACCCCACGACATTCACTCGCGACGACACTCAAAACAAGTTGGCATAATCAAAATTAAGAATTTAATAATCGAAAATCAAATACGAAAAAATTACATAAATGTGTCATTTGTAACTTAATCATTAAATATGATAGTTAATATAAGGGAAAGAAATTAAAGCATTCTTCAGTCTTAAAAAATGATTATTCATTTTCTCATTTTTATGGTGCTTCTATAGTTTGCTTTTTCTTATTTTTCATAAAATCAGATTATTCAAAGATGACATTTATAAAATAATGTATTATTAAAGATAATTATATGGTGTATTAAAAAATAAGGATTCATTTTAAAACCTTTTTTTATTCTTTTAAAAATATTGAAAATACATAAATCCTTAAGAGTCAGTTCAATTATTTCATAAATCATACAGTAAAATTAAAAATGAATGATTTGTGTTATATAAAATTTAATTTCCGTTGCTTAAATAAAATTATATTTTAATCTTATACGGCAAATATAATTTTGTACATTATATTTACTGTTTGCAATGCTTACAAATTATGAAAAGCTTTTTACTTTCAAAATTAATCAGTAATAAAAATTACTTTCGATATTTGAAAGTAAATAAATTAACATTCCTTTATCATTTGTTTAAAATATCCCAACTACTATATTTACTCCAAATTTTATTTCAAATACGTTTCTTAATAAGAATTTATTTTTACATTTTGGATAAAAATTTTGTGAACTTATTTTATCAGAAATATATTCCCGTCATTCTTATTTTATAAAAATTAACATCCATTATGAAATTAATCATCAATATTTGTTTTTTTTAAACACAACTTTTAATTAATAAATCTTTTTAGTATTTAGCATGCATTGAAGCTGATGTATTGGTATTGCAACTCAAATCGAAGTATTTAACAATTCAAAATAAAACATTTTATGTTTTTATTAAAAATTATAGAACACTAAATGCTGAAGATGTAATTCTTGCTTAAAGTGTGAAAATTAATTTGTTTTTTTAATTAAATAAATCTTTTAGTGAAAATCATTTAATTCATTTGCTATGTCATTACTATTCGATTAAAAATACGTTTGTCTAACGTAAATTAACTCATAATTATTGAATGTTCCTACAAGTGAGGGATTACTCTTTAGTGATTTAATATAGAGAAAGTCCATGGAAATTTTTTAAGTTCCTTCCGATGCTATATTTTCATCGCATTTTTTATAAAATATTTGTTGAATAGTTCGTTGTTTTAAGACACAACTACTTATTTTTGTTGTGCTACCATACGTTACAAATATCATATGATGTGGTAACCAGTTTCCCACTCAATAAATCTATGTTCTTATTCTCATAAATTTTTATCTGCAATACAATTCTTTTGATGGTATTTTAAAACATTATTTGAAATATTTCATACAGATTTTGTCCAAACATTAACAGTAAATCATTTATCAAGCTTAAAGCAAAATTTAAGTATAAATTACTTCTAACTTTTATTTGTGGTATGAGAAACTATCCATATTTGCAATTTTCTATTAAATATTTTACAATTCACCAACAAATATGATTTCAGATATGAAGTGAAAAAGTACATTTTTTCAATTAATAATGTATTCACATTTATATTAAATTGAATGTGCCTTCTGTAAATTCAATTAATACATTTCATCATGAAAAACTTTTTTCAGTATTTTCAATGGATATTCTGAGAATAGATTTTGCAAAAAATCTTCAGAAAACTGAATTCCAGAATAACATGTTTTTGTCTGAGTATTTAAAGAATCACCTAATGGTGATTCTTTCGATCAGTTGATGAAAGAACTTCCAAAATGATCGATAAAATGATTCTTTGAATAGTCAACAATAACTATTTTGAGATTCTCAAATCCCTTTCTGTCTTTGTCTTTTTATTTTAAGAAAGGCATTATACACAGAGGATAAATTCTTTTATTTCTTAAACTGTATTTCGATTTATGCTTTATAAACTTAACAGTAATTTCGATTTTTCCTTTTTTTATTTTTCTTGATAACCTATTTATGTTTGACTTAAGGGTAATAATTCCTTTTCCATTTTTTCAAATCATTTATAATCAGTTTCACTTTTCTTGTTAGGTCTCCTTATTATTTTCATCTTAGATTTATGTTCTCTTAAACTGACCGATATATTTTATCCACACATCATACGCATACATTTTTTGCTGTCAATCATTTTATTATATTTCTTTTTTTTTTCTAAAAAATGCATGAACATTACTATAAATAATATTCCTCTTAATTATTTTGATGATAATTTTTGCTTAGTTCAATCAATATATTATTTTTTATTCATGAGAATTTCTACATTTTGATTATTCCAGAAATTTTGGATCATGAAATAACAAAAAAATTCTTTTTCTCAGCCCAAATATTATTAGATTATTATGTTTCAAATCTTTGTTGGAAAGTTAAGTTGTAATGTACTAACATATTTTTAAATTTTAGCTTATGATGTTTCATTAGTCTTAAATACTATTATTGAAACAATACTTTCTATAATAGTAAATGATTAACTAAAAATTTGATATCATCATAACAATTAAATAATTCTATTAAAAAATATGTTTTGTTGCAAAGTATTGCAAAAATTGCCTTAGAAATATGAAGGAAAAGTAGCTTTTTCCCCTGAATACTGATTTAATTTAAATAAATATTATATTTCACCTTTTATTTACTCTCAGTATGTTTTACTACTTTATCTTGTACTTTTAAATATTATCTATGAAAAGTCGTGAATTAAATAGAAAAAGTTGTTTGTACAATCATTTTTATTAAGAAAGATTAATTTTCTTATTGGTTATGGTAGCCTAGTTATTAGGGCATCGTCCTTCTATCGGGAAGGGCGGAGATTCCTCTCCCAATGCCGCCAAAGACCCATCGAATACATGGGATATCGTGCTTGTTAAATCTGTGGAATCGAAATTCCTGAGGTTGGTCGTTGAGCAGTTACCATGGATGCAAAGATCTGGTTAAAAATTTCCTCCCCCTTCAGATCAAGTGTGAGATCTTCTGGTGGTGCCATCCATCGGAAGATTTGAAGAGCAAAGTCGTACTTTCGCCTTTATGGTGCTCTGATTAAACGAAAAACGTACCATATACTGACTTAAATTTGCATAGCCAAGGCATAAAGAGCATGGCTTGTCCAAGTACCATTAGTAGCAACAACAACTTTTCTTATGTCTTATAAGCACTTTTTATAAAAATGCCTTTAAATTTCACTTTTCAGTTTGTGTTCATAATGAAATCTTTAAATCTTTACTATTTCTATCAATATGAGTTAGAAAGGAACACTTTATATCCCATTCACTGGATCTTAATGAAAGCTCTACTCCCAGCATTACTTCTTTTATAATGTGTTGTCACCACCATCTTATTACCATTTAAGATATAAATTTTAATTAATTCAATCAAAAATTAAGTTAAATTAATTCAATCATATTATTTAAATATTAAATTAAAAAAAAATTTATCCGGGTATTGTATATGTTTAGTGTGTTGTATGAAAAAGAAATTGACATTTTAAATAGAAAGTAGTGCAATAAGGAAAATATTTTGAAAAAGTTTATAGAAGATTCAGAAGTAAAATGTAGATGACTCAGAAGAACCCTTACAAATCTCTAGAAAATTTAATGTATAAATATATTTAAAACCAAAATAAAATAGTTGTCGTCTAACGTGGAAATATTACTCTCATTTTTTAGGGTATTAAATTTTTGTTAATGCAATTTCATATCCCAAGATATTTTTATTTATATCTTTATGAAGGGACAGCTTTGGTGGAGCAAGTTATTGCAAAAACCAATATTTTGCCACTTCAAATATTTTTCTTCGCTGTTTGCTTCTTATATCATGGTTATGAGAAGATAAAAGTTAGGACACTTCAGTATCAGTCTATTCTTCGGAAAACATTTTTACCTCTCTGAGCTATGCTCGAGGCAAACTTCCTTCAACAGTGCAGGGGGAGGGGAATAAATCGGATGGTATGAAAAAATGCGTATTAATCGAATCACGTTCAGCCATTGTATTTTTTTTTCTTACTCCAGGAAACAGAGAATACTAAAAGTAAAACCTACACCAGAGATAAGGGAGGAGGAGGGCACCACTCCTTGAGACGGTCATTTGGAAGACTATTTTCTATTATGCTATAGTTTAGATCCAGGATCTAATAAATAAGGGTAAAACACAAAACCGTACACAAACTGAAAGAGTCCCCATCCATTAATCATCACTCCAGCAACATTATTGCTAAATTATATCTCGGTGCATTATAGAAGGATAAAAATTAGCAAGATATAAAAAAACACATCTTTTATCGCTTTGATAAGTCCCGTAGAAGAAACATTTTAGAGATAGAAGAGGTAAGTAAGTATACAATTAGAAAAATAAAAGCAATAATGAATAAAATAAATGAACTTCAATTTGAATTGCAACATCTTCCCGGAAACATAGTATCCTCCCAGTGAAACTAATTACATTAAAAATGTGAATTTAAATTTATTAATACAGTTTCTAAAACAGATTGAAAAAGGTATGGCATTGCTATAAATTTTTATGCTATTGTAAGAATGAATCCCTAAAATGCAATAATCTAATAAGGAAAGACAATTTAATCATCGGAATATCAGGAGATGGTGATCTTTAGAGAAAAATATAGAGAAATATTAAAATATAAAAAATAGTAATGTATCATAAAAACATAAATGACAAATTTTTCAATTATAATAGAGTATCATATATCACAAATTTTATAACTATTATAAAAATATTTCAATCGTTTTCTAAATAAAAAAGTTAATATTTAAATCTTGCTTTCAATTATTATTTTAACAATAGACTTTTTGGAGTCCTGATTTTTTATTGTTATGTTTTACTGCATGCTATGATTACACATGCATATTTAAAATTAAAATATTATCTCTGATATTGAAGTATTATTCAATATTCTATTCATAAATTGTTTTTTTTTTCCTTCAAATAACCGAAAGATGCTAAATAAGTGTTGTACTATTTCAAAACTTTTATTGATACTGTAACAAGTGTTTACACTATTTGTGAAGCTATTTCAGTTAACTATATTTCTGTTAAATAATTTAATATTTTAAATTATAAAGAATTATAGAAAAATTTCGGTTTTTATATATCTTTTTCTGATATCTGTAAATTTAAAAGAGCTTTATTTTTATATGTCTGGTAGTGAAAGTAGATTGATGGTTGAGTGATTAATCCTAAACTTTTATTTTCATATTCATTAAATTCAATTCAAGAAAAATGTTTCTCAGGTGAGAAATTTTTTCTTTATTCGATATCTGAAAATTCATCAATTATTTTGTTGGTTTTCTTCATATTTCATTTTTATCTGTCTTTACTGGTGAGGCCTGTAATTTATAATAGAAATGATATTATTCGATTATGAAAGAATGTGACATTATCATCTGAAAAACAGCTATGAAAAGCGTTGAAATAAAAGAAATGGTATTAAAGTTGAAAAGGGAACAACTGTTTTAAAAATATTCTTATGGATTAATTTACGCATCAATTTCCTCTTATAAAAAATTTTAACTTTCAATTAATTTTTTCACTCAAGATTTCATAATTTATTTTTGCCTTAGTCTTTTAATGTTATGTATATGATTACTTTCATCAATATTATATTTTGTTAGTCATTCTATCATTTAAATGTAAAATAATAATATTCAAAAGCAAAATATCGAGACAGAACCTTCAATATTAGAGAAAAAGTCATTTCCATGTGTCTTTATCTAGTTTTGAATACACATTTTATATCATCTTTGATGTTCATGTAATTACATTACATTGAATCATCCTGTATAATCATTATTTAATATTATTAATATATAAAGTATTTTGAATTTTATTTACAGAAAAAGAGGATTTTAATCTGAGGATAGTGTTTATTATTTGACTTAAAAGTATATTATAAATTATTGCAAAAAATACGCCAGAATATATATTTATTTAAGCTATACTTTCTACCGTTACTTTCTATATTTTAGAAAAGTTTAAGTTTCTAAAGTAAAGCATTCGTCGTTCTACACTATTTTTATACGTTGATGAAGCTGTACAAGATATTTAATACATCATGGAGAAATTTTAGGTTATATAGAGTTTCAATTTATCATTTTTATAATTCCAATTTTATTTGTTCCTAATTCATTTTCAACACTGCAATATCAAGGCCAAGAGGTATTATAATATCGAATTTTGAGTTCACACCTAGTTAAATATTTTTACATAATTATTTGTATAATACCTTCAGATTTATAATTAAAACTCTATACTCTTTATAATGCCTATCACAAATATACAGTTTGCAAAATAAAATTCTATCAAATTTTCTATTTTAAATGCAGGCTTACAAGACAAGCTGCTTCCGTTTTGATATAGTAAAAGACATCTATTTGATAAATCAATTCAAATTATGCAAAAAAAAATATTCAATAAACAAAGCAGTTTGCTGGAAAGATACCATATTTTTTGACATTTTCATTTATATGCTTTTTAGAAAATTATAAACCTAGATTGCAGGAAAAATGTGTGTATGTGCAATTCAAATTACCATACTTTTATTATTGTCATGCACAAGCGAGAAGTGATGAAACGTGTTTTTGTAAAATAAAATAAAAATTTTATTTAATTTTTTAAATAATGTTTTTTGTGTGTGTTAAATAAAAATTTCATATTACAAAAATAATTTATTAAGTGCTAACAGGTAACTATGAAAGCAATATTGATTGTTAAATTAACTGAAATTAAATAAGAGAAATTGTCCTTCTAAAATGTTAAGAGATTATGTACATTATTTAAATCTTCTATATGAATTTTAATATCATTCTCTTTTATGTAAAAACACATATGTGAAATATAAGGTGCAAGCGTGGATTTTAACCATTCAAATATTAAAATTTATAATTTCTTCATTATTTTATTAATTATTAAACATTAAAATATCTAACATTTTACAGACATTCGATTGTCTATATACTGTGGTTCTGAAAGTGAAACTGTTAATGAGTATTGAGAAATAAATTTTTTAATTATATAAAATAAAAAATCAATGTGAATTCCTTAAAAATTCTAAAATTGTGAGCAATTTCAAATAAATCTTATGTTGCTTTTTTATTAATCTTGTGTTATATTCGATTTTAAAAATGCGATTTCTTTTACTGAAAAAAATTGAATTGAAGGTATTTTTATTTCTTTTATGCTACTTAGCAACTTTAATTAGAAATTGTGTTTCAAATAATAATTACAAAAATTGAAATAATGTTATTTTATTATAACGTTGCTTGTTTTAATTTTAAAATATCTTTTTAGTGAATTCTAATTTTTAATCATCATATTTTTCATTTTAAATATATTTAAAATGCGATTTTAAAATAATATAATAACATCATTAAAATATTATGTAATTCGATTTTTGATGCTGCTTATACAAACAACAAAATATTATTTTAGATCTTCCATGTATATATAGGGACTTTATGCGTACATAACTATTCATAAATCATGGACAAAATTTACAAAATGGGCGAATTGCTTAGAAATAATAATACATTTTTCCTAAATTTTTAAACCTGTGTATTATCTTTTCTTCTATGGAAAACTTATCAAAAATAAATAAAAAAATTATTTTCTAATGATGATCAAACTTTAATAATTAGTTTCATTTCGATTATGTGTAGAAAGAAAGGAGGTCAAATGTAGTCATGGCCTTGCAAGCAATCTAATAAGAGTTTCTGGTAATCTGACACAAAGAACAAGTCACAGCGGAGGGTGGGGACTGTGTTCAGCGATAACATCAAAATACAACAGTTTTTCTCCGATGTCCATTTTTCTCATCTTGAAGAATTATTTATTAAACGATTTGATTGGTGAAGAATGAAAACCTTTTTTTTCGAAATAGTCTTCTGTTGTGTTGTTCAAAGGGTGGAGTCACTAAGTCTGTCAAAGGAACGCCCTACTCTTTTAAGTTTTATCGCTCCACAACAAAGAAACTCATCAGACTCGCATAACAGTCCATTCTGGTCACAATTATATTTGAACATTAAAAGGGAACAACTATAACCAGCTTAAGAAGCCATGAGACAGTTCTATGTGCTCATGTAAGAATAATTACTTGTAAATTCAATCGGTTCATTAATAATGTATTGTTCATTTACGAGTAATCATAATTTAGAAGAGTTTAACAAACATCAAATTGGTGAGAAACGTTTTAGAAACAGAAAAGTTTTAATATAAGTATTTTAGTATTTTGATTTCAAAAAATTAATTTCTGATATTTTTTTACCAGGAAATAAATCTATCTTTTGAGTAAAATATCAAAAATTAAATACAAAATAATCATTACTTTTGACTGCGTGTCTTTAATAATTGCCTCTGAGAAACGGAGAACGTAGATAATAAACTTGTGTAAACTTTTCCGAAAAATTTATATTTTAAATGCTTTTTTCAATTGTTTGTGAATAATTACAAAGTTTATCATCAAATTCAAGTAAAATCATTCTTAAAGATAAGAAAATATGTGAGTATATGTTTCTAAAGTAAGAAATTCGGAATTTAGATTTTATAAGATATGAAGATCATAATGCTCATTCATGCAAGCTCTTATTATAATAGAAAAATCATCCATGTAAATGCATTTAAAAATTTGTAAAATTAATAGTTAAATTTTCTAAGTTTATTGATTGATAACGTCTTAAATTAAAAAATGACACATTTGAAATTTCTCAGTTTAACAGAACAATTCAATCTCTTAAAATACTGATCATGGAAATTATAAATTTTATAATTCTCATTTATAATAAGAAAAAGAGAGTACTAAAAGAAATAATTCTTAAAAAAATAGTGCTTATAGAAATATTTTAAAATTTAACTGCCCAAATTATATTGCGATGAATATAATTACAATGTAATAATTTTAAAAAATGGGGGAAATTTTTTAAAATATATTTTATTTTAATATCAATATTTTTACTACATGTTGAAACTAAAACTGCCGATTTTGCATTCAGGCACAGACAGTCTTCAATGGAATATTTAAGCGGTTGTAGCAAAGAAATATTATATTGCATTATTTAGTTCATTCTGTTCATAAGTTCTCACTCATTCCATTTGTGCAACATTATAACTGAAGTATTTGTTGCCCTTCCTTTGCATATAAAAATTATTTCAAATGATTTGAAAATCCAGGTTAACATTAGTTCTTGAAGATTAAGAGCTTTTATTCAATATTATGTATGATCAGAGTCCTTTTCAGAATGTGAAAGGGATTTTTACCATACATGATACCAATGTATGGGAAAAGCCTTCGCATTTCCTGAGACTGAAGTCCTAATATGTTCTAAATATAAGCAATTGCAACTGCAGATTTATTGAACTATAAGGTAAATTTAAAAATTTTGGAATTTTGAAAGAATATGCATAATTTCTTAGAAAGGTGTTTCCTTTTTCAGAAAGTTTGTTTCAATTACTAAAATGTGATAGTTTTTAAAAAAAATATCATAATAAATACAATTTTAGGGATACATTGAAACCAAAAATATTGTTCATTAACCAATTATTCGAATGAAAGAAAGTTTTATCGATTAATTAACATATTCTGCATAATTATAATTTGTAAGTTATAAAAAGATTTTCCCACGAATGTTTTAATAAATTCAATTAAAAAGCCTTAGTTCATTATAATCTACCTACCTTGGCAAATTTAATAAGTTGTAACAAAAAATTAAATTTTATTTATTTAATTCACGCTCTTTTCACACGCTATTATTTATTCTGTTTGTACTATGCTATAATTATAATATTTATTGTTGTTTTTCCTTGATTGAAGATCAAAAATTCTGTTTAATGATTGATAACTTATACCTAATATTATGTATTGAAAATTCTTTTTCACAATGTGAAATACATAACTTCCTAAGATTAAACAATTGCAGCTATGATTATTGAATTGTAAGGTAATTTTAAAAAATATGCAGATTATTCTAAATAGCCCATTTTTATTTCGAAGAAACCAAAAGTACATTTTGATTTTATGAAAGAGAAAATTTAAAATACCACATACACACAAGCCCAGAAATCTTCCGCAAAACTTCGCTTGAAAATATATGTATTAGCCACGGAATTTTGCTTTCAAATAATTAGTATACAAATTGTGATCTCGGAAGAAAATATTGAACTAAATGCATCACACATAATTTAAAGGGAAATTCAGTTTGAATGTTTTGTTCAGTTGTCAATTGTTCTTTTTTAAATCTCTCTTAGATTCTAGTATAAATAAAATGCAAACGTGCGAGGATTTTTATTTCCTCTGTGATAATCTATGATAAATATTATAAATTATTGAAGCGTAAGGAAATAACTCATTTGTAATCCCTCTGTAAACCAAACTTTGGAAATTCTTCAATGTTTTTTATGTTTTTTTCAATATCAACTTTTTGTATTTGTTAAAAAAATATTCTGTAACACATCTTATTTATTATAAATAAAATAATATTACATGAATTCATATATCTGAGTAAAGAAAATTATAATAATTTAAGAAAAATAAATCATATGTTAACTACAATTTTTATTAACAAAAAATAAAAATATAATAAAACAAATATCTAAAAACTTTTATTTATGTAGTGAAAAATGTGATTATTCAGAAGAATGCATGCAAATCCAGAATGTTTTTCTTTTAATATAAGACAATTTTACAAACTCGTATCATTAAAAGGATGTAATAATGACATTTGAGTTCGTGAAATTCTTTTAGAATATCTATTATAAATAGAAATGAAGTTTCTATGAAGAGTTCAGTGTTGGCCATTCAAAACACTCTGAAGGAAGAATGCGAATCAAATGAAATTTACTTCATACGTTTGCGGTGATGATGATACATATAAATCATCAACATTGAACATCACGCGCAACAGTAGTTCTACTTATAAGCACTGTATGAAGATAAATAAAATTGCTACTTTAAAATGTGGTATTTTTTTTTTTTAAACTAAGCTTCAAGCTAAGACATTGAGTGCTTTACGAACTAGTTTTTGAGTTTGTGTGAGGAAGAATACTAGCCTATAAGAATTGGGGATTACCTGTAGAGAAGTCAGTAATCACTTCCAATAAAATCAAGCTATCTGTAATCGTTAGATGCAGAGAGAAACGGCGGTCTGATTTGACCGATCATACCCACTTCGTTACACCACGCGACGACAAACAAATTGCGCGCATGACGGTATGTTCCGCTTAGCAACATCATGAACTATAGCACAACAAATTTAGACTGTTACGGATCATTCAATGTACACTCGAACTATTCGATGCCTTCGGATGTGGAGTATCTGCAAGGAAACATTCTTTACTTACTGCAAGGAAATAATCTTGACTTTTTTAGTACGCATTTCCTGTATAATGAACAGCTAGCGCTGCATTTTTCTGGGGTGCTGTAGCCCGTGGTCCACACATACTTTTAGCGCTTGTCATATTTGCCATACTTTTGGCGCACACTGTTTAAGATTTCCTTACCCATCAAATCCAATTGTTTCCATAGCATCTCGCGATCTCTCAAATAAATCCCTTAGTCTATTATTAATCGAATACGAGGGCACCAGTTAGTTAGAATGTCGGTTTATCTTCCGATAGTGAGTTTGAATCACGAATTAATCAAATATCCATTGTAATACTAAAGACGGCTTAGGCATGTTATATATATATATATATATATATATATATATATATATATATATATATATATATATATATATATATATATATATATATATATATATATATATATATATATGTAAGGCAATGATCTGAATTTATCATTTTTAACAAAGCTCTAATTTCACTATTGTTTAAATTGTTCTCAGAATAAAAGCAGGGAAAGAAATATTTCAGAATAACAAACTAGTTCAGTTTGATATTCATATAAAAGTAATACAATTATCCTGCATGCAGTTAAATATCACAACTTTTGTATGATTCTTAAACGAAAAAGCAAAAAACATTCATTAATATAGCTATATATTAAAGTATAATTACCATTTTTACTAATAATTGATGAGTAAACTTTATTTTTAAGAAAATGTTTGAGTACATAGCTGTTATAAGTAGAGTTAATGTGCAATGAATGCGGACATTTTAAACTGAAACAGAGTAAATCAATATATATATATATATATATATATATATATATATATATATATATATATATATATATATATATATATATATATATATATATAGTAACGTACTTTTTAGTTACAATTTATATTGGAACTTTTTTGTTAGAATAAATTGTAACTAAAAACTATGTTACTAATTAAAACTATATACGGTGTTAAGCAGATTAAGTACAACATCATATGCTATTGAATAGTAATAAAGAAACGAAACCAGCGTGTGCTAGCATCATTCATTTAACATAGGAATCGATATTTTCTGCTGATGTTTGAAGTTCATAGATTATATTAAGATCGCTTTTTCAATTAAAACAAAGAAAATAAAACTTGATTGATTACTTTTACTAATTAGGTTTCGCAACCCTAAATCACATGTAGAAATAGTTTTGTATCGAATGCTATGCAGTTCTATCTTTAAAAATAATGTGAGAAAAAGTAGTATATAACAATTTAACCAAACAATGATAAATAATTTTATTGTGGAATCCTGAGCCAAAGATACGAATGAAACATAGAAATAAACGTTTTAATATTTTGCAGAAATATTTCAATACAAAAATAAAACATAGAAAGTTAGTCACATCTAATTAAATGAACTATCATTTTCAGTTTTTTACTCTTACCTTTGATAATAAGTGACCTTACTTATTAGTTTTATAATTTAAAATATATTCACATTGTGATCTAGGGATATATGAATTTCTATCTTCTTTTAGCCATTTGATCTCAAAAGGCTGTATACCATTTAGTAAAGGTTTATATTCCTAGATTATTTCTCATGAAAGATTATTTAAAACCTATAATATTTAACAAGGACTAAGAAACTGCATTCACTAAATGATATTACAATTTGTATTTTTTTAGTGTTTTTTGTGCGAAAAAACTAGAATTTTTTTATATATTCAATTTTTTTTACTTCCCCCCATGTAGAATGCAGAGTTTTCTTGTTATTTTTAAGAAATATCAGTAATTTTCATCACTATAGCATCTTATATTTCCTCGATGTTAACAATGAATTTCACTCTAGGAAAATGTTAGTAAAACAATTTTTGTATGTATCCATTTGCTAAAATTGAGATAAAAAATTTAAATCATTCGATTTATTTAAATTGTTTTCGAAAAATAACATGCTTTCATAACATTTTCAATATTGATAATTCAATTACAAAACTGAAATCAAAACTGAATAATAAAAATTAGACAAACTTTTTGTGAGAAGATTTTGTATTCATATCTTGTATTTTTTAAGTTTACTGTTTATATTCCTTTCATTATACCAAAATAAAAAAATTCATTTGTATAGTTTTTTGATTACTAATTGCTTTAAAAACACTGTTTAATACAAAATCCTTACTTTATACAAACATTTGCTTAAAAAACATTTTTTTTCTATTAAACTTGTTTCTCTGAAACTTGTATTTTATATATAACTACTCCACTTTTTATACAAATTTTTTATACTATATTTTGCACTTACAGTGAATGTGGTAGAAGCATTACAAGAATTCTGGCAAATGAAGTTAGCCAGAGGGGCAGATCTCAAAAATGGAGCTCTAGTGATATATGAGTCCATGCCATCAACGAACCCTCCTTACGTTTGCTACGTCACTTTACCTGGAGGAAGTTGCTTTGGGAGCTTTCAGGTTCGTTTTACTAATTTTCTTTCGCTTTTATATTCTGCATAAAAAGTTAAAAAAAAACAACATTTTTATGTAATTTATTCATGTATTTGATTAAAGTTTGAGCTATTTACTCAAAATTTGAATCTCAGTTCCAAACTTATTCTAAAGGAAGAGAATCTGATTTTGTTTAATTTTTTTGTCATTTAATTTGTAACGAGATAATTAAAATTCTCAGAATCTTAACATTTATTTTATTAAATTAGTAAACTTTGAAACGTATTATGGTTTTATTACTCAACCTTGATTTTAAAATATAATAAGAATATGGATTTTCACTTTATGATTACTAATATAAAAATACTTGCAACTGTAAGTCAGTTATGGGTGTACATTTTAAGTAGGGAAAACAGAGTCAAAATTTTTTATTTGCCAAAGCTTTTCATAAAATTAATATATTATGTGTTTTTTTTTCATTGTTTCCTTTTTTTCCATATACAAGCACTTAATACCCTTTGGAGTTCATTTGAGTTTTATTAATAATTTGCATAGACACATAACATAAAACTTGTTCGCAGAAATGAATATACTTTCCTGAATTTAAATAATATTTTAAAATGCGTCTAAAAATGGTTTCTAAACCATTAGATTCACTAAAAATAGTTATTTAAATTTTCATTAACTTTTATAAATTCTATAACAAGTAAAAAACAGTTTAGTATTCGTTTATATAAAATTTAAATTAAATGCTACTGAAAATTATTTGACTATGTCTGCATGTTTTCTTAGAGAAAAATAATAAAAAATTTGGTATTATTCGAATAAATAGTTAGATGATTATAATATTTGGTGTGCAGTTTAGTTCATTATACTTTTTACAACAGATAGCACAATAATTTAAAATTATCAATTGTGAAAAAATATAAAATAAAAATGTTACAATAATCACCTTAATGAAATATATTAATTTTAAATAATCGCATAAAATTATGAATTCCTTATTTAAAACTATTCATTTACAGCAAAACAAATATACATTTCTGTAAAGTTTTTTTTTGTTTTAATCTATTTAGTTAGTTTAGCTTATTGCAAGGAATTCTCAAATATTAAATTATAGGCTTTTGAAGACATTTTATCATTGTGATTACTTATAAAATATTGTAATTTGACAATAATCTTTTTTGAGGTATAAATTAAAATAATAAAAATTAACTAAATGTAAGTTTGAATAAAATTAGTGTCCATTTAAGCAATCTTTTCCGAAAAAATTTCATGAGGTATATCAATATAAAGTTTTCACTGAAATAAAATAAAATTATTAATGGACACATGTTCATGTATATATGTATATTTATTACATTTGCGTACATTTTTCCTGCGAATTTATCGCTTTTTAAATTCTTTTAAAATTTACCATTTTAAAGACTTTTTACCAATTACTACAATCACTCTAGATATTCTTATTTATAATCCTAATTATAACAGATGTAACTGTGCCATATTATTCCATAAATTATTTAACAACTGAATATTTTATATAAATTATATACACTACTTTAATGACTGTTAACAACTCCGTTCTTTACATGAATTTAATTTTACTGGAAGTTTTCTATTTTCAAAAATCATTTTCTGAAAGATTTCTATTTTAACAAATTTAAATCATTTTATGAGTAAGAAGAACCAAAAATTGAGAACAATTACCGAAAATTATTAGATTAATTGATAAATCAGTAGATAATTAAATTAAATATCATTTTAAATTTATAAAGTATTCATTTGCAAAACTTAATATCTGAGTTAATTACTTTCGTGATTGAAAACAATTAATTGCAATTTTCTTAATTTTTATCATCAAAAAGGAGCTATTTCTGAATGTGAAATCACCTAAATATTAATTTTTCATTTTTGTAATTGAAAATATACTTCATTTGCTTATGGCAGGGTCTGCTTGCTTCAAATACACATTGCTTCGTTATGATTTTAATTACTAAATATGAAAATTCAGTTTCCTGTGTCTTTTAAAATTTTACCTCACTTTAAAATAAGTCTTAGAAACATTTGCATAAATGAATATGTTTTGAACAGCTAAAGGGAGAATCGAATTATTTTATACGAGATAATTTTCTTGATTGTCCTTAAGAAAATTATTTTCTAAATCTTAAAAAGGTGATTAACTAAAAATTGTGTAAAATGCAGTGTCTGCAAGTAGTTTCTGTGTAAATTTCAAAAACAGTGATTTTAAGCCTTGGTAAAACATCATTTTAGCTTTGAAGCTTGCGAAAATCATTGAGCTTACTTAGTGTAGATTATCTGCTTAAAGACAAAAGTCTGAAAATTTTGCCGCAGTGTCTACTAATTACAGCCATTTATGGAATGCTGAGTAAAAAAATAACTGGCATAAAAATATTTTGAAATATCGAAAAAAAAAATCAATTTGTAAGACGGCATTAAAAAATTATTATCAAATATTTTAAAAAGAGTTTATATGAAGAATGTGGTAAGAGCGTGTGGAGTTGGAAGCAAACTTATAAACTGTAACAAAGAAATATTCAAAAAAATAACTCCAGAATTATAGTTCAAGCAAACTTAATAATGTAGATTTTCCACCTACTTTTTTTCCATTTTTAAAGTTTCTTTTGGAGTTATTCATTGTTCACGAATTCCTAAATAAAATCGCTTGGTAACACAAAGAAAGCTATTGTTATCGCTTATCATTTCGCCAAGAGAAATATCTTATTATAAGTGATTTAAATTAATAGAAGAAAAAGTCCGGTCTCTAATATTTAAGTAATTCAGCGGAGAAAAATGTTACTCATTTCTGTTTCATATTAGATTATCCATACGTTTTCTTAATCAATTCACTTTATACTTCTTTTATAAAGAGAGGAAATTATAGTACATTTAAAATTAAAAAAGTCAGAGATCAGTTAAAAAGAATACGATATAAAATCAGAAAAGGGGAGGTTAAGTTAGAGGATACTAAAACTAGAATAAAAACTAAGGAATGAAACAAACGATTGCTAAAGAAAATCAATAGAAAATTTCTGTTTTTCTTTCAATATTGTATGAATATAGAAATACAAGATTAAATTAACCTCTTTAAAAATGATCTTTTTTATATATTTATTAAAAGAACTCATAGTCTAAATGCCAGATGAATCTTATATGAAAGAAACTGGTTGGTAAAAGTGATGCTTTATTTAATTAAAACTCGATAATATTTCAGTTTATCCTGCTAACTTCTTCTATTTTTAATGATAATAATCTATTCATATCTTATTAATTTGATTTGAATTATTTTGATAAACACACATACACAAAAAGTTTTTTTCGCTTTTATCAATATAATGGAATGGTATATGGGAATAGCATAAGGAATAGTATATGGGAAACAAACATATTTGTTAGAGTTCATAGCATAAATATTCAATATATAATTAAGTAATAATTAAAAACGGAGCGTAATAATGGTACAAAAATTAAAAAAATCTTCTAATGTTCCATTATATCTTTTTCACTTATATTTTTCTTAACTTAAAAGTAACATTATTATTTTCTCAGAATTTTTAATTCTACAGACATTGTGCAAGCTAAATTAACTAAGATATCCATTTTTAAAATTTTGACACATGATGTGAGAACTTTGTTAGCTTTAGCTAAAATCTAAAAATGATAAGGCTCTATCCAATGATCATTATACATCTTATTTTCCGTGCATCATCAAGGTTAGTTCAAGGATTTACTCTCAAAAACCGTTTGCCAATGTTTTAAAATTATAGAACTGTAAAAAAAAAAGTTCTCACATTTGAGATGCTTCCATTTTTTAATCATTTGAGATGAAAAGCGTGACAAAATCAAAACAAATGATGCATTGTTATAAGACGCCATCACTTTAATGACCGCAAGTGAAAAATAAACTGGCTCACAAGCTTAAATAAACGGAAGTTAGCGTAATTAATTCGATTTCCAATGACTTCAGATGGAACCGGAAGGATAGACAGATAAAGGTAAGAGGGAAATAGGAGGAGAAAAATAAAAAACCCTGGGGGTGCTCTAAGAGTCGCTCTCTTTGGCCTTTACCTGTCTTTCTTTTCTTATTTTATTTATGACTAATTCATTTCCGCTGTGAATTCTTGTGTCGTTATCATCTGAATGAATGTTTCTGCCTCAGCGCAGTCAGACAGCTTGGTGCATTGCACGTAACCAAATCAGAAAGTCTACAAATATTTTCCTTTGTAGACCACAGTCGCGTCATAATGCCTGCATAACTTGCTGCATTTAAATAGCTTTTATTAAATATGTATATGAGATATATTTGAAATATTTTCATGTTTAATAAAAGTGATATTAATTAAATTGTATTAAAATTCACATGGAAAATGTCGCAAAATTTTATCAATGTGTAGATTATTAATGAAACTTTACTTGAATATGGAAAATATAAAAATTAAGTAATATGGATATTTGAAATATAAAGGATATGTGTGTACTCCATTCAAATGCATTCTAATAGTTTTTCTTTTCTGTTTTCGTATAAATTAAGCAATTTATTCTTTTCTTAAAATATATTCTCTTTTTACAAATTACTTATTTAAGAAAATCTGCTTTTTAACAATTTTTTGTTAGATAGGGTATATTTTATTATTAATATATAATAGCATTAATGAATATCAAATTAATTTAATGTTTCCATTCTTTACATCATGTAACAATTGTAAAGTTGGGAATTTGCTTAAAAAAATTTAAAATATTAATTAAGTACTAATTAATTTAAAATGTCTAAAAGCTCTAGAACTGTTATTGAGATTAATAAATGTTAAATTATCAGAGTGCAACAATAATGCGATGATAAAAAAATTATATTTATTAAGAGAACAGCTCTAATGAAAAACTATCTCTTGAATGTATTTTCCAAATTAAGTCATTAATTTCGTTAAGATCATTAAATGCACTCTCATAAATTAGATAATTTTCACCCCTTTCTTCCGTTTATATTTAAAGCCCTACGTAATGTGATTTATATTTGAAAAGAAAGGATTTTTAAATTTTCTTTTAAATATTCTGATATACATTAAAATTTACTTTTTGTTTTCTGATATATGTAATTTTTTTCATGGTCCTCAGAGCTATTCATATACCAACATAGTTAATTACTTTTCATTTTAAGTAGTCATTAAATTTCTTAAGTGTGTATAGAAATTTTTAAGCTAAGATTTTTCGTGGAATATTTCTACTAAATTTTTATTTTTATTTTTATAAAAGAGGAAAACTTATATTTCAGTCTCTCAAAAATAAATTATGATAAGAAATATCTTTTATTTGTTATAAAAGGATTTATAACATGAATGTAAAATTATCTTTAATTCTTTTACTGTTCTTGTTATTTAAAATAGTCAAATTTTATTAATTGTTTTGCTTTAAATGCATATTTATGTATTACAATAAAATTTATTAAATATTTTGCTAAAGTAAAGACAATAACGACATATTTTGGGGTAAATTATATTATTTGTATTATTTTACTTAATATTAAAATATTACAAATATTATATTTAAATGTTATTTTACTAAAATTTAAAATATTACAAATCAATATCATGAGAACCAGTCTCATCAAGCTTATTAACTATAGTTAACAATGTAATTTTTTTTATTTAACGTTTACTGCTTTTGATAAGGTTACTGTGCTTCATTGACCAAAAGCATTAATCAGAACGTAGTAATGGCTGACTTTAAATGGTTCAACTTTAATGTTATGTTTATTTTTCCATAAAAAATTTTCTAGTCTTAAATTTTCATTTTCTGTAATTTTTTCTTGAGAAATAACTTTTACTGGCTTTAGTTTAATAATTCTATTTATGTTGATGTATTAAATAATAGTTATTTGCGTATAAATATATAGATAAATAGTGCAGCTATACCCATAGTTAGATAAATTTTGTGTCTATAATTATGTTTATTATCATATGTTATTTCCATTACAAAAGAACATCTAATTTTTTATATCACATAAAATGATAGTATCTCACAATATTGTTTCGTATACCTTTCATAAAACATTTGTCGTAAGGTTTAGCCGTAAAGCTAAACAAATGTTTTCAATATGCTTAACATAAAAGTATATAAGAAATAGTAAAAGCATATAAGTACAGAAAAATATATACGAAATAGCAAATTCAAAGCCTTATATATTTCGATTTAATTAAAAAACCCAAATAATGTACAAGAAATTTCTATTAAAGCTTCCTTTCAAAATTTCTTAAAAATTCAATAAAATCTTTCCAATTTATTCAAACATCTTTCAAAATTCAATGAAATCTTTTTTTTTCTGGAATTAGATTAATAAAAGCGGAATTAACATTTTACTGTTATTTTATATATCATAGCTTTTACAAAGTGTTTTACTCACTGTTTAGATACAATGCTTAAGTTGCTTCCAAATTATAAAAATGAGTGTTTCGATATCACAGTATAACCAACTAAATATATAATAATTAAAGTTTGTAAATTAGTTTTTTTCATTTATATAAAAAAAACCTTAGAATAATTTTTATAATTTGCTTACATTGTATAATCTTTTTCTTTCTGTGAAAAACTCAATGAAGGATTTCAAGCTTAAAATAAAAATAGATGGCTAAAAATTATCATTAATAATGACTAATTTTAGAATCATATCAGAAAATCAAAAATGGCATTTTCTATATAATATATAATTACTGAAATTATATCATGTACTATATACTATCTTTAAATAAAATATTGAGTAATAATATAATTAATAAGTGCATTTTAGTTTAAAATTAAAATTGATCCTCTTTGGTTTTAAACTTTTTTATGTTAGTGTAGAATATATTAATTAAAAAAAATATTTTCAAGTTTCATAAAATTTTTATAAAATAACTTTGTATTGGAATAAAAATTAAATTTTGGATTAAAGTACGCCTTAGTTTCTCTGAATAGTCTGAAATGTCTTCGAAATAAAAAGTAACCTCCTCTGGCAATATATGAAAGCACCTTTTCTTCAGATGCTTCATTCTCTGCGCTTATATGAATATAATAAATAAATAGCATAATATATAAATGTTTCTCGTCGATTATATTCTGATCTGAATTTGGATTGCTGCTTATATTTGAGCGGATGCATCCGAACGATGGATTCCGTTCTCTCAGTGAGGGACGCACCTTTATGCTAAACTCCCTTTCCAAAAACTTTTTCCCTGCTTTCGATACGCAGCCTTTTTTCTGAAAGCAAGAGAAAGAAAAAAAGTAAGGTCCCCATTAGAGCCAGGTAACTGGGAGTGGTAGCTGATCTCCCTCTTAATAATTAATGATCATTTTAAACTCTCTCTCCGCATACTTTCTTGATAAATGGCTTGCCCTGGTCCTACTATTTCAACCTCCTCTCTTATCTCGGCAAAATATCATTTTTATCACGTGCCGGTATATAAATTTCATTTAAGAATGTAAAACAATTCTATCACTCTCACTAACTCTTCTTTCGAGCGATGCTCGCGTCCTTTCTGCATTGTACCAGAAATTAAGTAACTGGAATATTTTGAACATTACTTCTGAAAAGCCCTGATTATAATGAAATGCCGTTTGAATACTTTATAACTATTCCTCGTGGACAATGAACAAAATTAATTTCATTCAATATTAGACCACAAAAAATGTTTTTCCTAACAATCAGTATTTCAAATATTGCTGTAGAAATATAATGAGCTTGTTGGTTAACTTACCCTAATGTTTTGAAAAAACTTATGTAGAGTTTTCTTGATACATTCAAATTTAAAAAGGAAAATTCTTAAAGTGATAAATAAATTTTTAGCAAAAAATAATAATTTTTCAGAAGTTGATTGAGGATTGTCTGTAAAGAAATTATTTTTGTAGAGATTTAAAAGTTTATTTGGAAGTTCTGTGCATATGCTTATTAAATTCGATGAGATTTAAAACAAATTATAGGGATTCTTTACGCATACAATGTAATTAGTACATTTAATAAGTGATATTAAAAACAGTAAGAACATAACTAATTCCTTTGGTGTACAATTTTTTAAAAAATTATCTTGGTAATTTATAATATGTAGTCAATAATATGCTACATTTTTATGCACACGGATACACTGTTCTTTTTTTTTTTTTTTTTTAATGAAATTAACGTGAAATTTTTGAAAGTTGTTTCAAATTTTCTAAGCCAAACAGCCAATTTGAATGGATAGTCTTAAAAGGAAATGCTTATTATAAAAAGTAGCTGAGATATTTAGCCGATTACTAATCAAGTATAAAAGAAAATCCTGAAGAACCATTTTTTCTGTTTAAAATGTATTTGTAGTTTTGTATTAATCGTTTTTTCCCTTCCATAAAAATTTTATTTCAAAAGAAAGACTCCTTACAGTTCAATTTTCATGAATTGAATTTAATGATAGAGAATATATATATTTACCATTCAGTAGTTTCAACACTTTGCACGCGTGGACATTTAGCACAAAATGATTCTTTTTCTTTCAGAGCGCTTGCCTCGCACGTCTGCTACAATAATAGTTATTCTCCTGTTTTTTCCTCCTTCAGTATTTATCTTTCCAACGTTAAAAATTTTATTTTATTTTTTATAAGTAATTAAAGTTTACCACGTTAATGATTTCATTTCATGGGAACAAACATGTTAATCACGATGCTTAAAAAATATTCTCTGAAATATACGTAAATATACTAAAATTGTTAACTGACATTAATGTCTAGCTAATGTTAAATAACAACTTTCAAAATTTAAACTCATTTAAGTATTTCGCATCAGTCTTTTAGACTATTCATCTCAAAATTGCGCCAATTTTCCAAAAACCAAAATTTTTGAGAAACATCTTTAATCTTAAATGAAATATCAAACTTGCATATCCCAATTTTTTATATCCTGCTTTAAGAAAAATATTACGTTATCACGTAATACTTTTTGAAATGGTTTGAGTAATTTTTAACTGTATTCTATAGTTTGTAAGTTTCAATCTTCTGAAAGTAAATCTTTGTATTAACATTTTAAGCAACAGCATCACGAGCATATAATTTTAGAAACAGAATCTTAAAAGGTATATATATGAGAACCATTTCAGAATATATTTCTTGAGTAACAAAGCACAAAAAAGTAATTTTTCAGCATGAATCACGTGACTGAAGTTCTAATCACATTCTATAAGGTCCAAGGTAAGTTTAAAATAAACTTATGCACAGCATTTATGTAAGATGTGTATCAAGTCTTTCCGCTTTAAATATAATTATTAAAATTGCTGAAGAAATTATCATTAGTATAACTTCAATAATACTTAAGTTTCGTTTAAAATTTAAGATAATATACAAAGCGTAAAATAATAACACTTCCTTCATGTTTTAATCTAGAAAATGAGCTTTTGATTCATAATTTTCATTATTTCGTTGAACAGAATATTTCCGAATTCAAATTCTGTTCTACTTTTGAGAATGAGAGAGAAATTAAGGTTATATATATATATATATATATATATATATATATATATATATATATATATATATATATATATATATATATATATATATATATATATATATATATTATAGTTGTATTTAGAAATATTTTTGTGTGTTAACAACATGCTGTTTTCCCAAGAATAAATCATATATGTCTTAAGAGATGTTGTGGGCTCCAGGAAATTTAAGACTTATTTAACTTGAATTGGAGTTAATTACTTAACATTATTGACTATATTTACATATGGAGAGTAGGATTGTTCCTGAAATTTTTATATCGATTTTTTTATTTAAAAATGCTTTTCAATCAAAACTTTAATTTTATTTAATTTTGCTGAGTAAATATCTACAAATTTCCGTTATTTTTATGTTTCATAATTTTTAAAAGTTTGCAAGAATACAGAAAAGTTATTTTTAAGGTTTCAAAATTAGCTGCAACTTTCTCATTATGTTTTAGCATGTTTCATATTATTTTATTATTCCTTCAAAAAAATAAATCAGCTTATGTCAGCTTGCAAGACGCTTGCTAACGTGCTACAAAACTTAGGTAAGTTTGTCACAATGGATAGAAAATATAACAAAAGAGACATTAATTCCAATATATCGATACGGAAGGCCGATATTCTCTTAAAATAAATTTGCTCACTAACTACAAAGTAATTAACATGGGCAAAGATTTGGTGTTGTCAGCTTTTGTTTTTCATTTCCTCACCTCAGTCACTGATAATTAACTGATGCGCCAATTAATTGGCTTAGAAAAAGTACAAGTTCGCTTCTGTTTCAGTTCATCCATCACTAAGTACTCTTTCTTTTTTGTACTCTAGGCGTAACAATCTATCTAGATGCTGCTGTTAATATAGCCGTTCAATTTGTGTGGCTGCGATATTAATTAAGATCTTAAACTCATTTAATGCGGCTTATCTCGCAGTTGGTTTTCTATTTGCCCTTTCATGGACGACCTGTTAAAATTAATAAATTTAGAGAGGAAAATTGATTTTTCACGCTTCCCACTAAACACAAGATCATGTCAAGATACACTCTTCCCTCTGATTTCTTTGTAAATTTAATTTTGCCCCACTTAATGGCTATTGAGATGAGTGAGATTACTTTTTTTAATAGTATGTGCCATGGATTAATTGTTTTCTTCGGAGTGAGTTGTGAATTTAGCTTGCGTGTCATTATTGGAAGGAGGGATGTACCCGCTTACCTAATTAAATTATGCGGACCTATGTTCTGTCAGTATCAATAGATGGAGTTTAAATAATAGCATACATGAATCATCATTAAATTAGATTTTTTTGTGAAAAATACTCTCACAGTTTTTAAAATTAATATCGAAATGATTAAAATTCAGTGATTTTTGTTAAAATCAATATTTACGTGTTCTTTTCGCAATTTTTGAATAAATTTATATGATATTCTGCTTACTCTCTATACACGATGAAAAAATCTGTGTAAATTTTAAATGATATAGTCTTAAAAATATTAAGGATGGTAATTGTTAACTAAGTAAAAAATATATAATTTTTACTTATCATTATATTACTTATTAGTATTATTATACTTACAAGTATATTTATTGATATGAAAATGTAATCTTAATGTTGATTGAGATCCCTGCGTTTAAGATCATAATTACTAAACTAAAACTGTAGAAATCTATTCTGTCAAACATGTTTCTTATTTTATACTTTAACATTTTTTTAGAAAGAGCGCATCAACTCTAGGAATCATGTTAAACTAATCGTTTTCATGTCACAAATGATTTCAGGAATTAAATTTAGAGGTACCCTGATCGTAATCATCGATTATTGGGGTTCATGAAGAATATTTTAATAACATTTTTATGGAAAAAGAATGCAATTTAGAGGCTTTGAAAATCAAGGCACTGCATCTGCTTCAGTAGCTTGGTAAAATAAAATTAAATTATTTATTAGTATATAATTGTATAATAATATAATAAATATAATAATATAATAGTATAATAATAATAGTATAATAAAATTAAATAAATAATAATTTTACTTAGTAGAAATCCAAGTTAATTACTTATTTTTTTCTAATGATTATACTTAAAGTACTTATGAATTTAGACTTTTGTTTTAAATTCAAATGTTATAATATGAACGGATTAATTTAGTTTGTAAAAGATTTAGCTAACATAGGAACATTTTGATCATTAAAATATATTTTTCGAGATTATTGATGCAAAAAAGAGTGTTTTTCATTAAAAATTTTAATTATGGTTAACTGATTTTATATTAAAAACAACGCAATCTTTTTTAGAAATATTAAACTAAAAACTTCACTTTTATATTGAATTTTTCACTCAAGAAATATGTATAATAAACAGGCTGAAAATTTTATAATCTGTAGATTACATGCAAAAAATATTATTTAATTTGTAATAAATAAGTTATTCAATATTTGATGCATACCATTCAACATATATCATATCTCCTATTTTCCTTTAAATGAAATGTATTAAATGTGTTTTGAACGAATTCATTTTTTTCCTAATTAATTCATTTTTATAGTTTTATTCTAGAATTTTTGCAAGTTTTCCATTCTTTTTCCTAGAATTTGATGTCCATATTTACTTATGCTTTTATTTCTTAATGGTATTAGACTCTAACTAAGTTATTTCATACAAATAAAATTCGGAATAAAAACTTTTGACTTTCTTTCAGCAATTTTAATTTAGTTATGAAATAAAATTATTCATTAAAAATAAAACTAATTATTGGTAAAATTTCTGAATCAATATTACTTTTTAGAAATTCATGTCTAACTTCTACCGGTTTTGTACTAGTACAAAATGGGAAACAATAGTTTTTAAAAGTTTTCTATAAAAGAAACAGTTGCTACTCAAATACTATCAGTTATCCAGCTTTCAATTACTTGTTCTCCATATTTATCTGGGCTGGTTTAAAATCCTAAAATAATCTCAATAATAATTAATTTAAATCATATTTTTTACATAAAGTTTGTTATAATATATTTTTGAATAACAGTAATGTTGTACAAAATAAGAATGATTTTTAGGATATTGCAAAAATTATGACTTTATAGTATTTTCGCTCTGAAAATTTCTTCTAAACAATATATTTTTAAAACGCACCGTACTTTGCATAAAAACATGAATAAAATTCCATATTATACAATAAAATAAAATCATGATAACGAATTAAATGTATTGTTGCACTGGAAATAAAAAAAATCATTATTTAGAGAGAAATGTTTTTTCTATTATTTGCCCCTTTTATCTGCCACATTAAAAAGACCGCATGAGAACCTTGTTATTACAATTGCGTCAGAAAAGAGAAAAAATATTCCGTCTTGAAACTGTTACCACTTTGCATTCTGACGTATCAATAGTAAATGGTTGAAGATCGTCGCAGTCGGATTCTCAAGAGATAGAGTAGGAGAAAGCCATCATCACTCGGCCGAGGAAATGTTGATGGTCATCGATTGTTTTTTGCCACTTGAAATTCTCATATCGACGGAGCAACCCATAATCAATGGAGAGGTGAGGGACCACACAAATCAAGCGTTCTGACAGCGACGGAATGTGTTTTTCCCCTTTCCAAATATATAGTTCATGTCTAAGATTTATATGTGCCGAAAGTTTTCTTGATGGCTTGATTTACTGGTCTCTTTTCATTGCCACGGGTTTCACTCTGCATCATTAGCTTCCACTTGGACCTTCTTTTTTTTTCTTATCTGGAAATAAACAAATGACGTGCACTGTAAATCTCCGAGAATTTCAATTTAATAATTTAATTGCTACTTGTGTCGATTTATTCTCTGTTATTTATAGGGGTAATAAGCGTTCATTTGCATCGGGTATCAAATTTATAGCCTCTTCTTCTGCCACTCTTTTATTGCTTTAGTATGGAAATCGGCTTGCATTCAGCTTCTGTGTTTCTTCTTTCTGGCCTGCATGCCTCTTCCGCTGCTCGTTCATTTGAATAACTGGTGGCCAGCTCCTGCAATGAAACTGACAGCTCCCGCAAAAATTTAGAAGTCGCAGATGCCACTTTATGATGATAATTTTTACATAATTATTTTGATGGATATTTGATACACAATTAAGAGTCTTTAAGTTTCACTTTTCACCTCTGCAGATTCGCACCAAGAATTTGCTATCAAACCTACCCATTTTCTTCTTCTGTTCACTCTCAGGATTTTTAGCAATAAATCAAACGCTTATTGCAGTTACGAATGTAGGAGTATTAGTAAAAACAAAACAGTACTAATGAAAACATTATTGACTCACAAAATTTAAATCGTTTGTTTTTTAATGTTCTGTGGAAATATTATAGCTACTATCTAACCATAAGAACGTTACTTACTTTTAAAATCGCAATTTTGGTTGGAGATTATAAAAAATATCCTATATTTAAAAATAAAACAAAATTCAATTAAAAAATAGCTCGAAAACTTGGTTTCTTAGTATCAATTGTGACAAACTAAACATACGCTTTGAGCTGAAAGAATTTTTTATATTCTACTCTAAAAATGCTAAATGCTATTAATAAAATACAATAAAATTTATTCCTATAACAAACTAAAAGAATTCACAGCTAGAAAAATTTATAATAAAAGAACTTAATTTAAGTGAATGTTATATAAAAGAAGCTGCATTACTAATAAGTTAAGGGAAAATTTTAAAGGATTTTTCCCCACAAAAAGTAAATTTTGGCCATTAAAACAAGCAGATAATTTTTATACAGACTTATGTCCTTTCAGAAAATGAAGTTTTTACTTTTAACATATTACATCCCTTCTTTTTTCTCGTCATAATAGCAAATATGTTTCTTTTATGGATGGTATCTGTTTATTGCAATGTATACAGTGCATGTAGTTTGAATTTGAATTTCAACAATGGAAAAATATGGTATGTATAAAACTCATAATTAGGAGTTTAATCAAAGCAAACAACTACATCACGTGAAATTTTGATACATTTTCTTGAAATGCATCCAAAAAATTAAATAACTTTTCCTATTTCTCAAAAACTCTCATCTAAGTTTAGTTTCCCTTAAAACTATGCTATTGGATATCAAAATTTTTACATCAAAAAAGATTATTTTTATTGGATAAATGCATTGTACTTGTAGAACAAATGATTAAATTTTGAGAAATTCGGAAACATTAGTATGATATCCAGTTGAAATGGCATTCCTAGTCACTATAATAGATGCCCCATTTCATCACTGTAGTGGTTATATATTGTAACGTGCTAGTAACTCACCAAACATTAGCTGAATATTTTCTATTGATAAGAGTTAGAGAATGTGATGCTTGGGCTGCAGCCGAGTATATATTTTATCAAGGAAGTTCCTTAAGATATCAGAAATATGTGGTCATGAATAACCCTAGTGGAATATGACGTTCTACAGAGCACCAATAAAGGATTGAGTCATGGACTTAAACATAAAAATATGACTCCAGTTCAGAGAACAGAGAATGAAAACAAAAATAGCCAAGACATATCTCACCATCATCATTCTAGGTGAAGGTCCTGTATGATTATTTCGAATGCAAGAGCAGCCAATATTCATTCTCTATGATATAAAACATGTTCCTCATGATGTTGTAAACTCAGCCGGAATTTGTATGAGAACGCGATATCATGCCACTTCTGAATCCAAATTCATCATTGATTATGCACTTTTGAGGCACTCCTGTCTGTGATGTAATATCAAGAGTAGCCAAAATCCTGATCCCTAAGCTTACAGTCCGTGTTACTGAGAATACTGTTGAAATGCTTATGTATTCAATTGTGTTGTCTAGCAAGCGCCTCTATTTATTGACTCAGGTGCTATGACGCAGTTATGTAAGCCATTTAGGCCTCGCTGATAACACGTGTCTTCTCAGCAATTAATGATTGCATTCCGCTGAGAATTAGGTGTTCTGAATGACCGTCCTGGAACCATCAATTGTATATTATTCTGAAGATAATCACGGTATCCCGATCTATGTAAGCAGCTGTGATAAACAGCAATTCCGTTATATTGCAATTCACAATTTGACTTCTAAGTGAGAAAAGTGCTGGTAAACATCTTTCATTCTTACATGATGAATCATGCAAATTTTCATTAGGCTACAACTTTAAATTTAGGTACGAGAAATCTTCTATCCAAATTCTCAGTTAAAAAACATTCTAAAAAATCGCTAGTTCCCCATTTGAATGCGTTGAAAAGTTAGTTATTCGTATAGTGCCGCCTTTTTGTCATGTAAATGTTAAAGTAAGTAGAACACACATCAGCTCTCTCTCTCTCTCTCTCTCTCTCTCTCTCTCTCTGTCTCTCCCATGTATAGCAATTTTAGTAAGCAAAAACGTACTTTGCAAGTATTTTTGGTGAATTCAACAATAAGATCATATTAACTCTGCATCATACTAGCTTAGTAGCAGTTTTCTTTCTAGAGTGAAATACTCTTTAATATTGTTTAATGTTGATAATTAAGAAACAACTTAATAAAAACGTATAACTCAAAAGCATGCACTAGCAAAAATTTCATTATCAATTAATTCCGAAAATAGGACTTTTTGATTATACCCAGAAATTTCTTTTCAACGATATACATCTAAAATATTAATAATAATATTTATTTATTTATTTTTACTTCCTCTAACAGTCTTCTTTTGTTTTCTAAATCATTCTAGTTTTTAGTAAAATCTTTTTCTAATTTCTTAAAGCTCTTTTTTGATTTGAGCATGTTTAGTCCTTTTTATATTTTGCAAATAAATGATTAATTTTTTCTATAGATTCATGAAATTATAAAATAATGCACTAAATTTCTAAATCTGTATTAGGAATAATCATGATTTTTCGAAATAAATATTGAATATGAACTTCAGTGTTTTAAAATTCAAAAATTTTAAAAATTACTAAAATAATTTTAAAATTATTTACAGTAAAAAAATGGACTAAATATCTTAAAGAGACCATGATATCAGTGTTATTAAATATTTTTTAATGTTTTTTAAAAAAAAATGTCTTCTAGTTTCCAAAGATATATTAATAAAGTTCGAAAAATTATTTTTATAATGTACTATTTTTTTATTATTGTCGAGTAATAGTAAGGAATTAATGGAAATAGATAAACAAAAAATTATCAAAATTAAATAAAAATGTATTTGATTTTAGTATTTGACATGGTGCTTATTGTACTTCTTGGTTTTATTTTTTGTCTTATATAGTTTCATTATAACAAATGAAAAATAGGTAAAATAAATCAAACGCATTTTTATGAGGCTTGGTTTGAAATGTTTGAACATTCATGTCATTTTTTTATCAAATTTTTATGATGCTTATTCACGATTATCTGTAAGTGTGTAACATAAATAATTTTAATCTAAAACTATAATAACGAATTGAATTTTTTTATGTTAAAGAGAGCTCTAAGAAAATGAAAATAACCGTAAATGCTTTCAAAATTATATATTAAAAAATGTTTCATTCATCAATTTAAAAATTCGACAACAAGATCAAGATTATTAGATTCCAAAAATTTTAATCTTTCAATTTAGATAAAAAAAATATTTAAAAAAATTAATTTTCTAATGCTGATTTTATGATTTTCTCAGTACAAATTTATTTTCACAGAGATTCAATACATTTAAAGTATTCTTTCGTTGGAATTCAGTATTCGTGAGAAGATTTAAGATAAACGAATAAACTCATTAGACTTGTCTTTCTCTTGAATATTTTAGTATCAGTTTGGTCATTCAATAGCATAATTATTTTATCAATAATATTCAAATTATATATTAAACAAAATATAATTAATATTAAACAATGTTGAAGTACAAAGGAATAAAATTTAAAAAATATTTAACTGTTATAATTTACTTCTTTTAACGTTATATTGAGTGCATTTTAATACCTGATAATAATTATTATGATATTTAATCTTACGCTATAGGCCAGTATTAATTCAGGCATTTCTTAGAAAGTTCTTAATCATTATATCATAATATAAATACCTTCTTATATAATGATGTATTAAAAAAACATTGAAAAATTATTTATGAAATATATTGTAAAAACTAACTTATTGCACATGTCATTTTACTTTTTATAACAGTTTATAGGGACATACCAACTTTTTATTATTTCATAAAGTATAAACTGCATCAATTCTTACAGGATAAAATTATTGAATTACGCTTATTTCTCACAGTTAGATACGTTATTAGACAACGTTAAACGTTTATATGCGCTCTTATAGCTAAATTTTGTAATTCGTATAGATCATCGAAATAGTTTCCGGGGTCGAAATTTCTGCCTGGTGTGGAGGAATGCACGACGATTGAAATCTCAGCAGAATTCCTGGATACTTTTTTTGTTCGCCCCTTACGGCGCTGGCTTATGGTAATCTCCAAATAACCAAGTAATTAATATCGCCGGATAGGATCTTGTTTTTGAGTTAATACAGCCGGCAAATGACACGATTAATGATTTATGGAGACTGACAGAGTAAATTATGGCTTCAGAACTTTGAATAAATGATCTCCCAGCATCATCTCAAATAGAAGAGTTTTCCATCCAAGTGACCACTGATGACAGTCAGAAAGATAAATGTTGCAACTGGGAAAAAACAGCATAGATTAATAGCAATCCAAACAAGATTTGCATTTCGAATGCTCTCGTATTCTCTCTTGCCTGCCAGAAGTAGAATTTTAAATCTGCCTCGTCCACGTGAGAAAAAATCCCAGCGTCTCATTCATTTTAACCCTTCCATTTCGGCACGCCTTTTTGTGAGCTACACTTGAGACATCTTGAACAGAAACCATTTGGAAAACTATATCACAATGTGCTTTCATAGCTCAGCAAACAAAAGTTGTTCGTAGAACACAATGCTACCAGAGCTACTGTAGATAAATTCAGAGCTGTTCAATTCTAAAACGGAAGGGATAGTAATTTTTTTACTAGAATAATGTAGATATAGAAAAAGCAGTAAAAAATTAATTGAAAAGTAAGTAAATACATTTTGAATATTCTTAACATACTTTCAGAAGTGGACTAAAAATAAATATATTTTAACATCATACTTTTTTCCTTTTTTGAGAAAAGCACTTCGAAAAAATTTTCGTTTATAAAACTGCTTACTAAAAACTTGGTTTATTTAAGAGAGTATGCATAGCTACAAAATTTAAAATTCTAAAAATATACATACTTATGTTTTTTAAAAATTGTCGAAAAATGAAAGCAAAATTATATTTCTTATCATTTAATCAGATAAAACATGCAGTTGAGAGTTTAATATATAAACATAAAAAAAATATTTGAATGTGTTAACTTTCAAATTCATTAATTAGTCCCAATAAAAAAATTTTGTATTATATAAGAAGAAAAAATGCACCATGTCATAGTAAAAGATAGAATTCAGGAGTTTAGTAAATGTGTTTTTTTAATATTTTAACTTGATTCTGCTAAAAAGAAGTAATCATTCCAAAATCAGTTTTTAAAAATCATATTCTAACATCAATTTCAAAAGTCTTAACTTTCATATGAATCTCTCAGCTTTAACATAATATTTCACATAGGAGTAAAAGCGCAATAAATGAACCGAGAAATCGATCAAAAATAAGTATTTCATTTTCATCCCTATAGCTTTCCTGCCTATGAATACAGTCATATTTTACAAGAGAAGTAAATGACAACTTACATAAATTTTCCTTTTGATATTATTACATTTTCAAATGAGAGGAAGGAAGCTGTCTGTGATAATTTTTGGGAGTTCTGAACCAGTAGAAGAGGTGCACTTCTTCATTCCAACTCATTTTGTGTGTCTTCTTCTTCTGATCAGACTGGCTATTAAATATCTGCTTTTGGCTTGGGATCTGATAATATCCACCGTCTAGCCCTTTTTTTAATTAATCACTCCTTTACTCAGGGTTACAACTACACGCGCCAATTTTCTCTTTCATTCAAAGAAACAATCGGCTGATCTCATTGTCTCTCACAGAATTGCTAGGAAACACTTCAGAAAGAATTTCAATCAGAATGAGCAAAGTTGAAAATTATTTATCAGACGAACGTCTTCTGTGAACTTTATTCTGAGCCATAAAACAGCCCTAAAATAAGAATACTAATTTAATAAGTTAAGTAAAAAATGTGCAAAAATTTATTTAAAAAAAGAAAAAAAATGAAGAGCATTGAAAAAAAAAGCTTCATGAATGAAGTTTATATCTATTTATCAGTAAAAGGAATCTAATAAATATATTTTTTTCAACAACTGTTCTGAAAATGTAGTGTAATCAGTTATAAAATGCGTAATTAGAGAGACATAAATAGAAAAAAAGAATTTCAATTTTTCATAAAAATAGCTGAGCCTTTCATGCTTTTTAGTTTTATAAAATTAAATACCGTACGCATAGTAATGTTTTGTATTTTAACATTTATCTGGTCAATTGAATGGGGCAAACACTACCAATCATTGCTAGTTGAAACGTGCTTTCAGATTTAATCGATTGTTATTAACGTGTGCATTGGTATTTAGTAGATTATTGCTTTTTGAGTTAACTTATAAAATTTTGTGGCCTTTGACAGAAATTACTATTAGATTGAGCATAATTTTAAGCATATTAAATGACATCTGAATAATTTAGCGAAAATGAAAAACTGTTAATACTTAGAATAAATTATTGAGATTTTAATGAATTATATTGAGAAACATAACGTAAGTACCTGATAATAGAAAACACTCTTAATGGAAAATCGCTTTTGGCTGTTATATATTGTACTTCCATATTTTCATCCAACTTTTCAAAGAAATTTGTATACTAGAAGTTTTTTTTTCGATATTCTTTTATGTACAAGCAAATTTTGCATTTTTTTTTTTTTGCACACAATTATTTCTTTGATTTGCATAGAGATATTTATTTAAGTGAAACAAGACACAGAAATATCATTTGACAAAATATTTGCAAACTATTTACACTTGGATTGGTAAATATTAGATAAAATTTCTGTATAATTTTTATTACTAAATTAGCAATAAGTACGTAAAATGTTTCGCAAAGATATCAAATAATAGAGAATGAAATGAATAATCATCTACAACCATTGAATTAATCTGAGTGCATCTGTCTAAAAGAATAATGTTTTGAGGCGTAAAAAATGTGCTATTAAAATACATCATAATGCAATACACATTATGGTAGTGTGAAAAGTGTGTGCTGTTATCAATAAAACTCTCCTCATAAAAATTTTTTTGTCATTTTATTCTTAAAAAATTCGTATTAAAATTCTTAAATATGCAAACTCGTTTGATAGCCGGAAAATATAAATATAATATAATTTGTTTTGTGTTTGAAATACTGAATTTATAAATCACTTACTTTTGCTTTTTATTTCGGGTTCCTTTGGGATCAAATCTTCATTTTTTTCCCTTATTATTTCAAAAAACGGAATATATTTAGATTGCTGTTTAATCTTCACGCACTGTTTTATGGTGAAAGATAAAATTTTGAAATGTAAAATATATATATATATGATAATAATAATAATAATAAATATTGATATGTGTGAATAAAGAAATCAAATGCTTTTTTGATATCAACTTAACAAAAGGTTTAACAGTTAAAAATTACAATTTATGTAATCAGTATCCATCCGAACATAAAAAGGCTGTAAATATGTAAACTGTCTAAGAATCATTTGGAAGATTCTGAGTCACACAAAAATATAAAACAAATGATTGTAATAAAGTTTCATACGCTTATAATTAAAATATTTCCTATATTTTAAATTTCAATTTTTTTCACTATCATTATGGCTCTATTCTATTTGATGTACTTCAAGACTCATTATTTCATATTTCTCAATAAATAACATACAAAATTATATATTTTTTTAAATGTATTTTCAGGCATTTCTCATAACATTTTATTGCAAACATATTTTTTGAAGTTTTTATATGCATTTTATTGCGAATATTTAAAAGTTAATAAAAATGAAGGATAATGATAAAAACTGCTAGTTAGCAATTTAGAAATTTCAATTTTTATTTTGATGCAAATATTAAATATTTTAACTCAATAACATAAAACCTACTTACTAAAGAAAAATATTAATTTTGGCACAATTTTTCGGATCATATACGGCGTTGCAAATATTAAGAACGAAAGAGGAAAATAAATATAAGAAATGGAACGAAAATAGAAATTTAAATAAAAACCAAAATAATATTTAAGCTGGCGTCCTGTAGAGTAAGAAAATATGGTGTAAAGGATAAATTTGGAAAAATACTAGCATAAGTTTAATCTCGGCAAATCAATGGAAATTATGACATGGCATTCAATGACCCGTAAAATCTTAGCTTCCGTCGAATGATACAGCCAAAAATTACTATGAAAAACGTTATTTGAGTATATTTTTTGACATTATAACCATCAGGGGCTGAGAAATGTTGAAGTGTGTGTGTATATATATATATATATTCGATGCATTTTTCATGAGCTTGGAGATTACTTTAAATGTGACTAGAACAACCAATAACAATGGTGTAAAAATCAAAACCACAGTCAATGGACGAATAATAAATCCATTATCAATCTTCCCTGTAATAAAGTATTACGATTTTAAACAATTTTAGCAAAATCAAGTAATTGCTCATATATTTTCAATTGAATTACTTCAGTTTTGAATTAAAATTGAAGGAAATTGAATTGACATAATGAATTATTACTTATTTCCATTACTTCAATTCAATTTTCTTTCCTTATTTTATGCTAAATAATAAATAATTTCACCCATTTGATCATCATTTTTACTAAATCAAAGAATCTAATGAAAAACATATAATAAAATGACAAGTTCTTTCTTTCAGAATTGTCCAACCAAGGCGGAAGCTAGAAGGAGTGCAGCCAAGATTGCTCTAATGAATTCAGTTTTTAATGAACACCCTTCTAGGAGGATTTCCGATGATTTTATAGAAAAAGCTGTTGAGGAAGCTAAATCGTCTTTTAAGGTAAGAGATTACCTTTTCACTCTATGCCTTCCTATTATTACGACTCTATTTTTTAAAAACATATTGATAAGCACATCGAGTTCTGATCCTTACACTGAATGGAATATATTGATAAGACGAAAATTTTGAACTATCAATGTGTTCCATACTTATGACATATTTAACAGTTTCACTATTAATTCGTTGGCTTTATAGTATTATTCTTTTCGACTGATAAGACGGATGTTATCAACACGTGTGCTTTTCTAATCATTTTATTTCCTTACAGCTTCCTACTGACACAGACGATTCAGACAGATCTCACAGTGGCATTGACGCTTTTCGCTTTATGCTGGAGTCGAACAAAGGTCGCACCATGCTAGAGTTTCAAGAGCTCATGACAGTATTCCAACTATTACATTGGAATGGTAGTCTGAAGGCAATGAGAGAACGACAGTGCTCCAGACAAGAAGTGGTCGCTCATTACTCTCACAGGGCACTTGATGACGACATGAGATCCCAAATGGCTCTGGATTGGATCGCCCGAGAACAAGAATCCCCCGGAGTCATCTCCCGAGAGTTGTCCAGCGCTGAACGGGAACTGGAAGCAGCTAGGTTAGCTGGGAGAGAACTGAGGTTTCCCAAAGAAAAACGAGATATCCTCATGTTGGCCTGTGGTCAAGTGAATAATGTCAATAGTCTCACTTAATGTAGAAAAAATCACTCATTATGAATCCTACACTATAGAATTATATCTAAAGAAAGTTTCACGAGTGTCTCTGACAAGAAAAAGATAATCTACCATTGAATATTCCAAAAAGGTTTTTAAAAAAAGTTAAATTCGGAAGCAGCTTTATTTTTCTTCAGGCTTCTCTCCTAAAAAAACGATCAAAATAATTTCTTGTTTCAGAGACACTCGTATGACATATTCGTGATACAGTGTGCTGTATATAAGAGTTAACAGATTTCTCCCTCTTTCTTTATAATAATCTTTTATTTTTATTATTTCTTTTAAATAGATGATTCCTTCAAAACACCTCGAAATTCAAAAATCGAATTCTTCCCGAGTGATATAACTACATAGATAAGCAACAGCATTCAAAAATATTTTTGATATTAAATGATTATTGGCAGACATTTCACTTGTGATTATTGATTTCATAAGAATTTGTAATTTGCCAAAATATTTTGTTTCTAATAAATCTAAAAGTTAACTTTCCTAAGGCATTTATATTGCTTATAAAATTACAAAATTCAACATTTTGCAATGCCTTGTAACCCATGGAAAAGTTTTACATTTTAAAAATTAACCATGATGCAAAACTGAAAAACAAATTACGATATGTACATTTAATACATTACATAAATTTGCAATTTCAGAAGTTATTTTCTTATTAAAAACGTCGCTCTACTAAAAAAAAAGTGGCTGGTGTAACATATTGCAAATTATACTTTTTGTTATTAGTACTTAATACTATATTAAAATTGAAAAACATTTTCAAATTTTAAGTTAAGCAGTTTCTACTTATTACAGTTAAAGATTGTTTAATTTGATTAAACTTAAAACTCGTTAACTGACGACATACTTTTTTTCTCATTACTAATGTTTTTATTTTAAGTTAAACAATGCCTTTTGCTACAGCTGTTCAATACATCTTACTTTGCACTTTTCTATTGTGATATTAGTTTTACGATGTATATACAATGTCATTATTTCTTATATATAAATACGGAAAACAATTGTTGGAAGTCTCTCACAATCAAGCCAAAATGCCTGGAGTACATCGGTTTGGCCATGATTCCTGGAACTTTCTCAAGTGGATGATTGTAATAAATTGATTTACATTCATAACAATGAATGGTGATATTGAACTCTTGCTGAACACTGAAGCATGATAATCAAATAACTCCTTTTCAAAGGAGGATATTTTCTTACCGAATTATTGATCACTGATTTAGTTCATAGATATGTGGTCTTGTGAGATTAATAATATGTCATATGTGTGTTGCAATAATTTATTTATCATATCTCTGCCTAGCCTGTGCTTTTATGTGGTATGTTAAAGTATTTCCTATATTTTTCTTTAACTTGAGGTATGTAGAATACAATAAGATAAGGAGGCCAGAAAATGACAAATGAGTGAAGTTTCCTATTTAAATGCAAAAAAAAAAAAAAAAAATTATTATTGTTTTCTTAAAATCTAGAGCTACTTTATTTCATATATTTTAGCATAATGATCTGATTGTAGCTGTTTAGTATACATTTTGCAAAATTTCCTTTTCAAATATTTGAGAATTCATAAATGTAAACATGACATTTGCTGGTAATTACAAGTAAATCCATCGAATAAATTTTAACCTTTTTAAATATAAATATCTTAATATTATGCGAAATTAATTCACAGGATTTCTAACTGTGCATGTCATCCGATTTGTTTTAAACGTCATATTTAAGTTAAGTCATACTAAAGTTTATTTCAAGACTAAACTTTAATATTTTACAAAGATAAGTGAGTGTTAATCACTTATCAGATTCATAAAACATTGTTACTTTTGTATTCCACATACCTCTGAACAATTATTAATGATTTCAATTTATAAATACTCTATGTGTTAGTCGTTTTTGTAAATATCATAATAAAGCGTCATTTCAACGAAAATTTAATGATTTCAAATTTTTATGGCATGAATTTAATTTAAAATATATTAAAACAAATTCCAAATTCGAAATGCTTTTCAACTGTTAATTTTAAACGCCTTTTTGTATTATAGAGCATATAAAATTTTTTCAAAACTGCAATTGAAATATTTTTGTAGAAATTTAACTAATCTCATGTCATGTGATTAATATCATGTGTTCTAGTTTTATGAATATGCAACGATTGACTTTTCCAGATACAAAGTTTTAAGTCATAATATTTAATATTAGAGAAATCATAAGGGAAATAACGTACTGATTTTTCTTGTATTTTAATCATAATTTCCTTTACTTTGTAATTGTGCATTTTCTTTTGATATATCATGATAGGAAAGTTATTTTCCATTTCAAAATATTTTTGTAATGAAAAATTTCTAACACTTTTAATTTTCTATTTTCAAAATCACAAAATTCTAAATCAAAATTATTTTGCTTATAAATTACACTCTTCGCAATATTTTTCCATACATCTAAATGCTTATGATCGAAAAGTATATGAATATTTATTATTTCTAGAATGGATATGCAAAACTGTTAATAGAGTAATGAGTAATAAAAAGATAAAAAAAAAATAAAACTACATGAGTGAGATTATACTTTACTTCAAGCTCGGGGTCAGAATATAAACTTTTTTAGATCATCCATTTCTGAATTAATCGTACTATACAAATTTCCTTTTTTTTTTTTGTTTCTAATTAATTTTATCTTTCGATATACCTCTGAAATAAATCTTAAGTTAATGTTGTCATACAAGTTCTGAATCTGGATTTTGTGTTTTTTATATTCGCGAATTATTATTTACAAAATCCTTTGCAACAAATATCCATCCCAATCATAATTATTAGTTAAATACTCATATTCAAAATAAATTATCGAAACATTTTAATTCATATTTAAGCTATAAAAATACTTCTAGATAAAAATTTATTCCAAGCTACCTTGGATCATGACAGTATTTGCAGATTGTTTGATTCATATAACCAATTGGAAATAAAATACAACATTTTTCATGGTCTTTTTTTTTCCAGGTAATGTTTATCTTGCTGAAAAGTATCAATACGTTTTTAGTTCAAATTTAAGCTATAAAAATACTTCTAGATAAAAATTTATTCCAAGGTAGATCATGACAGTATTTGCAGATTGTTCGATTCATTTAACCAATTGGAAATAAAACTACCACATTTTCTATTGTCCTTTTTTCCAAAGTAATCTTTATCTTGTTGGAAATGAACACATCATTTACGTACGTGGAGTTGAAATTTTTGAAGTGAAGTCCTAAATCTTCAAACGAATTCATCCATTCTGATTGTAACTTTTGATGATATTTTGGCTTTCAGGAAATTTTCTAGTACTATTCTTCATACTTGGTATTTAGACACCTAGATATTCTTGGGAAAATCATATCTCATTTATAAATATAACATCAAAGCCTTAATCTAATTCTTGAAGTTTTACTCGGTGTAAATTTTTTTTTAAGTAATTCTTATTTTTTCTGTAAAATACTGATTTCTACGGAGTAATTCTGATTTGATTAATCAAAAAACGTTTTTTTTTAATTTGCATTAATGTGAACATATTATAAATTTAGATTATTTTACTGGTCACATAAGGTATTTTCCTTTCAATTATTATTGTTACTGCATTTATTGTCTTCTGCTTTTACTTATTTATTTGGACTCATATTTCTTATTGGATATTCCATTTTGTTAAACTGAATTCATTGAATAAAAGGAATAAGATTTTCAAATCTTTCAGTCAAACCAACTAAATAAATTAGTTAAATTTCATTATAAAAGATGGAAATCAAAGTGTTAATTAATTTATAAGCAAATTTTTGCTTTCATTCTTTTATATTATACCATAGTGATGTCAGTATGACATAATCCAGTGCAAAATTTCTAAATGAAATTTTTTAAGTAAATTGAAACAAGTTAAAAAATTTTGTTGTATTGAAAAGAAAATTAGACATTTTAATTTAGTTAAGAATAACAAAATCTAAAGTAGTTTATCTTTGAGACATGTTTTAAATTTTTTTAAGATAAGAAAAAAATATTGCTCGGAGTGTATTTTTATTCGTTAAACACTTTCACTTATTTGACATATAATTCAACATGTATTATTTATTTAAATATTTAACAAAATACATAAATTATTCAGAATTTTTTTTTATCTTCTATGATTTTAAAGAATTGTAAACAGTCGTGCCATTTGATCCTTAAAATATCTTCTTGAAAATATTTAAAAATTGGAAATTGATTTATTTAAAAAAAAGTGTGCATTTTTTTACTTTGATTGCTTTTTTATACTTAATATAAACATAATTTGAAAAATGCTTTCTTAATTTTTGGAAATAATATAAGGTTGTTGCTGTTTAGTAAAAAAAAAAAAAAACAAGGATTATTAAATATTCTACTATATTATATTTTTTTTACTTTTTTTCCTTATATCCTGATAAATTATTTTTTCATTCATTTCTTTTTCGTTCCAGTCTATTTACTTATTGTATGTTAAAGATAGCAATTCAACTTAATACGGTCAAAAAATTTTATGCCGATGAATATTCCTTCCCGAAATATATCAATTATACAAGAAAATTATGTTATTATTTTCCTAAAATTTAGGATTTTTTTCATTTTTACAAAAATTACAATTACAAAAACAAAATTACAAAAATTACATTCACATACTTTCCATACTGATGAATTAAAACTTTTAGATTATCAAATAAAAATTAAATATTTAATAAAAGTTATATAAAAATACATTCACCCCAATCGAAACATTTTTCCACTCCTTGTTTGAAAAATAATTGAAACGAATCTTTTAACAATTCAACTGATGCAGCTGGTAATAATAGGTTTAAAAAAACATTTTGTAGTTGGAATGATTGTGCATCCTTATTAACAAAACTAAAACAGTTTGTCACTTCTCAACCTTCTTTGAGAATGTAAAAGAAGTCATTTATAGCGATTTATATTCATTGTAAAAATACTCTGATACAACAATGATTCGAATAGAAACTGACTATTAACTGATGTCTGTAAAAAAGAAAACATTTAAATCAAGCATATGCCAATGAAACAAAAATAATTTTGCCAGGTGAATAATTGAACTATTATACAAATGTGCTTCTTAAAAGAGGCACGCCTTTATTTCCAGCTCGTAGGCAATCCTATTTTAGAGTTACTTTCGATATCCCATTTTTTTCACATATACATCGATTAGAATTCCCTTTTATTTTTTGTTCAAATTATACGAAGATTAAGATGGATGCATAATTAGTTTATTTTCTTGAAAGAATAAGCTTCATAAGTTTTCTATAGAAAATTTAGATTCTACTTAGCAAAATTTGAAACAGCTAAAGAATAATCTTTCCTGAGAGTTTTGAGTTTGAACTGTTCTAGCTAGACAGAGATCTTCATAGGAATATTTAAGGGGAAAAATAATATTATATGTTGAATATTTATTCATGGAGAGCTAGAATAGGATTTAAGTTTCTAATTTGTTCATTGAAAGCTTTATAAAAATTGTTGAAAACATAAATCATATAATATTCTAAATCATATTTGTGTCTGAATACCCTCGTTTGTCAATGAAGAGCTTTCTAGATAAATATTCAAGAATATCCCATATAATTTCATGAAGTATTCCATATTAAAACCAAAGTATCTCTGAAATCAATAAAGGTTCTCTCAAGAAGTAGAATACCCTTTCTAGAATTTTTTGTCAATCTAAAGAAAAATTTTACCTTTTGATTAAATACAAAATATTATGCATTTTATTCATTAGAATATTTCAATGAAGAATCTTATAAATTTAACACAACACGAACTAAGTGATTTTTTTTATCTCATGATATTTTATTAAAATTACGCTATTTCTTAGTGAATTTGAAATATTATGTTAAAAGTATTTGAGTAACATAATGTTACATTAGTTCAGGAAATTTTCAAATTTACCAAGAGTCTTATTTTAATGCGCTCAAAAGATAATATTGCGATTGAATATATAATAAATTTAAAAAGTATTGCAATTGCATTCTAATTTGTAGCTGTAATTCTGGTTAATTACATAAATAGCTAATTATATATCTATTTTCCTTTAAGCTTCATATAAAAAATAAAAGTATTTGAAAAAATATTTATATGGATGGAAATCTACGTCCTACATGAGATAATAAATTAATTGATATTTGTCCTTGGAGATCATTTATTTTCAAAAGACATTTGCAACCCTTCATTATTTATAAAATGGCTTAGAAATTCCCATAGACATTGCGTTTCTCAAAATTCAAAACTAACTTCCTTTCTATTATATTTCTAATAACGGTATACAGCAGTGTAATTTCCTTATATTTAGTATACTATCGAATTTTATAAACTAGTTCGTAAAAGTATGAATGCATATGGATTTTTAAATTATTTTAAGTTAAGTCATTTTTATTCCCAAAATATCTCAGTAATAAAATTTGAAACAAGGGAAAAATTTTTTTTAAATTGTGATGCTCTTTATAACAAAGGATTTATTCAAAATTAGCTAGAATAAAATGGTTTAAAGTAATAGAAATTTTAATCTGAATAAGAAAGCATCTCTAAACGAAATCTAAATATTTTCTAAGGAGGTTTTTAATAAATATAATAAAAATATACTGCAACAACCTTATATTTTTTCTTACCTAAAGCTTTGCTGGATTTTGTGTTTTGTTGTTCGAGCCTTTTGTCAAGTTGTGTATATAGAGGTCTTTCATGTCCTTTTTTTGTAGGGTGCTCCTTAAACAGGTCTGCGCCGCACTGTGATATAAAATGCTTCTCACTGTACAGACAATGCAGCGAATAAAAATGATTTTTTGATTAGTTTTTCTGTGTTTTATTTTTCTTTTAATATTATCTCTTTACTAAACGAATTAAACGTATCTTTTATTTAAACTACTCTCTATAAATGATACTTTTTGTTCTGATTATTCAATTTCAGCACAAAATAACAGAAGATATCTTCATATGAGTAGAAATAACGATTGTTTTTATTTTTGAATCGTAACAACAAAATAATTTGATTTTATTCTATATTCTTATTCATTCATTTTTTGTTTGGATTAAAATATCAACATATTTATTATCTTAATTATAATGATACTTCACTGTTGTACTAAAACTGCAAGATTGATCAATTCATTAAGACTTGAAAAAAGTTTAATTACGTATTTAATTTAACTCTAAACATATTGCCTAATTTCACACAGTTTTTTTCAAATCCGACCTAATTCTTGAAATTCTAAGCAATTAGGTAAAATATTATGCAATACCATTTACATTATAATTAAGTATTCAACTACTCAAATTTGATTTCAGAGTGAAAGATATGGAAGCTTTCATTTTAAAATTGTCTTTTTTGCTTTTTCAGAAGAGTTTTAGAAAATTTATTATTTTAGTTTTTATATTAATAATGAATAAAATAAATTTAATTATTGTTTTAAAGTTATTTTTAAAATGAAATTTAAACCAGTTAAAAATATGAAGTTATATTTTCAACAAGTGTTAATATTAAATTATGAAATTCATTTTTGTGTAAAATTTTGAGTTAAAAGAAATTTAGTGATTTTTCTTAAATTCAGACCTTTGAAAAATTATTTAGTTAAATTATGAATACATAAAATATAATTTAACAAAATTATTCTTAAATAATTTTTTAATTATACATTATTTGATTAATATTTTTAAAAAGTGCAAGTGTTCATTTTTTTCTTCTCTTCTATTTTCTGAGATGATAGCTGATTTATTTTGATTCAGATCCTCAGTTCAATAATTTATAGACTCAATTAAATTACCTATAATGATAGTTGAAATCCATTTCAGACAAAAAAGCAACTATTGTGTATAAAAATGACTAGAAAACTATAAAATTATCTTTTTCTCAATACAAAATAATAAAAAAAGGCCAACTTTTTTTTCTCTCAAATTTTTGAATTTTGAATCTTTAGTGTCCTCATTGAACTTCTAATTACAATAATAAAAACATAATAGAAAAACTTTGTGCTTATTACACAAACCTAGCATACATCAAATATTTATTTTTCAAATTTTTCTAAATATTGTGCCCTACATTTTAGCAAGAACAAACACTCAAACAATTGCAAAATTGCTTATGAGCATTATTGCTTGAAATAATTTCTTACCATAATACCATTGAATTAAACTTACGTTATTCTATAAAATACCAGTATTTTTTCCATTTAAACTAATAACTCTCTTCCTTATTAAAATAAAAGAATTTTGCACTTTTAGTTCTGTTGTTGACTCTACCTAAGACTATTTTGATTTTTGAATCATCAGTGACTAAAATAAAGAACCTCAAAATCAAAAATTGAGACAAAAATTTAAGGTAAATGAGTAACTGCAGAAGCAGTCTGCATGTTATTTAATGATTATTGCTAACATATCAAAAATTTCGGTTGGTTATTTTCGCATAAATATTTAAATATAGTTGTTTGATTATACCCAGCGTTGTTTTAAACTTGTTACACAAATAGTAAATTAATTTTACTATTTAACACTTAATAATTTTAGATTAAATGGTTTCATATAAAGAAATTTATTTATAAATCACTACTTATATAAGATTTAATTTAATGGAAAGTTTTCATTTATTTTTCCCTCATTTTCATACTTTTGAGATAATCTAAGATATTTATTCTTCATCATATAATCAATAAAACACGGACAGAAATAATGCAAAATTCTTATAATAATTTCATAAACAAGTAAAAGGTTTCACAATCGAATGTAATTTCATATAATTTCTATAGGTACATTACAAAAACTGCGGTTCTTATTTAAGAGCTGATTTTAATCAAATTTTTTTCCTTTAGAAAAACAACATTCTGTTTCATTCATTGAAACGTGCATATTATTCTAAAAATAGAATCAGCTTCAAAATTTTCCTATGAAGGAAACTTTTGAAGCTGATCCTATTTTCATAATGGTATGCAAGTGCGTTATTATTTGCTATATTTGAACAGCCCTTTTTAGGTAAAAGATAAGAGTTCAGTATTAAAAAAAATTATGAAATGGTGAATTAATAGATTATACATAACACACGAACTTCATTCAAACATTTCTAATGGATATTTGTTCTTTGATAATCCTTTACAATTTTTTTACATACATATTTATCTGTTAGGTAGTTTAAAATCTTGATTATCAAGTAAAAATTGTGTATTTATTGTAAATATAAAATTACAGTAACAAATTAATCTCTTAGGCAGTTTAAAACACTGGTCATCAGTTAAAAGTTGAATATTTTAAAGAAAAAAAATATTTTGCAGCATATGACTCTCAATATAAAGCAAAAATATAGTGAATCACATGAAATACTCTTCTTAAGAATTAACTCAATTATATCACATGAAATATTATGAATTTAAGAGATAAAACTGATAAATCTCACCCTATTAACCAAAAAAAGAGAAAAAAAATATGTTAAGCTGATATTTTGTATGTAAATGTGAATGAAATATTGACTTGAGTAGGGGTAAAACAGTCAGCGCTATCAATCATATTTAAGACGAGTTTTTGCGGGGGAGGGTGTCTGCTTAGTGGGCTGGTGGCAGTTCATTGATCTATAGTGTAGGCCACTTTGAAATATTTAAGACAATAAGAGTAGACTGCATTCGAAGCAGTTAAATACAACATTGACAAGAAGGAAGAACAAGGAAAAAAGAAATTTCGCACAATTAGAAACAGAAGCATGAGTCTCAGAAATATATTTTTAATTACTTTAAAATAAATTTGATATTGAGCATAAAATAGTAAAATAAAGCGCAACTAATACTTATACAACTATAATAGCTATCTTTGATGTAGAACATATTAAATGTGCATCCGGTAATATCACTGCACTAGAATTTATAACACACACATTTAAACTTTAAAAATTAGAACGGAATTCCTAACAATATCATAAAATAAAAATATTTTTTCAAACTCTTATATAAAATAAATTTATTAAAATAATAATTTTTTACACAAATGAAAGCATAATGTTTAAAGAAATTGTAATGTATGCAAACAGTATCTCTTAAGAACTGTGCAGAAGGTATTGCAGAATATTCGAGACGATAACCCCAAAAAACGCGAATTAAATATAATTTTAACAGATACTCTCTTGGAAATCTCATACAGCTGATCAACATTCTACCAGTATTTAAATTCAAAACACAATGATGAAATAGTGAAACGCTATATATATACGGCATAGGTGATAGAGTAAAATAAAAAATTCTAATGTAAAAAATTACTTAAATTATCGAGAAATGATTAATGTGAATTATAATGGGTAATTATTGTAATAGTTTTTGTGGGAAGAAAAGGAAATTTGTACATAGATATTATGTTAGAGTTCCTCCGATTTTTTCCTATAAAGATATATAATAAATTTTTCTGCTCATTGCTCTATCACCACATCTTTAGATAAAACGATCAATTTGATCTGGATCTATAGTTTAAATGTAATGTTGTTGAAAATATTCAGATTAAATGGAATTTAACCCTCTAATGGTAAAAAAGAATGGACAAATATTAACTATATAGTTACAAGCTTAGGTCAGTGAATTCTAAAAATGTTAATTTCTTAATACATTTATTAAGGTTTAAAACCGATTCACATCTTTCAGAATTTAAATTCAGATCTCTCGGTCAAATTCAAGAAATTAAAATGCTTAGAAAGCGGTTTCTTTGTAAAGAAATGTTTATTTGTTATGTAATTAGTTTACAAATCATTGTATTTAATTTCTCAGTAATATATTTTCATAATAAGATAGTTAATTAGATTTTCAAGCCATTTTTACAGCAAGTTTCTATTTAGTTTTAATATACTTTTTGTTTTTTTTAAATGTTTAAAAAAAGTGATAAAAATGCATTATTTTCTATTTTTTGAGTATTTTTTGTCAATTATTTAAAAAAATTTTAATAATTGACAAGCATTTTAAGTTATTAATATGAAAAAAGTAATTTTTAAATTAAATTATTCCTGAAACACATTTAAATTATAAACTTTAATATAATAAATTATGAAATAAAGCCCTATTACATAAATCGATAAACATAAAATTACAAATAACTACCGAAGATTGGTATTTATGCAGCTTGAATAGAGTTGACTTGTAAAATTTTCATAGTAATTAAATGAATTATTAAATCCATTTGTTTGCTAAATTGTAAACTTAAATTTCTCATGTGTGTGTTCAAAAAACAAAGAAAATTAAAACCAAATAGTAAAGTTTCACCTTTACTTATGGTAATTGGTAATTACTTTTATTTTATGAATTTATTGCAGGAAATAAATTGACATATTAAAACGGTGTTAATTTTAAATTATTTGCTAAAGAATCACAAAATATAGAAGTATTGCGTATTAAACATTGTTTGTGAGTCGAGAGTGATATATCTTTAACATCAATAATTTATATTCACTGGTTGGCATAGAAAGCTCAAACAATCTGTAATCATTTCGCTCTCATGTCACTGATATCATAAAGCATATTTTAAAAGTTTTTTTAAACAGTCTTATAACAACCAATATTTGCTCATAACGAGATTGAGATTTCCAACAAATATAAATAGTGCTTAAAATGTGGATTACGAGACTTTCCATTACAAAAAGATAACCTCACTGAACACACAAAAAGTTTTACTCTTTTCCAGTTTTATTACTGCCTTTTCAACACTATTTTCCCTTCTTTTGTGTAATGAAAAGAGAAGAAATAACTGTACAGTGCTTTCGATTTTCTCGCAAATAATACTTTGTTGCCGATGTGAAATATTATGTTGAAAATTATCTTTAAATATTATGCTATACTTCCAAAAACTTATTGTGAAGCATTATTCGATTAAAATTTTTTCCCGTTGTATTACAGCTCTTCTTATTTAATTTTTTATTGAATATACTTCAGTTTATAACATTAATAATGAAACACAAATTGATCGGAAATTCTAATCAATTTCGATACATAGTTGTGTCGTTAAATTTTATATTTTAAAATCTGTTTCTCATTTTTTATTATTAAATCACTATATTTTGAAACATTTTGAGTATTAAAAAAATAAATAAAAAATAAGTTTTTTGATTTTTTAAAAGATGTAACAGATTTAAAAATAAAAACTTATTCGACATTCAGGCAGACGAAAAAGTAAACTTTATTTTCAATAACAGATTTAATTCCAACTTCAAAACACGGGAAGAAAAAAAAAAAGAATATATTGGGCGCAGTGTGAGAAAGACAATCTGTTTCCATTTCCAGACAACTTTATGATGGAACACAAGTATGCAAAGGCTGTGGCGTAATGAGGACTTGATGCAGATGAGGCACCCCTTTCTCAACCCTGCCACCGCCCGAAATTTCCTTGTATGGAACAGGAATACATTGTCAGCGAATTCTTCTCAGCCAGAGGGTTTGAAAAATGGAAATTTGCAAGCAATTCTTAAGCAAGCCGCGACGTTGTCGTTGCTTGCGTTTTGTTTTCCGCTGTTGATCTTCATAAACGTTGATGGTCAGTAATTATGAGCCCTACACTGTGACTGCAACTGAGGGGACGACTAGAAGGATTTAGTGTTTTGGAGCCCGGGGTCTGCCAAATTATGTGGCATTTGCTAGAGAAACAGGCGACCTACGCTTGAATGTTAATGAGTCAGAATCGACGGCGGAATTTACGTACCGCGCTGTAAAGAGGGGGTTGGAATACAGTAGCACCAGCTTCTGGAAACATTCACGTGAAAAATAAATTATAGTTAAGGATTGGATATTCATTTATTATTATTATTATTAAAATGACATCCTTCAGTAGACGACTTGCTCCAGTTATGTCTCTTGTCATTACATCAAGTGATGAAATGTCTTGGACAGAATCATTTTTTAGAACTTTTCTAATTAAGTTTAGTAGTTGTACTTGCCACTTTTTTTCAGAAAGTTTTTATAAATAATCGAAGTGTAAAGGATGAAACAAATTTTATTTCAAAAATCTCTTGCCATAAGCCTTTAAATAGTTACACATTAATTTCTTGACTGTGTTGAATGCCATAAAAATATCTATCTAAATTTTTTTCATAATAGTATTTCAAGAATTTAAAAATGATAGAAATAATTAATTTATATATTATTTATTATTATTATTTACACACATATTTCTTAATAATAATAAACTACACATAACTTCTGATCCTTTTAAAGTTCCTAGTTATTATTTAATTCTTTGTTTTATGCTTCATAAAGCTATGAAAAGCTCAAATACATATTCTACAATACAACTACCTATATAAAAAGAGAATATTCAGAAGCATATCTGCTATATTTTTATCCCGGGAAAATGCTTACTAACTGAAATATTGGGGAATTTAAGTAACTCTTGGAATAAAAGAATAGCGATAGTTAAAATCTGAAATGCAGGCTAGTAATCAAAACTAGGTACTTTTTTGCCATAGATGAGTAAAATGAGCTGTTGTCTTTTTTTCAATCTTCCCCTGTAGTAATTCATTAAGGAGTGATTTGACCACGCCTGCAATTTGCGTAAATTTTATTAATATGACAATCTTTGAATAGAACGAGTTCATCCAAGAAATTTCTCAGATACAAAGCCGGACAGGTAAATTGAATGGTGAGCGCTCTGATTTCTACTTGACAGCAAAACGTTAATTTGATTCCCATCTTGGAGACTTAGATGTTCGTTGTGTTTCGGAATCGGTTTTAAATTGTAAGTCCCAGTCTAAGTTGCCCTCGTATGCAAAAAAATGTTTTGGTAATTGGGTTAAGATACAAAAAAAAGAAACCCAGTAGTCATGAAAAAGTGGTCTTCATGAAACATTAAGATTCAAACTTCTGTTATTTATCGATTTTTTGTACAAGGAGTATATAAATATTCCATTTTTATTTTGTGATCACTTCATTTTCAATAAACATGCATACAATATTTTTATGTAAAGTTTGAGATTTATTCCCATTCATTCCATTTTGTTCTGATTAAAATAAACAAAATTAACAGGATCATACACAAAAACTTCTTTTTAAAAAGCTTTTTCTTCGACCTTTAAAATGTACACATCCTAAAACAAATAATTACACCTTAAAAAGCATGCTACATTCTCTCTTAAATGGTAATTACTTACTATAAATGTTCAAATTGTATTAAATACATAAAGCATTCCACAATTCTCACGTAGTATACCTAAAACTTATAATTATATTTTAAATATTTTACTCCTCAAACTTTTTGTGATCGTTATAAGTTCCTCTTCAGAAATACTTGAGAATACTCAATATTCATTAAAATTATTTTCTTAAGATGTCATAAATTTGAGTTATCTTTTCATTGTAAAGCCATATTAGGAGTTTTAGGTTCTAAATTGAGTAATATAGAAATGTGTTTTGTTATATGAAGCTATATATTAAAAATTATTCTTTTAATTACTTCAGTTTTTCTATTTGTTTCTCAACAATATTCTTTTTTTAGTATTATTTTCTTTTTTCTTTCCTTCTTCTCTTGACCTTTTTCTTATAATCTTATGTTTTAGTTCTCTCTCGTATGACTATCGCTAATTTAGCAAGCACGGACGTGTTCAATCACATCAACCTCAGTGCACCACTTCACGTGATGAGGGCAAATTGTGCGCATGGCAGTAACGGGTCGCTCAGCCACATCACATGCCATAGCACAGCACATTAAGTCAATTACGCATCATCCAGAGTCTGTGAGTTATTTTGACACCGTTTATAGCAGAGTGGACTGTCCGCAAGACGTCCATTACTTCGTCTACCCTTGACATAGAACCATAGAACCAATGATGCGATGAAAGAAGATATAGGCAGTAGAATGGAATGAAATTGTCTTTACTGACACGTCACGCTTCTGTCGGCAACACCACGATGGTCAACTTCGAGTCTGGATACAACGTTGAGGGAGGATGCTGAAGAGCTGCGTTATGCACCGCCACGCTGGTCCTGTACCAGGTATTATGGTATGGGACAGTATTGGATATCACTCTCGCACTCCTTTAGTACGTATTGCCGGTACTTTAAATAGCCAGCGCTACATCTCTGAGGTGTTGGAGCCAGTTGTCCTACCTTACCTTCAGGGCTTGCCCACAGCCACATTTCTACAGGATCATGCGCGACTACACGTTACACGCATTGTCCAAGGGTTCTTCGTTAATCGCCAGATTGAATTGCTTGCCTGGCCACCTCGCTCTCAAGATCTTTCTCCGATAGAAAACATGTGGTCCATTGTTGCTCAAAGAATGACCCAGATTACATCCCCAACTGCCACACCAGATCAACTTTGGCAACGTGTGGAAGCTTCTTAGTCTACTTTACCCCAAGAACAGATTCAAAGTCCCTTTGAATCAATGCCGAGGATCTGGCATCGGTAATCTCCAGCAATGGCGGCTACTCTGCCTACTGATTTCGCCAGGAACCACACTTCACAGAAGTCTATAAATTTAATCATTTGATACTTGGTCAACTTGTTATCTACAAAATAAATTTTGTTGTGATATCTCTTGTCTATCTTGGTGTTATAATTTGGGTAGGCAGCAGTGTATTACCCGGAGACTAAATAACAAGTATTTGAAATTCTTGTAAAGGGAAAAATTAATTTCTTCAATAGAGGAGGATATGCTACAACAATGTGAGTCGTAAAGTACATTAGCCATAAAATTTTTCCCATCATGCTTGGAAATACCATTAACCGATTAGATTTTACAGTTATTTTGATTTAAGAACAATTTGTTTATGCATTGTATTTACATTATTTTAGATTACATTACATTAGATTTTACCCTATTTTGATTTAAGAACAATTAGTTTATGCATTCTATTTACATTATTACCAATATTATTTGCACTTTAAAAAAGATAATCTTTTTGCCCCTTTCTATCAATTACTTAGTGTTAACTTCTGTTAAACAGTTTAATCGATTTGTATAGCAAATCGAATGCAAGCTTAAAATTGATTTTTTTCTAACACTAAAACTTCCTTTTAACTCATATGCTCTTAATTTTTTTTGTTCAGGTTCTAAATGAATTTACTAGTTAAGAATTTCCTTTGACTTGTATAAGTTAATTATGCATACAACTAGATACAAGATATCTGGAGAATTGTGTTGATGCTTTTAAAATTATGTAATCAATTACCAAAGATGAGATGTATATTATCTTTGCATTATTCCCCCACCTTATTATTTTATTTTTTAAAAATGGCCGGTTCATGATAAATATTAAATATGAAATAAAGAATGAGAAAAATATTAACTTATTAAGAATCTCTAAATTCAATTCATTAAACTCACTACCTGAACACAAACGGCCGTAATCACCAACCAGAGTTACTCGTGAGTGCAGATAACTCACAGCCGATGTCACGAAACCTTATTCACAATCGCCAATAGAACGAACTATCCTTCAATATTTAACCCCGAGTTAACCCAACGATCTCAGAAAGTTAACTACACAATTTGCATATCACTGATCTCTAATTAAATTTTTTGTACAGCGTAAAAAAATCCAAGTTTTCAAATTAAAATGTAAAAGCGCTACATTTTTATAGATTTCATTCTAAAAATATCAAGCCTGATATTTTGAAATGAATCTTAAATTCATACATGGAAAATATTGAGAGCAAAATTTTATTCTCGTTCGTTTTGAGTTACTTAAATTTACATCCTAATTAAACATGCACTTTAATTATTGCACCTAATCTAATGTACAATAATGCAATGGATGTATTACTTTAAATTTACACTCTTTTATTTTAAATACAAAACAATAAATTCACAGAAATAGTAAACTTTTAATTTTACTATATGAATCAATAATATAAAGATTACTGTATTACTAGTTTATGTAGAATTTTCAGTATCTTGGTTAATGATTTTGATAATATGAATCGATATGACTTAAAATATATATTTAGGAAAATAAAATATTCAGATCATTACAAAAAATATCTTTGGGCATTTCAGAGAAACAACAGAAGGATTGAATAGCAATAATAATGCAAAAATATCACGTAACGAAATTCTCAATATACAGTTATAAACATGATTTTTTATAATAAAATTTAGAATAATTTTTTTAATTTACTTATTATTCAAATCTTTGTAGCTTTACTTAATAAATTAAAACAAAATGAGTAAAACGTTATGAAATCCATCAAAATAAAAATTTTTAGTCGAAATTTGTCAACATCATTTAAATTAGTGTAAAGCTATAAAATAATTCAATCAGAAAATTATTGTTAAAAATTAAGCATTATAATCATAATACAAACACAATGGCGGAACTTTTAAACTATTATCCTTCACCATAAAACCTTTAGCATATTAAAATTGATTAAAGTTTCTTAGTTACACAATAAACACATCAAAATTTATTAAATTTTCTAAAAATATAAATTAATGAAAGCATAAGAAAATGTGTGATAAAAAAAACCCATGAAATGTTAAAACATTATTATAAAGTAACGAACAAGCTTTTCCTGACTGATTTTCTTAGTCAGATTCTAATATTAAAGCATGTATTTAGCAAGTGAATATTTTTAATAGAATTATTTTTTTAATTATTATTCTAAAATGTATACATTTTTACATATTTCATCTTATGATTCATTAATTCAGATCATTTTACGACAAAACAAAATTGCAATAAAATTTTTAAAATTTTGAATGTTATGTCAAACAACTAAAATAAGAAATATGTAATAAAAAATAAATGAAAAAATAAAATGTATTCTTTTAACATATTCAATAATAGAGGAAATAACAGAATAAATTATTATCCAGCTTTAATTTTTAGGAAAATCGATTTTCTAAGTTCTTATGAAAATTAAAATAATTAAATACTTAAATAAATACAATTCTAACCTTCTCAAAATAAATGAATAAAAATCTAACCTTTATTTATAAGCTTCGAATTCATCTCGATTAAAATTCGTAAAATAACACAATGTTATCGGAATATGACAAAACATTTCACATTTCAAATGCAAATTTTAAAAGGCAAAAGGTGCAAATTAAAATTTAATAATATTTAATTTAAAATTACTCATAATGTACAAAAATTAAATTTTCCCATCAACAGCAACATATATTTGTCATTTAATTGCTTTTGATATTCTTTTAGTAACGAAAAAATTGCCAAATTTTTCTATATTTGACTGTTTCTTGCTCTTGGAGACCTATGAACCGTAATGTTCTTTTTATACAAGAAATCTAATTATAAAATGTCTGCAAAAAGAGAACAAAAGTTCGTGTACATTGTAACCATTACAAGAATAAGTGCCAGATTTTCTAATATAATTAATTTTGATTAAATAAATAAATTAAAGAGCTGGAGAAAAATAAACAAAAATACATTTATGGTGTTAAGGTTTAAAAAAAAATCGTATGCATGTCCAGCTACCAATAAAAATTCACCTAATTTCGAAACTACATTTAAACTATTAGAAAAAAATATTTTTACGTTTGTTCAAAACTATTAAAAAACAGACCGTTAAATGTGAAGTACAGAATAGAAAGTATTAATTAAATAATAAGGTGTAATGCTAATCACGCTTAAAATAAGTGCTTAGACTCAATTTCGTACTTATTCATGAGTACAAAATTGAGTATAATCAATAGTTAAAAAAAAAAATTAGCATGTCGCCTTATTATCTAATCTGGATTCAAATTTTCAAGAAAAAATGGAAAGCATTGGTTCCACATATTTCTATCATAATACTTCACTCGATTGTAACTAAAATTAATGTTGCTTTTGCTATACGAATAATAGCTGATTATGTGATAAGAACTAATCCGTATTACAGTAAATTTTATATTTGACACTGTTATTATTTAGATAGGTACCAAATTGAAATAAATATTTAACACATGCAATAGCACCTGCAATATGGATTAAGTCTGATCCTGATTAATGTTAACCTAAAACTTCAATCTTAATCTACAACATAAGAGCAGTGTGGAGGATTGATATTTATGTGTTCTGTGTCACTAATTTTTCTAATATAGGTATGACCTGTTAACAAATATGATCTGTTACAAGACTATGTTCGTTAACCGATCATCGATTTATCATTGATTTTTTCGTGAAATCGATTAATTCGTTTTGGAGAGCATAAAAATGAAATTAGAAAAAGGGTGTATAATTTCTTAGTAAGTTTATTTTAAGAAAAATAAAACATACGTATAGTCTTGCTAATCAGTCCTTTTCATTTTTAGTTTATGTGGGGCATTAAAGAAAATATCCAATGTAGATTGCTTTCTTCTCTTTTTCAAGACTTTCCGGAAATGAATAGTAGTATTGTTTTTGTAACCATCCCAAATCTTACTGATATCAGCTTGGTGTGGGTGCCGTTCTGAAACCTTAATTGTGACATCTTTCCACTTCTTCAGCAAATGAACGAGGGGTTCCCATCCCTCGTTCATTTGCTGAAGAAGGCTCAAAATGAAATCAGTTTCCTTTTTGAATGAAATCAAAACCGAAACTGAGTTTACTTTGGCTATAAATATTCTATTATAAATTTTTTTTCCAATATAGAACCTAGAAATTTAATAGGCAAGCAAAATAATTCAAAATAGAGGAAAAACGATTTTTGGTCCACTGGGTTGGGCAACCCTGCACATCATGCTTCAAGAGCCGAGAAGAGTTTGACAGAATTCATTTTAGTTCGTTATCCAAATTTGTGTTCGTTGTCCGAACACAAATCTTTCGCGAAAGTGTTCATTCTCTGATTTGTTCGCAGTCCGAACTATTCGTTAACCCACTGCACTAACAAATATCGCCGATAAAATTGTTACTCATAAGTTATTCTTTGTACGTTGTTTCTTTTTCTTTATTCCTATCTTGCAAAATTCTATATTTGACAGCAAGATATATGTATTTCTTGCCAGCAATTTACATTCAAAACCATAATCATCTCCTAATACTTTTGAGTGATAAAGAAAAACATTTTTAAAAGAGCGTTTTAAAGAAGTATTTTAGTAGAACATTTATATTAGTATTAGTTAAAGAAGGAGTGTATATTTGAAGCAAATTTGAATGCGATTAACTAACAGATGAAGATTCATGTTAGAAATATATAGAAAGCATTTGAATTGAAAATTTCGATGAATAATATTTTATTGGGAACAGTATATTCACAGTTTATTGATCTAAACAGAAGTTCCGAAACAAACGTTTTCGAAAATTTTAGTAATGCCCATCTAAAAATTTATGGCTTAGATCCAACCTAATTGAAATATGTAGTTCCTGGTTTACGATAAAATCCAATATTAAAAATAAATAAAATTGAATAACATTTCTCGTAAAACTATGAAATGAATTAAATGGTAGGAAAAAGAACTGAATTGGCATTATTCGAAGCTGTAAATGATACGATATAACAAATGATTACTAAGAAATTAAATTTTTTAGCGAATTTAAATATCATTTATATCATTGGTCAATGAGTTGATATTTACCTTTAATGATTTTAAATTGTATAACAAAAAATAAATTGTTGAAATTATAAAATTAAACATTCATCTGAAATCTGAAATAATATGCATATTAAAAATTAATTGAATTAAAAAACTAAATTTAAAATAAATTCAGTTTTCACTCTAAAAAGCTGAGATTAAAGAACTTCAGGATTACATTTACCTTCTGCAAGAGAAGAAAATTCTCTGAGCACAAAGTGAATTATCAACAATTTTTCTTAATAAAAATAGATGAATTCCTCTTATATTGTAGAAGTTTAAAAAATATATGAAAGGGATACATTTTTATACCATTTTTATACCATTTTCATATTTTTTCATGAAAAAGTTAAGTATTTTAAAAAAAATATGTTGATAGATTTGAATATTGGAATGAGGAAAAATAAGGCATATCATTTAGTGAAATTTCTTATAGTATCATAATTAATTTAGTATTTAAGGAAAATATCAGAAAAATTCAGGAAAATAATTCATCTAGATTATTTAATAAACACATTAGGGAGTTGACAAATTTATTTCAAAACTAAATTTTAAAAATAGAGCTACTTTTGAGGAAACTTTAATAGTTATTCAGATAAACTGAACTAAAATAAAAATTTTGTGTTTAAAATTATTTTTCAGTAGTTCATCTAATTAGTTGAATTCAATTAAAGATATGTGTGTTGTGGCTAATCCCTCCTGGTTAACGGCGCACCTTGTCCTTGTTTAGACCTTGCGCCATTAAATCCAACCATCCAATCCCTCCTGGTTCACAGTAACATCTAACCCTGTCTGTGAACTCTTTAAGCAATGAACACAGCCTCAGGGCTCGAGAATAGCTTCAGTTTCCATGCTTTTTCGATGGCTAATAAAACTAAGCACTTTCATTTATTTCTCATTAATTTCATAGAAAATTTAAATTCATTCAAACAGTAAAAAATATATATACGTAAAATATTTTTATTATTTTGAACTAATTTTTTAGGAAAAACATTTTCCTTTTGCTTTTTTATTTAAAAAAACGCTTATAAATATAGAAATACTTTCATAATTGTTTGATAGAACATAAAAATGATGGCTTCATGTGCTGTAAATAATTTTGAAGATATTTTCATTTATTTATTTTTTGTTCTTATATCATGTGAATTCCATGCGTCTCAAAATACATTGACTGAAATAATAACTAGTTATATTTTCTGGCATTTTTTTAATCGTACAATTTCTGAAATTTGGTATCTTTAACTCTTTATTTGGGAAAAAAATGCTTACATGTATCTTTAATAAATCACTTATACCACTATAACACACATTGGGTCCATTATTGCATCAAAAAATAAGGTCATCATAAACAGCAGGAAAAAAAGCATAATTGTATTCTTACGGCCAAACAAAATTAAATGTTTACTTAAAAAAAATAACAAGTACATCAAACTATAAGAGACTAAGAAGTCAGGTCATATGCGATAGCGGGAAAAAAGTATATCGCGGTAATTAAGAATAATAAAAAGTCGATTGCGATTGCGAAATAGTTAATTCTGTAAAATGCGATTCTGATATGAACCCAACGAAGTTATTAAATTGAAACTTTTTAACAACATAAATAATTCTAAGTTGCCTAAATTTCAGTAAAGGAACACCTGCATGTCGAGTGCCCACACATAACTAGACAAAACAACACAGATGTAAAATCATAAACTATAATAAACAAAGTAACATGAAAGAGATAATATGCTAGGTGGTTATGCTAATATCTTCTATACTATACACGTAGCACAGAAAATGGCATCAATTATTTCATTTTAAAGGATGGCATGAGAGAAACGGGCGAATTTTATTTTGTTTCGTTAAATTTATAAAAAGGCTGTTCATATCACAGACTGATCACTTTGATGGACTTCCTAAAATAAATTTTCCAATCCCCGCCCGGATATCTGCAGATCAACAACAAAAAAAGGGGAGTTTGTAATTTGTATATGATTTATACATAAGAAAGAATCCGAGGGGAACCAACAAATAAGAAAAGATGAAGAAGGAAAAAAAAAAAAAAGTTGGAAGTATGCCGTACGTGAATTGCACATGGAATCTTCCGCGGTTACAAACGAGTCTTGCCCTCCTCCACCCCTCCGCAACTACTTCACTTCGCAGGTCTTCCTGTGTTTCCTTTTGTTGTTGTTCCGTAGATTTTTATTTCGGAGTCTGGTACTCTCTTAATATCCAGTAGAATCATAATTTATGGACCTTAATAACAGTCATCAAGGGTTCTGGACTTAGCAGATGCGTCTAGCGGCCCACGGACACAACAAACTCTTCCCCCCCCCCTCTCCGATCCAACACTTTCGCTACTATATCGGTCGTCTACGATTCTTTACTTCATTTTTTTAATATTAGAAAAGGTGACTTACGCGAACGAATTGCTTAAAGTTTTTTTGAGGTTTAAACTGGGAATTTGGTCCACCGGCCTTCGTTATATACATATGTACATGTTCTTTTCATAATCATTATTTTCTGAAATAGATATTTTAATTAATATAATTTGGTTTATTTTAATAAAATGTTAAGACTTTATATAGTTTGAATTTTATCTCAAACTGAATAATGATTTCTATTTTGCAATTTTAAAATCTTATAAAAGCACTTGATAAAAACGTCGTTAATATCAATTTGGTAGAGAAATGCTTCATTTATTATTGTCTAGGCATGCTCATATTCCTAGATCAAATTTTAACTTTTACCTTTTTAAGATTTTTCACTAATTTATGCAAAATGAAATCAAAATATTAAACATTACATGGTGAAAGTACACAAATGTGAAAATTTTAATAATTTTATGTATATTATTTTTTTTTTTCTGAAAATGATACTTTGGTATCAACTTAATACGGTCTTAATGTACTTTTCTTGCAAACCAGTGAATTAGAACTAAACTTTGAAATTGGTCTTGCATGTTAATAGTACTTTTTAAAAAAATATTTTTTTTGAAAATTTTGAATAAAATTACGTTTTTTTTATACAATTCTATCAAACATTTTAAAAATTTCTTGTAATATTTCGGTGCCAACTTGCAAAATTTCTCTTAAAATTAAAGGAATTAGGAACAATGTCTCAGACATAAATATGTAAATACAACAGGAGTTTTTCTATTTCATGTAGTGAAAATAGAAGTATTTTGCAAGGCCAAAAAAGAAAAATAACTGTTTGATAGCTGATCGTGACATTTAAAATAAATACGAGATTACATTTCAATTCCTTAACTGAAATTAAATTTTTTCAAATATTTAAATGTTTCCTTTCTTTTAGTCTCTAATAAAATGATAAATATTATATACAAATTCAATTTCAGTTATTATAATATTTCATTAATAGCGTATTTCACAATATGACTCTACTTATAACTAGATGTAATAATATTCCATTACTAACATAGTTCACATTATATAGCTTTATTTATAAATAAAAGTATTTAAAATTAAAATCGGAACATATAGACAAAACATGTCTTTTTCCATGCAGATAGTTATTATTCTATACTTAAAGGATTTATATTGCTCTTTTCAAACAGGCTATCCATTGAAAAATTAAAAATAATAAAAATACTTTTTTCTTATATTTTATTTACTAATAATTTTAAATGTACGTTGACACTCTTACTTTTAAATTTTTGCTATGAATATCGCATTAAGAAATAATAGTATAAATTTTTGCTATGAATATCGCATTAAGAAATAATAGTATAAATTTGTAATTCATTAATAATTACAAAGAGTTTATATTGTCACAAATGACTGACTATTTGAGAAGTAAAGAGTATCTGAGAAGTGTTTTCTACTTGCCAAAAATTCTTTTTAAAAAAGTACAAGTAACTATATAGTAATTTATAATTCTTTTAATTTTCGCGTCAATGAAATCAATGGTTAATTCAAAAACATGTGATTAAAATCAAATGTGGGATTTTTTTTTTTGAAGAATCAGCTTTTATTATTAAAGTTTCATGAAATGATCAAATAAATTTCCAAGATAAATTTCCAAGATTTTCAAATAAATTTCCAAGAAAAATTCAAACAGAGATTTATATATTTTCATTCATCAGAAATTTTTATATGAAACATGTTATTATCAAATAACTAATTTTACTAAATTAATCTTGTCATATTATCAAATTTACATCTGACAAATACAAATCCATGATTCCAATTTAAAATCACCGAATACGTACTTGATAAAAAGATTTATAATCCCCGTTGCTTTAAAGAAAGAAAACTGTTTCTTAGAACTCAACATGATTAAATTTAAAAATAATTTAAGCAGCTGAAAATTTATATCAATTTATTTATATAATTCATCTAATGTTTTACGGCATATATCCATTTTATCGCACATAAAAACATAAAATAATTTAATTAAAATAAAATCATTTATTTAAAATCATTAATCTAAAATAGTAGTGCTGCCATCTATTAAGTTTTATTAGTACTAAGATAAATAATTATTCACACTCTAAGAACAAATGCCATACATATTAATGCATGAGAAAATATATTTACTTTCTTTAAAATACTTATGATTCAACATTTTAATAAATATTTTTAATCTACTATTTAATTATTAATACATTTTCTTTTATTAATCAAAATCAAAGTAATAACGCTTTTTGAACAACAAACAAATATTTCTGTTTTTGAGCACGTTAAGAAAAATAAATCTCTTTAATATTAGAATAAAAATTAATTCCATAATATCCTGCATAAAATAAATAAAATACATTATCATAATGCATCTTCGAAAGATTTTTATTTAAAAAAGTGATTTTTTCTTAATAATAAATATATTTATAAATTCTTAACATAAATATATACAATAATAACAATAAAAATTTTCTTGGAATTATATTTTTTGAATTAATGAGAATGAAATCATTTCGCTATGTAAATTTTTATATCCATTATTTACTTGGAGCTTTATTTGGGAAAGGAGTCATTGCAAATTCCAGAAAAATAAAAGAAAATATCACTATCAAAAAGAATGTTTAATATCAAAAGCAGTAGTAATGCAAGAGTATGTAATTCTCCAATGGAAAGCAAGATGAAAATCTTCCCATTTAATTTATTAAATAAAAAGTACTTTTGATATAAAATTTAAACTTTTCAAGCAAAAAATTGAAATGTTTAAAGTTAGCATTACTTAATGAAGGTGCATGTTTAATAATGGAATTCATTTTCTCTCTGGTAAGTTGCGATAAAATTCAATAAGACAATTTTTCCCCCATAATAAGCACAATAAGCACAAATGAAGGGAATTTTTAAATTCCGTTACGATTTTTAAAAAAAGTAAAGAAAAAGTAGGGAAATAATGGGGAAAACTAGCTAAAAGCAAACACGAGCGTCCTTGGAATGGGGATTAATGGAGCACATGTCTAGTGTGATCCCATGATAGAGAAATTTTACTTTCTCAAGTAATTTCGCTCTGAATGAATAAGTGAAAGAACTTTAAATTGCTCTCATCCATCATATTTCGTTTTGAGTGGCATTAAATGCGGTGTGGAGAATTTACTTATTAAATATTATAACTATATATAGATTATAATGTCTAACAAATACCAGCCTAAATGATTGTAATCTTATTCCGATGATTACCACAAAATTTAAAAGAGGTTTTTTCGCAATTTTAAAACAAATTACATTTTTTAGAAATTACAGTGTATGAGTGTAAATTACACACTTTGGCAGCGATATTAATCGAAAAAGGATTACAACTCTATTGCCTTATTTTGAAGATAATTTTATTTGTCTCTATAAGGAAAGATAGCAAATTCAGCTTCTAAAAATTATGCTTCGGAATAAAATAGTGAGTTCTAATAGTTAATTATTTATTTTCGTTGATTGCTGCTATTTATTAATAATGATTCTTGATGAAATAGGAATTTTGTAGTAAAAATATGTGTACTCTAAATCATTATTTGTATAGTTAAAGAATACTTGTCCACCTATTTTACCCATTACGGTGGAATTTTAATGTAACTTGAGAAATTTTTTAAATAAATCATTTAAATTTTGTTTGAAACATCTTTTAACAAAATTTTAAAAATATTTTTAGAGTTAAAATTCTTCATAGAGTATACCAAATTATTGCTTCATCAGAAAATTAAACTTTTTTCCCTCTCTCGCTAAAACTTCTTAAAATAGACACTATATTTAAAAAATTTTTGTCGTTCTTTTGTTTCATAATTTATCAATTAATAAATATCACTAAATAGTGTGTATATTTTTTAGTGTATTAAGTACCTTTTGAAAGCCATGTTGTAAATTGACAAGTATCACTTTACAACATGGCTATAAAAATATATATAGTTAGTTAAAAGTATCACTTAACAATTAACTGTATATTTCTTTTATATTATTTTTATAAATGTTAATAAGTATTAGTTACAACTTTGCCACATAACTTTCAAAATGTTGCTTAAAGAAATTTTCATGGTGAATTTTACGTAATGAATTTGAAAGCTCCTTTTTTTCTTCTATTAATAAAATTACTTTAGAGATATGGCTACTTATTTCCCTTTTCCAAATTCATCGGAGCGTATTCTTTTTATATGAGAAATTCAGTTTGGTCTCCGATAACATTAGATAGTAAGTCTTCACATCCCTTAGGCGAATTCTGAGCCACTTTCTACAGCACAGAACCTTTTTTATAAAGGATGATCAAATGAAAAGGTACGAAACGACATGGTGGGTACAAATGTAGACTTTATTCAAAATTTACACCATAGGCTTGAGCACAACGATCCCACTGATGAACTAGCCGCAGTATTCCTTGTTCCCAGAATTCCTGTATCCATGACAAGACCCGGTCCTTCACAGCATCCTTGAGTACGTCGTCCGAGTTGAAGCGCATCCCTTTCAGGTGCTTCTTTAGGGGACTAAGCACATGGAAATCGCAGGGTGACAAGTCCGGATTGTAGGGCGGATGGTCCAACTTCTTTCATTTGAAGTTCGTCAGTTCCATGTGTGTGACTCTGGGAGACGTGTGGACGCGCGTTATCATGGAACAGAACCATAGCCTTAGTGAGCAACACCGATCTTTTGTTCTTGATTGACCTGCCTAGGCGTCGGAGTGTCTCACAGTACACAGTGGTTTTTCTGTGTTCGAGGAATTCCACAAGTATCGAACCCTGAACGTCGAAAAAGACGGTGAGCAACACATTTCCTGATGACGGTATGGTTTGGACTTTTTAGAGGGAGGTGACGACGCATGCTTCCACTAGTTTCTCACCTTCCGCTGTCAGAAATCGGATAACACCTCGCTGCTCCTCAATCGTCGAATTTTGCAACGCGAACGACGTCCTGTCCTCATACGGACTGCCGCATCATTTGGATCGCTTTTGAAGAGTCTCTGCTCTCTTCTGCGTACGCGAGCGCCCGCGTATGCTCCGATCCCAGTCAGAGACTCCAATCACACCCCGAGATGTCTCGCTACGTTCTCCCATGACGAAACATGCAAATATTTAACTGTTACGTTTTTATGTCGTTTCGTACCTTTTCAATTTATCACCCCTTATATATAAAAATCTTGCATCAGAAACAATAACTTTATACATAACACACACTTAATTATAGTTTGTTATGAAAATTATATAAATGTCATAAATAGTAAGAAATGTCATATGTGATAGCACTGTATAGTTTTACTAGAAAATTATTCAAACTATCCATCCATTTTGAAAGGATACATGAAATTATTGCTATGTAGCATGCAAGCTTCACATGAGAATGAAATTAAGACATTTCTCTTGATGCCTTCATCCTGGATCAATATGCGATGAAATAACTGTAAATTCACAACATTGCTCGATGAAATGAACAGAGATCTCGTGTAGTGTGGCAGAGAGTTTTACCTTATTGTTTCCATTAAATTTGTGAAAGTTCGTTGATAGAGAAGTACAAAATTGATACCATATCCGAAAATATCACACTAAAGTGATTCATAATGAATAAACATAGAAGATGTGCCCTTTAGTCTTGGTACTCAGCCATTATTTATTAAATTATTTAAGTGAAGACACTTTTTATTAATTTTATGAACACGAACTGGAATCTATTGCAGAAAATCTGGATCATACTGAAGATTAAAAGATATTTCTCACCCTGGTGGAGAGAAAATAACAAATCTTATAGACGAAGCATCTTATAGAGAAGAAAAATTCCTTGAAGTTTCCAAGTACCTTTAGGGCTCTGAACTCTACTTTATTTGCCTTAGCAAAAAGACGAACATTGCAAATACAGAAATTGCCATACTGTGAAGTGGGTTATTTATTTTATTTGGACAAAAATTATATGCATGATAAAATAATATCTAGTAATAGCTTATTTATGTGTTTTTTTAAGAAACCATGTAAAAATATACCTCAAGCTAGCTTATAAATGAAATCTCACTTTTCGTTACATCTATCACCTTTAGATGGGTCCATTTCGATTTAATTTAATTATTACTAGAAATCGTGTTTAATTTTTAAATGAATAAATTTTAAAAAAATAAAGATTAACAATGAAAATTTCCAAAATACTATATCATTCATTAGATACCGGTAATGTTTGCATGCTACATTAAATAAATCTCTTGAAATGACATACTTAAAAACTCTTTCTACACTTCCAATCGAATAAAGCCTGAAAATTTCGTCAAAGGATTACGAAGTTGTATTCCCACAGGAGTTCTAAGATTTCTTTTTTGCATCAATTGCCTTTTATTAACAAAGATTTTATCGAAGTCTTGTGATTAGACTGTATTTCATCAGCTTGGAAGATGTCGAGTTTGATTTTAAGTTACTTTGCAACAAATGAAAACAGTTCGGCGTTTCTATTTTCAGTACTATAACTTCTTGGTGATTAATTATGAATATCAATGAAAAGTTAACCCAGAGAGCCAAGTACTATATAAATATCAATAGAGTATAAATAAACCTTTCGACTTTTATACTATTCACCATAAAATGTCAAATCACTTGCCTTAACACTATCAATTTTAGGAAGCAGCCTTCAAAAAATTTGTTTTATTTTATCCAGACACAGATGAAAATTGCAAAAATAATGTAGGAAATATAAAAAGAGTATGTGGAATAATAAAAACCCTAAGAATATTTAAAAGTGCACCCAAAACGATTACAAATTGAAGAATTTGCTATAAGTATTGAAGATTATCGGAGTGATACAAAAAAGAAAAATACTTCGATTTTGAATTATAATCAAAACTACATTTTTATACAAAATTTATGCACACTAAACAATTAATTCATCCTTTCAGTCGGCAAATTTTTTTACAATCTGTGGGAGGGGAGGATGTTTTCTGTTATTTACCTGAGTCATTCCGATTCACCCGTGAATCTAGATTAATCTGAGCTATCACGGGTGAAACGGAATGACACATAAATTAAAAAAAAAATGATGTAATCAAATTCAATATTTGAATATATTTTATGCCACATTAAATATATTTTTGTAATTTTTTTTTCTGATTACACTTGGCCTGGCTCTAGTAATACATTTTAAGTAATATTGTAAGTACATGCAAAATTTTAAACAGTGTTTTCTTCTAAACTGAGGGTTAAAAATTTCATTTTGAATATTTTCTCTTCACATTAAATTAATATTTGCCTCAGACTGGATATTACATGACAAGCTGAGTCCCTTTACGTATACGGTAAAAAACATTTTGCAGTAATTATTATATTTCATTAAATCAACTTTCTAAAAATGTCTCCTCATTAAAATTTATTCCATTTACTTTCGACAAAACTTTTAGACTTTTATATTCCATCAACCTAGCTCTGATAGGTTTTCTTTTTTTTTCTCACTCTCGAATTTATTAAATATTTAAATCACAATCTACCCTTTCGCTCTTTCAACAATAAAATGATTTGCTTTATGTTGACTACTTTGACTACTACACAAAGAAATAATTTTTAAAAAAATAAAGAAATGAAGTATATGATGGTATTGCTTCTTAAATTTTCAAATTTATTTCGAATAATGCTTGAACATTTTACGTTTTTTAAAAAAAATCTTAGAATTAAATTATTTATTGAGAGCTAAGTCCAAAATATCAATATGTAGGATTTTTTCCCACCAGAAAAATCTTTATTTATATCTTCCTTATTCTCATATATCCTTTTACTGAAGCCTTATTTATGTATTTATATAAGACTGTGGTTTCATACGCGAATTTTTCATTGCATTTTATGAAGTGCCATATTTTTTCAAAAACAATCATATATAATAAATAGTTGTTCTAAAGAAGGAAAAAGTGAAGGCTTTATCTCTTAAAAAATGCGTAAATAAAATGTATCCAAACTAAAATTTTAATTCATTTCTGAATTTCTATAATTTTTCAATGTAGTGTATGATGAAATTCAGTTTCTTCTATTTTTTATAAAAATTATAATGGATCTTTTTATTGTTTTATAATGTCTTCAAACTTTTATTCAGTAGAATTCTTTTCTTGCAAGTTTACTACAATTTTATTTCATACAAAATATAAAAATGGAGCTCATTTTTTGGTAGTTCAGACAAATAAAATATATAATCTGTTTCAAAATCCTTAAATTTTCAAAATCATCGATAGCAAAAATGCTGTATTTAGAAATTTTTGAGAAATATTTAATTTTTTTGTATTTATGCTCACAAAATTTTTTTTAATTTTAAAAAGGTAAAAAAATTTAAATATACAGACTCATTCAACAGGAATGCAATTCTATAGACGAATTTTCCAAAAAATAAATGCTTCAAGAGTTTAGTTTATGAGTTGAAAAAGAAAAAAGAAACATCTACATCCTCAATTTCCTTTTCAAAATAACAACAAAGTCCACAAAAGTTCTTTTTCAAATTAAAAATTAACCAAGTGTCATACATAGTAGGGCCGGGTGAATAAGGGAAATGTCCTATCACTTCGATGTATTTTCCTTCAAGAACACACAACTTATTAATCTTGCCGAATGAGAAGCTGTACTGTCATGGTAGACAATGAATCTTCTAACATTCGTTTCTTGAAGACTGGTTGGAAGATATCTAGTAATGTTGCGATCATATCTGTCTCTCAAGCTTGAAGTTTTAACCAGATCAGTTCTAAAAAACACGAGAAAGATTATTTTTTATAGTATGTTGTATTTTTACCTATGTGTGTATGTGTGGCTGCAAATGACTTTCAAAGACCCAGATTTTACTTTTCTAACATAATGGAATATCAAAGAATAGTGCATATTTTCATCGTCAGATATAATTTAAAAAATAATATGAAGTATAATAATATATATTTATATAATATATACGGAGTATAATAATATAAATAAACAGTCTATTTAAGAAATAAAAATATTTAAGAAATAATACAATAATAATGATACAAAAAATAGGAAATAATTCCATCTTTAAGTAATTCAAGATTTATGAGTTGATTTTAGAGGCTTTTCTCTCCTTTTTGTGATTTGTTAAAATATATAACCTAAGAAACCTAAAGGTAAAACTGTTAATTTTTCATATCATCCTAATGTAATCCTATGTAATTCTTCTTGAATAATTTAATGAATAAGGAAAAATTATTTGTAAAATTTTTTTGTTATTATTTAGTAGGTACAGGAATTATAAACTATTAATATTTTACGTATAAAAGATACAGATTATAAACTATTAATATATTTTACGCATAAAAGATATATTACCATGGATTACAACTGATTATGGCCTTCCTGTATTTTCTTCATCCTGAAGAGAAATACAGTTTCTCTGAAATTCTGTAAATTATTTGAACACCAAAACACTAGACAGGATTTTATTTTAAAATGATAATTATAAATGGCGTTGAACGTTTTTTTTTTATAATTTAATCCCATTCTTTTGATAAAGACGCATTTTTTTTTTTAGTTTTAAAATCATAGAAAACCATAACACGAAAATATTTCTTCTCAACTCCATTTTCCAGAAATCCATTCCAACTCCATTTTCTGTCTAAAATTTATTCAATGTTTAATTACTTGCAATTTATCAATAAAAATATCGCTTGCTAAGATAAGGTAATTAATATTTTTACGAATCTAAAAGGCAAATGTTTCCCATAATCTCGTCCCATATATCTCATCAGTGCGAATTCCAAAATATTTCTGAAACTAAGAACATTGATTCATGGGTGTTAATGTTTCCTATAAATTAAGGATATTGGATTATACAAAAAACATGAATATATTGTGCTATATTAACTTTAATTGAGCATTATTACTTTAACAACACTAAGAGTTTCATTTAATAAAGTAATATTTTACAGAAAAGCAGATTAAAAATTTGTGAATTTTGAAACGTTTTTGTAGGATTGTAATTTACATTCTCAAAAAGAGAGTTTTAAAAAAGTGCACTACTAATAAGTTAATTTCACTCATTTATTGATGCAATCAAAAACTAAAGGAGGCAAATGAAAATCTTACATAATCAGAATGAAAGTCATACACTTACTGTTCTTCTGATAATAAGCGAAGGAGTAAAAAACTGTCAACAATAGGCTTACATTCTAGCTGAATGTTCATAAGAAATTGCGATTACAAAATAATGATAAAAAATTAGTAACTAATAATTAAGAATATGATAATTTACAAATAATGAATATCCTGAATTAGGCAAAATCTTATGATTAAATACGATATTTCATACTAATTTTGAAAAAAATGATGATATTTTATGAAGTGGTGTTTTGATATATTGTCTTAGTTAAAATACTTGTTTATATACAGCAGACTATATTTTATGAAAAATTTATAGCAGTAAAATTTTGATTCATGCTCTCTAATTCTAAAGGTAAATAATAGTGACACTGAAATAAAAATTAAAAAAAAAATAATTTTAGCTATTTACAAATAGAATTTAAAGATACTGATTATAATAAATAAAAAAAATCATAAAAAATTTAACTGTACGAACGAAAAAAATGATTAAAATTAAGGATACAAGTATGAAAATTGATATATTGCAACAAAAATTGTTTAATGATTAAAAATTTGGTATACTAATATCTTATTTTTTAAAGCAGAAAACGCTGACAAAAATTTTTTCATTAAAGTTTAATGTAAGCTGATATGCAAATCAGAGTAATATAAGTAAAACGATAGGATATGTGCATCACATGACGCATTGTTTATTGTTTTATCTAATAAAAGATGTGGCCACATTGCACCACTATACAAGTGTTACAACAATCTTCCTTACTGTTTATCAATGATTATGACAGCATTTCTTATAATCTCTTAAAAGCACAAACTTTAATGACTGAAAGGTCTTAGAAGAAAGATACGGCATACATACTGTCTCTTTTTAGAACATCTTCAAGTGTAACTCTACGTGATCGAGTTTTACCATGTCTTGAAACGAATTGCTTTTCACAGCCTTTCGAAACAGTCGCACCTAGCCCTTGAGAATTTTATTCTTACAGCATTCTGTCACTGTAAGAGCAAAGAAGGTACTGTACGGTATACACTTATCTAATATGATCCAACACATACAAAGACAACAGTGTCAATAAAGCGATTAATTTCTCGGATATTTCTCAAATGGCAATACCTCCCAGGCTTTTCTCCCTAAAACTGGTTAAGAATCTGCGCGTGCTGAATCTCGACTCGTCAATGGGCCAATCTTGGTGTAACTGAAAATGGTGTTCAGGATTCCAAAAAAGACGTCAATCATGTGAAAGTCTCGAAAGAGTCTGTATGAGGGGCAACCCACACCCCAGATTTTTGGACTGAAAATCCCCTCTCAGTTAGCCAATCTAGACGCAGTTTGTCTCAATCTCATTGTTCCAGACATAGCACCGAGATCATGAGATGGTTGCTAAACAGTCATATACATTTAAAATCTCACAGAGATACCGAAGAAGTATTATAAATCTAAAAAGACTTTGTTTTGTTCCTCAAGTTTCAGATATATCCTATATCTGAAACTTCTGCCATTATCTGGAGACCGCCACATGCGGCACTTGAAGCAAACGAGGGATTTCAACTTGTTGACTGTTCAGCTTTTAACGTCACAACAATTCCCCATCGCAAATGATCTCGCTTTTATTGATTCTCTCTCTCAGTAGTCTTTTTAACAGCAATTAAAGCGGCTGGAATTATTTTCCTTCAAAATAAAAATCCTCACAGAAATTTGGTCGCTTCAGAAAATTTTCACTTTTTAATTCCACATTTCACTTTTTTTTAAAATTAATTAATAAACTAAACCTTTTTATGAAATATATACGAAATGCATGAATTGAAAAATTTTTCCTATCTTCCTCAGCAATGAGCTGGAGTTATTATTATTATTTTTATTTTCAAAATAAAATTCCAAATTTAGTCGCTACAGAAAAATTTCACTTTCATTTCATTTTTTTTTAAAAATTAATAAACAAAACCTTTTTATTAAATAAATACTAAATACATGAATAGAAATATTTTCTTAAGCCTCTCTGTAGTTTTTTTTAACAGCAACTTAAACGGCTGGAGTTATTTTCTTTCAAAATATAATTCCGCACATAAATTTAGTTCCTTCAGAAAAATTCCACTTTTTAATTTCACTTCCTTTTTTTAATGAAAAAATTAATAAACGAAACCTTTTTATTAAGTAAATACTAAATACATGAATTGAAATATTTTCCTTAATTTTATTACACAGTATAAGTTTTTTATAAGGTATTTATTTCTATTTAAGGTAATAAATATGTTTACAGCCTTAAATTTTATTAATAGAATACTTAACAATAAAATAAATATGAATATAATTTAAAAATGCATTTTTAAGGTAATATACTGATGTTTTACAAACTCAATATAATCTAACATTCTACTATATTAGTTTCATTCATTATAGGACATTTATTTGCTAATTGTGAACCAAATTTTTAGAAAAGTTTATTTTCTAAGAGATTTTACAATGTTATCACTGATATAATATTCTTCTACCACATCGAAATAATTAGATATATAATTACATATAAGTTTTATATTAACTGTGCTTTATTTATATATAAAAAAATTTCATTTCTCTAAAAAAATTATACCTTTGCATTGCTGTTTCTTTATCTGTAATTTACCGAACTGATAGCTGAAAGTTCAACATGATAATCTAAAATTCAACAATGCATGAGTACGATTCCCACCTTTGAATCCTGTCTTGGAGTTCATTTCAGATTTTAAATCTCAAATGAAAATCAGTTCTCATGAATAAAAAGCGACTGTAAAGTGATAAATTAGAATTCATAAAAACATGGATAGGGAAATAATAAAAAGAAATTTAAACTACTTCCATATACTTTTTAAAAATCGACGCAAAATCTACTTCTTTCTATAATATAATTATTCATAAAAGTATTTTTTAAAAAATCAATCATAAATTTCAGTTTTAAAATTTTTTTATGTTATTAATAATATTATATTGCAAGTAAACAATGACAGTCCTAATTTTTTGTGATAAATGCAGATAATACAAAAATAATGGAAGCCTTAAAAACCAAGCTATGTTTTAAAAATTAAGAATGTTCTCCGTACCGCATTATTTCCCATTGTTGATGCTCGAATGGATTTCTCCTCTCCCCTCGGCAATGGCTGCCATTTGCAGCAATCACGCATGCGCAATGGTATTGCTCTTTTCAAGGCAAAGGAATACCTCGCGGATGTTTTACCTTGGCCTTCTTTGGTTTTATTTTCATTATTATTGGAGCTCTGATCTTGGAAACTGGGAAAGGGCCCGCTTTAGAATGAGTTATTAATTAAAAACATTTATTTATTAATAAAATTAAAGATCATAGCAGCGAAGTATTAATGAAGTGAAAGAATTATCGTGACGTAAGCGGTTATCTCTAGATCATTCAAACAAATTTTCATTTCAAGTGCTTACTTGCGAGAGAAATTGATTTAGCTTTAAAAAAAATTTGAACTCACATTCTCTCTTTCAGAAAAATAATACAAAATTCCTAATAAATAAATGAAATAATTATCGCCTCTAATAGCTCTGATCGTTAAGTACTATTTTCAATTGTAATGTTAACGAAATAATATATATTACTTCGAAAACAAATACTTTCTTTTTTTTTCACTTTTTAGAATATTTTGAAACATGATTTTAAATTCTTTACTATAATATTATTTCTTAAGGTCATTCATGCTGCACTAAATGAAAAACCTTTGATTTAAAAATTAACCATTTTCGTGTTTATTAATAAAATAATTAGAAAGAAGAGATAAGTTCAAAATATTTTCGAATTCGAAAACAAATTTTAGAAAGAATATTCTCAAGCACTGAAGGTTTTCAAATCATTTGCAATAATAATAATAAATTTAAATAAATATTAAATATTCTTTATTGAAATATAACAAGTATGTTGCTTTCTAAAATATTACGTATCGTAATATTAATATTTGTATTACGTACCTATGAAAGATTCAAACGGAATTTTTAATCATGAATCGATAATATTTACATATTATATATTTCGTTAAATTAAAAAAAAAGTTATGTATCTTTCAAACTGGCATATCCAATTGGGTTATTTCCATGTCCATGATCTTGATCCGAATATTGAATTCCATTCCAATTTTGATCTTGAAAACGAACTAGGAAATGGATAAATAAATAAATGTAAGAATTTAAATAAAACTGCTGCGACTTTGCTATAGCGCTATTCGTTATTATGTGAACTAATTGAAGAACCATGCTTTGGATTCGCGAGTTTAAAAGTAACAGAAAATTAAATACAATAAGATTTTTGTCATAGGTTTTTTTCGATGTGTTTCTATAAGCCCTTCAATAGAAGTCTACATCAAGAACAGCCTTTTTTCAAGTCTTTAAAAGAAGTAAAAATGTTCGCTATCCACCCTGACAGGTAAGTCTACCCAGAACAGAATTATTTTGCCTAGTCATCTGATTATATCCTTTCACACACTTGATAGTAAAGATTCCATCCCAAACTTCTTCTGCGGCAGAGAGGGAACAAAACTTACTGATTGTTTCAAATTGAAAGATCTTTGATCAGGTTAGGTTTATATAATGTAATTTAGATTAATAAGAATAAATATATAGCAGTTTGGATTCTCCGAAAGGTAGTTGAATTCGGAAGTTGTTGAATAACAGCTGAAAACCATTCAAAAAACGAAATAACATAATTAATTTTTATTTAAACGAGTGCGTTATAGTCATGCTTATTTTTACAATCGATTTTGTCAGTTATGAGTACTATAAAAGCAGATTTAAGTTTCTTAAGCAAAAATAAATAAAACAGATATAATTTTTTTTCTTCTCCCTTAATATGATAACTACAGCTTTTGACAAGAGTAATTTAAATAAATTTAAGAAAAATACGTACAAATTATTCTTTTTGCATAGCCAGAATAAATAAAACAAAACTAAATATTCATATTTAAATTTTTCTTCAGTTAATGTGAAATAAACTGTTTTGAATTATCAAAAGAATCATGACACGTTTGTAGGTTATTGCAGGAAAATAAGACTCAAAAAATATCATAAAAAAATCGAATGATAGTGTTTCGATTGATTGAATGCATCCGGTAATTTAGAAATGGATAATCGAAAATCATTCATAGTCATTCAATCGTCTCACCGTACTTCTGTTGCCGCGATAAGCTAGAAAAGAAAAGTATTCTTGTCGGAAAATATGAATCGATGTTTAATCCAACCGAAGACCTTTGTGTTGAGAGAACCTATAAATACGCTAAAAAGTTCCATTAGGTGTAATATCCTTCCGTTGATGTGGCGTGGTGAGAAGGGAAATGACTCAGGAGTCGGCCTCTTTATTTGATCGTGTTCTAAAATTACAAAGCAATTGATGTTTAGCATTTTTGGAAGGCAGAAATAAATGTACTCGAAAATAATATTAGTGAACTATTAGTGGGTATAACATAAAATGTTTGATATAATATAAAATTATTCTGCTGTCTCATTTATGAAAATATAAATAGGTATCAGAAAATTTTATGATATACCAGGTCATATTTTAGACTTTTTTAGAATCCGGAAGCTCTAAAAGCAAGATATAAGGAATGATAACATTCATTTAATGAATCATAATTCTTCATTGAATTAATATAGTGCATTAAATGAAAAGTAAAATTTTTTACAAGTATGATAAAACCATAAAAAAGTGAATTTCATAAATATAATTAACAAGAGTTTAAAATCAATATTTTCATATGCAAAATATTTATTGCTTGAATGAAATTTAATTTTAATGATAATTACTAAGAAAGTTTCATTGATATCTAAATTCATTAATATTATAACAATCGTTAATTTAAAATAATTTCGATACATATAAAATTTTAAATAATTAATTTAATTAATGAAATTTTAAATAATTAATTTAATTAATGAAATTTTAAATAAATAATTTATGAGATAATGATTCTCGTATTCGCACATTGATACAGCGTTAAATCTTAATTAATATATTTTATTATTCATGATTAAATTTAAAACAAATTAATTCACCTATCAAGGAAATCGATTAGAAACAATAAATTACATTTTAAGAATGGCATCTTTTGATGCTAAAAAAATTATATATATATATATATACTGGTCGAAAAAAAACTCAATCTTACTCAATGCGAGCTATAAGCCTACGAGCATAAAGCTCCAAAACAGTTTTTGTCGTAACCTAAATACTGGTCAGAATTTAGAATTAAACCCTTAGTGATCTAGTTTGGATTCAGAAGATTTAAGTTAAAAAGTAAAAAGAGGTATTATGATTCCATTTTTCGAATATTAACTCGTTAGAGTAGATAGTATAAAATTCGTATCTGTATTTATAATTTCTGATAAATATAGCGTATAAAACTTTTTTATATATTTACGGAAATTTTATTCAAAAATATAAACCATTTTACTGATTAGAACGCTTTCATATGAATTGAAATTTAAGTTTTTAATCATCTGATTTCAACATTTCGATATAAAAATATAAGTATTCAGAATGGGAAATTAATTTAACATATAGTTACTGAACGACTAGATCTGTCACCATTCAGAAAGGATTTATGAGCTTAGTAATAAATTTAGAACTTTAAGAATAAGTTACAAATATTAAAGTTACTTTTTATGTTCTACTGTAGATACTAAATTAAAAAAATAATTTTCATAATATCGAATCCTTGCTGATTAATTACGTAGAAGTTAAGATATCAATTTCCTTTCACTTTTTGATTGTTAGAAAAGCTTAGATATATCAAAACAGAACTAAAATTAACTAAAACAGAACTAAAGTAAAAAGTAATTTTCTTGTAAAGAATAATAAATTTGAATGTATGCTTTTATAATTTAAAAATATTTTATTTCGTTATTAAAAAATATAATTGTGAATTTCAATAAGTTAAGTTCTAAAAATAAATTTCTTAAATTAAAATTACACTAATTATTAAATTTTTCTGTATTTATCACTTATAATTTATAAATATTTTTCTTCTATATTAAAAGAAAATTAAATAATTATTATTTAATTTTAAAATTAAGTAGAATAAACTTTCGAAACTTGAATTTGTATAATCAAAATTATTACAATATTGTTTTAAAGATTTATTTTCATTTCTATATTGCATAAAAACAAATTACACCTTTTTGTAAATCCTACGATTTAATTTGAATTACAACATTTTTACACGGATGCTTAAATAAATGCGCGATATCTTCGATTATTGTTTAATATTTTAATCGGAACTTATTCATTATTCTTGATTTTCATCAACAAAAATAATATAAAATAAGAATATATAAAAACTTCTTGAATCAAATTATAAATACGCTAATATTAGTGAATTAGATAGTTAAAAACGTACAGTGAAGAATATAATTGTAATTTTATATCCAGAAATAACGAAACTAAAATTTAAAAAAAAGTAAAACTGAAAACAAGTACTCTGGATTAGCGCGGTGTTTTGAATCGATAATAGCAGAATGTAAACACGGATCACGAGGAATAACGACTTCTAGGTAGACACAGTAGATACCTTCACCCAGACACACAATGATTCTAAGACAGATGTCAAAAACAGCACCATGCCTAGCAACCCTGATTCCGTTATTTTAGGGCTAGAACTCTGCTTTCATCCTCCATCTTCCAATCATATGAGAGTTCTTAGAGCATGTGACCAATTTCAGCCAATCATTGTTGTTTGGTTTCAAATGGCTCTGTCTCTTTGTCCTGATAATTTGGTGATGTAAACTTCGATAAATTTTCAAAATTTTAATGCCCCTTTTGTTATTTTATAAACTTTTTATTTTAAAACGAACCTCTAACATGCACCTGATCATCATTAAGTGAAACAAGCAAAATTTAAGGTAAGCATTTGCCATCCATCACGTGCTTTAATGTCACTGACCAACCACAGTCTTTTAATAAATTTTAAAAATTAAAACATAAATATTGCATCGTGTTGACAGCTATGAAAACTCGTGTTTCAAAATAATTTATAGGCTTTTGTGTGTCTTAAGAGTATGCTTTTACTTATTATTGCTTTTAAATTGCATTGCAAGCTTTTTATTAAAATCGTTCTCTGAAAATGGTTGAAAATGACTTAAAATAATTTCAAATATTCAATCTCATTTCTATGATTTTAAATTCTTTTGTCACAACGTATGTATGCACTGTATTTCTTAAAATAAATAACTATTCCTTCTTTGTATTCTAAGTTTTCTTTTATTTGTATGTATTTATTTGTACACATGACAAAATTTAAACTAATGTATTAAGGATGTTTTTTGTTAGTTTTAACTTACAAATATTGCCATGTTTATAGAACAATATCTGAATTTAATGCATATGTATAATTTATTTAATATTTTATTACTAAGTTATTTTTTGTTCTTTCATAAATGATTTACATTTACATTAGATGAATGTCGTTTCTGAAATCACTCCTGGATTAGTATTCTCGAAAACTTAATGTTTTATTTTGATCACTTACTACTTTTCCAAACTACACTAAATCAAAAGTGCAGAATTCAAGTGCAATACTTTTATTCTTGTGGAGGGAAATATATCGATCTTACATTTTTATAATTTATTTATTGCTTTTTACTCTAATATGCAATGCTTCTTGTATACTTGATAAGTTACTGTGTTATATTGAAAAAAGGGACGAGATAAATGTTAAGATTCAATAAAAAAATAAGTTAAATATTAAACTGTTTATTATATTGTGTAACGTTGATTTAATTTGTTATAACTATTTTATTTATAATTTTGCATTAACCTTAAATATATTTTAAATTTACTATTTGACTTATGTTTATTAATATGTATTATCTATTTACTATTTATTCAATTAAAATGTTTAAATATGAGATAGAAAATAATACTCTTTCTCTATAATTGAATGAAACATATTAATAAATTGTTGTAATTGTTACTTTTTTACAAAATTCTCTTATGTTAATCTGTCTTCGTACTGTTATGTGATGGCTATGGAATAATCAGTATCAGAAATCAAAAAGTATTGATTATTTTACTAACTTTTTATTTATATTTTTATATCATTTTGTTTCTGAAAATTATGTTTATTTTATAATTTTTGTTACTATGCAATCAATATTACTTCAACAATAAAATTAACTTTCTACAATATCTTATTGTGATGTGTTTGTTACGCATGGTTTTCAGTATTTAAAAATAACCACAAATATTGTGATCATTAATTTTTTATAACTGATCAGTATTAGTAACATTAATTTGTTATTTTAAACTGTGCATCACTGTTGAAATTAAGTTCTGCTTGAAAAATATAATGTTAATTAGCAAGTAAACCAAATTTGTGACTAATACAGCTGATTTTGATGTAGCAAATTAATAAGGTACAAATATTCACTTTGCGATATACTAGTTATTTACTTAAAGTCATAAATTTGATCATACATTAATTTTAGAGAATATTATATTGTTTATTTAAATACTACCATTTTGAAGGAATTTGTTAATTGTCAGCTTTTGAACATTAAAATCTAATTTGTTATTCTATGTTAGTTTTTTATGAATTACTTAATATCTTTATTGTCAATTAAATGTATAATATATGTATATATATTTCTTATAAGTCATTTATAAGAGTTTAATAATAATAAAATAAATTTATAAAAATTTTTAGGAGCTACTAAATTTCTAATGAATTACAATATAATATTGTGTGTTATTTTATTGAGCAAAAAATAATCTAAAAAAGTGGTATTAGTAAGCCTATTCATTAGTTGTGGTTGATTAAAATAAATTGTTATGAATATTATAATGCTCACTTTAGTTAAGTATAAAAAAACGGTTAAAATTTACGTACAGTCACCCTTGGCGAAATTTTCAAAAAGTCGCCAAGCCCGTATGGCGTCATACTTATGACGAATTTCCGACCTGGAAAAAACGGCGGGAGGAAAATGGCTGAAATAGTGACAAATATTTCATACATTATTGGTATCTATCAATATACTCAAGTAATTTTACAAAATTAACAAAAAATGCAAATTTATAGATTTCAAACATCAATGGTAAAATAATAAAGTTGATATGATAAATTATCCATAAAATTTTTTGATTAAAACAAAAACCAAAATATTTCGAATAAATATTTTGGTTTCAATAAAATATTTTGATTCACAAAAATATTTCGAAAAGAACGAGGGAGCTGAAAAAAAGAAATTACTTTGGAAACGAATGCGAATAAGGAAAATATGGGAACTTCGAAAAAGTAAATATCAGTTTTAAGAAAATCAGAATACAAATTCTAACGAAAATTCCAGAAGAATCCGAACAGGAATAACAATGAAAAATAAAGCAACATTTGGAAAAGAATAAATATAAATTATTAAGTACAAATTAAACTGTTAAATAGAATGTCTTTAAGAAATTAAATACAGTAACAATAATTTTAAAAATGTATATACAAATTGTATAGTATTTTATAGTAATAATATAAATTATAAGAATGCCATATACATAAACTAAAGAAAGAATGTATCGACACAATTTTAAACAGTAACTTTAAATTTCAATTTAAATTTTTAATTTAATGAAAAAGAGCAATACAACCTTGAATTTAATTATCCAAACTGTCAAGCAAATTATAAAACACATTAAAAAATCTTACGAAATGGAACAAAATGTTTTAAATCTCATCGTGATGACGTAGACACTAGAGTTGTTAAAATTTAATTTTCACCTTAATTCTTATTGGTCTTCATCTGTATGGCGAGCATCTCGCGAGAATCACACGAGACAAAAATAAGGCTCTGTTTGCCAAATTTGGCTTAAAAAAAAATATGCGCCAAGGGTGACCGTACAGTAAAACTGAGCCAAAAAAACTTTACATGGTTGTTCAGGTCTATTCAGAAATATTAAAATAGATTTCAATTTTCTCCTTAACAGATTAGCTCTTGTATGCAAAAAATTATAGTTAGGTTTGATTTATTTGACACTTATCCCCTCAACAAAAATCATGGGGCTTATTGTTTATGTACTATAAATAAGGTGATTCCAAATATTAATTTACTTCAATAGTGAGCTTCATGACATAATAGAAAATTAATTTATCATAACTTATAAGGATATATTTATTTTGGAAAAATGTTAAAAACGACACTTGTTAATTCTTGATTAATATTACAGGAATGTTTTTGATGTGTATTATTTTAATTATTTTGTCATAAGCAAACATTTATTAAAAAATATCCTTTGTATTGTCATTCACAAATGGACAGTATTAATTCATTAATGTTAATAATAGTGAGTTTTTAAATACATTAGATACTCGTATTTATAAACCCTTGATTTACAAACACTCATGATTTTACAAACTAATAGTTTGTTTCTAATATAATCCTATAGATCTCATTTACAAATTTTTTGAAAAATCTGTTCACTAACTTATTTTTAATGTTTCTTCTGTTTATGCTAATTTTTTATATTTTAAAAAAGTTTTCTATAATGGTTAAGAAATTTGATGTTTTCATCAGGAAACTCTAAAATCCTGAATTTTTTAATGCAATTCATGTAGAATGTCTCGTGTCTAATCTAACTCCCATTTTAGAATCAATAGCTTTAAGTGCCATTTTTGTGTTTTTGTGGGATACTTTTACAGGCAATCATCATGGGCAGGAATGGTCATGGCCTGGAATCATGTAAAGATATATTAATATGTTCTAGATGCAGTACTTGCATATCTATCCTTAAAATGATGTAATTGTTTTGACTTGCAGGTCGATAAAATTCTAGTACACATAACATTTTTGCTGTAATTTTAAGAAATATTATAAACACTAAAATCACAAGGGTGCAAAATGTCTAATGAGCACAATAACCCATTGAATAACCCAAATCAACAAGTCACCACAGTGAAATTGTAGTTTTCAAATTCCCGATCATACTCTCTCAAGTTTTGAATATCACAACTTTGGGCTATTTTTGATTTCAAATATTGAATATTTTACTAAAGAAAGTTTTACTATGGTAAAGAACTACAAAATTAAAGGCTACAAATTTAACTTCAAATATTTAAAAAAATTAACATATTAGAAAACAAATATAAATCTCCAAAAGTCAATACTGTTATTCATAATTCTACAGTAAAATATAATCATAATCTATTTTCTTTTATTTAATCAAAAGAATACAAACACTTTAAAAGTATACAGTACAGTAAGATCCTGCTTAATATAGGGTTAAGTACTATCAAAGTAGAGCTGAATATAAAACAGCATTAAACAAGGTTATTTCATCATCTACATAATAGTGTTGAAGGGTGAGGTAAAAAATTGGTCTGGTATTTTAACATTAAATTGATTAATTGTGCTTTTTATAACAATAAAACAAAAATTTATTTCTTACAAATATAGAAACATAATAAACGATTATACTTGTGAAAATAAATAAAATTCTAAGTCAATATGTTTACATTTCAGGTCATTCACTATCTTCTGTATTTCCAATTTTTACCTTTTCATCATAGTGATTTGCATTTTCCTTTTGCACTCTTTAAGAAGTTGTTGGTAAATGCATAAGGCATCCATAACACTTTTTCTGACTTTTGAACTGTGGTCAAAATTTGGGCCATTTTGAATAAATTGATCCATAATTTCTGTTATAGTGGTCAAACTGGTCTTTAGAAACGCTGTTGAAAATTCTTTTTGCTCTTCTTCAGAATCATTACTTTCACTAGTTTTGTGTTCTTTTTGGTTCACTAATTCCTTGAGCTCATTATTAGAAAGACTTGCTGCTGTTTCTTGCACTATTTCTTCAAAATCTTAATATACTCATTTAAACTAGTTTGTTTTGTGAATTCCACTATTTCATTCATATTGACAGGGCGTCCAGTGTCACCGCCTTTGCTAAGATCAGGCCAAATGTTCTTCTACATCCCTTTTAAACATTTTTATATTGCCCTATCCAAAGAAAGTTTTATGTTTTCTACAGAATTCATTGTAGTTTTTCCAAAACTATCTTGTTGTTTCTCTTCTCCATCTGTTTGAAAAAACATATGTCTATATGTTCGCCGCAGGTAATAAGCCTTAAAATGTGAAATAATGCCTTATCCATTGGTTGGATTAAGATTTCTATGTGCTAGGTAGCAAGAAAATCTCTTCGACTGCAATTCATATTATCAAGTCGCATAAATTCATTGGGTGACTTGGAGCATTACTAATTGAAATTAGTGCTCTTAATTCAAGTTTTTTAATTTTGCAATAGCATTTAACAGATGGTCAAAAATATTCAGTGAACTAATTCTGGAAAATTTTCATAGTCATTCATGATTTTTTATAAGATTCCCAAATTACAGGTAAAGTTTATTTGGTTAGTCCTTTCATCGCTCTTGGATTTTTGGAATGGTAAACAAGTAGTGGTTTTTATTTGAAATCTCCGCTTGCATTACCTCCTAGTAGAAGTGTTAAGCGATCTTTTGGAGCTTTAAATTCTGATGCATGTTTTTCTTCATGGGATAGAAATGCTTCAAAATAAGCCTGTTTCATGAGCATTCAAAACAAATTCTGGAGGTTAGTTTCCTTATTTAATTATTTTTAATGTTGCTTGTAATTTGGCTGCTGTTATCAAATCGTACTTGCTGCTTCTCCTGTAATCTATGTTATGAAGATTGTTTAATAAATTTAAACATTGAAATAATCTCAACTTGCATCGAAAGTTTCACTTGTCTCTTGCCTCAACTTGAATGTAATTAATAAGTTCTTGTTTTCTCATTCTAACAGATTGTCTTAATGGCATATTGAGTTCAATTTGGTCATCAATCCATATAGAAAGTTATTTTTCCATTTCCTCTATTGTATTATTGCTAGAATGAGTAAATCTAATTGCTGAGCTTGTCATAGTTGCAGTTGCTATTGAAATATTTTTCTTCATTCTAAAGAATGGTCCTTATTGTTGAAGCTGCTGAATTCAATGCCACACCAATTTGAGATTGACTTTCACCAGTATCTAATATTCTAATCACTTATATTTTAGTTGTTAATGAAATGCTTTTTCTTTTTGCTTTATTTTCGTTTTATTATTATCCATGATAAAAACTAAAATTCATAATATTTGTCATTATATCAGTCATATTTATAAACTTATATATTTGCAATAACATCAACAAATGTTTGAAACAATAAAAATATGTTTTTATAATACTGCAGGAAAGAAGAAATACAGATAAACTGCTTCGGATATCAGGAAGCCTACTGTCACTGTGTGCAATTTTGGTAAATCCCCACTGTTCAAATAAAAGAGCATTAAACCAAAACAGTTTTAAGTGGAGTCTTTCTGTATATATATTTATTTATCCTACATCGAGACAGCAGCCTTATCGGCCATGAGTCCTCTGGCAGCCCAATAAAAATTAGCCTTATTGTGAAAGTTGTCGAGTAAACAGTTCAAAAGAGAAAGCGCAGGACAGCTTGTCAAATGAATGAAGTCCATAAAAGCTCCTGAAGGACACAGGGTACAGTAGGGTGTGTTGACCATGCGGATACGGCTTAAGTGTCCCTGGAGAAAGTCATTTATGTTTCCAGTCAAAATTCTGAAATTGGTGGTGAAAATGGAGCATGGAAGGCACATTGGGAGTGGAGAGTTCAACAGGGAACCCCAAGCCTTGTCTTTAGTAATTTTGCTATATGAATTATGAAGGTCTTTGAGAAGTTTGTTTTTGATTAAGTTGCAGATTTTTCGTATGATGGAATAAAATCAGGCTGTTGCAGTTTACATCCATTCTTTGCAAGGTCATCTGCTTTTTTGTTCCCATAGATATTACAATGGCCAGGTATACACTGAAGAATGTTCTTTCTGTATATAATAAAGCCAGGTTATAACAACTATAAGGTTATTATAAATTGTGCTATATCTAAATTAATAATATAAATAACAAAATTTTTCAGGTAAACTTTGGTTTCTAATTAACTAAACACTGGCACCCATCTTATGATATCACATTTTAGTTTTTATTAATCAGGGGTGTTTGTGCTCCGGGGAAACCCCGGAATTCCGGGGATTTTGAACTTCGATACCCGGAAATTCCGGAGATCGTCGTTCAAAAGGAAGTAGGAATAATAATGAATTATTTTGATCTGGGTAATTTTGTTTGCTTTGAAAGCAGAAAACGCAAGGTCAGTTATACAATAAGAAGTAGGTGTCTGGAATGCATTTAGGTGGAATTGGATTGAACGGAGAGATGGTAATGGGAATACCATCGGCACATGGTGCAAGAAAATAAATGTTGCTGGACAAGCATATTGTGTTTTTTGTAATTCACTGCTGAAGTATGGTGGGGAAGGATTCAAGGCTTTCACAAATCATTCTGAAACTGTGACGCACAAAAAATATTCAAAGTGCATTAGACATTCAATGACTTTAAGTAATTATGCTAATTCAAAAAATACTGATGGCTTACAGGAGATTGATGCTCGGCCATTGGATATAGTGACAAGAAAAGCACGCCAAGAGGTATTAATAACTTCGTTTCTCACCAAGAATTCTCTTTCTTTCAATGTAGCTCCCAATTTAATTGAACTCTGCAAACAGTTGAGCCACAATCAGACGGCACTAAACTCGTTGGAAATGTTCAGGACTACTGCATGTTATAAGATGAAATATGGGCTCGCAAAATAAGGTTATAAAATTAGGTTTAGTTAGGGTTTGAAATAAGGTTATACCAGAGTGATATTGATATCACCAAAGAGATGCTCTACACATCTGATGAAAGTGGAAATCAAGTCAAGTGTACAATTGATAAATATTGGTCTAAAGTTTTTAATTTAAAAGATGATTTCACAAATGATTATAAGTATCCTACATTGGCTCAATTGGTCAAAGCCTGCTTTAGCTGCTTCCATGGCCCATTAGTGGAAAGTGCATTCAACTTAATGGATACACTTGTCACTGACTATAGAACCTCTCTTACAATTGATTCCCTAGATGCAGCGCAGACTGTTAAATATAATTTAATGGCTTCTAAAGAAACTTCATGTGAAAAATATGGCTCAAAAAATCCAATGACTGATCCAATTCACAAAGATCTCTTACTGAATATGAACAAAAGTTAGAAAACATATCAAGAGGACTTAAAAACATGTATTTCAGATGAGTCACCTATAAAAGTCTCTGAAAAACCTTCTACATTAGCAGAAAAGCAAACTGCTTCTACCTCTGCATGTGCAGTTCTTGAGGAAATTTCTTCAACTGTAAATGAGGAAAATAAAAGTCAACCTTCCTGCAATTATGAAGTTCACCACAAAAGAAAGACAAGCCCACAAACATCAGAAAATAAAAAAAGCAGCAGAAATTAGATAATTTTTTTTAAAGAATTAATTCAGGTAATTTAAAATATTTACATAAAATGTAGTAGTTTATATGTTTGTAAATTTATGGTTATTAATTTTGCAAAAAAAAAAGTAATTCATTGAAGTTTTATAATTAATTAATTCAATACTTCATAATTGTAAATTTTCATTTCTCCCCTTCTCGAAACTCCAAAATGTCGGTAGTAAGTCCATAAAAGTTTCAGGGGATTTTTTGGGGTCCCACAAACACCCCTGATTAATTGAATAGTAAGTTTAACAAGAAATATCTCAACTTTTTCTACACTATAGAAATTATACATATTTTACTATATAAAATACCAAATTAAATAGATTAAAACAAAAGTACTTGAGTAATAAACTTCTTTTGCTCCAAATTAAAAACTTTTGAAAATATAAATTCAATTCTGAAAAAATAACTTTCAAAGCCATAAATTACAAATCAAGCAACTTTACAAAATTAAAACATCCAAATTACATTTAATTAACTTTTAAGTTGTGAGGAAGTAAACAAAATTTCATACACATAACATTTTAAAAACAAATTTAAAAAAATTAAAACACATCATAAGCTGAAAGGTACTAAAACTGCAAATTAATCATGTACATTGGAATATGATACAGAATCACCTAATAAATCCATTCTAATGCAGTAATCTACTTGTTTTGAGTGTTTTGCACCCATACCAGGTAGTGTAATGTAGCCCATATATCTACTTTTATCGCCCTCCTAAATATTCCTAAACATTGCCAAATCCACCGTATTACATATACTAGGATTAAGCTTGCAACTCTTAATAAAAAAACAACCGCTATTAAAGAAAGCCATTTGAATTTTGTGCGCATATTTGTTGTGGATAATTCATTGAAAAATCTTTATCAGTAAAGCTTACAGTAAGGTTTTAAAAGAGATCCCATTTTTGTTTTGTAAAATAAATTCGATGGTACTTAGAAAATTTCCACTGCTCTGCAGATGTACTTCAGCTAAAATCTGTTTTGTTGTACTATATTCAAAAGCAAGTTTGCTGAAAAAGATTTTACACTTATTTAGAATTATTTTGCAACTTGTTTTAATCGGAATGTTTCATTTTGAAGGTATTAAAGTTCATATATCTTCATGTACAGGCGAAAACATCTAAGTTATATAGTAGATTTTAAGCTAAAAGTTGTAGAGAAGGCAAATAAAAAATAGTTCTAATTTAAAATGAGAAACAATATGCCCAGTACAAAAGAAAAAAATGTATCCTCTGTGCTGTTTAAAAATCTATTTCTTTTATTCAATTATCAGTAATGCTATTATGTTTTATTTTTAATATAGATATAGCATTATTTAAAAAAATTATTAAAAACTAAAAATCTAAAGTTTTAATAGAACCTTTTTTGAATTCTCTCATAGCAAATGATCAGGTGCTATTATTTCAGTTTATTGCACTTGGTGATGCGGTGAAATATGATCCAATCAGATGTTTTTCATAATAAATGTTTTTTCTACATAATTTATGTTTTTAATTATACTATGTATTTTTATTTTATGTGACACTACATTGTCAGCAGCTTATGTTTTAAATTATTCGTGGGAAAAATTGATGCATCGTATGCTGCTGTGGAATTTGCATTGCTTTTTTCTTTTACTTGAAAAAATCTTGTAGATTATTTAAGGAAAATATGATAATTTTTTCACTTCTTTGAATATTTATCTTCCACTTTATGTGTTTAAATGTGTTATGTGTTTAAATAATTGTTTTTATCATGGCAGATATTTTACTACATCTTTTCTTTTAATACTTTTTTGTTAAGTTATAATTTTGACATTTTTTAGGATGACTTTCTTCGATGAGAATTTCTGCTTAAGGGACATGATAGACTCTGACATCCGCAATTATAAGTCAGAACATGGTGAAGGGGATATATCAAATCTTGGTGCTTCCCATTTAGATTCTACAACTTCTCTCTCAAATCATCTAAATTCCATTATAGATTCTGAATTGTCAAATGATGGTGTTACTGGATGGATGGATAGCTCACAAATTTTCAACACCAGTGCTGAACTTGATGAACTATCTTGTGTTGACCCACAGACAATACTTCCTGTTTCTATACCAACCTCTGTGATGCCTTCTATTGAAAATTCTTGTGTTTCATCTGCGAGCAATTCTTTTACCATGACCTCTTCCAGCAGCGTTGCTGTGACGTTACCAATTCAAGTGGTTACTTCAAATTCTGACATGACAGATGCCAATCTGATCTCATCAATGCCAACTCCGTCCCCGAGTCCGCACAATGTAACCTCTCAATTTTATTCTGAATTTGATACAGATACAAGTCAAGATGGTAGCGAAAGCCCTAAACCTAAATCTAAAAATAAGAATTCAAAATCAAACAGTATTGAACACTCTTACCCAAAGCCAGCCTATTCTTATAGTTGCTTGATTGCCATGGCTTTAAAAAACAGTAAAACTGGAAGCTTGCCTGTTAATGAGATTTACGATTTCATGACGTAAGTATTTTTAATTCTATTAATAGTTTAAATTAAAATGGTGTATTAAAGTGCTGAAGTTATGCATATATATATATATAACTTTTACATATCATATAAGCTAATTTTATAATAAATAATATGAAAAAACACTTATTATAAATTATTAGTTTATGTGTAGATAATATTGTAATGTTTTTAACGACTGCAAGATGGTGCTACTGAGGCAGCAAAAATGAGTTGAAAAAAAGAGAGAGAGAAGTAAGCTGTTTGGCTGAATTCTTTAAAAAAAGGGGGGAAATGATGACGGAGCTGTACAGGTTTAGTGCAGTTTCCAATTTTCGCACCAAGTGCTCCACAGCTCTGTTGCCAACCTAAATTACGTCACTATGCACAATATCCGGCTACTAATACTGATCGCATTCGAATGTCATCTTTGAAATCGCACAAATTTATCAATTTCCAAATATCAACATTTTGAATATTTCATTATAATTAAGTATTATAAAAGTATATATATAGTTCCAATAACTGGAAACAAATTTATTAAAACTATAATTTTAATATCCTGGGCAATTGCACTCACCTTAAAAAAACTTCAGTTTAGCACTACCTAGTACAGTGACAACCGGGCAATAAAACTAAACTTCTAATGTTAACAAATTCCATTTTCTATGCAAACTTGAATTTTAATTATTTGGGTATATGACACCCACCTTAAAAAAATTTCAGTATGGCACAATTTAACACTAACATGAAACATTCAATAAAGCTTACTTAAAGATGTATTTACCTATGTAAACATGCATTGTTATAAAAACTAAAGTTTCTAATAATTGCTCTGAATGAAATTTTAATGAAAAATAAAATAACTCACTCGGCCGAGAAAAGAACGTTTTTAAAACTTTGAAGAAATCTTCTGTATTGCTTTTTCTACCATACATATTCTGCAATGTATGAATCAAACTGACCGGGCACATAATTAGCACCCCGTACAGATCTTTTATTGATCAACCAAATAAAAATTCGAAATAATATAACTGTAAAAAAAAAAATTAAAAATATATCTTCCGAAAATTTGAGATAATATAACTTTAAAAACATTCTAAGTCCAATAACGGAAACATTGACGTAGCATATTCTTAAATTGTAAACAAATAAAATTACTCATTGAACGCAAGGGTTGCACACAAAACAAATTTTGTGTGTGTCGTACCTTTAGTCATAAAACAAAAATATTGTCATTGAAACGCATTCCGAACCATTAAGCCAATTTGGAGCACTTTATCGCATGCTTGGCGCTTTTTATCCTCTGTACAATTCTCTACTCTTAAGAGAAAAAAAGGAGGTAAAGCAATAATAAGGTTGTTATTGTTGGGTTTTTTTTTGTTATATAAAATGTTCTTGCATATCTAATTTTTGTCCTGTGCAATCATCAACAATGATAAATATTTTATTGCTTAAGTTTTGTATAGTAAATTTGCAACACAAATATAATTCAATGTCGTGACAATTAATAAAACCTTTCATTCTCTGTTCAAGAATGAATTCTAATCATTTAATTCTTCGTAATTTTAATCTATTGTTGTGGCACATGAGGCTACAAGTTTTTCTAACATCTCTGGTCAACGACTTCTTCTCTGGCCAGTTTCCAGCTAACTAAAATTGCTTCTTTCATGTAAAATCACCTGACTAATTATTTTAAATCAGCCTCTTCTTGCATCCATTAAGTGTCCACATAAACAATATCCTTTTAATTGTTTATTTAGATTTATGGTAGAGTTTCAAAAGAACCTATCATTGCAACCAAAGGTCTGTTGTACTAGACCCTAAAAAGAAGTGTCTTATTTAAGGAGACTAGTAGTTGAAGCAAAATTCAGTAGATATTTAACAGAAATATTGTGCAACATTCTGAGTTCAATTAAATGCTGACCCAGGTGTTCAAATCTGTGCACAGAAGTAGTTTCATATTCGCATAGAATATGCAATGAAATTTCCTCTGTATATTGACAACCCCTGCAAGTAGGATAATTTAATATTCCCATTATGGTGAGATGTCTCTTAAAGTGGCATATCATCCTAATGGGAAGATGTAAGAAGTCCTGCAGCTTTCCTTAATTAGCTTCTACTCATGGAACCAGTTGGTTTCATTCTGAGGACTTGTCTAGTCTAGGATAGAATAACATTTTAATTTATCCGTTGGTATTTTATTACAATTCAATTCTCGTGAGTTCTGTATATGTATATGTTTTATGAGAGTTAGTATTTTATCCACTGTATTCAATCTCCCTCGTTTACCTCAGCTTAAGACTGGCATTGGTATGAGCTTAGTATGTCTATTTATCCTGAATGGCATTGATTGTCAAAAAAATAATAAAATAGAATAACTATATTCAGGGATAAAATTACAATGTAAATGTTTCCAAACACCTTATTAAGAAACAAATTCTAACTTCATAAAAAAAATACTGAAGCTGATGAAGGTTTGATTTTTTATATTAGATTTGAAATGCAGAAAATAATATACAAGTCTATCGGATTTTATGAATTGAATTTAAGTCTTAACCTTCTATTATCTCTAATAAAGAAGCAGACTTTATAAAATCAAAAGTTAAGTGGTTCATGAAATTATTGTTAAATCATATTTTTGGGATAAAGCAGCCAAAATTAATTTAAATTGGTTTTATATTCAAAATGCTTAAAGAAGATATTCCAAAATGTTAATCCCCTAAGGGGGTTTACTGTAAATAAACACATTCCCTGTGTGTCACTATTCCCTGATACCCCAGTAAAATGTCTCGTTTCTTTTACTGTCTACTCTCCTCTTCTACATTCTTTTCCCCTTCTGCCTCGCTGTAGTAGCTCGCGAGAGGTTGGAGACTCCCTTTGAATAGCTATTGCGACCCTTTTGCTGTAAGCTTCTCTTAAGGACTATATCACTTGCATGTTAACTGTGTGTGGAAACTCATGTTCCTGGAAAGGAGAATCCTGGCAATTGAGGCTCCCAGAGACAAACACATTACTTTAGGCCTCTGCTTCAGGTAAACAGGTGGTGTGTAAGTAATCCTCCTTACATAAATCAGCTCAAATGTATCAAGTGTTCTTGCACTTAGTAAGTGACTCATTGAGGGTGGAGTACACATCACAGTTATGTATTGAAAGTGTATGAAGTCCGATTATCCTTCTTGCAATTGGCTGTATCCCCTTGTATGGCTCTGATGGGTGGTGCCATTAGACTTCAAATTTTTTTAGTTTTCTTATGGGAATGACTTCTTCTCTCCATCGCGAACAACAAATTTTCCTTTTGTTCAGTGGTTAAAATCTCTCAGATTTAGACCTTCAAATATAGACAGCTTGCAATTATTGATTTGTTAGGACTTCTTTCTTGGAATACTTCTGACATTGTATTAAACCCATTCTCTAATTATATTAAATGCAACACTTCTGTCATTTACCAGCAACTGTTTGTTCACCACCACCTTCAATACTCAAAATATTTAAGACTTCACGAATGGCTCAAAGACAGATAATGATGGTGGTTGGTTGTGGTGATGTTTTAAATAACTTCATATATTACTGTGGCTTCTAAAGTTTTCATAGTATTTATGACAGAAGCTACTGCTATTGTATATGCCTTTCAACATTTGATATTTAGCTCATATTGTAACTTTTGCATATATACTGATACTATAAGTGTTTTGAAACATTTTAGTATTCTTGATGGTAATTGTCATCTTGTAACCACTATATTAAATCAATTGCATGTACTATTCAACATAAATTTTGATGTTATATTATGTTGGATTCCCAGTCACTTGGGAATTGTTGGAAATGAAAGGTAGATGGTGCAGCAAGATCTGCTTCCTTTCATGATTCCAGAGTTCCCTTTTCAGATATGAAAAAGGCTGTCAAAAATGTGCCCTTTCTCTGTGACATTAGACTTGAAGTTAGCAAGTAAAGAACAAGTTACACTTTATATGACCATCCATTTTTATCATTTTCTGTTTTAACAGTAGGGGGTCAGATGTCAAATTGAGTTGCCTCCAGATTGGCCACACTAGATTTACTCACGGACTCTTATTTTTCAAAGAACATCGTCTCTATTGTATAAAATGTTATATGTACCATCAATCATATTTTAATCGACTGTCTTGATTTTAAAGATTATCATTTGTTGTTTTTGACTCTCCATCCAAGTTCAGATATCTTAATTGGTATGAATCTACATCTTATTTCTCTTTACATGTTATAGATTTTCAAATTGTATGTAAATTTAATCTTGTGACAATTTCAATGTCATTTTAATATCTCTTACATTTTATCGATGTTTTAATTCTATAACCAATGTTTGATGTAGTTTGTTCAAAATTGGATCTTGTGCCATTAAACTCTACCAATCGATCAAACCAAAATATAAACTTTTCATTTTCAAAATTGCATTCAGCGAAAGCTGTTACGATTACATTGCCAGACTATAGAAATAATTCTTCTCTTCTAATGTAATGGATAACTATTACCTATGACAATGTTAAATGTAGAAAATTCAACATTGTCAAAAATGTATTTATATAATAACAAAAATGTATTTGTATAATTCAATGTTATTTGCGTAGTCAAAACTTGAGAAGTATAACTCTCATTTTTTAATTTAAAAATTACTAGCTTCTCTAAAAAGACACAAGTTTATTGTTCCTAAAGAAAATTAAATTGTTTTTAAATCAAACAGCTTTTTAACGTCATAATCCCTAATTATAAACATTAATTTAAATTATCTGAACAGTGTAATATATAGAAAAATCAAAGTTTTTGAATAATATTAAAAATATAGTTGTGCAAAGAAAACTAAAATTTTTCTGAACAAAAAATATTTAAAAAAATAAAATTGTAATATAAATTAATTATATTATAAAGCTATATAAAACGATTAAATATTTCAATGTGAAATTTTCAGTATATTGTAAATTTTTAAGTGGTGCCACTGAAGATTAATTTGTGAAGAAAAACCATTAGTAAGCTACATATCATGGGTTCCCAAACTTTTTTCTCGTGGACCACTTTCAAAGCTTTACAATTTTCAGTAGACCCCCTCTGCTACATTTCTACTGTATTCCCAAAATTTCTAAAAAATATTACCCTATATTGGGGGTGTTAAGAAGAAAAAAAAAAGTAGTGCATTTTCTTGTGTCCTATTTATTAAAACAATACTTGTTATATAAAATTATAAAAATTTATTATTACAAACAATCGAGAATTGACAAAAAATCAACAATAAAAAATAGCCATACTTTTAATGAGACAGATGTACTTGATGAATTGACAGCAAATTATCAATATTTGGCTTTAGTTTTATACGAAGTAACTTCAAATCTCCCTGTTCTGGGATGATCAATCTGCTCCTTTTTTTTTGTTAATAAATTGGTAACGGTACTAACACTTCTTTCACAACTAACACAACATATGACGAGGGAAACGTTATCAAAAACTTTCTAGCAATTTCCCACAGCCCATGATATTTTTCGGGGATTTCTGCATGAAGCCAAAATGTTTGATAACCTTTTTTAAATTTCATCTTCAGTTGGTGCTGAGCTCAAGTAGCTTCTCTTCTAATACCACATTCGCCTCTTCTGTTTCATCAAATGGGGTTACGATCCGTGGTGGTATTTCCATCGTTAGAATATCTTCAAATTTGTTTTTGAAGTCTTCATGCAGGGTATTTAAATGTTGAGCATAAGTCTGAATATCCTCATCAAGATCTTCTATCTGTGACAAGTGCGGAAACTGGGGAAATTCGTGACAACTAATATTTTGCTTCCTTAATTTCAATTTACCAAGAAAAGCCCAAAATTACACCCTTTGTTTTTATTAAATTAAGGCTGTGTCCTTGTAACCGCAAGTTAATTTCAACACTGTTAAATATGCAATGTCCGCTTTATATTTGATCAGATTTTCTTTTAAATCTGAAGTTTTAGTTTCCAGAAACTCTATCACTGATTCGAAAAGTGAGTAAAATCTCGATAAACATGCAACTTTCGATGACCAGTATATGTAAGAGCAGTCGTTGGGTATCTTCATTTTCATCGTACAATAGTGCAAATAACTGTGTCTCAAATATTTTTGAGTACCTACCTAGTGAATGATGTTACCTGCCTACATTGATAGGTAAATCCAAGCCAAAATTTTGGTTCTTCATTGTGAAAACCAGAAATTTTTTCGTGTTCCCCCGTGTGGTCTTTTATGGACTCCTAGGGGTCCACCTGGACCACTTTGGGAATCTATGCTATATATGAAATAACATTTTCCTTATTTTTAAAATCCTTCAAATCTTTGAAAAATAAAATATCATATTCAAGTGCTTGAGAACCTTGAAGTCCTTAACACCATACATTCATAAGTACGTTGTGAGTACATGCAGGTCACTGAGGCCTAGTCAACTACTTTTGTTAAATATTACTATTATTTTCATTAGATTGTATTTTCTATTAATGAACAGATACTATACATAAATAAAATTTACTTAAATTAACAGAAAATTTACTCACATTTTTTGCAAACATGTTGGGTGTTCGCTACTGATAATTTTATAGCACTTAAATATAGCATTGGAGATTTTCTGTCATTTTCGCTTTTACAAATGTGAGATTTTTTTCTGTCTGATATTTTACCTTTTTTTTTTGTTACTCACTTGAATAATGATCTGTTATTTCTGTAAAATTTTGAATGACTATTTACTTTTTCTGTCTAAATGCTCTGTTAATAGTTAAGAAAAAAATTTTTGCAGGTTCTTTGCTGTTTAATTTTTAGTTTGATGGGAAATTTCCAAACCAGTTCTATCTATATCCTGTAATGTTTTACATTTGCATTTGATTATTTGTTCAATCTGTTCAATTTTTTAAACTGTAAAAGACTAATTAACTTCATATTCAACAATGTTTAACATATTTTCTTCCATAATACTAGGCAGAGGATATGAGTATTTTCCCTGAAGTCAACTTATTTTTTGTAACAAATATGATAAATTTTAAGCCTTTATTCTAATGGGAATTGGAAAATCACTCTTACAACCTTTAAAGAATTATCTAAAATCTTAATACACATTTATACTTGGGTAGCATAAAAGGTCTGAATATCAATATATATATATATATATATATATATATATATATATATATATATATATATATATATATATATATATATATATATATATATATATATATATATATATATATATATATATATATATATATATATATATAAAAGAAATTGATTAGTGAGGAAATTACAGCCATTAGAAAGTAGTTGATCAGGAATGCAGTTGAGGGACTGGATTACTTTTCAAAAAGTAGAAAGTGTTTCTGTATTGTTTCAATAACAACCAGGCTTGTAAGACCTAACTTACATAATGGCAGGTTATATTTTATGGTTTAATGGAAAATTAACATTAGAAACAAATTAAAAAATTTTCTCATCTGAGATTTTGTTCTTAGAAAGCCTCCTTTTTAATTATGGAAGAACATTTTGTCATCCACCAATCATGTGATTTCATTTTTATGACTTCATTTTATGGTTTCTGAGTTGGTAGAAAAAAGTGTATGTGAAAAATTTAATTCTGTTTCTATACTTGTGTGTGTATGTGTGTATTTTAATTTTAGAGAACTTTTGTTTAATACAAGGCAAATGATTTTAATGTATTATTAAAAATCTGAATATAATGCGTGATTATTAAGAAGTATGCTAAAACATTATTCTGAACTATGGAAATAATGTTTTAATAATTGGATAAATAAAACCCATACAAAAAGTTGGGTACATTAGTTTACTGTAGGTAAGAAAACATTGAAAAAGTGGTAATAGAATTTGATAGATTTCAAAAATATTTGAACCTTTGTTTTTATAAATAAAATGAGAACAATGAAAAAATGTTTCATGTTACATAAATGAAATATTTTATTGCAAATTTAAAAATTTTGCCTATGCAATGAAATTTTTATGCTAATAAAAAACAATTCAACATTTAGAATTGCACATGATTTAAAAAATCTCTTGCACATAAATATAAATTAAATATAAATTAAGTGCTAATTTTAATAAATTTTAATTTATTAAAATTTTTAAATAAACTTTAATAAAAATATTAAATTGTAAGTTTTAATTTTTAAAAATTAAGAAAATGTTTAGCTTTATAATTTTCCATATTTTTTATCCTGCTAAAATTTCTGATTTCTCTAAAAATTGATATAAACTTTGTGCTTTGTTGGAATTCCTTAGAATATACACATGAATAATAAATCATTATTCTGTGAAAATCAGTGCATATATATTTTTTTTGGCAATAAAATAAACACTGTTTCTTTATAAATTAATTCTTTAAACTAATTTTAGCAAATTAATTTAGTAATATATATTTTTTATTTTATTTGCAGAGAGAATTTTCCTTACTTTAAAACGGCTCCTAATGGTTGGAAAGTAAGTTAGATTTATTACTCAATGTATGTTTAATCAAACCTATTGCAGTTGGGAATATTTATGTTTCATTCTTTAAATTTGTCCTTTTCAAAATTAGTTATTATGGGGTTGAAAAACTTATGGAATATAGGATAAACTATTAAAAAAATAATAATTAAACTTAAAAAAATATTCATTAATTAATTTTAAATTTTGTGAAATATTGTTAAGTGGTATTAAATAAAAATTGTATATAGTATCATATTTAATAAAAGAAGTAAGAAATTTAATTGTTGCAGTGCCTTTTTATGCATGGAATATGCATTTTAATGCATTAAAAGGGTTTATAAAAAATATGGTATATAATGCAGGCTTTTTTTTAAAAGATAAAATCTAAAGTCCAATATTTTTCTGTGAGTTGTAATTTTAAATAAGTATGTTGTTTCTTCTGGTAAATTAAGTTCATAGTGAATAATAATTTTTTAAACTAAATTTTAATGCATAAATTAGATTAGGAGAAAAGCAATAACTATTTTTTTAATTAATGTTTGTTATATAAAACAAAATATAAGCTTGTAATATTATAAACCCTATGTCAAAAGGAAAGTAATGATCTAAATAAATATTGTCTTAGTAATTGTCACCATTTTTTCTATGATTGAATGTTTAAAAAAATATTAAAAAATCTACATATTTTTAATTTCACAGTCTCCTATAAATATTAAAGTTCCACGATTCGGTTGATATTTATTTTCTGAAAATTTTCTATGGCTTAATTTTTTTAAAAAAAGTATATCCAATGGTGTTTTTTTATTTTTCTTTTATCCATTTTAAAATAAGATTTGTTTTTACAAACATTTCCAGAAGTTAACCTGGAGAAATAGAATTAAAAAAAATTAACCTCCATTATTTTGATTGATACAAAATGTAGCTTAACATGGGAAATATGTTAATGTATAATACAGAAAAAAAAATGAATTAGTTAAAAACATTAGAATTTTTATAAATTCTAAGATATTTCTAAGGTTTATGTCATTAATGAAGTTCAAAGGAAGAAAATTTGGTAGGGTATAAGAGTACCTTTCACCTACATGCGAAGTTTATAGCATTTAATATCTCTGTGGTGATTGATAATCATATATTCAAGAATTCATTATATCTGCTTATGAGCAATTTCCAAGTTCATGAAAAATGATGGATCCTGAAGCAATAGCTTTTCTGTAAAGAAAGTTTCTTGATAGTAACTGGGGATTATATGAAATAGATGGGGATAGTATTCACATAAATAGCATAATTCTTTGAGGTTTTGTTTTTGAACTTTTAATGAAATAATTTGGCTAGCCCTTATTTTGAACTTTCAAGCATTAATTTCAAGCTTAATTTATTAAAGATTTGAAAATAGATTTTTTATCAATGCTTCTCTGTATGAAAGGTTTAATAAACTGAATACTGTATCGAAAGTTACTATCAGTATTTTTTAAAGAAACAAATTAGGAATGAGACATTTAAGCAAATATATAATATATTTAAGTAAATATATATATATATATGAAAGAAAATTTTAAGACCTGAGCAGAAAAGGCAGTTTTTTTAATCGGTCTAGGAAAAATGGTATATTAATATTTGACCAACCAGAAAATAACTTTCTTTTAAATTTGTACATAGGTATTTAACCTCATTTTAATTAAAATTTCTCCAAAGTGAAAATCTTATATAGGCATGTTGTCAGCCGAACGCTTTGTGCTCTGTTCTTCTATTTAACTATTTTTGTCTGATTCAGGCTTGGGTGTCTGTAATGGTTCAGAATCATTTAAATTGTTGATCACAGTCTAATTAGCCCTAATGTGCAAAACATGACTGCATTGAGAAACAAACAAACCTAACTTATTCCTTTATAATACAGGCTGGATTACAAAATTTTGAAGCTTTTCTCCCTATGTGTGTGTTATACTATTAAGATTCTGTAAGTACTGTGGTGTTAAATTTATAAATCTTAGTACATTTGTTTATCAAATACTGTATATTATTGGAAAAAAGGATTATTTTGTTGTATAAAATTACTATACAGATCTGGAAACTCAATAAAAAATCCTTTAGGTTAATAAATGTTTAATTTATTTTAAACTGCAGAAAGAAATATGCAAGCATATTAGCTTTTTTGAATTCAGCTTGTGTTTTATTTTCTGTGTTCTCTGAAGAATCGGGTGACTTAAAAAAATCAGAAATTACACAGTACATAAAGCGATATGGATAATGTTAAATTATGCAATGGAAATAAAACAGAAGTAATTTAAGTTGGTGGTCTCATATCTTTCTAAAATAATTAAAGATGACATTCCAAAATGTGTATTTTTAACTCTTTTACTGGAAGTTATTAAGACTGCATATTCAAGACTTTAGGTTGAAAATCTCTTTTAATATTATAGACATTGGGTAAAATCCTAGGATGCTGTACAGTTTTGTTGCAAGTTCCTCACAATATCATGCTTTCAAAACCAAAATTAGACTCGTAACTTGAGCTTTGAATATGGCAATCTGGTGCTATTTTAAATTTCAAATATTTCATTATAGTTACTTACTATAAAAAATATTAAAGTGCTAAAAATAAGAAAGCAATTTCAAAGATTACATGGTAAAATATATGTATAAACCAAGTATCATTCAGTCTATTATGGTTGACAACTAAGTAATAAATCTAAATTTATAATGTAAATAGTTAATCTCTAGCTTTAATTAACCAGGCCGTGCCACTCTCTTTAAAAAAATTTCAGTGTTGTGCAATCTAGCCCCAGATTTAACTGAATAATAAAGCTTATTCTGTGAGCATACATTTTTATAAAAACTATAGTTACTAATTAATCTAAGCAGGGTTCGCACAACTCCTGGAAAAGTTTTCACATCCATATTCTGGACAATTCCGTTTCTTTAAATATTCATATATATATAAAGAAATGTGAAATTTTATTGAATAATTAAAGAAATAGAATTGTTCAGAATATGGATGTGAAACTGTATAGTTTTGAAAGTAAACAGAAAAATAATTCAGTTTTTTTTTTTTATCCTACGCCCGACCTTGGTTTTTCAACCATCAGTCTCTGTCGGGCAGCCCAATACAATCTCGAGGTGAATGAAAAGTCATTTTCCGCAGAATTTCTATCTGCGACGTCCGAAAGTCCAGGGCAAGTGAAAAGGTGGTCACCAGTCATATCCTCTAGTCCGCAAAAGGGCAGATTGGAGAGTCCCTCAAACCCAAATGGTGAAGGTGTTTTTGCAGATAATCATGCCCAGTTTTAAGGCGAAAATTTGCCACTCCCACAGCTCTGTGGGGGTTACACGGAATAGGCTTTGTTAGTAAGGAAGCCCATGCTTTCTCCTTTATGCACATCTTGTAAATATTTCTACGATAAATAATTTAGTAGAATTGCTATTGTTAAATAATATTTGGGTCACAAGTCACATCCTGGAATCTTTATCTGATACTTTTTGTTTAGAATAATTTATTTAAGAAGAGTTTGTTATACACATCTAGAGGACTCTGGAAAAGTTGTACTAATATATATGTGTACATATATATGTATATATATATAATATACATACATATGTGTAAATTTAAACCAAAAAATGTGAAAATCTATTAAATGATTAATGAAATATAAAAGCTTAGAACAAGCTTATGAAATTGTATAGTGTTAACCCTGTAAGCGGTCAATTTTTTATCAGAAATGTGTGTGTGCTTCCAAAAAAGGCATATTTTTTATTGCATATAATTAAGTACCATACTTAATAGAATAAGAATAATAAGAATTTTTTTCACTTTTAATGATTTCACAACATTTTTTATTTTACAATTTTAGAACCCAAAAACCCCTAAATGTTTGCTTTTCTCAAGTACATTCTGCATGCAGTGAAAAATGGTTTACAAATTCTACAAAAATTTCTCTCATACTTATATTGAATTTTGAAGTTTACACTTTTCCAAACAGTTCAGAAATCTTTGTGTATGGTACAATTTAAAGCATGGTGTAATCCAAAGTCCTACGTCGCAATACGGGCAGGACACAGAACAGGTGGATTTTTCACATCAACCTTGGTAAAAATTCTTGCAGAACTCAAATCTTCAACAGAACAACTAACGACATGTGTCATTTGAGGAATAATCCAAATAATTTGAAGAAATATCTATCAGAATGTAGTTCATCATCTAACAAAAATTTTCATCATTTATTCTATCCATAACTTCCATAAGAAAAGACAAGGTTTTAAATTCACAAGTGTTGAATACAGTAGAACAAAAATTTCACAGAAAAATTCCTGCTTTCTCGCTACAAAGAAAAACCTGGATGAAAAGCATTGCAGTTACAGGGACAAGCTATGCCATCTGTTGAAAAATGTTAATACTAAATAGTCTCTTTACAATAATGAAAAATATGGGCAAACCAGAAAAGGAAAGGAGAAAATATCGATGCCCGTACACCGTATGGACAAACCAGTTGAGGCCAATTTTGGGTAGCACGTACACTTTACGGGCAAACCGTTTAAGGAGTTAAAAGAGTTTGAAAGTAAACAAAAGAAAATTTAGAATTGCTTTTATTAAATAATTGTTAAAAAAAGTCATCCTGGAAATTGTATCTAATAGTTATTTTTGTTTTGGGTAAAGTAAGTATATGTATATTTGAAAAGAGGTTGTTATACACATCTTGAAATACTCAATAAATTAATGGATAAGAATTTATTGAAAATGTTTAAAAACTCTAAAATTACTCATTATTTTAAAAATTTATAACATAATAATATGTAGAATGTAGATTTTTTGTATAAAATTTTTTCTGTTATAGCTGTGAATTCATTGAAGGCTTTTGAAGTAATCATTAAATATACCTTAAACGAAGAATAGTCTCATTAATTTTTGCAATTATTTATTTCTATTATTTGCATATATATATATAGGATTGAAAAACATTTCGTGTACATAATTATATGTATATTTAGTTAAAAACAAATTTTAAAATAAAGTAAAATTATTCAACCTGAATGTCAATACGTCTTGGAAATTTTTGAATTGACTCCTGGAATTTGATTCTTGGAAATCTGTACAAACTCTGTCAAAGTTACTGTTCTGTTTAAATCTAAGTATGTATATATATATATATATATATATATATATATATATATATATATATATATATATATATATAATACTTAGTATAAAGCACAAAATATTTTGTACAACATCATATTAATTCAATACATAAAATGAAATAACTCCTCATCATTGCTTGCAGAATCATCGTCACCTGTTGTATTGGATTTATGACTTCTAAAAATTCTGCCGCAACATAAAGTAAAAAATCCACTGAAGATTAATATTAAAAAAATTAACTTTTTTAAAAAAAATTTAAAATATAAACACCTATATAGTTTTTACTTCAAAAGCTTAAATTGTAATCAAAGGTAAAATATACTGATCAAATGTGTCAGTGGTTACTAGCACACAAAACACATCTTACACATATGCCTAGCATGTTAGTCATAGGACACAAGCTATGTGATACAAACTCAGTAAATCAGTTGGGGGCATTTCATCACCTCACTGGCACCTAGGGATAAGTCAGATGTTGTTAATACCAATGATTAAACAATGTTAAATGTGGAAAATTGTGAGTGTCATTGCTCAATCCATTGTTATTTGTTATGTTAAAACATGTAAAGTACACATTTGAAACATCCTTGGGTACTACTCCATTACCCTAAACAATTGATCATCAAAGCGATTGTTTCCATTTGAAATCAACTTTGTCAATTAAATAAGTTTTGTATTTAAATGATGATTAATTTATAAAATTCAAATAAAGTGTTTGTACTGATTTTTATTGATTTCTAAAAATTTAAATTTTTTAAGGAATACATGATGTAAATATTTATGACAGTAGTTCTGATTCTTTTCATTCGCATTACGATGATTATTGTATGGGGCATATTGGAATGGTACCTATTATCCTAGTTGATTCAAAAATTACCAACCTTCTTTTTAAGAAAAAACTAGTCAGAATTTTAGTATGCCTGAAAAAAAATGAAATCATTTTCTCAGTCAAATCGCTAATTTATATCATAATCCCTAAATCCAGATAAAACTTAAATCTGTAAACTGTAAAGATTAAAGGAAAAATCACATCAAATTTTAAATCTTATTTTAAAATATGTAGTTGTCAAGGTAAATGAATTTCCTTTGCACAAAAATTTCAATATATTTTATAAACTGATTTATAGTGAAACTTAAATATATTATGAAACTGCATAAAATGATCAATAAATATTTTAATTTGAAATTTTTAGTCTTGCCAATTTTGTAAAGTGGCATCCCAGAGTATATATACATATTTCCTTTTCTTTAGAAGAGTTCTTTTTTTAATGAAAAGACATTTTTTAATGAATAAGTTAGAATATATATAGTTATGATAATGTTAAAAATGATTGTGTGACTTTCAAATCAAAATCTTCCCATTCTGTTTTATGAATTTGTAATTTTTATTGAACAATTTTGTTGCAAGTGCTATATTTCCTTTTTAATACTTAAAATAAGTTTTTTCTGTTTGAAGTCTTTTAATTTTTTATATATTTATTTATTTATTACTATTATAAAATTGTTTATCACAAATAGAAAAACAACTTTTAATAGTTATCACAATTATGTGCTGACCTTTTATAAAGCTCTTATTTCATGTTTTTTTTTTTTTCAACTATTTTGTCAGCTATACTGTCAACAATTTTGTAATGTAAAATAACAAAAATTTTCTATCCCTAACATCTACTACTGTTACATTTATTATTTTAGCGAATTAGAGAATGTAATTAAACATTTTTTTCTATTATATAATTTTACTTCATAATTTAAGAATCTTATACACTTCATTTTGTAATGTTATAATTCTTGTTAGTTGTTTTTAAAATAATTAGCTAGCTAATTTTATTATTTCTTTACCTAACAAGCATTTAAGATCTTAATGTCTAAAATCAGAGAGATATATATATGTTTGTGATTCTTATTAAAGAAAACAAAAATTTGCTAATTTTTTGGTATTTATAAAAAGTAATCCTCAACTAGTTTCTTAACATGCATGAAAAAATTAAAAGAAAATAAATGGACAAAACAAAAATTACTGTAAATACATATAAATTAGAAATTTAAACTTATTTTTTCATGTAAGTGTAATAAAATTATTTTCGCTTCTAATTAATAAATTGGCTTATTTTTCTATTTTATTATTATAGAATTCTGTGCGTCATAATCTATCTTTGAATAAGTGTTTTGAAAAGATTGAGAAACCAGCAGGTAATAGCACACAAAGAAAAGGCTATCTTTGGGCTATGAATCCAGCAAAAATTGAAAAAATGGAAGAAGAGTTACAGAAATGGGGTAGTAAAGATCCTGCTGCAATAAGAAAAAGCATGGCAAATCCAGGTATAATTTTTTATGTTTCTGCTCTGAATATTGTTTTTAGATGTGAATTTTTTTTTTAAATTATCAAATTAGGATACAAATTCTTCATTGATGTATTTATTTTGAGAATTTTTCTCCTTTAAGTCAGTAGTTTGCAATTTGTTTAATACCTTACAACTCTGGCAAAATAAGTACAACTGTATCATTATATCATTTGTACAGTCACTAGTTCAAAATAACATATTTATTTTTGAAATCATTATCATTAGAATATTTTTTTCAGTTGGAGTTTTGATAGTTAGAGTTGCACTGGTTAAGTAAATACATCATTCTTATGATCAGAAGTTTATGATATCTACCTCTTCTCTTTTTAAAAATATATTTGCCCTAAATTTTTTTTTTTAATAACACAGAAGTTTGATGAATAGAGAATGTAATCTTCATTATTTTATTTTTGTTCAGAAACTATGCAGCATTGGTTCCTATTTAATATTTCAATTATAGCATGAAATAGATAAGCATATAAAATATAAAATGAATGCAGTGATGTATAAAATGAGTACATATAAAATGAATGCAGTGATGTATAGAATGTGTTTATAAGTTTATGAATATGTATATATATATATATGTATCCCAAATTATCTCCTCCTACTCTTTTCTAACTGCAATATAAATCTATGAAATCAAATATTATAATTAATAGGATTGAATGCCAATCTACTCTAATGAAGATAGTTCTGAATACTAATAAAAAAAATAAAGAAATTTAATAGAGATATATAATATCTTGTCAATTTTTTTTTGACTTCCCTATTTTTTTTTAAATTTTTGTTGCTATCTCCCAATGTTTTAAAATATTTTGTAGCCTTTGAATGAAAAAAGGTTTTTTGTAAGTCATAAAACTCAACCATTAGGTAAATTTCTTTTTATAATGAAGTTGAAAAATAAAGTTTATTTATCTGAAGTCTCAATAATTATCCTTTGTGACAATTCTATAAACATAATTAATATTGATAAAATAAGAACTTTGTTCCACAATTGTGTGGACATGAATTATGAAAAAATAGAGTTTTAAAATATGAATATCATCTGATATGATTTCCTCTAAATAATTTCTTAAAATTCAAAAATTTTAATTGGAAAAATATTTTTAGAATTAATTAAATATGAAAATTAATTTTATTAAAATATAGTTGAAATTTTTTTTTAATTTTATTTATTATTTTATTAAAGATGAATTAGTTAACTTACTTTCAAAAAATTTTATCAATTTTATTTCATTGCAAATCAATCAACATGAAATTTATTATTTTGTATGAATTTTATTCAAGAATAACAGAAAACCCCTTTTTGTTAGATGATTATCAATAAATTGTATAAATGTTTTATTTACTTTTTTTTATCAAAACTAAATTGTAGATAATTTTTTTTTATCAAAACTAAAAATAGATTAATTCTGAGTGAGCATATTATTTCTCTTTAAAAAACTGCATTAGCAATTTTTGGTCTGTCTGATTTTATTTCTGATATAAATCAAATGTTTTCTTTTGTAATAAATATTTTATCATGAAAAAAAATGAATTATATAAAAGTTTATAAACTCTTTTAAATTTTTGATTTGATTTAACTGAAATGATTTCTGTCTCTGCAATAAATATTTCAGGAATATTTACTTTAAAATTAATTTTTGGTATTTTTTGTTGAGCAAAATTTCTTATAAATCTTATTAAATTTACTTTTTATTACTAGATATCATATAAACTGAACTTTTGACAAAAACAATTATATATCTGTTGAGATTTTTTTCATAATAACAAAGATGAAATTATCTAAAAATTAAAATTTGTTTTTTTTTTTTTTTCCAAACAAGTACAGTATTTACGATTCTCTGCGTCATAATGGATGCAATTTTATTATAGCATCTTCCTAAACTGTCGTAACTTTAGCATCTTTTGTCACAAAAAATATAATGAAATATCGCCCAGCTGTTTTTGATTTTACAGACTTATTTTTCAGTTATGAAAACCATTATTTTTTGAGTAAGCACTGTTCAGACAATTTCAATAGTTAAACGATTATGGTACACTAGAACATATAATTAAACAAATATAAAACATTTACATAAATATTTACACTATTTACATTTTCCATAACATACATAAGACTTAAAAAAATTTTCTTTCTCTTTTTTTTAAAAGCTTATTTTATGTAATTAAGTGTATATTGTGTGTTTAAAAGTTAACCAAATATTTTCTTGGTGATCAACAAATTCACATAATTTTGAAGATTCAGTTTCCTAATTTATAAATATAAAGAAAAATAATCATAAGACTATCAATATATGTGATCCTATAAAAATGTGAACAACACTGATAGATATTTTTTAAAACCATTTAAATAAGTTTCTTGTAAATTTATGATTTAATTTTGGCCAAGTTTTTCATAAATTAACTATATGCCATACATATTTTAAGCATCAGTAAACCACATTTTTCACATTATCAGCTTCTTTGTATCATTTTATACCTTATTTAGTTCAATTAAGTTATTATAAAACTAATTCTTTTAATACATCTATTTTTGCAATTTTTAGAACGTTTGGCACTCATTGAAAAGGGTGAATTGCGAAATGACAGTGATAATGAAGTGGAAGACATGAATGTTTCGCTAATAGAAGAAAGTGAAACTTACCCTCAAGAAGAGAAAGAAAATGAGATGAGAGTACAAACTATTGGAAATGACCTTCTTAATGGTGAATTGAATGTTCTTGGAGATTCAGTCAATATTGATTCTTGTATTGATGATCTTGACCTTCAGGTTTGTATTTCAAGATCATTATATTTTTTAGCAAAATTATTATAATGTATCCAGTTTTCATGACTTTAAAATGTAAAATATTCAATTGTTTAGATTGAGTTATAAAAATAATAATTTAATGATTTACTGTAGAATTGTTTAATCATGGTTTTCAGCATATAAGAATTAATTTATATCAATCGAATGGTGGACATCATATGATGTGCAGACAAACTCGTGAATATAATTAGTATTTATATTGTGTAAAATAAATGATAACTAATTTGCTTGAAAACACAGAAGTATGAAAATTAGTTATAAAATATTTAAAATACACTCAATATGATTTTTGGCATTGCATTTCACTGGCCAATGCTTCATAATTTGGAGAATATGATGAAATTCCTGCTCATAATCATTTGTCATTGTGTTCATCTTTAAGTCATGATCTGCATTTTGATTTCATGATATTCATTGTCAAAAACAATGATTCACATAAGTATATGGAACCAAAAACAACTTTATTTTATATTCTGTTCTTTTTAAGAATGAAAATTTACTTCAGTCAACTATATTCCAGAATTTCTCGCCTGATATAGTTTTGAGGATAATGTCATACTCTACACTTTTTTACATCTTACTTGAAGAAATTCTGAAATGCATGTTGCTATTTCTGTTATGCTTATTTGTTTGATAAAAGGGTTTACAATAAAGGGTACTCCGGGCTTGATATTTAGTTGTTGAAAGCTCTTTTCATATTGATCTTGAAACAATTGGAGGTTGAGGACAAATGTTGATCAGTAAATTTCACTGTTGCCTATCACTTTTTTCATGTTTAGAAAATGCACAAGAGACTTCATTCTCAAATACAATTAGCTTTTACAATGCTGGACATGGTTGGCTCTGCCTTTCATTCCTCTGTGGGTCAATAAACTGATTACCAAGCATGCTCGGGAATTAAACACTGAGAGTTTTCGTTTAGCTGACCTTTAACCGGGACATGTGCTCCACACTCTAGGGCCCTTAATTAGGAAAACAAATATGGCTACTGTAGGCCTTGGCTGTTGAGCCACAGATTTAGTTTTTTAGTTTTTCCAATATGTCTGTTAGGAAAGACAAAACTGCTAACCAAAGGAGATCTGTTCTAAAAAGATTTGAATTTTAACTGCAAGTTTTTTTTTATTTCTTCAATTAAATGTATAAATCTATCAAAAACTTTGCCTTTACTGAACAAGCATACTTCAGTATGTAAAATGAGATCAGCATCATCAGGTTTTTGTAACAAGGCCTTGAAAAGTCTATTTTACAAAGGAGCTGCTCTAAATAAATTGATTATTTTGGTAATAATTTCCATTGCACGTCCAAATGTAATTTTAAAATGTCAAAAAAATTTTTAAAAAGGCCCCTATTCTAGTGAAACTAACTGTTGAATTAAAAGATTTGATTCTAACTGTTCTATTTTCCTTTTTTTGAATTGCAGATTTTAGTAGATAGTTCGTATTAAATATAGAATTAACTGTTTGAAAATGATATTCAACATTTTTCACTATCCTTCCTATGTCAAACTAGGATACTTGATCAAAAAATGATTACTGTTTTCTATGAGGCATACTTAATCTTTAAAAAAAATAAATAAACCACAAGAAAAATACAATTGCCGAACTTGAAATTGTTGAAATCTCCAAGCACTTAAATAGTGCTTTGAAGTAGTGCCACAGGCACATGTGATGTGTCTGCACTGAAATTCTAATCATTTACAAATCTCACCTCTGCTAATGCATGTTGTAAATTCCATGTTATTTGCATGCTTCCTTCAGGGTGTTGCATTTTCAGTGGCAAGCAGTGTATTTATTTATAGGAAAAAGAGAGTGAGAGAGGGTTTTTTTTTTATAAAAATATTTATTAGGTTGTTACATGATGTTACAATGTTAGGCAAATTATTTCTTTTTTGGCAATGAAAAAATCAGCTTTCTTATTTAAGTATTTTTTATTGTATTAGATGAAAAAAGAAATTATTTATATTTTTCCAATCTTTTTCTTCAATATTAGTGCTTATGAGGAATTGACAATCACGAGCAGGAATTCTTATGTAATAAGTTTTATCTTATTGGATAAAAAAATTTTCATATTGTTTGCATTTATTTCTATTGATGTATAATTCTAGTTTAATTCAGTTCATTTATTAGCTTTCAATAAAAAACACTTTTAAAATAAGTGTATAGCTTAATGTGTCCTGAAGAGCTTCCTTTCTGTTTTCTTACAAAAATCATATCATTAAATGGTATAATATTTTATTGCTTCATATTATGTCTAATGGAGCTACTAAGAACATTTAATTTTTATGTCTTGTGATTATTTCAATCATTTGTAATTGCTTTAATTCAGGTTCTTAACTGAAATCAAATTCTGAATCATATTATTCAAATTGATGTATGTAAAATCAAGCTACTCAATCTGTTCTTTGAATATTAAACTTCTACCCACTTTTCTTTATATGTATAATATATAGAAATTCTTATAGTTTCAAAGTTTGATATTTATTCCTACATTAATATTGTACAGAGAAATATTTTTATAAAATTATCCATTTTATAGGTTATTCCCCTGTTTTAAACTTTATATTTTATCTGAACTTTGTTCTCCTTAAATCAGGTTTTGTACTACTCCTTAAAACTCCTAGAATTAGGAAAAAAAATTTAAGGGCCTTTGATACTCCCTTAGAATTTCAACTGGACATTTTAAATTATAATTTTTTGAGTTTCTTGTTTAAAGTTTTAATATTATCGCTAGATGGTGGCATAATCGTTATTGGATTGGTATTGTATTCATAACTGTTGACTAAAATAAAGTTCTAGTTCAGCCACAATACCTTCATGATGATCCAATTTAGTCAAGACCGAATGTAGTATTTTTGTGTGCGAAGTGAAATAATCTCCAATAAGATCGTCATGTGGTGCGACTAGGCAGACAATTTTATTTATTTATTTTTTTTTTTTTTGTTTTATATTGTATGAAATTCACTGAATATTAATATTTAAATATGAAATTGGGTTAAAATATACTTTCCATACCATTCTTGGTGATTACTTGTCTAATGTGTTAAAAATAAATGTATCAGAGTGTTCCATTTTAAAATAACTTCATAATTTTGTAGAATTGTCATTTACAGAAAATATTTAATTTGTTTTACTACTCTCTCATTGTCAAGCATCTGTTGAACATGGGTTTTCTGTAAGCAAAAATTTGATGGCAGAAAATTTAAATAATCAAGTGTCTAAGCGTATTATTTGCAGTCATGTCCGAAACATAGGTGTCAGTAATATAATAATAATATGCAAAGATATTCTTAATTTTGTGCTGCTAATGCCAGACAAAAATCTAAAATATATTTAGATGAATTAAAACAGCAAAAGGAGAAACAGTCAATAACAAAGGGAAAGTGAAAAGTGCTCATTGAAGAAATTGATATTTCTTTTGGTGATTTTTTGAAAACCAAATAGAAGCCCTTGGATGGTGACACAGATTTTTCAGATTCATTTATAATAGACTGCTGAAGAAGCTAAAAAAAATTAATGAATTAACATTAATTGCAATGTCAAACACATGTCACCGTGGTGCTTCAATGAAACAGTATTTATAATGAATTGAAAACGAAAGCTTTAGGTTGGAAAGATAACATTTCCTGGCAATAGTATTTTGTATATATAAATAACATAGAAATTGGAAAACCTGTTGAATGATAATATAAATAGAAAAGTCTAGAATATGGTACATCTGTATAGTTTTAAGAGTTTGAAAGTAAACAATAGGAAAATTTAGATTTCTTTTCATTAATTAATAATTGAAGAAAAAATCATCCTGAAATTTTCATCTAATAGTTATATTTATTATATTTTAAATCAGTATATTTATTTGAAAAGATTTACATCTTGAAATATTCAATAAATAGATTAGATTCTATTTAAGATGTTTAAAAACTCTAAAATTAACCATTATTTTAAATAAAAAATTTTTTGTTATTACTGTAAATTCATTGAAGGCTTTTGAAATAATCTTTAAATATAATTCTAATTTAAATAAAAAAAATGTTCTAATTTTTTCAATTTATTTTTTTTATTTACAAATATAATTGTAAAATGCTTCATAAACATATAAACATTTGGTTAAAAACAATTGGTAAAATAAAAAAATTTAATCGAAATTAAACTTGAGAATTTTTGAAAGTTAGTCTTCCTACATTTTAATGGCCTAAAATTCTTGTTACTTATTTTCTACCTCCAAAAAGTTGCACAAGTTTGGATCAGGAAAAAATGCATCTTAATTAATTTGAATTCTTGTCCAATGTACATATTAGACATGTCTTTGTATTAATTCTATTTTGAATATTTTTAACATTTTAGAAAGGTATATGGGAAGAACTATGTGAAGATAGATTGGAGTTTATGAATGATAATCCTGCTAGCCCTCTTTCACCTAAAAATTCTGAAACAATGGAAGATGATTCTTCTTTAGATTCCACTCCGTCCTCTCAGCGACCCTACCTTGCCAGCTATATTTACAAAACTGTTCAGCGCACTTCCACATCTGGCTCAAGCACTAGGAAGCTCCCGCCCATCAAATCTGGATCAGGAAAAAGTGCATCATAATTATGTTTAATTTTTGTTCTTGTCCGGTGTTCTGTGTGTCTTTGTATGCACAATAATATTTTTTTCAATGACATTTAAGAACCTGCAGATCAAAAAGATTAGAGTGCTAATTTTTAAAGCAATCTCTTTAAGGATTTCTCTACTTTTTACTAATCTGCAGTTGCAAAAATGTTATTAAAAGGATGACATAAATACCCTCGTAAATTTAAGAGGTGAAATGTATTTCAAATACTGTCAATTATTCAATTGACAGTGGAATTATGAAGTATTGAATAAGTATATTACTCTTTGAAACATGCAATTTTTTAATATACTTTTTTTATTTTACACATGTTTGTTGCTGTTTATTAGTTTATAAAAATAAAGAATGTGAATGTATTTCAAATTTAAATTTAGATTTATATTTGAAATACATTTACCCTCTTGAAATTGCAGATTTTGATGTATGAAATTTTCAGAAGAGCAAATGTATTTCAAATACCCTTTCAGATAATCATGTCAGTTGAAGGACATCATTGGTATAATAAAGTACTGATAAACATATATTATTCTTTGAAAAATTCATTTTTTAAATGGATACTTTTTGTTTAAAAAACTGTGTGTTGCAGATTATTAATGTTGTATAAAATTAAGCTAATCATTCATGCATTGTGGAATACTTGTAATCCAAAATTTTAAATCTTTTAAATGTTTTTAGATTGAGTAGTATAATATTGTGTGCCATTTTTGTGTGACTGAAAATACTGGACTTTAATTCTGGTATTTATTTGATGACGATTCATTCCGAAATTTGTAATTTTTTGTATTTTGGAGAAAAACAGTTTTAAAACTTATGAATCTGTAATATTAATTATTGAATAAATGGTTGTGATCTGTATTCCTTTTTAATTGTATTAATTTAATTATTCCAATTTAAATCTTTTCTCTAGCTTTTATTCAGTGTATACATATGTTGTAACTTTGGACATAATGTCTTAATCAAAATTGTCTTCAGTTATACAATCAATATCAAATCTTGTTTAAAGGAAACTGGATGTGATTGCATTTTCAAAATGTTTACATGCTTGTATTTTTAAATTACTATCCCTTCAACTTTTAAATGCATTTCTGATGATTCTTTTTTGAGTTTGCATTGACTTGATTTTTTATTTTGAACAAATAACTAACGCACAAGTTTTACAAAATATACATTGTACATTTTATTAAAACATATCTTTTTTATATTTTTATGAAGTAATAATTCAATTGTTTTCTTATAATTCTGCTGCCAATATTTATTAATTTAGGTTGCATTAATTTCAGTTTGCTTTTTCTACAAAGAAATGATTTCGCTTATTGGTAATGCTACAGAAAAAGTTTTAAGTAATAATTTTCGTAATTTTGATTACTATTTTCATTACCTTGTGGTTATAATTTTTATCTTAAGTTATATTAAAATGAACTTTTGTATCTTATAAAAATAATTTTCATCAAATATCTTAATCTTGCTTATCAAGTCATTTTCACTAATTCTAAAACATTATTGAATTTAATATCTTTATATACCTTAGTATCTAAGTTCTAAATTGTGAATGTTATGCAGAATTTTAATGAAGTTTGTAATATACAATAATTTTATTTGAATTTTCCTCTGTAGTCTTCAGATATATCAAAATCAAAAACTTGCTTTTACTCATTTTCTAATATTTAATTTGCAATTTTTTTACGCTACAGAGAGGAAATCTCAAAATTAAGGCTTCTATTTTCATTAGAATGCCAAATTTAGGTCTTCTGATCTATTGAAAATTGTTATCTGTACTTCTGCATATGTATTATTTTAATGCTTCAGTATTACAAATTTTTTGTTCCTTTGGAAGTCTTGATAATATTTTTATATTTTTGTAATTTTATTTCTTTTGACAAATGTATAATATAAATTGCTTTGATATAGTTATAAAAATGCTAATATTTAATGCTTTTATAGGAATATTCCAACAAAACTCTTACACTTTACTAAAATATATATTTTTAGCAACATACTAGAAATGTAAAATAGTAATATACTATTTATTTTAGTATCATAAGATAAATGTGGCTATAATGAGTCAAAATATTTCAAGTAATATTTTATCGTAGCAACTTTACATTGTTTCTTAGATTTATGTATTTTGATTTAGATGATAAATTTGTGTACTATATGATCTTTATTAGCACCTATTTTAGCAGTTACTTAAAAATAGCAAAATAAATTAATATGAAACATTTACTAAAGACTGAAAATATTGATCTATCCTACAAATTATCCTACTTTTATTAATATTCAGTAATGTTCTATTCAGATAAAAAAAATGTTTCATTATTTACTTTTTGTTTACAAAATTTAATCTATTTTATATATTAGGATGTATCTATTTTTAGTAGCAAAATTATTTTAATTTTTAAAAATTTTTATCATAACAACAAAAGCATTGTTTTTAGAATGTATTCCCTGAGAAAATTGAACGCATGCAGATTATTAAAATTCCTATTTCATATCAAAAGTTTTCCAATAATTTTATCTCTAAATTTAAATGTATAATTTAGTTATTCCTAATCTTAACATCAAAACTCATTATTTCATCAAACATAGAGAAATTTTTTTTTAATATTGTAAAATTTATATTTGAAAATTTGGCAGCAGATTTTCTAATTTAGAAAATTAATTACTTGAATTAAAATAAAAAATCAAAGTTTGTTATGGGCATTATTTTATTTTAGGATTGTTATTTTGTTTTTTTGTAGACTTTTTTATTGTTACAATGATTTTTCTTACATTTTCTAAAATCTGCCATTTAGTCATAAAGTTCAGTGAATTTTGTGAATAAATTTTTTTATTATTGTAGAATTTAGTTGTTTATATTTGTTTAAAATACTATTTATGTTTATGTTCTATTAAAATATTCACATTGGGAAAAGAATATTTAATCAATAATTAAATATTTTTTGTTCTAAACTGGTTTTAAGTAAAAGCAATTAATATTGTGAGCTGCATTTATAAACTTAAAAAAAAAAAAAATGTGCACTGTATAGAACATCATTAAAAATATGGAATATCCATTAAAATATCTTACATTTTATACTTTGTGCATTTTATTATAGAGCTTATCTGTTTTTGTTCTGAATATCATAAATATGTGACAATGCAGGAGACAAATAGTTTTACTTCCAAACATTTATATTGGAATCAATAGTTTGTGCGCGACATTCATTAGTAATTGATGAGAACTGTAATGCATTGCCAAAATAATTATCATTATTGTAGTTTATTATTGCATATACATCTAGAATATCATAATTTTCCAATTGTATGTTTATATTTTATGAATTGTTAATTACTTAATTTTATTTTTAGTGTTTTGCATGCTTCTGTCATATTTAAATCTTAGGGTTTCAACTATTGCATTGTTTTTCTGAATTTTTATTTTCAGTTTTTGTAATGTAAGCTTTTTACAAGTTGATAATGTGATAATATTTGCTTTTTTAATTCTTCCATTTTTAGCCAGTGATTTTTTTTGATATTTTTGTTTCCATCAATTAGATTATTCATAATGTACCAGTCATTGATTTGTGGATATTTAAAAAAATTTTAATGTGTTTGTAGATGACAGTCAAATTCCATAAAAACTGATAATTTTTCATCTATCAATTGGCATTTTCTCTATTGTGATGTCTAAATACAAAAATACCATTTCCAAAACCTCATAATAAATTTTAAAAAATTACTACTTTGCTTGAAATATAATTTCGATATTTATCCTAATGTAAATGGATTTATTTTTTAAAATGTTGTGTAAAAAAAAATTTTTGGATGTTTATCTTGGATTTTCTAAAAAAAAATTTTTTTTTATGTTCTTTTTATACAATTTGTATAATGTTTCTTAATTTGAATTTCTATTCTTCTCAACAGCAATTTAAGCTTTTATTGAATAGTATTACAGTATAATGTCTTGAACAACTAGATAATGATAAAATTAACTATTTTGTTACTAAATGTCCTTTAAATTTCATAAAGGTCTTGAAAATAATGATGTGAATGTGGAGTTTAAATTCAAATTTTCTAAGAACTAGGGAAAAAAAAAACTAAAAGAGAATTCCTGAATATGCTTCTTAAGTTGGTTTCTGTTTTCAAATAAAAACATAAATATTTAATGAACATAAAAATAATTCATGTTTTGCCTATTACTGTTAGAAACCTAGACTCTTAGTTATTGTCTCACATGCTATTTCATTGATTACAAATTTTAGTATTTTGCTGTATGTCTTAAAATTTTCAAATCTTAAGTAATATTTTTTGGATATTATCTGAACCAGTCACTTCTTCTGTTACTTTCTATGAAAGTCTGGTTCCCGATTAATATTGAAATATGCTATTTCTAATGTTAAAAGGTATTATTCAACATTTTCATGCATTTTGATTACAAATATATATTGTATTATTGATTGCATTATAATTTTAGATCAACTCCTCTGGAAGCAAGCACTGTTTCGTATTAATGATATAAAGCTATACCTTTAATTTACATTTTTATTTATAATATACTTATAGAGTATCTAAATCTCAATGTATATTCTTTTCTACATTTCCATTAATGTGTAATTAAAATGAGAAAAGACTACAGTTTATTTGTGATTATGGAGTTTTGTCAATTTATCACAGTAGAATAAGGCAAGAGCAATTAACCAGGCAAAATTAAGGACATCTATTATGAGAGAACATTTTTTGACGCATCATGCTTTCTTTAAGTACCCAGTTTTTTTCTTATAATATAAATTTTGCATCCTTAAAATGCACTACACCAGTAATTTCAAAAATATAGAGCTGAACTTTTATAGTTTATATTCATGAGGAATTTGACTGTTCATAAATTTTGTCAGTTTTGTTTGTTATTATGGGATGCTTAAACATGCAACTCATAAATAATATCTTCTTATTTATTCCATCGATGAACTTCCGTGTGAATCATAACCATGATGACTCATTTGTTCTTTTGAGATCAGTTTGTAAATAATGATATACAATAATGAAATAAAACTCATCAGTATTTTCTCTGACATCTGCTTTTGTATATATTATCATGTCTGCAGTCATTGTGAACCCACTTGTATAATATTTCATGTTTTAAAAAGTCCTGTGTCTGTGCAAATGTATTTGTGTACCATGGATTATATGTAGTGTTGCGTCATTAATTTATTCAAAATAATTTCTCTTTTGAATATGTTAAATGTTTCCTAAATTGTACCATCTGTCTCATTCTGCATTTATATTTCTCTTAGTGTAAACAAGCCTTCAGTTTGTGGTTTTTGCAACTATTCCAGTTAAAATGATTTATCATTTAGTATGTTATCTAAAATGTTTTAATATGTTTCCCCATGTACTAAAATATTTGTACAAAAATATTACATTTATTGAGCAATCACAGCTTCCTAATTTAAATGTTTGTTATGGTGTATCTTTTTTTATTTATTATTTTAAATTAAATTTTGTGATCCCAATTTTACTCTTACCTTGTGAGTGATTTTATTCTATTGTATTTGTAATCTCTTAAGGTGCAAGTACGATGTCAGAGTGGCATTATTGTGAACTCATTGTTCTGTATTTTCATGATTGTAAAATAAATCCATTAAGCCATTTGGAAATAGGAAATGCACACTATTTTTAAGTCATTTCAGTGTTCCTTTTTTATATACAAATGATCTCCCTTTTTTTTAAATTTGTGACAGTTGCCAATTAATTTCCTTTGTGTGATAATATGAAATTAATTTGACTTTGTATGAATTCTCTCTCAAAGCTATACTCGGTGAAAAAAATTTTATTTTTTAATGTTATTAAATCTTTTAAACATTTTATGGTGTACTTTATAATATTTTTGCATTTTTTTAATATATTGATGCATTATTTGATTTATTAAATTTAAAATCAGGTAATATTTATGAAATCTTTGTAATATTGGATGATTTATTATAATGAATTATACCTCTGTAAATGTGTTACTTAATGAAATATTACCTAATCAATTTTTATCTTTTTTTATATAGATTTTTATTTATCTTGACATTGATAATAGTTTTATTTTCCAATATTTTTTGTACTGAAAAAAAACTGTTTTGTATTTTAAGAAAAATTAGTAATAAAATCTCTTGAAGATATTCATGTTGGTATTCTTTAATTTTTACTTTTACTAATGTTTGCATGTGACCATGGGAATATTCCTAAATTATGCAATCATTAATCTTAACTTTGTATGAAATGAATAAAATTTAATGTTCAGAGTTAAATATAAAATATGCTTAACTTTAATCATTCTGTTTCCTCAGTAGAATTTCTTAATACTCGTAGTATAAATTTCAAATCATGGTTTTCCATTAAAGATAAAAATGTTTTAGAAAATGTCAATTTTTTATGGCTTTAAAAATTTAAAAATTAAAGCATCATAAAAAAACAATTGATTAGAGGATATAAAAATATGTCATGCATTGACTATCGAGCAAAAATTAGTCTAATTTTTGTTTAAGAAAGTAAATAATTTATAAATGACTAATATGCTGTACTTTCATTATCCTTCATTTGTCATTCATCATTATATCGAATTTAGTCTGTTTTTATAAAAGGTAAAAATGCATTATTTAATGAAGCTAATGATTTTTTTATTGTATCATAGCCACTTAATTCTTTTCAGACCTATGTTGATACTTTTTACGTATGATATATGGGCACAACAAATATATACATATACAGATTTATATATATTTAGATATTTTGAAATTATATATCAAATTATAAAAATATTTTACTTAAGACAAAATGACTATATATTTTGCTTCAACAATTTGCATTATTTGGGCAAATATTAATTTAATATTCTAATTTAAAAGTTCTCTCTATTAGTGTTCATATTATAGAATTCTTTAAAAATAAGAGTAACGAAGTATGTGTTGTGTGTCAATCTGAATCAATAGTTTCCACAGTGGTCCTTACTGACTTAATGGGTACCTGATGTCATTCAGGGGATAATGCAAGGTTTAGTGTAAAATAATATGATCCATATTTATTATGAAAATTTAAATAAAACATAGTAGCGATTTTTACATCCTGAGTAAAACATAAGTGGATATTTAAAATAACTTTATGCTTTTTTATAAATATGTATTTTTTGTAAATGAAAAATAACTTATTGTTTAATTTAAACTAAACTTTGTCGCACGACAGCCCTTGTAGGCCAAGGTCTATAGTGCCCATAATTGTTTTCATGACTGAGGGTCCTAGAGTACAAAGCATATATTCTAGTTCTGCTCAGCCTAACGTGCGAATACATGCCCAAGAATGTTTGGTACTTAGTTTATCGACCCACTGTAGAGATGAAAGGCTGAGTCGACCTTGCAAAGCCCGAGGCGCGGATTTGTGACTTGGGAGAATTAAACGCTGCCACTAAACAACCGAATGCTTCAATTGTTCAATTTACTTCAATAAAATTAAGCTCTCAATTTCCATCAACATGCTAAGTTAATAAAAATTATGGCACACAATATGAGACAGCCAAATGCAGGTTCCTACAGGAATGCAATAACGACATTACGTGCACTAACTTCTCTACAACATAAATATTAACTGTAAAAGTTGTACATCCTTCATCTAATCAACAACTTAGTTCTATGTTATGCTGATACGAAGTGTATAAAGAATTTCCTAGTCTTGGACAAAGTTTTGTGGCGTTAGTGGTAAGCTTTGGTAACTTTTTTATTGCTAAGCAGATAGTGCATTTTGTTACATAAATATATTTGAATAAAATCACTCAGTTTTGAAAAAATTTATGTACCTTATTTTTCCATATTGTAATACTTTAACGTTAGATAAGGGATTACATGTTTTATTAAAACTTAGGAAGAGATCACATATGTTTTGGAAAAAAAGTTATTGAAAATTATATTTTATTGAAATAATTTCATAAAATTTTATTCTTATGTCAAATTACTAATTCAAAAGGGCTTTACTTCAGCATTCCATTGAAAAAGCTAAATATAAGTAGCTGGTTTTTGCAATTTTTAATAGTTAACAGTATGAGTGAGGCAGAAAAAATTGCCAACAGTAAAATGTTGAATAATTTAAATCTTTATTTCATCAGCATAAATAGTACTTTAGTTATGTGTCTTTTATGTAATAAAACTCTAATGATTCATTAATCTCCCAGGCTTAAGGAACATTTACTAAAAATACATAGTGACAAAAGAGATGTCGATTTAACGTTTCTCAATTCATTCAAAGGAAAATATTTGAAAATAAAATCACTGCAATAAGTCATAACATCTAAGCGAAAAGACGCTGGACTGCGTGCTTCTTGTAACGTTTCTTATTGATTGTGAAGTCCAAAAAGCCATACACCATTGGTAAAGAACTTATTTTACAAGTTGCAAGTGAGGTAATACAGCTAGTGTGTTGTGTAAACTAGTTTTCTATATGAAAATAATTTCTGATTAATAATACAGTACAAAGAGGTGTTGATTCAGTGAGTAGAAAATTCTTTATGTGAGTAATTTAAAATGTCCGAACACCTTGACGAGTCCATTTTATCATGAAATGAAATCTTACTCTAGCTTATATATGATTTGCAAAAGAAAATTTTTTCTGGAAATTGTTATTTGCTAATAATGCTCGGAAACCGATACGAAAGGTTAAAAGTTGCTCGCTGAATTAAAACGATTTTTCGATGCAAAAGCTATACTCTTCACTAATTTTACTTCTATTGCTATTGACGGTGCTTCGGAAATTATGGAACATACCGAGGTTTTTTAGAAGCTGTACCGAATGTATTTTCTGTGTGTCATTTATTGACATCATTTAGTTGCAGAAAAATCTTAATGAACATTTGCACGGATCACAGAGATGTATGAATGGAGATACACTAGCCTCCAGAAGTTAAGGAACAACCGGTTTTTTGTGCCTAATTTGCAAATGAATGAATGTAGAAACACCAAATTTGGATGACATTGCACAAAACAGGGTATTTGTTGACTGGAACATAGAAGTTTACATAAGAAAAAAGCAAAAAGGATTTACAACAAAGAAATGCAATCTCGCTGGAAAAGTTCATTCTTGGGAAAAAGAATAATCACAGTTTTATGTGGTAAAAAGTAATAGAAGCATGGCAAAAATTAGTTTTAATAAGGGATATGCCCACCCCTAGCTTGCATGCAATGGCGGCATCGACTTTCCATGCTGTTAATTAACTTGACGGTTACCGAAATGGGAAGCGAAGACCAGACACGGAGTAAGCTTTGTTCCAGCTCTCTCAAAGACCTTGGAGGAGGATTTAAAGCAGCAACCTGTTCTACCAAGATACTCCCACACATGTTCTATTGGATTCAGGTCAGGAGATCGATTTGGCCATTCCATTTGCTCCAAACCAAGATCCTCAAGATATTCCTCAACAACTACAGCTCAGTGAACTCGTGCGTTATCATCCAACAGAATGAAATCATTGCCAATTGCACCGGCATATGGGTGGACAAATGAATCAAGGATCTCATCCCTATATCTCACGCCAGTCACAGTTTCTCCCTCGAACACATGCAGGTCAGTGTGACCACTGACTGAGATCCCAGCCCAAACCATCATTCCACCACCGCGGTAACTGTCTCTACACAATGTTGGATTGGTGGTATAAGGTGTTTTGTTTCCTCCAGATCAGAAGACGTCCTGAATCACTCTCCAATGTGAATCTGGACTCGTCTGTGAAGAGTACAGAAGCCCATTGCTGTCTGGTGCTGGAAACGTTCTCTTGCCCAAGATAAGCGAGCCCTTCTTTGTCGTCCGGTGAGGGGTACACACACAACTGGTCGCCTTGCATAGAGACCTGCATGGTGAAGACGCCTTCGTACCGTACTAGCGGATATTCTTCTCCCCGATGCTACAGAGAGGTCTGCAACAACTTGTGAAACAGAAATTCTTCTCCTTCGGACCGAAAGAGCTATAAAACGGTCTTCTGCAGGTGTTTTGACTCGTGGTCAGCCTGGAACATGTCTTTTGGATACAGAAGCTTCAGTTTGATATTGAATCCAGAGACGGTGGACCACACTGCGAGACACATTAAGGCATCTAGCAGCATCAGCCTGTGATAACCCCATTTCCATCCATCCGACCGCCCATCACCTTAACGAATCGGGCAAACGGCTTCTCTCAGACATTGCGGGACCCCACTGCCTATTGTCAAGGAAACTGCTAACAAAAGTTGTAAATCAACAAAAGTTACACGCGTAATTACGAAAGGCTTATATTTGCATATTTTTCTCTCACTCATATATAGCTATTCTTAACTATAAGAAAAGTGATAGCTACTGTTTTTGCATAAATTTGCATTAAAAGTTAGTGTCATTTTTTTATGGTGAACTTCGAAAAACATGTTGTTCCTTAATTTTTTGAGGCCAGTGTATGTCTTTAAGGGAAATTAATAAATTCAAAAATAATGCCTTCAATTTGCTCTTGTTTGGAAGATAGCGAAGACTATAAGCGTTTTACTGCTTCACACAAAAAATACGTTGATTATCTAAATGACGTGCATGTTAATTTTATGCGCTCTTTGATTCAGTGTTGGAATTTCTGGAATGCAAAGATAATGATTTATAAGACAATTTAATTAAATTTAAAAGTGAAACACTTAAGTGACTAATTTATGTATCAAATTTAACGAAACGAATTTGTAACAAGGTCATCAACTAAATTTAATCAAAAATAAAAGCGTAAAATTTCTTGTTGCGAAATTCTTTCTGAATAAACAAAACGTGGGAAGAGGAAAATGTTCTGTTTCCAAATCTTACGAAATTTCAAAATTAAGATGATTTCCTTGCTTTCAATTAACACCTAACGGCTCTTCATCCAGACCTCAACCAAGGACTTGAAAACATTCTTCTCTCGGATCCCAACTGGCTGTTAAACCTTTTAGTGCGTCGACAAACTCTAATACCAAACATAAATAAATCCATATTAATATAGGAGCAGCTTATTGAAATTTCTGCGAATGAGGAACTTAAACCAATGAACAAGGATAACGCAAAAGTTCTGATTATAAAACAGAATACAATTTTATAACCTGTATTATGTGTTATTGTACTGAAGCTGTTGATTTCCGTTCTCATCTTCCTATTTGGTAAAATGTGGACTCAGTGCCGTTATGAACCTCATCACAGGAAAAAGGAATTAGTGCTCGTCGAGAAATATGCGGTTGCAAATATTGAGTCAAATATAAATAAGCTATAACATCTCAAATTCCGGCAAGTTATAATTTTTATTATATTTTATAAACAAAAGTTATAATTTCTATAAATACTTCTTCAATAAAATGTTTCTGTGATTTTTATTTTATGCATTTACATAACTTTTTCACTTGGGAGTTCGTGGGCAAGCTTTGACTATGGAAAAGAGATCCATAGGTCAAAATGTTTCAGAACCACTGGTCTAAATCTTAGTAAGTGCTGTTACAAATATTTGTGATCTGATACGGTGAAGTCGATTATGTAATTTTTACCATTTATATATTGGAAAAAGTTTAATTTGTCTTGTAAGAATAATTCAGGAATTTAGTGTATAGTTTTCTGGTGAGAAAATTTTTTAATCTTCAATTTATCAAACTTAATTCTACGAGTAAAAATCTTAAAAGGAACTCACTCACTGAAACACTGATTTATATTAATGATTTTACTGTTTCTTCATTAATAAATTGAACATTAAACATTTTCATTATGGTTTTATTATTCTTATACTTTTATATTCACATTAAATCTTTTATTGATATTATTTATTTAAAAATTAAGACAAAAAAGTTGAAATTGAAAGAATTGTTTGGTCTTTCTCACAGGACTGTTGAATCAATAATGTTCTATTGCTTCGATTTGAATTTAACTTTATATTTTTAGATCAATAACCATTTTATTGTATAAGAGCTTTTTATTACTATTTTATTTATTGTGTTTTTCTGAGGAAAAAGCCATTCTCGTAATGTTTCTAGTCAGTTTTTTAATTAATTTTTTCTGGCATATATACACTATACCAATAATTATTTGGACACACATGGAAATGATATTTGCAGTCCTGATCTACGTCATGCTTTCTGTACCTAAGTATCATGCAGGAAACAGCATTGGCGATAATAGCATGCAAGGTGCCACAAAATTTAGAGTTGTCCGACTTTAAGAAAAGTGGAACTTTAGGATATAGAAATGGCCGTTCTTTAAGAAATATATCTAGTGAATTAAATATACTGAAATCGACTGTGACTTTAGTGAATAAGAAGTAGAATGTGAGTGGTGATGGTCAGAGTGGCACTTCATTTCAGGCTGAAATGAAGTTCAGCCTGAAATTTTCAGCACACCAATGAAACTAAGGTAATGCAAATCGCTGCAGAGACAGATGGAAGTATGCAAATATGTTAGCTAACAGCCAATCGCGCTTTCATGTCAAGAAATAAGCAAAAAAGGCAGTCTTATAAGATACCAACTTTATGAAGGGTTGCAGAAGTTGATTGTAAGTGCTTATAGAAAAAGTGTTTAAAACTTTCGTAAAATTTGTTTTCAAGATGCGTGTTTTTATGACTTCCAGAAGACGAATGGAAGATTCTGAGCGCTGGCGTGCTATGGGGCGCATTGAAGCAGGACAGTCGATCTCAGATGTTGCTCTTTTTTTCGGCGTTCATAAATTCTGTAATTTCGCGTTTATGGAAACAATTCCAAACCACATAGACAGCTGTCCGAAGGCCTGCAGCCGGTCGCCCAAGGGTAACAAACTCTTCGGAAGATCGATATATTGCGATTTTAGCCAAATAAAATCGCAGAGCGACCTCCACACGTGTGACATCTATGGTTACAGTGTCCATTGGTAAGGTAGTATCTACAACTACTGTACACCGAAGATTACATATGAGTGGACTGTACGCCCGGGTACCTTCAGTTGGTGTTTGTCTATCCGTCCAATCTAGAGGGGCATGATTAAAATGGTACCAGGAACATATCAATTGGACTGTGTCTGACTGGGGCAATGTCATGTTTACTGGTGAGTCAAGATTTGCTCTGGAGCCAGATGAAAAGTGTATAAGGATATGGCGTGAACAAGTAACACGCAATCAGCCCCGAAACATCACCGAATATCACGCATTCCGAGGTGGAAGCATTATGTTGTGGGCGAGGATTTCATTAGGATATCGCACCGACCTGCACATCTTTAAACGGGGTTCTGTGACGGCTGCCCGATATCCAGATGAAGTCCTAGAACCCATTGTGAGATTTTATGCTGCAGCAATTGGTCCTACTTTTGTTTTAATGGACGATAACGCACGTCCCCATAGAGCTGACATCGTCAATGACTACCTAGAGAGTGAAGGGATTGGGTTTATGGCGTGGCCAACATATTCGCGCGACTTTAATCCTATTGAAAATCTTTGGGAGGCTTTCGGCGTGCTGTATCGTTTCTACCTCTCGCCACTCTTATTGAGCTAGAAACTGCTCTACAAGAAGAATGGCTATTGCTTAATTCTGTGGTGGATGACCACCTAATTGAAAGCATGGTCACAAGTTGTAAAATTTGTATACAGACGAGGAGATCACATACACTATTAATGTCCTTTTTTCATTTTATACTGTTTATTTTCACTTTATACGTAATTCTGTTCAAATCTCCAGTATGTCATTATCTGATAACTTACAAAAATTTAATATTTTCATTTTTGTATATAATTATCGATTTTATTTTATGCCTAAATATATGTATATGTTACTTTCCCGCCGAATTTTGTGTCAATCAAAGCAGTATTTGTTAATTTTTATGCGTTTTACACCTCCGTGCTTAATTTTTGGAAGTGAGTGTATTTATACACATTATACATTTTAAATAAAAAAAGTTTATTGCGTCATATTAAATCAGTATTAATTTTATATGAATAAATCATGCAGTTTGGATAATATAATGACAGCACACTATCATTTTTTTCAACAGTGCTATAATATTAATACAGTAAGTTTGAAATTCTAAATATTTAAAAATATTTTTCTGAGATAAATAATAACATAAGCAAGCATTATACACTACTCGCCATTAAAATTGCTGCACCAAGAAGGAATGCAAATAACAGAACGATATTTATTGGACACATACATTATAGTGGAAAGAACAAGTGATTAGATTTACAGGAAATTAAGATGTATAGATCTTGAGAAATCAGTACCCAGAGCAGCGACCTCTGGCTGCAATAACAGCATTTATCCGCCTAGGCATGGAGTCAAACAGAGATTGTATGGCATGTACGGGGATCTCAGTCCATGCAGCTTCAACACTATGCCACAGTTCATCGACAGTAGTGGACGGTGCAATACGATAAACGTGCAATACGATAATACGATATTGCAATACGATAAACCACAATCCCGGTAGGCCATAATCCTTCCTCGATCAAAGTCAGACACGTGCTGATAAGCATTTCTTCTTCTTACACGAAGCATTTATACAACTTTCTTTGCCGAAAACAACGTTGAAATGGATATTGAGTATGATAAAACTGCTATCCAATCTCTGGTTTTATACACATTGTAGATGTCGCTACAGTCACCTGCTTGTCGCCTGCTTTGTATGAATGCGCTGATAATTTAATCATTTGCATATCACAGCAAGTTTTACCTGCCATGCAAATTTCACGTGTGTGGTGTGCCGCTTTTCCTGGTGTAGCAATTTTAATGGCCAGTAGTGTAATTTAAAAATAATTTCATAAAAAATAGTAAAATAATTTAAAATTAATATTGGTATTTTGAATTCTTCTTCATATATACTGGCGTGTTCATATCGATCAATTTGATAACATTTTTTAAAATAAACAGATTTTGCCACTTTTTTGTGCATTTTAATTCATTGCACAAAATAAGCAATTTAAAAACTAGAAATGCAATCTTGATATCACATGAATAAATAGGTAAAATTTTACAAAGGAAAGAAAACTAGTAACACATGTTTATTATTTGCATACAAATTATAGTTCAGGGCTGTGAGATTCTAGCAAAAATGCAATACTTTCATTTTTACTGGAATCATATTTTTCACATTCTTTCTTGGAAATTAAAAAACAAAAACGAATAAGTGAAAATTAGAATTGAAAAAACGAAAAATAGGACACGTTTTTGCAAGCATTTATTCATTTCTAAATAAAAAGAAAACTAATAACTCCCATATAATACAATAAGACATATTTAATATTACATTTTTTGCATTTTACATCTTCGTGCTTAACTTTTGGAAGTGAGTGTGTGTATATATATTTATATATGTATGTAAAGTGTGTCATTGGTTTATAAACAAAACACAGTTTTAAAAAACGGAAGGGCTTTAATTCTAAAAATATTGGACAAACAATAACATTTAAAAAGGACAAAGCTATTTTGTAATAGTGCCTACTCGCACTAATAACTATATCATCAAACAATTATTGAAACAATTATTAGCGGAGCACCTACTCGCGCGTCCGCAATACAGAAGTAAGTCTCTCTTTCTCTCTGAAAATACTTACTCTCTGCTCTCTGGAACTATACGCGATGCCCGCTATATCCAAATCCATATTCTTAATGCTATACATACACACACACACACACACACACACACACACACACACACACACACACACACACACACACACACACACACACACACACACACACACACACGCACACGCACACGCACACGTACACACACACACACACACACACACACACACACACACACACACATATATATATATATATATATATATAGGAAACAAAAAAACAAGCAAAGTAGCTTCACTGGCCTTCAAAGTATTCGCCATTAACAACAACAATACACTTTTGACTTCGGGTGTACAAATTGTTGGAAACAGTCTGCAAACGCTTCTTTCGGTATGGCTCGAAGCACCGTTGTCACACTTTCTTGGATCTCAGGAATATCGGAAAAGTGTTGGCCTTTCAGAACTTTGAGATGGGGAAACAGGAAGACCACATTGTCGTTCCACATTGTCTGAAGTTGTGCTTATTGTAGGGCGTTACGACCGTGGCTCATCTTTGACATCCTCCTTTCCGTCTTTAAAGCGTTTAAACCACTCATAAACACACTTTTTTCTCAATGCTTCCTGACCGTAAACTTTCACTAACATGTCATGTATCTCCGTCGCCATTTTGCCTAAATTGAAGCAAAACTTTATGTTAATGCGTTGCTCCATGTCACACTGACAATCTTTCTCACACTGACTGTGTTAAACCGCTCATAGCGTGCGCTTTCTCTTATCTGTCGTAAAATGGCCGTTAGATGGCTCCAGATGACATTTCTCTCACTGCGTCTGCGTGAGTGCAAGATTCTAACCGGCATGGTTTTTTAATTATGAGAGCAATCACCGAACTTTTCGAACACACCTTGTATATTATTGGTTTATATATATATTAATACCCATTTTAACAAAGACATTTTCCTTGGGCATATTCTTACAGATAATGACTGCGACTGCATTTCACTAAAGCAACCTTTGAATTTTCACGCAAACTTAAATGCTAGGACTAGTGAAAAGAAATTTTTTTTGACAGATTCTTCTGTATATAAAAAATTTCATAAATTAAATAATGTATTGATAGTTTTCTATACGAGTCTTTTTTATTGCATAAGAATAGAAAGAGGTATGTGTAAGTAGTGTTTGTAAGAAAATGCCGTGACTCTGAGAGAAATAGTGTTTTTAATCAGTCTAGGGAAATAGTACTCTCCCTAAGATTAAAAAAGCAATACCAAGAAGGAGTTCCCAGAAAGTGACGAAACTTGGCAAACAGAGACAGTAACGAATAATAAGTTATCTGTATTTCGAAATGATAACAGTCCTACATTACGTGGATGATGTGATACAGCTGCTTCGCTGGCCACCGTGCTAGCCAGATCTTTCACTGATCGAACAGGTTTGGGATACGAATAGACGCCATTTCAGACACTGCCAATGTATGTCTCCTTCAGAAGACTCACTTTGGCAAATGGTTGACAAGGAATGGAGAACCATTCCTCAGGACGACATCCGTACTCTCATTGACTCCGTGCCAAGAAGTGTTGCTTCGTGTATCGCCATGCACGGTGGTCCTACAAGTAACTGACCGGTGGACGTTTCACAATTGCAGCAGTATTGGACCTGTCTTTACGTTGACATCGCGGTCATACGTGGTGACTATCACTGAAGAAACAGAAGCGTGACTCATCTGAGAAGACGATCCTGTTCCACTCCGTCGTCCACATCACTCTAATCTGGCACCATTCCAGACATTAACGTCCGTGCTGTGACATCAATAACAGTCTTCTTAACGGACACCTTGGGCACAAGACACTACCAATCAATCAATGATAAATGATTCTGTTCGATACGGGAGCATAAGGGTATGTTTGTTGCACTTGATGCAGAATTTCGGTAGACGTGTTTTACGGGGCCGCCACCGCCTCCCATGGGGCGCATTGATTCACGTATGCTGACGTCTCTCTGGCACCACATCCACCCTGCAAACGTTCCAAAGTTCCTTGTTCCAACTATCTTCACCATATCCTTTTTTGTAGTACATTCTGGGCTATTAGATTTTTTCAAGTTTTTATTTATTTTTATTTTTCTATAAGACTTAAGCAAAGTAGGAATTTTTACTTCGTTACTAATTTTATTTAATTTAAAGAACGCATTTTTTTTAAAAAATTTCATTAAGCAGTATGGGTCTAAATTCATGCATATTGGTACACTTGTTTTTTAAATGTCATAGATTGCTGAAGAAAAAGACTATTCATAGATAATATTATTAAAAATCAGTATCAAATCTTTCCAAATAGCTTATTAAGAAACAATTGCAAACTTGGTGGAAAACTTACGTCACTAATAAATGTTAATTTTGTTTTTTAGTTCAGATTTAAAAGGCAGAATCGAATATACAAACTTATCAGCTTTTATGAATTTCTGCTGAAGCTGACCTTCTGTGATCTTTGAAGAAGAATTTGACTACCTGTTTGAAGGAAAATATAAATGGTGGAGTTTATGAGATTATAAATGAAAGGTAATAAGATAGCCAACAACCAACAATAGGAATAAAACAGCTATAAGGAGTAATTTTTTGGTCTCCTATTTATAAAATAATTGCTGGTGGCGTTCCTAAACGTAAATTTTTAACTCTAACTAAAAGCTGTTATGACTACATTTTTGAGATTTTTGATTGTAAGTTTCTTCTTCCAATATTAGAGATGTTTTGATGGTAGAAAAATGTTTAATGTGTGCGAAACTATGATATATATATATATATATATATATATATATATATATATATATATATATATATATATATATATATATATATATATATATATATATATATATATATATATATATATATATATATATATATATATATATATATTTTTTTTTTTTTTTCAGGCAAATTCTTTGACCAACACTCTTTTATATTAAAAATAGTATATAGAATTCATGGTTATTATCCATAACAATTTAAGATGTTATTAAGTATTTCATTTTTATTGGTTGCGATGAATTTCCGATTTGTTGTGATTCACATGTTTGAGATATTTTTAAATTTGTGTGTTTTCATGATATTTTTACTGTTATTTTAAAATGAATTCAATTGCATATATATATATATATATATATATATATATATATATATATATATATATATATATATATATATATATATATATATATATATATATATATAATAACTTTGTCCTTTGTCATTAGAAATGTTCCTTAATTATAATATTTTGTTGCTGAGAAGTTAACAATAAAGGGTTTTTCGTTGCATTATTATTCAAATATTGCCCTAAAAATATTATACTGTCATATTTTTAATTACAGTGTCACTGATACTTTTAAATAAAAACCAATAACAGTCAAGAAGTTCTTAAGATAGGAGTTTACATGTATTTTGCTATTTTAAAAATAATAAAAAGCTAATACTTAACTTAAAAAAATAATTAAGATTCAGCAGAGAAATTATTTCTATTGAAATAATGTTCTCTTACTCAATAAAATAATATGATGTAGAATGTATTGTTATCATGCAGGTGTTACACATGTTTTTTTATCTTATCTAAATGTCGAGTGATAAGTTAAGATTGTTTGAATTGAAATAGATAATTTCATTTCATACAACTTCAAATAATGATACAGAAAATAAGCCCCGCCTTTAATGGCACTACATATCTTTCCCGTCCAATCATTAGTTTCAAATATTGGGATATCGGAAAAAGTAACCAATTATTGAAAACGCTAACGTGAAACACAGAATGGAACTAGTTGTAAAAAAAGCAATTAAAATGTTTTCATATTATTTAAGATAGGATGCGTTCCTAATCATTGATAAGTTGTATTTTCTTGTGCTTTCATCAGAGTAAGTAGAACAAATTATATTTTTTATATTTCTTAACGTCTGAAATTTAAATGCATATAATATAATGAGATTTTTAAAATAATTTGTATCAAAAGGGCCTTAATGTTTTGAATATAATTTGAAAACAAATTTAAACAGAATAATACGGGCTTTATTATTTTACATATTTAGGAAAATTTATATCATACATTTCTAGTGATATTAACATTTGATGTTTTTTACTTACAAAAATGGTCCTTTCAATTCGTTTACTTTAAAAAAACTGCTGAAAATTTTCATTTTACTGTTAAAAAATATTCTTTATAGCCTAAAAATTTAACATTTTTTTATTATTTCAGCATAATGTAGTTACAAGCAAAACACAAATCCAATTGTATGACATGTTAATATGCAATCATAATCACTTCTAAGGAGTTAATATAACTGTTTTAACTCTTGAATGAATTAAAAGTGAATGTTGAATCATATTTTCATTAAAATATGTTAACGAGGATACTGAATTTAAAAAATATTAAAAATAAGACTATTTTTAATTCTGAAAAATTTTCAAAACTTACAAATATTTTAAATTTTTTTGCAGTTGCGAATAAGCACATATACTATATATTAAAAGTTTTAGGTTGAAATTATATTTAGAACTGAGAAGTACAAAATTTATTCAAAATAGAAACTGAATTTAGAATGATTTATTTTATTGTATATTATGACTATTTTATATTTAGAAATTAACATCAGTGACAAAGTAGTTTGAGGTTTAATGGGAAAAAACAATTCCTTTTGATTTTGCGATCTTATGGCCTAATTATTTTTATTTACTGAGAAACAATTGAAATTTCCTATATTTTTAATTAATTGTAAAAATGTAATCATGGATTTTCTCTAATAGAAAATCTGTGATTACATTCCTTCTAATAAAGAATATAAAAAAAATTTAAGAATTTATATATATGAAGCCAGGAAGCCAAAAGTTAAAAAGTTCTGAATAATTATATAAATTGTTTCAACAATTTTCTGGAAATAAATTTGTTTTTGACCAAAGCTTTTCCCAAAGTATAATTTTTAGTGCTGAAATTTAAATTATTATTGTTATTCGAAAACTAAATTCATAATTAGAAATTTAGAAATTACTCGTCATTTGTTTACAGTTTCTTGTAATTGACTTTTTTATAATAAAACTATTCATTTTTATTATTATTTTTTTTGTTATTTATTATTTCTTCGTTTTTAGTTCAATAATTTATTTTGTAGCTTACTAGGCTTTGTGTGCTTCTTCGTGGTACACAGATTGATATTTTACTTTTTCAAAAGAAGAATATAAAAATTTATAAACTAAAATTTATTGGATTTCATTTCAAAGATGGTTAAAACTTCTAATACATATGAATTTTGATATTCTTTATTATTAAATTATTAATAATTGAAAAAGGCTTTTATTTATATATAATTTTATAAACTGTAAAACAATGGAAAAGCAATCCAGAATACATAGTATAATGTAAAAACCTTAAAGGCTTAAAAATATATATATATATATATATATATATATATATATATATATATATATATATATATATATATATATATATATATATATATATATATATATATATATATATATATATATATATATATATATATATATATATATATATATATATATATATATATATATATATATATATATATATATATATATATATATATATATATATATATATATATATATATATATATATATATATATATATATATATATATATATATATATATATATATATATATATATATATATATATATATATATATATACATACATATATATATATATATATATATATATATATATATATATATATATATATATATATATATATATATATATATATATATATATATATATATATATATATATATATATATATATATATATATAAATTATCTTTGTTAAATTATTAAGTTAAAAATTAATAAAATTGTGCAACACAAAAATTACTATTTTTTTCTTTACTAATACATTAACATTTTAGGATAGTGTGTTGAACCATAAATTTTCTTGAATCGAACTCAAATCTTGAATCATAATAAATATTTCTAAGACTTCACAACGTTGAAAACCATTTTTACGTCTTAATTTTTTATTTGAATCTTTAATAAAGAAAATTGTTATATATAATTTAAAAATATTGATGTTTAGTATCAAACCGCTTAATCAAATTAAAAGTGACTGAATTTTCCTTTTTTGCACAGTATCTCTGGATTTTCTTCCTATAATGAAATTATTCTATTAAAAAGATAAATAAAAATTCAATTTATATTGTGTAATTTTTGTAAACTTTTTAAATTTATGAGAATTCACTGAAATTTTAAATTTGAAATATATTTAGTATTAGATATAAAAATAGGAAACTACGATTTAAAGGAGTACTTTTTTCCTTTCCAATAAAGTAATATCTTTTAAAATATTTATTCTTTGTATTCTTCTAATTAAGTCCTGTTAAGAAACTAAGATTAATTTCCTAATATTCAAACTTTATGGATTCAACTAATCTTATGCCACTTTTAAGTGAAATTGATTTATTAATAACTAAAATGCTATCTAATTTGTACATAAAACATTGAACAATAAAGGATGAAAGCTAAAAAGAATGTAATAATATAAATGAAATTATACAATTAAACTAATCGATAATCATAAAAACTATGAGAAATTGTTTCAAAATCACATTATTGTTGACACCTCATTTGATTTTTATACGAAATGGGTTGAATACTAAGTCATAAAATGTTTATATGAATTTTAAGATATTAAAAAAACCAATTAAAATTATTAATTAGCTTATTTTAAAACCTTACATTTTTATGTTACACAACTGTAGTTGGGGTTTCAATTACAATTAGTCAATCTAGTTTTAATACCCGTGAAGATATATATATATATATATATATATATATATATATATATATATATATATATATATATATATATATATATATATATATATATATATATATATATATATATCGGAAAATTTGATAAGGAAGACAACCTTGTATTAATCTTATAATTTGAACCATGAACCATGGTTTAAAATTTTGGTGAGAAAACGATGAAAACGATTGAAATAAAATAAATAAATATAATTTTGATTCATTAATCAAAACAAATTTTTTTGAAAATTGAAAACTTACTCAATAGCATTCAAAGTATATCTGGAAAAAAATATACAATTATTTGTTTTTATTAATTTAATTATGTATTCATTATCTAATTACTTAAATGACTATAATAATTTTCATTTATTTAAAGTCATGAACAGTTAAATTATCTAAATTTAATTTATATGTAAAAATAAAGAATATGAATGTATTTTTTGTAACTTCAAAAAAATTTTATTATTTTGTTCGCAGCAAATTTTATTGAGTCGTTTTAATGCAAATAAAATCGCAATTTATAACGCTTTATAAGCAGTATATGGCGATAAAGGCTTCTGAATAGTTAATTTTTTTAAAGTTGTTGAAAATATTTTTTCTGTAATTATTGAATTGAAGTTATATAGTTTTTTTAATGATAATTTCCTAAATATCAATTGTAATTTCAATTAAACCAAAGTGATTATACTTTTATGATTTTTACTATATTTAAACACCTTTTTTAATTATTTATATAATTTAAATTAATTTTTATGAAATAAAATTGTTCAAATATATTCTTGAGAAGTACGGAATAATAGCCTTTATGGTATAAATGGCATCACCAAAAATAAATTCTTTGCGATATTATTGAATTAGGCCTTTTAAAAATATTCTGCAATTGAATAAACAAATCTATTAGAATAAGAACTTTGTATTTTAAATTTTTATGACAACAAATTTAATCTCGAAAAAATAATCACGAAAAAAAAATTGTTTTTAGTGATAAATATTTGTTGTTTTACTTGAGAAAATTTTTTAACACTTACCATATTATCATAACTATATTCTAGTTTACTTATGTAATTTAATTTTTGGATGTCGTGACTACTATTAAATATGTTTAAATGTATCTTATATCATGAGACTGTAAAAAAAGAGGATTACTTGATTATAAATGACTTTGATCTATTTTATTTGCACCTCGAATGTTAATTTAAACCATATTTTTAACATTTGGTTACTCTTTTGTAAAAAATGAAAAAAATGCAAGAATTTGAATGTTTCTCAAAAATATTTATTTTTTTTAATATCTAAGATAATATTGTTGCAGAAAATTCTTTAATTTTAATTTGTATACATGTATATGCAATTTATCACTAATAGAAGATTTGAAAACACAAAGATTCAACTTTTTCAAGATTAAGCACAGTAAATATATATACATAACTGTTTTTTAGGTTATAGCATTAATTAAACACTATTGATTTCAGCACTTTAGAATAACTAATAATCTCTAAATTTACTTGATAATAGCAAAATAGTTATATAATTTTATTTCTTAAATCAATAATTACGCATTTTCTGTAGAAAGGAAATTCAAGATTACATCATTTAAAAAACTGTTAATGACATAAAACTGCTATATTTTATTATTAATTATAAAACATAAATTGTTAAAAGTGCATATTATTTCATTTTCCAATAGCCACAAGTATGCAATTTGTTTGTATGGATATGCAATTATTAAACAATTGTGTTTGTATTCACAAGCAAATAATACCTTTTTAAATAACGATTTTTTAATTAAAAAATTCATTCTTGGACAGCATAAGGGAATTGGCGCATAGAACATAATCACGTGCTAAAATTAATGTAGAATTTTTAAGCCAAATATTTATGAATGCAATATAGATTTATGTAAATCAAAACTGTGATCAATGTTATTCATAAAACAACCAATACTTAGACAAATTCAAGTATATAAAAGTTTAAAATACTTCATGTATAATAAATATGATAAATTACGTTATTATAGAAATAATTGTTTCAAACAAGAAATCATTTGCATTAGCTAGCATAATTCTAATCTAAATGAAACTAATAATCACGAAAAAAATTGTTTTTAGTGATAAATATTTGTTGTGTTACTTGAGAAAAATTTTTAACACTTACCTTTGAAAACTGATATATTTTCTAAATATAAGCTTAATGCATTTATACTATTAATTGAAGAGAAAAGATATATATATATATATATATATATATATATATATTGATGTCTAATTCATTGCTGAAAATTTGTATTTCTTGAAAAAATAGATCTTTAGAACACCAATCACATGCAGAATTATATTAAACTGATTTTTTATAAATTCATGAAGTTCAAATTGAAATTTACAGTTAATCAATGTTACTTTCATCTATATTATTGCAAATTTTCTCTTTTTTATGCAAAATATATCTGTTTTTATTAATGTTTTGTCAAAATACTTAGGAATATTTAGATTAAGGAATTTGAATTAAAAAAATTATGTTAATAGAAATTTATAATTTTTGAAATATTTTAGAAGGGAGTTATTTGCATTGGAATATTCTAGAAATACAAAGAATGGTGTATTCAAATATTACAGCTCTTATTTATCAAACCTAGGAAAATATACATGCATAAATTTGTTTTTTAAATTTTCTTTATATTAATATCAGTTAAGCATTTTCTGTTTTATAACGAAAAGTATAATTTAAGTTTCCATTATTAGTACTTGTTGTAAATAAACAAACATAAAAGTAAATAAAACCTAATCGTATTCAAAATAGAAATCATTTTCTCATACTAAAAATTTCATCATACTAAAAATTATTTATTTGTATATAATTGTTTAGTTTATAATTTTAAAATAAAATTTTCTTGAAAATATAGCGAAAACACTTACCAAAAAAACGAGAGGATGCATTTCCTTATATGCGTCAGACAAAACTCTTTTTATTTTGAAACTTAGTAGCACAGGTATGGAACAAGACATTAAAATATATGGTTTCCATGACATCATTTAGACATTTTTGGAATTTATGGTTGTTTCAAAAGCATAACGTAGTTGTTACCTATCTGAGTTGAGTACTTTTTATTTGAAAAAAAAAGCGTTTCTCATTCGGTTAAAAAGCTCTTTTTTCAGGGGGATAATTTTTTTGCATAATTCAAAAGCAATAAGGAGATTTTTAACTTTTATTTGTTGGAAATAATTGTTACATATTAATGATGCTGTTAAAGAATTGTTATACAACTTTGATGATACATTGAGGATGCTATTAACAAACTGTGATACAAATTTTGAATTTTTCTTATATATAATATTTTTTAACTAGAGCTTATTGTATTGTTTGTAGATTTACTAGGCTGTAAAAAATAAATAACTACACAAAACTGAAGAAAATTTTTATGTAAAATGTTTTCACCTTACTTTAAGAATGAATTTCATTATATTTAAAATCATATATTAAAAACGAATAAAAAAAGTGATTTTTTAAAAAAAGAAGTTTCCCTCTATTCACGCTTGAAATTTTTTTAAATTCATGTAACATGCATCTGTATAATAATTTTCTCATTTTCGTTAATATTTCTGGAAATGCATTTTTCAGTTACATTGCGAAATAAAGTTATTACTGAGTTTTTATTTGAATGTTAAAGAAAAAAAAATTCATACTTATTGAGCAAACTGCGTTGGATGCTAAATAGAAAGCACATCAATTTACAATGAAAAATTAGAAAATTTTAAGATAAAGACAATGATAGAACATATTGATAGCATTACAGTATTTAAATTTGTCATATAACATATATAAAAGTATCTTAAAGAAAAAATACAAGAATAAAATGATGCGATAATAGGTAGAGAAAATGCTAAACACTACACATTTTAAAATTAATTTATATTTAAAACAATGTTAGATAGGGTTTAAGAAAAGAAAATCAATATTATTTCAAAGCAAACTTAAAAATTTTGTGAGTACAAATTTCAATGAATTTTAGACGACTTTTAGACGAATTAACTTTTCCGATGGATTTTTCGAACGAAAATTTAAAATTTAAAAATTTAATATTTTCTCTAAAAAAGTTATTTTTATTTAGTACTTTAATCAGAAAAACATCTTCATTGAACTATTTGAAGTGTTAAAATTTATAAGTAAGAATAAAAAAAACTTACAAATATTGTATTTAATTTCAGCGCTATTTAAATATACATTAAGATGAAAATATTGAATAATCATTCACACACTTCACCACAGTGACAATAATAAAACTCTTAAAATGTAAAATTTACAAATTTCAATGTAAAAGCAATAATTTATTTAAGCAAGTTAAATAATAAAGAAAATAGCTCATTTAAGATTTGTATTTTGTTTTCTCTTTAATAAATTGTAAAATAGTAATTACAGGTTTTCTTTTGTGTGGAACAATATAATATGAGTTTACAGGAGAAATATTTTTATAGAGTGTTTAAAAATAAATTCATCCAGTGGATTCCCTCCCATGTGGACCTCCACTTCAATGATTTGGCCGATGAATTGGCTAAGGAGGGCTCTGCTGAAACAACTGAAAATGGTGGACTACTTACGTTTAGTGAAATTTTCTCAAAGGTCAAAGCCGAAAACAGCAAGACTTGGGGGATCCCACCTACTCATGACTGGTATGAACAAAACCATCCTGGGGCTGCCCTGGAGCTGAAGGGCAATAGGAAATTGCAAACCACCATTACCAGGCTCATTACTGGACATACTCGCACCCTTACATTCGTTCAGGGTCAGAAGGTGTTCCCTGTGTGCCTCAGGTGTAATTTCCACCAAGCTTCTCCGGACCATCTGCTCTCCTGTCTGGGTTTGGAGAAGAGAGATCTTTTGAAAACCCTGCGCTGGTTTGGGACATTCTCTGGGCGAACGATCCACTGGACTTGGTCTAGATTGTACTAGATCAAGTGGAATAAGGAACAACAACAACAAAAATAAATTCCTAAAGAAAATATATAAAGATCATTTTTAATTAAAACTCTGAAGGAAGAATTGTTCTGAAGATTTTTCAGTTAATCTAATTAAATAGAAACCTGATATCTTATTGCAATATATTAAATATTTTTAATTAAATTATGAGTTGTATTTTTGTTTCATGATAATTATACACGCTTTAAATAGAAAGCATTAAAATTACATTTTAATTTTTATGATTCGAGTATTTCATAATGGTGATAGTTATTCGTTGTGGAAAGTTAATTTTAAAATGTTTATTTTAGATGAGTGAAACTAGAACTTAACAATTGAAGCTTATATTTCTTCTCATGGAAAAACAGAAAATGAAGAAATCCAGTGCAGCGAAAAATGCTAGAGAACGAAAACTGCAAACTCTGCAAACTGTCAATTGGTACGATACTTCTATTCATTTATATAAATAAATTATTTATACATATATTTAGAAAGAGAGAGATCTCGCAATACAAAAGGAAAATTTTTCTTTGACAATGAGGTCCTTTAATAAAATATAATGTTTTTTTTGTTGTTGTTGTTTTATGACTAGAATTATTGTTTTGTATTAAGATATTTTTATTTATTTTTATATAAAATATTGAGAATGCTTAGATGTAGTGAATAAAAATAAAAATTACATCAAATATTTACATAATGATTATACCAAGTATGACTGAATTAAAATGCGTCTATTATTATTATTAGTATTTCATAGATCTTATTTGCAATTAAAAAATATAATGTTGAAAATATGAGTATATATTATTAATTTTTATTATTAGCTCTTAAGCATGTTCAAAATCATTTCATTTAATAGTTCTTAACATTTTACTTTTAAGAAAACTTATTTTCCGGATATCTTTGTCAATTATTTAATGGCTTTAAAATAAAGAAGATACATTTTGTATTGATTATAAACTGATTTCAAGTTTTTCCAACAATACGAGAGGTAATTAAGCTTCTTTAAAGTTTTTTTTCCTACTAATTTGTAAGTTATCGCTCTTCTACCGATATGAAAACTAAATACATCTAGTAAAAGTAACGTTGAAGCTTAAAAATACAGAATTTTTTTATTTTGGTTTCTAACTGACTGGCCATTCATAATTATTCATTCAAGTTATTCATATATTAGTCTAATATCATTCATATTTCTCTCTCTGTTGGTATGTAGATTAAATTGTCAAAATTAGATTTCTTGTTTATCACAATGAGCACACTTATTATTTTTAACGTTATGAAAAAAATTAGGTTATCAACTTTATAGATTTGCTTAAATTTAGAAACTTTATTTTATATTTGAAAATCGCAATTATTGTTTTAATACATTGAATTGCAAACAGAAGAATAAAGTTTGTGCGAAAAAATACGATATTTATTCTTTTTCTCATCGATACTGTTCTATTCTTCGAATACAAAAAAACAATTATTCTGAGTCTACTGTTATATTACAATTTGTAGATTCATTATATTTCAAAATTAACGTAATTATTAAGAATTTGGTATTTAATTAAAAATTCGAAATTTGGTAGAATGAATATGTATATATATATATATATATATATACATATATATATATATATATATATATATATATATATATATATATATATATATATATATATATATATATATATATATATATATATATATATATATATATATGGGGAAGTTCTTTTGCTTCATTATTAGAAATAAGGATATTAAGTTTAAATTATTTAATAATGGTTTTGAAATATCAAAAAATACTATTTACATACTTACAAATGAATATCAAATCATATAGTCTATTCTAACATCTTAGTTATAATTAGAAGTATTTAATTGTCCAAAATCACAAGATCAAATTGAACTTCCTCTTCCATCTCCTCATCTTTGTCTCTCTCTCTTCTCTATGTATGTCCCGCGCGATGAACTTGATGTCAATGGCCCTCTGGTGGCGCTTTCAATCCCATACATTTGGATTAATGAAACTAAAGAGTGTGACAAATTAAAAGAAGTGAAGAACAAGAAAGAAGGAATCAATTTGGTGTTTTATGATCATCCAGGGAAATGGTGGAAATTGAATTCATGAGCTGTAAAATTGACCTAAAAACACAGTCCTACTATATAGTTTTCTGAGTGAATGGTAGGGAACTAAGTCTCAGTCTCTAATGATGAAAATGAGTTATAATGAGAACTGAAAAAAAAGAAAAGAGTAAAACCCAACGAACCAAAGTGTTCATATTATGTTGCAGATGTGCTTACAGTTTTAATTTGATTTCATTGTAAATGTGAAGGAAGCTTTTCATTCTTTGAAAGAATCAGTTCTTACGATCGATTCATGGTTCTTTTTCTCATTGCGAGTATGGACTGTTCTCGAAATCCATTGTGATGTTTCAAACAGGGAAATATGTCATCATTATTTTACACGTTTTAGGAAAATTGTCTAAACGTGTAGAGATCTCACATTAAGGAGACTAAGAGCACAACAGCGTTCTCTTAAACTCAATATTACATAGAATTATAATTGGATTATATGCTTTAAGGTTTGGCTATATAATTGGATAGGATCTTTATTTTATTCTGAATAAAAGTCGTTAAATAGATAGAGGTAAACAAATTAGGATCTCATTATTACGGAAGTTTTTTTTTCAAATATTCTATACTGAATATTTCATACACGGTTATTTAAATTTTTTTAAAAAAAATAAGTTTCAATTCTTTTTACCTCCATTTAGGTGTTTAATTCTCAGTTAAAAAGATCTTTAAATTTTTCACAGAAATTTTTTAACAAGAATTTTTTATTAGCATTTATTTAAATTTTTCGTAAAAAGAAAATTGTTTTATTGCTTATAAAGAATATTTGCACACAGAAAAATCTAAGCTGTGAAGGAGAAACTCGGTATGTGCATAATTTATTTAGATGAATAAATATTTCAGGGAATAAAAGCAGCAATATATTTATTTAACTAAATTGTAGCCCCACAGTCCTAGCAACCATATAAATTGTCAATAATACAGCTAAATACAGTGTTAATTGGTAGAACATGGAATCTATTAAATTACCGATTCTATTTACAATAGATTTTGCCCTAAGAATAGTAGTAAATAATTTCGTTCGATTGTACTCCGGTACAAATCGATGACTAATTGGGCCAAGCATGCTGCACTAAACAAGATCTGGAGTTATGACAGATCATGAAAGGATAGTGTGTACTTTTAAAAGTTGTTGCACCAGCATGCTTACCTGTACCAAGGCCTGATTTGGGCTCTACCAGTTAGATAGAAGCTACCGGGTGGAGTCTTTGTAATTATGAAGCTGGGACCAAGCAGAAGACACCCTATACTCGGCTGCCACTCCCAGAGGTATCATTTTACTTGGAGGACATTGCGACCACAGCCATTTTTAACGGCCAGGCCACCCCGGCCACCTAAGTTGTTGCAAATATTATGCAGTATGAGGCAGAATGTTACTTTATTAATAAATGGCACTTGGGTGCCTTAATAGCATAGGCAATACCATCGGCTGTGAAAGGTAAGGTAACATTCGTGAATAACACAACAATGCAACACTTTTAGTTGACTAAAGATGATTGTTTGCTTCATCATATCATTGGCTAGACTATGTTATGTAATTTTTTAGGTAGAGTATTGATTGCTAATAAACTTTTAGTCAAACCTTTTTATTATTCTTATCGCAAAATCAGATTCCTCCAATCAGTGTCCAGTTTGTTTAAAATCGACATCCGTTTTGATTATATCACCTATTTTCAGGAGTTGAGAATATTTACGTCAATATATATATCAAGATGTAAGACCAGACAATGCTACGTAATTATTGTATTATCTGGTATCATTGAATGCATGCCAACTTACTATTGAGAGTGATTATATGATAACTATATTTTTTTTGATGTAAAGGTTTGCTTAGTCCCCACTACTCGATATGAATCATTGCGTTGATTACTTCACTACTTCCAAGACTACGAACTAACATAACGCTGTGACCAACTTGCTCACTGATACGTCAATTTCTATTAAGGTTGAATGCGACTTCTTTCGAAGTTTACCTTGCATTATCGAGTGTATCTTACATAAAAGCATATTTCTTTACAACCTATTTTTCAAAAATAGAAATATTTAAACTATGAATCAAAAACAGAAACACAATTCGAATTACATAAAATCATGCGGGTTATTTTTTAAATATGCGTTGCAAAAATTCCCATTGGTGATAAGATATTAATCATTTATGGTAATTTTCCTATTGCATCAACATATATCTTTTCTTTAATTAGTTACTTTTCATACATTTGACAAATCTTTTTGGTCCATGAATTTTTTTCTTCAAAATTTAATGTTTTTAAATAATATTCCATTAAGTGAGATAAGAATTTAAATTACACATTTACCAATAATGGATTTTTATTTGGAATAATATTCTGGAATGACTTTTATCTTCTGATCTTCTGTGTCATTATGCTTTTGTGTGAATGAACTGAAATATTTTAACAATTAATATTTAGATTTACCCGTATTTTTAGAAAATAATTTCTTGAATTCTTCTGATTGGTTGTTTTGGTAAGAATAAATTAATATAATTTAATCTCATACAATTATATCTTAATATGAATTCTCCTGTAAAAAAATGCAGAGGTGTTTTGATACAATTAAATCCCTCGATTCCGGTAAAAGTAATTCGTTATGACCAAAAAATAATAATTTATCAAAAATAAAATTTTTAACACACAGAGAGAGTTATATGTAATTAAATATTAAAAAAATTCTAGTTTATGCAAAAAGCTCAAAAATATATAATTATTTCAGTTTAAAATTAAGAAATGATTATTAAAAAATTTATAATCAAATTATTCATTACATTACAGAAATACTTAAAAAGGAAAATAGTTTTACGAATTAGAGACAAAAAACTTTTGTGCATATGAATTCATTCGACTTGGAAATTCTTATTATTTTACATTGCTTTTCATTTTATTTTAATTTTTAAGAATTGGCACATTTAAAAAATGAGCTAAAAGTAGAATTAAACTGATTTTCTGTCATTCGTTACATCTCTTCCAATGATTTTAAATGATTGTTCCATTTGAATCAAATATAATTTTTTATTATATATCATGTCTTTTTTAAATAATCGCAGTAATTGTTGATGATCAAAACTGTAGGCTGTATCTAAATTAATAGAGCTCAGAGCATTCACTTCTAAAAATTCAAAATAAGTTGCATTATTTTTCCTTTATTGTCCATTCCTTCAAATCAACTGAGATGAAATTTTTTTTATCAAAATGATTATCTGAGAATCTAGTATTCCAGAATGAGCAATACACAGATATCATTCATTTCCACAGTTTTGATTTCCTTAAAAATGCAATGCGACAATATATAACGCAGACTTTGATATAATTGGAATGACTATTTTTTAGTGCTTAAATATGCTACTTATAGACTGATGCCCCTCTCTGAACAATTACTTCTTAACTATAGATTGTCAGTAAAGCTGATTAGAGTAAATTAGAAAACTTTACTAGTAATATTGAATTATATTTTGTGAAGTGAAACATCATTATTAACAAGGAAAACGCGATCTTTTTAATAGTTTATAATTTTTATACGTCCCCTTGTGCTCTAGTTGCATTGCCATAAGAAATTATGTGATAACTTGTAATTTCAGGTTGAAGGAAAACTATTGCTCCTGTCCTGATGTATGTCTTCCAAGAGAAATACTTTACGGCCAATATGTGACATTCTGTAGAAGTCAGAATATTCTTCCAACGTGTAAAGCTACATTCGGAAAAGTACAGTTTTTACACTATTATATTCATTTTTTGCATTTTTATATTATGATTTGTTTATTCTTCTTAATAATTGTGCTTCACGTGAAAGTAAAATACGTAAAGATTAAGTAAAATTACTGAGCCATATTTAAAACATTCTATTCCTTTCAGTTTTCATTTTAACATATGCGTGGAATATAACAGGTTTCAACAAATACTGCGGTAAAGCTTGTTATATATATGATTTGGAAAAAAAAAGAAGACACCTTAATAAATAATAATAAGTTTGCATGTAAATTTCGTTTTATGAAGGATACAAATTATTATATTTTCGAAGCTAATGACTTTTAATTCTGGTTATAACTGTATTTCTATTGCGCATTCCTCATAATATAAAACTATTAGGAAACATGAAAAGTAATCATTTCTCATTATCCTACAAACGCAACAAAGAGATTCTCTGGAGTCACAAAGTATGACATCATTTACTTCGAAAGAAGTCGCATGACAGAATGCGTGAAGATTGGGAGACAAACTGACCAACGGACCATCTACATGACATGGACCCGGATTTCTCATTATCCTACAAACACAACAAAGAGATTCTCTGGAGTTACAAAGTATGACATCATTTACTTTGAAAGAAGTCGCATGACAGAATGCGAGAAGATTGGGAGACAAACTGAACAACAGACCATCTACATGACATGGACCCGGATTTCTCATTATCCTACAAATACAACAAAGAGATTCTCTGGAGTTACAAAGTATGACATCATTTACTTTGAAAGAAGTCGCATGACAGAATGCGAGAAGATTGGGAGACAAACTGAACAACAGACCATCTACATGACATGGACCCGGATTTCTCGTTATCCTACAAACACAACAAAGAGATTCTCTGGAGTTAGAAAGTATGACACCATTTACTTTGAAAGAAGTCGCATGACAGAATGCGTGAAAATTGGGAGACAAACTGAACAACGGACCATCTACATGACATGGACCCGGCTGTACCTAACATTGGCTGCCTACACGAAAGTTCTGAATGGTTAAGTTTCACAAATGTAGGGCCAAGACTGTTTTTCTTATCATTTATTGCTGTCCAGTTATAACTTTTATCAAATCATCCAAGGATGTTTCTACCATCTCAAGACATCTGGTTAAGGTCGCGTTATGGTTACCTTGAAATTTAATACATCTGATATTTGAATAATGAGCAAAATAATGAAGACATTACTCTGAAAATTCATTCATAATTTTGCTTTCAAGCTTAACAGCCACAAAATTTTATAAGTTTCATAAAATTGTTACTTATGTAAGGAATATATATTTAATAAACTTTAACTAACTTACGATTGCTTACATGCAATTTCTGTTTTTCTTTCTGTTCAAATAAAATACAAGATGTTTTAGGAATACTCGTTTTGACGATTTTTTAATATTTTATACAAAATCTTCTGAAATTAATGCAATTATGTTTATAAAAAATACTAAGTATATATTCTAGGAAAAATGAAATTTATAATCTGTGTAATATCGGTGCTGTTGTTGGAAACAAAACTAACAACTTTTGCACAAATTTTGAGAAAGGGTTTTTGAGATGCTAGGAACGACTTATTAGATTCTTTTCATGATTCTAAATTTCAGATTATTTATTATTTATCTTCCATTTTAAAATTATTTTTATAGAAAATGTCTTCACAATGCTCCATTAAAAGAATCTGGTGGTCAAAGATTTCTAAAGGTGATTTGATTACCAAACCTTTTTTCTCATGATGATTGCTTTATAATTTGTATGGTACATTTCCTAGTCTCTTGGGAACTAAGAATTGCGTTCATTCATTTCTCCTCAGTCAACATATTGCTAATTGATGTCCCTCTAGATAAGTTCCTTCAATTTTCTTTAAATAGTTTTGATTACAAGTACAAACATAGACAACTCTTTTGTTTGCTATAGTTTATCTCATTCTAATTTCTTTAATAATTTAGCGATTTATTGTAATAAATGAATATTTTTTGGCTTCCTATTGTTCACTTTACGTAATCATTCAAACGAAATTCTACTTCGTTAAAAAATATGTTGAAGATACATAGATGATTTTGTGTGAAATTTCAAGAATTATTTGTAATAATAATGTCGCTTCTCAATGTTCTGTGGCTTTACCTCTTCGAACACATTAACACAATGAGCACGTTTTCAATGCTTTCTCAACCTTAAACATCGCTTCTTGTGTTCTGTTTTTGAGTAAATTGCCTTGCGAATTAAAAAAATTGACTGCACAGTTCCTCAATGCATTTCTCTAAATGACTTCTTTTAGTTCGAGAAATCATATCAAAGACTCCCATGTTTTTTTCCGTTGCATAAAATCACCATAAGAATTGACTTAGTGTGTCATAATTGACTGTCTTAAATCTATATCTTAAATTTAAGTTTCTAAAATTGTTTGGATATTTCATATTATTTATATTTGAAAGAATCTTCAGGTAAAGTATCTTTCTGAATAAATCATTTTTCAAACAAACAGAATACTTTATTTTTTGTAACCCGACAATTTCATTCCTAATGACGAGCATATAGTATACAAAAAGGTTGTACCATAAATGGAATAATAGAATCTTATAGTTAGTCAGCATTTAATTCTTTATCTGAGCAAATTAAACTATTCTTAATAACTTAATACAAAAATATTTTACTTAAATTATTCTTTAGTAAAGTTTGTTTTATTATTTTGTAAAATAGATTATAATATTTTGACTTTACTGTCTATTTTCTATCATAAATTTAACTTCAGGTAAAGTTTTAAGCACACTCTATATTTTACTTGTTCATCTTAAAAGACATATATATATATGTATATATATATATATATATATATATATATATATATATATATATATATATATATATATATATATATATATATATATATATATATATATATATATATATATTATAGTGTGTGTGTATTAAATGGAATAAAAATTGATATTCAATGTTATAAGTCTTTTTCAACGCTCATTTTTACTAATTTTAAGCGTCTAATTTATATACAATCGATCATTATTCATTTATCCACTTCCAAAGTGATTAATTTGCACAGCATATGACGCTTCAGACCGGTAGAAATGAACGTTTAATCAACAAGATTCCTAAAATAAAGCAATATATTTTTGTTTCTAGTTAGTCCGTGTGACTTTTCCCGGTGTAACTTCCAAGCGGCTTGGAGCTAGGGGTCAATCCAAGTAAGAATGAATTAAATATAAATTTTTAATCAGAGGCAGTTTTATCCTCTATTTATTAACACTTATTTTCTAATTTTTTTTTAATTTAATAATTCATTTTAGCCTATAAAGTAAAGTAACTTGTAGTTTCTAAGTATTCCTTTTTAGGGTAATCCATAGTCTTTTGTAATGAATGTAATTCATTTTTATAGCAAAATGTAAACGAGGAATAATACTGCTTCTGTACAAATAGCATTTTTGCTATCTTAGGTGTACATCATGTTAAACAATAAATTTTTTTTGTTAAGATACCATTATAACGGAGTTGGAATGAAACCAAGCACTCATTGTAATCCGGAAAATAAAACTGCTGATGGAGTTACAAGGTGAGAATTTCAAGTGTAATTTTTAAGATTTTAATAAGCAGTAAATACTATGAGAATTATTTAAACTTTGGGGTAGTTTGAATGAATGGTCATTTAACATTTTTCACCAAAATAATTTTCCTTTACATTTCCCATATAATAAATAGGTTCAAATATTCTTATATTAATAAAATTTAATTATTATAAATCATCTATTATACAAAAAACATATCGAATAAAATATACTAAAAATAAATGGACATATTCTTACTAAAATTTATTAAGTATTTTAAAAAAATCTAAAATAAAAAATCTGGTATTCTTAAAGAATAAAATCACTAATTGTTTTTAATAAAATGTGTATACTGTTCAATTCGATTAATTTTTGGATGGAAAATATTAGGAATAATGAGATAATTTTGAAGATTTTGTCAAACTGTTATTTGTATTATCAACTTATTAAAATATTAGGATTAATTTAATGAGATGATAATTTTGGTCAAATTTGAATATTTTGTCAAATTTTTATTTATAAGTGAGCAATCAGATGCATCAATATTAAGCATCATAGAGTTGGTGAAGAAATTAAATTGGCATTATTACATTCATTATCTTTGGTTTTTCATCATAAAAACTAGTGTAAAGGAAAAATGCTATGACTTTTCTCTGCTTCATATGAAAATTGCTTTTATTTGAGGTTAGCTTCCTCACCTTCGATATTGTCAAGTACACATTATTAACTGAAAATACTGTCTTTACAAAAGTGATGTAATTTAAAAATATGCAAAATATTTTGATCAGCAATGATTGTTCAAATAAAGAAAGCATGAATTAAAAATTACTCAAAAGTATTATAATCAACATAAAAGCACGATATTTTCTACAATACTGAAAAATGTAAATTATTCCCAACGAAGTGAAAATAGTGAAATAATTTGATTTAAAAAAAGTGGTTGAATGAATATTATTAAGTACTTAGCTAAATTTCTCTTTTTTCCTCCCTTTGGCTCGGATCTTAATTCGATTACGTATATTTGTAGCGATTTATGTCTATCGATTAAAAAATACCACTATAAACTATCGATTCCAATTAAATCAATTTTTGTATAAAAGAAATGAACACACACGGAAAGAGTGATAAATAAATCAAACTATCTCACTTTTTTTCTGCTCCAATAATTCCGTCGTAAAATGTGTTTTAAAATTAGATTTTTTTTTTACATTTTTGTGAGAAAAGGTAAATTTGTGAAAGTTTGATTGTTAATATGAGTATTATGATGTATATATAAGCAACGGCGGACTGACTTTTCTCGATTTAATAGTTTTATATTATGAGAAATATATAATCTGACCTAAAAGAAAATAGTAATATAGATATTTTGGTCTTTAATTTGATTTATTTAAAAAACAGCCTTTGTAATAAAAAAATGATTTAACAGGAAGATTCAATTTTGAACTAAGATACAGTCTCAATATTTGATAATTGAACAGTTTTAAAAATTGCTAGATCTATCATATTATTTCTATCCTATTAAAGTTAGATATGACTTTAATAGGATAGAATACTAGATCTATCCTATTAAAGTGAAATCTAGAAAAGCATTTTTAAGATTAAAATTAATCACTTGCAGATTAATAACTGATTTCTGTTGTTGTTGGGAAGAAATAAGTATTAAATGAATAATAATTTGGGTAACAGTAATATTAATTAGAATCGAAGAGATTAATTATAACTTCTACCATGAGATTTTTCTCATTAAACATTTTGGTGCAGTTGAGCACACTTACGAAGTAATTTACTCTAATTTAAATTGACTACATATAGAACAAACTGCATGAATTTATGTTATTAAATTTTAATTTTGATGATATGAACTCACGCGATCACAGTTGTTTGCGCCACTTTATTTCGAGTAATTCTTGTATTTACCGTATCAGGTTTTAAAATAGTTGCAGATGCAGCGGAAATGATTATCACCTGCTATCACACTTCTAAGCCGTTGTAAAAAGGTGTCAACAGATAAAATTTGAAAGCAAATACTGAACATAAAACAATCTTCGAGGCAATAAAATTCTGACCTAAGAGATGAGATAAATATGAATAAGTTTTCAAAAAAAAATTTTTTTGACCTGATTCAAAATAAAGTTTAGTTCAAGATGTTTTTTTCGACGTCGTATATTGTTTGGCCTTGTGGATTAATAGAAATATCTTTCTGTATGTTTGTTTCATCATCATATCGCAAAGATAAATGAAAATGTTTACTATTTCTTTTTAATTTCTATATATCTTGAATTCTTTAGATTTTTGTTTGAAAAAACTTACTGAAATAAACTAATATATATAAAAAAATTCAATTATAATAGCTAACACATTTATTTAATTTTCCTTTCAAAATATTTATTTAAGCAGTTGGGATTCCAGCATACATTCTAAGTTCTTTGAATTTTCCTTAATATTGTTTAATGGAACAAATAAATTTTATTTGCTAGTAAAATAGAACTCCATCAAGATGAATCTATTTAATACCTTCAGACATAATAAAAATTTTTAGAATCTTTTGATATCCATGTTGATATAATATAAGTTTTACTGATTGTTGGAGTTATAGTTTTGTAAAATTAGCCTACAACCTATTTGAGACTAAGACTAGTACTGGGGGATCGAATGACAAAAAATATTTTTAGAGCTTCTTGGCAACGTTATCTTTGCTCTTGATCAAATATTTTATGGCATCACATGCAAAATATTCCCAAACCATAATGAAATATCTACGATTCTTAAATTAGCCACTTCAATTTTAGAATTACATAAGAACTTCAGAGAAAAGTTAAATGTTATATTATTCTTGAATGTGAAATATAAGAACGTAATATTCTATCATTTACATTTCGTCTAACGAATTTGTTTCCCTTCTATTCATATTCATAAAATTTGGAATCTACACGACAAATTTAGCATTTTGATGTTGATTTAAAACTTAGCATAAGTGAATCAATCTGACGAGTTATCTTTATGTAATTAGACAATAGGAAATAATTTTCAAGTACTACCACATTTCTTTATAAACCATTTTATTAGTTAAAGTTATTGACCTATTCGTAAAAAGGCATTCTTTAAACGAATAATCCAAGCTTAGATTTTAACTACCATTGAAGAGAGATATATATTAAGTTTTGATTTCTGTGTCACATTTGTCCGATTTGACTGATGCTCGAGAGTTTTCGTGAATATATATGTATATATATATAATATATATATGTGTGTGTGTGTGTTGTGTGTGTATACATAAAGTAATTGTTTAAGCGATTCTCTGCCCTATTCATAGCCAATAATGCTTGACTTTGATGTTCAAATTGAACTGTTCTGATGACATTTACGACATGGTATATCTTGAAGGAGATTGCTGCTAATAAGTTAACTTAAAATTTTACGAACAAACTACAATTGTACTGATTATTGGTGGTTAGCTACAAGTTGAGTATGGAATATCAAAAAAAGTGGGTGACCTAAAATTAAACATTAAAAGTTATTTATGGAGTTTTAAATTAAATATATTTCAATGTGATAAAACATAAATGCATTAATAGACTATAAGACAGATTTCTAAATCAGAAACACTTAGGCTTTTAAAGAGATTTTAGCTGCTCAAACCACACACACATAGGTAAGCTTTTATTTTATTTAATAATCTTTTTCTGGTTAATATATTGATTTCATACTTAGTTTAGCTGTCAGAAAATTATCGCTTAGGAGCTAAATTCTAAAGATACTTTTGTAATAAATCACACTTTTTCCATATTGTTTATTTTAACATATTAAAATATAGTATTAGATATGATATTATAAATATTTTCGATGAAATTAAATTTATTTATACATGCATCCATGGAATATATAAGATGAAGACAACCATGCAATTGAAAAGATAATACTCATACGTCTTCCAAAACTTATAATGAAACATGTGAATGTTATTCTAATAAAAAATATTTTTTTATATTCTTTGCGTTTATTTTCAAAATGTTATATAACTAGACTTCTATTATATAATGACTAAGGAGTTTTCTTGAAAATAAGAGGTTTCCATTTATTTCGTTTTTTTTTAAATTATATTAACAAGTAAGAAATTAGTGCAAATTTTTCATCTGTTTTCAGTGATGCAAATTTTTATTTGAACTGACAAAGGACTTAATATAATTAAGTCATAATGTTTTGGCTCCCCTAGATGTCGTAGGAGACACCTGATCCAATGAGAATGATATACAACTTATCCTCAACAGAGTGTGAAGTTTCATTCCTGTGCTTACATGTGTATTTCATGGATAAGGCTGCTTATATAAGTGACTTTGATAGAGGGCAGATTGTGGTGGCACGAAAACTCCGAAATTGCAACATTCGTCGGTTGTTCGTGAGGTATATTTGGGAGTAGCTATGCCAAGTGGACGAATGATGATTTGTAGACAGCATAGTGTTGGATATTCCCACGTCATTAATAACACAAGATGTTGGAAACTGCTTCTTTTCATAAAATATGAGGTTGGCTATAGGCTGACAAACGTCACTGATCATGTGCTTAGAAACATGTTTACTTTGAGCCGCATTGCATTTGGTTGTCAGCTGAATCATTGTCGATCACTTATCTTATTTTACCAAGCAAGACACCCTCTGTCTTACTGTGACGTTAAGGATTTAATGACATTTAACATCGCAGCATCTCTCTCTCTGCTTCTCATCTCACCGTCATTCGTCCACTTAGCATAGTACTCATATCGATTGGCTACTAAACAACTAACGAGTCGAACAGTTTCAAAGATACTCATTCTCAATTAATCAGCAGATCAGCAGTCCTTCCCATAACATACACATGTGACCGTAGGAATGACGCTTCTCGTTCTCCCAGACAATTTATTTAGCAATCCTGTTGGACCACGTGCATTGTGTGTCATCAAAGCGAGCGAAGTATGAAATCGTAGTGGTGGACATGTTTTAGTTCTTGGGTGTAAATGTAAGATGTTGATGACACAGTCTTTGCAGTTATGGGAGACATGGCGCAAAGTTAATTCCACGTGCTTGTCATGTAAATTAAAGTGCACTAATTTTCTGAATGTAGAGTAACTTTACAAGAAGAATGTAAATAACGACAACATATGTAGTCAAAGATATCTAGAATTCAGGACTTGGATTTAATTTATGGATACTTCAACCAATTCTGTCATTATAAAGATAAATAAAATGCTACAAATATATATATATATATATATATATATATATATATATATATATATATATATATATATATATATATATATATATATATATATATACTATTACATAGGACGAAAGTAAAATAAGATGTAAAAAAATTATTATATATTTACAAGTTCGGTACATGTTAATGAGAATCTCTTTCATTCGTTGGAGAAGATGATCCTGAAAAGTCTGATTCCTGTAAAGTTTTCAATATTTACTGGAAGGAAAACGAAACAGCTGAAAACATGGTTCTTCCACAGATGAACCGAGGGATAAAACATCAGTTTTCTGATGTTAAGTGAATATTATGAATATTTTTCCGTTGTTCTCCGCTTTCCTGGTTTGAAAATTATGTAAATCATGAAAGGGGAGAAATAAGTATATATGGCCATATTACATACTTATTGATATCTATGTAATAATATAGGCAATGTATCCATTTTTTTTAATATCTGCATTAGAATCAGAACTTATTTTAAAAAAGATTAGTCTCAATATGCAGAGGGATTATCTGGAAATAATTTATTGGGAAATATTGCTATCTAACCAAATTAATAATGTCATACTTTATTGTTTTAATTTAAAAATCTGCATAAAAAATGAAAAGATCCAACGCCATCAATTATGTGAAGTTTATTTGGAAAATTATCTTTTTACCCTCTAAATTCTCCTGATTTGATATCTATTGACTATCTTTAATTTTGCATAATTATTTATTGGACGAAAACTCATTGCACAAACTACCATCTTAAAATATTATTTTTAAAAACTGAATATTATAATTAATAAGAGATTTATCAGTCAGAAAGATCGTAAAATTCCAAATGCGATAATATCGAAAATTCGTTATCTGAGATTATATACTTTTTGTGCCCTTTTTGTGTTTATTCACTTTCATAAGCATATTAGCTTATAGATTTCCTTTTTATTACATAATTAAAAACGTTTTCTCTCATTATCAAAATTTTATAAAAATCCTAATTTATTTCTTTTATTTGATTTGTCAAAATCTTTAAGCTTATTAACTCATTTCCCTTATTTGATGATCCAACATTATGCCAGACCAGTTTTCAGTTACATCTCACCTTCAAGAAACAGTGCCAGAAGAAGATTAAGGTTTCCCGACCCAGATAACTCAATAGCAGGTCTGCGCTAGCTGAAAGTGTTCAATAGAACCAAGATATTCCACTCCATATGATAATCTTGTGAAAATTTCAAATGAACAATAAGAAAAAATTTATGTTTAATATGAAAGATTTATTTACCATTAACAAGTGTGCCTTTACTCTAGGAATCGATCACTAACCACTAATGCTGGAAGAAAGCAATAACGGCAAAATGAGTGATAACAATACAAAATACTATTAACTAGCAAATGCAATATGTATAAGTTTTTTTCATAATTTGTCTACATTTTTGCTTTAATTATGAATTGTTTATTGTAATATTTGATTGTGTATGCATAGAAAATTTGTAAGATGTATCCGTCTTACAATGTGCTATTAACTGTATTTTCTTTGCACTTTGATTTTAATTAATAAGTTTGTGACAAAGTTAGAAAATTATACAAGGGTTTGCTAGCTTAAACTAGTCTAATTTGCTTTTATATGTAAAAAAATAATCATAAGCAAATAAAACTAGATAGTTCAAATTTTATTGTTTTGTTAGTATGTTTACATATTTTAAATAAAAATTATCTGCTTACTTTGAAATTTGATTTTAAGGTTTTCTGCAATAGAAAAGACGAGGATAAGAAAGGACAGTGATGAGGTGAGTGTTTATGTTTTTTCTGATGTTCTCTTTAATCCTGCTTCAGCAAAATTTATTTTTCTTAAAACACGTGTTTCTTCAAACATAACAAAGCATGCACGATATAATTTGATATTACACTATTTCCTCGGATGAGAAAGAGATAGTCCTATTGACAAACTCAGCTTTTCATCAACTTCGTAATCTTTATCGGGGACAAATTGACAAGTATTCAACACAATTCGATAAAGTGTTTTACTCCAAACAAGAACACAGTGTGGTTGCTTCAGCATATTGACTTGATATCTTAGATAACGGATTAATGCTGTTGAAAGGTAGGTCAAGAGGGGCTCGAAGCACTTTGTGGAGCCATGCTGTCTGCTGAAGCTTTGTCCTATCTCGAGATCCGGGAGCTTATCGAATGTTTGACGAATTCTCATAATGAAGTGAAATAGACTGACAGTCGATCAAAAAAGTTTTTTTACAAAATTCTTTTCTTCCATTTCTTCTCAAACGCAGATAATAGAATTGTTTTGATTAATTATTCTTATCAGAGATACAACGCTTGAGATTATATATTATTGCATAATGTGTTTTTCCTTGCTTTCTTTTTTTATTATTCTTAATTCCTCTATAATATATTGAACACTGCGAAACAATATCATTGAGAAAATTGATGAAATGATCGGCACTGTGGGTTTCAGTTCAACAGTTCGTAAGTTCATATATTAAGATTGAACATGAACATTTATGTTCTTACAAATGTACTTTGAACCATAAGTCCCAATCGAATAAGCTCTCAAACGAAACAAGTGATTATAAAACAACAAACCAGTGACAAGAATTCATAGTAATTCTATTTTAATAGCTTATTGTTGTTATTGTTAAAAATCACATTCGTTATAAATCCTAAGAAAAGATTGAATTTTACATAAAGAACATATAATTAATGTAGCTCTGTTGTTAAAACAGTTAAAAGTAAACATGTCATCTTATTTTTAAGCAATTTAAGGATAAAATGTAAAGTTATATAAAGATATTACTAGAAATAAAATAATATTTTTTTCGTGTACGGTGTGCATACGCATATAAATATAAGTCACATAATCAAGACGCGCAATTAAAAAAAAATTCCTCTCAACAGAAAATAATTTTTCTATACTCTATAGAATTTTACTTTATGTTGAGCATAATTGTTCCTGCTCGTTTAACTTAGCAATGTTAAGCAACTTAACTAAGGTTTTTGATTTATTAAGATCTTTTATATCAGATGCTGTCTTCTTGGCATACAAATTAGTAGCATTCAAATTCCTTTGTTATCTCAGTAAATTTTTGTATTTATTTATGTACTTAAAATTTTATCGATATTTTCTTTTGAGTGTGACACAATTATTTCGGAACAGATTCAAGTTGGAATTTTAAGCATGATTGCTTTCATAGCAAATATTTTGGGATATTACTTCAAAGCAAATATTCCTTTATTTCAACTGGGCTAGGTATCATGGATAATAATTTTACTAAAAGACTAAAATCATCAAATAAAAAGATAAATTAGATGTTACACATTTTTTTAAAAAATAAGTAAAGAAATATATTTTTACTCTAAGTTTGATGTTATATCTTAGAAAATTATGTCCTTTTTTCTTAATCATACTTTATTTTGTCAAAATCATAATTTTAATTGAAAATTATGAGTTTTCTAAAACCTTAATCAATTTTTAAGGGTAAATGTCATAAATTACGAACTTCGTTAGTGTGCTGGCAACAACATGGTAAAACATGTTTGACAACACACTCATTGGTAAAACAGAGTGATTGACAAATTGGGAGAAACATTAAGGTGACGAGCATAAACCAAAATATAGAACTTTCAAAAGAGTTGTTTTATGAGTTAGGAAAATTTTAAATTATAGAAGCAACTGGCCTAATAGTGGGTTTATCCACTTCAGAAAGGATATATGTAGATTTGCTCCATATAACTTAAAAAATTTGGCCTAGATTCTGTTGATGAAGAGTTGTTAGGAATGAGTTTTTGTTGGAGTATTAGTGAGATTAAGATATATCTTCAGCATGAGAAATGCGCAATATCCATTGCGCTCAAAAAAGTATTACATCTTATTTTCAATTAATGAGCTATTTTCAATGAGGCTAATGAATTATGAACAAGTATGCAGAAGAGGTTTATTTCTTATCTAGGAGGGAAAATGCTTTACTAACACATCGGCTGATGGCGAAAAGCGATGAATATTCGTTATTTTATATCGAATATCATTATTTATAACTTGTATAAGATATAACATTTTACTGTAGATAGATGCGGAGGTTATACATGACATAATCATAGATATGACAATAAAAATTATCTTTTTAAATTCATTCATGTCTGCAAGTGTGTAGAAAGAGAAAATGGAATGCTTTTTTTTTTTTTTTTTTGGCAAACTGATCAATTTAGTAAAACAAAACGCTGAGAAAAACATTAAAATTTTAGAACCCTTTATTTTTTAAAATTTATTTATGTTACTTATACATAGCTTTTTTACTTATTATAAAAGAAATTTGCTTTAAATATAAGTGTAATTATGTGTTATTTACATTTCTGATATTAAATTTCAATAAAATTCATAAAGAGAAGTTAATCGTTGCGGCAAGTGAAGTATTGAATTATGTAGTTCATCCATTACCATCGAAGAAGTGACCATTAACGACGTTGTGGAATACGTGACTCTAATACGGTATTTTAACAAAAGAAAATAAGCTAACTTCTAAATTTTGACAATTAAGAGAAATAATAATCTCAGGAAATGATGTTTCTCCACGTCATCTGCCTCGAGATACCATTTGAGCTGACTTGATATTATATCCTATAACGTGTAATCACGCAAGATTATTGTCATTGAGGAATTTCTAAAAATATAGATACCTCGAAAAGGAATTAATTAGTATATTCTTTTGATTAAAATCCAATAGAATGTATAAATGGTACTTCATAGAAGCAGAGACTTTTCTGGTTGCCTACAAAAAGAACTTGAATTCATATTTTGACAATTATTCCCCAATCGTCAGAATAAAACTTCATCATAGATTTATATCGGAAATATGTCTGTCATAAAGTAAAAATAAAAATCTTAAACTTAATTATTTCTTATAGATGCTTACAATATAACTTATAATTATCTCTCAGACATAGATGAGTAAATCTAGGGTTGCAATTTGTTGGGAAAGTCGCTCTTGTTCGCAAGAAGGAATAACTTTTCGTGAAATTATAGAAGGACTAACTTTAGTACACTCACAATTTATCAATGAAATTGAAGAAAACATCGTATTTAACTATATTCTACTATTTCTAAAATTTAAAAGTAAATACACGATAAAAAGTAGAAGATTTATTTTAAGCAAATTATCGCATTTGTTAATCCTCATCAAAAAAAATTTCAAATTGAATTATTTAAAAAGGAAAGACAGCGGCTCAAAGTATTTTTCATAGAAATTTCAGAAATACATAGGAAATGGCTTTAATAACGAAAAATGTTATTACAATAATACATTGAACTTCAGGTGTGCCAAAAGCTTTTATCATACTCACTATTAGTATTTACATAAATATTGTTACAAATTTATAAATAATGATTGTATTTGTCTTAAAATATCTCAGACAGATCGGAAATTCTCACATTTTGGGCAAAAATTGCGGTATTTAGACGTGTTGTAGTTTAAAAGCGGATTTCCTAATGATTTGGCGACTTGGTGACAGTTGGCGAGGTTCTTGGCGACTTGGCGAGAAATCGATGCTTCTGGAAACATCCATCACCTAAGCTCTAGGACCAATATTTTTCGAGATAGCCTAGAAGCTTCCAGAACCTTGGCGAAATTGGTAGATTTCTCCGCCAAGTCAGGTATAAATACCGCAGCCCGACATGGAAGAGTCAGTATTGTGAAGACGATTAGTTGTGACTGCTAGTTGTTCTCTGTCTGAGGTATTTGAGACCTGTGATTGGAAGCTGTTTCTTGTTATATCTGACGAATTGTAGCTGTATAATTGTAATTGTTACAGCGGGAATTTTCGAGTGAAATTTTTACGAATAAAAGTCTTGTGTTCATTAAGTGGTTGCTTTATTCAACTCTCAATCGACACGAACCCGTGAAGCTCGGTACAATATTTAGAAAATCGCAAGTTTTACGATGTTTTTATTTATTAATCATTTGATGCTTCTCATCATTAAGAAAATTTTTTCAATGTGTATCTGAAAGATTCTTACTCGTTAAAATGATTAGTATTTTAAATTGGTTGGCTTTTATACTTCTCGCTTACTTTTTACTTAAGAATTTTAATTCGACCGGAGCAGGATGAATAGGAATAAACATTCAAAAACCAAGATAGTAATCGAATTCCTAAACAATAAAACTGAAGGCTGGAGAAGTGCTTATTCAAATTCCAAATCGGAGATAAAATTTTGTGACTGTAATGTGACCAGATGCAAACACATATATGAAGTAGTTTTATTTTAAAATATATAGTTTTAGAATGTTTCTCGAAATTTTTATTCTCTTTAATTGAATTTTATCATGTTGTTCATGTCGTGTCATTTTATTCATATTGTAAACTAACTGCTTATACGAGGTTTGTCCGGAAAATATGTATAAAAGTTAAATAATAACTTAATTTTACTGTTTGCAATCACCGTCAGTGGCACTACTGCTGTAACCAATCCCATCAACGCTCAGTTCGAGTCAGACCACTCTGTGTGTAAGTAGGAGTGTGCGGCTGCTTGTTGAAAGTTACACTTTTTCAACTGCCGTCGGCATGGAGCTCTCTCTGATTGAGGAACAGAGCCAGAGAGTGAATGGAAATTTTTACGTTGAAGCTTTGACACGTCTCAGAGCTCGTGTGGCCAAAGTTCGATCGGACTTGGCAAAAGGGGGCGTGTGGATGCTTCATAACGACAATGTGCCCGCTCACACGTCGCTCCTTGTGCGTGACTTTTTGGCCCGAAGCTCAATCACCGTTACAGACCACCCGCCTTATTCACCCGATTTAGCCCCTTGTGACTTCTTCTTGTTCCCTAAATGCAAAATGGTTGCTTCGGGGGCGGCACTTAGTAGATGTGAAAGGCATCAAGGCAGAAACGACACGGCAACTGAACAGCACCATAACTGAAGACTTTCAGCAATGTTATCAACAGTGGAAACGGCGTTGGCAGAAGTGTATCTCGTCTCAGGTTGAGTACTTTGTAGGAGACCATATTGTAATACCTGAATAATTGTAAAATAAAGTTATTATTCAACTTTTATACGCATTTTCCGGACAAACCTCGTATATGTTATTAGTATTTGTGCATCAAATCAACTATTATGTTTGTGTATCACACACACACATATATTACAGCAATAATTACTTTGCTTTCACAAAATTTCTCGTTTAATTTTAATGTATATAAGTCAAAAGAAGTTTTATATTTGAATAAAAAACTTCTCATATTCTACATTTATTAAAGAAAGCTGATGTTAAGATATTTTCCCCATCATTGAAAGTTGGAACACTATTACCACCCTTTCTTGAGCCAAATGATTTAGATCTTCCTGCTTCGCTGAATAAGGAAAAGGTATGAATAATTTAATTTTTTATTTATTGTCAAAGGAAAATTGAACTTTTTAATTATAAATTTGAATACAGAATTTATATATATATTATTATTGACATATTATGAGCAAAACAAATGCATATAATTAAATAAGTAATGGAATTAAGTCATTCAATTTTTAAACTTTTGTAGTTCAATTATGATTAGTAATTTGCACCTAATCTATATCTTATGGGTCATATAACCTAACTTATCTTATGGGTGTCATTTTATAAAAATAAAATGACACCCATATGATATCCGTAAAATTGATAAGAATATCGGCATATAAGACACACAAATGACAAATTAAAATTTTGGGGAATTAAGAGAAGGTTCATAAATCTGTAGAACATATATGGTAACAATGCAAATAAGAAAAAAATATTATCAATATTAAATTTTTTGTCATTTTTTTGTACTCATCACTTATATTTCCATTTATTGATATTAAAGTCCTACATAGAATACTTTTTTGTGAAATTAAAATGGAGAAGGAGAACTTATCCAACTAAAAATTGCTTAATTCGTAGATTGCAGTGTGATGTTTTTAAAAGTGATAAGTATTAGTTTTTATTGAAATTTGAAAAATTGATAAAAATGGATGTTATTCTTAATTTAATACTGTTAGATTAAATATTTTATCTTGTACTTCAAAAGTTCTATCGAATCTTATCAAAAACTTTGATATAGAATAATTAATTACTTCAACGAGATAAAAAATGTATAATACTTTACTGAAAAAATAAAAAAGTATATATCAGAGAATATTCTTGAATATGATTTGGGCTCCATTTTTTAATAGAGGAAGGGAAAAAATTTGACATTCCATCAAATTGTCGAGTCTTTAGGAGAAGCATTCTGATATAGTGTTGTTGCTGCATTTCATAATTGCCAAATAACAGTTAGTGTTAAAATGTTCATGAACTGTGAACTTCCAGTACCATATAGGCTTAAGACCACTTGTCAGGTGGTTTAAATGAGCAAAAACTTCACTAAAATTGCCCGGAATGCTCCTCAAAATTAAATAAAAATTTTCTTGATCTGGTAGTATTATCACTGCCTTCCAAAATATTAGAGTTTACAAGTAAGTAAACTCTGTTATTTCCAAAATGATTGCTTCAAAATTTAAAAGACTTTTTTATTCGATGTTAAAGTAATGAAATATATGAAATTTTCAATTTATATATGCTTAGTACTTTTGACAGTTTAAACCTTTCGTTAATTTCATCATTCTCCTTTTATATCAGATATACAGGGTGTCCCAAAACGACCGCATAAGCTCTGACAGCTAGATTCCTCGTTGGGAGTACATAAAAACTGCCCAAAGAAGCGTTCCTATGCGATCCATAGTTTACGAGAAAAATACCAAAAACAAAGTATGACGTCACTGCCGGTGCAAGAAAAAAACACTTCATTGGTCATATCAACAACAGTATTTGCATATCTTTTTAGACGATAATGTTAAAAACGTTCGCCGCGCATATCACGTCATGCATGCGCGCGCAACATGGAATGACGTTAAGCCGCCGTTGAACTGGTATTTAAAAGGCTACATCTTGCAGCTACCGGTAGTCTTCGAATGGTGGTCATGTAGTCCATTCGTGACTACTACGACATGTACTTGATGTAAGACCGATGTAATAGAAATGCCTTTGGTTCCAGCATGATGGGGCTCCGGCGCATTTCTGTGCTCCTGTACGTGGTTGGCTGGATATGAAATACCCCAGCCGTTGGATCAGAGGTGGAGGTCCGGCCAGATCTTACACCCTTGGATTTTTTTCATACGAGGCCATCTCAAGGAACTGCTGTATCCAGACGTAGTGCCAGTACCAATGGACTTAGTTGCTCATCTGCATGCTGCTTATACTTCGATGGACCCCTCGATGCTGCAATGTGGGATGATAGTTATTCCACGGCGTGCTCAAGTCTGCCTCGATATTCAAGGCGGACACTTTGAACATCTGCTTTAAATGGTGCATATACTGCTGTTGATATGTTCAATCAAGTGTTTTTTCTTGCACCGGTAGTGACGTCATACTTTGTTTTTCGTATTTTTCTCGTAAACTAATGATCGTTCAAGAACGCTTCTTTGGGCAGTTTTTATGTACTCCCAACGACGAATCTAGCTGTGCAGAGTTTATACGGTCTTTTTGGGACACCCTGTATATATATATATAATAGCTTGGGGGAAAATCCATTATTTTTTCAGTTGATAGCTGTAGTGATCGAAATCTTGTGAATTATAGATCAAACAATTTCAATTTTATGGTTGTTGTCAAGGTTACATTCACACTAAAAAATTTTTTTCGCTTGGTCCATTCAGTTGCGAGTTAAGGGTGTTAAAAATTGAAATCAACAAAGAGAAAATTCGGTACATTTTACAGTTTTTCTTTGATAAAGCTTAAAATACAAGCCAGTCGGCTGAAATTGTGAATGGTGTTTATGATGATAATACTGTAACTGTTAATTACGTTCAATTTTGGTTTCGTCGATTCTGTTCAGGCATTTTTGATGTTAAAGATGCACCTCGCACATCAAACTCACCGTTGATAATGTTGACAAAATCACAGAAATATTCGAAGTTGACTGGCATGTTTGTAGTCGTAGCATTGCCCAGAAGCTAAAGATTGATCATAAAACAGTTTTGAACCATTTGCGCAAAGTTGAATTCAAAAAGAAGCTCGTAGGTTTGGGTGCCACAACAATTAACACCAAAAAATTTGATGGATCGAATCTCCATCTGCGAAGCCTTGGTCAAAAGGAATGAAATCGACCCATTTTTTAAACGGATGGTGACTGGGGATGAGAAATGAATCACATACGACAGAATTGTGCCAAACCGATAGTGGTCAAAGCGCAGTGAAGCAGCTCAAACGGTGTTCAAACCAGGACTAACGACCAGGAAGGCTCTATTATGAATTAGGTGGGACTGGGAAGGAATCATTTATTATGAGTTGCTTCCACTTGGCCAGACACTAAATTTCGATCTCTACTGTCAACAACTAGGCCTAGTGATTGACCAGAAACGGCCAGAATTGGCCTACAGAAGAGGTGTTGTGTTCCATCAGGACAACGCCAGGCTACACACGTCTGTAGTGACTGGCCTGAAACTCTGAGAGCTTGGTTGGGAAGTTTTAATACATTCACCATATAGTCTGGACCTGGCACCTAGCGATTACCCCCTTTTTCTCGCATTGCAAAACTTCCTGAGTGATAAGAAATTGGGATCAAGAGAAGATTGTGAAAATCAATTGCTAGAGGTTTTTCCCAATAAGGACCAAAATTTCTATAAGAAAGGCATTATGATGCTACCTTTAAAATATGGCAACAAAATAATGCATATTTAACCCAAATCGGACAATCCGAAACATGTTAAATAAAGTCTTGAATTTCACGCAACAATAATGGATTTCTTTTTCCCCAACTTATTATATATATATATATATATATATATTCTCTCTCAAAGAAATGTAATATATATACACTCATGTCCATAAATTAAGGATAATTCAGAATCACACAGAAATTGAACTCTAAAAATTTCACATGTAGAAGTATCACACAAATCTTGAAAAATAATATGCAAATTACAAGAAACTACCAGATGGCGCCGATAGTACGTCACAATGAAAAGAGTGTAAGAGAGGGGTATATAAAGAATGGTTGCAAAGTAAAATTGTTCACACGCGCTTTAAAAACCTTTCAATGCAATAACCGCATAGTAATGGCACAAAGGAAGCATTTGGATGATTTTTTACGTGGAAGAATTATCGGCTGTCTGGAATGTGGATGTACCTAGCTGGAAGTATCCGACGAACTTGAAAATGCCCAGAGTGTCATCTCCAGGCTTTGGCAACAGTTCCAAGATGATGGTAATGTGAGTAGACGTTACAGCACAGGTCGCCCTCGAGTTACAACACCGAATGAGAACCGGTATTTGGCAGTTACTGCCAAACGAAGCAGACGGAGCATAGAATCAGACCTGTCTCGTCAACTCCCTTAGCTACCGATACGACAGTTTCAAGGCAGACCGTGTACTGGCGCTTTGGGCAGATTGGTCTATATGCTCGTTGGCCTGTCAGATGTGTTCCACTTACCGTAACTCATTGTCGCCTGCGGTTAACCTGGAGTAGAGAGCATGCATTGTGGCTACCACAACAGTAGTCTTGTGGGATATTTTCCGACGTGTGCAGGTTTAGTTTTCAGTCTGATTCTCGCGGGACTTTCATATGGAGGTAGCAAAGTACCCGTTACCACCAAGAGAACACCATTGACCAACACCGTTACGGTTGTGCAAGATTGCTCGTTAGGGGAAAAATTATTCTAGGTTTCAGAACTAACCTGCATGTTCAGAATGTAACCATGACAGCCCACATCTATTGGCATGTCATTCTGGAATAACATGTACGCTTGTTTTGAGGCGCCATGGGTGCAGAATTTCTGTTTATGGATGACAACGCCCATCCTCACCGTGCAAACATTGTAGACGAATGCCTTCAATCGGAGGATATCACCCGCATGAACTGGCAAGCATACTCATCGGACTTGAATCCTATAGAGCATGTGTGGGACATGCTTAGCCGACGAATTGCAGCCCATCAACCCCTCCCACATATCTACCGGAACTTCGGAGAGCATTGCTTTATGAGTGATGTAATATTCCCCAAGATCAGATCGATAATTTAATACTCAGCATGCCTAGGCGTTGTACGGTGAGGATTGCATCGTCTGAGGGGCATACTCTATGTATTAATCATCATGCCAACCATATTATACTGGTTTTTGTATGTTAATAGGTTCTTTTTTGAAATTTACTCAAAGAGGAGCAAAAATCCCAATTTTTATTAATGATGTCAAACATATAGCTTCTTTTTTGCTCTTTACCTTTTGTTTAATAAATAGACTTTACAAATAACATTTATTTTACTTCTATCTCTTTCTTTGCCTGAACTTGCATTATCTTTAATTTAAGGACACGAGTGTATATCATTAACACGCCAAGAGGATTGATTGTTTAAAATCAACTCACTTTTAACTATAGTAAGAACAAAATTCAGATTTGTACCTATTTTTAAGAATGCTAAAAAAATTATGACAATCAATCTAAAATTAAGATTGCTATCTACTTAGGTATAATAGAACAAACTAGAGGTTGAATGATAAAACATCTAGTATCTATAAGGTTAATAGACAGAACACAAACTATATATTCTTATAAACTTAATATCGTCACAATATATTTGACAGATAATATTCTTAGGAGCGATTTCATTAAGAACAAAACTGGTTAAAATGCGTAATTTAGTTTGATGAATTCATTTCAGTTATCTCAGAAATACATGTTGTATGACAGGCTATTATATATATAAGAAATTAAATTTTGGAACTATTGTTTTGGACACATTATTACGAGATATCTGATTTACCATTTCCATCACATGTTAATGACCAGCTGAAAAATGTTTTCTTCTTCCTTTCCTTGGTTAACACAATTCACATAATTTTGTGTCTACTTGATGTACAAAAGAAATGAAGAATCTTTTTTTTTATCTCCTTAGTTTATTGTATCCTAAAGTATCCACTTTAGGATACAATAAACTAAGGATTTAATTTTAAAACTTTAGGATATAATCAACTTTAGATGTGATCTAAGAATATTTTAAATTAGGAATGGCTGTGAATTCTTCAAGCGATATTCATTATTTCAATTTGTCAATTTTACATCTAAAACACAGTATATAATTTGAATTTTAAAATGATGATATTATTTTATTAATTTATCGAATGTTATATTGCGATACAGTATAATTAGATTGTTTAAATTATATCGTAGTAAGAAATACTACTTGTGTATTTAGAACACTTTGAAACTCTTGAACTGCATTGATAAAAATTTTTAATTACACACTCTTTCTCAGCTCTTCGTGTAACTGTTTCACGGTTTTATTTTCGTGGGTGTATATTATAATTATAATGTAGTATATTACATTTTAAACTTTTTCCACATGTCCTCAATTTAACATGATTATGTAGATACCTATGGTTATTCTTATGGTAATGTTTTATATTTTCAAATATAACATATTGAACTATAATATAACATACTCAAATATAACCTATAATTTATTTTATATTGTTCATCTAGATCTATGCATTTCAGTGAATTTTGGATGCTCCTGCCACAATTTAATTTTTTTTCAATTTTTTCACTCTAGTGTAGATTTAACATGTTATTTAAATAGCTTTTGCAATTGAATTTCTGTGATTTTACATGTATTCTAACCATGTAAAAAGCACACATATATACTAACATTTACTAACTTTACATTTTAGCTAGAAATATTCCTTATGATGTACAAAATGCACTGTCAGTGTATCATAGATGTTGCTATTGGAAGTAATTTTGAAGAGGTAGAGATCAATTTAATTTTATAAGTGACTTTTTTCCATAGCTATTATTAAAGTTAAGTATATGAACATTGAGAAATACTGATTATACATTTTTTTCAAGGTGCATTCATTTTGCACAGAATTATTTGCATTACAAATTGTAATTGTAAATATAATTTGGTGTGAGAATAGGTAAATTACGTTAAGGTTGCGAATATATACAAAATCTTTTTTAAAACATGACATGTATGTCATTTTAGGTCATGTTAAAATATAACATAATTTTGTTAAAATATAACATAAGAACTAAAATTTAAGTACATTATAATATAAAATTTTTTGGAATCTTACTGCTTCAGATCATATTTTATTATTATCACTTAATTTTGATACACGTCATATATCATATTGAAATAAAATCACTTGGTTCTAGAGTTATATATAAAAGAAAGATACTTAGTAGAAAGAAATGGGATCACTGTTGAATGATTGAAGATGGATGTTGTGCATTTATTTTCTACATACACATCTATCTTAATGAATGCTTGGTAATTTTCCAGGCTTCTTCTCTAATGACATGTAAATACTATCTGGGAAAAAAACAATTTATATTATGGATATTAAAATGCCTTATAACGGACTCAAGCTGTTAGGCTATCTACTACACGATGTCTTGCATATAAAGAACCATTTTGAATAAAATAATATCAATTTTTTTTTAAATGGCATCTGAATGTATTGTATTTTGATTCGCAATCTCTCTACTTCTCTCTCATATAATTCAATTTGCATATTCAGATTAGTTTTTTAACTTGACTCTCAAAACTGTACACAATAAATGAAATACAGTCATGTTCTGTACTTCACTTATTGTGTATAGTTGCTACGTTTTTGCATTTGTTGTTATTTGTAGTATGTTGTTACATATGTTCTTGCATTTGTAATCCTACACCATTATGCATCTACATAGGACAGATCTCTCTCTCAAATCAGAAAATCCTGATTAGTTGTAACATCATTTACTCTCTGTCACTTAAGTTTCTAATGATTTCCAACAAGACTAATTGAAATGCCTAATCTAAAATATATCTCTGAAAATTGAACATTATCTTTGAAATCTTAACTTTAAAATGCCAGGGTAAGTAAAAGAAGCAATAGCACTATAGATTAAATCATATCATTAAAAAAAGATAGTGAAATTAGTCCTTGATGATACTAGAAAATGAACAATGTACTGGATTTATGAATATAAAATTAACATATATAAAAGAGCCCTAGTCTTTCATATATTATATCGGATTATAGACTATTAGTTATAGCTTAACACTCCGAATGTTTCAAATTTTGATGCCTGTACAATCTTCAAACTTATTGTGAGTTCCAATACAAATGGAAATGAAAAAACATTTATTATCATAAAAAAGTATGTAGCTAATGAATATTTTTGTTTTCCTGTTTCACTCGATAATGCACAAAATTTAAAGCTTTAATTCAATATTAAATGAAATTAAACATTTTCATAATAAAAATTAATGAATTTTAATAATTAACTAGTCGCAGCATTATAAATTATTAAAAGAAATAACATTAGCTCTTATAATCGTGATATATTTTCACCTCGTTTTTTTTTCCGTTTGAATTCATTAAGCACTGTCAATCACTTTTTACTTTAAATTTAAAATCAAAATGCAAACCCGCTCTTGAGTTCAAATCCTTGTCTTTGTATTATATAATAAAAGCCTTAAGTACATGTAAAATAATGATAATCGCTTCGATACTTTGAGCACGTCAAGTAATATCAAGTTAGGTTGATTCCTTTCCAAACATGTGTGATTTTATTAGTAATAGTATTTTTGCAATAGGAATTATAATTAGTACATTTATTTTTCTTTGACAATACGTTTCTAGACTCCTTTTTATATATTGAAATTAAAATGCAAGAGATTAATTAAATTTACCTATCTTTTCAATGTAAGGTTATCGAATTCGTATAAATACCTGTCAAATTATTCTATATATGTTGTGCCATGTAACAACCACATTAACCGGCTATGATCAACAATGTCTTCCTGCAATTCTTCTAAAAATCACCACATTTATGAAATTGTATTTATTATATGTGTATATATATATACAGAGACATAAGGAAGTTCAGAATTTTTATCAAATTCTCTTTGGCGATGGTTTCCATAAGAGCAACTAATCCAAAAATTAATGGGAAAAATATGTAAGAGCCTCGTAATTCCTAATTACTGAGGATATGGGAGTTTTATTATTAGAAGAATTAATTTTGTTTGGTTTCCTGGATTCAATCCGACCCACATGCTGAGATGTTCAATGAATATTAAGCATTTTTTTATTAGTATGGTATGGATGTTTAGAAACTAGATTACCAGCTCAGGCGTGTACCTCATAACTTGTCCGTGATTTAAAATTTCTAGATGGTAATTAGAAAGAGTCTTTGAATCCACATAATTTGGTAGTAGAAAAACGTAATAAATACTAAATTATAGAAAACATTGAACTAAAACGTTTTCGGTGTAATTTATAAAATTATATATGCAGCTATTTGAATTAATTTTGAATTTCATTTCACATAATTAATTGATGGACCGATTATTTCTTCGGAAAAAATAAGTATTACGTATCTATTTTCTAATTATTACTGAAACATAAACACTGACTCTATGTAAACATTGTGGGTGATTTAACCATATAAATAGCAGAAATATTCATTGTAAACTCTGACGGTCAACAGTTTAGTGTTTATGTTTTTGAAAAATAACACAATGCAAACTAAAGCTGTTTCTTTGGATATAAATCTTAAGCTGGAAATAGATGATCCTTCAATATCTAAATCAGAAGTTTCCAGATTTTGTAACCTAAATAACATTTTAGAGGGAAAAAATCAACAGAATATCTTGCTGAGGGAACAGAATGAAAATCTGAAACAGAAAATGGAAGTTAAAAACAAGCAGATCAATGAATTACTTGCTCTTTTATCAGAGAATAAGTTAAAAAATGTTACTCAAACTTCAGACCTTCTTGCTGTTAAAGAGAAACTAGAAAAATGCAATGTTGAGATGAAAAACTTACGGAAAAAGCTGACCGTCGACAGGGAGACCATGGAAAAGGAAGATTATAAAAATTTTACTCGGAAAAAATCAAATGTAAAAACAAAGGATAACTAAATATATTAACTTAATAAATACATATAAAATATAATTTAACACACAATTGTGCCACAAATTATTCTGTGCAAAATGTTTGTTGTAAATCAACGACTAATATTTTAATTTCAAAAATTCCCATTAAAAGTTTAGATGTCTTGTGTAATTGGGAATCGACTTGAAACTATAATTTTCAATAAGACCATATGTTAACAAAAGTAAGAATATTATGATAAACTCAAACCTGAATTATTCTAAATAAAATATTTCAGATTACACATCATTGTATTAGATATCAAATGTAATAAACACTTCAGTTACATATATGAATAATCATATATATATTATTATATGCATATGTGTTATATAATGAATATTTTTAAATAAACTAAATTATATCAAGCAATCAAACTATATAGTAAACACTTTACAATGAATTAATAAATGAGTTATAGTTACTAAATAATGCTAAATGCTTATGCTAGTTTATATAATTATACATTAAGAAGATATTACCAAAAAAATTCTGAATTCTTATTATTTAGGTTTCGGCAAAATATTAGTTTTCGGTGTTCTTTACGCTTTATTGCTTTTATCTCTGCCATAAAATTTTATTTTCATATTAAGAGATGATACATCATTTATATTCTGTAGAAAGAAGTCTAAAAATTTTAGGTAACTTTTATATTTTGAGAACATTATGTTGCAATTATGTGCTTTTCATATCTTAATTATTTTTTTATAATACATGAAGAAGAGAGTAAAATGTAAGAGCTATATTTTAATATGCATTTATATATATGTGGCTGCGAGCAAGACTTTTGATCATGGGAATATTTCAAAAGTTACTTATTTCGTTTTAAAATAGTGGCTAGGGGACTTTGTACTCATGGTTACGCTATATAAGATGTTGAATATATTTTACTACGCTGAAAGTTGCATGCAAGAGCCAGAATGGTTTTTAAACTTAAATTAAGCGTCTCTCAATTTGTTGGCCTCCTGTTTTTTCTAATCTTTTGGGGAGTATCGAAACAACTGCTGTTTTACAAAAACTTGTCATTTAAACTTTTAAATATTTTGTTATTGTCTTGTACATGCCTCTGTGGCCACATATATTTGCTTTTGTAAGTCTCATGGCATACTTTCTGGTACACAAGGATTTTTGTTTGATTTTTAAATAAAAGAATGCTAATGTTAAGTAATTGGTAGTCAAACACTAAAATTTTAAAAACATTTTTTTAGCAGAAAATTATATGAAATATATTGCAATTTGAATTTAAAAAAAATATCTAAACATGTATGTGAAACAGAAATCCATTTTTATTTCTATCATATGGGGATAATCAGTGAGTAATATTTACAAATGCATTCTATATTATGGTAATTATAATTGTTTTCATTTTACCTAATTGTGTGTGTGCGAGGAGTTTCAGATATAAATAAAAGTTACCAAGATTAAAAAAAGAAAGTTTAGCTAAAGCTTTCAGAAACCTGTCAATTGTTTGAGAATAAAGTCTCTTACACAGCAAATAAAATATCCATCTTATTATTGATTTTTGATTAAATAATTCCATTAATTCATGTAAACTTGCTCAATCGTTTAATTTCATTGCTTAAAGCTTTCATTATTTTATTAATATTGAGAATAATTCTAATTTTTTTTACTTTATTTATAGTTTTATAAGTGCTTAAAAAATATATCCTTGGAATTGATATTATTGAGAATTTTCTGTGATTAATATAAGACATTTAAATTTAAAGATTTTAGGTTGTCAAAAGTTTTAAACGTTTCCCACGACAATCATGTACCTATTTCAAAGACTATAATATATGCATATGATTATTATGTATGTACATTATCATATAATACTGTGGTATCACTTATAATTAACAATAGGGAAATTTAATCGGAAAGGAATATATATCGTGAAAGAATATGTAACCAAAATAACAGTATCACATTTGTATTTCGTGAGTGTCGGCTATAATACTATATACCATATACAAATATCATTTTATCTTGAAATAATTCATTATTAAGAAGTTTTATTCATTTCTCATGGAGTATTTTTCAGAAATTGAATATATGTAAAAAATATTATGAGAAAACATTAAAACAAGAAAATTATAAGTCACTTTACATTTATATAGACTGCGTTGAGGAAACTGTCAATTTTTGTTTAAATATTTGCGAAGCAAATGTATTTCTATCGAAATACGTTACAACGTAAGAGTGGAGTTGGCATTCTAACAGGAGTTAAAAATATTTTAGCAGTCTGGAAAATTTGTCACAATAATTTAGAAATAACTTTAACTATTACTGATTATTTTCTTGTACTCTTTCAGTAAAGTAATTTTTTTATCAGTATCGAATATCACGATTTCGAATTTTTCTTTTTACAGCATCTCACATCAATATAAAATTCTAAAAAGATAATTTTATACATTTAATGAGGATTTATACTATGAAATATAAAGAAATAACACGTGAAAAAACACTGACGTTTATACATGACTTAAAAAATAAAATATACGACTTTTTTTTAATATTTTGTTTTAATTAATCATGCAATACAGCTATATCAATAATGCGAATAATATCAGATTTTTATAATATTTTCATCTTCATTTACCGGGCAGTGGCACACAAAGCTTAAAAAAAATCTTTTGCCACAATTCCTTGCAAAAGTCAAAAACCGGACAATAAAGTTGAATCAATAAAGAAAATAATGTTTCTAAATTCAGTTTTGAAAATTAATAATTTATTTTTATTTTCTCCGACACTTACTCAAAAGTCGCAAATGCCAAAATCTCAAGTTTTCCTACTTTTTATTATTTAGAATTAATAACTTAAATCATAAAAATATTCACTTTATTTCATTTTCTTCACATCGCACATTCAGGCTCATAAATATATGAAACATCTTTTAAAAATGTACCGCATCTTAGACATTCAAATGCGATTTAGAAATTAAATTACCTTTCACACACCATTCAATCATATCTTTCTTAGCTCTAGCATCAATAACGTGAAAAATTCAACTGTGTATGTCCTCATAATACTGGACGATCGCCCAATATAAAATAACAGATCATAAAGAAATGAGTTATTTTAAAACGAACACATTTTTATATTTTAAAACCAAACGATAACATAAAATATAAATATTGTATTAATTTTTATTTTATTCAATCGCTGAGAATGAAAATCGATTGCATTTTTAAAAGTAAAATATTTTTTATATCTCTTACTTCTTATAAATTAATTCGTTTTAAAATTTGACTTAGAAGTATTAGAATATTATTATTTTTTAATGAAATTACCAAAAAATTATATAAATTTTAACGTTACTAAAAATATTATTCAAACACATATTGATGGAAAAAACTTTTCTCTGCGGTATTATTTTTAAATATATGTTAAGTTGTAGTAGTTGCCATAAAATCGCAACAATAAAAGTACCGTTCGGAAATTGTCATATTAAAGACCAATAAATAGGCATTTTAAATTTTTTGCGTTAAAAAATCCAGTTTGACTTTATAATCTGTTGATTTGGCTCTGCATTTCATCCTTGGAGGTGGGATGGGCCCAAATAAGATTCAACCAAAATGTCTTTAGTTAGTAGTTTCGAAGATATGTGAAATTTCCTTATATTTTGAATGATTAAAAATAAGGAAGTTTAATTGTTGTTATTATTAGGTAATGAATTCTCAGAAATACAGTATGCATTCGGCAGAGAAATTGATTTTCCATGTAATTAGATACTTGCATATGACGTCATCAGATTCTCGCGGACGAAATTGTCTGCTTACTTTCTAGAGAAAAACTGAAAGAAAACTTCAGTTACGATTCATCTTGTGAAATGTACACAGTAATATTTGATGAATTAATTATCTTAATCATTTTATTTTGAAATGAAGAGAAAACGAAATTAGAATTGCACTTGAACATACACTTGTGGTAAAAATATTTCTATTTATGCATTCAATTTGCGTGGGTCTCAAAATGTCGGCTAAAACGTATAAACAACCACCACGTGTCTAAGAAGATAAAGCGAATTACTGACTTTGTAATGTATGAACGTTTGCCCTGAAGCCAGTTTTTTCATGTCGACAAAATATTTAAATATGACAATTAGTAAAAATGTGCGAAATAGGGAATTATACGAAAATTAATGACCACCTGTACATATTTGTCATTTTCTTAGCACAAAAAATAAGACATCGTCTTTCTAGCGTGTTGACTTTCACTTAAACAATGTAGTTTCAGTGAAAGTCACTCAGTGTGTAACGGAGTCAAATTGTCCTAATGTGATCGGAAGATGTATGTTATTCTGGTACCAAAACAGCAATGAATCTATGGAATGGCGACAATCAACATAATCAAGGAAGTTAAGTACAAAAAATAATTTTCTAATGCCAATAAAATTATTTACACTGTGTTTTGATATAGGATTTTGTTTCTTGATTTTTTTGGGTGTAATAACATAATAAATTCTGAGATTTTAACTGAACGGCATCTTGCTATCAAAACAAATGGTGTAGCATGGTGAGTAAGGGTTTTATATTGCATCATGAATATAACCACCACGTGTGGTAAAATAATATACATAAAATAATTACATGGTATCATTTGACTGATAATAATTTGATACTCTTCGTATGATTCCAATCTTAATCCTAGTGGCATTTGTGCATTTTAAAAAAAGCCTCTTTTTGATCAATACCATGCTAGTAATGAAATGAAAATAGTTGGGTTACATTAGCTGTTTATTACAATGACAGATTTCTTTGAAGACAGCTTTCAATTACAGTTTACACCAGTGTTTCTCAACTATATTTACTCCAAGGACCGGTAAAATATTTCGGCACGTTCGCGCGGACTGGTAATATTAATAATTTGACCCAATGCACAATTTTTCACAAAGATAAATCATGAAGACATACATAATTCTTAAAGCATTTTGTTTGTTATAATTTACATTTGTATATTATGTACTATTATTATTGTAATGTAGGTACTGTATCGATGGTCGGCCTATAAAAGCTGGATATTTCGCGGCCCGGTAAATATTTCTTGTGGACCGGTACCGGTCCGCGGACCGGCGGTTGAGAAACACTGGTTTACACGATACGACAAGCTTTAATTTTGCGGAAAACTATATTGGAAAGTATATTATTTATCCAAAAATAAAATTTTTATCAAAATGAACTTCTATATATGTTTTATTTCCAAACGCTGTCTACCTTAACTAATACTTGCACACATTTGTGTTATTAAAAATAAAATGGAGTATTAGAGGTATATAATGCCTGTCAACAAAACAAATCGATATTCATTTGTTCAGTTTTATAAGAAAATGTGTAATTGTCTTCTTACTAAAAATATTATAGTAATGTATGTTCTTGTTTCGGAGTCTTCCAAGTTGAAGAGTTAGCTTTCACGGAAAAGCCAACGTTCTTTATTTTTTATGTGTATACTTACCAAATCCATTAACGTTCCAGTGGATTTCGATCATTTTCTTTTAAGTGCAAAATCTATGGAATTATTCAAATAGTAATTTAATGTGTGTGCTTGCTTATATAAATTAACAGACTTTCACAGCTATTCTCTTTACTAAAAATAACACTTCTAATATTTTAAATAAACTGAATTCTAAAATTCAATTTATTTGTATCTCATGTGAGCATAACTGAATTTAATAATTAATAATACTTTTTAAAAAAATTTATTTTTGTCATGTAAATATCCTTATGTTTTATATAAACTATCTTAAAAGTCTTCCTGTATCATTTTTTTATATTATAGATTCTTTTTTTAACCTTCAAAATGTCTTCTCAATTATCTTTTGTGTTAATTAAATGTGCAATAGAACGAAAAAGAAAAAAGTCTGATTGAGGACAGTTCTTTTTTTTATTACTATTCTCCTTATCGTAAATTTATGAAATTCTTCAATGGAATAGCCATTTTATTTTAAATTGATGGGAAGGTCCTAGTATGTGAGCCATAACATCCTACAGCAAAGTATAAAGTGATTTATTTAACAATTGCCAGCTCCAAAGAAAAATGGCGTGATTGACGAGACTTATCTTAAGTAGAGCATTTTTTAAGCACTCATTTAGCTTATTCCTAACGCCTTCTTTCTACTCACGAGTTCATAAATTCTATAAAGAACGTTTCCAAATAAATAATGTAAAATAGCTTATTAGGACTTAGAAAGACATCATATACACGAAAACTTTCAGTAAGCAATGTATTTTTTCAGTAATTATCAATTGTTTTTTGTTGCCTTTGATGCACTGAATTTGAAATAAGAAGTTTTTTATTTATTGTATTTCTAATTAAATTCATCTTATTTTACTGTTTTTTTAATCCTTATATGGAGATGTTTATCAAGTTGCAATATTGATTGTTAATGATTCTAAAAAATTTAATATTATCAGTTTCTTACTGAGCATATTTTTTAAGAAATCTCTTTTAATTTCGAGGGTGTAATTCCAATTCATATTTATGAAATACTGTAAATATTACTACAGGAATCAGAATGTAATGTTGTAGGTATTGTCACATTATACAAACTCAGCTTTTCCTATTTCTGAAATTTCTACGAAGTGATTCCATGACATTTCAAGAGACTTTATATTTGTATTCTAGCAAAATATAAGAAAATAATTTACATTGTTTTTTACAGATCAGACTTTTCCTTCTCCATTTTTGGCAAGGTTTTCCTGAGCATCTTATGTCCATATTTGACCACGAAGTTATTACTATTCTCGTGGATGTATGCGATTCGATATTTTATAATGTAAGATTGTTCTTTATAAATTAGATTAATTGATAAAAAATTGATGCTCATATATATTTAATATCTGGATTTTTACCGTTATATACAGAATCATTTTATTGTAAAATATTTCAATTGAATTGTTTATTTACAGCCATAATTTCAATTGGTTACTTGAGACTATTTTTCAGCTCACATTTAGGTTACAAATTTTAGTTTTTATAACTATAGAAATTAGATGGATTCTATTCAAAATTTCGGTCTGAATTTTGTTTTAAATGATTGTAAGTCTATTTTTGTTGCACTAGTATACTTCCCTTTACCTAGCCCTAAGTTGGCCTCGACCATTTAGTGAAAGTAGCCGGGTGGCAGTATTTGTAAATTAGAAGCAGGGATGAAGCAGAAGAACCTCTAATACATGATCTGCTACCTCCTGACCATTTCACTTGGAGGGCATTGTGACCACAAGCTATTTTACATGTCTCAGCCGTCTTTGGCGAATCTTCGTTTAAGCCGGAATTCGAACTCACTACTTTCAGTAGTGAGAATGACTCCCTAATCAACCAGTCCACCACTGCCTAATTTAGGCAAATTATAAGTCTGTCATAGTATTGACATTGCTATGACAACAAAGTAAACATTATTTTGAAGACCAGTTTAAAAGAAGTGGACTGTAACTGCACTGAGCCCTCAGTGGTCTGGTTGAGAAAGATGTACCCATGACCAGGAGTTGATGAGTTATGTACCAGAACTAGCTGAAAATCAGCTGTGTTCACTAATAGCACTTTATGCATTTAAAATAGCTCATGATTACAGTGTGTATAATTGTTATTAGTATGGCATGATGAGGAGAGGAGGGTTTCAACTCAGATGTCGACCTCATCACTTAAGCATGGTTCAAAATTATAAGGTGTTTGGTTTGTGTTTATTAGCATTTCAGTCGACAGAAATAGGTAGCCTGAAATGTATTGCAAAGAAACAAGATTATACAAACTATAGACTTAATTAATTTAGTTTTGTTACCCTGAATTTTGCATACTTATTCTATTGTTTTCCAAAACTTCCAGAATAACTTATCTACAAATATAAAATTTTCTTTTTTATCCTCCATAACAATAAAAAATATCTTCTAAATAATATTTCCATAAATAGCGAATAACTGTTTTATTTTTGACAACAAAATGCTCTACTTTTCTCCAAACTTCCTTATTTTATTATTTTAAATTATAAATTTAAATATTTTTAAAATTTTTTTGCTTTAATTTTATAGTGTAAGAATTAATTATAGTTTATAATGAATAAAATTTCTTTATTGAAAGAAAAATAGGAATAAATGCCGTATAATCCATGATTCCTAATTCTGAATTTTTTTGGCGATGAAGAAATGATGAAAAGATGACGTATCGTAACGTGCGTGATGACGTAATTACTAGGGTTACCAAAATAGAATTTTCTGCATTTTTCTGCATAATTCTTATAGGTCTCCATATCTATGACGTAATAAAAACGAGGTTGTCAGATTAATAAGAAAATCCGCCAAAAAATCGCCAGTCTCAGAATTTGGCATCCTGGATTATACGGCACCTGTGCCGAAAAATATTTAAATTACGATAAATTATATTTATATTTTACAGTTTTTTTAGTAATACTGTAGTTGTATTGTTTATATTACAGACATTATTAGATGTTCTTATTCCTCAAGAAATCATACAAGTTCCTGAAAAGTGAGTATGTTTTCTTTACTACTTCCATAAACTTTTATGCACCTTATTCCATTTTTTTATTTCTATTATAAATATATTACTAATAAATTTTAAAAATCCCACTAGAAGAACAAAAAAAGACTTTATGTAAGTTGTCCGAACTTTAAATGTAGCATTTGAGCAACCACATTAAATGCATCATTATACTCATTTGATCAAAAATATTAAATGAATATTTAAAAACATCCTAGTCCTCTCCTATGTGATTTGTGTGTATATGGTTTCTTAACTTCCTTAATGATAAGCAGGTATTTGTTTCATAAAGTTTTATATAGTTATATTTTCCTGCTACGTTATCCGTTGCATTATATTGTGAAATCGAATTCGTAACATACAATTGTTGCCATTAAAAATTTAATATTTTAATTAATGGTTTAGTGTGTATATATGTTTGCTCTCATAAATCTTGATTATTACTTAATTACAGTGTAAATGGGTCACTTGATATATATAAATTATCCTATTTTTCTATTTGTGAGTCCTGAAAATTTTATGCATAGAATTTATAAATATTATGACAAAATGTTTTTTCATTCTAAATAAAAATATAGATGTCTTAATAATCCTTATGTCATTGTGTGTACCAAAGAATCTTATATAGAGAAAAAGATTTACAAATTTCAGTTGATCATCAACTAAACAAACTTATTTCCTTTCTTTAAACTGTAACTTCACCTATTTTATTGCTCTAAAAATTGCATGAGGAGTTTTATCATCATTAGAGTCAGTTGAATTAATCAAGGAAAATTAATTTATCAAGTAAAATTACTTCACAACTGCTACAAATAATTATCGATTAATCGAGTTTCATTTATCATCAAAAAATCTCTATCTCAAACTGTTATATTAGAAGAAAAAGTTTACTTGAAATATATAGTTCGTTGCTTCCTCTTTCTTCCACTAAATTATTGCTATAAATTTTATTTATATGTAGCAGCAATGATGTGTGCAGGACATTAGCAACCACGTTTTAAATGCTCTTTTGTAACTCTTTCACTGCTTTTAATCCTTGAATTTGCTGTATATGTACATCCGTAACGTGTGGTGAATTGAACATTTGTCCGAGATTCAATCCTAGCTTTTAAATAATAAGAGATGCATGTTGTGCTTTTGCATTCTGGATGCAATTTTGTTCGGATGTATTCTTCATAGTTTTTTTCTTGGATATGTGAATTCAAATAATACCAATGAGAAGTTCTTTCACATTGACAGAACCTTATGGGACTCTATGGACGCTGTAAAAAGTCTTGCTACAATATTCAGTTTTTAGGATATCCGCCACAAAATGTAAAAGTTAAATTCGGCCTAGTGCTATTCAAAATGGAAGTTCCTTGATTTCATCTTAGCTGCTATTAAACAGTTTAAGATGGGTACTATTTTTCCGTTTTAATTTTCTCTGTGCAATCTGGCAGAGGGAAATTCATTCATCTAATTTCCCCTTTTTTACGGATCCTGAATATAAGCTACTGTTTATGAAAAAGTGCTCCTAGAAAGCAATTTGTTGTTGATATGAAAATAATTTCAACAGCTCTTAGCTCTTAAACTTTCCTCGTCATAATCAAGATCATGGGTAAAAATATAAGATGATCTTATAGATTAAATTGATGGTGGTTTTACAATGTATATTGAATATTCTCACATCGAACATCATATATGAACAATTTTGTTTTTGTTGGTGACTATTAAATTGGTCACACCATATAAATTATACTACTACTTGCATTTTTATTAATTAATTATAATCAAGTATTCATTCATTTATTTATTTCAATCTGATAATTTTTTCGAGTAAAATTTGTTTCAGACTACTTCGTGATATTCAGAACTTGGCCTCTCACTGGCAAAGATGGGTCTTGGCTTCAATTGAAAATATGCCATCACAAATAAAATTGATGAAATTAACAAGTGCGAAAAGATTTTCTAATACTTTAAAAGGACATGTTGCTGTACTTCTTTTAGCACAAGTAAGAATCACATAAGTTTTATAAAACATTCAGATTTTAATTTACATCAAATATAATTTTATTTGATTAAACTAAAAGAAAAGGGAAGCCCAAATTTTAAAAAATTCCATCTCAAATTCAGAATTTTCATTTTGAATAAATATGAATGTAAATTTCGAAATATTAAGCAATGATAAACTAGCACTAAAAATAATTTTTGAGAATTTTTATACAATCACTGAAGAATTAAACAATTTAAAAACTAGATAATTTAAAGTAACAAACGTATTATTGTTAAATCTGGAATAATTATAAGTTTTTAGGAAATCGATGAACAAATATTAAAAATAAGACAATATTGCACCTATTATTGATATAATGTCCTGGTATTGTGTTTAAAAAAATTTTTATTCCTTCATATATATGTCGTACTAATATTTCACCATTTCAATTTAACTTTTAAATACCTGTAACAAAAGAAAATAACTGCTTTTTTATTCTTTAAGATCTATTTTTAGAGCAGGTTTCTTGCAAGAAAGCTACGTTTTGATTATATATTTTATGTGATTGTAAATAGTATTCTCATGTAAACTTGCATTAAGTACGCCATAACTAAACGCCTTTATGAAAAGTTAAGTTTCTGTCAAATATGTTATTTCGTTTGTTTCCTAAATTTGAAGTAAAAAGTATGGAAATTGCTTAGTTCTTTTATCCACAAAACCATGGTATCTGAACTAAATATCCGTTAGTAGACTTCTAAGCATATTTTGAAAGGACATTCCATGTTTGATCTAATTTTTTACACAGAAAATATTAAAATAGATGCTAAATTATCACCAGAAATAAAACCAACGAATGTTGATCGTTTAACGTCCATTTTTGCCTTAATGCTGAAACTGAGGGTAAGATACAAATTTAATAAAAATTAAGTACTCAATAATAAATAACGATATTAAATTACAAATTAGTTAACTTATTTTTACATTTGTTGAATTTTATCTTTGACTAAATTGTGTAAATGTAGAGAATAAATAACGATATTAAATTTTAGAATAACTACAAAAAACGTTGTGTGTAGTGCTCATGATTTTGTCGTCTTCAGGATAGACACAACATAAATTTGTTTCCAATGACATATTTATTCATTATTAACATATACAAACTTTTATTTTAGACTTTTTTCACATTATTTAAAGATATACATTTTTCATCTAGTAGGAGCGGGACTTCCATGACCCTTGGTAATCACAACAACAAATCTCTCTTCCTAGGCTGCAATCCGATTAAGACACCGTCTCATAGTGTACAAATACCAGGGCTAGGGCTACTGTCTAATACCAGGGCTAATACTAGGGCTACTGTCTCGGCGATGTCGTTATGTGACGCAGCTAAAACGTTATTATCTGACGTCATGGATATTTTAAACAAATGAGAATTTGTTTGCATTTCCGTTCCATTTCCGAATGTTCCATTATTCCGATTATTTCAGTTGTTTAACATTTATTTTTCTCTTGTTTCAAGTATTTAATTTCTGCTTATAAAATGGAAAGTAAATTAATAATTGCCGCAACTACTGTTATCCTGCGTGATGCAAGCAAGTAGCTAAACAAAAACGAAAATAAAAATTTCCCGCAAACTAAGAATAGTAACAATAAATTAATGTTGATAAACATCACATTTCTTTATCGAAGAAAATGTGAATTGTAAAACAATTTATTCCTATTAGTATTCATTGCAATGTATATAGACATTGAAAGAAATATAAAAACCTGAACTAATGAAGAATTATATTTTAATTATGATACCATAGTTAATCTTAATGTCATTCATTTAATAACATTCAATGCTGAACATAAGCATTTTGTCACATCATATTTTATAGCTTAGTTTATTCTGTAATTCAAATTAGATATTTAAATATTTATTGAATCTTTTAACCTTCTAAATGTAATAAGTTTTAACAATGGCCCAAATTATGTATCAAAATCTTTTTAACTAAGATATCTATTTAGTAACTTAATAATTTAATTTTATTACATTAAGGTTGTGTAATTTAATCAACATGTTTATTTGGCACAGGTGCCTTATAATCCATGATTCCAATTTCTGAATTTTTTTGGCGATGAAGGAATGTTGCCAAGATGACGTATCACGACGTGCGTGATGACGTAAATACTAAGGTTACCAAAATAGAATTTTCTGCATAATTCTTATAGGTCTCCATATGTATGACGCAATAAAAACGAGTTTGCCAGATACATAAGAAAATTCGCCAAAAAATCGCTAATCTCAGAATTTGGCATCCAGGATTATACGGCACTTGTGCTATTTATTTGAAAATATAAGTGATATTATGATATTATACTTTGAGAATTATACTTCATACTTTGAGAATATAAGTGCATAAATTACATCTGTATGAGGTAAATCATCACTTTTGCTATTGCTATAGTGTAAATAAACATGAGGTATTATAGTTGATTAATTATTGAACACAACAAGATTTATCCATAAAAAAATAATAAATAAATAATTACAGCGCTTTCTCACAAATAATCATATGAGATAAAAGAATTTAGTTTAATTTTTAAAAAAATGAGTAATGAGTTTAAAGCAATCCCTTCTCTACAGGGTTGAATTTCCTCACCACAGAAGGCTTCTTGTAGGGATTTTTTGAGCTTTTATTTTATTTATTTTTAGGTAAGTCAACCAGTGCTGAAGAGTTCTGCTCTTCAATCGTTATGTAAAGAACTTGATGAACTAGAAATAAATAGAGGAGCAATAAATTACTTTCATGACCAACTACAAAATAATTTACATGGATCAGCAAGTAAGTATCAAGAGTTAAAATGAAAGACAAGAAAATCTTTGAGGAAATAGTTAAAACAAATGTGGACATTTTTTCATTAAATAATTCTTGTAAAACAGTAAATACCATTGTCGTGCATATTTAAACGCATAACTTACTTACCTATATATCTTGAACATATATTGCTAAGAAATTCACGCATGTGCATATCTTCAAGATATATTGGTAAGGAATAATCATAATTTCCAGATAAATAGTACTTTTAATCAAATATTTTAAAAATAAACTTTAAATCAGTAATATTAAAAACTTCATAATTTTGCACAGTAATAATCATTTAAAGCTTTTGAAAACTAAATGACTGTAAAAAAGCCTTAACTTCGCCTAATTAATATTTTGTTTTATTAAATTAATACAACCTTTTTTTATCCTGGAACACTAAATCATAAAAGTTAAAACAAAAAATGTTGACTTTTAAGGAAAAAATTGACATTTATTATAAAAACATATTTATTTGATAAAAATAAAAGTACGGAACAAATGAATAATATTAAAATATAATTTACGTATATAAGGATTACGATAAATATAAAAAAATTTAATTATTATCATAGAAAATAAATTATCATAAAGTTGTAAGGAAAAAATTGGAAGTATCCTATGGGTAGATTTAAAATCATTTTATTTAATGGGAGCACATTTACGTGTGCTCATTCATAAATTTCAATAAACAGGTTTGAATAATAAAATATTTCAAATGACAGATTATTTCATTCGCCTTTCCGAATTCTTCAAGAATGCATAATCCATATTTCAAATAAAATATAAAAACTCTTTATTTGACAGATCGGTATATCGAAAGCGCAAGCGCGGATCATCCATTTCTTGTTCATCAACTGTATCTGTAAATCGAACCTAGGACCTTTCGCTCTGTAGAGCATAATCCCTACAATAAAACTACAGTAAATCCGTATAAAAAAGTGGTTGTATCTGATCAAAATCACTGATTTTCATGTTAAAAGGAACGATAGGCCAAATCTTTAAGAAGACTTTTAAAAAAATGCGAAAAGCCATGCGGAATAAGAACCGAGGAATGTTCTTTGAAATAATTGCACTTATCCACGGCCCTCCTGTCTTCACATTTCATTGGTCCTACATTTCAGAAATTGAAACATTTTATTATCGAATTCAGGATCAATGCGATAATCCTGACTCCATTTCTAATAATTTCCGCCTTTTACCAAAGCCGAGTAAATTTATTGTGGCGACAAATGTTTTACAAAGAGATGAAAAGCTGGAAAATATGATGACCTTTTGGCGAAATGAATTGGCAACAGAAGAGCACAACATGAGAGTTTTTAAACTTGTAACCAAATGCAATAAATATTTAAATGTATGAAGTGAGTATGAAGGAAGGTGAAGAAAGATCTCGTGATATTTAACCCAAATACATTCCATTTTTCCATTTTTTTTTATAATTAAATTAAATTCCATTCCATTTTTTAAAAATGGAATGGAATTTTATCCATATTTTATTTTATTTTGTTTATCATTAAATTCCATTTTTTTTATAATTAAAGTTTTTGTTTCTGAATGATGCTAGAAAAATTTCTGAAAATGGTTAATGAATAACATATTATTTATTACTATATTTTAATTAAGTCTGGAATGTAAAATAGCAGTTTTTATATTAATAATATTAGAATTCCTCTTACTTTTAAATCTTTAATTGCGTACAATACATGAATCAAATTTTAGTTTCATGTATTGTATGCAATTAAAGATAATTAAGACAATTAAAGATAAAAAAATTAATTTAAATTAATTAAAAGAGTTACAATCAGTTCAAAGAAGAATAACTAGTATTTAATAAATGTCAGCTTTTTTTTGACTGCATTTATAGTTTAGGAAATTGAAGTGTCTGTTCTCTTACTTATTCAGTTTCCCAGAGTCTCTTTTTCTTAAGAAAGTTCGTCAAAAAGAAAATTTTTTGAAACATAAAGCCTATAATCAAAGGAAAACATGTCAAAATTTATATTAGAAAATGACTCCAAGCATTTGGGCTATATATAAGCGAAACCAGAATCAGAAATTTCGATGATTAAATCTCCAAAATGCTTTTTAGTTAGTTTATTGGGATAACTAAATTTGTTTCAAAATTTCTCATATAAAAGGAACTTAATTAAATCTTTCGAATCAATTCGTATGTGAGAGATTCCCCAAAAAGTTTTTCAAAGACAAAAAGAAATTTTTCTTCAAAGATTAAATGAAAGTTTACATTTCCTCTCTGTTTAAATAAATATTCTGTTCATATCAAATTAATTTTATTTATATCTGTAAAATTAATATTTTGTTAAATCTAGTAGAGCTTATCTGTCGGTAACTCGACGTTCACATTACTCTTCTTTATGACAACCATGAGAAAATGCGAAAGGCCCTTTTCTCATAATTGTCACATTTCTATTCATTAATTTATAACAACTCTTGTTAAATATACAATTAATGCGATTGATTTAATTTACAACAGCTCTTGTTAAGTATACAATTAATGCGATTTCGATTAAACTGCGGGATAAAGTAAATTGGAGAGCGAGGAATTGATTGTTTACACAAAAATATTCTTTTGGCATTGAAATACGTGATATTTTGCGTCTAAAATATAATTCACAAACCTGCATTTTTCATTATCAGTTGTTGATAAACTAAGAAGCATCTTGATGAGCAGCTCTTCTATTGAAAACATCATAGACCAGATGGATGATTATGTTATCGGAGTTACTCAAGTAAGTGACAGAAATATATTTTTTGCAAAAGCAAGAGAAGCTATTATGAGACTATTGCTTTAACATGATTTGTCCATTTTGTTTTGTTTTCTCTCTTAAGAATTTATTATACTGCATTAATTGTTTTCCTGAAAGTATAAAATTTTTCAAAATCCTTTGAATACGCAAACAGATTTTGCAAGATTAAAATTTCAGCTGATTTCCCAGCTGTGACAAATATAATAAGGAATTAAAAGTATTTTAAAAAAAAATTCGATATAATTTTCTTATCCTTCAAAAGTAGACGAAAATAAAATAATGCATGCTTAAAGTAATACCCTATCAACTGAAAAAATTTGCTTTTAAATTCAATCTATTAGTTATATATATATATATATATATATATATATATATATATATATATATATATATATATATATATATATATATATATATATATATATATATATATAATACTCAAATAATTGTTGGTCACTTTAAGTGTTGGTTTTTTTAAAAGCTTGATATTTTTTAATTTACAAATTTGTTTTACGTTTTACTTAAAAAATTATGCCAATTTTAATCTATGGTTAAAAAATTAATTTTAGTGACAATAAGAGCATCTTACAGATTAAAAAGCAAATTAAAATGTTACAATGTTATGTATACCCAGCATATTGTTCAATTTGTATGTTTCAATAATTTGTTCAGCTTATATTCCAGTAGCCATCAAAAAATTAAAATCTCCAATATAGTGCGCTTAAAAAATCTTTTTAACATTGCAAAAATATGGTTAATTACTGATTAATTTCCAGAAATAATTATATAAGGTGTACCGAATTTTCCTTTAATACTTCTAAGTGATGGATTGCTAACTTTTATTTAATGATTTTACATGGACAATCGTTTCCAAAATCAAGATAACCGTGTCTGCAAGATGGTGTTTGCAAAGCGAGGGGATTCTTTTAGACAAGGATATTGCAAGAGGAGGTTGCAGAGATTCAGTTATAAAGATTTACTCTACACACATTATGTTTTTTAAGGCAGTAGCCAGAAATGGACAAGCCTGGATAGCACCTAATATCATTATTGCGTTTCCCAAAATAGGCGTTTTTCAAGTCATTCACTCTATTTGACCAATTCCAACTCAAATTACATTGACGTTCTGGAACTTTTCGAAAGAGAAACTTGAAAGAAACCCCCTAAAAATGTATCAAAATAATCGAACTCAATTTTGGTGCATTTCCTTCCTCGATTAGTAGCGTGTTTCTCAAAGTAATGTAGTCCTTCTAAAATATTTGCAAAAAATATATTAACGTCTGTGTTTTTAATCGGAAAAAAATCATATGAGCTCCACAGTCGTTTATCTTTCTTCTCTTGGTAGAATTGGTGTTTCAGTAGAATTGACGCAATTTTTATGAAGCGTTAATCATCATATTTCAAAAGAAACTAACAGGAAGTAACTAATAAATGAATTTTTGGAGCATCTTGTAAAATTTGAGTGCTACGTTTTCTTTTTCACTTATTTTTAAATATGACAATGAAAATTAACTTAAAATTTAAATGACCATATATAAAATGTATATGACAATAAACTTTGCATTCATTTCACATGATTATACACTATGCATTTTAATAAGAGTTACAATATAATTTTTGTAGCAATACAAAATTAAACAATAATAATAATTATAATAAGGATAACCCTTAATATACGCAGCTTCAGATTTCTCATTTGATCTTTAAATTCCACATTTTTGTAAAAATAGCGAAGAAAATGTATCTTAATAAAAAGTATTTAAATTAATATAATAGATACAAATATATATAAACCGCAAATAAATTTTTTAAAAAAATGAGAATTGTGTAAAAATTTTCAAAATATAGATTGATAGTTTGTTTTGATATTTTTATATATTATTATGAATTTCTGTTGTAAAATCAGCTTCAGTTATTATAATTAGTGTCTATTGACCATTTAGAGATAATTGCATCAGTCATTTCGTTTTGAATTATTTTACTTTAGAAAAATTCCTGTGTGGTGAAGGAAATGTGTGATCTAGACTCTGTGTTTCGAGATTCCATTCTGGAGTGGGTGTACGAATTAGGAAGAATATCGCATTACTTAACTGAAAATTATTCGAATCATTTTGGTAAGTTGTCTGTTTTTTAATATAATTTTTTTCATAAATTTATACTTTAAGAAACACTTGCTGAATCTAAAGAACAAAATAGAAACATTTACTAAACCTGTGTCAAAAATTGTCTTAGAATTGAAAATGTTATATGGATTTAATTTTTTAAAAAAATCTTCCACATTGATTTTATCGTAAATCAGTTTTGAAAAACTTACAGAATAGTATAGGCAACAGGTCATAGGAATGACATTTTTTTTAACTAACGCAGCACAATCTCTCCCTTAGTATTTTAGGACAACATATAATAAAACAAATACAGTTGGAAAATTTATCTCTTGATGTTCAACATGAGAATTTTATTTTAAGTTTCACTAAATTCATTTTTAAAACCTGTGGATAAAAGTTGTTTTTAATCATGAAATAATGTTTTTGTCTGGATTATTTAAAGACTGCTGAGATAGACAGCTTTATTTTTGTATTTGCTATTTTATCTTTTACAAATGAGAGTAATTGAAACATTCTTGTCACAAACATGATGAAATAAAATCTCAAACGCAACCAAATCAAATCTTCCTCAAATATAACCAAATTTCAATAGTTTTTTTTTAAAGTTCTCTTAGCTTCTTTATTAAAATAAAGACATTTGGGGAGTTGTGTGAATATCGCATGGTTGATGTTGGCAGTGTTCAAAAATCTCAGATTCATAATAAGCATACCCCATCATTTAGAAGAAACTATAGAATTGCATAAAATATGCATGGGATTTGTTAGTTCAAGGCGAATTTTTAATTCGAAGTGCTATAATCAAAATAGCAACTTTTTTCTTTTAAGTTCTTCAATTGATTTGTTTGTTTCCTTATCTCGGAAATAAAAGTTTGTACCGATTCAGAATCCTTTTTAAGGTACCCGTTTAATAAGTTTCTCGAAAAGAAAAAAAATGCATTCAACAAATGAAAATTAATTTAAAAATGATGAAACTTTCTATATTTCTTAAAGCTTCGACATTCATAAAAGATGTTAACAATCGCAAATACAAGACATTAATATCAGTTTTAAGTGCTTGTACTTATTGTCTGATTATGATTCACATGAATTACTGCAAAATTAAATGTAAAGGAAGCTTATTTTTGACTATTTAAACATGAAAAGGATAAACTACAGTTGTTTGGAATTTTTAAAATTAGTTATTTTTTGAGAATAGGGTTATCCAAAGGAAAGGAAATCTAATGAGGAAGTTTCATTACACACATTAGTTTCTAAAACAATTTGTTACAAATGGAAAACTGATAACTCATAAATATATATAAGCAATTATTATGAAATGTATCTACAGGGCTTATGATAACCATGTGGTGATGATATTTATTTAGCTACATGCAACTCACATGCCGAAAAATATGCAAGGAAAATCTTCAAATCTTCTACATAATATATTATTAAAGAAAATGAAAACTAAATATCAGTCATCACATGAATGCTTACCCATTTGAAAGAACTATTGTATTTAATGTAGATTAAAATACAATAGTTCTTTAAAATGGGTATGATTACTGTGATCAACAATAAATACTTACAAGCGATATTCTTGTGCTATGCTATTTATGATGTTGTCACTTATATAGGTAACAATATTAATTAAGTACATGCAGGACACATGTTAGACCAACAAGATACTTTTTTCTTCAGCATCGCATAGAAACTTTATTGTATTAATATCAAAAGACTGCTGCCATTTCATTTGGACTAATTTTTCAAATAATTATTCTTCAAAACAACTGTCTGTTCGCAATATTACTTCTGCTACATACGAATTGCAATACGATTTTAAACTGAGATAACAAAAATTATTTTGCTGAGACTCAGAAATATATCTGTTCATATATTCTAATGGAGAAAAATGAATTCTGAAAATTGTTTAAATATTATTATTATACTTTTAAGTTGGTTAACATAATAGATATATGAGGTGTGAAACTGTGAGCATTATTAGTACGTCTATGGTCCTTAATGTAGAAATATTCAACAACAAAATTTTCATTGCTATCCGAGAACTTTTTGAACCACAGTCGAATGATGAAAAAAATGTCTTTGCCCGTGTATTTTCCTTCCTTCTTCACAAGAGATGGGTCTTTTACTCTGTGAATACTTAATGGACGAAAACCACACAATTGTATAACAATAACAAATGTCTTAAAAATAATAACAAAAAACAACCCACATATATAAAAATTCATTCTATATTTAAAGTCATTTGCGGTTAAACATCCAGCAGGCTTCAACGTTTAACATTAAAAAGTTTAATTCCAGTGATGACCAGTAATTCAGTGACGCTGGTTCCATTAACATTTATAATTATTTATGTTCCCATTGCGCGAAATGTAAAGTAATATAAAATATTTACGCTAATAGCTGGAAGAGCTGTTTATGCATCATAATATCAGGAATTTGATAAATGAAATTTTTCGTTTGTGTATCATTTTTTGCTGCAAATAGTGCATTTCAGGGTTATTTCAAGTCTGATATCTTTCTCATCGAAAATAAACTCATTTTAGGGATAATTTACTTTCTTATTTTAAAATTCTTTTGTATGATGCGAATAAAATATATCCTAACGCCCAGAGAACAATATTGTGACTAATTTTGATATTTTATTTCATTAAATTATATTTTGTAATTAATAATATTTCAATTTTACAGAGTATTAGGATAATAAAATGTGTGAATTATATGTATAATTTTTTAACTTAATTACTCTCTTATGTAAAGCTCTTTGATTTTAGTTACATTTCATCTGCTGTCTACGTTTCTGCAAGAATATCTCTTATTAGCCTTCGAAAATAAAAGATCTGAAATTCAAGAAAAATTGACCTACTCTAAGCTCGGAAACTACTTGAAATGTAAAGGTGAATATTCTTGTCATCCTGTGCATAGCCAGTATAAACTTATAGTACATAACCATTACTTAAATAAGTATATTTTTTACAATTGTTTACATGTCTTTAAAATACGTTTATGTATAGAAGAGGAAAAGAAAGAGAAAACATATACATGATTTGATTTGCATGTTTTTAAATTAAAAGCCAACAATATTTTCTTACCACCTATCTCATAATGTGTAACATATTAAATATCCTGACTGCACTCTTCGTGAAATCAAACAAGTTTCTTTTAAAATCACTGTCGCATACTTTTCACCAGTATAGTCATGTTTATTATTGACCAAATTTCTTGTTCATGCTGCTACATAGAAATTTTTATAGTACAAATAAGTTTTCTTTTTGCATTCAGTTTGAGAAAGCTCTCTGTTGCTTAATCAGGACATAAATTTTTTGTATGTTCAATTTTTTAAGATAAGAATGAGATATTGAAATCTTATCCTTATCTCAAAAAAAATCGGACATCGGATGAGTGAGAATGGTTTCGAAACTGAGGAAAAATTTGAAGAATTTGAATTCACTATGCTATTTCTTGTAAAGAAATATGAGGATATGCTTAAGGAGATATCAAAGGTCAGTATAAGTGAAAATATCGGAGCACATTGAAGTAATCACTCCACTCGATATGTGACAGTGTCACCAGTCCACCAATGTTTTTTTTATGCTTTCTTCATAAGATTTTTCATAGATGATACTTATTCCTTCCTATTAATAGCTTTTCGAATACACTGCAAAACGTAGATTCTGAATTCTGAAAAATCTTTCCCATGCTTCAAGCAAATTCATTCTTAGTTTTATGAGAGAACCACTTTTGATTCGCTGGATTTGAAAATTCCTTTTAATTTTTCCATTGAAACAATGAATTTATCCGCAAGTTCTGCTACATCAGCAATATCTCAATAACTCCATCATCAAATCCATAGATTTTGCTGTAGCTTAATGGTAAAACCACACTTATTTTAAAATCGAAGGTCACAACTTATCTCCCAACTGTTGATATTTGTACCTCTGCTTTGTGAGTGTAAGTTTGTTAATGTGAATGTGGGAGAGTTTACCAAGGTTTTTCTTCCATACGATGCGTAAATGCTAATTATTTGTAAAATCATTTTTTGCTGTTTGTGATAAATTTTTCTGGAAGGCAAAGACGAGACGAATATTCACTTTTTTTTTTTTCTTGAAAGATTTAATTCACAACATTATAAATTTACTCCGGAAATTTATTCAAACTGAAGTATGATTTGGATTTTATTTTTGAAACAGTTTTACTGAGAATTTTACTATAAGGCAATTTTTAATATTCAAGCTTTATATGGATGCTGAAAAGTGAGAAACTTCTGAAAAACTAATAAAAAAATTATGCAAAATAGGACAGCATAAATTACATCAAAATATTGAAAAATACCTACATATATTATCCTTGGGAAACCAGAGAATTAAGGACTAATTTTATCTTTTCAAATCAGTAATGATTTCTTCCCATTTTGTTAAAATTGTCATATTTCTCAACTTAATACTATTAGAAGAATATTCAATTATTCAATTTACATTATGATTTATTAAACTGAATATCTTCCTTAATGCTTCTGTTGTATCTACAAATATTAATTACGAATGGTAAATAAATCTAAATGGCATCGTTTTTTATGAAAGCAATAAATGTTTCTATAAAGGTAATAGATCATGAAACTTATTGAAAATAAGCCTTCATTGTTGAAATATATTCGATGGCTTGACATATGTTATTATCAGCAAGAAAAATAAGTATCAAAGTATAGATTTGTTAAGAAATACTTTTCATGATCTCTTACAAGTGTAAATCTAATTATCTTATAAACTACAATATGCAAACTTTGTGATATTGATGTTATAAAAAAGAAAACTATGCTACACTCCTACTATAAGTAATAATACATGTATTTAAATCATAAGTAACTGATTCTAGCAACTATGACCTATATTATTAGACCAGCGTGATTAACTAATAAGTAATTTATGCACACATACATTCCACGAAAATTATTATTGATAAAAATGATTAATCGTTATATAGGCTAACTATTAATAATTAGGAATTAATTAAAAGTTATTCGAAATAAAATATTGATCATAATTTAATTTAAATGATTTTCTCAATTTATAGCAAGAAAATGCCGGCTGTATAGTTTAAAGACAAAAATATTAGTTATAAATAAAATCATTATTCAACTAACAACTTGACAGTGCAAAATAAACAAGACCATAGCACAATTACTCATACATATTTTACTGTCTTCCTTCCATTTATCTATGCAATGAAATGTAATAAATAGAATGAAAACTGCTGCCATTATTTGAAATGTAAAATATGTAAAAAATGTAGACTGTCAGACTTAGAGTAGTAAGCATGAGTATCACATGGTATTTCCCGTCCTATTATTGTTGGAGGAGTGTGGAAAAATAAGGACATATATATATATATATATATATATATATATATATATATATATATATATATATATATATATATATATATATATATATATATATACGTTACACTAAATTTCTAATTGAAATATTGGGTATTTTTTGTTCGTTCTTACTGTGCTTATTTTAATATATTAATCTAAGCAAATTGCTCCAAGTTATAAGGGACAGGTTTAAAATTTTTATGAATTGAACAATTTTATTTTATCATCATTCATTTCAGTTTTTTACATTATTTACTTTTACATGTTATGACAGAAAATTAAAAAATATATATATTGACTTCATTTGAAAACATTTTATACATTTAGGAAAACTTATTTTTTATAAATTAGTATGTGTGTATTTAATTTTTATTTACTTACTTATATAAATGTTTTTCCTCAAAAACATATGGCGAAACCCTATTTATTCTGATTACTTTTACTTATGGTACTTTAAATAACCAATAAAACTTGCCAATTATTGATTAATCAAATTAAAAAATAACGTGAATATTATACCAATTTCTTACATAAAATTTTAATTCTTGAATTGTAATAAATCACTTTGATTAATTAAGTTATTTTCTCCTTAGAAATTATTTTGACACTTTTTATAACCTGTTTTAGAAATGCGCTTTGCAGATGGATACTTTTCAAATATAAATTTCAAAAAGTAGGATGAAAATAATAATTTATTGATATAAAAATAAAGATAACAAATTTTAATGCTATAGATAAATACAGCATAAGCTCATTAACGAACTTGTACCAAGTTCCTAACCTGACACCATGAATGCAATGATAATTTTAGCCTTCACTAACAAACTAAAATTTTGAAAAATCTCAATCTTGATAACTTTTATTTCTTGCAAATAATTTTCTTTTTTGTATTTTTATTTTATATTTTATGATCAGATTTTTTCAAATTTTTTTATTTGGTTTCTTTTTTTATATAACTCCTGAGAACTTGATTCATTTTTGAGCAACGAAGCGACATGTGAAGGTATTCCAAACATTATGAGAATAGACATTGGATGGGAAGAAACTATGGTGTTGAGCTAGACTCCTGCCCTAAGAACATAGACAGGGAAAAAACTTTCTTTCCCATTCTTAAAAACCTAGAAAGGAGGAAAAACTTTTAAAAACTTGAGCTCTGTTGTTCTGTTGCTTAAACAAACGAATTTAGGAAGTTACGTTAGTCGAGATGAAGATTGAGCCGGTTGAATTGAGGATTTGTCGCAGCTGAATTATGTCACGGCTGAAAAACAGAATGTGCATGTCAGTCGAAGTAAAAAAAGAAAATTCTAAAAGTAGACGAAAAAGCCAAAGAACAGCCTCTCTAATATTCTAAAAACTTAAAAAAAATCTTAAAAAAGAAAAGAGGACTAGTAAAAGTACTCCTTTACGAAAATATTGTAGAGAAGCAAAACATCCTAAATTGGGAAAGGTTTTGCTTGCTTGGCTGAGAAAAATAAGAGGAATGAATATTCCTGTTAATGGGGTAATGGCATTAAAGATTAATCCAATTGCTTTGCTATGAAGCTGAAAATAGAAGGTTTTAAAGCATCAGATCACTGGTTCTAAAAATTTAAAACCAATCATGGTTTGAGCTTTAGAAAATTGTGAGGTGAAAGTGGAACTATGAATAAATTTTCGGAAATTAAATGGGAAAGAGAACTGTAATCATTACTTTTCGAATACGACCTAAAGGATACTTTCAACGGAGATGACAGGTTTTTGTTTAAGATCTTACAGGAAAGAACACTCAACTTTAAGGGCCATAAATGTAATGGGGGTAAAAAAAAAACGAAGCAAAAAATTAAAATGTTACTTGCAGCCAACTTGAATGGAACAGAAAACGGCCACTGTTTTTCAAAAGAAAGTACTTAATGCTTAAATGTTTCAAAAATGTTCAAAAAACAACAGATGTATATCATGGCGACATTAAAGCTTGGATGACTGGAAGCACATATTAAAGTTGGTTGAGAGTCTCAAATCGACGTTTTTATAGGAAAATCGCAAAGTTCTTTTAATAATTGTAAGTTTGGATAATTGTACTGCTCACGTTGAATCTCGGGTCTTAAATATATTCGTGTGGAGTTCCTACTGCCTAATAGGATTTCTGTCTTACAACCCATGGATCAGTTCCCCATAATCAATAGTTTCATATTATAATAGTAGTAATCAATAGTTTCCCCATAATCAATAGCTTCAAGAGCACAATAAGCAAAGAAATGCTTTTTCATAGAGTGATCATGGACTTGCCCACTTTTTGTAAACCGGTCCAACAATGGAGTGGGAGTGGCCTTATGAAATTTACCTTCAATCAGCACTGCATTTGTCAATCAACGCTTGAAATAATGTTGAAGAAAAGACAACATTGAGGGCATTTCAACAATCAGGCTTCATTAAAGAACCTATCATAACCGAAGGAAGCCAATGTAATTTACATAATGATTTGAAGAAACGTGAGAAATCCAAGCATGATCTCCAAATAATAACCTGTTTATTGCCTGAAATCTGTTACGAGGATTTTTTTTAACATAGACTGAGATGCGATAAGTGCAGAAGAAAGGATGATGAAATTATTAAGAATATAATGAATTAGAACAGAAAAGAACTTAGAAGATATTAAAAACAAGAAGAAAATTATGTAGAGCAAAGATCACCTGTAAAATAAGCAACAATGTCTAACAAAACTAAAGTATATTTTATAAGAAAAAACATCGAAAAAAAATGCTTTTATATTTTGACAAAGATAAAAGATATGTTTCATCAGCATTGAGTACAACAATGTAGTTTTTAAATAGAAAAGGTAAATGATTACTTTGCTTGATTTTTTATCAGTTAAATTAAGGTAAGTACTGTTTTTTAATATGAATCGTATTTTGTATCTGCTTCTCATAGTGCATTCTAAATATATAATGCTTTATTTATTTATTAAGAAAGAATAGTTTAGTAACAAACATCAGATCTTTATAATCTAACTCATTATTTTTCTATTTTACGAATGGCTTTACCGATTCCTACGAGTTCGTAAAAACCAGTTACTGTATATTTATTGTATAATCAGTCATTGTTTATTTATTGTATGACCAGTTACTGCATATTTATTGTACTGTAAATTTTATGTGTTTTGATCATCAAGCTCATTAGATGATGTATATCAAACACATGAGATATACCCTATAAGCATAAGTTACACATAAATTTGAAATTCAGATATATCTAAAAACATTTTCAATATATAATTATTAGCACATTATGATTTGCTAAACAACGCTCACCAAAATGAAAGGTCCTCTGGTTCGACTCAGTCCCTGTAGAATAAAGGCAGTTTCCACACTTTTTCCCTTGCAACATATTAATACGACCCACAATCTATGAAAAAATCCTCTCGGAAGTAAATTTGTTATAGATGCATAAATACGACTCACTACTCTTCAGAGAGAAATATTCCAGGTTCGAATCTCACCACTGGTGAAAGGCAACACAAATGGATGTTGCCTTCATCTTTCTGCCAACACAGCTATTGAGGTAGATGCTTTCGAATTTTCTTGGTATTCTCATTGTGACACTTGAGTATGGCGGGCTATCCATGAAAATGTCCTCGTGAAAAGGAAAGCAGTGTGGGTGACAAAAGCTTTATCTCACTGTTATGTTGGAAGTACTGAAAAGCTTTTATACTCCACAGTCCAGCCTTCACATTCATCACACGGGATCAAATATGTGTTAAAGATCGAAACATGTGATGAATCTTTGATTTATTCAAACAAATATAACAAATCATTAAAAAAATTAATTAATTCCTTCAAAAGCTTTTCTCTTCTCAAGATGTTTTTTTCCCTCAAATTTGTCCATATTTCATCAGTCACAGTGCTGTAAAAAATCATGATGCAAACGGTCGATGTTGATCTTCATTTAATTAATTTAAATTAAAGAAACAATTAAATTCTAAGAAGGTAAATTGTCACAAAATAATGAAAATTCTTTATCAGTTCAAATACAACACTTAAAATTATTTGAATAATTTTTAAGTGAACAATATATATGAAGAAGAGGATGGATGTGTGTCATTTATATTGAAGTAAAAGTTTTAAAAATATTGATTGACTTAAGAACAGAGAGAAATGAGACAGAGAATATCACTAAAACATTCGCGAAAACATACTTATTTAAATGTAATTTTTACATCAACAGCGTTACACAAAACAATTTTATAAAGTGTATAATTCACTTTATTTTGCAATTTTACATATGAAATTTTTATTGGTTATATAAATTCTGTAAGCTTGAGATAAAACTTTTGAATTGATCAAAATTAGCGAAAACAGATTTCATTTACGATTATAAATGAAACACTACGAATTTGTTATAAAGAATTTGGTTAATTTGACAGTATGTCATCAATCTTAATCTCTAAATTTTGTAAATTGTGTGAAAACTTACTTAAAAACCTTAGTTTAATTAGAATTTTACTTTTTTAATCTAGGAAAAGTTTTAAGGCATTTCTCAGCTTTTAATCTTCGTTATTTTTTCTGTTGGTCAATTTTTAAAATATTGTTGCCACTTCTTGTAAGCAAAATGCTTATATAAACTCGAATATTATCAATTTATATAAAATACTCTTAAATTATTCATGATATTTGATTTAGTGCAAATCATTTTTTTTGTTAAATAAAGACATTAAATATTGCAAATTATAAGCGATAGTAATACTTTTATCTTGATGTGAATTACAAATTAATTTCTTGAAGCTGTGATGTGAGAATTATGAATTAATCTGTTATTATAACAATTCAATATTAAAAAACCTTTTCCATTTGCTTTATTAATGCATATAAAATACGTTTGATCGTAATTAATGCCCAAATATAAGACTCAATTTGTACGCTCTAAAAACTATTTACAAACATATAAAAAGTATTGTCCAAAAAATTCAATTTTTATCATTTTAAGAAAAAATACATAATCGCATTGTAAGAACGAAAATCTAACTATAGCACATGCACACTGAAACTTTTGCTCTTTCTTTCTCTTCCCAAGGCGCAGCATGTCCACTTTTGGACCTCGCGCCATAAAACCCAACAAACCACCTTTCTCTTTCCAATTACTTTCGTCTTTTTTAGAGTTACTACACTTGAAGTGTAGTGGAGGGGAATCCACTAATCTGTTATTGCTAATTTTATAATAATCCATATAGTCTCTATATTCATTTCAATAAATAAATGAAATTCAATGGCCCACCATGGCTTAGTAATATAACAGTGCTCTTCAGAGCTTTGTGCTTCATCCCAGCCACTGCTGAACCTTCTGCATACACGTCTGTCGAGATAGGTGATTTTCCGGGTTTCCTCCGTTGCGATACAAGTCCCTATCGATGAAACTTCTACCGGAAAGCAGTTTACGTGATGTTTACTAAAATGTCTTTCATTGACTTTCGGGTGTTAGGTCATCCACTACTCGGTGTCAAAATGGATGAAGTTTAATTGAAGCTGTTTTTAATTGCCCCCTGCTACGTAACAGTATATCTATAAAGATTGCATTTTAATATCAAAACTTGTTTCGAGTTTTGCTTTCTTGTTTGTGTTTAATTCACATGTATTCACTTTTCTTAAAACAGGTTAATCTTACCGTCAAAAAAAGCATTGATTTTAAATACGAAAAAATTATATTAATTATCAAAGTTTGATTCTCATCTGCATCTAAACTTCAATATATTACATCACTTTTTTGGATATTCTTCATACATTTGATTTCAATTTGTATAAATAACTTTAAGAGTTTCTTACCATAGCAAATTATCCTAAAAAATTAAGCTATTGTAAACATATGCAATTTACTAAATATTTTGAATTCAGCCCTTTTTATGTGACCGCAGAAAATACCTTTCCACTTTATATAGTTGCATATTAGTATAATTTTTTTCATTTACTTAAAAATTTCTAGCTGTAAATTGATAAATTACATACATTTGGCTCCTCATTCATTTATATATGTATATATAACTTTAATATTTTATTTTTTATATACACACCACATGCATGTAAATATAAATTTCCTTTTTCTTTATGCAGAAAAGCTTTCAACCACTTATTTCAAATCCCCTTCATCATGTTATTTGGCTAATAACAAGAGACGACTGAGTTCTGCCAACAAATTATTGCCATTCGTTGCAATAGAATTCACTAGCCAACAAGCAAAATCCACCTGTTCGTTTAAGAGCGACGCGAAGAAGAAAGCTTCAAATATAGAATACTCTGCTGTGTCAAACAGCAATAGCCTGGACAGGAGTGTTCATCATTCAGCTGACTTCCAAAATAGCTACAAGTCTCCGCCGGCAGATAACTACATTGATTGCTACAGTTCTGCTCATTTTAATTTGATAGTCAAAGGTAAATATATGGATTTATATGTTAGGGTTTTGTGATCTTATGTTATGATATTAATGCATGAAACTTAGCAAGAATTTGTCTCGCATTTCGAATACTCTTATATTTTATAATAAAATTGGGTAATAATTGAATTTATAATGGAACAAATTTAAAACTGCTTAAGAATGTGATGTAAGATGAGATGAGGGAAATTTTAAATGCACTGAACTCTCAAAAGTCTTACGTTTAAGAAAGTTTCTCAAGTAAAACTACATAAAATCTATGCTAAATTAAAAAAAAAGTTTTGGTTGAAAAATTTAATTTCTAACAGTTTCAATTCTCCTGTCACTTGGGAAAGGAGCAAATTTACGTACATAAATTTTCTTATAACACCAGTGAAGAAAATGATAAAATGATTGTCAAAAATATAAGGAGTTTGATACTTTAAGTCAGGATTTCCCAACCTTTATTTTGTTGAGGTCTCCCCATACTATTAATAATGTTTTCATGCCACCCCTCATTTACTTTTTCAATAAATACAAAAACGCACATTATGTACTTAAAAGCCTTTAATTTTAATTCTAATAAACACAAACTTTAAAAGTTTAAATTAAAATAATAAATGTTTTTTTATCTAAAAAATTATAAAATAAGAGTAAGTACTAATGAGACACTTGAGATTGCATGTTCTGTACCAGTTGGTTGTTTCTACGTTCTGTTTTTACCAGAGGTATCATCAGATCGCTATCGACATCAAGACTATTTCGCTGTTTAGTTTTAATTCAAGCTTGAGCAGAAAAGGAATAATCTCACAGAAGTAAGTTGAAGAAAAAGGAACTAGTACTCTTAAAACAAGGGAGGCAAATTTCGAATTAACAGGCAATCTTTTGATCCAAAATTTCTCCAATATCAAAAGATGGAAGTCATCTTTCATGGATGAATCAGCCTTCATTTCTTGAAATTCTTTACTGAACTTCTGGTAATTGTAACACATCGACAACAAATTGATTTCTTGTCATGTGCCATATTGGTGACTCTGAATCGATGTCTCGATAGTATCGGCGAAATTCGTCTTCCATGGCTTGCGAATGAGTTTTTATGTCAGCTTTCAAATTTTCGTCCAGTTTGTTATTTTTAATTGCTCCGAACAGCCGAGAAAAAGATATAACATTTTTAGAAGACAATTTTTGATTCCAAAGTTGAAGTTTTACTATGAACCTTTGAATATAAGCATAATTGCTTATTATAGTGCCGTTTCTGCCCTGAAGTTTAAAGTTTAGCTCATTCAAGGCACCAAGTATGTCGGTTAAATAAGCCAACCTACATTGAAATGTGTCATCTTTGAACATTGTGAGGAAATCGTGTTTTCGTATGAACTCAAGAAAAATGATTACCTCTTCTTTCAATTCACAAAGACGAGCCAACATGCTGCCTGTGGACAGCCAGCATACTTCTGTATGGAACAGAAGAACTTTGTGATCATAATCGAGATCCACGCAAAGTAAAGTAAATAACCTGACTGTTCAAAGTGCTGCTCTTTATGTAGTTTACAATTCTTATAGCCGAGTCCAAAGTTTGGCGTAATTTCTGTGGCAATGTTTTGGAAGCCAAAGCTTGCCTATGAATAACACAATGTGTACTAACCATTACGGGATTTTTTTCTTTGATCTTTTTAGCTAAGCGTACATACACCTATCATTAAAGGATCATACACCTATCATTAAAGGTGCCCCGTCTGTGCAAAGTCCAATTAGCTTATTCCAATCCAAATAATTTTTTCATAAAATTTGATATTGAATTAAATATATCTTCAGATGTAGTATTTGGTGCCAAAGATTGGGAGTATAACATCTCTTCTTCAATGATATATCCACCCATGTAATGAACATAAACTAATAACTGTGCACAATTAACGATGTCGGAGGATTCATCGCAACTAAATGTTGATAAGTTTAATTTGTTAATTATGTGTGACTTAAGGTTTGTTGCAATGTTATCGATTCTACGCTTGATTGTGTTATTCAAAAGAGAAATAGATTTCATTTTTTGCATTGCATCTTCTCCTAAAATTATCTTCGTGGCTTTTAGGCTGTATTAATTCTTCACCGATAGTATGACGTTTCTTTTGCTTCGCTATCGTAAAAGCTATTTAAAATGAAGCTTTGACATGCTGCGATACACCTATGTGATAACTTCCCGATTCATCCAATCTCATTCGCTTGAGTGATTCTACTTTAGAAGAAAAAAATTCCGTCTTCAAAACTAGAGTAGGATGTTATTGTTTCAAATGCCTTTCAAGGCGATTGGGCCGCATACTATCTTTACTTAAAATTTTCATACAAATCACACACTGTGGCAATTGTAACTCGTCTTTTTCTATGAAAGTAAATAAAAACTTAATGTTATCTTCGGAAAACTTTCTTTTTTTCGTTGCCATTTTGTACTTATAAATATAAAACAAATAATCAATCTATCACAATGGCAGATTTATGAACGCGTCTCCGCTCTATCTCCAATTTAGTAAATTAAATAAAAAATGGTGACTGATGTTTGTAAATACCTTTTAACAGTGAGACCCAATAATTTTGCACACTCAAACTGATTTTTCATCAAAAAATGTACACCGAAACGTCAAATTTGTCGCAAATATGAGAGAATGAATTTCACAGATGCTCATGCGCGTCCGGTAGGTACACAATTGTTTTCTAAGTGATGAATGTTAAGCGGAGCGGGTGCTGCGGCGGGGGTGCGCACGGGTTTCTTGTTGTGACTTGTCAAATCTTGCGTAAACTGCGATTGACGATGTCGGGTTTTGAAACAGTGGTTGACAGAATAAGTGAATATAGGTATGATATTTAATTTCATTTATTTTATGCGTGTAAATTAAACATTACATTGAAATGTTATTTGTGAATGATATTTCTTAATGTTGTTTATTTTTGGTTTTTTCCTTGCATGTTTCAAACTTTAATGTAATAAAAAATAAAAATAAAATATAAACGCTTTCCACCCCCCTCCCGCGGTTGGGAACTCCTACTTTAAGTAATAATTATTTTCCAAAATATATATCATATATATATATATATATATATATATATATATATATATATATATATATATATATATATATATATATATATATATATACATATAATGCCTGGATATTGTGCCCTTCTATTGAGTAGGGGTTTGGCAATTGGCGTTTATATTTGTAGTGGCTAGGGATCCGCTTTTAGCAGTAAATCATGGTTAAATTAGCTCTCGTACTCAAAAAGTATAACCAAGGATTAATAAACCATACAAGCAACCACACTGCAAATAAGCAACACGCAGTTATTCCTGTCCAAATATTTAACATTTCCACCCAAATTAGTTGTCTATTTGTAGGAATATTTATTTTGAAATGTGGTGTGAAATTTAAAAAGTTGGGTGTTGCTACAGATTTCAGTCTTATCTTTAGAAGTTGCTCAAAATTACTTGGTTATGTTTAAAGATCTCAAATTGGCAGAAATAATTCAAAAATATAAAATTTCTTTTATATTATATAGTCGGAATATTATATTTTGAATCTCGCAGGTTCAGATGATATTTTGCTTATTCAACATATAATATTATAAGCCTCAAATTAAAATACCTTGTCTGTGGCCAATTAACATAATCTCTTAATCATGGCTTATACTAACAAATATGAAAACATACTTTTACCAACAGCTTGGGTTCAGTGTAGCCCAGTGAAAGAAGAGCCCTTTGGTTTGCAAAGTCTCAAATATGATTCAAGCATCAACTGATATACATTAAAATAAATATTTTTTTCTGTTTTCATTATTCAATTTATTATGATGAATATTTCGGAGGTTTCCTAGCGATTCCTCATTGCAATATATGAATATGAACCACTGTTTAAGAAAAGTCTTCTCAGAATATAAAATTATGAAGCTGTTAAAAATATTTTGTATCAAAAGAAATAAAATTTTAAATAGAAATGATATCACGGCAGGTTTAGTAAGTGAAATGAAAAAAAAAATGCAAATACCAGGAGAAAAGTTGTCTGCTAATTGCTAATATCTCGATATTCATTTTTTGTTGACTACGCCTGACATAAAAATATTTGTAGAAATGTACAACATTTACTTTGTAGGAGCTATCTTGTCTTAAATCAAATACAACGGTCGGAGCCTTCTCTCTCAGTATATATTAAGAAGACACCAAGAAGAAATCTTTTGAATGCATACTTTAATAAATGTGGAAGAAATAAAAGCCGAAAACTCAAATCAATGAGTGGAATTTTCGAATGAAGCGAATCCATACAGAAATAACATACCTGGTAACACAGAAGATGTATATTTGACTATACACCTGATTTTATTCCAAACTGGTAAAAATAAAAATATTGCTCAAAATTTGAAAAAAGTTTGTTTGCACCACACAGTCAGTTTTGGGTTAGGCTGACCACCTTTCCGATACAAGTAAGGTAGTTTCAAGCCGTAAGGTTTTCTATCAAAGAAACAAATATGGGCATTGTAGACATTGGCCCTATTGGGGCTTTTGTGCCATTGACTTTATATATATATATATATATATATATATATATATATATATATATATATATATATATATATATATATATATATATATATATATATATATATTATATATACATATATATATTATATATATATGTACTTCACTCTTATAAGCAATGCTGTACCAGCCAAGAATATATAATATATGTAATAATTTAAATAATATTAATAAACAAAAAAAAACAGACTAGAAAATATCTTAACTCATAATGACATTCCAACTAAATTTATTAAACACTATTTGGCTAGTAGAGCATTGCTTGTAAGAGTGAAGTAAGGCGTAGTTTTATACTACAGAAGGGTCACCCAAGCCTTGAAGGTCTTATAAGAAGCTTGAAATTGCCGATAGTGTTTACACTTAGTCACTAATTTATGTGTTTGGTGAGGTTCTTGCAGATTTGGATATGTAATTGGATGTGATTTAAATCTAATGATTATTATGTATTGAGTGTATTTTGGCAACATTGTATTTTGGCGGCATTGGATTTTGACTTGTATATTTAGGATTGAATTCTACTTGCATATTTTGGATTGGGTTTTGCTTCTTTTATTCTTGTTTGAATTTTTGGTATGGCTTTGGGGTGTGATGGCTTATTTAAGACTATGTCTTGGGCCATTGCAGAAAAGCCATAATTGTGCCAATGTGGTCAACACCCCCTGATGAAGCTGCCCATATTGGTACTTTATTCCATTTATATTTATCTTTCTTTAAAGTGTTTTCAATGTAATTCTTTTCATTGTATTCTTTTCAATGTGTTATTTTCCATTTGGTATTTCAATATATTGTTTTCCATTTAATATTTCAATGCTTTAATATTTCAATGTGTTGTCTTCCACTTGATATTCTACTTTTGGCATTTAATTTTCAATGTACTATTTTCCATTTGGCATTTTTCATTGTATTTTGTTTCATTATATTCATTGCATATTTTATATATTATACTATTAACTATATATATATATATATATATATATATATATATATATATATATATATATATATATATATATATATATATATATATATATACCGCTGACATTCCAAACACGGGATACGCATCTCAATTCTATTTTTGATAAATTTATTTAAGTTTTTCTTGGAAAACTTAATTCACTTACTTTTGTTAATATCAATTGAGTTAATATTCATTATGTTCTAGTAATTTGCTCGTATTACTGAAATAAAAATGCTTCTTTAATTTTATTCGTGTTAACCTATTGAAGCCTAAAACAGAATTTTTTAAGTTATATCTTCCAGCTGGTATGCGTAAATTATTTTTCCGGATTTTTTTTTTTAATTTAAAATATTAAAGAAGGCAAACAGTACATTTTCACATATTTTTTCCTTAAAATAAAGTAGAATATATTTTGATAAGGACCAGGTATAACCTCCATACATAATTCCAAATTTTAAATTATTTCCATTTATTTCACAGATAAACATTATTATGAAAGACATGTTGTAACTAATTGCAATTCATAATTTTTAGAAAACTCGGCAAACAATCACCTCAATGCATTTTGTGAAATAGGCACACAACCAGAAAACGTTCACAACAATGGAATGATACCATGGCAGAGAGAAGATTTGTCACTTACTCCAGAATCTCATACGGTTACTGAACAGTACTGCTATTATTCTCCATACCAAAAAGGGCATTTAAATTATGGATATGAATTACAAAATTGTAAGTAATGATGTCAAATATTGCACAATATAAGAATTAGTATAAAATATTTCTTGGATACAGGACCTCTGTAACAATATATATATATATATATATATATATATATATATATATATATATATATATATATATATATATATACATATATATATTGTTTTCCTATGACACTTGGACAAGCCAAGCTCACTTTTGCCTTTGGCAGTGCGAATTAAGTCAATAGGGAGCGTCTTTCGTTTGAATCAGAGCACCACGAAGGTGAAAGTACGACTTCGCTCTTTTTAAGGTGCCTCGTAATTTTGAACCACGGTCAGGTGACGAGGCCACACCTGAGCTGGCACCCTCCTCTCCACATCCACGCCACTCCAGCGGAAGGACTTTGGACGTCACAGATTAACGTGGACACGTCCACAACCCACGGAGCTCCAGCAACCCAGTGAAGGAGAGTACACCGTGGTCACCCTCTCAACCACTGCCCGCGGCAAAAGATGCTTCACTTTGCTGAACTTACGGGAAGTGGCGTGAAGCTACTGAGCCACTGGAGCTTTTATATATATATATATATATATATATATATATATATATATATATATATATATATATATATATATATATATATATATATATATATATATATATATATATATATATATATATATATATATATATATATATATATATATATATATATATATATATATATATATATATATATATATATATATATATATATATATATATATATATATATATATATATATATATATATTAATTATATATTAAATATATATATATATTTAATGAGAAAATGACTTTCCGCTACAAGACGAGATGATTTACAGTCCCCTTAAAGATAAAAAATTAGTTATAAAGTTGTAAAACAGCAGCTATTTAATATCAAAGATGTTTTAATCATAAGAATAGAAAAAAAAGTAGTGGCCGGAGCGGTTTGTTTGGGAAAGGCGTCGCCCTCGTGATGGGGAAGTGGTGGAGTTCCATACTTGATACAATCAAAGATATTAACTAATGGTAACTTGAGCACATGAAATATGTCGTGATTGTAATGTCCTCCTACTTTTGTGACGTTGGGTAGAGAGGATAGAGCTAGCTTGGATGTAGATTTCGTCAGTTGACGTGGTCCGAAACTTCGATACGATTGGCTATTTATCACCTTTGATTGTTGTTTGAAATAAGAACCTTTGAAATAAGCAAAAACATATTGCAAACAAACTACAAAATTACGCCTTACGACGAACATTAATTTTTTCGTGAATTCCAATACTGTTACGCCGTGCATCATGCCAGAAAGGAAATTCTGCAAAATATGCCGAGTAAAAATCATTCCCGAGTCCAAATGTGAACTGCGGCTGAAAAACAGCAGACAATGAAAATCTGTCTAGTGTCAACTAGTTGCTTTTTCTACATGTTTCGTGATAAAAGTATGTTGAAACTTGTACATAAATCAGTAAATAAGTTGGCATTCTTTCACTTGTATTTCTATACGCAAGACACAGAATGGTATTCAATAATTGTTGCTCAACAAAAGTAATTTTTTCCTTAGCTCTCAAATTGGGTCGCTAATTTCCAAATTTTACCTCTATTGGTGCAGTAAGTCTCAGTTCATCTTGGAGCACATAAACCACTCTCCTAACTCAACACCTTATTCACGGTTACAGTTATCAATGTTCCAAAAATAAGTGTGTGAACTTTTATTTTGACTCTGTGTACGTGCTGTCGATCTACTAACATTTACTTAAGTAACCATGTGAGCAGTGGATGAAAAATAAAAATTTATTACAAATAATTATAAAACCAACATTAATAATAACATTTATGACATTCTGATATCAGTCAAAAACGAATGTCACAAATAAAATACATGAATTATAATATTTCTCCACTCGTCGACATACATATTTATGAAAGTTTACAATTTAATTTTAAAGAAGAAAATTTCATATGGTTTTTATTTACAAAGATGCCTTTTTGAAAAATAGAAAATTAAAAGTATTATTAATAACTAAAAATAAATAGTAGACAGTCACAATATTATTAAATAGTAAGCAAAAAAAATTCATTTTTAATAAAATATGCGAGTAACTAAATTTTTTACTCAATGCAAACTTAGTATTTTTCTTTTTTTCACAAAAAAACCAGGCATCTCTCTCTCTCTATATATATATATATATATATATATATATATATATAGATATAACTTTTTTCATTTTATATAAAATTCTATAGATAAAATAATGAAATAAACACATATTTGGTTGCATTAATATATTTATATTATATGATTATATGTATGTATTGTTTAAAATATTGTGTATATATATATATATATATATATATATATATATATATATATATATATATATATATATATATATATATATATATATATATATATATATATATATATATATATATATATATTGCTTAAATATTTTAAAGTCAAATAAAAATCACATTTTTTCTGTAGATAATGACTTCACAACATTTTCTTCGTCAGAATATTTTTCTTCAAATTGTCATTTTTCATTCACACCGAAATCTTATGAACCAGAAGATTTCGTAGACTGACAAGAATAAAGTATAAATGCAGAAAATGTTTAAAAATTAAGGGAAAAAATGAATTTTTGTAATTGACTCCATGCCAAGGATACCAAGGAAAGAAGTTTTTCAACTAAACACTCTAAAACAAATGTATTGTATGTATAATGTGTATATATATAATTATTGAAAAAATATTTGTATAATGTGTGTAAAAAATAGTTTTATTTAATTGTATCAAGATTTATAAGTTATTCATAATAAAGTACATTTTATTATATGTAACATTTATCAATTTAAAAATACATCAACTCTTTAAAAAAAAGCAACAACAAAAAAAAAAAAGACAAGAGATTTAAGTTAATCTAGTTTTACAGACCACACACGATGTAAAGAATAATTAACTTAAAATATAACTTTATGAGGCGTGAGAAATATGATAAAATTAGCAACAAGTATCTTCTACATGCGCTACATTAAATGTGTCTTTCTTAATTATTTAAAAAAAAATGACTATCCATATAGATTTCATACGTGACTAAAATTGATTTAATATATCACTCGTTCTCCAGTCAGTGCCTTCACTTATTAAGTGAATATTTCACTTGCCAAATCGATTAACTCCACTTTTGAATGTCATAAGGAGCTAAAAAGCTTTAATATCATGTAACTACGAATATTCAAAACAAGCCGACCGACGTTGAATATGTTAGCGACCCTAATTTCAAAGTAGCAGATCCCGGGTTCGAATCCTGGTTTCGGCATGAATGTTCCTTTCTCTCTCGGAGTGTGTTTCTCTATCCTTTCACTTTTGGGGCCAAGATGGGCATCCACTGCATAAGTTGCCCTCAACTTTCGTCCCTTGTATCGCTGAATGGATTAATCCTAAGATCAACCAGCCATTGGGGGAAAAAGTATTTAGAACAAATTTCACTTATAATACGAATTAACAACACAAAAAACAAATGTAAATAATATAAAAACATTAGTTTTAACAAAACTTTTAATAATGGATTATTTAGTTAAAATTTGATAAACAAAAGAAAGAAGAAATGTAATACCTAGAATAAAAGGAAGAAAAACAAACTAAAAAATTTCATAAATGTAAAGTTGTTTGGTAGCAATACGCATTATACTGCTAGAAGTTGGGATATAGGAATCTAACTTTATCAATGACCAGAGAGATTTATGCTTCTATTAGCAAGACCAGAGCACTGCATTGTACCACAGCTGTGGTATGTTTCTAAACGGCCCACAGCTCTCTTGCAAATAGAACAATGATTCATCCGAAATTTTTAATGTTCTTTTCAAAGGCCTATCACGAAAACACTTGTCACCTTAAGTCAGACTATCGAAGTAATGAAATTTAAGCGAAACATTACATTGTGCTGTAATTGACATGGAATAATTCGTGCTAAAGTCAACATTTGGCTTCTTTTTCACAAGCACAACAGCTCCATGTAGACCTTTACCACTACACACCGGTTATTCTATCAGCGGCAACTCCTCGCCTATTTCTAACTTTCAAGACTCATGTTTTTTCCGTGTCATCCAATCAGAGCCCTGGTTGGACATCACTCTGGCCCAAGATCCTATGTGATTTTCAAAAGTAGAGATTTTAACTGTTTTTAGATTTGTTTAGACATGTTTAAACCATTTTAACCTATCATTCCGGATGAATTGTGATATTTGTGGCTGCCCATAGATTATGCATAACTCACAAGTTAATATCTAATTCAACATTTTTCTTGTACTGAGCCAAAAATAGCTCTGAAGAATTTCCTTTCAAAGATATTCAAAGTATGTTGAGTATCGGGGTTAAGAGAACACGTTTTACTTGTATAGAGCAAGACAGGCAATATAAATCTTATAAATTCTGAATATTTTTTCACTGGTTAAGTTTGATCCAAGTTTTCTCAGTCTAAAGTGATATTTAATAGTCCCATTTCAATTTTTGTTGTCAACTTCTGTTTTAAGCTTGCTTTGATCGTTCATTTATTTGTTATGGTAATTCACATTCATTAATTTTTTTTAATTTGAAACCGTTAATGCATTAGAGTGCCCCATTATTTAAAACATGGGCACAGAAATTTCATATAAATTTTATTATGATGCTGAAGCTCATATTTGTGGCAGCAGCTAAAAAGCCCTGTTTCTCTCTAATTCTTCTGATCTTCCAATATCTATCATCTCTCTCTGTATAAGCCAATATTCAATATATTTCATAGAGTATTCCTAAGGTCGTATCCTCGTTCTCGCGACACAAAGGAAATAAGTTCGATCCTGGGAGCAACTAAGGACCACCATGTTCACTAATGGCGATTGGAGCATATTAAATGTCGAGGTCGCAAAAATTCCCCAAATCCCAATCCAAATCAATAGCTCTGGGGTGGCACACAAGTCCAGAGATTTCTATTCGGTATTTGCTTCGAAAATAGAAGATCCACTTCTAGCTTGTAGTGCTGCCATCTAGTGTCATCTGAACGAGGGAGAAATGAGCTTTTCACACTTGACAGGTGGCGTGAGAAAGCTTGTAGTGCTCCATCTTGTATTATCTGAACGAGGGAGAAACTCTTCAGACTTGACAAGGAGCTGTACTCTTGTCAGCCGCAGCAAATGTCAGGATTGAACTCGACTGGATTTGGGGTTGTTTCAAAATAATAAATAGTATCTGAGGTACCTTAGACCGCAAATACCTATGTACTAAGACAAGACCGCATCAACATCATGGATGTACTTCGCTTATGATAGATTAAGAAACAGACAAAAGGAAGGGTATCCTCCTTGACGCAGGCCTTTCTATGTTGAAAAAGGTTCAGGTAAATGCTTTATTTTAACCTGCATTACACGTTTCTAACAGTGGCATTAACATGTTTAGTAGGGAATCCTAATTCACCCATCGCCTCAAGTAGTTTATATATATATATATATATATTCCCTATTATATTAACATAAGTAACCTCATAGTTTGTGAAAGAGTGAAGTTTTTATATCCTACTTTTTTTCTAAAATCTGTCATAGAGTGCGAGGTTGATCCATACTGGATCTATGATTTGAATCCACATTAGTAATATCCAATAATTTAATCATTAAAAGGGACAATCTTTCAACAAGGCAGTGGAAAAATATATGCTATATTTAAGAAGTGCGATGTTTCTATAATTACACCTTCAAGATGGTTTCCTTTCTTTAAGATAGGAACTGTGAAGCCTTTTCCATATTCGGTTTACAGATAGTATTTATAGTGATGTATTTTTTGATGTAGTAGAGCAGATCATTAATGACGACAGCACAATATATTTTTACTGCTAACAGTATCCCAGTGGTGTAATGCGGTGTTCCATTTCACTGTTGAATAATTGGAGACGGGTGCTATGTTGTTGCATGCAAATCTGTCATGACAGATGCTTGAAGGTTTCCACGATTTTCTCCTTTGCGGTATATGAATACTACGAACGAAAAATTCTCCCGAAAAGCGAAAACGAGGCTAATATTCGAAGCTTTAAGTCAGTTTTAGCATTTTGGTAGTCCGCTACGTTGTCGCTTTCCTGATTGTTAAGAAGCAGTTTTGTAAGAATTTGGAGTGTAGAATAAGGTATTTGCAATCGTTCACGTCTGATGTGCATTTCACCAAACAGCCAGATTCCATATTCGCACAATTATTACTAAATTTAACAGGCATATTCTGATATCTTTTCAGGAAACATTTCTCTCATACAAAACATTGAAGTTTGTTGCTTCAAGTTTTTAAAAATGACCGTCTTACAAGCAGAATGCCTTGTATAGTTGCACAATCATTTACATATGACGTCTAATATGAAGCAAATTTCCCGATTCTGCACTATTCCTTCATATTGATGGATAATGGTGCACTATTTTAAATGAAATAAGTTTTAAATATAGGAATTTAATATAATACCAGTTTCTTTTTTTTTTAGAAAAGAAAATTATAATCATAACTCTCCCCACACTTATTAAAAGTTATTTTATAGTTTATTTTCTCGGTGCTTAAGTTAAAAGTAGAATTTCTTTGTACTAAATGACTAGTTCTTAGTAACAAAATACGATAAACTAGGAATTTCATTTAAATTTAGTAGACTTTTGAGAGAAATATTGAATTTAAATTAACTAAAATATAAGCTGAGTTTTGTATCAATACTTAAGTTTCAAACAACTGTAATACAATAAAGAAAAAAATTAAATCTCAAATAAAATCAAGCACATGTAAAACGAATAAAAAAGTGCACCAAAGTTTCACCTGGCAACACATATAATCAATAGATTTTCATACAGCTAGCAATTGAAATTGGCAAAATTTACATACAATTTTTAAATTGGATAATCCAAAGATTTCTCTTGTGGTTATTATCAACTAGTTTAGTCAAGAAAAGATGTCCATGGAAAAAGATGTCCTTTCAGAAACAATATTGCAATCGAACATTTATATAACTTGTTCACACAAACAATACATAGGTGACATATTAAAGGACCATAAAATCTAAAGTATGTAACTCTAACTCCGAGTCAACTTAACATTTATAATATAGAAAATCTTTACATACAGATTAGTTGATACATTTGATAATGCTTTTCTACTGTCTATACAGAGTTGGTTTTTTTGTGCAATTAATGGCTTCTATTTAGGAAAAGAAATTTCTACATGAATAGTGTTTTTCCAAACTTTCATATTATGTGTGAACTCTAGATAAAATATTAATATGTCATATAACTGCAATATGAATACTTTTATACCTTATAACATAATACAAAAGAAATGTTATACTATTTATACACATTGTACATTTTAAATAAAAAAAAGTTTATTGCAACATATTAAATAAGTTTTAATTTTATATGAATAAATCATACAGTTTGGATAATATAATGACAGCACATTATCATTTTTTTCTACAATGCTATAAGACAATAAGTTTGAAATTATAAATACTTACAAACATTTTTCTGTGATAAATAATAACATAAACAAGCATTATAATTTAAAACATAATTTCATAAAAAATAGTAAAATAATTTAAAATTAATATTGGTATTATGAATTCTTAATAAATCCAGACATGTTCATATCAATCAATTTGATATAATTTTTTAAATAAACAGATTTTACTACTTTTTGTGTATTTTAATTCATTGCAAAAAATAAGCAATTTAAAAACTAGAAATACAATCTGGATATTACATGAATAAATAGGTAAAATTTTACAAAGGAAAGAAAACTAGTAACACAATTTTATTATTTGCATACAAATTAGAATTCAGCGCTGTGAGATTCTAGTAAAAATGCAAAACTTTCATTTTTACTGGAATCATATTTTTCACATTCATTCTTGGAAATTAAAAAACAAAAACAAATAAGTGAAAACTAGAATTGAAAAAACGAAAAATAGGAGACGTTTTTGCAAGCATTTATTCATTCCTAAATAAAAAGTAAACTAATAGCTGCCATATAATACAAGGATTTGCATCTGTTTTAAAATATATATTTCCTATAATACAAATGAAATAAATGAAAAATTTCAGAGGAAAATGAGACCCATAACACCCCAAACATTTTCACAATGAAGTGAAATATTGAAATGACCTTTTTCAGTAAACAAGGTTCTATTTAACAAGTGTGTTTTAGGGCAAAGAGTATTTTTTGATTGATCAAAAATATACATTTTATAAACGCATTTTTCTTCAATAGTACAAGGCTGGCGTAACAAAGTTTGAGTTTCCCATCGCTTTCGATCATTTATTTGCAACTCTTCTTTCCAAATAGATCGATACATATTCATTTCAAATAAACTATAGCAGCAACCACCACATTCCTTAGTGAGAGTTAAATATAAATTCTCAGGAATGTGAGACATTACAACCATAAATTCTATCCCAATTAAATACGCAGATGTATCAAGAGAAAATCTAATACAATTTAACTGATCTCCAATGCATCCCGCAAACTCATGATCAGCACGAAAATTAAAAAAATGAGCATAGTTTAATAAAGAATCACTTACATGATATGACACCCGATTTCGATTATTAGGTTTAACACAAGATAGGACAGCTGCAAGAGAACTTTTTTCTGTATCAGACATGTCATCAAAGCAAACATATTTCAAGAAAGGAGTCAACTCTTTCAAAGTATTTTCTTCACTGACAGGCACTCCTAAGCGGCTACACTGAATTGCTGCCCATCTTTGTAATGCTTCAAAAACCATTAGTTCACTATCAATGTTTAATTCTCTATTTGTTATTATATCCATGACAGCTTCTTTACATAGTCTCTCAAAAGCATTACTTCTTAATACCACAAAAGCAGCATCTAATATTAATTTCAGACATTTTTCTTTGAGAGGAATGAGTACATACAAACAGGCATCACCATAAATATCACACACATTGCCAATAGTTATAACAGATTCCAAAAATCTTGCACAATGTTGAATGAGAGGTTCCATTTGATACTTGTGTGCAGCCCTTAGCAGCTCCAGAGCATCCAACCAATTTTCCAATATGGCTCTGCCACAGTAAATGTACCTTAAAAATAAAAAAACAACAAATTTAAATAAATCTAATTAAAGCACATTATAAAAATAAGCAGTTAAATGAATCTACACTTTAAACCACCCACAAGGCAACATCCTGAAGGAAATATGCAAAGCATTTGTAATTTACATCAAGAGTTTAATGCAATGAAACATGCAAAATGTTAATATTGCAGTATATATATCCAACTATAGTGCCACTCGTAAGAGCAACATAAAGAGAGATGAGCAGCTTGTTTGATGTAAGACAATTGTTTTCTTTGTGTATAATCTGTTAAACTATTTATTCTTCATTGATTTCATGCAAATTTCTGAAAGAAAAAACAGTATCCTAATGGGATTACAGATCATCTATCAGAGAAATCAATGATAGAGTTTGACATAACTAAGAAAATGTGATGCTAAGCTGCAATCAATGGATATAGGAGGGAATTCCTAACTGAGGGAGCCAATAGAACTCACCTCATTGCATAACTACAAGTGATGATGAGCATACTGTATGCATAATGGATCACTCAGTCACATTCCAAATCATAGCACAGTAAATTCAATCTGTTAAGCATCATCTAGTATTCACTTATACCATTCAGTATTGTTTGAAGCTGAAATATCTACAAGGAGTCAATTCTTTTTCCCTAAACACAGGCATTTGAATTAACAAAAGCTTGATAAATGATAAACATGGTTTGGTTTGGTTTGTTTGTCGCTCAACGGTCATTTTTTGCACACGAGGGCTAATTAGACCGGGACTTACGGCTTAAAGTGGATTCCGAACCACTACAAACATCCATACCCAAGGTGGGATTCGAACCCACGAACTGTTGAACCGAAGGCAAGAGCGCTAACCATTCGGCTGCCAGCTCGGCAAATGATAAACATGAACAAAGCATGGAATGATATTGTCTTTAAGGTAAATCCTCCTTCTGCATGCAACAGAATGATGATTGAATTTAAGTCTGGAGACACCATGGTGATATGACTAAACTATTGCGTTATGCATCACTATACTGTACTGTACTAGTATCATGGTAGAGGATGGTATTGAATTTCACTCCCATATCCCTCTAGTACGCATTGCCGATACACTAAATTGCTAGATACTACATTTGAGGTATTGAAGTAAGTAATTCTACCATACTTTCAATAATTACAATCAGCCATATTATAACAAGATAATGAACATGTGAATGAATTACAGGATAAAGAACTATATTATGCAATGGTGGCATATATCGACTCCATTTGGAGTTAAAATATTTGGAGTCCGAAATTGACCACAATGAAGAAAGAAATTGTTGTTTGTAAGCATTCGCATATATTTTGTAGAAGGGAGAAATTTCAAAAGTGAAAGAAGTGACAGCTGGCACAATTTAATTTTGCAATTCTTAAAACAAAAAATTACAAACTGCAACAACTGTCAGAGGTTAAGTGAAGGAATGAAATTGAAATTTCCTGGCAACTGTGTATATTTTATGATTTGTTATCTCACAGAAACAAATACTTTAAGTTGGAATAAAAAATATACATATAACCATATTTTTCTGTATATAATACGTTGATTATCAGTTAAAAAAGTTCGAATTTTACTGTACATATTATACGCCACTGAAGATAATTTGATAAAAAAACATTCTCCATCAAAAAAACTTAAACTAAAATTTTGAAAAAAATACAGCTGATGTTTCATAAAATAAATAATAGATGACGCTATGATCCAGCTAACTTATTTCATCTATAGTCAATTTTGTCCAATAGCGTTCAAGAATGAATTAGATTAGTCATAAAGATAAGACAGTTGTGAAAACAGTTGCCATCATCATTCCTGATGTCTTCCTTTTGTCTTGACAGGAGTTACTTTTTTCCGAAAATAGTCAAATTCTTATATTATCTTGTGGAAGCAAAACCTTTTAAGTTACACAGCAGATTTTAAAGTAAAAGCTATAGAGAAGGCAAATATAAAAATGGCAACAAATGTATTAAAGTAAGATAAGAACAAAGCATGCTCAGTGCTAAAGAAAAATGTATCCAATGTGCAATTTTAAAATAATCCCTTTCTATCATTTATTTATTAATGAAAAAAAAATTATTTTTAAGAAATATGTTTAACCTCATTTTAAAAGCTTTAAAAAATAAAAACTAAGAAGTTTTTCAAGCTTCTCGAAATTTTCCTCTTGATCGATCTCGTGACTATCTGGGAAAAAAATTGATGTAGATTATGTGATGCTTTCTTTTATTCAAAAAAGGTCTTATGAATAATACATTACTCCAAATTATATACAGGAAAATATGGTACCTTCTATTGGAGTATAACATATCTGTTGCTAGATTGTGGAAAAAATGAAAAAACTTGTTATAATATCATTATAATTTAGAGTTATGGTATCCTTATAATTTAGATTTATTAAAATTTATTATAATTTAAAGTTATGTCTACTACAATTGTTCAGACAATTAAGAATAAAGGTCTTTCTTTTTTTATTGTACGTTGATGATAAGTTTTTAATCCTCGGAGAAATAAAAAGAATAGTTCACAGGTGGCTGAGGTCATTAACACATAAAAAATATTAAACAGTAATCTTATTATAAAAAATGTATTTTGTATTGTCTATACATTAAATTAAAGAAAAATTAATCCATGTCTAATATTGAAGGAATGCACAACTTTAACTTAAGTAGGTACTAAAGTAAAACAAAATTAGAATTAACATAAATGTTTACTTACTCCAACAGCATTTTCACAATGTGAGGTTTGATATCTTCAATAATTATTTCTCCAGTGGTTTTTTCAGAGAATTCATTTTCTAGCATAAGACGAAATACTGTACTTTGAGTAGCTAAAATTAATCTGTGTGCAGGAAAACGCCACTGATTTTGATCTTTGTCTTTTACTAAAATGGTTAAATTGCTCAGTTCTTCTGACATAAACAAATGCTCACCCGCACCAGCATAAGTTGGATTAGACAATAAATTATTCATTTCTTTTACAAGAACAGCTAAAAAAGAAATTTATCTTAAAATATCTAAGTGTAAACAATATAAATTAGCAAGGTTAAAACATCAATGAAATTTAAAGTGATAATAAAATCCATTTTTTATCAATCAGGATTTTTTTAATATATGTCTACCACCAGAAAGATTAAAACTACACAATCAATGCATTTGTTGTGCTTTGTTGCTCAAGACAAGCAAATGTGAAAAAGAAAATAAGAAATATTTTACAAGTTCAAAAACAAACAAATGTCAGTGTTTAAAATTGCTAATTAATTAAATTATTTAAATTTTAATATAATGACTTTTAAATATATTTAATCTGTAAAATATTCATGCAACTTACAAATGCAACAGTTTAAATAAATAAAATTTATTATTTTAAAATGTCATCGAGAATCAGAATTCTAAAATCAAAACAGATCACTTTTCTAATTACTTTTACTATATCTTTTTTTTATATAATTCATCAATTCATTTTATTGAAAATCATGTCAATAATTTGTTATTAATTTTGTTCTCACATGTATTTCAATTCTGAAAAGCTCTGTTCATAAAACACACAATTTATCATTATTATTTACTTTTAAATCAATAAAAAGAGGAAAATCAATAATAGAACGAAATGTGTGACTAGAAAGGTAGGACACCAGGTTGCTACCAAAGTCACTTAATCTTGTTAATAGAGAAGTGCCCTCAACAAATATGGATGTTATAATATCCCCAAATCAGAAAACCTAAGTTTAAAGTCTTGTTGATAAATAAGATGACATAATATCTAAATTTGATCTAAATTAATTTATTACAAATAATTGATTTAAAATTAAATTGTATTACTAAGACAATTATTGATTATTTTAGTATTTTATTCAAATTGAGGGTTTCATATTTTCATAGGATTTAATAACACACATTTTCTTTCACACTGATAATGTTAAGACTTTGATTTATATAACTAAATAAAATATTTTAAATTTATTACATTGAATCATATTTGAAACATTATGCAGTTAAGAGATACTCTTTTAATTGAGAAAGATATAAATACACACTGATATATTTAACCATTTTTCAGCATACAAATACTTCTAACACCAGAAGAAAAATCACAATACCATTTAGTATTGTAATTTTGCTCACTATAGAACTTTTATCACATATTCACTTTCATCATGCTCACGATTGAACTTACAGTGACAGATAATACTTTTCAAAATAAGTAGATTAAACTTATTAAACAGTAATATGCATTTAATCAAAATAAAAATCAGGAAACTTTCTATTTCTCATTTTCTGATCAATAAATACATTCATTATATGTAAAATATTATATCAGAATGTAATAGATAGAATATATTCCAAAAAAAAACTTTAAGTTTTAAGGCTTTCAATTATCTATAAGGTGCTTTGAAAGTGCTAAGAGGCGCAGTTAGACAATATTCGAATGAATTGATGATTATTCTTAGTGCTGCATTTATTCAATATTTAGAACTATAAAACTTTATATATTAATAATCATTTATATCAATATAATAAATGAACATTTGGTCAATGGCAACAGTTATTCTGAAGCGTTTCATTTTTCAACGTATATAAGCTTACTTTCAAAACATACGACATAATTTAATTTGTTTCATACGATGTCATATGTGTGATAGTGATATATGTGAAGACATATGTGATATTTGAAGAAAGAATATTTTAACTAGCCCTTTCCATCAGAACTCTAGTGAAGATTTCTTTTTCTAGTGAAAATTCCAGTATTTCATAATTTTCATTTATATTTTTAATAATCAAATTCAATTTAATTATTTAGACAGAAACCATGATTTAACAATTATGGAACCTTGAGGACATTTTTTTAATCAAAATATTAAAAAATGCACATTACATCAAAGTTAAAACGTACTTCATTTCAATTTAAACACTGCAAAAAACATCTTGGCAATATTTAATTTATCAAGATGTGACAAAGATATCATTTAGTATTATTTCATAAATTTCAATGAAAATCTGACAGCACAAAAAGTTTTTTCAAAAATAATTAAGTAAACTTTATGTATGATTAAAATTAAATAAAATTGTAGCATTACTTGTAAAAAAAAATACATGTATAAACAAAAAAGATGAATAAAACTTTTTTTTACATATTTTCCTAAGTTTTTAATCAGAAAATTTAATAATTCTTTACATTAAAAGTTTGCAAAAATAACTTTGCTAATTATATACTTTCAGATTATTTATATTTAGTTTTGATTTCACAGCAAAAAGAAACACTGATGTTTCCTACCTACTTTAAAATTATATTTTGAAAGTTATTCTACCCCTAATCTTCATGAGTGGAAAAATGTATTACAAATCCAGTTATATGGTGTTATATACTGATCTCTGTTCTTTATTTTCACTATTATAAGAAATGTGTATGTGATTAAAATATATAAATTTCAGGCAAATTAAATCAGCTAAAAATAACTTAATGTACAAATGTTAAAATTGAATCTCCTATACATTTCTAATTTGATTTTAAAAGATAAAGAATAAAGCAAGATATTGTGAGAAAAGTAGGAGATAAAATTATAATGGTAATGGAAGATTAAGTAGTAAAAACTGATCTTACTATGCAATAGTTTAAACTATGTACAATGCAATAATTTTATTTATTAATTTGTAGGAGAATTAAAAGGCATTACTAGATAATTTAAACAATTGCAGGAAAGTTTCCTTAAAACTGTTATACTAACTTCCATAATTATAATCATTAAAACAGTCATAAACAATAATATCAAAAAACTAGGGAAATTAATTAATACAAATTTCAATTGGGAAAACTAAATTAAAACTTATACACAAACCTCAATTAATAAAAGGAAATTTATATAACCACTTTAAATTAATGAGCTCATGTTTCGCAGATTTATCAAAGCACTACTCAGAGACTTTTAATGGAATAGACATATATTTGACATTAATCAATGATTTATCTCATCATATGGATTACTATGCTTAATATTCAAATGGGTCAAGAAAACGATAAACAAGTACACGATTTATTGATTATAATTTCCCTTCACGGTTATATGAACGTATGTTGCTTGGGATCAGCTGAGTTATTTCATTTCATTCTTTATGTGGTAGTAACTAGGGATGGGAAGATATACCTGTAATCAGTATTTGAATGTAACAACATGTATTCAGTACTTTTTTTCCAAATACTCGGTACTTTCAGTAACAAGTTAGCGCGAGTCCATGTATGCTCAAACAGTTGCAGGTACAATGTACTTAACAGGACGTACCTGTTTTAAAGTAATCAGTAACATTCAAGTAAGAATACGTGCCTGTTTCAAAGTAATCAACGAGTACGTGCCTGTTTCAAAGTAATCAGCGAGTACGTGCCTGTTTCAATGCAATAAGTGTACAGTGATCCCTCGTTTTTCGCGATTAATGAGGACCAGAACCTTCCGCGAAAATTGAAAAACATCAAAATAGGATTTGCCCATAGGAATTTTCACGTATGCAAGTGCAAGAATGTTTTAAATACATAAACATTTATAATAATTTACACTGATATATAATACTTATATAAGTGTAAATTATTGTAAATGTTAATTAAAGGCGAAGAGTTTTGTGTTAGTGGCGGAAAAGAGGCTGTCTCAAAGAAGTTTTAGACTAACTCGAAAACTCTTCTGCTGGAGGTGCTGACGGTAGAGCAGGGGGCTTTACTTTGGACAGAAACAAGATGATGGAATGTTGTTGTCTTTGTTTTTTCTTTTCCTTCAAAATCACGCGGCATAAAGACATAATCCTGTCAACGCGATTCTTGAATTCGACAACTCAAATTACATTGTCGTCAATGTCTTGTGTAAATTGTTGCATTACTCTTGCCATGTTGCATAATTGTTGCAGATTCTCCAGGGTAATGCCATGCTTTTCAGTTTCTTCTTCGTCATTCTCTTCGTTTTCTTCTTCACTTGCAGACTTTGTCATCTCAAGGAGGTCTTCATCGGTCATTGAGTTCGAATGGCAATCGATAAGGGCGCTGATATCTTCTTTTGTTAGGTGTACAAATCCTTCTGTTGCGAATGGCAGCACCTCACCCACCAATCATGTGCCGTGCGCATCCCGCACGGGCTGACGTCATATGTTTATATTACTTTTTCTCTTTAGTAGACCTTGTAACTTTGTCCATGTAGTTTGTAATGTTCTGTGTGCTTTATTAAATGTTAGTTTCGTTTCACATTCTGAGTTTTATTCAGTAAAATTAATTAATCTGTCGAAATACGACATCGGGTAGATGTCAGCCCTGCTTAAACTTTTTGAGTTGTTTCGTTATAGAGCGTAACGTTACATAATTTCTGGCGCCCGAACAGGACTTCATTCTTTACATTGTGAGCCAGTCTCACCTATTACTATTCCACTGGGTGATGAACTTTTTCAGGTGTGAAACCTGGATTGTCATCCACCATGTTTGGGCATAATATCTTCCAACTAGAATTTATGGGTTCACTCTACTTGACCTACTTTAAGCTTGCTGAATATTAGACAAACATGACACAATGTCGTAACTGTGCCAGTATGCTTTAAAGGTGAATTCGTCGTCATATGCCGAAATGTGACCCTCCCTCGTGGAGCGAATATAGAGTGCCTTAAAGGCATAAATGACACATTGATCCAACGGCTGAGTTAAAGATGCAGTGTTTGGGGGCAGAAACTCTATCTGTACACTGTCATATTGCAAATCCGTTGCATGGCCTCCTGCATAGTCCATCAGGAGAAGGACCTTAAAGGGGAGGCCCTTTTCAGCCAAATACAGTTTCACCTGGGGAATGAAATAATGGAGGGAGCATTCAAGTGTTAGAGCTTTCGTTATCCAGGCTTTGGAGCTACGCATCCAGAACACGGACAACAGAGCCATATTTTTGTTTTTAATGCCCGTGGATTTTTGGCTTTATAAATATGGCCTGGCTTAAGCATAAAACCTACAGCATTGCCTGCCATGATAAGAGTCACACGATCTTTATGAGCCTTGAAGCCTGGCTTCTTCACTTTGTCCTTGAAAAAGAATACACGTGAGCATCCTCTTCCAAATAAGGCCTGTTTCAACCATGTTGAAAATTTATTCAGGGAGATATCATCCCTTACTGATGCAACCACACACGTCTATTAGACGTCTTTTAAAGATCCATAGAGTCCAAAAGAGGTCCTGGATACCTTTTGGATGTCATATAGACGTCCATGGTAAGATGTGAACTGGATGGTCTTCTGTCGACGACATCCGAACGTCGGATTGACATCCACGATGGATGAGTTTTGGAATATTAATATTTGGATCTGTAATAGACGTAATTTATATGTCCATGATAGATGTAATTTGGACGTCCATGGTGGATGTACTTAAGACATTCATAATGGATGTTATCTGGAGATATATTAAAAGAATGTAATTAACTGCAATAGTAATTATTTTTGTTTATTGCTTCCATAATTTTAAATTATCGTTTGCCTCACAGACTATAGTCGTTTATTGCTACATTACGAAGTGTTTAACGAAGTAAGTTAAAAAAAAAATAAGTGCTTTTCTTCTATCGATTCATATTTTAGTATTTTTAAATCCAAAAAACTTATTTTTATTCCAAAGAAGTCATAATAGAATTAAGGTTTAAAACCTGAATAGTATTATTTAAGAGTAGAAAACCTACCATAATTAAGTGTATTTTTACTTTAAAAAATTACATTTGTAACTATTTTAAATTAACGTTAAATGATACATTTAACGTTAATGTATCATTTAACGTTTGCTTTTATTTATAAAATGTGCTTGACAGCAGAATGTAATGATTTTTTTATATCATTAAATTTTCCAGTTATTTTTAGGCTGAAAAAATGCAAACACTGTGATTAGGATGAAAATTGCAGGAAGAAAATTTATCATACCACAAAATAATTTTCTTAAATAAAAACCATTTTTATGTCCTGCAATTCAAAATATTTTTCTCTCCAAAATTACTTATATTTATTATTATTTTGTCAAAGACTTCTGTACTTATCTCTTGATTTCAACAAGATAAATATTAATCAATATTAGGAATTGATTCAAATTTATAAAATTTATTTTAAAGATAGTCTTAATTATAAGATTTAATGCTTAGTTAAAATACTTTTTACTGATGTATTAAAAATCTGAGTGTTTTTTTATTGAATATAATTTTAAATCCATAATTCAAAATTTTGCTACTTAGCAAGAAAAAATTATATCACCCAATTATTTTTATGTATGCTGGACTAATATTTCAAATGAAGAGCTGTAAAAATGTATACTTGAAAATTAATTTTTATATATTGTTATTAAATGGAAGATATGTTTATTTCCTATACCAGATTTGGAATTCTGACTTTCCAGGAGAATCTTCTGAAAGATTTAAATTTGTTGTATACTAAAGGTTCTAGAATTTAAATTATTGATTAATGGTAAGCATTTTTTTTATTTTAATAAAACAAAATGTTTAAGATTATGTAAAATGATTTAGTATGATTTCTTCAGTGATTTAGTTTAGAATGTGACTGTGTGATTTGTGAATGTGATTTTTTATAAGATTTTGTGTTTACTTAATTTAGAAGCAAAATTTCCTACTTCCATAATGCTTGTAATGCTGTACATTTTGTATATTCTTATTTTATATTATTATTTTGTTTAATATTATTACAAAAACCATCTCATCATAATGTCTTCAAAATAAATTACTTTTTAATTACACTTTATATATCTAAGTAAGTTAATATAAGAATGCTCATTTTCAGGAAAAAATCGTAAATTATAATACCAAATGAAACTCTTAATGTGTTGATTTCGTTTCTACTAAAGTTATTTTTAAATCAATATGGTTAAAACCTATTTGTATGAGAATAATTTAGTTTATTGTAAAAAATGAAATTAGTAACTAACTGAAATTTCTGAAATTCAAACCATTTGCTTGTATATGTATTCCCTGAAAGGAAGTTATAAGCATGGTTCTCAGTGAAATTAAAAACAAAATGCTTACGTAAACAGAACAACGAAGAAAGTTTCTGGAATGAATATTGTATGTGTATTTCCATTCAAATTTTGTTGATTAATTTGATTTAATAAATGATGCTCTCTGAATTAGTTTTATAAAGAAATATCAATATTCTATTTTTAATTTTATTCCTTTAAAGTTTTACTTTTTTTAGTTTACTAAAATTACTTTAAAGTTTTGTAGTAATTCACTTTTCTACAGACTTCAAAGACAGGCAAAAATAAACTGAATGTCATCTACGTTTCACACAATAACCTGATTTTTAGCTCTATTAAATATTTGTCTTTATTGATCTAATTTGAATAATATTTAAAAATGTACACATTTCATCACAGTAAATATCATTTATTAAATGTTGATTGGAAATTCATTTTTTCTATAGTGTTTCATATTCTACTCTAAAAGGCATGAAAAATTACATATGATGGGCTGAACCTAGTTTCAAATAAATTGAAAAAAATTATTTGTTTTATAAATAGTTAGCTTTGATATTTATAATTTTAAATATTTTCATGGTGTTATACTTTAATTACTTTGGTTGATAAAATTGAATTGTATTTTAAGAGATAAAATGTACCTTTTATTATTACTCTCTAGTTATAATAGTAAAAGTAATTTCAACTTTTCCACAGGAAAAAAAATCGTTTTATTTTAAACAATAAGAAACTAAATTTTCAAAATGTTAACTATAAAACAATGAGCATAAAAATAATGTTAATTTATCTATTGGGAGAATTTTATCACATTAACTAAACTTGAACAGTAAATCTGTCAAAAATCTAAGATATTTGACTGAAAATTTTTAAAAATGTGATGCAAAAGCAATTTTATAAGTAACAAGCTAATTAAAAACAATTTTTTCATTGTCTAGTGGACAAAAATATATGAGCCACTAAGATAGATCAGGGATTATTTCAATATCTTCGCATATCTAGAATACATCCATAAAACTACCTAGTATAGAGCAGTGCGTATGAATACATCCAAATTTCCTCCATGAACCATCCAATGGCAACGTCTCGTAGACGTATAGTGGACGTAAAATAGGTGGATATTTGACGTGCCATGGATCTAAACTGGACCAAAAAGAGACGTCTACTGGATTAGAGTACATCCCACTGATGATGTCATATCGACGTCTAATGGACGAAATTGTGTTTTATGGGAAGGTTAGGAAATTTTTCCTCCACGTAACGACAGGAAGCATCTTTGTCAGCAGAGGAAGCCTCACAATATAAAAGTACGTTTTTGAGGCCGTATCGTTTTTGAAATTCTTCAAACCAGTCTTTGCTAGCTGAAAAGCTTCGTTCTCAAGGAGGTGAATCACTTCTGGGAGCGCTATTGCTGGATTGAGGTAACGTCAGCACCTTCTTCAGCCTCTTCATTGTCGTCATCGGGAAAGATTTGATCGTAGAGAGGTTTGTCCTGATCATATTAGTGTCCAAACTCACTGTCTTCTTTCTCCAACCAGCTATCTACAATAACAGCCATGTTTCACTTTTTATTGAACGTTATTGAAGCAACTTCTAAGATATTTGCTTCCTATTTCTTGATGTATAAAACTGTAGATTCATTTAGTCTGTAATGGCGTGCCTCAGATGCATAACTTCTGCCCTCTTTGATCAATTCATTTTATATAAAAGTTTCACTTTTTCGCTGATAGTCATCATCTTCATGCTTTTACACGCCCCAGAGGAAGCTTTCGTAGCGGCGCAGCGCTTAGGTGGCATTATAATGGCTTAATTAATAAAAAACGTTATCCCTTAAACAAGTTATCTCCAATTCAGTAATAAAATACAGTATGCGAGATAGTCAACATCATGGACAAGACTATCAAGATACAACAATCTATCGAGATGCCAGGTGAGGCGGCACAGATGACGTACAATCCAGATTCGTAAATTCTGAATTTTTTTGGTGACGACGAAATGTTACCAAGATTAAATAATTCTGACGTAATACAGCCCGAGGATGTTGTAATTGGGATGTAATAAATTCGTTCTTGAAGAACTTTATATATTTAAATATTAAATTTAAATCTGATAAATAAAAAGCATTAATATATTTTTTGAAATAATAAGATTTTTAAAAAATGATACATTAGAACAATGATTGAAGAAACGAATACGAAAAAGGAAAATATGGGAACTTCGAAAAAGTAAATACGAATTCTTACAAAATCGGAATACGAATTCTAACGAAAATTAAAGAAGAATCAGAACACAAATTCTAATGAAAAATATGGAAAAATTCGCAATACAATAACTATAAATTATAAGATACAATTTAATAATTTTTGAAAAATTAAAAATTGACAAATTAAATTTTCTTGAATATTTTGGAAAAATCCGCGAGGCACTAAAGTAGCAAAACATGAAGCGTGAAGTGGCGAGGTAACACTGTAGTTACAATGTACTTGACTGAATGTAACAAGTACAGAAGAGCTAATGAAAGAGCGAGTACAAGTGACAACATCGATACGGACTGAGGAATTATGAGATTGTGGAGGATTTAAACAATCGCTACTTTGGTAAGAAGGCTGGGTCGGAGAAGGGAAATTCATATTTTGTTGGTTACTTTGGTTACACAGTTGGCTTAGCTGCAAAATAGAAGAGGGATACTTGGGAATTGGAATTTCTCTTTTGGTTGGAGAGGGAGACATATAATTTATACTGCAAAATAAAATAAGCACGTACGTTTGTTTCGCTTTCGTTAATAAAATAAATGAGTAGAGAAATTCAAAAAATAATCGCGTGGCACATTTATTAAGTGATTATCGTTCCTTTTCAAATATATCACCTTTTTTTTTTTTTTTTTTTTAAATTTAAGAAAAACCTGATATTCTTGTTATGTATTTAGAAATTTTTATTTTATTTTTGTCATTATTTTTTTAAAAAATTTTTATTTTATTTCATGAATATATATAACGTATTTATTTGAACCTTACATAAAGTCAGGTTTCTTAAATTACAAAAAAAGTGATAATATTAAATCTGTTTATATGTTTCTATTGCTATTTTTATTATTATGTTTATTTTTTTATGTAAATTATATATATTATATATTATTCCGTATAAATATGCCTATTTTTTTATTCAACCACATGCTTCAGTTTTATTATATTTTACAATAAATATATAGAATTTACACTTTTAGAAAAAATCTTCTTTTATATTTTTTACCATACAATTAATTTTTATTCATATAATGAGAATTTTGACTTAAATCTAATAAAGGTAGCTTATTCATTTTAGTTTAGAGTTTTAAAATTAAAAAAATGCTTTAATTAATTTTTACTTTATTTTTATTTACACAATCATGCGTTACCGTCATGTTTATTTTTTAAATTATGGATTAATGTAAATAAAATATATGTATTTCTAAGTTCCCCCATTTTGTATTAAACATTACATTACTCAATATTTTACATTAAAACATTATGACATTTAGATTGTTGATAAAACTGTTCTATATTTTTTGATACTTGATGAATTTTTATGCAAATATAAAAGTTACTTTAATATAAAATTATCATATTTACTTAAACACTATTAATACAGTTTTAATTGCAAAGCTATCTTATTTATCCATAAATTGTTTAAAAGATTCAGGAAACTGAAGCAAGATATATGAGTTAATGAATTTTTTATTTTAGAAAAATCTGGTTAATCTGCTACATAAAACTTTAAACAAATAAGCGTATTTTATAAGAAAAATTACTATCTATTATATATCAACAAATTTTTTAGGCAAACTTTAAGAAAAATCTCTGTGTAATTAATTCATCTTCCCGCTTTACAATTCTTCGCAAACTATAACCAGTTATTTATAAAATTTCATTTATATAATTGAAAAATTTTACTAAATTAAAAAAATTTTTTTGCTGATTAGGTTGAAAAATAGAAATTATATTATCTCGGCTAATTTTATATTTTAATTAACATTTAAATTTATTGAAAATTACAGTTGAGGAATTAGAAAATATACGTAGAACAGATATTAATTTTGAAAATAATTATAAATAACAATAGCTTATGGTTTTTTTATATTGAAAGAAATATGTTTAAGAAAATTTATAAGTTTAAAATTTTTCTCAAAAAACGGTTTGTAGAGAAAATAACTCATATTTCTTTGCCTCATACTAGATTACTACGATTAATTAGAAAAGCATTACAGAAAAAAATTACAATTAATGAAATGCTACATAAATAATAAGAATTATATTTTTATAGATTATCACATAAGCTCTTTTTATTAATATTTAAGTGAATGCTTATTTATAAATGATGATTTAAATTATATAACAATAATTATATTAATTAATTTTATGGATATATTTAAAGTATTATAGATTTGATTATTTGATATTATAGATTGAATTATTTTGTTTTAATTAATTATTAATTTATTTATTATTAATTTAATTTTTATTCCCTTTATTTATAAAACTTTAAAAAACTATTATATTTTATTACGATAGTCATTATTTTTTAATCCGATCGATGGCAGTACAAAAGAAAATGCTACAAGTACAAAATACAATCGGTAAAATATTTGCTACTTTAGAAATAATTGTAATCAGTATGAAACAAGTACGAGAAAAGTAACAAATTCCCATCCTTAGAGTAACAAGGCTCACAAAGAGATCAATGGGTAGAGGCTTCTGTTTCGAATGGATTAATCAAAATTCAAGTCTTTTTGTGTTGTAATAAGGCTTCTATAATGATTTAGAAATTTCCGCGGCTATAAGAACTAAGCAGAAATTCAAGTAGTTAACTATTTGAATTTCTATGAATTCTATGAACTATAACTCAATAAGTATTCTAACCGTTTTAAAATAACTAGATGCTTAAAGTATAAAATATAGCTTTAAATTAGAAAGGGCAGGATAGGCCTGTGGGCCTGAGGCCTACAGTGCTTTTATTTATTTTTGTGACCGATGGCCTTGGAATGCGAAATATGTATTCTGATTAGGTAGTCAACCTAATTGGATTTCCAGAAAAAAGATTACTCCGGAAACTAATTACTCCAGTGTAACTAAATCTCATCTTCCCCTTTTTCAGAACAGTGTGAAAATTATCGATAAATTGTTTAATAGCGGAACTGAAAGCCTCTACTTTTGGAGCAAAGTTACTTGTGATGAAAACTAGATCAGATCGAATGGTCCAGGAAATATTCTTCATGAGAGCATGTAGCAGACATATTTAAACGCAGCTAAACATCAAACTTCAATTTCAATCTTCCAATTCCTAAAATTATTAATCTTCTAATTTCCTAGTAATTCAAAAAAAATTTTTTTTTTAAAAAATTCCGATTTATTTCAAATTTTTTAACAGAACCAGTATACGTTTGAATAACTCAGGTAATCGTGATGGGGGTCTTCCCTCATTCTCTCTCTCTCCTTTTTTTTCTCGCTATTGACAGATTTCTACCTGTAAGTTTTTAAATGTATCTCGTTCTACAGATAATGGTAGAGAAATTTTATTTTCCTTTAAATTACTATGTATCCAAATTATATCTTACTTTAGTAAATGTGTACACCCATCTGAATAAATTATCAAGTTCCATATTCCACAGCATCTTATCAAATATTCAGCAAATTTTAAGAATAATGGAAGACTTCTGTAGGCAGTTTTGAACTTCATTTAAACATTTTGCACTTCATCATATACTATCCTCTATTGATTGTAGCATGCAATTTCTTGCCATTTTTCCTTTTTGTACTCTCTCATTCAACTTGTAATGTCTCACCATCGGCACTTTCGATTTTAAGATCCTATGTTTTTTTTTTTTTTTTTTTTTTTTGATTCGGAGACTCTCGTTGTACGCGAAGCAGGCGAGAGAGATTGTCGCGAACCCATACATGACTCCTTGTAAAATTTGTTCTTTTTTTAATTAAATGTGTATGTTTCAAAATTGGAGTCATTTATTTGTTTGTTTGTTTCATAACAAACTTATGTTTTTGGTGGCAGCGGTTTGATGCTTTTTTAATGCTTTGCATTAGCATCCACTATGGAAATTAATTATGTGCACTATAATGGATTACGTGCCAAAATGTTGGAATACAGGTAGGCCATTTTGATCAATCTTTCTCTGGCTACTATTGAAAATAAATAGTTTGGAATGTTATATAAATTTATAGAATATTTAGTTCCAATCTTATTTACGTGGTTTTTCATGTTATATCAATTAATTTTGTTTATAAGTTTGTAAATGGTGTATTCCATATTACAAAGCTAATTTCTGTATTTCGTGTATTCGAATTTACAGTGTTCATGCTATATCAATTAATTTTGTTTATAAGTTTGTAAATGGTGTATTCCATATTACAAAAGCTAATTTCTGTATTTCGTGTATTCGAATTTACAGTGTAATATTTTTTATAAGAAAAGTGTATCTTATTATAAATTTGCATTTCATAATTTTTATGTGGTTGATGTATTTCAATTCACGTAGGAATATGTTAAAATAACTATGTTGTTATAGATTAATGTGTAAAATCGAAAGTACACTTATATTCATAATTTTTTGAATGTTTCACTGAAAGTAGATTTTATGAAAGTAATATATACTTTAGAAAGGTTTTGATTTCGTTATGTGAAAACGAAAGTACATGATTACAAATAGGTTTGAATTTAAAGTAATGTGAGATTTATTGATATGTTTTTGATTTTTGTTTGTAAAGTATCAAACTGATTTATTTGATATTTAAAAACGCATATGTTTATTTTCATTGATAAAGATTTGAAAAGATATTTTCTTACTGTTTAAAATATCGTACGTTATTATCATTTTCATGTCGTGTATGATTAACTAACTAAGTTTATTGATTTAAAATCGAAAGCTGATTTCTGGTTTAGATTAGTTAAAGCTTTTAATTTATATTGTTGTTAAGAATTGTAGTGTGTTCTATATTTTGAATTAAATGAAGATTCAAAATTAATATAATTTCATTTTCTGTTTTAATATAGTAGTATTTGTATAAGAATCTGATTTTATAAAATTTATACATTTTTGATTAATAATTCAATTTATCTGAGTATCAAGCATTAGCTTGGTGATAAAAAAACTTGAAATCGAGAGTAGAAGATTTAATATTAAACTTGTTCTTCTTTTCAAAATATATGATTTGCTGTTTATACACTATTTGTTGTATTACAATATAGTTTGTTTTCGTTTAAATTTTTAAATGTTATGGATATGTTTTATATTAGTAGAGTGTGTTAAATAATTTCTATAGTTATTTACGAAATTTCGTATATAGGTGGGTGTAGTCTGTTTTTTCTCTCATTATTGCATCTCTTCTGAGATAAAGCGTTAATAAATAAAATGGCTTTTTTAGCACGGGGGAAAAAGGGAGATTTAGTAGAAGTAGCTGAAGAGTTAGGGGAAATGGTTCCAGACTCTTTTAAAATCCCGGATATTAAAAAATTAATTTTAACTAGTAAAAACTTTAATGAGGAAGAAGTAAAATGTATATTAGATAGGGTAATAGAGGAAAGAATTAGGCGAGAAGAAATAGAAAAAGAAGAAAGAATTAGACGTGAAGAAAGAGAACATATTTTGGAAATGAAACGTCTGGAAATCTCTTCAAATGCTGCAATTTCGAACACAGAATCAGTTACAAATAGGACTGAACATGCTCAAAAAATTCAATTAATGCAAATAACGCCAAAATTCGATGAAAGGAAAGATGAGATGAGTTTATACTTAATAAATTTTGAGCGTAGAGCAAAAATGGCTCATATTCCAAAAAACGAATGGGTAGTTTATCTTGTAAGTGCTTTACCTTCAGAGATATCTAACATGTTAGCTAGAGAACCTCCAGAAAGGGCTGATGATTACGATTACGTGAAGGAACTTATTCTTAAACGATTCAAGTTAAATAGCGAAAAATTAAGACAATTGTTTCTTAAACACCAGAAAACGTCAGAAAAATCATGGAGAAATTATGCACAAGAATTGAATAGTTACTTTACGGAATGGCTTACGGAATTAGAAATAACGACATTTGAACAGCTTAAGGAACTAATGGTAACAGATCAATTGAAACGTCGTGTGCCAATTGAAATTAAGGAACATTTTTTGGCGGAATGGCTTAAAATAAATTCGCCGTATGATCTGGCAGAGAAAATAGATGAATATGAAAGTTTAAGAGATAGTTTTAAGACGAAAGATTTTACAAAACTCCCTCGAAATAATTTTGGTTTTCGTCAACAAAATGAAAACCGTGCCTTTAAGTTTAATGAAGTAGTTCGGAATCATAAATCTCATGTTCCTAAAAGAGTCGAGAATAAAAATTCTAATTATTCACATGAAAAGGAATTTGAAAAACGAAAACAACTCCGATGTTATGAGTGTGGTTCTTATAGTCATTTGCGGCCTCAGTGTGACAAAATAAAAAAGAACTTAGAATCGGTAGCATCCAACGAAATTGCTAGAAGTACATTTAATGAGTTGATGGCTCCTTACACTAGTATCGGCACTGTTAATGGAATTCAAATGCCAATCTTAAGAGACACTGGAGCAACTCTTGATTTGATTTGTGGAAAATACGTGAAACCTGATATGTTCACGAAGGAAAAGGTTTGGCTAAGAACACCTCTTGATGAAACTTTAGTATGCTTACCTATTGCCGAGGTTGAAATAAATTGTGAATTAGGTCACATTTTGACAAAGGCAGCAGTTCTTCGAGATTCTTTGGATCAAGGAAGATATTTACTGGGAAACAAAACAGCCGCTTTATTTGAGGAAATTAAAAAGCATGAGGAGGTGAAAATACATATGATAAATGCTATAGAAACTCGAGCTCAAAAAAGACGGAAGGAAAATAGCACGAATAAAGAGATTATTGATTCTGAAATAGAATCTTCTAGGTCTTGCTTCCAAACTAAACAAAATGAAGAATTAGAGCAAAATACAATTTTGCCACCATTAGAAACCGAAGTTGAAGGGATGGATTTGATAAAGACATCTCCAGAAGAATTTGCTCGGGAACAAAAGGTGTGCGAAGATTTGAAACCTCTCTTTGAGCAAGCTAAACGACAATCTTCAAAAGACAATAAATATATTATAATAAATCAATTGTTGTTTTATAATAAAATGGACAATGATGGAACTGTAAGAAGATTATTAGTTGTGCCCAAGAAGTTTCGCAACCAACTAAAAGGGATCTGCCATGAGATAACTGCAGCTCATTTAGGTATAACTAAAACAAAAGATATGCTGTGCAAAACTTTCTACTGGCCTAACTGCTTTAAAGAAATTGAAAATTTTATTAAATCTTGTGACAAATGTCAACGAGTAGGAAAGCCTCAAGATAAGAAAAGGGCTCCTTTGAAACTGGTTCCAGTAATTCCGGAAATATTTACAAGAAATAACGTTGATGCATGTGGTCCTTTACCTATAACTTCCTGTGGTAACCGGTATATTATAACAGCTATTTGCATGTCATCCAAGTATCCAGATGCCATCCCAGTACCAGATAAACGTTCTACTACTGTGATTGATGCTTTTCTTCAGATATTTAGCCGCATGGGTTTTCCTAGGGAGTTGCAAAGTGATCAAGGAACATCTTTCATGAGTGTCCTGACATCAGAATTTTTAGAAAAATTTGGTATTAAAGTTGTGCATAGTTCCGTTCAGCATCCCCAAAGCAATCCTGTTGAGAGATTGCATAGAACTTTAAAGAGAATACTGAAAGTCCTTTGCTTAGAAAAAGGTACAGATTGGGAGAAGATTTTACCTCAGGCACTTTTTGCTCTTAGAACTTGCATTCATGATAGCACTGGATATTTTCCTGCAGAATTAGTCCATGGTCGGAACTTAAGAACACCCGTAACACTATTATATGAAAATCTAACTGGTAAAACCATTGAAGAAGATAGTGTGATTGCTTACGTTTTTAATCTTTTAAATAGAATGAAAAGATGCCAAGAATTAGCTGTGAAAAATATGACAGAGGCTAAAGAAAAACAGAAACTTTGGTATGACCGTAAGGCTACGAAGAGAGAATTTAAAGAAAATGATCTTGTGTTAGTTGTTGCACCTTCTAGATCAAACAAATTTTCTGTTCATTGGATAGGTCCAGGAAAAGTAGTAAAACGACTATCGGACACAAATTACGTAATACAATTTCCCGATAAGGAAAAATTACATGTATACCATGTAAATATGTTAAAACCTTATTTTCAGCGTCCAGAAGATGTTAATTTAATTTTTACCTCTAATTCTAATTCTAATTTTTCTCTAATTCTAATTCTAATGAAGATATTGATTCTGAGAAAGAAGATATCCCAAGTTTTGAAATTAATTCATCTACCCTTTTAGAGACTTTTCCTGAAAGCTGTTTTAATGAAAAGTTAGAGGATGAGCAGAAGAAGCAATTGAGTAGACTTTTGATTCAATTTATTGATATTTTTTCAAATGAACCAGGTTGTACAGAACTGGCTGAACTGGACATCGAGTTGGAATCTAATAAACCTATTATAGCTAAACCATATCGAATGTCCCCACGACAGACAGAAATTCTGAAATCGGAAGTAGACAAGATGTTGAAATTGAAGGTGGTGGAACCAGGTGAATCCGATTACACATCACCTTTAATATTAGTTGAAGCTCCTGGAAAAGAACCTCGTCCGTGCATTGATTATCGCAGGTTAAATGAGGTTACCAGGACGCAATATTATCCATTACCAAATATTGAAGAGCGTGTTGAATCCGTTTCGAAAGCGAAGTTCATATCTTTATTAGACTTAACACGAGGTTATTGGCAGATACCTTTGAGTCCTAAGGCTCAAAGATATGCTGCATTTACGACGACATTTGGTGTTTATAAACCTTTGAGAATGGCATTCGGTTTGAAGAATGCTCCTTACTATTTCAGTAAGTTAATGGCTGATTTATTAAAAAATTGCGAACATTTTGCTGTGCCTTATTTAGATGACATAGCTATATATTCACTTACCTGGTCTGATCACATCCAACATCTTAAATGTGTTCTCGAGAAGATTCGATTTGCGAAATTGACTGTGTAAAACCCCTTAAGTGCAAATTCGCTCAACTTCGTGTTAAATATTTGGGACACTTTGTAGGACAAGGTCGAAGAACACCAGGTGATATTAAAGTGAAAGCCATTACCAATTTCGAACGTCCCTCAAGCAAAACCGAAGTACGAGCTTTCCTAGGTCTTGTTGGGTACTATCGCAAGTATATACCAGAATTTTCGGTAGTTGCTGCGCCTTTATCCGACCTGTTAAAAGGGAAGTCCAAGAAATGAACTGTAATATGGAATAATAACTGCGAAAGGGCATTCATAGAATTAAAGAACACTTTAATAAAGAAGCCTGTACTTTACAGTCCAGACTTTCAAAAACAATTTATCATTCAATGTGATTCCTCAAGCTTAGGAATAGGTGTAGTTTTATCTCAGAGAGATCAAAATGAAAATGAACACCCTATCCTATTTCTGAGTAAAAATTTTCAAAATCTGAGAAAAATTATAGCACTATAGAAAAGGAATGTGCAGCAATAATTTTTGCTGTTACTAAATTAAAATATTATTTAGATGGTCAGTATAAATTTATTATCGAAACTGATCATAACCCTTTAGTTTGGTTAAAACATCATACAGGATCTAATCCCAGACTCTTAAGGTGGGCTTTGGCGCTTCAAAGCCTAAATTTTTATATTGTTCACAGAAAGGGCAAATTACATCAAAATGCCGATAGTCTCAGTAGAATGCTGAATAACCAAACTTAATTATTTTCTTTTTTCTCAGATATTAAATTAAAATGTTTTTTTTAATACAAACTTCCATTGTTGTTACATGTGTACATAATAAAAAAAATGTTTTGTATAATAAAATGTGTCTATTTGTAAATTTAGTTAGTGTTGAAGATTCTGTTGTGTTAGATAATTATTTTGTGCTATTTTGATATATTTTTATTTTATATTTAATATTATATAATTCCATATAATTTTGTGTTTCAGCCAGAGTCCGATTGATCAGGGCTATCTGTAATATTAAATTTTGCTCTTTGTTGTTTGTGTGTGTTTTTTTCTTTTTTATTTGCAGGTTGATTTCCTTAGAATGAGAAGAAGAAAAAAGAAAAGAAAAATCTCCGGTGAAGGAAGGAATAATTTAGTCTGTAATGTCTCACCATCGGCACTTTCGATTTTAAGATCCTTTTTTTTTTTCTTTTTGATTCGGAGACTCTCGCTGTACGCGAAACAGGCGAGAGAGATTGTCGCGAACCCTTACATGACTCCTTGTAAATGTTGTTCTTTTTTTAATTAAATGTGTATGTTTCAAAATCGGAGTCATTTATTTGTTTGTTTGTTTCATAACAAACTCTGGCTGTTACGGTTGTGACCACGACCGATATCAAAATGTGTGAAAATCTACGGTAAGGATTTTTATAAAGGTTTTTCCCGTACAAGAATACCACTCTCTTTTTAGTTCAAAGATAAATCAAATTGCTAATGAGGGATTCCAATTTTTATACCATGCTATCTTAAAAAATTTAAAAAAATTTCATTTAAAGTTTTATAAGACTTTTAAAAAATTCTCCTTGATAAACATTGGAATGTTGCTATATATTAGGAAGGAGAGAAAACTTTTAAAGCATAAACATCTTTAAATCAGACTCTTAAGATAAAATACAAACAATTCTCTGTAAAACTTCATCAGCTCCTTTATTATTTACATTTAATTTCTGTAATAAGTTTTAATAAATTTATAAATGTGAATTATGATAATAATCTAATCATTTTCTCCAAAAAAATTATGTGCCAAATATTATAAAATTTAATAGTATTTTTTTTCAAAATGTGAGAGGAAAAGCAGAACACTTAATTAGTATTTTTATTGAATGAAATATATAAAAACTTTGCTGTTGATTAATATTACAATTTCTTAATCATATTTTTAAAACTTGCTGACTTTATAATTAAAACATTTAAAAGATGAACTTAAATGTAAAATAAGGTATGAATCTGTTTTCATTGAACTTCCCATTTATCTCTAAATTAAATATTTAGCAATTTTTTTAAATATTGCGTAATGGCTCCGAAAAGGTAGTCTTGAACAAAATAAGATACTTTTTATGAGAATCTACATAAATATCTTCTAAATGTTATATTTTATCGTATATCTTATTTTCTTCGTTCTAAGATATTTTCTGGAGTTCACAAAATAAATCAGCAATGTAAAGTTCCAACAAAACAAATAATTTTATATTATGTCGATATTGACCAAATAGAATTTAAAAATCAGCAAACTCAAAAAAGTAAGTAAGAAGGTATTGAAAAAATGTTCCTGATTAATTATCGCAAATATAAACTCCTCTTGCGCAAATTAATTTAACTTTCCATAAAGGTAGGTTGCGTTATTTAACTTAAAGCTGGATCTTCATCTCGGTGAAGTGAAATGGTACGTAGTCTTTTCCAAATCCATTTGATCTGTCTTTCTTTCTTTTCATGATCAATCTGTCCGGCATTTATAAAGGACCCTCTTTTAGCATTCAGTGTTTTATTTACGTTGATGACATCACCTCTTTGATTGTTTATTCATCTAAAGAAAGTCTTTAGCAAACTGTAATAATAAAACCTGAATAATGGTGTAAAGAATAAAAACTAAAACTTGATTCTGGAAATTGTTCCGCTACAGTTTTCTCATCCTAAATATCTACTGTAAATTTTGAACTAATTACCACCAGAAGAAAATTTATGTTTTTAAGAGAATTGCAAACCACGGATGGTGAGCAAAAACTATTCATGAAATCGAAATTATTGAATTTTTTATCACAAGTAATTTGAATACTATATATCATGTATATCTGCTGTGCCACTATTGCAAAATCCCTCGAGACGAAAAGGGACAGCGCAGAGTAACGAGGAGTTTCTGATCACCCGGTGCGTGACTAAGCCTTGCCCACGTGGGATACCTGGCTTCTCCAGATGATTTTGTAAGTTTCTTTTGTGTAAATCACTAGTATGTTGTCCCAAATAACTCTGAGAATCATTATTGATTTTGTTTCAAATTTATTAGTAAAATAGTATTTTGTTAGTCCAAGTTAATCTGAAGATATCATTATTTGTATTATTCTAAATTAATCTGTAAGATATATTAGTTGTGTAATTTCTAATTAATCAATAATAAACATAATTAACTAATTATGAACCTGGAATTTTGTTAAATGTCTGTTGATAATATTATTTAACAAATAATTCACTGCATAAAGGATTATATGAATAATAAGACACTTAGTACACGTATTTATGACTGGAAGTTCATAAGACCGAAAAATACTTTATTAAAAATACCACTTAGATCTTAGAATTGTAACAGGCCTTCCCTTCTTGAACATATTCCTCTTCTTCTTACATCAGGAATAATGTATTTTTCTTCCTACAGTCTGCGTGTGGTACTCTGTAAGAAATCTTGTGACTTAGTCACACGTGATGCTCTTCCCTTTTCTTTGCAAACGAAAAGAGAGTTCAAAGAAAACGGAAATCAAAGAGTTTGATATACTGCGAATTTTTTAAAGTTTTTATCTGGAAATTTATATTAAAGACAATTATTTACTTAAAAAATTTTTTTTTCAATCTAAAAGTCTGCCTACAAATAGTATTAATGATCTCTTTGAGCTACATAATTTTTCTAAAAGACCAAATCCCATTTTGTTATTTACCGATGTTTCTAAAATGGGCAATAAGCTCGAAAAACTAAACGAAGTTCTGTATGATAAATGAAATTTTGTTGTGCATGATATTAGCAATAACTTCTTTATCTTCAAAAGCACTAATTTAAATCCTGTTTTTAGAGTCCAGAGATTTGCTTTTTATCAGGCAGTGAAAAAAATCTGTACATTCCCGCCAATTATTTCATATCAAATACCTTTATATCCCAAAATGCTATGACCTCTGCACCGACCAGGTCACTGGAGTTCCAGTAGGCGTGACATTTTTATTCAATCCCGTCTTTTTAAATATTATAATACCCATAAACACGGCAAATAATTTTCATATTATCGTATAATTATGTTAATTTTTACTAATATGATTAGTTTGTAATACTGTTTTAATTTATATTTCTGTAATGAAACCATATGATTAATTATTATTTGACTTTTACTTGTGTAAAACTCGTTTGGAGGGGGAGGGGAGAAATTGTAATGAATGAGAATTTGAACATTCCATGCACGCTGTTACCTCTGCTCTCTTCCTCCTTTCGGATTATTTTTTATTGTTTACTTTTAGTTCTCGGACAGCCTACACACTTGAAGTGTGTATGGGGAGGAGTCTGTCGATATGCTACCGTTATTTTTGCTAATTTGGGAATTTGTAAATAATATGAATATTATAAAAATTTATTCCCATCAATATATTGATTAAATTTAAATTGTCGCTAATTATCCCTCAGCTTATGATACGACTTTAAGCGATGGTAGCAGGGAACCACTCCAAATACGATACATTATCTTAGATCTATTTCTTTTGGACATCTTCACTCACAGAGTAGTTAGAATGACTGCTTATATAATGATGTAGCAAAGGCAATGGTATAATACGCCCGCTGCTAAAGGTTTTGTTAATATTATTACGAAAATTCATGAACTTATTCTAATGATGCATTCGGACATCATGGAAAGGACTTATGTGTTTCACAGACCATTTGAGTTACTGACACTTCAAGAGAATAACTGGAAAATAAGTTTAACTTTAATATCTGTCATATTATCTGGTTCACAGATGGATCAAAGAATGACAATCTCCTAGGACTTGACCCAGAGTTAATCTCTCTGGTCTTTAATGGTCTCTTGGTAAATTTAAGAAAAAGCTACCATGTAAAGCTGATTGTTATTTTAGTGAAATTCAAGCAGCTATATGGGATATTAACTCATTCCACATTAATTCTAAAATTGATTTGGAATGTAGGAACGTTCTAAATGCACTGGAAGCCAGGAACAAACCAACTGTCATATAGGTGTCAGGAATTGTAGAAGATAATGTAAAAGCTGATGAGATGGCAAAACAGGAGATGTCTTTTAATCCAACTGGTACATAATCATTTAACAAATTAAAACTGTTTTAGGAGCTGTTCTTAAATGCAAAAAAGATGAATAAAGCTTATAGAACCCTCTGCACAGCTAAAAGTAGTATTTATAAATCATCTGCGAAAATCGCATCTGAAATTCTTAAATGCGAAAGACAGAAGATAAGAACAATTGTAGGATTCATTACTAGATACTTTTATTTCATAAAAAAACTTCATACGACAGAAAAGTTTCAACAAATCCTGCAAGTAGAAAATGCGATGCCCATATACGCGATCGACTAATTTTGATACTATTCCTTGACACTGAAGAATTACACCTTTGCTCCTTATAAGAGCCTTTTTTGAGTTTATAAACAAAATAGGGGACCTAATTTATGGAACAAGGCTATTTTGGATTTAGAGCATGATGCAAAATGTTTTTATCAGAGGTACCTTTACTTTCAAGAAGAATATTATTTACATACAACTTAATTGAAAAGAAGAATATTATTTATGATTGTATAAACACTTTAAAAACTTTTTTATCTTCTTCTCGAACTATCATTCAGTATAATGGATCTGCTCCAGTAAATCTTGACACAAGATTGTATCTTAAGTTAAACATATTTGGAATACTTGATCATCACCAAGATCCTCATAATCTTGAATCAGTTTTAAGTGAAGAGGTCACACCTGAATTGACCCCATCTCTCTACATTCCTGTCACACCAACGGAAGAACTTTGAACATTACAGATTAACTTGAACACATCCTAATACACAGAGCTCTTGCAACCCTTGGACTCCCCTCTAAAATATGATTAATTATGTATTCGAGCTACGGTTAGAAATTTATCCTTACTCATTAGCAATAGTATTTTGTCACTATCCCAATAAATTAATGACTGCAAATTAGTTGTAATATTTTATTTCACTTTGATAATATTAATAAGAAAATTCTATTTTCACTTTAAATGTGTAAAAAATGATTATGTTTCATAATTAGAAATAATTCCTTCATAAATCTATTTATAAGTTGATCATTAAGTTTCATTCGGAATTTAAAGTTTTCCGATGAAGACAACTTAAGATCTTTTTCAACTAAAGTGTTAAAAAAGAGCAATTGAAAGCTCTGAAATTAAGCCACGGTCACATTGCTGAAAAGGATATCATTCTTGTTAATAAAAAGTTTTTTTTATCCTACGCCCGACCTTGGTTTTTCAAACATCAGTCTCTGTCGGGCAGCCCAATACAATCTTGAGGTGAATGAAAAGTCATCTTCCTCAGAATTTCTAACTGCGACGTCCGAAAGTCCAGGGCAAGTGTAAAGGTAGTCACCAGTCATGTCTTCTAGTCCACAAAAAGGGCAGATCGGAGAGTCCTTCAAACCCAAATGGGGAAGGTGTTTTTGCAGATAATCATGCCCAGTTTTAAGGCGAAAATTTGCCACTCCCACAGCTCTGTGGAGGTTACACGGAATAGGCTTTGTTAGTAAGGAAGCCTATGCTTTCCCCTTTATGCACATCTTGTAAACATTTCTACGATAGGAGGCTATATTTGACTTAATAAGCCTTTTAACAGTATGGTTGTCCAAGTGTTAATAAAAAGTGGAGGCTTCTAAATCTATCATAGCCAAAATCGTTTCTTATAGGAATGGTTATCAAATTTATAATCTAACTTTGTGATGCCTTATGAAATAAGACTAATGTAATTGGGATTTTCTTTCTTTTTTTTATTAATAAGAGAATCTGAAGTTTGCTTAAAAAAATATATGTTAAATACAATTAAAGAATTAATTTTGAATGCAAATATTTTTGAAATTATCAGAAAATGTAATCGACGCCAATATTTTTATTAAAATGTTCAATTCACCTTTTTCTTTAATAATCAATTGTGTTTCCAAACACAGGATAATGTCACTATAACTGTGATTACCGGTTTGTTAAGAGGTTTTCCAGGAGCATATTCGAAGAAGTTATATTTTGATTTTAGTGAGGCTGATGTGTTAGATCGCTACGTAAGTTTTCATCAAAATGTTCGACATGGCGGTTTATTATATATGTCGTAGAAAATTGTCCTTCATATTGCTGTTATTGTTATATGTTTGCTTTGATTCAGTAACTTGTTTAGGTGATGTGATCTATGCTATTAATGCTGGTGGGGAGTCTCATGTTGACTCAGATGGTATACATTACAGAAGAGATCCTTTGCATGGTAGAATTGGAACAGCATCTGATTATGGTAAACAATTAATTATTAGCAGAGTTCCAAGAAGTGATCAAATTCTTTATCAAACTGAACGCTATCATCATGCAACTTTTGGTTACGAAATTCCTGTTAATCGTGATGGTGATTATGTTCTAGTGTTGAAATTTTGTGAAGTTTATTTTGCTTCGCCAGGAATGAAGGTACTAATATTTTTAAACTATTGATTATTGATTATATATTCCAGTTCAAAACTAATCTTGTTTTATAAAATCATAATGATTACAGAACTTGTTTTGTTTCTTATTCTTTCCTAATAAAATGAAACTTTTTTTTTACAGTATTTCTTATATTAGGTACTGCATCCGGTAATTCTAGACAAAAATGCTGGTACAAAATTTTATTGGAAGTAAAATATGCTAATTTTTTTAAATTGTCCTGCTGTATGTATGTTATTATGTTCTTACATTAAAAATGTAGGAGAATTGTCAAATTTAGTTATTAAACACAATAAAACCTTATTTGAAAAAAGTAAAAAAAGAAACTGAATTAAAATGAACTCGTGCCACCAATGTATAAAAGCTCCAATAAATAAATCATTAGAATTCTTATCAGTCTTCTGTTACGTGGTGAGAAAAATATCTCCAAGTATCATATCTTCATCGTAATTTTAGTTATTGCGTATTATCACATACAATTATCAAGAGGAAAATTCCATACTTGATGATTTAAACCTTATTATCAAGGTTTTTATAACAATAATTAATTAACAATAATATTTCAAAGGATTCAACTTCATTAACAATAATATTTCAAAGGATACAAAATTATATTTCACCATGGTATTAAATTATAATTATCAATAAAGTAAAAATAAATAGATAAAATTCTAATTATATTTGGTCAAAAGTGTTGGAATGCTTTAAGAGAACATTTTTGATGATCTAACATATATTTGGCCTTTATGAATGCATAAATATTTTATTCTTATGAATTAAAAAGTACATTTATTCTTACTATAAGCTCTAGGCATCTGGAGAAAAGTAACTTCATAGTTAGATTCCTATGTGTTTGTTTGATTTTCTGGCCAATTATTGAAATATTGCTTAGTTTCAAATAATAAATACTGCTGTTTTGGATATTCTCTGTATTTATCTAATCTTAAGATCTAAATAATTTTATACAGATTATTAAGATATATTAGAAAATAAAGTATCACATCTATAATGATATAATTCTGCTCTTTATTTTAAAATCGATTTCGGAAATAATATGGTCGTTTTATAAAATATTTATATTTTTATAAAAAAAATATTTGTTTATACTTTAATGTTTTATTTATATAAATGAAAAGCATTGGAGGTACAGTTCATTATCATAACAATTGTATCTTGCCAAACTGGTGTACTAAAATTCTATATAAAATATCCTTTTGATGTCTTATTTAAAGCAATCAGAGATACAAAAGCTATAAACAATATGTGAGTAATTTACTTAATGTCATCTTTATATCTGGGACTTTGAAAATCAAATAATGCTAATTATTCTATGCTCTATTGAACAAAAATCAACAATAATGTACTGTACTAAATGAATAATGTAAAGGGTGTTTATTTTGGGTAGTATGTATATTGGAAAATATGAAGTGGCTAAACTAGTATTATTCACCACTTAGTTTAAATAAGTTGAATGCTACATTTTCTTTTATTTTTCATGAATTAATCTAAACAAACTTTTAATGAAATGTACTCAGTAATTTAAGCAATGTCTAAGATGCATTTTTTTCCCTACTATTTCCAACATTTTTATAATTTGAAATACATTTGAAACTAATAGTTATAGAAATAACTAATAATTTTATTGGCATCATTTGTAACAAATTTATTTGTTAGTCTGTTTTGTTGGTGTTCTCTCTGTATGATGTGTTACTGTATTCCTTTTTATTTTCAGGTGTTTGATGTTACCCTTAATGGTGTCCATACTGTTGTGTCAGATTTGGATATATTTGCCAAAGTTGGAAAAGGTGTTGCTCATGATGAACATATTCCATTTACTGTAAAAGGAAATAAACTTATTGTTAATGAAGAAGAGTCTGAACATGATGGAAAAATTCGAGTTGAATTTATAAAAGTAGAGCAATTTCATCCATTTAAAAACATTCTTTCAAAAATATAATTATTTTATGAAAATTTATATATTATCTTCATTTTTTTGCTTTATTATATTCTACAAAACTGTGAATTAGATTATAAATTAATTTCTTTTTTCTATTCTTTTACTTATAATTTAAAATGTAATATGTTATTAAATGTAAGTATTTGTATCACATTCATATTAAGTTAAAATGTTTTTTTAAGTGTTTGTTAGATTTGGTTGATATAAATTGTGATTTTAGAAAAGAGAAATACAGCTTTTAAGATGTAAGTTTTGAGAAAAAGTTACCTTTCATTGAATAATATATTTTTATAAAAAATCTAAAAATCTGGTTAAAATATTTTTGATATAGTATTAAAATCAGTAAATACTGTATATTCTTTTAACTTTATAATACAAAGTCATCAAACAAGAATATTAGGATTATAAAATTTTATCAGCCAAGTTAATAACACAAATGAACATTTCCAGAAGTGTGGAGGCCATAGAATTAAGACTTTATGCCCAATTTATGACTTGGAGGATACTTCATTTATAGTTTCATACATAAATAACATAAATCTGTCCTTCATGAAAAATAATGTTAGTCCACTTACAAATTCTAAGTCATCAATTTATGGTAAATCAAATTGCTATCAAATCAGTATGATTGTTTCTAGTTATGCTATCTGTGAAAAAAATTCACAACAAATTGATAATACATCAAACTCTACATCACACATTCAATTTTAGAAAATCACAAATGGTCTGAGGACTCATTAGCTGTGTGTGTGGTATGATCTCCAAATGTTATAGTTATGATGATTGATGCACCCATTATAAATTTACATTTCTTCTGAAGTGCATGGTTGTTATAGGGATATATAATTTTTTATGCTTCATTGAACTATTCATTGTTTTCTTTTATATACTCATTGAATTTTAAATGAAACAATTTAATAGGTGAGATAATTCAGTAGAACATTCAGTTTCATTGAATAATTCTGTTCTTTGATTCAAAACATCATATGGCCTCTTTTTCTATTATGTAATATATGCCATTTATATTACATTGTAAATCATCAATCGATGATTTAATTTCTGCGTACCAGAATGTATATTGTGCTTTTTGTTGCTTGATCAGTATCTTTTTGTGTAAATTTTGAATTATAATTACAGAAAAATACTGCTACTGCTTTACTAAAGAAGAATAATTATATCATCTGGTATGGAAAAATTAAAATTTTTTTCTTAGTGTTTCAACTAAAAATTATTTCCTTTCATTTATGAATTCATTTTTAATAAAGTTGCAAAATCTTAGTTTTTTTAATTTTTTTTATTTTGAATGAATCTTATTGAGTGCTTTCAAGCCCTTATTTTTTTGTGAAAGTATAAGATAGCTAACCCGTATTTTTGTAATGGGTATTCTTTAAGATAGTAGTGAACTTTTTCCCTTGAATTTCCTAAAAGATGACGAATTTAGCATCATAAATTTGTTGTACTTTGCTATATGCATAGTAGTTTGTTACATATTTCTAAAAACTCAAGAAAATAAGAATTTTAACTAGTTTTTCACTCTTAAAAATACAATTTTGGAAATTATACAAAAATGTATTGTTTGTTATGTTGTGTCAATAAAAAATAAAACACCTATTTATAGCAAATAAGTTTGAGAGAAACATCATTAGTATAGGTTTCTGTAAGATTTTAATTACTTCATCATTTTTATTCTATGAATATTGTGATGAATAATTAAACTTCTGTAGATTGCCATTTTTCCATTAGTGTAAATTTTATTTTGATTCAAGAAGTACCAACCATTGAATTTTCCATTCACTACTCTACAATTCACGTATCCCAGTGGTTTAGTGATAACGTTTCACGCTCCCAAAACACAGGCCTGAAGTTCGATCTTTGGGCTGAGTAAGGTCAATTCAGTTTTTCATCCTTTCTGTGGGTTGATAAACAGTAGCAAGCATGATTTGAATTAAACACTGGTTTTCTTTTTTTTCCATTAGGCTAACCACTTAATCAGGACATGCTTTGCACCTCAGGGCCTTTTGGTCAGGAAAACAAAGATGGTCACTGTTGACCTTGATGAGACATGATAGCCCACATAGACTATAATGTCTCAAAGTTTAGTTTAGTAGTCTTCTACTTGTCATAATGTTAACTTACTTTTTTCTTCTCTTTCCCATTCTATTTTTGTCTTAATAATTTTATATAAAATAAAAATGAAACAGTGATTAAATTTTGTCCATCCAATGTAATTTATTTCACTATGTTAATTTTTAACTAACTTGTAAGTTACAAGTTTTAAGTAATTTTTATTTTTACTCTTTATATATAAGTTTTTCTTTAAATTTAAAATCATTATCTTTCATCTTAAAAAATTGTGTTGAATTTTATGACTTAATATATATATATATATATATATATATATATATATATATATATATATATATATATATATATTATATTATATATATATATATATATATATATATATATATATATATATATATATATATATATATATATATGATTTTATAAAGTTAATAACTCCCATGAAAAATATTGTAGAAGTTTATATTACACAGCTAATTTTTTATGTCATTTATTTTCTTTGCTTCTCCAAGCATATTTTTTTCTTTATGCAATTTCAGCACTGCTTATATACATACATACATACATAACTTTATCAAACAAGTTATTTTCTGAGACATTACAATTAATAACAGTTCATTTTACAGGGTTATCGAGACAATCCAAAAGTCAATGCTATTTATGTAGTCAGAGGAACTGTTTCAGGTACAATACTTTTAGAAATAAGTTCTTTAATATATTGATTTTAATTAGTTCATAAGTAATCATTTTTCTTGAATAGAATATGAACTAAAATTAAATAGAATAATCCTTTTGGTATTATGCATTTTAAGATGTATTGTGTGTGTGTGTGTGTGTAGACATTGTTTTACGATATGATCAGTTTTTACTATGTTTCAGTTTAAATTTTTCTTGTGCTCATTAATAACTTTATTATCATTCAGTTAATGAAGCTTTACAAAATCTTTCATTTCCAATATAATATATTTTTTTTATACACTGATTTTTTTAATGTTTATATTATCAAGTTCTTAAATCAAATTTGATATTACGTCAGATAAACAATGTTACATAAAATGCTATCTACAAAAGTTTTCAAATTGGTTTTATAAGTATATATACATCTTCTTATTTTATATTGGGTTTGTCTGATATAGGATATCTGCTTAAAAGCATTTTGTACCAACTACACAAAATCCAATTAATCCTAGTTTCACTTTTTTGGGTCACCTACTTTGTTTATAAAGTCTGATAATCCCTCAATGGAGCTTAGGTGTAACTCTTTAGAATATAAGGATTGCCTAAAGTAGTAAATTGAATTAGCGCAAGGGCATCACACTCATATAATATGGTGCACTGGTTCCACGTGGTTGTTGTATTTCTTGCTTTTTGCTTCTTTTTAAAAGAGTCCCATTTTATGAAGGTGTTTTCTGAAATAATATTGCCCAGTAATGAAGCCCACAATTGTTTCTATCTTCATTCTTGGGAAGCTAAGAATTTCTGAGGTGACATTTTACTGAGGAATTGTTAATTACACTCATATCATGTTTTTGTCAAGGAGTATTACACCAAACTTTGTTCATTTCCTGTTTATCTCTTTCAAGGACGATTTATTTACAGTGTTCAAATTGATGCCACAAAAAGGCTCCATTGCTATTGATTTGAAAGAGGATCCCTCTTTTGAAAGTTTATCAGCTTTCATTTCCTTCAATTCTCATGTTCTGGCACCCAGATGAGAATAATCTTATTCCAAGTTGTGATAGTTCTCTTAGAAGATTTCTACATTATAAAACAATTTTTGATTTAATTTAAAATGAATTAAGAACATTAAGGCTGCTTGACTGTCACTAAAAATATGAATAAGCTGACCATGGTAGCCTTTTCCTATGTTTATTGATAGCAAGAACCTTAGCCTAGAAGATGGGGACATTCTTCCCAAGATAAATAAAAAAATTGGCTTTTGATTATACATTACAAACTCCTTGTCCTGAGAGGTTGCTTTTCTCTGATCCATCAGTATACCAAATTAGATCATCATGTGTAATGTTAATCATGTTCTTATTCTATTCTTCTCTGGTAAGAAAGACTACTTTTAATGGTCTGTTATACATGTAAGTTCTATGTATGGTGTCAAACAAGATGAGGAGAGTGGATGATCGATTTTTTTAGTAATACTGATATGACCTACCTGTTGGCCTTTAGCTGTTTGTCATACCATTGATTTTGTAACTTCATTCTGTATTTTAGCATCAGTTATTTTAGCAGCACTGCAAATGATGTCCAAAGGGGTCAGGTCCAAAATAGTCTCCGGTACTCTGGTAAGTGCAGTGGACATAGCACCTGTAATGCACTAGCATGCCAGTCTTTGCAGACTTCGTAACATGTTTGTCACAGTTTTCTGTACCTCTTTGACCACCAAATTACTGAAACATGTGTAATAATAGGCCTGACAATGGCTGTGTACATCCAAAACATCATTTTTGCTGTAAGCCCCAGTTTTTACCTAGTGTGCATCTGCACATCATGATGTATTTTTTGCTTGATTAATTTTATAATCAACATGTTTATTCTAGGTGAGTTTTTGGTCAAGGATTAAGCTTAAATATTGCACCTCAGAGCTAATGTTGATTTGAACATCAAAAAAGATTTGGAATGAAAAAAACCCATCCCTTTATATTTTGTGAGTTAATGGTACCATGTTGGTCTTTTGTGGATATACATCCAGATTTCTCTCCCTGCACCAATTGCTTACATAGCTTAGAGCATTTTGCATAAGCTTACCACTGTTAAAATCTTCATCAAGGATGAGTATGACAGTGTTATCTACAAATCATTGAGTAGAGTAGCCTATACTGTTAGGGTCATAATGGGAATAACATTTATCAGGTCCAAAACTTTTGAGTGGTTTAAAGGCGGAGATAACCCACCTTATCATGATTGATGATATCTGTAACATGGGTTCAATGATTTTGATTTATTCTTTTTAACGAGTCTATGAAACAACACTCTTCATTGCTATTAATATCTCTGGCTCCTGGAAAGTGAGTCTTAGCCATAATTTCCATAACCTCATTTTCAGTTCCAGCAAAAAGAAGACTCTCATCCTTTAAGGTGTTAACCATAAAAAGTCAAAATTTCAAATAAATTTCAGAATAATTTCAGAAAATTTTCGCCATTCAACCAAGGCTAAAATCACATGACATCTGGGTAATGGGAATCAGTTCGCTGTTTCCTATTTAATATTTAGAGATTATCTTGTCAATGATACAAAATCTTTGCCTATCCACTACCTGGCAACCACTCAAGCCTCATGTTTACATAAGTATTTCATAATAGTTTCTTTTTTATTTATTTGAATTGATATCTGAATAGTTAGAAATTACATTCATTTTAACAGCTAATAATTTAATTCTGTTATAAGACAATGGTGTTTGTAATTTTTCAGAATTCATTAAAAATGTTTCAATCAAGCTAAATTTTATATGCAAAATATGTTCTAAAAAAGGAGGGGACTAAAAAAAGACAAATTATTTTGTTTAAACAACATTGTCTAAGCATTTATTATGAAAGAGAAAGAAAAAGTCAAAAAGGTGAATCGAAAACTAATTTAAAATATTTATGAATGAAAAGAAAAAGAGGACAAAAAGATGCAAGGTGTTTCCTGTGCTTCTTTCATTTAGTGTATTTTAAAGTTTTTGTATTCTCACATCAAAGATGTTTTTCTTTTTTTTCATAATGTGATATTTTTACAATGATGTTGTTAAACATATTGAATAGGTAATAATAATTCTCACTCATGAAGTAGTCTAAATGAAAATTTTCATAAGTAATAGTATGGTCGTTTTTCTACAAATGTGTAAAATTTCACAAATATGTTTCTTAAAAAATGATTTCTATAAGAAGGAGAGAGGGGAATTGTTTGATTTAAAAGAAAAGGCAAAAGAAAATATTTGAATTCTTAATAAGATACGAGTTCAATTCATTTTTCATAAAAATAGAAGATACTACAAATTTTTTATATTTACTGTGGCTGTAAATTTTTAATACCTAATCTTGTGTGTTTTCATACACTGAAATAAAACTATGATATAAAACAAACATGAGAATTAATTTTGTTTCATATAATATTTCAGTCATGCATTTTCTAATTTATCCTTAAATTCTTGATAAAAATTACTAAGACAGTTTTAGAATAATGAATATTTGATTTTTGTCAAAGTTGACTTTAGATTTATTAATCAAAGTAAAAGATCTAGTTTTGTTTTTCTTTTCACTTTTTTTTCTTTTCCATGAAATTTATTTATGCTCTAAAACAAAGTACTATTAAATGTGTGAAAATGTATAATGAATTAAAATTTGAATATTTTAAATTTTAATTTGTTTTAAATTAGTCCTTTTGCCTATTATTATAATAGTCGTAAAATTTGGTTATAAAATTTAGGATTTAAAGCAAATCATATTAACTTCAAGAATCTAGATGTGTGTATATATGTATATTAATTATTTGGGAAAAAAATAAATAGAGAAAACTTTATGAAGTAACTATCTTAGTACATAAAATATAAAATTTACAAAAAAATGTATTTATTTTGTGTAAGATGTAATATATAAAGAATTTATGATGAAAAAAATTAAACTTCTGAGTAGACTTCTATTGAAAATGAAAACTTCTAATTGAAAAGACAAATATATTTATCTTTTTAAATGTTGGCTTTTTTACTTGCATTTAAATGATTCTCAAAATAAGATTTTTTAAAAACTATATTGCAGTATTTTTAAGAAACACATGTATATATAATTATGGATACTATTCCATTTTGCTGGCATAAATCTTATCATTTACAGTTTTGGTGATGAATCATGGAAAACAGATAAAGAAATTTGAACTGTTTGTTGATAAATATTTTGAAGGCATATTTTTTTTATTTAAAATGTTTGTAAAATGTAAAAAGTTAGAATAGAAAATAAGCAATTTGTGATATTTTGTTTGATTTAGTAATAATATTTGGTAACGTCATCTGCACAACATCTGTAATGAAATGGAAAAGTAACAAAATATCATTCAAAATTTAGATTGTTATAAAAAGCATTATTGAAGGAAAATATGAAGTTGTCCAAAAAATTGTTAACTGTAATGAAATGAGAATGAATTTAAAAAATAAATAATGGTTACACGACAATAAGAAATAAATGAGAAAGATTTTTATAAGAATGGATTGCAATTCCAAGTAATCATAAAAACTTTTCCATTTCAAAAACGCAAAATATTTTTTTTGATTCTAATGCTGAAATAAAAAATTAAAAGCAGATGAGCAGTATTTGTTTTAGTTGCCAACTTTGAACTCTAAGAAGTCATAGAATTATTTGTAAACATTAATAAACTTTGCATTAAAATTGCAGCACCACGTATTGTACCAAAGCAAATAAAAATTATGCTCATTTCAGGTAAACAATATGACATGAAGAAAACATGATTAAATTTGCATCTAGTCTGGATGAAATTAGTCTAAACAATTTTTATCGCCTACTAATTAAAGCAGTTCCTATCCTGTTAACCATGGGTTTGAATTGGGCATCAGATACTAAAACAGGCAACTTATTCTATAATGCTTCAAATCTGTGCAATTTTTCATTAAGAATAGTAGATAGAGATGAATTGGGTTCAATCTCCCCAACCCATGATCAGTTGTTTTTAATTGGTGACAATTTTGGAAAGTCAGGACAGGACAACAATTAAATATCATTTGTATTGAAGAAGGTCAGAATACTACAACATGTTATATTACATTATCTTTTAAAATGATATTTTGCCGTCCTTGAAAATAGGCCATACCTACTGTTCTTAAAATATTTGAAATTTACTAATCATTATTCAAATTACTGTCAACTACAGGGTGGCACACAGCAGACGGATGGATATCAAAAGTCAATAAAACACAAAATATTAAATAACAAAGATGTTTTTAATTTTGTTCATATATACTGACAAGGGAAATTAGAGTTTAGACAGTTTTGAATAAAATATTGCCCAAATGGCGGCCCTCACACTCCACACATTGCCTAAGTCTTTTCCTGAAATTTTCATGGACTCTTTCCAGCATTTCTACAGGAACCTGTTCAATGCCTGAATGTTTGGGGCCTCAATGTTGCCTGTAAGGGCTTCCAGGGTCCTAGGACGGTCGTTGTAGTCGAGGGATTTTAGGTAGCCCCACATGAAAAAGTCATAGGGGACCAAATCTGGAGACCGCGTTGGCCAGTACAAATCACCTCGCTTGAAGATGAGGCTCTCAGGGAATCGGTGACGCAAAGCATCCACACAAACTCTTCCCGTATGGTCCATGGCCCCATCCTGCTGAAACCAGATGTCATCCAAGTTCATCTGCTCCAGTTCAGGCAAGAAAAATGTGTGGATCAGATTGAGGTAATGTACAGAAGTCACAGTTGCCGCTCGATCATTTTCTTCAAAAAAGTAGGGCCCTATGATCCCCACCATCGACAAAGCACACCAAACTGCGACTCTATCAGAGTGTAGGAGCCTCTGGTGGAGCTCCCTAGGGTTTGTCCCACTCCAGTAGCGCATGTTCTGTTTATTTACACAACCGCTGAGGTGAAAAAGTTCCTCGTCAGAGAAGAAAACAACAGGCAATGCAACAAGCATGTTTTCGCTACTGCTTTGACGTTCTTCATAATCCAGTGGTTTTAACTCTTGAGCAACAACCATCTTATAGGGGTGTAAATGGAGTTGTCCTTTGACGATTCTTTGAAGGGAACGTCTTAAATTCCAAGGGCGCCAGCCTGTTTACGAAGGGAACGCCTAGGAGACTGCTGAACCGCAGCACAAACTCTCTTGATGTTTTCCGGGGCTGAGACAGTTCTCCTAGGGCCCCTCTTTATCGAGGACACATTACCTGTGTCCCTAAAGGCTTTGACCCACGCAAAAATTCTGTTCCGATTGGGAACTCGACTGCGAGGGGCGATGCAAAATTCCAAACGGAAAGCGCGCTGCACGCAGACAATCAAACGGCCGTTTGAAGTATATACTTCCACGCAAAACACACGCTGCACTACTGACCATTCCATCATGTGAACTGACATTGATATGGAGACAAATTTCCGATCTCGCTCTTTCGAACCACAACTCCTTTGAGCAGTGCCAACGGTTAGGAAGCGAGCAATGGCCTTTTCAAATCCATCCGTCTGCCGCGCACCACCCTGTATTATGCATAACCCTGTATTATGCATAGTTCAGCAATTTGATGTGTTCTCAACTGCTCCTCATAATAAAATCAAATACAAACAAATAACATTCTCCTCTGAATCTCCAACTACATATACAGTCTTTAGAATGCTACACGCAGATTTAGGATTTGTCTAATAAGACAACTGGGGCTAATATATTAAATTTACATTGGGCTAATATATTCAATTTAGTTATTGGATGTATCAAGATTGCTGTCTTGCTCTGTGTTGCATGGTTCAAGAAAGCCAAAGTGATATTCTGCTGGGTGTGTTTTTTAGCATATAGGGATGTGCTGCAGAGAAGTCAATTTTGTAACTAATAATCCATGATGTGGTTAATGAACTTTTTAAGCCCAATCTAATAATAATCTGTTCTCTGATGTTAGTCATAGGAGAGCTTTTAGATCATACATATTATTCAATTGATCATTCATATTCCTCAAAAAACCCATCAATTCCATATTCTGGCAATGTTATTAAGCAGATTCCAATTCAAAATATATGATGTGTGGAAGAACATCACTGCTAAAAATTTTTAATATTCAAGTTTGCAATTAATTTAGTTACAATGATCTATTATCTGAAAATATATTTTGTAATTTAAAAAATGTAATTTTTTAGGATTCAGATTGTGATACAGTTATTTTAAATAAATTAAAGTCCATGAAACTATTGTAGTTGCATATTATTTTATATTATTTCAAATTTCAAGTGTTCATTGATTATTGAAATCAAGTTTTGAATAGATAAAAAATTTATCTTGAATATATGTAAAATTCTTTTTACTTAATGCAATTATTTTAGATGTTCCTGAACTGCCATCTTTGACACCAGATGAAAAAGAAGAAGAGGAAGAAGATGTACACCAGGAGAAAAAGTCCTCTCCAGTTCGTCATCCTTCTGGTCCGAGAAGTCCTAATCCTTATGAGACTGAAGATTCGAGTACCATGCTACCTATTTTCATTGCCATTGGTGCCTTCTTACCATTACTTTTTTGCCTGTGTAGATTGTGATTTCCTGTTGAGTTAAAGACAAATATAAAAAAATGATACTATACAAATGAATCATTGGTCATAAGAAAACTGTTTTCTTGATATTTTATTTGCCAGTACCTCATCTTTTGATTAGCAGTTTAGCCCCTGTACAAATTTGTAATTCACAATTTATAAAATTATTTATTATTTTGCAGAGACTTGCAGGGGTTACATTTCAGACGAATACAGTGTATTTGTTAAAAATATAATTCTTGATAATTTTTATGTATGATTAATTTTGATTTAATTTGTAAAATTCTGTTATTGATTTAATTGTATAACACATATATGTAATATAAATATATATGCATTTATAAAACAATGAAACTCTTTAATTTTGACATTTAATTTAAATTTAAATAATTCTTATAACAGGTTCTTTATTACATTTCTATTATGTTTCTTAAAATTTTCATTATCTCAACATAAATAATTTCATAATTATGAAATTCCTTTTATAAGGGTTATTAAATATACTGAAATATTATGAAGTTATAGGATATATTTTTGTACTATAGAAACTAAAATACTAGAATAAAATTGCTGATGCATTTTGTTAACGTGTCACTACACATAGCAATATTGCTATCTACATCTTTATAAAAGATACAGTAACATTGTGAAGAATATATAAAAAATATTCAAGTATATATATGTATATATATACACACACATATATTCATATGCTTCTTGTTACTTATAAAATTTGTAATTGATTCCTTGATTTTATATGATGACAGTATCTTATTTATAATTAAGATTTAATGTGCTTTTATAATAATTATAAAGAATGCTTTTTAAATTAATAGAATATCTGATTGGAGGAAAAATATTTTATCAAAATCTCTTTTAGCAATCTTAGATGCATTTTTATATATGCACATTTCACAATCAGTGAAGTTTGAGTTTTGTGCATATTGATTTTTTATTTTAAGAGTGCAAGAATTGAAATTAATTTATTTCAATATTATTTGCCCAATATATTGATATTGTGCTGTATGTTTCTTTTGAATTTATTTTGTTGTTAATAGTTTTATTTCTTGTTGTAATATGTTATTTTCTTTTAGAGTGTCATTCAGTAATTATGTTAAATCTAATTTATAATTATTTTTTTGTCTTCACACTATTTATGGTTTGAGTATTTATTTTAACTAGTCAAAAATAGTTCTATTCAACCAAAGTTTTATTTTTATTAATCGTTTTTTGTTACTTTAAGATAAAGGTGAAAATGACAAGTTGTATTCCAAACTTGTACTGTTCTGCTACAACTAAATATTAATTATAAAAGTATTTATTACATTTTAATTGCTTTAAAATTGGGGTCCTTAACAAAAACAGTTATGGTTAGTAATAAACTATGCATAGGAAAAAATAAAATTTATTTATTGTAATTATATGCATATTTTATTCCTAATAATTAATAATACAGTGTAAAAAATATTACTTGTAGGAACCAAATGTTCGTATTAATTCTTGCAGTTTTAAAATGTTTATTATTACATAAAAATAATTCTTTTCTGTTTGATTTTATTGTAAGAATAAACTTAAATAATTTACTTGAAAGTTTAAATATCTTGAAATTTATTTATATTATTAAGTATGTGCTTTATTTAAAAGCACATACTTTTCTTACCTCCTAGCATTGTGTAGAAATGAATATAAAATAAAATAATAGCTAAATTATTCCCAATTGATCTTTTGTTTACATATGATTAACATGTGCAAGGATATAAAAAGCTATAAAATGTTTCATATGTAGAAACATTTAAATAATACAATAAATATTTTTAAAATTAAATAAAGTATTTGCTATAAGTAAATTTTTTTGATCCTTTGTATAATTTAGTAGTACATTGTTTGAAGTCTTCCAAAAAAAATGTTTGCATTCAAATTTATTATTCTTACTTTTGACATCTTAAACATTAAATTCATGTAATGTTATTTAAAATTGATAACAGTTAAATGATGGAATTTATTTTATGATCCTATCATTAAAACTAGATAGTTTTACAATAATTGAAATACACAATATTTTTTAACCTCCTGCCGATTTCAGATTATAATAAAGAATTGATTACACATTCTGGTAAAATAATTTTTATGGCATTATATTTATAGGTCTGAAATCTATCTCTATGTTATATTTATTAAAAATAAAATCATTACCAAAACAAATTTAAAAAAATTCTTATTGTATTCATTTCACATCCTTAAATGGCTAAAACAAATATTATCTTAGTTAACATATTTTTAAATCATTCTTGATATTTTATATTGCATTGTTTTGTAAAGATTTAATCTTTTAATGTTTTCACACCTATATAGTATAAGCTTTACTTATGGTTTTGCTATTATAATTTCATTTTCATACATCTTGTTTTTTGGAATTTTTTGTTTTAAAACATTCACTTATAATGTTATTTGATATTTTTAATTTCTAAAAAAGAGCAAAATACATGTTTATTTTTAGTTAATTGATATCTAATAGTTAAGTGAAGGATTGGCAAACTTGTAGTTGCAACATGACTTTATACAAGGCCAATTTATCAAGATGATTCAGGGGGCTATATAGTAGAAATTATTTTAAATTATTTAATTTCTGTGGTGATATATTCAGAGTTAGAGAGCAGGAAGAATACAAATTTTTTGTATATTAATTATGCATCATTTAAGGATATTTATTAATGTAAAAATAACAAAATAGATGAGCTCTTCAATATAAATAAAAACTAAAATCATACACTCATTTTATATTTCTTACCTAACTTAATAATATTAAAATATAGATGAGGTAAAATAAAAGTATTCTTTTAATATATTTAAATAAAAATTAAGATTTTATTGGAATCTTAGCCTTGCTTCAATTTACTCAATGTTTAAGTATTAAGTAGAGTGCAACTGAAAATTGTACTGTATGCTTAATCTGGCACTCGTATCTAGATTGCCAATGCTTGTTTTAGCATATCTTATGTGAGATTCTATAGAATATCATGAATTTATTGCTGAGATTATTGTATCTTATTTTGGGTTATTGTAATAATGTGATAAATATTGATCATCATGAGTACTTATTTTGAAAATATTTCTTTTCTGCTTTATCTTCAATTTAGTGAAATTTGTTATTAAGTTAAAACCATTCTTTTTTAAACTGCATGTCATCAGTTCAGTAGAATTTTCTATAACAAGAATTATAAGGTGACACAGAATATTATTTTAGACAAGTAGCATTGAAATAAATTTAATATTTCTTTAAAATAAGATTTGAATTCTATTTGTGATACAGTAATTATTAAAATATTAACTGAAAATATCATTGGCTAAAAAGTATTAATAATTAGAAAATAAAAATTGAAGTTTTCTTTGCAGGAACTGCATTTATTTGTTTTTACCATATTTTTTAGTTTAAAATTAGTGAGATTTATTGAATATATATATAATACCAATATATAGGAATAATTTTTTTTCTTGTACCAAAGTCAAAGAATCAACAGTAATATACTTTGGAATTCTATTATCATGGTTAAATATTAAAATGACAACGATTAGTTAAATATATTTCATAATATCTGCATTTCTATGTTTGTCCCACCAAATTGAAATTTAGTCCCTCTTACCCACCTTTAAACTTTTTCATTACATATATTTGAAATGGCAGTGTAAATTCCAGTATTATACATTGCATGATTTCATTTCCAAGTATTGTCTTTCATGTTTATTCATTCCAGATTTATTGAAAACGTGAAGTCAATTGTGAAATGTTTAACTTGAAGTTTTACTGTTATATGTTTGTAATGAGTGTGTGAAAAAAGTGATTTTTTGTTTGAGTGAATTTGTTTGATTTATTAAAATTTTTGTCAAAGTTATTATATATTATAGTTTATTCTTGCATTATTAATTTGTTACTGTCAAGAAATATTTAATTCACTTGTTTAGATAAGTTGTATCTGAGAATAGTGATTTTTACTGTTGTAGGATATGGTACATCTAGATGAACTCCAGCTTTTGATGTATCTATTTTGCCCAAAATGAGAAAGGAATTTATCATTATTAAAGTAATTTTAGTTACAGGATTAGCGTTATTAGTTGTAAACTGAAGCTGTGGGATGAATTCATCGCCAATAGCGAACCTTACACTTCAGTTTCTTGCAACTGTGTTAACACATTCTTTTATAAACAGCACTATGTACTTAGAATTATTTTTCTATGTTTTTAGTTTTGTTATACTCTATATGGGAAAGTTAGTACTGAATTGAAATTAGAATCGTCTTAGCTGTTTAAGTACTAAAAACTGCATTGAGACAGTTTTAATGCAATTCATCAACTATTATTTTAAAGATGAAACATTTTGATAAAATGTAAATTTTTACTTTACACGTGGTCTTTGTAAATGGCAGATTTATGTAAATAAAAGGTTTAATTAATTTGTGCTTATTTATTTGTGTACGCATAATTTCACTTTTAATATATATTTTATTAAAAAAAATGCACATAAAGAAATATTTTATTGGATTACTATAAAAATGTCATTCTGTATGTATAAAAATTCAATAATTTTATTTTTTCATGAAAGGAGGAAAAATTTGAAAAAAGTCCATTTTGCAATTCAAGCCAGGGTCAGTACATTTAAAACCATCAGTTCAAAAAACCATTTAATTTGATTTTGTGAATTTCAAAATAAAAATTGTTTCTGATCATTAAATATTTTATGACGATTTCAGAAAAATTTAAAACATTGAATGTCTGGTGTTACTGCATTGAAAAAACACTTTTTACTTTTAACTTAAAAAAACACTTTTTACTTTTTAATAAATAAAAATGTCATTACATTGCAAAATTATAATTAGTATCACATGAACTTAAGTCACTACATATTGACTAGTTTCTTATGATGCATGGCAATTCAATTAAAAAATGGCTAAAACGAAGAAATGTTTAAAAAATATATCATAGATGGAGAAGTAATAATATATATTATATTTTCTTGAGTTTATTCATAAGATAAAACTCCTTACATATATATTCATGTTAAGATTATTGCAGTAACACAGTATATTGAATGAAAAATTAAAACTTTTGTTAACAAAAAATATTTGTATCATGTAAAAGTTTAAAAATCCCAATTCTTACTTTAAATCCAGGTATCTAAAATATATATTTGATTTAAATATTCCAAGTGAGACAAATTGACGTGTTTTCTTGCTATATTGTCTCCGCTTGAAGATAAAATCATAGATCATATTTGATTTCTAATATTGATAATTCTACTAATTTCTTTTCAATTTTTTAATTTCTTTAGAGCAAAAAAATTTTTATGCTAGTAGAAAAATATATATTAGTATTAAAACATATATTTTGAGTTATTTCATGATTATGCACCATATGAAAAAGAGAAAAAGCAACTTGCACAGCAGCATATGAAATAGATTAGACTATATTAGGTCTATTCTGTGAAGTCTAAAATAAAGTAAATCAATTTCTTTGATTTTTAAAATTTTCACAGTTTTTAATTCAATTCATATTTTCTTTTTTACCAAATTGAATATTTATGAGAGAAATTAGAATCAATTTGGAAGTTTCAATTAAAAATATGATAGAAAGTAAGATTTTATGAAATTTCTTAATTATTTAATTCTTAAAATGGACAGACTAACGTCTGTCCAGTTTTAGAGAGGCAATCATTTAATGATCAATTTGGAAGCAGAATGAATATTTAACTTCCGGTCAGTAATTAATTATAAAATATAATGTTATATATCATATGCTTAAATATAGAAATATAACTTTATAATTCTATATAAAGCAAATTAAAAAATTTATTTTGTAAACTAAAAACATTGAAAAAAATTTAATTATGATTTAGAATTCATTAAGAACATTATTAATAATTAAGTAATACAAAACTTATGCAAAAACTTTTTTCTACTGTTTATTCATATATTATACTTCAATAATTTATTTAAAAAATTTAAATTTTGTCATGTCATAAAAAATTTGGATTATTTATCACAATGAGTACTTAAAGTAAAAATTAACTTATTCACAAAACGGATTTGTTATTGATATGTAGAGCACAATTTCAAATTGTTTTATTTTGTATTTAAATCTTTTCAAATAAAATTAAAGGTGTGCAAGGAAGGATTTTATTCACTATTTTAATTATTTTAAAACATGTAAGGAAATGGATGAATTTAGAATTTATAAACATCGATGTTTGTGTTAAGTTAAAAATTGGCAATGTTTCAGCTCAAATAACAGTTTTGCGTTTTAAGTAACATTTGTAAGAATATATATAAACAATTTAATCGATAAAGAATAAAATAAATAAAAGAATTTAAAGAATATGGCATTTAGCTTAAACTACTTTTTGATTTCATTGAAATTATTTTATTACTGGGAAATAATATTAAAATATTTTGTGAGAAATATTCAACTTTTTATCACAAAAAAATAAAACACATATCTTTGTTCCTAAAACTTTTGGTGTGCTGCATTTCCTGTGATTTCAGTACTCATTATTTATTGCATTAAAAAAACCGATTAAAATCTTAAAGAAGAAATCTTAAAACTGTCTTAAAGAAATCTTAAAACTGTTTAAAATCTTAAAGAAGAAATTTATAATAGTTGAGGTATAATAGTTGTTTATTCAATAGTTAAATTTTATTCAATATTTATAATAGTTAAATTTATAATAATTGTTTATTCAATAATTTATTTTCATGATCATTTTTATTTCATTGTTATCAGATTTAATGTAAAATAGGAATGTTTGATGAAGCAAGTATTTGGGCAAAAATTATCAGCTCAAATATGTAAATTTTTATCAATTTATAAATAAAATTTGCAATGTATAAAAACAGTTAAAAATATCAGTTTAGTGTGATTTTCTGAGGTATTAAATTTAAAATCATCAAAATCAAATTAAAAATTTCAATTATTAATTATCATTTTTCAGAAAAGAAATCAGAATAAAACTTAATTACATAGTGGAAAAATTAACAGTACTTTTAATTTAATGCATTATTATTAATAAATTTGCTGCAATACTGTTTGAGTAAATAAATAAATAGTTTTTAATTGTTTTCTTAAGTGTGCATGGAAAAATATTTTTTTATATGATAATTTAATGTTTTGAGATCTATTTAATTTTAGACATTCACTCATGCACATACATACAGATTTGAAATATTCTGTTTAAAATTAAAAAAAAAAAACTTCATACATTCATCTATAAATTCACAGAATAACTTGTCATTTTCCAAAAGTTAGTTTTTACCATGTGATCCAACATTCATTTTGTCAAAGTTTAATCATTTTTATTGTTCTAAATCATTATTATCACTATTTTCAAACTAATAAAACAAAATTGTTACAGATTAGGAAATTGCTCCTTCATTCAACTATCTCAAAACATGATTTTTATACAATTAAGAAAGTTGTGCTTGAAACTGGTTTCTCATAATCATATTACTGAATTAATTTCTGTGTACATTTAAATACTTTATTCTCTGCAAGTCATGCCCACAATAAGTCGGAAATAATGAATAAAATATATCATGTGCAGAATATTATTAATAATAATGAAATCGCAGTTCCCAGGAAAAAGAATTCTTTAACAAAAAATCATATATCATTTATTTTTCTTAAAAGAAATCTAAGATCTGTGAAAAAAATCACAATCTACACTGCTAATAAGATGAAATATGATTTAAATTACAATATAAGGAATTTAAAGAATAGCATTCATTCTAAAGAAATATCATTTAGTCAAGAAGTATTTAAATTTTTACAAATATAATTTAATAATACAGAAGATGATTTCTTACGCAAACAGAATATCTGCCATGAAAATAGTTTATTTTGAGATAAGTTTAATTAAAATTTGGAGGGGAGGGGGTTTAACCTGAGTAGACTGATTTCTAAACGAAAAAGAAACTCAAAATGTATGATAATTTTAATAATTATTTTAAGCATATGATATAATAAATAATTTATTTATATGAATTTTAAACAAATTACACAAAATCCAAAATGATAAAAGCAACACACTTAAGCACATTATGATTTGTAACGTACTGAATAATTACAATTTTCTTAATATTTATATACAATATTTACAAATTGGGAAAGTCAATCTATGATTTGAACATCATCATCAGATTTAAAATCAATATCATCCACATTCAAATCTAAGATAGAAGAAAAAAATTTAAGAATTAATACAAAATTTAATATTTATATCATAAAAGATAACATTTATTTTCCTGGTTTAAACAGTAATCATAAATTGTAATTTAAAATACACTATAATATTGATTCAGATGAATGCACTGTAAATTATTTACAAATTAGTAAATTAAGACAAATAGAAAATTTTTATTTATAAACCCTTTTTATATATTTTTCATTCACAGAACCAAATTATCATGTTTCTTAATAATTTTTTTATATTTGCTCTCAAAATAAAATATAAGATTAATAAGTTATGAAGAATTTCATGACATTTATATGAATTAAAATAACAAGAATAAAGATTAGTTTTATTAATACACCTAAACATTTTTTTAAAATAAAATAATATACTCTACTATTGAAAATTATATTGAATTCATAATTACTGAGGATTCAGAGAAAAATATATAAAATGTAAATTTATTTAACATTGAAAATTAAAGCAACTGGCCTAATGAACATAAAGAGAACTCAAAGAAATTTGTTTCTTCAATTTAAAAGACAGGTAAACTTTATTTTTATTTATTTAAGATTCTGTTTGGATTTTGAATTTAAAAACAATTTCCCTCAAAGGTAGATAAATTGCTAAGTTCTTACTTTTTATTACAGGCATCTTTGAGAGAATAAATTCTATTTAGAAATTAAAATTCTTATTTTTTTAATATTTATAAAATTGCATTTTTAAGTATCCCCTCATGGAAATAACATTTTGTTTATTTTTAGCATATGAAATTTTAATGTTATATTAAAAAAAATTGGAATTCCAATTAAAAATAAAGTTTGCATTTAATTGTTCAATAAAGATGTGATCTAACTGTTGTGTTCTTCTCTTTCATATTTTGAGAATGATTAATATTTGCACCATTTGGCAATTTATTTTTTTCAGTAAGAAAATCAATAGTATAATATGCAGATACCTATTTTACATTTATTAAAATCCTGACAATGTTCACGATTACTGTCTCTAATTCTAAGATGTGTAACAAATATTTATAAATAGTATTTTATTAACACTTTGATAACAAAAATTAGAATAAGGTAATCAATGACATAAAAAGATTGCTATATATTTTTGATGCAAAGCTAAATTATTCTTTTTGAGTAACATATTTTATTGTTACTTAAGAAATGCATCACATTTTTCTAACATAAAATGCATTAATTTAAATTTATTATATGTTTTGCTACACATGACATGATTGGAAAAATCAATGCAAAATATAAAACAGCTTAAGTATCACAGAAGAAATATAGAATAAAATTTTTTAGTAATAACCAGAAATTAATTAATTATATGTTAATAGATAAATATTAATAAAATTTTTTATATGTTAATAAAAAAGCTAAACTAAAAATATATGCTAGAATCAATTTGTTATTAAAAATATGTAAATTCACCATCCCAAACCTAAATAAATACCCCCAAAAAGTTAAAAATATTCAAAATAGTTATAGTAGGTGCGGAGTCACATAGGCTAATGCTAAATTCTCCACCCACACAACTTTCTGAAAATGAAAGTAGTTTCATACCCTTAATTCTGCAACTAAATTCTCAAAGCTCATTCAATTAATGAGTGAAGTTAAATCAATTTATATAGGAATTCCCATCAAAGACATACTAAATAAAGATAAATTGTATCTCATCTCATATGGATAAACTATTTAAATTAACTAGCTATTTCTAAACTGCTCAAAATAAATAAATAAATAAAAAATACCAATATAAATATAATAGAGGTCTTTTAGAAAATGTAGCTCTAAATTATTTGTAAATGTATTGCCTAAATTAATTATTATAACTAAAAATCTTTATTCAATTTTTACTTAATCAATTTTAGACCTTAACTCAATAGTAAAATTCTAAGTCTTAACTCCTCCCCCTGATTCATTAATCAATGATATGTCAGCTCAATAAGATTGTCTGGAGCTGTAAAGTGGGAGAATGACTGTCTCTTAATGGTCTTTTGACCCATGAACCTCGAAAGAAGGCACAGCAGTAGAAGTTGTCATTAGAAATATGTTAAACGGAATCATTAGTTGTAATATTAGAAAATAACATCAATTAAATAAAAAAATACAAAAAAGTTATAATTAAGAATTAGTGGATCTCAAACCTGCAATAAGATTATTTTTCTCAATTTCACATAAATCCCTATACTTTTCCAGTAAGGAGGCAGGTATCTTACCACATCTAAAATGGAAAATTTTCAAAATATAATTTCTGTTTATCAATTTTATTAAAATAATTTTTCATCCACATATACCCACAAGCACATACAGTTTTGAAAAAAAAAAAAAAAAAACAGTAGTTTCATTTAATAGCATGGGGGTTCAGATGAAATAATACAATAATACATTATAATAAAAATCTGAAATTATATTAATTTAAAATTACTTATAGAAATCATAATAATTAAAATTGTATGAAACTGCATGAATTAAATGAAAGAATTGAAACAGAAAAGTAAATTACATAAAGTAAGGAAAGATGGTTATTTAATTATTTTGTTTCATATTAATATTGTTGATAACGTGTATTTAGTCAGTATGATGTATTTATTTAAGTTGCTATATTATAAATGAAGAACAGTACACAATACTTAAATATATCTATTGTGATAATAGTTTGAAAGACATCAAACATATAACTAATAGTATTTTTGCTTTGATAACATCTTTACTACTTTCAGGGTAGTATATTCATACTAGTAATTTGTAGAAGTAATTGTTCCACATTTTTCTGGTAACAAGAACAATTTACATTTGGTTTTTGTTTGAAAATCTGATAAAACTGAACCTCATATTAAAAATGATTCAAAATATTTTATATAAAATAAAGATTTTGAATCTACAAAATAAATATCTCCACTGAATTATTTTCAAACCACAGTATATGGACGGAGTATGAATAAAAGTATTACCAGTGCATATGAATAAAAGTATTACCAGTGCATACAAATAAAAGTATACAGGGTTAGCAAGAAATAAGTTTCCCACTTCAGAGGGCTGTAGAATACATTCTATTTGTAAAAATGAGATAAAATTTGAACTACAGATAATTCAAATAATGTGCTTGACATTTATTAAAAAATAGTACAAAATATCACCGATAGATGGCGCTGTAATACACATAAAAACTTTTGATATGCTTTATAAATGTTAAATAATAATAATAAAAACTTAGCATTACAACTGTTCCCCCTTCATTTTAAAGAATGTGCACTAATCGCAGAACCATATTTTCGACAGCAAACCGGAGTGAGTTTGTCGGCATATCAAGAATATGGCGCCGAATGCTGTCCTTCAGATCTGGTAAAGATGCTGACCTTCAACAGTAGACGTTGTCCTTCAAAAAATCCCACAACCAAAAGTTGCAGGGGGTGATATCCGGCAAACGAAGAGGTCATGCAGTATGGAAATGACGGCTAATAACCCGTGCCTCAGTAATATGCTGTGTTAGCAGTTGCTTTACACGACAATCAATAAGAGGAGGTGTGCCATCCAGCATGAAAACCATGTCCTGAAGGCATCCACGCTGCTGAAGTTGTGGGATTACAAAATCCCTCAGCATATCTTGGTACCGTTGTCCTGTGATCAAACAGGTTTTGATTCCATTTGCAGTTATCTCTTCAAAAAATACGGTCCAATCACAAAAGTAGCCGTAAACCCACACCATTCTGTCACTTTCTCAGGATGCAAGGGTTTTTCCTGGATAGCACGAGGGTTTTCCACTGCCAAAATTCGACAATTGTGGGTGTTGACTTGCCCATTAAGTTGAAAGTGGGCTTCATCAGTCCACAGAATATTCCATAGCCAAGTGACGTCAACCACCATTCGAGCAAGGAACCGAAGTGCAAAAGTTTTACGAACCTCTGAGTCCCAGTCCAGCAACAAGTGCAGAGGCTTGATTTTGTAGGGATAAAAATCCAAAATCCGCCGTAAGATTTTTCGTCTTCATCGACTGCGGTAGCCACATTTTCGACGGTAGAAGACTGGATTGGCTTTTGTCCTCTACCGGGAAAAATTGCAAGTTGTCCAGTTCTTTCAAATTTCTGCATCATCTTGCGTAACGCAAATGGAGACATTGGACCTCTTCGTATCTGCTTCATATGGCGAAATTCTTTCACAGCTGCAAAGGAATTCTGCTGGCTCAGGTAGAACAATTTTACAAGTAGCTTTTTTTCTTGCAAAGAAGGCATGATGTGCAGAGAATTGCACAAAGTTCTAAGTTTATTTTGAAATAGAATATAAATGGCAGAGAATGAAAACTGTCTCTTTTAAGCATCTATTTATGTTAGTAATAAAAGATAATAAAATCAAATCTTCTTCAATGGATCAGTCTTTTATTCATAAACTTTTTGAAAAAAATCAAGTGATAAATAAAATATATCCTATAAGACTAAAATTATCAATACATCAATTATAATAGAAGTATTTAAATGTTACAATGTATTAAGTTGGAAAACATTTTAATTTTATGATCGTAATCAATAAATATGAAAAGGTAGAAATGAAAAATTAGTCGCAGTTCATGATTTGGTGTGTTTGTCGCTCAACGGTCATTTTTTGCACACGAGGGCTAATTAGACCGGGACCTACGGTTTAAAGTGGATTCCGAACCACTACAAACATCCATGCCCAACGTGGGATTCGAACCCACGAACTATTGAACCGAAGGTAAGAGCGCTAACCATTCGGCTGCCAGCTCGGCAGTTAATTATTTGGTTACCTTAATAGAGTTATGAATAATAATTTGTATATACCCCAAAATAATAATAATAATAAAGCATAAGAACTCTGTAGATTAATTATATTATTAGCTTTATAATTCATAAATCAGTGATTAGAAAAATATGTAATAAATTAAAAATACTAAAAAATATGTAATATGTATTAAAAATATGTAACTAATTAAAAATCATAAAAACTGACTTAAATGACTGCATCAACATACAATTATGAAACTTCCACTGAACCTTTATCAAATAACTAAAAAATATATTTTAAAAAAGTAGTCAAAAATATATGTAACAAATGAATTACAACAGAAAAGAATTATAATCTATCATAATACAATTTCAAGATCAATTTCTGATATAATCATACTAAAAAAGATTTATATATGAAAGTATACATCACATAGATATTTTTTTTGCTGAGTACCTGATTTTTAATACGAGAGCAGGATTTATAAAAAAGTAGTACTTATATTTATTATATGAATACATTAGTGCACCAAGTTTTGTATAGTTGACAATACATGAAACCCTGTTTTTAATACTCTACAAAAGAGCAATCTAATTTTTTAATTGTTAAGGAAAATATATTCTCAAAAAAGTAGATTTATTTTAAAAATGGGAAAATAATAGTAACATATTTTATTAATTTCTAAGAAAAGTCACACAAAGGGAAAATTATCATATGAAAAATTATACATTTCTGTTTAATGAAAAAACTGGAATAAGTGAAAAGTATCAGTATTTTCTGGGGCAAAAAGTTTTATTTAAATATATCAACATATTTTTTGCAGCTCTCAGTGAATTACTGTATTTTCTTGTATATAATTCACAGATTAAGTGTTAAAAAAAGTTAAGAATTTCATTATACATATTATATGTCACCACAGATAATCAATAAAAAACATTCTACACCAGAAAAATTTACAATGAAGTTCTGAGAGAAATTTTACTTATATTTCGTAAATTAAATAATAGCGCTGAAAGCTTTCATGACGTGATTGCTGTACTTCAGCTATAATCAGTTGGCAGTTTTATCTAATTACATTCAAGAACCAATTCATTTTCCAGAAATATATTACACTAATCTAGCGTCAATTCACATTTTGATCTGAGCAGTTTCGTTCTGAAAATATTCATTTCAAGTTAATATATCATGTGGAAGTAAAAACGCTCAAGTTACACAGAAATTTTTTATCTAAAGTTAATAAGAAAGGTAAAAAAATGGCAACAAATATGCAATTTTAAACTGAAAAAAAAGAACAAGTGCAAACAAATAGCAAAACAAAAATGCATTCAATAAACAGTTTGAAAATAATCCATTTATTTCATCTAATTATTAATGAAATAACTATAATTTATTTTTAAAATATCTATAACTTTGTTTTAAAAGTTATAAAAACTAAGTTTTATTAAAATCTTGGTAATCAGGTGCATCCAAATAGGATCTAGTCAGATGCTTTCTATAATAAATGTTTTTCTGCACAATTTATAATATATTAAATCCTACAATGCATTTTTATTTCATTTACTATCTCATTATCAGTATATTTTTAATTATTTGCAGAAAAAATTGTTGTGGATTATGAAACACTTTTTCCTTTTAGTCATAAAAAAGGCCTTGTGGATAATATGCCATTGCAGATTATATACAGAAAAATAGGCTAGTATTTATTTTCTAACTGGAAAATATAGATGTGAGAAAGTTTTTCCTGTAAGAAAATAATTCATCACAAACCCTCATAATTGCAACACAAAGCATTATCATTTATATAAAACATGATTGTGAAAAAGTTTAAAAGGAATTATTTTAAATTCAGATTTTTGTGTATGATCATAAATAAAAGCATTCTTACTTATTCAGTTCTTCAATAAATTTCTCTTTTACATCTAGTGGAGATGGTACCTAAATACGAGTTTTTATAAAATAAAAATAAAATTTCAATAAAATATTCAGAATGATACACAACATTTTCCAGTATTAAATGTAGTAAATAAAAAAAATAAATAAAAATTAGCATAAAATAGAAATTAAAATCTTTGAAATCTTGAATTAATATCAATTATTAAACCACTAAAATTCCTCATTTACACAAAAAATAACAAGTCATCACAGAAAATTAATGGCTTTGTACAGTACTCTTCCCAATTAGGAGGTGAAAATTCAGAATTTAGTAAGATTTCTATTTTTAAAAAAGAAAGCATATTTTGTTCAAATAAATTTTAATAGTAAAAACAATAGAAATATTTTATAAACTTATTTGCAAACAACTAAGAATTGAATTATTCAATACAAGGGTTTGTCATTCATTATTTTAGAATTTGTAAGCAAATGCGTTTGATGAAAAATAAGAAATAATTCTGATAATTAGTTTACAAAATCTAAGATGAATATTTTAATTAAAATTAAAGTTAATACTTATTGCAGAAAAAGTTAAAAATATAGTAACTTGCAAGTACTAATATTGACTCATTTGTTTTTACTGCCTACAATATAACATGGAAATTCTTGTCATATGATTTAATTTCACTTTTCTGCCATTTTATTTTAATTTTAAAATGATTTACTTTTCTCAAACTGAATTGCAATTGATAATCAGATATTCACAATTTTATATACTTTAAATTTCTATATTATCACCATAAAATCTCATAGCATTAAAGGATATATAACACTGTTTATAAAAAAGTCAAAATTTAAATTCTATTTAAATTTTTATAAGAAAAATTAAACAATATTTAAAAATGTACATTTTTTACAAAAAATTATAGAATAGTTACCAAAATTTTAATATCCACAGATATGAACAATAAATTAACTACAATATCAAAATACTTTAAAATGATAGGTAACAAAGTTCAATTTTTAGAAGATGATTCATTTTCTTATTTACTTCATTTCTTATTACATTTCAGAGAAAGGAAGAGAGAAATAGAGAGAGTACAGAACTTCAAAATTTCATACCAATTCAAATAATCTTTTATAATAGAAAAATAAGGGATATTTTTTGGCATTTAATAAGGGATTTGTTGCAATACATAAAAAAGTGTAATTCATATTATCTAGATATAGTAGTGATGAAGATATGAAAAATTTCATCACTTAAATAGACATAAATATTTTAGGAAATGATTTCATAAACGAGTAGTTTCAGCATAAAACTTAACTATTTATTAAAAAAAAACACATATAAATATACAGAAATGTTATAATTAATGAACTTAATCGTATTTATAATATCTGTAACAATTATGAATCTACTAAAAATCAAATTAAACGCCTATAACTCACTTAAAAAGAACAATATTCCAATTAATTTTATTTCAAAATATGTAGGAAGTAGGGAATGGATTGTAAGATTGAAGTAATATGCAGTTTTGATAACTACAGAAGGGCCACCCAAGCATTCAAGTTCTTACAAGAATCCTGAAAACACCTACATTTATACCTTTTATACCCTTTAATACATGTTTCTAAACCACTTTAACATTTTGAATTTAATTACTTCTGGCAATATTTCTTTATTCTAATTTCAAATTTACTTTTGGCAACTTCCTACTATTCTCAGATAAATTCAATCTAATTTGCTGGGACTTGTATTATGTATTTTTCTACTGTATGTATTATTCTACAGTATTTATTTATTTTTCTGTACTTGTGTTTCATCTATTGTGAGTATTATCACTTTTCTGCATATATATTTATCTTTTCTGCCTATATATTTATTCTAATTTTTTTAACTAAGTTCTTTTAATATGAACACTCTTCGGGGGAATTGCTTGAAGATATTTAGACATTTGTCCTTCGAGCATGTCAGAAAAGAGTGTTCATTTTGCATAGCTGGCCATCTCTCTCCTGATGAAGACGTGGTCCCTATGCCTTCTTGTCCTTTGCATCATATATTTTTGTATATATATATGATGCAAAAATGATGATATATATATTTTAGTGTTTTTCCAATTGTATATTTCTGGTTTCAATATTCATATTTTATCTCATATATATATATATATATATATATATATATATATATATATATATATATATATATATATATATATATATATATATATATATATATATATATTATATCTATATATATATATATATATATATATATATATATATATATATATATATATATATATATATATATATATATTTATATCTATGGTATATTTCATTCAACATTCTTCAATTATTTCAAATGTTCAGATAGCATTACAATGGAAATAAAAGCTATTTTAACATTTGATAAAATACATTTAACACACCCATAACATCTTAATTTCATGCAAAATGAATTTTATAATTAAAAGTAAAATCAATATAAAACAATTTGAACTTTACTTTTTACACTACTGATTTTACTTATAAAAAAGTAATTGGATAAAATATCTGAAGAATATCAAACCTAAACATAAATTAAAATATTAAATATATATTAATCAGATTTTTGGAAAAAGAATCAGAAGAATATAAATTTCCACAATTTAAAGAAATTTATTAAAATCAGGATAAAAATTGATGGAGGGGGAACATAAGAAAATTTTATTTTTAACAAAATTTTACACATGTTTTTAAATTGCAACAGATTTAAAATCTTCCAACTGAGAAATATTTATGACTGCAAATAAATTAATAGTATAAACTGAGAGCAAATCAATTTTTATGCTTTTAAAGTACATTTTTTTGTATTAAATATGCTGAAATAAATATTCAGAATAAGACATTCAAACACAATTAAAAAAAGAGCAGAACTTATTTGATAACAAATAAATCAATTTCTTTGAAAAGATATTTTACACATTTCCTATATAATATTTTGTTTTTGAAAAATAAATAAAGTTTTAACTTTAAAAATTATTTTGAATCATAGACTTTTTCTCTTAATTTCTTGCAAAATTTAAAAACTGTAACATCTACTTTAAAAGAAATATTTACAGTGAGATTTACAAGAGCTTAAATATTTAGATTGGTATTAAATACATCTTGAATTTTCTGAGAACCCAAATTCAATCTCTGATAGAAATATCATACGAAGATCACTCTGAAATTTTTGAGATACAACTAGGTTTTGAAAGTTATACTCACAAAATTTTAGGTGTGTTCAAAGTAGTCTCCTCCAGCATCAATGCACTTTTGTAGACGGATTTTCCACAGATTAAATGCCTCAAGTCATTCATTTCATCGAATAGATGAAAAAAATGCATTTATAGCCACATCAATTTCTTCTTCTGAATGAAAACGACGTCCACGTAAGTTCTTTTTTAGATTAAAGAATAACTGCAGATCCAATGTTAAGCTCCTTCTGTATCATTTGATAGGTACAGCGATTATGATCCATTAACATTTTTCGTATGGCAGACACATTATCCGGGATTACTGCCGATGGCAGCCTTCCTGTGTGTTATTCATCCTGAAGAAAATTGCGACCTCTTCTAAATTCTTTAAACCATCTGAATACAGTAGCACGAGCTGGAGATTCATCACCAAATGCTAATTGCAACTGTTGAACGCATTCTTCTTGATTTAATCCTGCTTTGAAATCGTAGAAAATCATAGTGCGAAAATGTTCTCACGTCAACTGCATTCTCTCTTCTGTTTAAAATTTATTCCACGCTAAACAAGTTGAAGTAAGTCAGTAAAAAATTGTCTTCTGTGTTAAAATACTTTGTACTTTAAAATTAAACCGTTATTTTTATTTTGTAAATTTTCGTCTGCGCATATCTCAAAAATTTCAGAGTAACCCTCGTATAACCAAAAATAATGATATGTATATTTGATATTTGTAGGAGCTAAAATTTTCATCAAGAGTTTTCATCACGTACTAATTTTTACTTACACGAGAACTACTTGATTAATTTTTAAAAATAGCTGAATACTTAAAATGGATTTTCAACACTTATTGTTTCACATAAGGAAGCAAAAGAAATCAAAATAAAAGATTCCACATTAAATACAGTGTAGAAAAATATATTATAAAATAGAACACACATGAACTTGCAAGGACTGGTAAAATAGTTAGTAAAAATGTTTGTAAAATAAAAAAATAATGTAATAGTTTTTTTAAACTATTTTTTCCTTATAAATAAAATACTATTAGAAATAATTATTAGAAATTCACTATATGCAAACGCAAAATAAGATTCATACTTAAAAATGAAACTGACTATTATTTTATTAATTGCACTTTACCATACAAATTTCTAAAAAATTAAATTGTGTTTTTAAATTTTTAAAGAGAATCATTTAATGCTTTGAAAATTTTTTTTAAGTTCAGCTACATAGCAAAGCAGTTAAATTCCTCTTTAATGACATTACCATGAACAGGAATGCTCATTCTTATCAGCCAAGCAAGCAAAACTTTTTCTTATTTGGAATATTTTGCTTCTCTACAATATTTTCAAATGGGAATGGGATATTTCTTTTTCAGAATTTTTTTTGAGTTTTTAAAATCATCAAGAGGTTGATCTTTGGAGTTCCATATTTTTTTTGACATTGTCTTATTTAATACATTTCATCTACTTACAGAATTTTTCTTTTTACTTCAACTGATAATCATGTTCGTTTCTACAACTTCAACAAATCGTCAACAAAGTTGGCTCAATCTCTTTCAACAAATAAAATTTCATAATTGAATTGTTCAAATGAAATTTCACAATTTAGTTGTTCAAATAAAATGAAACCAACTACATAACAGACATAAACTGTTAAAGAGAATTTCCTTCTTTCTATATTCCAATATATAAGGAGGAGAGCAGAAGTTTTCCCCTTTCTGTGCTCCTATATACGAGAAACATAGAAGTTGAATTTAGCACCATAGTTTTACCCATCAAATGTCTGATATCTATGAGTCTACAACTATTGTTCCCACAATGTTTGGAATGCTTACATGTGTCCTTTCTTTGTTCAGAAATGAATCAAGTTCTCAGGTATAATATAAAAAGGGATAGAATAAAAAATATCAAATCATAAAAATGGAAAAGAAAATTTATTGTCATAATCAAAAGTTTCCAAAAGATATTTTTCAAAATTTTAGTTCGTGAATGGAAGTTAAAATTATCACTGTGTCTAGGATGTCACAGTAAGAAATAGCGACTAGTTTGTAAAAATGTGAGTGTTAGTAAATTATTGGTCCATTAAAATGAGAATCTACTGTATATACAATTTGAGAGTAATATGAGCAAGAAAATAATTAACTTTTTTAAAATCAAGATGGCAGCCTAATATTTAGGTTTAATTTGCTTGTCTATAGCATTCCTTAATGGCATATAAGCGCTTATTAGACCTGTATAAACAATTTAAAGTAGTTTTTGAACCACTACAAAGATCCAGGACTAAGTTTGGATTTAAACCCACAAAATGCTAATCATTTAGTTAATAGCTCAGCACATCTAAATGATTAGAGCTTTGACCTTAAGTTCAATAATTTTACATTCACCTCATATATGGATGTTAAAAATGGCTTGAATTCAAATTTAAACAATAAGTTTTGATCAAATTAACTTTTGTCAATTAAAATGACGAGGGAATGATTAACAAATTAAACCAACTTATAAAAAATATTTATTACAAGCATATGTAATGATCTAGTTATTATAATATTCTAAAATTTCTCACCACTCTAGGAGTAAGAAGAGCTGGCAAAAATTCATTAAGGTAATGATGTTTATGCATAAGACTGAAAATAAAAGTAGATAATAAAAAATCATTAAATTGCACAAGAAATGAAAACTAACAAACACTAATATTGAAATTTACCTTGCTTCTAATATATAGGGAGGTATCTTTCCAGTTTCATTATATGCATTGAGAACTTTCTCAAGTATATGAGCGGTATTTACACGTGGCTGAAAGAAAAGTCAATAAGAAAAGAAGGTTAATTTCTTATTTAATAATCAATTTTATCTAATATTAATCTTTTTTAATCAAAAAACACTATATTTTGGCATTTAAGTAAAATGTTATAAAGAAGTTCACTTAGAACTCTTTTAAAAACATTTCACTTAAATGAATTATTAAATACAAATTAAAATATTCTTTTACATTCAAAAATAAAGTTTAAATTTTAATGAATAAACTGCAAATGATATTTTTCTGCTGCATAAATTTTTTTCTGTAACAAATTTGTTTTAAAATTCACTTAGAAGCTCATAATCTAATGCAAAATACAAAGGATAAATGATACAAAGATGACATCTGTTGATTCATATAAAATATTTCATGATTTGAATTACAAGTAAACATCCCTATATTCTTGGATTATTAAATATTTTTCATAGCTTTATAAGTTCAATTTCTCAAGGTGTATGTTGATTTCATTGCAGCTATTTACAATAAATAATTTACTATACAGATAAACAATGAATGGTAAATGCAAGCATAAGGCAATAGAATAACATACAATTGTAAATTAAATGAATACTAATATTGGTTTAATCAAAAATATCCTTATTTAGAAAATTTTTAAATTTTTAGATTAAAATAATACTGATCGCTTGAATAATTCAAAAGAGACAAGTGATTAAGATAGGAAAGCGAAAATCTTACACTTCTATATTCAGCAATTTCAAATACATGAAAAAAAATTGCTTATAAAAAAAAAACTATTTAAGTTTCTGTGAAATGTATTCTACAATAATCAAAATGTTCATTCTACTTCAAACTCAGTTTCAATAATATAGAATATACATAAAATTAAAATTTTTTTCAAAGAGAATTTAGAGTATTTTATAAAGACACAATGAGATTTTCCATATATTTCTTAAAAGTATATTTAAAAGCACTTATTAATATAATGTCATCACAGGTTTGGATAGAACTTCACAACATTTTTCAAGTTTTGTAAAATTTTTGTTAATTTATTATTAATCTCTTTAATTGTTTTAAAAATCATTATAATAATGACTTTAAATTAAAGAAGGTTTATGTTAAAATATTTTTACTTCTTTTATAAAGTAAACAATATTCTTAGATATAAATATTGGAATAAAAACATTTCAAAGAAATTAAGAAATTTAACACACAAAACAGTAATTTTAAAAGGATTTTTAAATACACCCTTATGATTATTAATATGCACTTAGTCTATTCATAAACTGTGTAAGTTTCACTAAGAGAAAGGAGATCATGAGAAAAATCACATGATTGTTAGATTGTTATTTAATTTTTTGGTGACAACTGAACAAAGATATTTAAAGTCAGTCACCCTTTTAAACTGATCTCAGTGTTTAATGTAGATCTAACACTGAGCTCAGTTTAAAAGGGTGACTGAATTTAAATATCTAGGTTCAGTTATCACCAAAAAATTAAATAAACCCTAAAATAAAGGCTAGACTGGCTTCTGATGTTACTTTTCAATGATTAAGCTGTTTAAAACTTCTGCGCTTTCAAGAAGGTTAAAAATAATAAAACTATAATCAGGACCATTGTATCTTATGCAGCAGAAGCTTGGACTATTACTCAGAAAGAATAAAAATTTATTATTACCTTTGAAAGAAAATTTTACGAAAAATATATGGGCCAAGATATGAGGAGAATTAGAAGTAATTCAAAATTAAGAAACCTCTATAAAGAAAAAAAAATATAGTAAATATAATAGAAAAAGTATTCAATGGCTCAGACACCTACAGCTAATGAGTGATGAAAGAGCAACAAAGAAAATATTCAAAAGAAGAATATAGAGTAAATAAAGTGTTGGTTTGGATTGGTTTGTTTGTCACTCAACGGTCATTTTCTGCACACAAGGGCTAATTAGACAAAATAAAAGGTTGGACAACTCTTTCTGAAGTGTCCAACATTTCATTTACCTCATCCAGATGGCTGGATGAGAATTTCAAACAGATGAAAATTAAAAATTGAAAGACAAAAGTCAAGGATTGGAGAAAGGAGACTGTTTGGCAAAAAAAGCTAAAATCCTGCATGGATCTAGAGTCGAGTAGTAGTAGGATCCTTTCTTTCTGATGATGCAGTTTTAATGACCAGAAATACATTCTGAAAGAATATAAGAGAAAAAATTTAAAGTACCCTCTTATATCTTAAGAGAGAGAGAGAGAGAGTGCAGTTAAGAATATCAGAATTAAGACTGCTACAATTTTAATAAATGTTTAGACAATTTTTGCTCATGAACAGCTGATATATTATCTATTAAGCTTTAACATGAGAACTTTGTTATTATAGATTGGACAAACAAACAAAAATTCACAAATAAATAAATCCTAAAAAAAGTTAGACATAACCATAAAGATAGACACCCACTGATTTCGTTGAAAACATTATATTGAATAAAAGTCATTTAATGGATTAAATATAAATGAAATGGCAATATTGGGTTTATATTCTTTTAATTCTGCTTACTATAATTGACAAACAATAAATTAATTAAATACAATTTGTTAACATTGTGAATAGGATTTCAAATAAACAGTCTCATCAAACATATATATAACAAAATAAATCAAGATAAATAATAAGAAAATCCTACAGAGAAGTTAATTTATTCATACGTAAAATAGACGATTTACAACAAAAATTACTTTTAGTTAAATAAAGCAAATTACTTGTAAATCTTTGACTCTTGTTTTCAACAATGTAACATAATCAGAATAAATATATTGACACTGATGAGGAACATTCATTGGTCTTTCTAGACAAGCCTAAAATATAACCAAAGATTGTAAATATTTGAAAATAGCAAAGAAATAAATAATAATAAAATAAATTAAAAATAAACAAATAATTATTTTTACAAAATTATTAAAGATTATCGATAATGTCATATGTACAGAGTACATGAAAAAAAGCAATGTTAACTTTCGAAAATGACAGGTATATCAATTTCCTTTCTTATATGATATGCTATGTGTAGTACAAAATTTGGCTTAACTTGACAAAAATAAGAACTGCTAGAAATTTTTTAGCATTAAAAGAAAAATTATTCTCAGAATTTTTTAATTTATTTGGTTGGCTAAAATACATTAAATTTTTTAATAATTAATTCTCACTGTGAGATATTTTTTTATTTTTAAAAATAATTCCTCATTTTTCATTCTGTTAAATTTAATAATCAAACAATGTTCAATTCTATAGTAAAAAGAATTAAAATAATGTTTATTTTAGAAATTTTAATTCTCTATCTAGTATGTGATAAAAATATATGTCATAAAAATCATTCTTAAAAATTAAAACTACAAATTGTAACAATTTAAAAGTTGTTGTACCAGAATTTTTCCCTGTACTTAACCCAGAGTTGAGCTCTGCCAGTTAGGTGGAAGAAGTCGGTTGGGAGTCTTCATAATTTAGCAGGCACTTACCCCCAAACCTCCTATTCCTTGCCCTGCCATATCATTTTACTTGGAAGACATTACAATTATGACCTATTTAATGTGTCCCAGCCACTATTAGTGAATATGAAAAAACTTATATTAAATTGAGATTCGAGTTGACTATCTTCTGATAATGGAAAGATAGCCCATATCTACCAGGCCACAACAGCTTCATTTAACAGTTATGGTTGGCTTTATATGCACCAATGGCCTACCCTAATGCAGCTGAAAAAAATATGTAAATTATGTGAAATGAAAATAATGCATTTGTGGTAATGAGACATACAAATCCTTAGAATTGCAACTAATAATTAGCAAGCATACATTATGAGTAACTGCAGTGCCACCTGCAAATGCTATGTAAAGATAGAAGAGATTGCCAATTTGAATAACTGCAATTAATTTTTTCTTTTCTATTTTTTATGCGACTGTTTGACTAAACCATACAGAAGACATCAAACATCTTTCAAACAAGTTTTTAAGTTTGACTGTTTTAGAATAGTAACTTCAAGTGATTGCAAATTATACTTCAGAAATTGGTTATCATGTTAAACAAAATGAAGCAATTGTAAGGCAGATATGGAATCACTGAATATCAGAAGGAATTGTGGATCCATGAGATTGAATGCACTTACGTAATTAGCTGAATACATGTGAGAACAAGCATGTTGCGGAGAGCGGCAATAGCAGGAGTTTTTGCCTACTCCTCACACACATATGCAGTGTATTGGTGCCATAGCAACTGCTTAGAGCTTTAGTGTCTTCTTTTACTTTTTACTTACTTCTGATTTCTATGTTTTTCTGTGTGTGTGTTGTAAATAAAATGTCTTGTGCTACGATGGTTTGTATTAATTTCTTTATAAGTGAGAAGCCCACTTTAGATTGAGTGTTTTTCATGAAGCATATTGAGTGCATGGTAGTGTTGGATTGCTCAGCACATCATGAACCATAGCAACACAGACTTGGCTTGTTACGCAGCATTAGCGTATCACTTATACCTCTTATGTTTGCAATTCAGTAGAATGTCTAGATAGCTTTAGTTTGCTTCATTTACATCTTGTCTTAAAACAACAATGGCATTTGCATCACCAATAGTGCATTGAACTATAAACATGCACCACAAAATGGAATGGCATTATCTTTAGTGACTATTCGCACTTTTGCCTATACCATATGGGAATTTCATTTTCAAGTTTCAAAACTATTTTGTAATGTGTTAAAAAAGATTTATAATGAAATGCTTTTAGGTATCACATGCTTAGTGATACTAAAAAGCATATTTTGAAAAAATTGCATTTTGAATAGCGTATTTTGAAGAAACTAATTTTTGATACGAGTTTTTCAAAAAAATATTTCAAGAACAATATTTTTAAACAGCTGGTATTGCAAATGAATAAAAAAATAATAAATTTGATCATTCATTCAAAATAATAATTAAATCTTTATAATTTTAAAAGTTTTGATTTTACAGAATATAATTCTGAGGAATATGTATAAATAATATAATTGGAAAATACAGAGCGTAGCTCACTACTTGATTTAGTTCTTTTTATTAGTTCAATAATTATAGTTTCATAAAACATTTATTCTTAACACTTCACATAAAAATCACGCATTTAATACACATGTTTGAAAATTGATATTTTATTTTAATACTTTTCAGCATATTTATTGCATATTTTAAGCAAATAAAATATTCTAGAACTTCTAGATATGTTAATATTTCAGAGTATTTCAACAACCATACAATATTCTTGACCCGAAATGTTTTACATTGCAGCTTATTTCATTTATCTGTTTTTAATAAAACAGATTTATCTGCTTATTTAAAAAAATGACTTGCATTATAGTTTAAAGATAGGAGCCTGTAGAAAAGTTTGAAAGGTTTTATTTATTATTATTTTTGGAATAACTTATATTATAACCTGAAAATATATCTTAAAAATAGAAAAAATCTGCACATTTTACAAAGGGGGGGGACAAAAACATTGTTTTATTTTCTTAAATTTACACAAATAAAGTATCAGTATTAAAGTAAAAATTTATACAGAATATGCTTGAAATCTTAAAAATAAAGCAGAAAAAAATAACACATGTAAAATCATTATAAATCTATATAGAGACACATATAAGTATTTTTATGACACTACATTCTTAGAAAGTGTGTGAATGTAGCACAATACTGAAATTTATACATTGAAATATTTTTACAAAAATTTTTCCTTTAAATATATATTTTTCACATATATTTCTTTTAAAATTAAATTTAACAAAGATGTAAGATAATGAAATTCAAATTTTAAGCAATGCTGGAAAAATTAATTTTTGAATATTCAGTGAGAACAAACTTCAGTTGAATTATAAATTTTAAATAAGTGTGCTAGTAATGTATTAAAGATTCTTTGCCCATATTTATTTTAATATGTCAAATTTTCACCTAACTTAATTGTTAAAATAAAAAAAAACAATTGAAATAATTAGAGTTATGATAGTCCATACTCTTAAAAAATATATAATTATGCTATACCTTAAACCATCTAATATCCCCATGTAACCATTTAATATACATGTCTTTTAACTCTTTTGTTTTTAACATAACAGAAAACAACTTAGGGAATTAACATACCCTAATACAATCCACATTTGTCTCATATGGTATAAGATCAGAAAGAACTTGAATGAGAACAGAAACACCTTCAGGATTTTTTAAATGAATACCCTCTCCAATACTTGTCTATAAAAATAAATTATCTTTTAAAATGCATGGTAAATTTATATTACAATGAATTTTGAATTCATAAATAGTTTTTTGATTGATTATAAAATTTTTAAGGAAAATTATACTAAAATGAATAATAATTTCAAAACAACAAAAAATTTTCAAATGAAATGCAAAAAGGAAGATAGATCACTTACAATTTTAAAATTATAAACTATTTAAAGCAGCTTACACTCCATTTTGAGTTGAAAAAATTTAAAATTTTGATACTTGTCCAATCTCAAAAAATGCTCCTTATTTCTTGATATTTCAGAATATCATTTTTTCCCGATTCTACAGCTCCTAAGACCTGTGACATTTATTTTAAGTTTTAAAATAAATCGAATAATCAAAAGATAAATTATAATGAAAAAATAAGATACACAATTAAGTATATACATAAAAGATTCAATTCCAAATCAATAATGTGTTTTAAGTATCAAATAACTTTTAAATACTAATTACACTGAAAGTTATTCAAAAGCACTTTTGAATTGTTTTATGATATGCTGCCACCTTTTCAAAAATTATTCAGAAATTTTGGTTACATATGATAGCTGCAATAAGTATTTGCATAAAAAACTAGAAAATTATGGATATATTAATCAGTTTACTAATAATAAATAATACTAAAAATGTTATTGTTAACCTTTTTTATTTTTATTTATTTTACTGGAAAAGAAAATGAGTTTACTTATGTAGGAGAATATTAAATGGCTAAAAGGGGCAAAAAAATTTAACAGTAATTTTTCACAAATAATGAAAAAATATTTCAAACAACAAAATGCAAAAAAAATCGGGAATCTACAAACTGATATAATAAATGCTACAAATATATGAAAACTTAAAGATAAATTATCATTTTAAACAAAATATTTCAAACAAAATTATAATTTAAAAATAGCAAGTATTTATTGGAAAGTTCAATGAATCTTTTATTTAAAAGTACTGAAAATAAAATGTATTGCGATTCGGTAATACATAGATTGAAAATAAAGCAGATTCCTAATTTCTCCATGATAAAAAAGCACAAGTTTTTCATTTAAAAATACAATGTGAAAAAAAAACACTCTCAAAGAAATATAGAAACTCTAAGCAAAATATATTTTGATTAAATCATATAAAAAAGTCTATATATGAGAAAAGAAAAAGATTTTATAGTTTAAACTTGTTTCCATTTAAAAATTGGAATAAATAGTAATGGGTATAAAATGTTATAAAAAAAGAATCACAAGTAATTACAATAAGGCTCCTAGATATTCATTACAGTTACAAATTTGGTGTTATATAGTGTTATTACAGAAATAATTAAATTGCAAGAAATATTCCACTAATTTGATAAAATAATTTATATCTTTGATTAATTTTGATTCCTCTTCCTTTTTTATTTATGCCTCAGACCTCTGTTGTTGTTGCATGCCCCCGAGGTCAGCAGTGCTAGATCAGGTCCATGAGTGCGTACACCATCAAAAAGTCCAGTACCATAAGTATATTCTCCATAAGATCTTTCCCAGAGAGACCAAGGCATTGAAGAATATGTTCAGGAGAGGCCTGTTCATTAAAGCACTTGGAGAAAATTTCGAATTTCTTTGTACCCTTGATGAATTTCAGGTTACTAAGATGGTCATTTCTGAAATGGACAACAGCCGTTTGTTCTTGTCTATTAAGACCAGTAGCCAGAGAAGTACCTAGACACACACAGCGGTACTAATGATGCTCAGGAGGGATAATCTATGAGGTTTCATTCTCGTGTTTAATCTTTGAATGAATCGCCTGAAATGTGAAAGGTGCCGATGGCACACCCTTCTCAGACACACCAGCTTTGGTCAAAGTGTCCGCAATCTCATTCCCCTCGAGATCCATGTGGGAAAGAATCCACTGTAGGTGAATATGATGCAATACTGAAATCCGTTTTAACATTTGAAGCATTGAAACCCCAGTCCTGTCTCTCCCTTGTTGCCATCTGGCCAAATGCTGTATTGCACTTTTACTATCAGATAAAATCCAAATCTCAGCTCTGTGTGCGAGTGAATTCAGGGATGCCAAGGCTTCCTCTAGGGCAATAAGCTCACTACGAAATCACGAGCAATAATCAGAATTTCTCTTTTTCAGTTTTAAGACACTATTTTGCTGTTTGATGTAAAATTCGCTGCCAATACGATTGAATTCATCTTTACTGCCATCCGTATAAACCTGTAGGGCATCTCTCGGTATTATTCCAATTCTCTCAAGGGCCACCTGCCTCAGATAGTTGGGAATATCAGATCATTTATTTACATGAACCGACAAATCCGGATGGAAAATGATACTATCCTAGATATGATCTAGATCATATCAAATTTTAGTTTCCCAATCACAATGTAACATCATATAACAATATATCAATTTACCAAACATATTTTCTTTTTCTTGACCATATATCTTAACATAAATCAGAAGTTATCAAAAATCAATTAAAAAAAAACTTAATACCTATTTGCTTTTTCTAAATGCATATAACCTTATTTTTCTTACTGAATTATATTTGCATATAAAAGTGGAGGCATATATTTAATACAATATATGTAGGAATTTCAGAATACTTATAAAAGCAAGTTAAACAAGGTATATAAGTATATTTAAAGAAAGACTACAAATTTTGTAATTAAAATACCAACCAGAAAAAAAGTTTCATATAATGTATCATGGCAAATTAGCACAAAGAAGTTTTTTACTTTTAAAGTTCTAAAAACTAAAAAATTTAATTTGAATTTGTGAAGAATGATAAATTTGCATTTTAAACTCTACAATCAAAGTAAATATCTTTCATAAATAACTGCCAATAATTTTATAAACATACAAGATCAATTTTCATGGATTATTTTTTAATTTTACAAAAAATAAGTCACATGATAAATTCATGGCACAACTTTAATTCTGCATCTTAACATCTTACACACAAAAAATTAGACTTGAACATAAGTTTAGTTGTGATTATTTTTAAAAACAGATATATTTTTCTTGATGACATAAATTTTTCTTTGTATGCCAAAAATAACAACTTTTCTTCAAAACAGACACAAGCTAAACCTATAATATACAAATTGCAAAATAAATATGTTAATTAAATTGATTTTTATTTGTTAATTACCTGGTACCACAATCCATAATTAGCAGCAAAGCATGAATTTTCTCTTAAGCTTAATTGCCTCCCAATTAACAATGCCTGCAGAAAGCTTTTAGCATTCCGTTGGTCAAAACCATTTTTAATTAATGATGAAACAAATGCTAGATGATTAGTGGCAAAAAAATTATGAAAATTTAAAATAAAAAATGTTTTCTGCAATACAAAAAAGTATTAATATGAAACAATTTATATCATGAAATATGCAAGGGCTTGTATTAAATTATAAAGAATTTGTTTCATAATATGCAAGGACTTTTTAAATTATAAAGAATTTTAACTCATAATTATCTCATAAAAATAGCAATAAATTCAGGTTTCATTCATACCAGGTGTATGCATATCAAATGAGATGATTGCTAACACATATATGCAAACATTACGAAACCATGACACATGATTTTTTTATAGTTTGAACTTTGATACTCACATGTAGTTTACATTTGGACAAGTTTCAGCATGCATTGTATTTTTTTACTGTGTTGAAAATGTCGAATTTTATGCCTTCCGACCACAATTTGTGGACAGAATTAATTTTTTGTTACCATCTGAAGAAAAATGCTGCCAAATCACATCAAATGCTTGTAGAAGCATTCAGTGGCAATGCTCTGAGTCAAGTGCAGCGCTATAGGTGGCTTGAAAAGTTTCAAAATAGTGATTTTAATGTGGGAAACGAGGAGTGTAGTAGCCCAGCAAAAAAATTTGAAGATGCTGAATTGCAAGCATTACTCGATGAATATGATGACCAAACGCAAGAACATCTTACAGAACAATTGAATGCTGACCAGAGTACTGTTTCCCATAGTCTCAAAGCAACGGGCAAGATAATAAAGGTTGGTAGATGGGTAACACATGAGCTAATAGACAGTCACCAGGAAAATTGAAAAAAATCATGCGCAAAATGTTGCTTGCCCCCAACAAACACCAGTCATTTCTCCCTCATATTGTGATTGGCAATGAAAAATGGATTTATTTTGAGAATTCCAAGCGTAATCGATCATATGTTGACCCCGGACAACCATCCTAATTGACTGCAAGGCCGAATCGCTTCAGTCTCAAGACAATGCTGTGTATTTTCTGGGATCAGGAGGGGCCAATCTATTATGAGCTTCTCAAACCCGGCAAAACTGTCAATACTGATCGCTACGAGAAACAATTACTTGATTTGAATGATGCTATACTCAAAAAATGCGAGCAATACAAGAAACAGCAGCACAAAGTGATTTTCCTTGATGACAATGCACCTAGCCACCATGCTAAACTGACCAAGGACATTATTAAGGTGCTCGGCTGCCCTCACAAATCTTATTCCATAACTTCAAAGTGGTGTGAGGGTGTACACAGGTAGCACAGGTGATGTACGCCTGGAACCTAAGCTTGGTTTACGTTCCTGGTAGGGTCAGCCATGGCGAGAAGGCTGTGCTAATACACCTGGCTAATACATAAAGATAACCCAATCCAAAGTTTTAGACTGTGCCAATGGATGAATGGCACCAGGATTATGGTGTCGCTAACGGGCCCCTCGAGGAACCAGGCAGAACCTCGTTGTATATTTGCCTTCCACCTGTACAGGGAGGTTATGCAGGTGGTGACCTTATATTTTCCTCCCAGTTCCTAGGTTACTTATGGATGACAAAAATAAAAAAATAAAATGATAAAAAAGGATTCACATCTCCTGGTGTTATCCAATCAGCCGGCGAAACGGTTCCTAAGGATAAGAATCCTGACAAATAGGAGAACATTGGCAATCTGGCTGCTGGAGGAAGTGGAGTTGTCCCAAGGCAGCACACAGGTACCACAGTTGGAGAACCAGGATTTCTCACAAAAACACAAAGACGCAATGTAAGGCGTCACAATAAAGCAAAGGAGCAGGTGGAGACTGTTCAGAAGGTGGGTGACACCAAAAGACTTAGGTCTGAGGTGTCAACCCCTTCTCCCATTAACACTGCCTCCAAAAAGCCTAGGGATGATCATCAACCTGGGACTTTTGCTCAGGCTGTTAAAAGCCATAAAGCAGCTATTGTGAAGGATGGTTTCCCAACCATCAAACTTAACAAGGAGGATGTTGGCTCCATACAGCTGGAGATTCTGACCAGGACAGATGAGGTCCCCATAGGAAATCCTCTGCCTAGGGTTCGAGGCTTCAGCTTAGTGTCTGGGGCACTAATTCTCCTATGTGATGACCTTGAAACTGTGGAATGGATTAAAAAATCCTTCCATGGTAACAAGAATCTGTTTGGTGGTGAGGGGCTCAGTGTTCTGGATCCCAGTGATCTACCTAAACTGGTAAAGGTGGCCTTTAAGAAAAGGGACACTCATACCAAGGATCTTGCCGTCTTTCTGAAACGGCTAAATAGACTCAACCCGGAGTTGAAGTCTTTAGAATGGCATACTCTGTAGAAATCCGTAGAGACACATACTATTAGATGGATCTTCAAGGTTGATATGGAAGCCTCAGAAGCCATTAAAAAGACAAATTATGGTGCCTATACTGGTTTGGATTGGAGAACCTTTAATATTCTCCGGAACCCAAACCAGAAGGATTACAGAGCATTGAAAAGATGGAAGTTGTAGAAGAAGATGCAACTTCCTCTCAAGTAAGTAAATCCTCTCCTACTTCTAGTAAAGAAAGCAAATTACCTAACAGTGAAGAACTAGATTTAGATTCTGGTTCTGATATAACCCTGCAACCCAGCTCTCCTCTATCTGAGAGTGAGATAGAAAAGGTTTTGCAGGAAACTCAAGTAAGTAAGTCCCCTACTTATGGAGACTTGGGAAGCAGAGCTTCTTAGCTTCTTTGGGTGCCACAATGGTAAGTATCATCAAAGTAGCATGGATCAACCTTCATCATAGTCGATCAGCTTTAGCTATTCTTAGCAAGAAGATGACTAGAGTGTTTTAATTCAAGAGTCATGGACTTGCAATGGTTCTGTTTTGGACCTACATGTTCAGGGTTTTAACATATTTTATGATAAATGTTGTTTGAGAACAAGAACATGTATTGCTATTAGCAACAAATAAAATGCCCTCATTCTGGTCAATTACCTAAATGGGGATAATGTTGCAGTAAAAGTATCCTGTTTATTGCAAGGAATCAAAGATGAAATTATCTTTATGCCTTCATATCTTCATTTTGATGATAAAGACACATTTAATGTGCAAATTCTCAGTCTTTTAGATTATAACAATTTGAGTAAGAAACTCATCATAGGATGTAATGTAAATGCTCATCACACTATGTGGGGAATTAATGATTGCAACAGACGTAGTGAGGGTCTTTTAGAATACATTTTGTATTATAATCTATTTATTCTTAATAGAGGTAATGAACCCACCTTTATTACTATAAATAGAAGAGAAGTCATTGACATCACTTTATGTAACAGTAAGTGTGCTGACTTTATTAAAGATTGGAAAGTGTCTGATGAAATAAGCTTATCTGACCACCAATACATTAGCTTTTCTGTTTTAGGGACAAACAGACTAGAGGTGGTAGGTAGGAACCCAAAAAATACCAACTGGGATGCCTACAAAAAAGATATAGAAGATTTTATCAAGAAAGGCAGCTTTGTTAAGTTATCTTCGGTAGCAGATTTGGAGTTGGCAGTTGATCACATGCAACATGCCATTCTCCAAGCATACTATCAAAATTGTGATGTCAGCAATACTTACTCTCCAAGGTTAATTCCTTGGTGGTCTAAAGAGTTAAGTAAATTGCGAAGACAATGTAGAAAGCTCTTTAATAGAGCCTAAACGAATGGTGAGTGGCAGAAATATAAATTGGCACTTACCACATATAATAAAGCTATCCGGAATTCTAAAAAGAATTCTTGGCAAAATTATTGCACTGACATTAAAACTCTGTCTGCTACTGCAAGACTCGTTAAAATAATGTCTAAAGACAGGAACTGCAGTCTAAACACTCTTAAATTGACAAATGGTAAGTTTTTAGAATCTGGGAGAGAGACACTGGCTGAATTATTCAGAGTTCACTTTCTAGGTTTCAACCAAACAAATGGAACTCCTAATTTTACACTCTCTATATCAAATTGCGGTAGTTTGTTTGTTTTGTTGATCAACGGTCCTTTTTTGCACACGAGGGCTAATTAGACCGGGACCTACGGTTTAAAGTGAATTCCGAACCACTACAAACATCCATGCCCCAAGGTGGGATTCGAACCCACGAACTGTTGAACTGAAGGCAAGAGCGCTAACCATTCGACTGCCAGCTCGGCCAAATTGCGGTAGAAGTAAATGGGATATTGCCAAAAGAATCATAACTTATGATCGAACAAACTGTACAATAATGTCCTTTAAACCTTTTAAATCACCAGGAATGGATGGAATTGTGCCGGCTCTGCTTATTGAGGGAGTCCAGTACATTGCTCCAATTCTCTGTAGAATCTTTAGGGCAAGCATAGCTTTTGGGCATATACCTATTGCCTGAAGGCATACAAAAGTAATTTTTATTCCTAAAATAGGGAAAGATAATTACTATGAAGCTAAATCTTTTAAACCTATCAGCTTAATATCCTTTCTTCTAAAGGCATTTGAAAAGCTGATAGACAAATATATTAGAGAAGTTTACTTAGTGGAAAAACCACTTTCTGACTCTCAATATGCATATCAACCTGGTAGATCTACTGGTAGTGCGATCTACAACCTGTCCTTCATTTTGGAAAAGAACTTTAAGACTAAAGAACTTGCTTTAGCTGTTTTCTTAGATATTGAATGTGTCTTTGATAAGGTACCCATTGAAACTATTTTACAATCTCTTGCTAGAAAGAGAGTTAATGACACAATCTGTTCTTAGATAGAAAATCTGCTCAATAACAGATTTGTCAATGCTTCATTTTTAGGTGAAAACATGATGATCCAAGCCAATGCTGGTTGTCCACAGGGAGGGGTTCTTTCACCAATCTTATGGTGCTGTGTTGTAGACTCCCTTTTAGAGGTGTTAAAAAAACCAGGCATAACCACCATTGGATATGCAGATGATTTAGTTATAACCGTCAAGGATAAGTTTGGTGAAACAATCTCCAGCATCATATCCAGCACCCTCAAACAAGTTGAGACTTGGTGTAAAAAAGAAGGTCTTTCTGTAAATCCTCAAATAACCATTATGATAGCCTTCACAAAGAAAAAGAATTTTAATCTGAAAAAGATCACTTTTTTTGGTCAAGAATTAACTTGCTTCAAAGAAGTTAAATTTTATTAGTATTTTTTGACATGAACTTAAGTTGGAATAAGCACTTCAACTTTTTTATTGAAAGAGCAAAAAAAGCCTTCTGGTCATGTAGAAATGAGTTTGGAAGAACTTGGGGTTTAAATCTCAAAGTTATTCATTAGATTTACACTATGATTATTTGTCTCATCATTACCTATGGCTCAGTGGTCTGGTGGTCTACAATCAAAAACGAAACTGCTAAAGCAGAATTAACAAAATTTCAAAGGATGCTTTGTGTAGCTATCTCTGGGTGTATTCGTACAACTCCCACATCTACACTGGAGCTTCTGTTTGGTATGCATCCTCTTTATATGTGTATTAAAGCAGAAGCAATACTTAGCATGAAGAGGCTTAAAAATACAGGTCAATGGAAGAACTACTCTAGATTTTTATCCTGGGGAAACCTCAATGCTGAGGTAACTAGTCATCCTTTTATAAGTATGCCTACAGATTACACGATTGTTAAGTATGCTTTTGATAACCCTTATACAATCAAATTTCCCTTGAGAGAAGACTGGAATAATGTTGCTATCAGTGAAAGCTGTATTTACTTGTATACTGATGGCTCAAAAATGAATTCCAATACTGGGGCTGGTATTTGTTGTCCAGCTGATGGCATAAAATTATCATTCCCTTTGGGTAAATTTACAACTGTATTTCAAGGAGAAGTCTTTACCATTCTTATGTGCAATAGAATATGCTTGGACAGAAACTATTCTCGTAAAAGAATAATCATCTGCTCTGACAGTCAAGCTGCATTACTAGCTCTACAGAAGTCTACTGTAACTTCTGTTCTTGTCTGGGAATGTTATCTCACTCTGTGAAAATTAGCTAATAATAACCCCATCACTTAAATATGGATGCCTGGGCACTCTGGTGTTCCTGGCAATAAATTAGCTGATGAGCTAGCAAGGACTGGATCAACAACTGACTTTTTTGGTCCTGAACCAGTGCTAGGTATTTCAAAAGAATTGATCAGAGAGAATGTCTTTAATCTCTTCAGAAAACAACAGTTTATGAATTGGTACAATGCCAATGATCAAAAACAAGCAAGGCTATTAAATAGCACTTGCCCAAGCAAAAGGCAAAAAGAATTATTAAAGCTCAATAGAGGCAGTCTAAGGAAAGCAGTGGGACTACTTACAGGACACTGCCACCTTAAAAGAAATCTCACCATAATGGGAGCTTCAGATGATCCCACTTGTAGAGGTTGCCATTATATGGAAGAAACTTCAATACACATCTTATGTGAATGTGAAACCTTTTCTGCACATAGATTTGAACACCTGGGTCAGCACTTGATTGAACCTTGGATGTTGCAGGAAATTCCTGTAAAATGTCTGCTGAACTTTGCTTCAGCCACTGGTCTCTTCAAATAGGGCTTTCTGAGGGGTACAATAGACATCGTGGTGCTAGGTTCTTTTGGAACTACCCTAATTTAAATCTTAAATACTAAGGCACTCGGCTGGGAACCATTAGCGCATGCAGCTTTTTTGCCAGACTTGGCTCCTTCCAATTACCACCTATTTGCATCATTGGGACACACATTGGCTGACTAATACTTCCTTTCTTACGTAAATGCCAAATTTTGGTTGTTGATGGCTGGCTGGCTTCAAAACCGATTATTTTTTTGACGTGGTATTCACAAATTGCCCGAAAGATAAAGAAAATGTGTTGCTAGTGATATATATTATTTCGAATTAAGAAATATTAACAGTTTTTGCAAATTTATTGTGTTAATTTTGAAAACAATTGTTTCATTTTATTGGCATACACCTGGTAGAATCAACTGTTAAAATACAAGTAACAATTATCGAATTCAATTTGTTGTTTTATTTACTACACAGGCAATTTAAATTAAAGATTTTTTATATCTCTTATTAAAATAAAATCTCTTAAATTTATCAGGTATAAAAAATATGGTTTAAAGTAATTTGAGGAGAAAAATTCAAATCATAAGTTTATAGCAAACACAACTAGTAATTAAAAATATTATTGGATTGTAATAACTGTGATTATTAAGACAAATTTTTACTATTTTGCCCATACAAACTTTTTATAATTAGTTTCTACTATCAATTATATGAATTTTCAGACTTTTACTATAGTTAATTTTAATAAAAGTCTAAAAACTTATATATAGATATTGTCAATTTAATCAATGCTAAAAATTGATTTTTTTATAAATATCACCAATTTAACCAATGATTAGAAAAAAAGAGTAAAAAGAGTAAGTATATAGATAATTTTAAAATAAGGTACAATTGACAAGCTTAAAATAAAAGAGCCATCTTTAATTTTGTGTTATCAGTATTATCTATTCAAGATATGTGATACACTGAAAGAAAACTATTTTTGAAATTACCAATATGATACCTATAATACTTGAATATTATGGTAAATATACTTTAATTTTTTCAAATGATTACATATTTTACCATATATAGGACAAAAACATTGAATACATTAAATAAAAAATCATATCCTAACATAAAATGGGCATTATAATATATTTATTTGCAATGCATTTGAAAAATTTATTTTTAAATTTAATTATTTTTCAATAGGAAAATATTTACATTAGGCAGTCCATTGTAAATCAATAAGGACGAGCTATTATTTTTTATTAAAAATGTGTTTACTCATATTTATTAACCAATATTTATTATTATCATAAATATTAATTAATATTTAAGAGTTCTCTCTGTTATAGCTTTAGTTATATAAAAAATAATTCTACAATTTTTTATTCAAATGCAAATTTTAATAATGTAATGGAAAGCTATAAATAAACTGAAAGATGCTAACTGTAAGCCAAGAATTAAAAATTTTCAGTGCTTGTTAAAAAAAATCAGATAATCATCTAAAATTACACTTTCTGAAATAAACACTTATTCTTCCAATACATAAAAAATAACTACCCTTTATTCTCAAAAAAAAAAAAAAAAAAACAAACCCTTTCATATATTCCTATATATTTATCATTCCAGCTGTGACAATACATGATTCTCAAGATTTTTAAAGTTAAAAATGATAAATATGAAATTACTTAACTTGTATTCAAACTTATCACAAATGAGATATTTTCACTTGATTCATCATTAAAACATCAAACGACTTTCGACAAAAATATTTTTCAAGTATTATTAAATCAATCCTTTATACATTTGTTCTCTAGATATTTCTTTCTTAATTACAGGAGTCAAGAAATGAATTTTAATGAAATTCTAACCATTATTACAACTTCTATTAGACAGAACTATCATTTATTTTAGTAAAAGCTTTCTTTAAATAATTTTGATTTTCATGAGAATTTTTTCTTAGAAATAAAAATTATTTCTTTGAAGAAATAGTTATTTCATACCATTTTTTTCAAGTTCACTTCAAAATGTTAAATTTTTATGCAATCTGCTTCTTATGATAAGCAATCATTTTAGCATACAGCAGAACTTTGCTTAAAGAGCAAAACAAATTGTAAAAGAATGACTCACTTAACGAGTAACGTTTTGCATAAAGAGTGGCGAGAAAAGAAGTGTTAGAAAGTGCACATTACATCAATTTGTTTAGTACTTATTCCAGTAGCATTGTAGAATTGCACAAGATCATGTACATGAATAAAAATTAACTGCATCAATTATTATTAAGAAAAAGATTTGTAATTTTTTATATGAAAAGTGCAATAAGCCCTAGCAAAAATTTCCCCAAAGAAAAATACTGTAAGAAAACAGCAATAAACGATTAAAAAATTACAATGGAAATTAAACATCAAAACAATTGAAAAGAGAGAACATGGTGTAAGCGTGGCTGAACAAGCACAAATATACAATCGGTCTACATAAACAATTTGCATTATCCTCAATAACAAGAAGATTAAGGCGGTAGAGGCTTCTTGGGAATTAACAAAATTATCTGCAAAACAGTTATGTGTTCTCAACAATATTGACTTACTTTTTAAAGTTACTTTTTATACAGATAAAAACAATTGCAATTTGAGACTATTAACAAAAACATCATTTCTGAGAAGGCAGAACTGATTTTTGCCAACCTTGTTAAGACATCAGGATCATCAACGGATGAAGAAACTGTCATCAACGGAAGGGAAACTGTGAGTGGTTCCAGTAGTTCAAAAGGAAAACAGACACCTACAGCATTGAGTCATGGTGTAGTAGTAAGTTATGATACAAAAGCTGCAGAGAACTTCATCAGCGATTTCAAAACGATTGCAGATTCTGAAGGTTACTTGCTACAACAGAGTAATAAAATAGGTTTCTTCAGAAAAAAGTAGGCAAAGTGAATGCATAAAACAGCAGGAGAAAATGTCTTGCCCAGGAAAAGGCAAATGAAAGACCATCTTATGTTCCTATTTTGTGCTAATGCAAGTGGGGGTTTGAAAACTAAGCTACTGCTTGTTTATAAATCAAGAACTCCATAAAGCTTTAATAAATACAAAAAGCAGAAAAGAAGGCTAAATATGATATGAAGGTCTAATTGGAATATTTTGCCAACACATAACCCTTTTATTAAGTTGATCAAAGAAGAGTTTGGTTTTTCTATAAAATATATTCGCTTGAGATAAATTTGTTATTTCCATGTCTTGTTATGGATAATGCTCTTACCCATCCTCCTGAATTACAAGATGACCTCTTCAAAGAATTTATGTTCATGAAGAACAAGTTTCTGCCTCCCAATACTTGTACAGCAGTTCATGGAGCAGTAGTTATTTTCAACTTTAAAATGCTGTAAAGCACTCTTCAATCATTTTTTCAGGAGGAGTGAAGAAACTAATATTACTCTCAGAGAGTTTTGGAAAAATTACTTTCATATTGTTAGCCCCTCTAAGATGACTGACAAGGTGTGGGAAAAAGTTAAAGAGAACCCTAACTTCTGCTTGAAAGAAGTCTTGGAAGAGAGCACTGTTGAATATAACTTTAAGAGGTTCATGACAATATCTGTAGCATATGTAGCCAATGTCTTTGACTACTCTCATGGATTTGAAGTGGATAACAATGATATTGAAGAGTTTGTGGGAGAGAACAATCAAAAGCTGACAATTGAAAAGTTTATGGAGTTGAATTGTATTTCACTGCAAGAAGTTTTAGAGGAAAGTTTGTTAGAGGAGGAAGTAGCAAAAAAGCAACAATCTTCTGGAAAAACAAGAAAATGCTAAAATCATAGGAAATTGTTGAATCTTACATTGAGCAGCATCAGCCTAATATGGAAGTGACTATGCATGCTACAAATTATTTAATGATTATGTGTCATATTTTCACCAAATTTTGAAGCGTCGGCAAAAACAAATGTCCCTTAACATTTTTCTAATATGAATTTATTAAGTATGCATAATAATTATTTCGATTTTTTTTATTTTCTACAAATTAAATTCAAAAATGGATTTTTACTCTATGGTAGAAGAAAAGAAAATGATTCACTATCTTTAATAATATGTTACTAATTTTCTTTGAATAAACATTATACATAGCAATTTGTGAGTATTTTTTTGGCATGAAACACATATTTTACATTAATTTATATGTAAGAAATTGTTTCCCATAACAAGTGTTTCACTTTACAAGTATCTTTCTAGAGCGAATAATGCTCGTTAAAAAAACATTCAACTATATTATAATTAGTTATTATCAATTCCTTAATTTCAGTTATTTAAATCTCAAAACAGCTTGGTTGATTTCTATTTTTATGACATGTGAAAATTTTTAAAATGTGTAAATTAAGTAGTGAATAATAAACACAGAAGATAATTTTACTTTACAGTTATATCAACAGTTCTTAATATATTTTATAAAGGAATAGTATGAAAGGAAATTCAGACTAGTACAAAAAATTATATAATCTTTTGAATTAATTTAGACAAAGTACAATATTTGTAATAAATGTTTTCATTACATAGTGCAAAAATTTTTAATAAGAAATCTAAATAAACGTGTTTGTTTAACTGTTAAGTAATTTTTAATATGATTAAGCTTAATGATTAAAATGAATTATGATGAATCATTCTTATGGCTAAATAATGTTTTAAATGATAAAAAAGCTGATAAAAATGAAATTACTATTTATAATTGAAGCTGTTTCTTTCTTCGAATTGATGACAGCTGATATAATAACCATAAAATTCTTCCAATTTGTACCCTCATTTGAAAGTGCTTGATATAAAATTTGTTCAACTTCACTGTGATTAAGAATTTCTATCAACTGTAAATAAAAGAACATGATTATCAAATTTATGGAAGAAGGACAGTAAAAATACAACTATTTACTCTGAAATATTCTCTAAATATATAACAAGCTGAATAATTAAGGAAAATTAATTTTTTCTTAAAATTGAACAATATTATTGAGCTGAAAATAATGAACAAAGATAAAAATACACGGTCATTGAAAAAAATTTAGGGATTACAAGTTTGTAACAGAGAAATTAATAAATATATGTGAATATAAATTTTGTCTAAAGATATTAAGAAATGTCTAAAGTTTTATACCAATTTTAATATGTTTTGATATATGCACCATTAGTTGCTTGACAAACATCAAGATGATAATCAATCTTGTTCCAGGTTTTGAAAAACATATCTGAAGTTACAGTTTCAATTGCGGCTATAATTTGACGTTTCAGGTAGCTGATATCAGCAATACTTTCACTATACACAATGTTCTTAATGTACCCCCAAAAGAAGAAGTCTAGAGGCATAAGGTTATAGCTTCGAACAAGCTATGGTATTGGGCCATCTCTTCCAATTCATGAGTCGGGAAATTTAGCTTTCAAGCCTTCAACACACAAGGAAAAAATGAGGGGGAGCTCCATCCTGCATAAAAATTTCCAGTAACAGCTACCGAGGCATCCATTTGTGGAAAGCAAAGTAAAACTTACACACTTTTCCAACATTTGAACACAAGAACCATTTCCATGTTTAAAAATTTATTTTCTATAAGGTTTCAAAATCACAGCATTCTTTTACTATGACCCTATATATATATATACATATATTCCATACACACTATTGACAAAAAAGAGCTGATGTTCACAAATAAGCATGGTAGATTATTTATGTCGCAATTACATTTTCAAGTAGAATATAGTAAATTAGTAAGACAACATTTCATTGCAACAAAATAATTAATGATAAGTTTTCTAGAAAACTAAACTTATTTTTTATCTTTGAAAATGTAAAATATAAATTGTAGCCCAGTGGCACAGGTCTGAGGTTTGCTCCTCGAGCTGGGAAAGGTTGGATTCAGCCTTTCAGTGAGTCGATAAACACTGAGGGTCTCACATTAGGCGGACCACCTAACTGAGATATATGCTTTGCACGCCAGGGCCCACGGTCATAAAAACAGTTATGGGGACTGTAAGCCTTGGCTCATATGGGCTGTAGTGCCATGGAGTTTAGTTTTGAAGATAATAATTCTCTTAATTCTCAAGATATAATATAAATTATATCTAAGAATTAGGTTACATATATAATTGTTTGCAAATAAAATAAACAATACAATATTTAGCAAAACATTTTAATTATGATAAAATTTAAATTAAAAAAGATTTTCATTTTATGATAAAGACTTTAAATGTTTATAAAAATAAAATTTAAATATGTCAAATATGCTGTTTTAAATACCGTATTTTTTGGTATATTACTCGCAATGGCATATTGTCCCCAAGAGCTTTTTTTGAGCAAAAGGAAAAAGCTCCACTGCAATTTTTCTGGAGAATAGTCAAAAATATATACTGCTGATAATGTTATGTCACATAAAATAAAAAGTACACAGTATGATTAAAAATGCAATGCATTGTACAGAAAAAAAAACATGAAAAATATTTGTTTGAATCTATCTCACAGGAAAGTGGAATAAACTGAGATGAAAGTATCAGATTGAAAGATCCTTAAGAGCTATAATTTCAAGAAGATTTTAGTAAAACATCAATTTTTAAGTTTTAAAATGAGGTCAGAATATATTTTAAAACTAAAATATATTTATTTTGTTAATAATTAGAAAGGAATGGATTATTTTTAAACTGCACATTTGATACATGTTTTCTTTTGTATTGTACATGCTTTATATTTCACATTACATTTACACATTTATTACCATTTTTTATTTGTCTTCTTTATAGCTTTCACTTTAAAATCTGCTATGTAACTTATATGCTTTTACATGACCACAAATACACACACACACAAACTTGAATATTTTCAAAACAAAACAACTCAGGTTAAGAAAAATGTGACGAGCCTTTGCTTACTCCGGCGTCCCTTACCTATTCTGAACTATACTCTAGACAGAAAGGCCTTGTTCGGTCTGCATTTGCCATTCCCCCCGTGCACCATTGGTACCAGGGTAATCGTCCCGGCGGATCTCTATCCCTCCGGTGCAGCAGACTGGAACAAACTACAATAACTCGTTTTCGAAGTGGCCAACTAAGATCATTGGCATTTAACAACAAAGTAAAGGATTTTCCAATTTGCGCTAAGTGTTTCAAAAGCCAAGCCACTCCGGATCATATCCTTGAGTGCTTGGGACTCGATAAAGATCTTCTGGAGCGACCATTATTGGTCATTGATTTCCTGAGAGTGTACAATGTCATAGACTTGGTCTAGCGCTGCTAGACAACAGGGATCAGCAACAACAACAACAAGAAAAATGTAAAATGATGATAATCAATAGCAATTGTAATATCTGCCTGAGAAATTGAATTCATTTTTAAGCGTAATTGGATAAAGCTAATTATCACTGAAATAAGTCAGCCATAGCACCATCTATTATTTATTTTATAAAACAAACTTAATTCTTTCAAAACTTTAATGTAAGCTTTTCTGATGAAAAATGTTTTTTATCAAACTATTCACAATAGCACATAATTTGAGGAAAGAAATTTGAAACTTTTTAAAATATAATCAATGATTTATATTCAGGAAAATATGGTATATTTAAAAGGAAGATATTGGTAGCTTACAGAAAAATAGAGTAATTAAAATAAATCTAGATTATTCTAGAAGATTAAATAAGGTACCTTTTTAATAATAGGGAGAACATGATAAGGATTAGTTTGACTTTTCCAGTTTTCTTGAACAACAAAAGCATCGATTTCTGCAATACACAAAGACAAACCAATAAAGCAATAAAATTATAATGCCCAAGTTATTTCAGATAATATCATTTACGAATTTTAAAAAGTAACAAATAATTTATAATTGAACAAAAATAGAATTTATTCATAAATTAAAAAAAAAACATTTGAAAAGATATGAAAAATATTAAAATCTTAATTAGATTTACTCAAATTTTATATAAATTACATAGCATTTTTTATAGAGTTCATCATTTAAGCCCCAATCTGAGTTAATTTAATTATAATATTAAACTGATTAAATTATAGAGTCATAAAACCTATTTTAATTAAATAGAATATAATTAATCATTTGAACTTAATTTCAAATGCACTAAAACAAAAAGGGATATTTAAATGCATATTTTTATGTATATAAATATAGGTACGTTACTCTAGAATAAATTCATTTCAACAGCTTTTACTTAATTAATTTATATAATTAGAAATGTTACTAGTTGCTGTTATTTTTCATATCTTTATCAAGTTTAAAAATATAAAGGAAGGTATTTTCATTTTGATAAGCATATATGTGTGATTATATGAATACATGTTTATTTTTATGTATAAAAAATTTCTTGTTTCAATACCACAGGGTAAGCAAAGGTCACGTAAAAGAACTATCTGACATAGAAACAAAACTTGAGATTGAAGTAATATATATATATATATTCGTGGTATGAAGCATATGTTCCGATTAGGTTTGTCAGCCTAAAACAAAACACGCAGTATTTAGTTCGTAAGCTTTCTTGCTACTCAGTTTATTGACTCACTAAAGGATTGAAAGGTTCAGTCCACCTTGCCCAGTCAGAGGATCAAACCTCAGACATGTGCCTGGAGAACGTGAAGAGCTATCACTAAGCTATCAGGCTTCAATTTTATATTTTAATTATAAATAAAAATTACACCAAACAGTAAAGTAAAATGAAAGAGCTACAAAGTTAAAAAACTACATGTTAAAAATGCAAAATATAAATTAATATTATTGATTTTTTTATTGTTTTTAAATTATTACTATAAATTATTTCCAATGGATATTTGCAATTTCTTTTTATTAAATAAAAATTATTTTTTACTAAACATTTCTATTATTTTATAAAATACAATAGACCCATTTAATCATTCTCAAAACCAACATAAAATATTAAAAAAAAATGAAACATAATTGATTAAATTAGATGCTTTAAAAATTTCATAATACCTAATCTAATCTTATTATTTAAATTATTATTAACATAGGTTGTTAAATTTCCATGGTGTGTTTGGTTAATTTTAAACTATAAAGAAGAAAATGAAAAAGTAGATTATTTTAAAAAAATAGCTAGAAAATTTTTACATAATTAAAATTCTTGAAAAATGAAATTTATCCAAAGTATGTAGAAATGATAATTTCTTCCCCTTTTTATTTCTTGCAATGTGCACTACTACAATGCTATTAGATAATATATATTTCATTCAAATTATCACTACAAAATTAACAGGTATTAATTATTTTAAATATTAATTTCTTCCTCTTTGATAATAATAATCAATTTGGATACAGAATGATTAAAAAAGAAATACTTGAAATGCAATTTTATTCTTGAGATTTTGTAGTAAGTTAATAAGAGAACTTAATAGATGGTAAGGGTTTTCCCTTTCTTAACCTATTTGTAAATTTTTCAATAAGTTTGAGGAATATAAATTACAATAGATGCATTATTTAATAATTATCAACATGTGTTTTTGATGCTGAGAATGATATTCACTTTAAGCAAAATTTATCTAAAATAATCCTATCATCAGATAATTTTGAACATACAATGAAGAATTCTCAGAAAGTGTTCATTATTCGAAAAGAATAAAATTTTAGCTTAACTTTCAGAGGACAGTAATCCTCAAAAAATATTCAGAATTTGCAATGAATAAAATTCCAGTGTACCTGTAGCCACTATTTTAAAAGTTTTTGCCTCAATTAAAAATTACTAAAGTGTTTGGTCTCCATCACAACAATTTTAGTGATTATTATCTTAAATTATGAAATAGAAGTTATATACTGAAAAAATAAAAATAAATTTTTGGATAATTAATAACTGTTTTAAAAAATAAATAACATTACCCATGGCTTTTGATGAAATCAAAAATTGATGTAAAGCAAAGCAACAAAAAGAGTGAAGTGAAAACATTTCCAGAGTTCCACAATTCCATAGAGAAAAAAATGATTTCAGTCTATAATATAAAATTTCAAATATAAAAAAATGTAAAATATTTAACAAAAAAAATTGAATGTAAAAACAAATTACTTATTGTTATTTATCTCCTCTTCTCCCATAGAAAATATTGCTAAAAATTAAAACATTTTAATTACTATAATTGTACTTAATTACAAATTCTTTCAATATTATAAAAATAGTAATTTTAAACATATTTGTGTTTGATTTTCATTGATGAAATTATTAAAATTCTTGATTAATTGGGTTTTTGGCTATGATTTAGAGTACCAAAGTTGCTGGTAATTTATTCATTAAGTTATATGATTATTATGTTATATTTATTCATTATGTTATATAAATTCCTATTATCATACAGATATTAAAAATTCTAAAAGAATTAAGTAATTCCTAAATATACAGTACTTTATGAATTTGAATTTCAATAAATTCACTATCTTTCTACATAAAAAATAGTAGCAAACATGTTTTAAATTATTTTTTGAAGAAATTTATGGAATTTAGAACAAAAATTAAAAAAATTAATCATGTAAACTGAATTTTCACAACCAAATCTCTTAAAATTTAGATTAAGTAAAATTTAAAAATAAAAGTTTAAAATTTTAGGCAAACATTAATTTTAAATTAAACATCAGTGAATGCCCAACATTTTATAATTTGTTGATATTATATTTTGCCTTTATTGAAAATGGTAAGGTAAAAAAATAAATACAAGGAAAGATTCTAATTAAAAACACTTCTTTATTAAGATAATAAATTTCAAGGGATGTATTTTAAAACTATCCTTTGTTTGCTTAAATGTGTATTTATTATGAAAGAAGAAACAATAACCCTCTATGAAATGAAATTTTGAAATTATATTCTCAGAATACATACAATACTATTTCATAGCCATAATCAATGAAAAATTATTCACCATCATGATACTCTTCAAGTTCTATGGAGTTTCTTCTTCCTAATTTAGCTCCCATCTTACAGTCCAAGCATCAGAGCATAATCATACACATCAAGTGAAAACATTTTAAGGTATTTTTGCAAGCAGTAATCATGGCTTGGAATGACCTCATGAAATTGACAATCTATGCTTAGAATCATGTTGTAGAAAAAACAATGTCTAGGTCATGTTCACAAGCATACTTTTTAAAGCGATTATTTACCAGATGACTTGAATGAAAATGAATTATTTATCCAAATTCTATAGAGTAACCTGCCACTGCTCAAATTTAATTTTAGGACTTATTAAATGTGGACTCAGATGTCACTTGTATGTAAAAAATAGTAAATGGTTAAAGGATTGAGAACATGATAAGTAAGAAAGAAAAATAATTTCAGATATAAAACAAGATGAAAATGAATATTTCAATCATCTTAAAACAAGTATATAAAAGATTAACAAGATAGAGGTGATACTTAGAAGAAAGTAAAAAGTGTGATGCTTTCTTACATCAATAAAATGGGAAAATGTGCTTTTAAAAATGTAATTTTGAAACAGAAAAAAATAAGTGATTATCTTGCCTGATTTTCCATAAATATGAATGTAAGAATTGCTTTTAAGTATGAACTTTATTTTGCAAGTGTTTCTTATGTAATGCATATCAAATAATTTTTTCTAATAGTACTTTATTTAAAAAGCTTTAACAAAATTACCTTTTTTCTGCTGTTTGTTATCATTGTAAATCAATTGTTTTCAGAAATTTGGATTTAAGGCAATTTAAAAAAAAATTAAATGATTAAGTGATTTCTTTTTGATATTAAAATTAAAGATAGGCAGAGATGCCAACCTCTGAGCATCCCAATAAGTACTAATCGGACATATTTTCAGTACTTTCAGTAACCTTTTCAAAAAATTTCAGTAACTTTTTCAGTAACACCTGGTTTACATTAAGAATACACTTATGTGCATAAAATTAATACTTTTAAGGTAACCTATGTTAAAAAATAAAAGTAAAATGATCATGAAATCATAATAAATATAAAAAGAAATAATAATTAAGAAAGTAAACCATTCTTTTAAATTTAAATGCCTTACCTCAGAGATTCTTAAAGCAGATTTTTATATAATTACAAGAACTAGAAAACACTTATATTGAAAAGAAAAATTATTTTTATTTAAAACTAACATAGCATACTGATTTGTTAACTGAGTACAAATAAATAAATAAATGACATGATAAATAGAAATAAATGACAATCAATCACAAATTTTGTGTTATAGCTTTCTTCAGGGGTGTTTGTGGGACCCCAAAAAATCCCCGAAAACTATTACGGACTTACTATTGACATTTTCGAGTTTCGAGAAGGGGGGAAAGGAAAAATTACAATTATGAAGTATTGAATTACCTAATTATTGCGTTTTCTGCTTTCAAAGCAAACAAAATTACCCAGATCAAAATAAATAATTTATTATTATTCCTACTTCCTTTTGAACGACGAACCCCGGAATTTCCGGGTATCAAAGTTCAAAATCCCCGGAATTCCGGGGTTTCCCCGGAGCACAAACACCCCTGTATTCTTAGCCATACTGATTTCTGTTTGAGAAAATTCTCTCTGATAACACAATTTTGAGTCTGAAATATTTTTTATTTTCTCAATTAAGAGCGAATTTAAGCACTCTGTACTGAGATTTTGCCTAAATTCAGTCATATTTTTTTTTATCACACTGAAGATTCTTTCAGTTCCAGCATTGCTATGAAAAACAGTTAAAATGCTACTCATCAGTTTGCTTAAAATTTCATACTTTTGTTTTCCATAATCTGTTTTCATTAAAGAAATTCTGTGCCAAATTTCATCCATTCATCATTTCCAAGTGTAAAAGCTTCATTTTGATAGAGGAAAAATTCAGCTTCTAATTTGTCCAGCTCTTCCACACTAAATTTCAGCAAGGATGATAAATATTGAATACATTGAAATCTAACCTCTTTTCGTAATTTAACATCAGCTGCCTGAACGTGTTCTAAAAATTCATCACTTAGAGGAAACTTAATGACGTCCCTCACTGATTCATAAAAAGAAGAAGTCTCAGTTTCACTTAAATTTAGTGATTCCAAAAATACTCTAGTTTTACCACCAATCGCTAAATCACAATCCTCCTTTTGATTTTTCTTTTTTCCCACTTCAAATCCATTAAATTACTGGTATCACTAATAGTGGATGGTTTTATAAATCTAGAAACAATAACTAATCACAGACTGTTAAATTTTCGTTTCAAGGTATATATTTGAGGAGCTTCTTGTTGTAACTGTTCATTTAATGAAGTAAATATGGGAAGAACAGATGACAAAAATAAACAATACAGCTTTGATAATGGATTTGTAAATGAGCTTTGTATAAACTGTAATTGAGAATCATTTTCAGGTTGACTAGAAAAGAAATGTTGTAGTGCTTCCCACTGATCAAGTATTCTATCTATACTCTGCTGAAGAGAAAGGAAACTACGAGATGTTTAAGTTCACTTTTAGTTGATGTTCACCAGTATGCGCGCTCTTAGCAGTTCTACTTTTTAATATAACAGGCATATTTTTCTTAATACAATTTCAACACTAAATTAGTAATTTATTTGTAACCTTCACAAACTTTAATCGCTATAATACAATAATAATATAATTGTACATGATAAAAATTGCGTACATGATTATTATTAGAGATCGAGAGAGAAATCTATTTTCCGTAATTTTGTTAAGATCATCGTAACTCCGTAACGAAGAGTAGAAATCCGTACTAAATAGGGAAAAATCGTAAAAAGCGGCATATCTGGATAAGTTATAATGACAATAGGTCATATTTCCATACTTAGGAATTCGAAAAAATAAAAAAACAACTTTGTTAAATCTAAGCTAAACATTTTAACTCTTTTAAGTTAAGTATTTTGTTATTCTTCCCATTGTAGCACTCCTCTCCCTACATCCAATGAGTGATCTCTCTAAGGTTAAAAATAAAATTATTGCTTCCCTGAACCTGTTGACAATTTATTTCTAAAATACCTAGCTACTCCTCCCTCTCTTATAAAATTTGGCATCCCGCTTTTCTTTACATTATTGAATGTTGCAATGCCATTCACGAAAGGTGGATTTCATACATGTTGGCCTACGCTCAATTTTTTTTACAGGAAATCCATCCTGATTTGAGAAATCTTGATAACTTTAGTGCATCTTTATGTCATATATGTAATGACAGGATATTGATCTTATAATGAAACTACTATGGCTATCTAATGTATAAATAAGTACTTTAATTTTATATATGTAGTAATCAAGTTGTTGATGTTTAAAACTACCTATCCACATTTAATCAGTCGAAAAACAAAAATAATTGATATACAAATCCTTGATTCAGCCTATTCTCACTTATTCATCTGAAACCTGGACATTGACTAAGAAGGACAAAGAAATCATCTGCATTTTCAAAAGAAAAACTTTAAGAAGCATATTTGGTGGAATAAAATGTGAGATTATATGGCGAAGAAGAACTAATTCTGAACTCTATAAACTATATAAAGAACCAGATATTGTTAAATTTATCTCAATACAGAGATTAAAATGGGCAGGACATTTGAGCCAGATGAATGACAACCGAGTGACAAAAAAAATTTTCTTGGCTCGCCCCAGAGTCACCAGAAGAAGAGCACGACCAAAACTCTGATGGCGTGACTGTCTTGAAAATGACCTAAAAACACTAAAAGTGACAAACTGGATGACCTTGTCCAAAAATAGGGGGTCCTGGTATGCACTTCTGAGGAAGGCAAAGGCCCACCCTGGGCTGTCAGGCCAATGAAGAAGAAGAATCCACATTTAATATGCAAAATAATTACTAATTCTATTTTGTAATTTGTGTGATACAAATGAAACATTCAGTTTTATCATAAGTATAATATACAAATCCTATATTTTGCTTGAAAATAATTCTTAAGTATAGATTTCTTTATGTTCGATAAAAGTATTAGAGTTCAGCCAATTGCTAAGTGAAATCTAATATATAAAATTCTCGTGTCACAGTTTTCGTTGCCATACTCCTCCGAAACGGCTTATACGATTTTGATGAAATTTTTTGTGCTTATCCGGTATCTATGAGAATCGGCCAACATCTATTTTTCATCCCCCTAAATGTTAGGGGTAGTACAACCCTAAATTTTTTTTTATTTTTTTGTTAGTTCTGTAAGTTCCTAATAAATGGCGGTTTAGCATCTAAGTTGCACAGGTATTCGGCAGATGGCGACGTGTTTATTTTTCTAGATTATACCATCTTCGAGAAAATTATCGTGTGCGCGCAATCGCGTGGTTAAATATAGAATTTACATATATTTTCATGATGTATAATGATACTATTACAATTTTTCGTGAATCATTTTCATAATTATACTTTGTATTGTGTTATTATTGTGCAGTATTCAGTTTGAATATTTTTAATATTATAAATAGTAAAATAAAATTTTATTTATTACTGCTTTTCTCTACTAATTTTCATACCACCTCGAAAATATGTAAGTATTTCTTGATAGCCTTTTATTATTTTTTATTTTTATTTTATAATTTGATAATTATTAATTTATTCAGTAGAACATTTTGATCTAATTTATTTATTCAAATGATAAATTCTTTTAATTTTTTTTTATTTCAGTATAATGCCGCGGAAAAAATTTTTAGTTTTAATATAATTTAAAATTAAAATAATAATAGTTCGATGTCAATGTTATCTACCTCATTTATAACAATTTATTTTTATATGTCTTTAATTTATATAGTATATTTTATAAGTAAGTTACTGATTACAAACTATAATTTAATATAAGATGAATAAAATGTAAATTCAGAAAGTATATGTTGATTTGTGCTTAATTTCAAAATTTCGATACTTTACCTATTACAATTAAATTTTGGTGAAACGTTTTATTTTTAATCTCCTATGAATGAACCTATTCTAAACTTTTTTAGAAAATATTAATTTGATTGAACCCAAGAATTAGTAAAAAATTGATTCAATGTATTTTAAAAACTCAGCCACTGCAACGCGTGGCTGGGTCAGCTTGTATATATATATATTTTACTGTTATAATTAATCTTCTTACTGTTTATTAATTATATATTATATATATTTTTGGTTAAATTGAACATCATATATTAAAATGCTTTGTGTATGTGCCACAATGACAATTTGTATGTAATTTTTAAATGAATACTCTTAAGAGAGGGAAGAGCTTGCGGTTTGAACTCAAGAATTTATGAGGATGCCTGTCTGTAGTATAAGTGTTTTCAAGTAAAAAATGCCAGAAAAAAAGCTTTTTCTTCTCAAATAAGTAAAGAATTAAATATATATAAAGAATAGTAATTTAATGTTCTGCCCTAGATAATTTAGATTTTTTTTTAAGAATTTCCTTATTAGAAATAATAGAAATAAAATTAATTAAAAATAAAATGAAGAAATAATAGAAATAATAACGATTTTATTATATTATTAATGTTTAAATAAATATGAAACAATAAGAAAGAAAAAGTATATTGTGTCAAAAATAAGTTTTTAAGGTTATTTTAGCATTATTATGCATAAATTCTTTTATATTTTATTTTTAGTCTTGGTAATTTTAAGTAAGAATTCTAATAGCTCATGATAGTATTCTTGTGTAATACAGATAATTTGTATTATATGTGTCTGATGTTATTTTGAAAAAATATTAATTGTATTAAATATTTGGGTACTTAACATATATGAATGTAAATAGATATGATATATGAGAGATTATTTTCTTATGGTATGATTGTTTACGTGTAAGTTGGTTTAGATTGAAACTTTTTAATAGTAATTTACAATAATTAAGTGTTACCAGCGACTTTATTGGACATAATTATATGGAATTTCAAATTCATCTTGTCAACATGACTTATCTGGGAAAGCATAGGAAGTCAGATTTTCTTTTACTGGCTGATGAAATAGGTATTGCTATTGCTCCTAATTCCAAAACGATAATTATAAAAGAAATAATAATGAGACATGTAAAATATGATGAAGACTTTTGTAAAAGTGTTTTACAAATATGATTGATGAATAAATAGAAAGTGAACTCAAGGAAAAAATGAAATGAGAAGCAGCAGAAGTTTTTTTATAATAATAATCATACTCAGTATTTTTATTTTATGTAACACCACAGTACCTATATTAACCATTCATATGTAGCAGTATATATTTTTGATTATTTGCCAAAAAAATAGGTGACACTATTTTCCCTTTAACCAAAGAAAGGTTTTGCAAATAATATGCTGATGGGGATTATATATAAGAAAATATGGCATTAAGAAAAATGAATTTTTAAAGTGTTTATATTCTATAAAATTAGTTGCTAAAAATCAATATAAATGTGCATTTTGATATTGTAATTCTAATATATTTTAGCAAAAATAAGCCAAACAAATAATGAAAACATCACCATATTTTTACAATTTATTCTCATAAAGATCATTCAAATGTATTATGGCTAAAAAAATCATAACTGCAGCATTCTCTTTATAATAAAATTATATTTTTTATGCACATAGCAATTTAAAATCTAAAATAAACTACAACAAGAAATTAAAATAAATAAAAATGACATACCATGTTTAACTTTTACTTTTATAATTTCCACAAAATCATCTACAGATATAACCAAATTTTACATTAACAAATATATTACACGAGTGATCACATTTTTCAAATCAAATGCATTCATCTAAAGAACAGATCCATTGATCATATAAAAACATTATATAAATTATTATGTTAGGCTCAAAAAAATTAAGAAGTATATTACATATACTTACTTTGTAAGAGGTTTTCAATAATAGATTGGCATATCTGCATTTAAAGAAAAAACTTTTAATTAAATGGCATGGTAAACATTTTCTTACCTTCTTAAATCTTTGAATTAAAATTAGTTAAACAACAAGATTCATCCAAAGAAACATAAAAACTTCATAAATATGTGATATAAAATTAACAAGTTTAATTAAAACTAATAAAAATTGGAAATTACTTTCAAATTATGATTACTTTAAGAGAAAATGTGGGAAAATATACAGATGAAATTAGCTTCAATATAACAGAAAATAAGAAAATTTAAAATATAATACAATAAAAATTATTGTTGGGACAAAAATGTTTTTCTACATTTAAATAGTTTCATGACTATAAATACAATAAAAAGAATAACATATTTTATAAAAATTATTAAATAATTCATATGATCTTCATTTAATAAAATAATTGCAGTTTTTACACACAAGTAAGAAAAGTGCAATGTTAAAAATATGTATAATAGCAAATTTAAAATATTTAAATTAGTAAATTAATGTTTAATAAACACAGAAATCAAATAGTGATATACATGCAAATATTAGCTATTGAAGTTATGAATGAAAAATCAGGATATTTAAAAACTAATTCAATTGACAATACAACTAAAACAATTTTTTTATTCTGTTTTTGTAATGGTCTTATAGATTTGGTATTGTAAAATTTTCACAAGTTAAGTTTTAATCATTTAAATAAGTATGTGGGATAATGTTGAAAAATAAATGTTTTTATTCATGAAATAATATAATATTAATCACATAAATCATTAGTTTAATTTTCATGAATAAAAGTATATTACACATAATTGCCTAATTTATACTCATTCAAAACATTACCTGTGGAATTTCTTCACTGTTTTGGTTCGCAGAAGGAAAAGCTTCATTTACAAGAAAAGACATTATACCTTTGAAATTCCAAAAATATATAAAGTATCATGTTAATTTTATTAAATACAAACATAATGTATTTTATAATTTTTCATTTTTTAAAAATTATTATAACAAAATTTTTAACAACTTAATATTCAGAATCACACACAGAAATTAATGATTTAAAATATATAAACACATATTTTTAATTAAATGCAAATGTTCTACTTTCAATGAATGAAATATAGATCTTTAAAATTAATACATAAATTGCTATGTTTCAGTTCTCATGAAGAAAAGAACATTTATTGATGAACACAAATGTAAGATTCTCATACGATAAATAATGCTAAATATAGAAAGATTTCTTTTGTAATAAACTTTTTTGATATCAAATCATATTATCATGGGAATTAAAAATGTAACATTATAAAAATAATAAATAAAAGGTTCAAGATAAGCACCAATTATCAATCTCACAAAATGTGTAATTTATAATTAAAATTTATATGCAAATAATTTCTATTAATAATATTACTTAAATAAAAGAAATTGAAATTTTGTTTTTAAGGGATAAAAATGTTTAAATGTTCTTTTTTCTCAATATGAAAGCTTTCATGTATTCCATCAAAACAATTAACAAATATTCAAATCAAGCTTTGTATGTGGTATTCATATACATGAATATATGCATAAAACTTGACAAGAAATTACAGAAGTCATCTTTTCAAGAATTCAGAGTTATGTTAATTGTACCAATGTGAAAAATTTTATGAATTCTTGTAAAGGATTAATTTAACTGTATATTTCCCATCATTGAAAATCAGCCCAGACAAGTTGTAAGAATATTATTGATGAATTGTACAGGAAATGACAAAACACTTTCATTGTTCTCAATAAATTATTTCAATTTGTACAATATTAAATGAACAATTGAAATAATTTATATCTACAGCAAAAGAATTTTTCAACAAGATATTTATTAGTCCTATTACATTTGTGAATTATAAGCAAACTTTAAATTATGTATTTGTAAAAGCAATATAGTACAAATATTAATATACAGTTGACTATTTAAATTTATCTTTACTGTTACTGCAATACAGGATGGCAGAATTACAGTAGCATGAATCAAATTATATGATTCTTACATTATGAATCATCACATCAGTGTCATCTGGTAATATGTTTTAAAATGGTATTAGATTTTACTTTTCATTTGCTAAATACTTATCAATGACACACATAATTTAGAATTTATTATGTGTGTGTGTGTATATATATATATATATATATATATATATATATATATATATATATATATATATATATATATATATATATATATATATATATATATATATATATATATATAAACACATACAAGATATGAGCACAATATTCATAAACAGCCACAGAATGTTATTATTAAATAATATACAGATTTCATTAAGTAACCGAATAACAAATATACAAATGGCTTAATGGGAATGTTGGTTTTTCTCTATTATTTTTAATATATTGTCATATGTATAAAAATATTTTTCACTCATTTTAATTAAAGTACTACAGTGGATTGAAAGTAGAATTAATGAAATTTTTTTGACATTTCTAGCAGTTATGGTCATTTCTAAAACTGCATGTTTACAAAGAAATCCATAATAGAAAAACTAATAATGGCCAAATTCATCAATATATTCAGATAGTGGTTGAAAATTATATTTTCCCTTTATATTCAATGATCTTCAAGATGAATATAAAATCCAAATTTTATTTTAAACAATGATCAACTTGCAAAAATCAGAAAAAAATTTCAGAAAAAAAAAATTGCTTTAAAAAAATTAAATACATTAAACAAAATTATGATAAAATTTCAAACAAAATTTTAAAATCTGTTATTTATATTGAACATTTTGTGAACCTTTACTCATAACTTAAAATAATCACAAAAGAAATTTTAAATAACTTAAACAGTACAAGGAAAAGTCTGAAAGCACAATTTAAAAATTAATAATGCTTATAATTTAAATTTTCCTGTTTTCTAAAAGAACAACGATTATTGGTTAATTGTTAATTTATGTGAATTTTGTTAAAGTGCCAAATTTGGTTAGAATTATAGCTTAGAACAGATTCTGAAAAACTATAAATAGCAACATTCAGAGTAGAAGATGAATTCACTAATTGATAAATTAGAACAGAATGTTGACCCTGAAGAACCAATTCAGCTCTGAAAATATTCACTGCTTTTCAGAAGGTAGATTAGTAAGCAAACACTTTGTTTATCCTCAAGTTAATTTATATGAATATTTTTAATTACACAGATAATTTAATTTATCCATGATATATATGTAATTGAAAATGAAATAATAAAATGCAGAAATAGAATTACAAAGAAGAGGGGAAAAAGGAATGAAACACCATGTTATGGTTTATCTTTCCTTCAGTTCAAATTGTTGTAGAATATTTTTCCAGAATCAAGTATTTACAGTTCACTAAGAAAACAATTTTAATCGCTAAATTGTTTAATATAGTTTTTAGAGAAAAAAATTTTGAATATGAAGAAAGAACAATCAAATTTGTTTTTTGTGTCTTTTATATGAGCATAATCTGCAATTTACAATTTTAATAAAGTATAAAATAATGTATTATGTTTTATTGCAAGATATTTTTTAACATCTACATTATTGATTGAATGAATATTTTAAAACAAAAATTCTCAATATTTTTTATATAATATTGGTACATAATGATATTTTCTCAAATATTAGAGGATATGAATTGTTGCTTCTATTTTTATTTATTGTATTATAATTGTAACAAAAATATGAGTGATTATATTTGGCTAATACGAAGAAGTGAAAATAGGATAAAATGAGAATGATAAGAAAAATTAATAGAGGAAGATAAGAATTATAATTCATAGGATTTTGAATTATTATCAAAAATATAACCTTCAAATCGTTTGATTTATTTACCCTATTTTTCTATATATAATTCGCAGAGGCGTATTATCTGTCAGACCTATTTTTTAAGTAAAAGAAAGAAAGTCACATAACATGTAGAGGCATATCATCTATGGTTATTTTTTTGGCGAATAGTCGAAAATATATACAGCTGATAATGTATATTTCACATAAAATAAAAAAATACACAGTATGATTAAAAATATAATAAATTTTGCAGAAAAAAACATTTATTATTAAAAAATCTGTTTGAATCCACCTCATCATAAAGTGTGATGAACTGAGAAAGCACAAGATTGATAGTTGTGAGAAGCTAGTAAAACTTGCCTAATTTTATTTTTATAAACGTTTAGAATGAGTTTAGACATATTTTTAAAAAATAAAATTTGCTTCTTTAATAATTAAATGAAAGAAATGGATTATTTTTGAATTATGTACTGGATACATTTCTTATTTTGTACCACACATGCTTTTTTTTTTAAATCTTACTTTAGCACATTTTTATTGCCTTGTGTAGCGTTCAAAACCTTCCTGTGTAATTTAAAAGTTTTTGCTTCCACATGACGACATACGAACTTGAATATTTTCAGAACTAAACAACTCAAGACAAAAAGCAAAATGAGTGAGAGAAAAAAAAGCAAAATGAGAATGTTTTTGCAACAGTAATATCTTTACAAAGAATCAAATTTGTTCTTGAATGTAATTGGACAAAACTGATTATAGATGAAATAAGTCAGCCAAGTTGTGCTGCCATCTATTATTTATTTTATGAAACATAAACTGCATTTTTTTCAAAACTTTAAGCTTTTCTGATGGAGAATGTTTTTATCAGATTATCTGCAGTGTCTTATAATATGTGCAACAAAATTCAAAAATATTTTAACACATAATCTACAAATTATATACAGGGAAATACAGTATTTTAGTGAAAGCTGAAATAAATCCATTTTCTTCATGTGCCAAATTTAGATTATTTAATATAAGATTTAAATAAAGTAAAAAAACAATAGCAATAAAATAAAAATATTTGAATACTAAAAAATTCAAATTTAGCACATAAAGAAAATGAAATTGTGAAACTTTTATTTGTGTTCAAAAATTGATAGAGCACATTCTACTAGGCGAATAATAACATTAATGAATGATCTATTAAAGTATTACCTGCTTGAAAAAAATATAAGGACCAATCATCATTTGACTTCTCCAATACAAAAATGCATATACTCTCTTTGAATTTCGGTAAAGTGTTTTTTGATTTTATACTATGAAAGAAATTTTAATTTATTTAAAATATTATAAATAAATATGTAAATAAACAAAAATTTGTAATATTACATTATTACAAGCTTACTTATTTATAAGCGATTGTTAAGGGAAGAATCCATTTATTTTCCATTTAAAATAAATTTTATTTTCATAACAAGTAAATTCTAAATAGAAATGAGTAGAATGTTAATATTCAATGAGCTTATAATTTAAAATTAATATTAATTTTTATCATTTTGGCTAAAACATGGATGGATATTAAAATGTATAAATCAATTTGTATATTAAAACAGAATAAATTAAATATAAACACAATATTTTATGACAAATAAAAAATGCAACAAACATTAAAATTAGTTTTAAGCTGAAGTTTCAATACTGTTCTATTAGATAAGCACATGGATAATTGTACATAAAACATTATTAACAAAGGAAACTATGCTTCATTTATTAACCTTTAGTAATACTTTTTATTTATAAATCCCATTATCATTTTATTTTTAATTTTGTGTAAAAAATTCTGTACAGAAAAACTTTGGAAACTTAGTATATAATAAATAATTAAAATAGTGAAAAAAATCACATTATGGGATAAAAGCATTAGCAAACCTTAAAGTAATATATTTTTTAGCAACCCTGAAAAAATAAAATAAAAGTAATAGAATAAAAAGTATTTTTATTTACAATTATATTAATTAGTACACATGCAATATAAAGCATTTGAGACAAATTTCCTTTATCATTGTTTGGAAGCTTTTCCACTCATATTTCTATATTGTGTTGTCATATAAATGAGAATATTTTCAGCAAACCCTATTTATAGACTTCGATACAATCTATAAAAAAAATTAATTCAATGCAGTAAATTCATTTGAGGGGGAAAAAACAGCTTGTTTATAAAATGTTTTGTTAAAACATTGATATTTAATAGCAACCTGATTTGTGATATTACTTTAATTTCTTTTCTAATTTTAATCATGTTTTCAATAATAAATATTAATAAAAAAATTTTCAGATAAAAGTGATAAAAAATCATTTTAAAAATTACCATACTTTAAAATAGTTGATTAAAAATTTAATAACTTTTGTTTATCTATTTAAAATTACATGTTTAAAGCTTTTATAAATGTTTTGAGTTTTATTGCACTAACGTTCTAGTCTTTTTCTCTCTTTAAACATAAGCATTAAATTAATATAAAAGAAAAAAATTAAAAAGTTTGTGCTTTTATCCAGTAATTGATCTTAATCTAAAACCAATACAAGATTTTTTCCAATCTAGGTTTATTGCCATGTGCATGCCTAAGATGTTTCATTAATTAATATTTAAAATTAATTCTCATTTATTTATTCTATACTATCTTGATTTTTTTCACTTTACAAAACATAGCATTTTTCCTTCACATTTAAAATAGTTATTAAAAAAAGTGTTTGATAATACATCTGTCTTTTGAAGTCAATAGTAAAAACATTAAAAAGATACACTAGATAAATTTTTTACTGATAATTTGTAAAAGGGCATTTAAGAAATAGCAATAAATATATATTAATATTACTACTTGGTAACACACAAATGAAGCCTGTCATAATTTATCAAGAAAATTTATTTTAAAATGAAATCACTGTGCACTCATTTATTTTTACCATGTCATACAAATTTTTTGCTACTGAAAAACACATTGATCATAAAAACTAATTGAGATTTAAAAACAATTTTACAAATGAAGCAGGGAAAGAATTTGCAAAATAAAAATCATTTTTTTAATATTTATAGCTATTTTTAACATTAAATTAAACTGGCTTATTCAGTTTCTCTCAAAGTTTTTTGTGTGGAACTCAACTTGAAAAAAAAAGATTATAAAGAAAATTTAAAGAAAAATATTGAAAAAGAAGAAAGATGAAAAAATAAAAACAAATAAAAAAAGACAACAATGAACATTAAGCACTCATGCCAGTACCAATGTTGTCTTTATAGAGGTTGCAGGATAATGATATTAAGATATCAAATATAGGAATATTTGTTCTTTAGCTTATGTATGTATCAAATAAAGTTTTGCTATTTTAATTAAAATTTAACAGATATAATAATTAAAACTATCAACCAAAAATTGAATTAATTCTTAAAAGAAATAATTATTAAAGTTTCGTAATAGATAAGTCATAATGGTTGATAAATAAAAATAATCAGTTAACAAATAATTCATGATATGCTTACATATAATGAAAAAGATATTTTTTTTTCTATACCTAGATTCACATAGTTTATGCAGATAAAATGTTATCAATTTAATCATAAAAGCAACATATTTAAAATAAGAAATGAGTTTTCATACATTGAACATTCTACCATATAAAAACATTCTTATTTTAAGGATAAATTACAAATTTTCTCATATGAAATACTGTTAATCCAAAATTGAACTGAGAGAGAAAATTTTTAAATTACCACTCTCAAAACTTATCTTAACATACAAGATGTATACAGTTGATGCTTGTTTTTACATACCTCTAATTTATGAACACTCACATTTTTACAAACTAGTGGCTAGTCCATACTCTGACACAATAGACACAAAAACAATTTTAACTGCCATTTAAGAAGTAAAATTTTTAAAAATCTCTTTTGTGCACTTCCATTTCTGATAAATAGTTTTTTCCATTTTTTTTATGATCTGAATTTTTTTAATGTTTTATTTGATTTCCTTTTAAATAATGCCAGAGTACTCGATTCATTTATGAACAACAAAGAGGCAATGTGCAGGCAGTCCAGAAATTGTGGAAACAATAGTCAAAGAGTCATGTATATCAGACATTTGATGGGAAAGAACTGTAGTGTCAAATTTAACTCCTGTCCTCCCCATGTGTTAGAACATAGAAAGGGGGAAACTCTTTAAAAGTTTGAGTTCTATTGTTCTGTAGTTGGTTTTACTTCATCTGAACAAAGTTTTAGAAATTTCATTTGTCGAGAGGGAGAATAAACTAATTCCATTGAGGATTTGTCGCAGTGGAAGAAATGAATGTGTTTATTATTAAGTTAAAAAAAAATCTTAAAGGAGAATACAAAAAATACTAAACAAGACATAATCGAAAAATATGGAATTCCGAAGAACAGCTTCTTGACTACTTTTAAAAAATCAGAAGAGTTATTGAAAAGGGAAACAGTATCAGCAAAAATACTACCTTTTGAAAATACTATAGGAAAAGAGAAATCCAACTGCTTTGCTATTGCTTAAAGAATTTAAACTAGGTGCAATTTGAGCTTTAGAAAATTGTGGGGAGAAACTGAATCAATAAAATGAAAATCTTTACCTAGGAATCTCATTTTGCATGTGTTTCTAATAGAGAATTCTAAATAATTCTTCCTAATAATACTTTATAAAAATAATTTTGGTAATGAAAATCATATCTTAATAATCTAATACATTGTATTTTTCAATCTTACCAATTTTCTATTTTAAGAACTATTTTACTAGTCCTCACAAGTTCATTAAAAATGAGCGTCTGCTATATTTAAATGCAATTCAAACTTAAAATGCTTGAATAAGTTATATTTAAACATCAATATGTATAAAATTTAAATAGAAAAAATTTGAGTTTTTATTACATTTCTATCCATTTGAAACAAACAATTACAATATATATCCCAGCAAATTGTGTATTTTTACACTTACTTCAAAAGATATTTTTTAAGAGGCATTACTTGATAAATATGAAGGTTCCATATTATTTCAAAAGGTAGTTGTTTCTAAAGAAAATATAAGTATTTCAATTCATTAGTCTTAAACACTCAAGAAAATAAATACTTTATTTACAAGGTATTTTTCATGTTCACATTTTCTTCTTAAGATTTAAACTGAATAAAGCACAAATTTTTATACTAAGTTATTCTTATACTAACAAATATTTTATAATTCTTATAAATAAGATTCAAAACAATTGAAGAAGCAATACAAATTCAAATAGTAATCTTCTTTTAAAAGAATATTTATATATAACAATTAGACTATTTGTTAGCTCAATTTAATATTTTGAGATGCAACATAAATCAAGTATTTTTTCTACCAATTTCATTAACAAAAAATAAAAAAATTTTATTTAATAACTCATGAAATAATATTGTCAACAACACACTTAAGTATTTCCAAAACATCTATCCTTAATGTAGAGATATTAATGTCTGGAAACTTTTTCCACCACATTTCACAATTCTTCAAAGATCATTTTATTCATATTAATAAAGATTACCTTTAAGAACTTCAAATTTTTTCATTGTACTTATTTGGTCTATAAAATTAAACTAAGTTATAATCCAAAGGTAAAGGTTTTGAAATTGAGGTTCATTCTAAATATGAAAACAAATGCATCAAATTTCAGTATGAAAACATATATGCATCATATCCTAAGAAGCCTAGCAGCCTAAAGTAGTATGAATCTTTAACAATTCATGCAGTCTTCTTTACTGAGTTCCAATGATTCTTTGATAAAAACCAATGTATTTTCTAGGCACATAAATTCTTCTACGGATCCTAACAAACTTTAAATTTTGAAAATGATTTATCATAACACATAGATTTGTAGTTCAATTGACTAATATTGGTTAGTTTAAGCATTTCCTATTTATTTAATCATAATTTTGTACCATAGGAAACACTGCTTTACAGAAATGAGTTGCAATATAATAAATATGTTACAGTAAAAACTACAATATTTTTTTAAATAATAATTTGGCTTTTTCTGATTTGGTAAAGCCCTAACTACAGGTACAACTTTTATAATAGACTATATAAACAGATCACACACAATTCTGAACTCTTTTGATAATTTTCTCTTAGACACATTTTGATAATTTTTGTCAACTATGTAGGTTTTTTTTTTTTTTTTTTTTACATATTTACAATTTATTTTCTTCTTTATTCAACATAATCACCAAAGTAACCAAATTGCTCAAAAAATTAAATTACTTTGTGAAGAATACTTTGAAATATAGAAATGTAAATCTAATTAATGCTTTTATTTATAAATCAAATATACAATGGTAAGCTATTTATATGACACATTAATTATTGAAAAATATAGTTCAAGACTTACATTAATGTACAGAAATGTGATGAAAAAATTTAAGATTTCCATTAAGTTGTTAAATTTTGCATACATTATATTAAATCAAATCATATACCAAAAACACATCAATAACAGAAAATAGCATCCACATTAAATAATTATAAATTCAAATTTTAAAAAATAGTACTCAGGAATAGTATTTTGAATTTTTAACAGCAAAACCATTAAATTTATTGACATATCAGTCTATTCCTGTAGTTGAGACATTGAATATTGGATCCTTTAAGACCCATGTTCAAACCAAGGCTTTAATTATTTAATTCTTGCATGATTTTAAAAAATCCTTGAGTAATCTAAGACTTTGTTATATTTTAAGATATTATATCTATTTAAATTGTGATTCTCCCACCCCCAATGGATCCAATAGTTGCTTAATTTCAGGATCAGTTTTTTTTTTTTTTTGGCACAAAAATTATTTCATAATTAATGGGATTTGACATACTTATGGAATAAATGTGCAAAAGTATATAGATATCTGTAATAAATATTAGAGAGAATGATGAAAGCAGTTGTAAATCCCTGTCACAGTTTCCCCAATCACATAATCTGATGCAGTGACTTGTAAAAGTCTTAAAAAAGGAAATTTGCTTGCACTAAACCCATAGGAATTTAATTTCTCTAAAATAGGATTTGTGTTCTTCTCAGAGTGCTAAATACCAAAATGTTATCCAAATACACAGAGCAAATCACCAAGAAATTCATAAACCTTTGAAAAGTTTGAGCAGTTCCACAGTAAATACCAAAATGTTATTCGAATACACATAACAAAATCACCAAGAAATTCATAAGCCTTTGAAAAGTTTAGGAGCTCCACAGTCCAAAATTTAGATACAGGATTTCAAATAGTTAGAATGATATGTATATGGCATTTTTGTATCTGATTGGGATGTACCAATATATGAAAATGTGCACAGACAACATTAAGTTTTTGAATAAATAGTATAATGAAGTGTATTTAAAAAATCTAGTATATGGGATGTATGGTAAAGTTTGAACATTTAGTCTTCAGTAAACCCCAACATAGTGGATACCAACAGACTTTTTAGAAACAATGTGTAGATATTAAGATCATAGAGATTTGGATGTTTAGCAAATGCCTTAGTTCATTTTTTTTTTTTTTTTTTTTGCTTTGTACAATTTTAGATTGAGCCATTTTATATTAATCGGTTTTATTCTAGTTGATAATTTTGTTAAAACTGAAAATTTTGCTAAAATTCAATAATATCGTGAATCATTTAAAGTTTGATTTATCAAGAAATAATTTAAGGATTTTGAAATTCTTTGACAGGAAATTTTAGCGCTATTGTATCAATTTTACAATATCACTAAAACTTGAAAATATGTATAAATTAATTATAATAATTATTAAGTATAATTATTGACTAGAATAAAAAAACCTATACTTATTAATATACTATAATTTACAGCTACATATTTTGTCAATTAATTTACACACATTAAAGAGATCAAAATTTTAGGGACTGCAATATCAGTGATTGAAAATGTCCGAATAACATTTTGCTTAAGGTTTTAGTTATTTAATTAAATTATACCTTGGTCACTCCTGCCCTATACATATAGATGCATGTATACATACATACACACTCAAACTGTGTGTGTGTAGTGCATAGGGATCACATAAAAAATCTCACAAAACATCACAAATACCGCTATAAAATAATTCTTCCAATATAATTGAGAAGTATTCTTTTACACGGTGAATAAAAACTGCATAAAAAGAAAAAAACATAACACAAAACCTTACTGAATAATTAGGAATTACTTTTTAAATGAAATCAAAATATAAAGCTAGTACATACAGGATACTGTTAAGGCAAAGTATAAAAGCTAATGTTATGAAAATGGTGCAAATATTTTAAATGAAAGATAAATATAGACAAGAAAAATTATATAAACCACTACTAAACTAGGAGCTTGTAAACACTATCTACATAATCTATTTTGTATTCAAGCGTAATGTAACTGGCTGACAAAAATACTTATGTGATATGATGAAATGCATATGAAAAATCTCAAAAACTAAATAGCTGATCAAGTTGTTTAACTTTTTATTGATAATGTCACCAATTATGATCCAATTTGTTAGAAATTTACACATCCCACACAAATAAAAGAATAGCACAAAAACAGGTTTGTGTGTCCATACATATACACTCTTTTTCCAGCTTCTTTGCCAAAATATGCTGCATGTAATACAGCAACGTATGTTGTTAAACAAAAATATCCAATTTGCTAAACAGTACTTTTTGAGCATATAAATTAGTGTAAGCAAAAAAGTTATAATCAATAGTTTTATACAAAATATGGTAAAATTTGATTATCAAGTAATTACATTTTGTTATATCCTCTTTCTTTATAATTTTAAACTATATGATCCATTTGAAGGTTTTTCTCCAAATTGAGCTGAAGTAAATTTTTTTTAAAAATACCCATTGATTACATTGCAAATTGATAGCATCTACAACAAAATGAATTTGGTACAAAATTCTAAATCTTTTATTAATCATTACATTAAAATTCTGTTGAAGTTAAAACAAACATCATTTCTGAAAACATCTCAAAATGGAAAAACAGTTTACCTTATTTTGATGACATTAAAATTAAATTAAAATATGAATAAAACATATAAAACTAAATTTAAGTATGAAAAATATTTAACTGATAGATGTGGAAATCTAAATTTGAACTTTACATGTAATTGCTAAACCTTAAAATTAAACAAATTATAGGCAAAGATGGGTATTTGGCTTCATATCAGAAGAAAAATACAAAATATTTATGCAACATGGTTACAAAAAATCTATTTTTGTTAAAATTTTCATTATGAGTTAATTTTTCAGAACAAAATAATACCAATGCAAAACTCAATAAGCATTTATTATAATATACACTAAAATTTCACTTAAAACAGATTAAACGTTTATTTACCAAATCACAAAGACTATCATGAAATGCTTTGAAATCAAAATCCCAACTAATTAGAGACTTTAAATCTTTACAAAACTTGCTGGTACCTATCTAAATAAAATAGTTCTAAATAAAACTGATACAAAAATTATATTAAAAAAACAATTCAAACAAAATTAAGATAAAAGAACAGGGGTGTTTGTGGGATCCCAAAATATCCCCGGAAACTATTACGGACATACTACCAACATTTTGGAGTTTCGAGAAGAGGGGGCAGAGAAATGAAAAATTACAAATGAAGTATTGAATGACCTAATTATTGCGTTTTCTGCTTTCAAAGCAAACAAAATTACCCAGATCAAAATAAATAATTCATTATTATTCCTACTTCCTTTTGAACGACGATCCTCGAAATTTCCGGGTATCGAAGTTCAAAATCCCCAAAATTCCGGGGTTTCCCCGGAGCACAAACACCCCTGAAAGAATTAAGTTCAAATTTAATTTTTCAAATTATCAAAACATTGTCAAAATTGTAACAAAAAACTTTGTGTTTTAAAAATATTTGAAATATACAATATTATATTAATATTTTTATGAGATATTGATGTTAAAATATAAGAAGAAAGAAAGCAGTTCTTGTTTATATAAATTAAAAACATATAGAAAAATAGATAGAACAGATAGAAAAATACAAAGAGATAGAAACAGATACAGATAGAAAAAGACAAACTACAAATGAAATATGCATTGACAGCTGTAAAATGGTTGTAAAAATCTGTCACAATAATGTTACATTTTTGTTTAGAAAATAGAATCCCTGAAAATTAAGGCTAAAAATAACAAATTTAAACTAGGAGAATACCCAGAAAATAATTTTTGAGAAACCTACTGCACTGAAAGAAACTATTTTTTCAATAGCATAAAGATGCAATTTCTTAGTAAAAATGAAAAATATAGTTATGTGGATCTTAACCCACTCTAAGAATTGATATAATTTCTGCCAAATTACAAAATAATTTAAGAATATTGATATTGGATAACATAATAAGTTTTCTTTCATCACTAATATCAATTGCATACTTTATATTGGAGTGTTAATTTATATTTTGACAGATGATTTTTGAAAAGAAACTTGCTTTAGAACATTGTGCTGCAACATGTATAAAAACATATCATCATTAAGTACAAGGTGTCTGAAATGGAATTACCCTGCAAAAAATCAATAGCAGAATGTCATCAAATAATGTGTACGGCTTTAGTTACTGTTGTGTTATATGACAAAGTAAAGATTTGGTACTAAGAGTTCAAAAACATAGACTATGATATTTAAAAAGTAGACTGCTTTGCCCAGCCTACTAATGTTAATGAGGTTGTGTTTGAGAACTTGTGGAAGAAAATCAGTATTCAATCACTTGAAGTTAGTGCTATGTCTATTAATCATTTATGCATCACATTAACTTGAGGTACAAGACTATAATACTAAGAACTATTTTCTTATTGAAAAACTTTTGTTATAATCCAATGGAGATATTACGACAGTGAAATACTTCAGAATTAGTGGCATCCAACAATGGCACAAGAATTATGAAAATCATTTGACAATTAAAAAAATATGACAAATTAAAAAATTAAAGAAATAAAAAGTTTTCCAACATATTATTGTATAGGCTTTCTATTTCTGTTTTTACAAAATGTTAAAGATTTCTTTCTTGACTTATAAATAAAATATATATATATATATATATATATGAATTGGTATGCATATAAATATATATATATATATATTAACCATATTTCAGAAATATTGTGTCTCATGGAGTTTATTAAATATTTCATGATTAAAAATTATCCTTTTCAATACATGATACAATTAAAGTGATTATATATATTTTTTTAATTTTAAAATGGAAAATCAGTAAGGAAAGTATATATATAATACATTTGGAAAACTTCAATAGTAGTTAATTATATTTGCTTTATCAACATTTTCTTCTTACAAACTGATACTTTACATCAAAATACTAATACAAGAACATGACAAATCTGAAGCTTTTTTCAATATTTTTAATATCTTTTCAACAAATATTGAGCCATTCTTTGATCATATCATAAAATAAATGACTTTGTTATTTCTTTGTGTTTCACGAGTGTTTTTTTTTTAATATTTAAAATTGAATGAGATCTTGATTAATTATAATCCTAAAATAATTTTAGGTGTTTCTTATAAAATATTGGAACAAAGTGGTTTTCTTTGTTGTTGTGGTGAAATAAGTTCACTTTCCACCTCTATATAATTTTTTCCTAAAACACATTCTCACTTTCAGAAATATAGAATGCAGATTATAAAATCCAGAATAAATGTAACAATAAAGATATTTTTCTATCAAAAATAAAGTGAAAATCAAACTAGAACTTTTTAATGAATTTAAGACCCAGAAAATAAAATATGTATCATGCTGATAAATTCAAGATGTCTATTGAATAAAAGGATGAATGAATCTCATCATTGTATATTTATGGCACTCTATCCAATGCGTAAAAGTTTTTCCAATGCTTCTTTCTTGGATAAAGAGCATTTCCAATAAATGATTCTGCTGAACAATTTTTATAGAAATACTAATGCGTTAATAATATTTTTAATAAGCCTGATGCAATCATGAATCTAATTTGACATGCATGTAAAAGGCAAAACTAATGTTTTTTTGTTTATCAGATATTCTTGGTTTTCAACAGCTAAATAGAAATACGCATGTATTTTAATATTTACTTTTCAATCAATTTTTGAAATTTTTATTTTATTATCAACATGCAAAGTTTTGTTTTGCATTTTAAAGGATGTAGCATTTAAATGATTTCAAATTTTCTTTCAGCATTTCATCACTTGCATTAATCCAGAACTTAAAACTGATAGAAATTCTCAGTGTAATGATTATATTCCTTACTTTCATCAGTCCAATTAATGTGGCTGTATAATGAAAATGATTTGTAAGAAATCCATTTTTACAGAAAACTACTCTGTTTTCAATATAATTTTTTCACCTTCTTACACATGTTGAATGCTAACAGTATTAATTGTCTTAATGCTTGTCTATGATCTATACATATAAATTGTTAGCAAATAACACGATACATGATATATTTTCTTGATGTTTACAAGATCGTTTTTGTCAAAATAGAAACAAAAAATGATTGACTAACTGCCCTAATAGTTCATTTAACATATTCCTTGAAAAAATATTTGCAGTAAATGCAATCTTCAGTTTTGAAATGACAGAGCTATTGATATTCTAACATATTGCAAATTGTTTTTTTGAAGTTTTATTCATTTGTTTTTAATACCAAATGAAAAGCCTAAAAGCATATGATGTAGATGGTATCAATAACTCTACCTGATTAACATTCATCAGTTTACAAATAATTGATATAATTTGACACACCATTTTTAAAATTTCAGGAATGACATATAATATTTGAACGTTTTGAAGATTTGTGAATTTTTGAGCTTTGCACTACTTCCAAAACCATTCTTAAATGGTTGTGTATTTCTCAGTTTAAAACAAAATAAATAGATGTTAAAATGATATAAAGTTGCTTAATTTGTAATATATAGCTTTAAAAGCTATTTTCAAAATTGAAATTTTGATTACATAGATACATTTACTTTGTGTTATTATAGTTAATTTGCTATTCTATATAGTAAAATATGTATAATTTATTAAGTACACTGTAGAAATATTTAAGATGTTTCTTGTTGAATTGTTTTTTTATTATTAAATCATTTTATGATGGGTGCCAGTGCCCAGTTAGTTCAAAACCAGTTTTCATGAAAATGAAAGTTATTTAAAATAATGATTTAGATATATAGCACAATTGCTAATACTACTTGGTTTTGTTATATACTGTATATTTTTAAATATACATATAACCTATTTGGCTTAAAGTGTTTGTTTTCTTTTGATTAATTAAAAGAAAATTTAAAAAATGATTACATTTTATTGCCCAATTATAGATAATAGTATTGACTTTTAGAGATTTATATTTGTTTTGTAATATGTAAACATTGTAAAATGTTTGAAGTTAAGTTTGTAGCCTTTAGTTTTATAGTTCTTTACAAAGTAAATATAATTATACAATATTTGAAATTGAAAACAGTATGAATTGTGATATTCAAAGCTGGAGATAAAGTCCAATTGGGATAATGAAAACTATTTCATGAATTAATTCTATTCAAACATTTTGTAATTATAAATCTTATAATTTCGCCATTGGCAATATTTTTAAAAATTCACACCATACAATTTACATATAACAGGATTTACACTGATCTACCAACTAAATAACAATTTTTTTAAAAAAAATTTCTTTGTCAAAAGCTTTTTTTTTTCAATTAATGGCAGGCACTGGGCGATAAACCCTTCAACACAACAAGGCTGGAAATTGCCACTTATTTTTTATTAGCTGGTGGGCACCTGTAAGCCAAGTCACAGAGACGAGAAAAAATTGGTTTTTAATGGCTTTATAGACAAAATCCAAAATAAAGCAAATATGACACCTTTTTAATTTCAATTAGCTCAAAAAGTATTTTTACATTTTTTGTTAAACTAAAATTAGAAGAATAACGAAAATTGTAGAAATCATCAAGAACAAGAAATCGTGAATAAATTTTACTTTGATTAAGAATATAATCAATTATCTTTCTATTGTTTCTCTAATGAGAATTGAAATCATTTTTCATAGCAGTATATAATGTAACAGTGGTAATATTGTGAAATTGTTGTATAATACATATTTTTTATTCTATATCATCTAATGTCATTTTACTAATTTAATATATTTTAAATAGCCCATCAGTTGAAATAAAATTACTGCCAATACAGTGCAAGTTATTCAAACGACCAGGTTCTTCAGAAATGAGGATTAATAATTCTGCTCTTTGCAAAATTAAAATTTGCTATTATGTTTACGACTGTGATTATGTCTTTTTGTATGACAATTATTCTACTCACATATCTATGCTACTGCAGTGTTGTAATGAATTAGTTGTGCAAATTATATTCATAAAGTTCCATATAAAAATCACAGGCTTACAAACTGCATTACTTGAAATATTTTCAAAATGTTCAAAACTTGTCATTAGGGACAAAAGAAAAAAAAATTTTTCATTGGTTGGTTGGTTGGTTTGTTTGTCGCTCAACGGTCATTTTTTGCACACGAGGGCTAATTAGACCGGGACTTACGGCTTAAAGTGGATTCCGAACCACTACAAACATCCATGCCCAAGGTGGGATTTGAACCCACGAACTGTTGAACCGAAGGCAAGAGCGCTAACCATTCGGCTGCCAGCTCGGCAATTTCTCATTGGACAGGTTCATTTTTCATTCGGCGGTGATAAACACCTATAAAAGTAATAAATGTCATAAATCGATTATTTATATTACGACAGTTAAAAGTATAAATTTATTATTAACAAAAAGTATTCAGACAGATTCAAAATAAATAAAGAAAATTTTCCTCAAATGAATCCAATAGCTTATATAACCATACCATAAGGTGGAATTTAAAAAGTTAATGAGTAAACGATTATAGTTATATTATTTTCAATTTTAATTTAAATTTTTGTTAGTTTTAGGAAAAGTAATTAATTTTCATTTTTAAAGGCTTCAAATTGTTCAGGATTTGAATCTTAATATTTGTTAAGTCCGATGCAAATTCGATCATTTTAAATAATCTTAAAATTAATGACATTAAAGTTAAACTTGTAAGAAAAATTATATGCAATTTCTCACAAATCACTGTCACTTTTATAAATTAAAAGAAAGTAAAACTCGTAGTAAAAAGAAAAATGAAAACAAAACCAACTAGCTTTTCTTTTTGACAGAATGCATAATTTCTGAGATTTTTTATTTCTTCGGTAACTTTAGAAATTGCTTCGTTAACAAGTTGAACAGCACCAGAATTATACATCTTACATAACTTTCACAATAAAATTCCGCCCATCATATTTCTTATAACATTTGAAATAATTTCATATTTCTAACATCAAAACTTCCGCGATAACTAGTTAGTAAAAAAATATTCACTTTAGAATTGTTGCCATTTCGTTTTCATGCGGGACACTTATAAGGGGATTACAAATATTTCCAATAAAATTAACATTGATGTGAGATATATTGGAAGAAATGTATTTTTATTTCACATCAATTTTCTTGGTATGAAGTTGTTTTCAAATATCAGACGTAGTCTTGTAATAATTTAAATTAAGGATATTTCATATTTATTATTAACTAAGAAGAAAGTTAAATGGCATCAAATTTATAAATACAACATGAACACACATAAGCTATTCTTATATTTTCTCTGAAAAAGTATATTGATGTTTTCATTTCACCATATACTAATTTGATTCATATTATGTTCTTGTAAGTTGTGTTGTATTTTGTATTTGCGTAAAAAACCATTTTCGATCTTTCAAAATTTTTCTTCAAATAACTAGTGAAGTTCACTTTTTGTCCTTTCAGCTGCTGCGTTGCTGTAAAATAAGTAGGTAATGCATGAAAATGAATCAGTTGATGATAATATGAATAAATGACCAACATTTGTGTTTACTTTCTTGTAATTTAAATGATTCTTTTAAGTTTTTTATATTGGAATTAATTAATGATATTTTATTTGATTATATTATTTCGCGGTTGTGTCTAGTATATCTGTAATGTGAAGACATTTGTTATATCTGAAGAAAAATTTATAAGAGAATAAACTAAGATAGCTAAATATATGCATTTGTAATTTTAATAACTTTCACAACTCAATATTGTCTTTATTATTGAAATATTTAAAAATCAATGACGTCTTTTTATTCATTGTCAGATTACTGTAAAGTGTTAAATCTTTTCAAATGAATTTTGATAATATATTAATATATAATGGTAAGATTTTGCACGTAAATAATTTTTTTAATAATTTTCACTTCAGGAAATAAATTTGTTTATTTAATTTAAAACAATAATTTTTTTTATTTTTCACTGCAATTTAGTGCATCTTATTTCTCTGGCATTATGATTAATTATTGTGAAGTTCTTCTGTATTGCTTTATTTTTAATAATTTGATACTCATGTTTTTTCATTTACATTGCTTTCACAGAAGTTTGTTGTCACCAAAAAATATCAATATACCCTTGTGCCCAATTTTAACAATGGTTAAATCTTACCACAGGGTGCAGATCTTAAATGAGCCTAACTACAAGATACCAATTAACTACTGCACCAGAACGGATTCTTTTGTTTGATAAATTTCAATGTGCGTGTAAGTTATCTAAGATTATAAAATGAGTTCAATATGTACTGAAATCAATAGAAACTTTTGCACCCTATAATCATGTAATATTTTTATTTTAATAATTTACAAACCTATATAAAAGTTGTGACTGAAAAGAAATGTAATTTGTTTAAAGTTTTCTTGTTTAACATTTGAAGATAATTTTTTTCAAGTTATAATTTTTTTAATTTATTTGAGAAGACTATTATCCAACTAATACTGACTATAATTCAGTTAAGTGAGAGTTTGGTTAGTATTTTACTTTTTTGTTTTAGTCTATTCAAAAAGCTATTTGATATTATGGTAAAAGTTTACAGAGCTGTACAGGTTTGGTGCAATTTAAAATTTTTTAGCCAAATGCTCTGCCTCTCTGTCGCCAAGCCGAGCTGGCAACCGAATGGTTAGCGCTCTTGCCTTCGGTTCAACAGTTCGTGGCTTCGAATATCACCATGAGCATGGATGTTTGTAGTGGTTTGGAATCCACTTTAAACCGTAGATCCTGGTCAAATTAGCCCTTGTGTGCAAAAAATGACGGTTGAGCGACAAACAAACCAAACCTCTCTGTCGCCAACCTAAATTACGTCATTACGCACGATATCCGTCTACCAATACCGATCGCATTCAAACTTCAACTTTAAAATCACACTTTTTCTGGATTCCAAGTATCAAAATTTTAAATATTTCATTATAATTAAGTACTATAGAAGTTTTAAAATTCTAATAACTAGTAATGAAAATTTTGAAACTTGAATTTTAATATACCATGCAATTGCATTCAGCTAAAAAAAATGTACCGCTACTTACTACAGTGACAACAGATAATAAAGCTAAATTTCTAATGTTAACAAATTTCATTTTTTATTTAATTTCGTTTTTTAATATGCTAGACAATGGTGCCCACCTTAAAAAACATCAGTGTAGCTACTATAGTGCCCAACCGGGCAATAAAGCTAAATTTCAAACGTTAACAAATTTCACTTTTTGTTTAAATTCAAATTTTAATATATCGAGCAGTTTTGCCCACATTAAAGAAATTTCAGTACTCAGCACATTCTAACACTACATGAAAAACGCAATACACACACTTGTAACATTCATTTACTTGTGGAAACATTCATTTTTATAAAAACTTTAGTTTCTAAATATGAATAAAATTGTAATAAAAAACAAAATATCTCACCTCATCTTCATCGCTCTCCGAATCGTTACTTTTCGGCAAATTTATTGTTTTTATCGCATCTAAAAATTTCTTGTGTTTTTTTTTCTAATTTGGAGCATGATGATAATAAAAAAGTTGTTGAATGGTGCATGAAGCAATCAAATTTACTTTCATGCACAATTCAACAACTTTCTAATTACCATCATGCCCTAAATTTAAAAAAAATGTAAATTCAATATATCCTCATCCATACTTCTTAATTTTTGCAAACAACACACAAACTCCAAAAATCGAATATCAAAACTGAATGCTTCAAGATTATTCTTTAATAGTTTCAAGGGGTACATACAAAACGCGCATGTCTTGCATCCATGATCCGAACTGTTAAGCCAGTTTGGCACACTTTATCGCACATTTGGCGCATTTTACCCTCTGTACAGCGCTCTACTCTTTCACGGATATTTGATTTAGTGCTCTTAAGTGTAGTATAAAAATATGTGATATGTATGTGGGTTTGCTGTTAATTTGCCATTTTAATTGTAATGTTACTGTTATCATAAATGCAATTGCTTGATTAATAAAAGTTTAATAATTTTGAAATTGATATTACTTATGTGATTGATGTAAAGTAATCTATATAAATTTTTTAATTATGTGACATAGTTTGATTAATTAAAATTCAAGTATTGTAGAAACTGATGTTATTCACCTTATAGACTTAGTTTTGTTTTACAGTTCTTCATTTCTGACTGGTAACAATAAAGAAGACTTTTTTAAAATGTATGTTTTCTCGATTAGTTGAAAGGAAATATCTTAAAATATTGTGTTTGCACTATTGATCAAATTTTAATGATTAGCGAGTACACAAGTAAAATTTGCTTGGTGTGAAAATTTATCTAATTAAGTTAAAATAAAGTTCAGTGAATTGTTCAAGGGTCAATCATTCTTTAAAATTTTGGCCAAGCTGGCAGCCAAATGGTTAACACTCTTGCCTTCGGTTCAACAGTTTGTTGGTTTGAATCCCACCTTGGGCACGGATGCTTGTAGTGGTTCGGAATCCACTTTAAACCGTAGGTCCCGGTCAAATTAGCCCTCGTGTGCAAAAAATTATCGTTGAGCGACAAACAAACCAACAAACCATCTTTAAAATTTTGGTATGAACATGTTAAGTTGTTAATTTTTTCATAAAATAAAAAATGTTTATCTACTGTGATAAGCAGCCAAATTTTTAAGAAACTTTAGTAAATTAAAGAAAGCATTTTCTGCAAAATAATAATTGAAACAAATTTTGGTAAAACTGAGTATTATGGTCTCACCTTAACGAATTTGGCGAAAATTATTTTTGCCAAGCGGAAGAGACGGGTATTAAAAATTGATTGGCAACCCAGAATGGGTGCCAAAATAAAGTAGCAAAAATAATTACATATAATAACATCTAGTTAAAAATAAATAAAATATTGAGTTTCAGTTATTAAAATTAGAATGTTACAAATCATTACTGCATAAAAGTAAACAAATGTAGACTAATTTTAAAAATAGATTCTATAATTTTGTTTATTATTGGAAATTTAAAATTCTTACTTTCATTTTTCGTCTGGTGTTCTATATGCACAGCCAAATCCAAATTGAATAAAATATCCCCACCGAAAAAAAATGTGAATATAAAAGACAATATTTATATTCCGTGGTACATCCGAAGTGAGATAAAATATAAAAAAGGATTTAAATTACAGCACTTTTACAATTGATAAAAAATCTGAAATAAAAATTGCAAGCATTTCCGGAATGTGCGGCAGCGAGACATTCTGATGCTGTATTTGATGACATATTTGACAACTAATTGTTGTTAATGGTCTTTTGGCCATGAAAAAAAATCACCAGATTTGGCAACTTTGTGCACTTTGCGAGCTGAGATCATTAATACTCAATTTAGCCAAAAAAAATTTATGTGGATAAAAACTGTTTATTGTCATTTAAAATTATAATAAAGTCTTCTATTATTCCAAATTTTAATGTATATATTTTTTTAGAAAATTTCTAGCTAACTATTACGAGCTTATATTTCATTATTAGATTCTTTTGTTCCAGTTGAAATCAGCTAAATCACTTTATCCTGTTTGGAAAAGTTTAGTAAACCAGGAAAATTACCTATTGTTGCCTGGCTCTCAGTCTGGCAAACTTCTCTTAAGCCCTACTCACCAACATTTCGTGTTCCATTTCATGTTCTTTTGAAATCTATTAAAGCTTTATAAAATGATTTCTTATATAAAAACTAAAGCGTCAATTTGAGAATCCATTTTCTATTGATTCAAGCTATTAACACGTTGACTGTAGAACATGAGAAAAAGTAAAATGACAAGACAAAACATCTTCTTAATAATTAGTTTAAATTGATGAGGAAGGATTAAATTTTTAATTAGATAGAATTATGAAGTATTTCTTTTATTATTTTGAAACTATGCTGGATCGTAAGCTTGCTGTGTCTGAACACATACATGACATTCCTCTATCATACACTTGGCCAATTTTTTTTACAAGGTCAACAGACTAACATAATAAACAATGGTATGAAGCTATTAAGTGTGTTATGAGTGGGTTCTGTTAAAGTGAAAATAGTGTACTCAAATTAATAGAAAATAAAATATTTGATGTATTAATTATTATTAATTATTTGATGTATTAAAATTTAATAAACTTAATTCACCTTAAATCATCTTTCAATTTATGAATTAACAACTTAATAAGGATGCTGAAACATAGTAACTAAAATATGATGAAAAGTATTAACTTAATGTATAAAAAATTAAAGAACATGAAATTCAATATAAAACTCAAGCATATATAATTAAAATAGAAAATGCAATTATTTTCTAATCCTAATTTCCTGTGGAGCACAACTAAGTTAGAGCCTTTCATGGCATATATATATTCCTTCCCAGCATAAAGAAAATGAAATTTTCTTTTTGCTAACACACACACACACACATATATATATATATTAAAGTATTAAAATAGAAGTTTTCCATTATACCTCTAATGATATTTGTGCTTACAGTTTATATTAATGTGTGAAGTTTGTATTGTTATTGTTCTTAATGATGAAAATTATTTTTCCTTTCACAGGTCTCTGTTGTTTTACTGCTGCATAGGCCAAAAATAATAAGAATGGTATAATGTATATGTATAATCAATTAACATTTCATATGTATTCAAATCTGCATTTTATAATATCAAGATCATTTCAATTAAATGATAAAGTACACACATAATGATTACATAATAGAATGTCTTTATATTCAATTTTTTTATTATTAAGAACTAAAAACATTTATAAATGCTGTAAGTATGATATCCCTCCCCCTCAAGTGATTTCTCACCAAATCTAGTGTCCTTTCTTTTGATTATAGTTGTCCAATATTAGTTTTTGTTACTTTCCAGGTTTTTTGCTGCCAGATTTGATATTTCTTGTGTTTTACATCATTTTTCCAACATATATATGATTTTTTTCAGTGGCAACAGCATTTGCAGTTTTTGTTTTACTTTCTAATCAGACATTTTAAGTTTCAATACAAAGCCATTTGACTGCTGTTTGCTGTGTTGTTTTGTTGTCGCCAGCATCCAAACATCATAATCTGTTCTTTTTACCAATTTCTTTTTGTTTATTTGTTATCTTTTCCTTTTTGAAACTTTGGTAAAATTCCCACGTTATAAAACATGTGCTTCACTTGGCAACAAAAAATGTTACAATGATTGCCAATGGGGGGATATCCTACTAGTTACTAAATTCTTCTTCTTAAGGTTGCCCCTCAGGGGGTTTACCTTCTTTAGGTAAACACGGGTGTCACAATCCTGAGGTACCCCAGTGATCTGTCCTCTTCTTTCTTTTCTTCTCTCCTCTACTCTTCTGCTTTTTCTCCCTCAGTGTGGTTGCCTCGCAAGAGGTTGAGGGCTCCCCTTGAGTAGCTTTCACTGCTCTGTTGCTACTCTTGAGGACTAAATCACCCATGTGTTTGCCGTGCGTGGAGACCTGTGTCCCTGGAAAGGAGGGTCCTGGTAATTGAGGCCCCCAAAGACCAACACATAACTTTGGCCTCTGCTTCAAGTAAACGGGAGGTGTGTTGTGGTCCTCAGCACATCAATCGGCTTTATGGATCAAGCGATCGGTACATCTACTGGGTGACTCGTTAAGGGTGGAGGCCACTTCAGGGATGTACTGTGAGCGTATAGGACCTGATTAGCACTGGTGCAGCTGGTCTGCATCCCCTTGTTGGACTCAGTGGTGGGTGGTGCGGTCAGCTCCCGAAATTTTATTTTAAAATCTATGGAGAAACAAAAATTTTCATATCTCCCACGGGAGCAACTAATTGATACATCAAATGTAAAATACTTTGTAATTAAAAGGAAGGAGGGAACTTTTGAAAAAATGTCCCCCTTTCTAATTGAAAAAGGAATATCTGGAAATATAGTGGAAGTTAAAAGTATACGTAAAATGAGATCTGGTGACTTGATGATTGAGGTTGCAAATGCAACTCAGGCTAATCTGCTATCTAACATGAAATTGTTAGGAAATTTAGAGGTAACTGTGTCACCTCATGGGAGTTAAAATTTTTCTCGTGGTGTTATATCCGCAAAAGATTTGTTGAATACGCTGACGGATGAAATTCTTGAAAATCTAAGTAATCAGAAGGTCTGTGAAGTTAGACGTATTACAGTCAAAAGAGATGGGAAGTTTATTGATACCAAACATCTCATTCTGACTTTGGCGTCTCCAGACCTTCCACAGCATATTAAAGCTGCTTATCTGAATTTACCCGTCCGGCCATGTATTCCAAACCCGCTGTGATGCTTCCAATGCCAACAATTTGGACATTCGAGAAACGCTTGCAGGGGCCAACTTACTTGTGCACGTTGCGCTGTAGTTGGCCACGATAGCTCGACCTGCATAGCGAAGGAGAAATGTGTCAATTGTAAAGGAGACCATCCCTCCTATTCTCGAAGTTGTCCACAGTGGGCATTTGAGAAGGAAATCACCACGATAAAAGTCACTACAAATTGTTCATACCCTGAAGCTCGACATCAAGTTACCTCACGCAGTCCTAAGCCTGGGTTAAGCTATGCAACCGTTACAAAAAAAGTCACCAGATCCATTAGCACCCAAACAGAAACTATATCACTCCCCCTTGTTAGATTACCCCAAACATCAACTTTAAAGGCAAAATCCACATCTACTCCAATAAGTAAAAGAAAAGCTCCTACAACTAAATCAAGAGTCACGAAGGCGTACAAATTAAAATCTGCAAAGGAGGGTTCAAATCGACCCTCCCTATCCACCTGTAATGCCTTGTCCCTGGAGGCTGACGCTGTTTCCTTACATCCCTCGGATGAAGACTTATCGCTCGAGGAGATGTCAGATGACACGCTTTCCAGCTCCGGGAAAGGAGCTTTTCAAATTAAAAAATAACTTCCTTTGTTTCTTGGAACTGCCATGGTTTGCGTTCCCATCTTGATGACATCAAGTCTATAACTTCAGCCTACAACCCCGCATGTCTTGCACTTCAGGAAACATTCCTGAAGTCCCACAATAATATATCTATTCGTGGGTTTAACAGCTTTAGAAAAGACTGTGGTGATGATGGCGCAGCGTGTGGAGGTGTATGTATATTAACATCTAATACTTTTCCCAGCACTGCCCATCCATTGAATACTACTCTACAGGCTGTTGCTGTAAGAATGTATACATCATGCTTATTAACAGTCTAGTTTATATCTACCACCACATGAGGAACTCGATGCATTAATATATCAGCTGCCAACACCATTTCTGCTGTTAGGTGACTTTAACGGCCATAGTTCTTTGTGGGGAAATGATGATGTTAATTCTCGCGGTCGGCAGATAGAGTGGTTTATTTCAGACAAAAGTCTCTGTCTGCTTAATACCGACGAGAAGACATTTTTCCATGTACACACAAGAACATTTCATTCTCTCGATCTGGCCATTTGTTCACCATCTCTTCTACCATTGTTAAATTTAAGTGTAGGAAATGATCTGCACAACAGCGATCATTTTCCTCTCGTCATCTCCCAGACTGGAGGTAGTAGTGTAAGACCACGTCTACCTACTTACTTGTACAGTCGGGCAGATTGGACATTATTTACACAATTGGCAGTTATTGATTACGAAATGGCTATGATCGAAAATATTGATGATGCCGTATGTAAAGTCACCGAAACAATTATTAATGCAGCTGACGTATCAATTCCTAAGAGTTCCCCTGGTGGAATGATGAATGTCAAAACACCTATAAGAAACAGAGGAAGTTATGGGGGTTATTTAGAAGATACCCCACAACGGAGAATCTTATCGCCTTTAAGAGAGCAAAAGCAATAGCTCGTAGAACTCGTCGTCGAAGTCAGAAGGAATCTTGGTCTCGCTATGTATCCTCTATTACATCTTTCACGTCCAGTAAACAGTTGTGGAGAAAAGTAAAAGCAGCCAATGGAATATATAGAGAATTTTCAATTCCAATCTTAAAATCCGGAGCTGCTATGTACTCTTCTCCTAAGGACATCGCTAACGTCCTTAGTGAAACCTTTGCTAGTGTCTCAAGCAACGACTCTTATAGTCCTTCATTCTTAGGGACAAAGAGTCGTGCTGAGCGAACACAAATTCGTTTCAACCAGGGACAAGCTTTGCCTTACAACTGGGAATTTCGGATGTTGGAATTGAAGAGAGCATTACAGCAGGCCAATAATACCAGTCCTGGACCTGATGGATTCAGCTATGAAATGCTTCGTCATTTAAGTCCAGATTCCCTTTTGAACTTGTTGTTATTGTTCAATAGGATCTGGACTGAAAACAAATTACCATCACTTTGCAACGAAGCTACAGTGGTTCCAATCCTTAAGGCTGGTAAGGATCCTTCTGTTCCTTCACATTATCGACCAATAGCTCTGACGAGTTGCTTATGTAAGACTCTCGAACGTATGGTCAATACCTGTCTCGTATATGTCTTAGAAATAAATAAATGTATACATATTAATCAGAGTGGCTTCCGTAAAGGAAGATCCACTCTTGATAATATTACATACTTGGAAACCCAAATCCACAACGCTTTTGTGCGGAGGAACCATCTGGTTTCCATTTTCTTTGACATTGAGAAGGCATATGACCGTACATGGCGATACGAAATTCTCCGTACATTATATGATTTTGGCTTTCGGGGTAATCTTCCGATATTCCTAAAAAATTTTCTATGCTCCCGTTTTTTTAAAGTACGTATTGGAACAGTATATTCCAATACTTTTATTCAAGCCGAGGGTGTACCCCAAGGCTCTATTTTAAGTGTCACACTTTTTAACTTGTACATAAGTTGCATCCTTCATCAAATTTCACCTCCTGTATATGGCACACTTTATGTTGATGACCTGCAAATCTCATGTGACGGTTCTAACATGCGTTTAATTGAGAGACAACTACAAACAACTGTTAACAAACTTGCTGCATGGTGTGCTGAGAATGGCCACACATTATCTCCTAGCAAGAGTAATTGTGTCTATTTTTGCAGGAAGACTGGCATGTATAATGATCTTACTATCTGCATAAATAATACACCTATTCCTGTTGTCAACGAGATAAAATTTCTGGGAATAACTTTTGACCGAAAGTTAAATTTTCTTTTGCATGTTCTTCATTTGCGGAAGAAGTGCGAGCGATCGCTTAATATCCTCAAGGTGCTTTCTAATACATCTTGGGGTGCTGATCGCTCCGCACTACTTTGCATCTACCAGACATTAATTTTATCTCGTATTGACTATGGGTGTGCTGTGTATGGATCTGCTAGGTGTTCCGCTCTACACAGATTGGATGCAATACATCACACTGCTTTGAGAATATGCTCAGGCGCATTTCGCACATCACCCGTCCAGAGTCTATATGCGATTTGCGAACAACTGCCTTTAGACCTGAGACGAATGCAGCTGTCTCTCAATTACTATGCAAAAATCATGTCGGACCCTCATCATCCATTACGTTCCATGACTACTACACCTGCACTAATGAGGCTGTATGACGCTCGTCCATACAGCATTCCACCCTTTCTCACACGAACAAAAGCTAATCTTTCATTATCTGACCTATGTGGTGTCCGTTTTGACAAAACGGACTATTTATCTCATCCACCTTGGTATGATCCACAGATTAAAATCAGCAATCCTTTTGCTCGTTTTAGAAAATCAGACACAACAACTACTGTTTTCCAGCAGCTATATGCCTCACATCGCTGTCAGTACGCTACGTACACACCAATTTTCACAGATGGATCAAAATCTGCTGGATATGTTGGATGTGCTGTAGTTATTGACAACAAAACTCTTAGCTACAGCTTCCATCCATCCTGTTCCATCTTCTCTTCTGAAGCAACTGCTATTTTTGAAGCTCTTCAGCAGATGAATACGAGTGATACCTTTAAATACTGTTTGTACACTGACAGTTTGAGTGTGTTGGAAGCTTTGCAGAACAGTAGCTTTGACTGCTATCCCGTTGTGTCTAGAATTTTCCGAGCATTAGATTCCCTTGCTGGCAAGGGATATGACATAATTTTCTGCTGGATCCCAAGTCATGTAGGTCTTGATGGCAATGAGAGGGCTGATGCAGCTGCTAAATCTGCATCTGGCCCATCTCTTCCATCCATTCCTTTGTTAGATGTGAGAAAGTGTGTTGGAAAATTTACTCAAGATCTTTGGCAGGAGTCTTAGAACATGCAGGTCACTAATAAATTGCATGCCATATTCCCATATGTCACCACATTAACAGTTATACCGTTACGAAGTGCTGATGTTCGTCTGACTCGCCTTCGTTTCTGACACACACGTTTCACACACAGACATTTGTTCTTAAACGAATTAAATCCATAGTGTGAAACGTGTGATGGACCATTCACTGTTTATCATATTTTAGTTTCATGCTCATATTTTAACCAATATCGTTTACACTTTTTTAATTGTGATATTTTAACCTTATTTGATTTGCTTGGGGAACCACCCCACAGGAACCTATTTCCCTTTTTGAGGGCAATAGGTTTTATACATTATATTTAATTTACATTTTTTGAATTTTAAAAGTATATATATTTTGATTTTTCCTTTTATGTGTAACTGGATTTTAATATATGTATATACTAATTTTTGTTTTTTAAATTTTTATTGTTGCTTGGGTTTTCAAATAAATTAATAAATAAAATAAAATATCTACTTCTAAATTTTATTCTTGGCGCAGCATGTCCCTTTTAGGACCTTGCGCCATAAAACCCAACAAACCAACCAACCATCTTCTTAAGGTTGGGTTTGTATGTCATTGGCACCTCTGCTTTAATCAGCATTTTGTACCATTAACTCCAAATCCAATGTTTCCTAGTTCCAGTTACTCAGATTACCCACTTTATTAATAAAGTCCGATAACCCTTTAATGGAGTCTAGGTGTAACTCTCTATTATGAATAATGCTTAAAGAAGTTAATCTAGGGAGGCCAAGAGCCTGGCATTCGTAAATGATATGCTTGGCCGTTTCCTCTTGCGTATGACATTTCCTGCAGATAGGGTCTTGCTGAAACAGTCCCATTTTATGGAGGTGTTTTCTGAAATAGTAGTGCCCAGTTATGAAGCCTACGATTAAATGTATCTTCTGCCTAGAGCATCTAAGAAATTCAGAGGCAATCCTCGCTGATGATCCACAGATCATACTTTTAGCGTGGGTTTGACAAGGAGTGTTGAGCCAAGCTTCATATATCTTCTATTTTTCCCATCTAAGAACATTGGTTTTTGTAGTCTTCAAATTGATCCCACAAAAAGGTTCTGCACCAATGGGAACAAAAGACAATCCTTGTTTAGCAAGCTCATCAGCCCTTTCATTACCTTCTATACCTTTGTCCCCTGGCACCCATACAAGGATCACCTTATTTCTAGTTGCCTGTTCTGTAAGAATGTTTCTACATTCCAAAATCATTTTAGATTTGATTTCGAAAGAATTAAGCGCTTTTAAAGCTGCTTGACTGTCACTAAGAATGAGAATCTGCTTACCGTGGTAGCCCTTCCTCATATTTAGTCGCAGACAGTGGATAATGGCCAAAACTTCTGCCTGGAAGACCGTAGTGTATAACCCAAGGCTTACAGATAGGCTGATTCTTGGTGACATGCCACATACTCCCAGTCCTGAGAGGCTGTTTTTTAGTGATCCATCTGTGTACAAGATTAGATCTCCTGTTTTAGTTTCAAACATGTTGTTATTCCATTCGTCTCTAGTTGGAAAAACTATTTCGAATGTCCTATAAAACATGTATGATTTTTCCATGATGTCCGAGGGCATCAGGAAAGTAGGATCTTGAATTTTCCTGGTAATGCCCCTGTGCCCTTTGGCTACAGGCTGGTCGTACTAGTGGTTTTGCAGCTTCATTCTGTATGCAGTCATTCTGGCAGTGCTGCAGATGAAGATGTCTAAGGGAGTTAGATCCAACATAACCTCTAATGCTCTGGTGGGCGCGGTGGACATTGCTCCCGTGATGCAGAGACAGACCAGTCTTTGTAGACCTCCTAGTCTGTCAATCACAGTCTTCTGTTCCACCTTATGCCACCAGATCACGCAGGCATATTTGAGAATGGGCCTGGCAATAGCTGTGTACACCTATAACATCAGTTTTGGATGTAAACCCCAATTTTTACCAAGCATTCGACTGCAAATCAATGCTTTTCTTTGTCGGTTAATTTTATCATCAATGTGCTTATTCCAGGTGAGTTTCTGGTCTAAATAAATGCCCAGATACTTCACCTCTGAAGCCACATTGATTTCAACATCAAAAAGTCTTGGTATGAAAAAACCCTTCCGTTTCTTTTTGCGTGTAAAAGGTACAAGGTAGGTTTTCTAAGGATTAACCATCGGGTCCCTATCCATGCACCATTGACCTACTTAAACTTAGAGCATCCTGCATGAGATGACAAGTTATGTCGAAATGTTTTCCAAGGATAAGGATGACAATGTCATCAGCATATCCTTGCGTATAGTAGCCCCTATCATTTAGATGTTTTATAAGGCTATTTACAACTAGGTTCCAAAGTAATGGTGACAGAACACCTCCTTGAGGACAACCTCTAGAAGTCTTTTTTTCAAATGATTCACCAAAGATGTTCATTTGTATACATCTATCCGAAATTAAGGCTTCAATCCAAGTACACAGGGTCTGATTAATCCCTGCCCCTCTAAGTGCATTGAGGATGGATGGATGGGAAGTGTTATCAAAGGCACCCTGGATGTCGAGGAAAGTTGCCAAGGCAATATCTTTTTGATTCAGAGTGGTTTCAATCTTGAAAACTAGCTTATGTAGAGTGGTTTCAGTAGATTTGTCAGGTTGATAGACTAATTGAAGAGCATGCACAAGGGACCATTCTACCCAAGTAATCTCTAATATGCCGATCAATTATTTTCTCCTTAATTTTAAGAAAGACTGAATGGTCTGTAAGACTTTGCCTGGTTATAGATGTCCTTGCCAAGTTAAGGAATGAAAGCAATCCTTGTCTTTTGCCATATATTTGGTATGTAACCCAGTGCTAAGCTAGTTCTGTAAATTCTAGTTAGCTCTGGTATGACAACCTCCTCTGCCTTCTGGATCATGATGGGCATAATTCCATCAGGCCCTGGGCTTTTTAGCGGCTTAAAGACAAAGATTTCTATCTCTTCACAGAACTTCCTCCAGGAGTTAATTTTGCTTTTTCTAACAAGTTAGTGTTATAATTAGTGAGGGTCGTTTTATAGTTCTCCCATTCACCATTTTTCTTGGCTTTATTAAAAAGTTTTCTAACATTTGCTCTTTCGGCTGCTAGAGAGTCATTCCACCAAGGACATTGGAGTTTAGCTCTCCTAGTGCGAATAGGGCAATTGTTATGATAAGAATATAGAATGCTACTGTGCAGAAGTTCTGTTGTAACTTCTAGATCATAGTTGTCTCTAATAGGTCTGTTCCCGAGCTCAATCAACCCAGTCAGTTCCTCCTGAAATTTCTTCCAGTCTATCCTAACTGAGTCTCGGATTATGTGATCCAAATACACATTAGAGTGAATTTCAAAATGAATGTTTTGATGATCTGAGCCAGAAGGTCTGCCATCTATTTTCCAATTTTTGATATTTTTACTAATCAGTGTTGTCGCCATAGTAATGTAAATTACTTCAGATCGATTGGAAGTAACGAAAGTTGGTTCATCGCCCTCATTTAGAATATCTAACCCGTAGTCTAGAATGAATTCTTAAAGGCACTCACCTCTTTTATTTGTGTCCATACTTCCCCAGACAACATGGTGAGCATTACAGTCTAGTCCTAGGACTACCTGTAAGTTGTTATCTCTGCAAAAGTTCATGAGTTTGTGCAGAGAATGGTCAGGTTGAGCCTTACTTCATAGGGCAGGTATCCAGAGCCAACCCTCTGTGTTGAGTCTGACTTTCACAGCTGTCAGGTCCCTAAGGATAAATTCAGAGAGGGGTAAAACCTCAATGTTTTTATTTAAGAGTATACAAGTTCTAGCGTTGCTATTGGTACAATAGATAAACTTACCTTTAGTTCTTTTGAGGCCACTGATTCTCCTCCTAACCAGCCAGGGTTCCTGAATCAGGGCCAGGTGTATATCCCCAGCAAGTAACTTCTTACTGAGGTTAGTAGTACCACTTCTACTGTGGTGGATGTTGCTTTAACTACCTTCACCCCCATCAGCAGGAGCAGGTTTGTCAAGTACTTTAGCCTGCACTTGGTGAAGTCCAATATGAAACTTATATCCCCTTACACCAAGTGTGGCAGCATCTAGTTCAGGCACACTAAGAACAATGGTCCGCCCAGATGTGTCGTTCTTAATGTTAAGAACGTTCCACTCCATTGGAGTGATCCCACCGTTCTGTGCCTCGATTTTTCTCTGGAGCTCTTTAGGCTCCAGTTTACTACAGATTTTCGGCAGTTTTGCAATTATCTTGGTGGTTCTGACAAGTTTCCTTGCCTCACCCACCAAGAGTTTTTGCTCCTGCCAGGGGCTTATGTCACTGACATTCTGTTCCAGCCACTTTGAGCTCTCCAGATCTCCACAGTTGATAATAAGTGCCCTATTCTCAAGTTTACAGGATAGGAAGGTTGGGGCAAAACCCTCCTCATTCCTTCCTATTTTCTTGGTTAACAAGAGTTCCAGGTCGAAGGTCTGTTCCTCTGTTAACCGTTTTTCCAGATGACCCTCTATGAGCACAGTCATCTTGATCGCCATGAGAGCCGCCCTGTAGGTAAATCCCCCAGGTCCTTCTCTCTTGGCAGCCTTTCTGGCCTTGCCCTGGTTCGTCGGTTTGGCGGCACGCTTTTCGCCTTTGGTTGCCTTGGGTTTTTCAATCCAAGTCCCCTCAGCGAGTTTGCGTTCCTTTACCAGCTTCCTTTACTGGACACCAGAAAGTTTTTTTTTAAGCTTGATTCTGGTCAGAGAGTCAGTCATGCTAGCGATAGCTTCCTGACTCTCACCAGAAGAAGATGGTTTGGAGGTCATTTCTACCTCCTGTGAAGGATTCATTGCTGCCCCTTCGCTAGATTGCCTCTGGGTTCCCTTGTCTTTTTCAGCAAGGTCTATTTCAGAGGTTTCACCTGCAAATGCAGAAAGGTTTGTTATTTTCATTGTCTTTTCAGCCATAAAATAGCAGTTAATAAGTTCAGGTAATATGACAGTCCACCCAGCATTGCCTGAGTTACTAGGCAAGGCAAATTACTCTAGAAGTTCTCCAGGCAACTAGAGGCTCTGTTAAGACACCATTACTGCGGTGCCAAATAACCCTAGGCACGGGTCGCATAACACCAGGGTTTACGGGAGCTGGTTCACAGCCTCTGATTCTATATTCAAGGCTATCCTGTCATTTCTACAGGACATTCGGCTATCCACCACCTGCTGACGCACTTGTTGGCTGCTCAAGCCGCAGGAAGGTATTCGTATGCATACCCTCCTGGTTCCAGGAGTTCCTAAATTAATTTATATTGTAATCACTTCTAAGAAGACTAATCTGACAAAATCTGGTGTGGTGATGAGTGTGTCAAACTGTAGTTTACAATGCAAGAATGTATTCTTGCAATTTTATAGCGTTACCTGATGTGAGCAATGAAGAAATTTTTTTGGAATTGTTGTAAATTTTGAAGCTTTTATTTTGTATGTTTCCCCCTCCCCCCATTTATGGTTGATATTTAATGAAGTTGTTTGCTTTTAAAAATGTATCAAACTAAAATTTCAGTATTTGAGGTTATGTTTTGCTTATATTTAAAAATTAATATTTATGTATAAAATTAAAATTTAAATGTTTGAAGTTAAATTTTGTCTTCAAAGTGAATAACAAATAGAAAATTTTAAATTTAATATTAGTGTCTAGGAAGTGAAAGATATGGATAGTGATAGATTAAATTTACTTTTTTTTTCAATTTTTCTGCAAGTAATGATTAGATGGGTACTTTTTTGTGTTTTTTTCATTAGAATTGTTATTGTGTGCACAGTTTTAAAGTAACTGTCTTGTTAGCCCTAAAGTATAAAAAAATATTATTGAGCAACAAACAAATCAAATCAAGCTATTACTCTGTTGTCTATATGATGTATGTTTTGCTATAGTTCATTTATTATATTCACTTTGATGGGATTCACAAATAATCTTAACAAATCTCATTCTCATTATAGTAAAAAAATCAGACATAATTCTTACTATTTTCCAACAGCTGTTTATCATGTGTCGGTTTATATCTTGGTACATGTTGCCATTCATTGATAGATCAAAAATGGCAAAACATGTTGGCTTGTACGAATTTAAATACAGTATTACCCTTAGTTATGGCCTCAATTAATCCAGCTATCTTAAGTGCTAAAACTAAGGCAAAATGTTATCCTCATTTACCCCTGGATTCCACAAATGAGTTCTGTGTGTATACTGGCAGTTTGAGTTTTTAAGAAACTCAATTCAAACAATTATTTAATTGCTCAGGGAAACCACACCGTGCAAATTTTCCTGCTTCTTTTTTAAGCACTTTTTTAATTTATAAGTAACATAATTTCTATTTTGATACATCATTTTAGTATTTAAAACTTTTATACAAAATTTACATGTTTTAATTTAATATAAATAAGTTTCTTGGAAAAGACAGTCAAACTGTACAAGTTTAGTGTGATTTGATGTGTGTTAAGTGATGCACAGTTATCTCACCAGTCTAAAATACGTCACTATGCAAACTATTCACTTACTAAATAACGATCACACTCGAACTTCAACTTTGAAGTTGCACCCGATTTCAAATTCCAAATATCAAGATTTCGAATATTTCATTACAATTACGTTCTATAGAAGTATTAAATTCTAATAACTGGAAACAATTTTTTATTAAAACTTGAATTTTAATGTACCGTGCATTGGTGCTCTCCTTAAAAAAACTTCAATGTTGCACTACCTACTACAGAGACAACCAGGCGATAAAGCTAAATTTCTAACATTTGCAAATTGCATTTATCCATTCAAATTTAAATTAATTAATACACCTTCTAAAAATTTCAGTATATCACAATCTAACACTAACATGAAACACACAATAAAGCTTACTTAAAGATTTATTTATATATACTACATTTTTATAAAAACTAGTTTTCAATTATCCCTCTGAATGAAATTTTAATGAAAAATAAAATAACTCACCTTCACAGTCATCACACCAGGCCAAGAATGAACTGTTTAAAGAGATTTGAAGAAATACACTATATTTTCGTCATGGTTTCTCCGCCATACATACTTTGCAATGTATGAATCAAACTTACCAGGCACATGATCAGTACCTCATACAGATATTTTATTAGCTGACCAATAAAAAATTCGAAATAATATAATTTAAAAAATTTCCAAACAGTATAGTTTTTAAAAATTTGAAACAATATTTTAAAAGTTCTGAACAATATATCTTCCAAAAATTGGAAATAATAACCAATAATGGGAACATTAATGTAACAAATTCCTAAATTGTAAACAAATATAATTAAACGCTTCAAGGGTTCCACACAAAACATATTTCGTGCATGTCAAACGATCACTTTGCGTCAATATGAAAATCACATTGTGCAAACATATTCCAAACTGTTAAGCCAGTTTGGCACATTTTACCCTCTGTATAGTTCTCTAGTCTTAAGTGGGTTTTTTCAGTTTTATATTGTTGCATAAATGTCTGATAGTTCTCCTTCCCCCAATGGTTACTGAATTATCTGAACTGCAGCTCTTTTACTCATAACCAATTTTGACATTATCATAAAAAAAATAAGATTTATAGAAAAAAATTGAAGCTGTTTCAATAAAACCAACATATTTGTATTTATTGTTTTAATAAAGAACAATATGAACCATTTAATGTATGTTTTCATTCACTAAATTTCTCTTTCAGATTTTTTAAAATATATTAAATCGCATTGAACATTTAGTAATATTATTTATTTGTCTTTTAAGTTTGTGTACTTGAATGATTGTGTTGACCTCTCTGTTAATGCAATTTCCTAATCAGGTGAACCAGACTGATTTCTTGAGAAAGAAAAAGCAAAATTTTCACTTAATAGTGAGTATTTATACAAATTACTAAAAATTAAATTAATATTTATGGTATAAAAATATTTTGTTTTTTATATTAGCTATTCTTTTCTTGTATTTTTATTATTCATCTTGCAATTTAAATTTACCTTTCCTAAATATTTGAATTGACTTTAACCTCTTCTGTCAAATAATTTATAGCTGATTTCTACCAAGAAATTGCGTTTAGAAATACTTAAATGTCGACTTGTATATAATCTAATTAGACAAGTCCACTATAAAGTTTGAAATATCTACTGCATACTAAATTTCAGTAGGATTTTTTAAATATACATAAATAATCAAATTTGTTTTAAGGGGAATCCTTCCTCAAAATAAATCTAGAAATGAGCTTCAGCGCCATCTAGCGTAGTTGCTTGGGGGCAGTCCTTCTTACAAAGACTGAAAGAACTGATTGGTGAAATTAAACTCATAAGCCACGCCAAAGCACCTGTTTACAAAGAAAAAATAGTTCCTATCTCAATGGGGGGGGCGAATTTTAAGTGGGGAATGAGAAGACCACTTAACCGCAATAGTGGTAAACTGGACAATATAACCCCCCGCATCCTAATTTCCTTCAGCTTGTTCTGACGCAGATTTTCTCCGCATATGTGGTCAGTTTGCTTGTCCCCTCTCGCCTTAGGGTATTCCTTCCTGGAACTGTATGTCTGTAAATCTCATGGGTGAGGAAAAACTAGGGCTGGCTCAAATGCTTCTCAAATTTGACACCGGAAATATCCGTTGTGAGCTTAGTCAAGCAATGAGAGAGAAGAAGCTCTGCTCGGAGATTTTGGGAAGAAATATTATTCTATTTACTGTTCAGCAGAAAAGTATACAGATGCACAAAAAATTGAACAATTTTGTTATTATTCATTAAATGATCAAAATTTAATATCAATGTACAAATCAAAATAAAAATATACTTTTATTTTTCTTGATATAATTTCTATTTGCATTGATTTTACGAGATTTGATTCTTTTTTAATGGGCCTTATGAGAAAGCAAAACAGTTGAGCTTTCTCTAAGTACTTCACATGTATAAATATTTTCAAATAGACAAAAATGCCGAATTTCTTATCTCTCTTAAAAAAAAAAAAGAAAATAATGTAGTTTATGTATTAAATTTGGAATAACTTTTCTAGCTTTATAAAATATTTCGATACAAAATTTACGGAAAATTCCGTATATTTCGCTTATAATTTCTATCAATGATTTTTTTAGGAATGGAAAGTCTACCTCTCTATTTGGATTGATCAGGCATCTCGACATTGTTTCTTGATATATTTCTAAGCAAACTTTAAAAACAATATAACCTATTACATAATCCGCACTTTTGAGTTCAAACATGGCGATATCATCATTCGTATATGAAGAAGTGAATTCACTTCAAGAAAAATAGAGTCTTTAATTTAAAAATTAAATATAATCTTCACTTTGGGAATAAGCAAATGATCTTTTTTGTGTGTATGTGTGCTAAAGTTTAGCCTCTCAACAAATTAAAATAGAATGCGTTTCTCAATAAAATCATAAACATTACAAAATCCACTAAATTCCTCCAAATGTCGTAAAATAGATTAGGGTCTCACATTTCATTTAAATTCAATGTATATACCATATTCAAATTTCTTAAATTTTCTTCATCTGTAACAAAATTTCTGAACTCCAGGTATCCAATATCAGAGCTCCAAGCCTGCAGCCAAATTTATAACATCATCTTTAAATATTGTTTTTATGTTAATTCTTAGCGTATTTATTCTCATTTTAACTCGCCAAAAATCATAAAATTTTGAAGATGATCTTATAGTGTTCATTTTAAAGTATCAAGCGACAATTTAGCTATATATTTTTCTCATCTTTATATAGGTATATAAATAAATAAATTATTCTTCTCCATCACCATCAAATTTATATTTTTCTATTAAAGTATTTTTATATATATTATTGTTTTTAATTTTTGTGCTTCTTTTAAAAGTGTTTTCTTCATTTGAACTAAGCATTTTTTAAAGGATTTTAAACTATTTTCAGCATATAATAATCATCTGCTTTTTATAATTTTTCAGTACTACTTTGTTTATCAAAATATATTTAAAGTTGGAAATATGAAAATGCAACTCTTAAGATTTTAATCTTAAGATTTTAATTTCTTAAATTTTGTGGCCTTTCGGTGTCCATAGGACAAACAAGCAATATGTTTTTTTCGTTATATGTAACTGCCCTTGTACTTGGTAAAAATATTTGTGCCTTTTGTTACCAATTTTTGTTTTTTTTTTGTTAAATTCCAAAACCTAAATTTTCTTTCCTCTGAGGTATAATCTTAGCAAGAAAATGGGCATTTAATTTCAAGGATACTATCGTTTTCAATTAAACCATCAGGGCTTGCACCTAAATATGGTTCCTTGCTGTCTACAAATAGGCCACATTTTTTATTGCAATCCCTAAATTTTTAAGACACAAAATTGCATCATCTTCATGGTTTCTGCCATACCTCTACACTTCATAGTCAAAATGAGAATTTAGCAGAAATTTGACAATATTTTCACAGGTTGAATGAGGCAATTTGCAGCAAATACTTCCAAAATTGGAGGCAGTTATTCGCTTTCGCCTTTCAAACAACCATTGAGGACAATCTCGATGACCTCTTGTTGATGTTTCCAACTCTCTAAGCTGGATTTCATTGAGCAGGAGATCTTTAAGAAATAATTCCTTTTTTCATTAAATGATTCTTTTCTCTCCATGTATTCAAATTTTGTCCTTTGTTTTTCTTTCTTCTAATTGAAGTTCGTAACTGATTGGAAAGCTTATTTCTTCGGTGTCGGTAACTCATTTTTAGCAAGTACGTCAAGAAATAACGCATTCAATTGTCTTGAGCAAAAGAAACTTGGATCTGTCTTCCTATACAATTTACAAATGCTGTAAATAAAATGTACAAGGCAATAATAAAAACTCATGTGGAAGACTTTTATGAGTGTTTCAGGACGAGTCTTTCGGACAGCACTTGATGGATTTCTTCTCCCGTGGAGCAGCACTCCCCATGTTGCCAGTCTAGCTGGCACAAAACCACAACATTTCTTCCCCCTTTCGAGGAACCATTTTCTACCAGTGACATTTACTATACTCTGAGAATGTTCTATAACACATTTGTTCAAGAGTGTATCCCAATTTTCTACACTTTACAAGTTTCATAATAATTAATAAGTGGGATATTCTTCCTAAAATTTTGAATTCTGTAAGGCCTATGAACCTATTTATTATTGTCCCAAACATCATCGAAACATACGTATTCCGATTTAGAAAAGAATGCTTTTACTTACCAAGAATTCGAACTTAGAAGAAATAACCTCAAAATCAAAAGAAATATATATACATACATGTATGTATATACATATATATACAATATTTATTTATATTTAATAATAAACAATTTTTATATTTTTCATGGATAAATAAATATTTCGTAGGTTTTGTTGAAATGTTCAAGTTAATTCTGCATCCAAACTCAGTAAGCAATAAACTTAGAATCAAATATAAAATTAAGAAAAACAACAAATTTTAAGAAGTTTTTATAAAACAAAGATTAAAAAATATGGCATTGATGAATTTTGCAATGTCTATAGATATGTATTGGAATATCATATCATGTAGATATACTTCTTGAAAAATTGCATCAAAAATATAAATAAAGAATTAAAAAAGTTCACTACATGAGAACTGTATAAATTTTAAATTTTTTCAATAGATTTAGCTGTTTAAAGTCAATATATATATATGTATACATAATGTCCATCATTTTTCGTGAAAATTATTGCAGGAGCGCTCTGGAAAGATGAAGATTCGTCACAGGGAAATCATCAGAGCATCTCGTATATAGTAAAGGGGAAAGAAATGTCCCTCCTCGCGCCAATTTAGAAGCATATTTTTACAGGAAGATACCGGATACTAAGAACACCCGCAGCTTTTGCTGGGGATGAGGAAGGAACACACAAATTATCTCCTAGAGAACTGCGAAAAACCAAACTTCAAATTTTAGTGTGTGAGGAGGAGCTTGTTGACTAAAGCATGCAATTGATTGGATTGATTATTCAAACAACCAAGTATTCATCCGCCATGTGGGCGTTGCTAATTTTTGGGAAAAATTTTAAGTTTTATGTATACAAATAAAAAAATTCTATTGTAGATAAAATAAAAATAAAAAATTTGTTGGCATTTATAAATATATGTAGATATTAAGTCTGTTTTTAAAATTTCTAAATTTTTTACCTTTTTTAAGTTATTAATGTTTAAAGCATATTATCAAATTACTGAGCCAATTTAAAAATAGCTAAAAAAATTTTAAAAATAAATTTCAAAACAGAATAAATTATTATTTTGGGGCATTAGGAAAACCTACAAAATGTGAAGGTCTAGCTATAATAGAACTTGAGAAATATGCTTTTAAATTTCTCCATAGACTTAACATTAGAGGTCGTTTTCAATATGGCGCGGAAGGAGTCCCCTTAATGCAAAGGTGTAAACCAAAATTTTCCAAGCATCCATTTTAATTGATGTGCTTGAATTAAGAAAACTTTATCCATTTTGTATTCAGTAGATCTAGGCTTTAATTTGTTGATCATTTACTATATATGAAAACTAACTCAAATCAAAACTTAATTATTTAAAGTTGGTCTTAAATCATTACAAACATCTGAGTCTAAAATAGAAGTTGAATTTAAGAAGTATCAAATAAAAAGTAGAGTGCTTACTATTCAACTACCAGCTCAACAACTACTAAAAATAAAAATTGAAACTTTAAACTGTAGAATGGAGCCTTATTATGTTCCCAGTTACAAAAAATAGGAGCCTTTGTTTGAACTTTTATTGCAAGTTATTAAAAAATAGATAATTTTGTAATGTGCACTAAAATTACTATTTTGAAGTCATTGTAAGAAGCTTGTTAAGTTTTCTTCAGAATCCCAAGAGTTTAACGTAAATATTTTTGTCATAATATTTATTAAATTTTAAGTCCAGAAAATTTTTGCTTTGTATGTTTTTTATTCCATGTGCAAAATGTATCAACAATGATTTAAAGAAAAATTAATACCTCTTTAAATCATTAGTAATATATTTCTTGTACTCTGATTTTTACTGTTCTTGAAGTTGCCAGTTAATATTTAATTCAATTATTCCTGCTCACTTTATTTAAGTTTTATATTAAAGTAATAAATTGTATAAAGAAAATTACTCTAAATTATGTTCAATAGAGAAGCTAAATTATTGAGAATACCCAAAAAAGATAATTATCTCTTTTATGAATTACTGTAAGTGTATGTACTAACAAATACTCTAATATGCTCAAAAGATTTAAACATTACTATTGTTGGAACAAGTTCCAAAAATATTTATAAATTTTTCATTTACTTAAAATTTTCTTTAATATCATACATTTACTTAGAACATTCAACAAGTCTTTGATTCCCCTACTGAACAATAAAGCTCAATAAGAAAATTTTGTCAAATATGTCATAAAATACTATATTTAATAACTAACAAACCAGCTGTAGCACTAGATCAATAACATAATTAAATCATTATTCATTATAATTTAAATCTATTCAATTAGCACTTAACTTGTTTTCCAAAGTTTCTGTATAATATTATAAGGTACTTAATATGTCAAATACTTTATAACAGACTGTAACTCACGTAAAAATTAAATTCATTCATGAAATATACTTTTGATTTAGTTAGGTCCAAATTTGAAAAAAAGATATCAATCTTCAATATATATTTCTTAAAATAATGAAAAATGAAAATTTTTAGGTATATATAGCAAAATTATTTTCAAGCAAATTTAGCACAAAGATAACAATTTTTAATAGCTTTATTGACATATTTCATAAATTTTATTCAAATCATTTTAGGATTAAAATGAAAACTCATCTGAAAAGACAATAAACTATTTTAAAAATAAATATTTTTTCTATTAATAGTTTTGACTTACTAGTTTACCTGTTAAATTGGTTGCTCATAAACTCAAATCACCCTTAAATTAATATCAGATTGCGCCATTTAAATTCACTCTCAATACTTTTTTTGTATACTCTTTATCAAAATATGCTCAAATGTTTCTTTGGCTAAAAATAAAACTTACGTTATGAAAAAAAATTTTTAAAAATCGTATCCAATTTGATATTAATTATTTTTATTTCACTAGGTGACCAATATTTGTGTAAGCTTTTAACACCCAGTGATATTCTGTTAACTTTATTTCACTTGTATGGTGCATTTGTAAGAATCATTCTTTTACAGTGTCTGATTATTTTCATTCTTTTACAATGTCAGCTTTAATTAATGGTGATTAAGTTAGTCTAGCATTCTTGATGAGAATTGAAGAATTACATATGCATGTTTTTTATTATTTGATTCTATCTCATCCGTTTGAAATGTTTTCCATATTTAATTACTTATTGTCTCATTGACAGAAAAAAAATGTGATAAAAACTAGGTCGCTGTATGGGTTTGGTGTGATTTCCAATTTTCATATCAAGCGCTGCACAGATATCTCACTGAACTAAATTATGTCACTATGCACAATATCTGGTTGTCAAATAATGATCATATTTGAACTTCAACTTTGCAATTGTGTATTATTTCAAATATCAAGATTTTGAATATTTCATTATAATTGCTAACTACAGAAGTATTAAAATGCTAATAACTAGAAACTAATTTCACAATAATTACATAAGGAAAAACAAATTTAAAACAAGTGTCATACAGTCTGTAGCGGGTAACAGCCAATTAATAAAGTTAAATCTATAACATAAATAAATTGCATTTTTATGAAAATTCTAATACCAATTAACTGCGCAGTGGCACACACCTTATAAAAATCACTGCAATCAGGGTTCGCACAACTCCTGGAAACTCCTTAAATTCCAAAAAAGTTTTTAAAGGCCATTGAAACTCCTGGAATTTCTCGACTTGAAAATCATGAATTACTCCTGGAATTTTTTCTTACCTTGATACATTTATTTTATTCTAGAAAAAATTTTAATTTGTTTAATTTTTTGTTTAATATTTTAAAATTTTCAATAAAATTGTCAAAAAATTTAATTTAGTATTAATTTTTATATTGCCATGATCGATATTACATTTTGTATTCTTGACAGTTGATTTGTATTAACCACTTAAAGATCTAGTTTAGCTACAATAGTTTCATTATTCGGTTTAGTAGTATTTAGATTTATGTAAAGAGAAGTGAAGTAATCACTAAACAAAATCAATATGTTGCGCAATTTTAATTGGTAAATTTTAATTCATTCTTTTTCTTCTATTTTCTGCTGTTTTCCTTATATTGTATAAAATTCTTTCATTATTAATATTTAAATATAAAATTTTTGAGTTAAAGCATGTTTCCTTTGAGGAAAATTGTATATAATTTAATTGAATCTGGATAGATTTGTTTATTAATGAAATAAAGACTGAAATAAATTATTTAATATGCCTGGTGAAAGGTGTCTTTTCAATGACCAGTGGACTCTGGAAAAGCCATACAAAGATTGGCTTTTGTGTGGTTCAGGAAAAACACAAGCTGCATTGTCTCTTTTGCAAGAAAGACTACTGTTTCAGATATGAGCTAATAGGTTATCAAATCCCTTGCGAAGGAAAAAAATACATGTTTATTTATTAGTGCAGACTTTATCTGCCAAAAAATCTACTCATTTAAAAAATGTTTTTACTACTGCTGTCTCTGTTAAAGAATGTGAAGGTAAAGCATTTTCAGAAATTTTTGATTCATTTGTTTCTTCAAAAGAAATTTTAAAGATGAAATTCTATGGACCCTTAAAATTGTAAACGTTTTGTTCATCTACAATTCATGTAGCAATATAAATTCTCTTTTTCAAGCAATGTTTCCAGACAGTGCTATTGCAAAGTAATTCTGTTGTGTTGAAAAAGTGTGCTTATTTTACTGCGTTTGGAATTGCAGCTTATTTTTCCAACTTATTGAAAAAAAAAGTTAAGAATGTTTCTAATTATGTGCTTCTATTTGATGAAAGATTAAATAATCATTTGCAGACAAAATAATTTAACTGTCATGTAAGATATTGGGATAATGCTACAGTTAAAACATTGTATTACTCATCCGATCTTTTAGGTCATTCAACTGGAGATATTTTGTTTGAAAAAGTGAATGAGAAGTGCTTAGAATTAGGAACCAGTGACTTACTCCAGTTGTCAATGGATGGCCCAAATGTGAACTGATATGTTATTGACTAAAATGGCCAATTTTTTAAAAAGTGAACGTTATTCAAATATTGTAAATGTCGGAAGCTGCAGCCCACACATTCTACGCAACGCTTACAGCCATGGGTATTCCTCATTTCCAGAAGTTGAGATAACAGCAAGTGCAGTTTACAAACTATTTAAGGTCTCACCAGTTCGTAGAGAGGACTTTGATAGCCTTGACCCAGGCGTAAAATTTCTTTTAAAGTTTTGCAAACATCGATGGTTAGAAAATATAAGTGTTTTCAACAAATTGCTTGAAATGTTACTGTATCTTAAAACATATGTCATTTGTTCAAAGTAAAAATACTCCTGGTACCAAAACTTTTGATATTGTGCTGAAGTGTACAAAAGATGTACTTTTTTCTGCCAAATGCATATTTTATATTTATTGCTCAGAAAGTAGAACTTTTTCTGACACTTTATCAAACTAATAAACCAATGTTGCCATTTATTACTAGAGATTTTTATGCATTGTTGAAAAGTTTTTAAATGAATCTTTGGTATCTAAATCTATTAAAAATGTCTAAAAACTGTAAAATTACGGATTATTTTGTACAATGTATAATCCAGTATTATATCGAATGTTAATTATTTAATTAAAAAATTTTATTTTATAGCTGTAAATTCATTGAAGGCTTTTGAAATAATCATTAATAATTTTAACTTAAATAAAAAAAAATCTCATGAATGTTCGCAATTATTTATTTTTATTATTTACAGAAATATTTGAAAAATATTGCATGTACATAACTGTATGCATATTTGGTTAAGAACAATTTTTAAAATAAAATAAAAAAATAATTTAACGTAAATGTCAATACTTCCTGGATTTTTTTTGATTTGTGGAAATCTGTACGAAACCTGTAATAAAGTTGAAGTTTTGTTATTTTATTTTTCCAATAATAAGAAATTAAGTAATATTTTGTTTTCTTAAATTAAATATTATTATTTTTGTGGTTAGATTTTAACTGCATCTTATGTATCTCATAATTTAAACTTTTAAACATATTGAATTTTTTTATATGTTTTACTTTTTTAGATATAAGTTTTCTTAAAAATTTTGTCAGTGCTTGATGAATTGCAATATTCTATTGACAATAATTTAAATGTTGTATGTAATAGATTGATATTTAAGAATGTTAAAGTATATTTTAAAAAAAATACTTTATTTAAAAGTGTTTGCTTTTTCTCTTTAGTACATACATTTTTAATTTATTAATTTGTTTTCATTCTTTGCAGTTTTGAACACAATGCTCAAAAATAATTCTAGTATATGTCCTCAAATAGTGCAAAAATGATAGTTTTGCTTTACTGTTGCATCATTTTTAGTACTTCACTTTCATAAAATGGGTAAAACTGTACAAAAAACTTCTGAACAGAATTCATCAGAAGAACATTCCTTAAATAATGGTACTATGGGAAGTCAAGAAAATTGGTCAAGGTGTAACTCTTTTTCTTCTTCTTCCAATGATTCTTCAATTTTTTGTGCATCTTACCTTCAGAATCCCATTTATTCTACAGAAAAAAGATTATCCAGTGAAGAAGATACAAACAAACAGCGTAAAAGAAGACGAAATTCATCTGGTTCATCAGCTTCTAGTAATGTATCTGGCATTAGTGATAAAAATATTAAAACAATGCCTGTTCTAATATCATCTGAACCCATTTCATCAATTGAAGAAACTACTATTAAGAACAATGGAAATATAACAAAGTTTTCTAATATTAGTTCCTCAACATTAACTCTTCAGCATAAAACATTATTTGGCAATCAACTATCTGGTTCTTTAGAAGTAAATTCTGTGCTGCCGTTCCGTCACAATTTACGGCGAAATATTCGGAAAAAAACTTGTAGCTGTGATTGTACTTCAACATGCACGACTTATATGGTGAGGCAACATAATGGAATTTTAGAAGAAACTGTGGAAGAACAAACAGTAATATCTTGCACTAAAGTGAAAACTTGTGTTGAAAGAAATGGTACTGAATTATATCCACTTCAGATATCTTGTTCAAGTAATTCGTCTTCAAGTAATTCTCATGAAGGAAGTATGCCAACTAAAATTGAATGTAATCGTAAACGTAGAACTGAACTTCAGCGGTTGTATGCTTCTCTTTCTGAAATAAAGTGGGCCAAAAACTTATCACCTGATAATATTTTGAGACAATTTGATGTCAGACAAGCAGCTTCTTGTAGTGTTTTTGGGAGATCACCTGAAAATAAATCTTCACTTCATAAAAGAAATTTTAAAAGACCCAAATTTAGATCAAACAATAACAAATCTTCTCCACCTAAAGTAAACAATCAACAAATTCATTTAAATAACTTTGAAATTGATAATTCCAATTCTTTTTCAGCTCTTCCTAGAAATGAATCCTCCCCTATCTCTACTATTCAAGCTTGTAATATAAATAATGATCGGAGTCCACCTATTTTAGAGAAAAATATTTCGGAAAATGAAAGCCCTCTTAAACATAATTCTGATCATTTATACACTTTTCCACTCCTACCTAAAGAAGTAATGAGTCCAGAAACTTCTATAACTATGCAGTATAAGAAACCTTCACTAAATCAAAATTCTCCACCTGATTTAAGCCCCATACAAAATTGTGTTTCTTCGTGTAATTCTGCTGATCATATCCCAAAGAAAATTTTAAATTTTGATTTAGAATCTCAATCTAATACTGACAATACTATTGAAAATATGATTAATTTTTCCCCATCATTCATTGATATTGCTGAGGAAAGAATAGAGAAAATTGATGCTTGTTTTCGAGAAGTTGGTGCTGAAGTTGTTGTTTCAACCTGTTTTGAAGCCAAGTATAAATTGCCTCATCTAACAGCAGTTGAGACTAATTCATCTGAAGGCTCACCTAGTGTGAATGATAATCCTCCAATTCTTGAACCTCTTCCCTTTTCACAATCTTGTTCAGAGAAATCCTCTGATAGTACTTGTCATGACTCAACTGCTCAAAATTCTATAAGTGCTACTGAAATATCTCCCACCAAATTTTTTCCTAACATTGATTCAAAATCATTACCTGAAAAAGAACATTCATCTATTTCATCTTGCTCTGGTGGAGGAAGCACTCACTCAAAATCAAGGTTGGCTCATCCAGCATCAACTGGTGAAATCATTTTATTAAAACCAGAAACTAATGTTCGTGATGATCCTCCAGTTTTGGAACTTTGTGTAAATGTTTCAGATCAAAATTGTGCACAGGAGACCGAATCAAGTGGTAAATTTTGTACACTTTCTAGACATAATAATGTTAACTCAACTGTTGATGATGTAAGCTTATCTAGGACATTAATCATTGAAGCAGGACAGCGCATTTTTAAAAAATATTTAAAGTTTGCTCAATCTAAGAAAAAATTACCAATGACTGTTTCTGGGCATAGCAACATTATAGTTCATTCATCATTATCAAATGATACAGAATTTTTTGAACAAAGTAAAAACTCACTACCTAAGATTTTACCTGAAAACATTACAATTCATAAACATTTTCATGAAACTTCGACTAACCCTGAATCTGCTCAGAAGTTATTAAAAGTGTCACCTCACAAATCTCAAACAAAAGTGTTGAATGATGAGAATGATGCTTCAGGATCTACACAGTTGAGCCATCATACTTCTGAGTCTATTTCATCTCCATGTGAAACAAAAAAGTTATCTCTTCAATCACATCAAAGAACTGTAGATTCAGTTGATAGTGTACAAAATAAAACTGTGATAAAAACTTCCAATCAAAAAATTCCCTGTTCTAAATCTTCAGAAAAAGTAACATTTAATCATAAAAACTCATCTTTTACAAAGAAAAAGGAACTTTATCAGCCAAAGAAAAACGCCAACAATTTTAATGAAGCCTCGCAAAAGTTAATTGATTATAATTGCCCCTCGTCAACATTTTCAAGTACTTCTAGTTGGATAAATAGATCCATGGAAAGTAAGTTTTTTGCTATTAATTCAAGTATCTTATTATTTGCTATTATTTTGATCTTATTTGAAGGAGATTGATATAAAAACGAAAATGTTACTAAGTTAATAAAATAATGCATTCATGTCTGATCCAAGCATTTTTCTAATAATGTTTTAACAAATATTAAGAAAAATACATGAAAATTAGAAAACTTTTCAGAATTTTGTATGCATGTGTAAGTACTGAACGACAACAATGATTGCAACAAAAAACTGTGAGTTCAAATATTTATGCACTTTATTATAAAGTTGAGCTTTATTATATAATTGATGAAAACTAAAAAAAATAATAATTCATAGTTTTAAAATAATGAAAAATATTTTATTCATGTTGAAATCTATAATTTTTGCTTTTTTATTCTTATTAAATGAAATTACATGCTTCCTTAAAAACATCAATTTAAACATTAATCTGTATCCATATTAATTAAATAAAATAAAATCATTATTGTTATTTTGCATATTTTTTTTAAAAAATGCATGAGCTAACATTGAGCTTTTGTTAAATTACTATTTGTGTATTCATTTATTTTAGAGAAAGAACATCCTACAGAAGAAAATATCAATGCTAGACTATTTACCTGTCAATATAGAACAATAAAAATTGTTCATGGTAGTAATTATATCCAAATTATCTTAAAAGTCAACAGTGGGAACTCCATATTCTTTACATATGAGGTAGTATTTTCGATTTTTTTCTTAATTTTATATATTTAGTTGCCTACATATGCTTTTTAGCTACATCGGAAATAATTTTTTCATTATAAGTTTTGGAGCACAAAAATAATTCAAACTTTACAAATTTTAACATTTGATAATTTGTGCTACATTTATACATGTGCATTTGCAATTTATTTTACTTTCTTGTACATTGCCCCAAATTAGTTTTTAGAATTGTAGCTTATTCAAGAATAATATATCATTATTGTTTCACATATGAGGCAAAAGCAACCTGTGTTTAAATACAATAATTTACAAACATTTGGTTTCAAAAAGAAATAATAAAGTCCTCAAAACATGAGGAAAAAACTTTTTCAACTGTTTGTATGGAAACACAATTTAATGTATACAAATGTAAAATTATAAATGATAAAAGCCACTGTCATAAATGATATAAAACAATATAACGTATTGCAAAGCTGCCAACTCTACTGTTTTTATCGGGAAACTCCTGATTTTTCATCATTTTTCCCGATTTCCTGATAATGTATGAAAATATACTGATCTTTGGCAATTTCAGTGAAAAACTTAAAAACAGCCAAAATTTTTCCGAAAAAGTATCGAGTTGTTTTAGGAGCTTCAATAGTCAACAGAAGGCATTAATACATTTATGATATATGTATTCTTTTTTTAAACATTTTCCTAAGTTTTGAATCTGTCGTGAGAGGATGGCGCTGCAACCACTTGGTCACTTAAATTCCTACGAGTGGGCAATCATGTATTTAATATTAGACCAGGTGTCTGTTTATATAAGCAGTTCAATTAGGAAACATAATACTAGTTATTAGTAATCTAATTTGGAAAGTATTTCCATCAAACCAAGTATTTATCTCTGAATTAAATAAATTTTTGTTATGTTTTATGTTTCTATGTAATTTTATAATTTTAATACTTATAAATTGCACTAGTATAGTAAAATTTACTCTATAAAATAGATATTGGGGCATAAATGTTGATGTTTATTTTTTACACATGTAGTATATTCTTTTATATTTCATATATAGTTATTTTATGAGGTTGATGAATATTTTATTAAAATAATCAGATAAACACAAAATATTTTTTACATAAATCATTCTCAGAATGTATAATCTAAAGAGCAAAATTGTGTCTTTTTGTGGTACTACAATTTTAAGCATTCTGTTCCAAGCAAAAATGTCGCGAGTAGTGTCTCCTGATTTTTCCCCATAAAATCATTAGAATCTACTGGTTTTTTTTTTCCCTCCAAGGTTGACAGATATGGTATTGACAAAATTAGAAACTTTCATGATTAATAAAAGTATTAACCATATTTTTTTTAATTATTGGGAGAAAAATGAGTTAAAAAATTTGAAGCTGTGAAAATTTCTTTTTCAAATATAAATTAAATAATGTTGGTTTAGTACATGAGTAAACAAGTAAACAAACTTTATTCATTTATAAATATTTAAAAAAAATATTTTGAATTCCTTAAGAATTATTGATGAAGAATACTGAAAATTAAGGATGATGTATAGCATATTGTATACTATAAGAAATACAAATTTGTTTACAACAGGATTAGTACAACTCCTGGAAACTTCTGGAATTTTAAGCTGACTCCTTGAAAATAGTGAATAGCTCTGGGAATTTTTTTATTTCTGTAAACATTAATTTTTTATCAAAAAATTAACAAAATTCATTCATTTTCAATTAAATTGAACCAAAATGAAACAGTTTGTAATATCTTTTCCAGGTGTAAACAAGATTATATAAAATATAAATAGAATTTGTCTAGGTAATAAGTGCAATTGCTAACTAATAGTATTTGACAACACAAAGTAAAATTTTTGCTGAATATTAAGCTATTACAACCTTGTTGTTGTTTTACCAACATGCTTCCCTGTACCTAGCCCTAAGTTGGGCTCTAGAATATCAGGTTAGATTGAAACAGGAACCAAGCAGAAGACCCCCAATACTTGACCTAATAGCTCCAGAAATATCAATTCACATGGTGGATATTTCAAGTGTAACATTTAAATGTGTCACACGGTCCCTTATAAGTAGGTTTATAATGAAATATTGCTTCTTTATACTTTTTAGGAAATATAAAGAATGTGATTGTTGTTTTTGTCAATTCAGGGAAGAGGCCCTTAGATTCGGAATCCAAATCTCTCAAATGGTGCTCCTACATTATATATTTGTTGTGGTCTTCTGATTCAGGTTGCTGGACAGTTACATAAGGCACAATTTGTATAGGACATATGCCATTTTCCCTCATCAATTTTATATTTGTTTCAGAAGAACCTCTTTTTATCTTATTCAGGTTCCTTATTATTCCAAAGTGGCCACCAGCTGGACTACTGTGAAGCTCCTTCAACATACTTTTTTTTTTCCAATGGCGGGCACAAGAGGGTTGAACCCTATGCCACTACAAGGCCAGAGACTGCTACTCATTTGTCGTTGCCCAGTGGGCACCTGTGAATCAAGTCAAGGAGGCGAGTAGATTACCCGCGTCATACCACCACAAACTCGTTTTTAAGGCGGGCCACATTCATACAACATCACAGAAGAAAGGAAAGAGAGAACAGAGAAGGAAAGAAACATCCATGACCGAACCAGGATTCAAACCCGGGACCAACAGCTCAGGAGTCAGGAACACTAACCACTCAGCCAATCAGTCGACTTCAACATTCTTGATACTCAAAATTATAGTAATAAAAATTCCCATCAGAGAAAGTCTACCAATCATTAAATTATCAATGATAATGGATAACACAATTTTTCAGCTATAGGGATTTATACATGATCCAATAACTTTTCTTAGTATTACTAAGGTTCTCTTTCTTGCCAAGTAGGTTTTCCTTTTCACCTTCAATTGTTCCATTATCAGTTTTATGTAGAATTCTCTAATTGACTTTTCCAAATACTGACTTCATTCATCAAGAGGTAATCAAGAGCCCATATAAGGGTTGGAAGTAAAACTAGGGTAAAATTCAGACTGTCTGCCTGTAATGCATTCTTGTTTCAAAAGAAAGCGCATTCATCTTGTTCCTGTCTGGAATCATCGCCCTTGTCAATAAATGTTCTCTAATTCTGCTTGTTGTTGTCTTTTCTTGTGTACACCAAGTAGAAACACTTGACAAAAAATATCTACATTGCTGATATGGATTTTCCTTTATGGTGACAAATTTCTGTGTCATATTCCTGTAAATGCTGAATCCATTTAGCCACTTGGCCTTCAGGGTTTTTAAGCTTTAGTTTTTTAGAGTCATGTCAAAAAAACATGATCTGTTTTGGGAATAAATTTATGTCCATAGGGAGTATTGTAAGTATTATGGATTTTACTATTGCCAGCAGCTTTTTTCTGGTTACACAGTAGTTCTGCTTCAGTTTTGGCTGGCTCTTGCTGAAATAAACAGTGATGCTTTCATGTCCATTCACTTCCTGAGACAGAACCATTCTAGTTCCTTCATTAATTATGTCCGTATCCAAAATAGAGGTCTCATTGGTATTAGGACAAGCGAAAATTGAAGCAAATGTAAATACATGCATTAACTGTTGGAATATTTTAACATATCAACAGTCCACAGCAATTCTTATTTGGTTTTTATAAGTTGGTCTAAGCTAGCAGTGAGCAAAACTTGCTGTGTGGAAACTTCCTAGCATGTGCAAATCTTTTAGTTGAGTTCTAGTTATAAAAGTGTAAATTTTCTCTGAGTCAGTTTAGCTTTGAAGAACAATAGTGTTACCTGTCATCCTGTTGTGTCCAAAATTTTTAAAGCATTGGATTCCCTTGCTGGCAAGGGAAAAGAAATTGTATTTTGTTGGATACCAAGCCACATGGGTCTTGAAGGCAATGAGAGAGCAGATGCAGCTGCAAAGGCTGCATCAGATCCAATTTTACCATCGGTTCCTCTCTCAGATGTGAGAAAGGCTATAAAAAGTTTTATATATGGTCTTTGGCAGGAGTCATGGAACTTGCAGGTCGGCAACAAATTACATACCATCTTCTCATCCCTCATTTCATTGTCAGTTTTACCGTTATGAAGTGCAGATGTTAGATTGACTCGCCTTCAGATCTGACACACACGTTTCACACACAGACATTTGTTTTTAAATGAACTAAATCCATGGTGTGAAACGTGTGATGAACCATTCACTGTTTATCATATTTTAATTTCATGTCATGATTTTAACCAACAACGTTTACAATTTTTTAAAACTGATTTTATCACTTTATTTTATATCATAGGGGATCCACCCCATAAAAACCTATTCGCTTTCTTGAGGGCAATAGGTTTCATACATTATATCTGATTTACATGTTAAATTTTAAAAATTGTGTTTATAGTTGATTTCTCTTTTTTATATTTTATAAATTGATTTTAAAATAATATATACACAGAATTTTGTTTTTTTTAAAAAAATTTTAATGTTGCTTGGGCTTAAAAAAAAAATAAATAAATAAATAAAGCTAAAAAACTTACTTTTGGCGCAGCATGTCCAGTTTTGGACCTTGCGCCATAAAACCCAACCAACCAACCATCTCTGAGTCAGTTTGAACACTATTGGATGAGATAAAATATCCAAGGTATTTGACTTCCTTCTGATGTAACTCCATTATAATTTTTTTTGTCCTTTATCAGCCATTAAATATTTTCTTATTCGTTATCAGTTTTTAATATAATTTTAAATAAATTTATTCATTTATTTCTGTTTTTGTATAGTAGATTTGTAAACTTGATTAAAAAAAATGATAAAATAAATAAGAGATAATAATAATAAGGAATAATAAGGAAAATGATAATAATAATAAGGAAGAAAAAAAGTGTGCAATCACTTTTTATGAGAAAAATGATTAAAAATTAAAAAGATAAGATGCATGAATGGTGAATTCTATTTAGCCCTTAAATTACATGGACTTCTAGCTAATGAAGGTAGTTAATGCAGACAATTCTTTTGCTTTAGATTTGTTTGTTAGACTGTTGTGATAATATTTATGTATTTTCCTGCAGTGTGCAAAGGAACATTAAAAACGAAAATATTTATAGTGTATAAGTAACACAGGAAATTAATAAAAATTAAATTTCTGTTATTAATAATTAACAACTAATAAGGAAATATTCATTTTTTCAAACTTTAGAAAAGTAAAATTACAAAAATATGAAGCAAATCTGATAGCAGCTCGAAAAACAAGTTAAAAGAAAGTTAGGAGTGTAGTTAAGCAAAAATTTTAATTTTTATTTATTTTAATGGTTATATATAAATTAATATGTGTTAAAAGAGCTGAAACTAATTTGACATTTGAAGAAAATAATAAATCCTTAAATAGTAGAAAATTGTTTCTTGAACCTGTCAAATGTCCATGTATTGATTACTTATTAAAATATTGCATATTGGTGTTGGAAAATTTTTCATCCTATCAAGTTACATGTGCAGTTATATAATTGACTGTTGAATTTTGGAGTTTAACCATAGAACTGGTTGACAAAATCAACTGTTCAATATCTCTTATTTTTTTATCCTGTTTGGATCATGGATGTTTCTGTTTTTAAATTTTCTTTAAATTGTAGATTTCGATTTCAGCAAATTATTCATTGAATGCTAAAAGTGATAATATATTAACACACACACAAACCATCTAGACCAAATCCATTAAGTTGAATTCAGGGTGCACTTTTTGCATGGTTAGAATTGTGTTTTCTTAAATAATTTTTTATATCTAGAAGCGTAGCTTCCTATTTTTGATGACTTAAAATTTGTTTAATTAGTCCTACTTTGCAAAAAATGATCATTTAACAAAGAACCCAAACCAAAATCTAGCTTATATTCAAATTCTGGCGGGGTGGGATTATAGTTACTGTTTTTAGAATTCCATAGAAAATATTGTGTTTATTATTAATTGAATACCTTTGCAGATTAGGGTTGGAAAAATGATAAATATGTAAAGTTTTTTAATATCAACATTTTTATATTGTTTTCCTATTGCTTTTATGGTGTTAATTCTTATTATAAGTGAATTTTTTTTAATATATATATATTTATATAATATATACAACTTTGTTATTAAAATTTAATAAAACTTAAAGAATAGGATTAATTGATTTGGCAAATGACATATCTAATTAATATAAAGGTAGTGAAGTCAATATTTGAAAATTTATATTGAGTTGCTTATTCCTTTTATATCATTTGTAGTTCTGAAGGATTTGTAAATCACCTAATGGAAAGCACTATCAAAATTATAAATCAAAGACAGTTCCAATACTTCGTATTTGAATGTTGTTTAATTGTACAAGATAATAATTGAAGAATAAGGTAGTTGTATAAAAATACCTCTCTCTACTGCACATGTTTCCTAATATATCTTGAGGTGTGCTGATCGCGCATCACTACTTTGTGTCTACCAGAGTCATTGATTTTATCTTGTATTGAGTATGGGTATGCTGTTTATGGATCTGCTAGACCTTCTGTTCTACGTAGATTGGATACAGTTTATTACTCTACTTTGAAAATATGTCCAAGTGCATTCTGTACATCACCTGTCCAGAGTGTGTATGCAATTTGTCAACAACTGACTAGACTTGAGATGAATGCAGCTGTCTCTCAATTATTATGCTAAAATTATGTCTGAGCCTTATCATCCATTATGTTCCATGACTAGTACACCTGCATTTTTGAAGCTGTATGATGTTTGTTCCTACAGCATCCCACCTTTTTTTACTCGTATAAAATCTAGTCTTATTGTCTAACCTATGTGATGTCCATTTTGACAAAATAGATTTTTTATCAACCCACCTTTGTATGATTCTCAGATTAAAATCATTAATTCTTTTTCTCGTTATAGAGAATTGAATACAGTTGCTATTGTTTTCCAGCAGCTTTATTTATCCCATTCCTGTCAGTATACAATGTACTCACCAATCTTCTTCTGTGGATCAAAATCTGCAGGACATGTTGACTGTGCTGTAGTTTCTAATAACAGAACCCTTAGTTACAGACTCTATTGGTCTTGTTCCATCTTCTCTAATGAAACAATAACCATTTATCAATCTGCTCAGCAGATAAATTCAAGTGATATTTTCAAATATTGTGTGTACACTGACAGTTTGAGTGTTTTGAAAGCTTTGCGGAGTAGTAGTTTTGAATACCATCACATTGTGACTAGAATATTCCGATCATTATATTCCCTTGCTGGCAAGGGATATGACATTTGTGTTGCATCTCAAATCACATAGGTCTCGATGGCAATGAGACGGTTGATGACGCTTCTATGTAAATCTGCATCTGGCCAGTCTCTGCCATCAGTTCCTTTGTCTTGTGTGAAAAGAGGTGTTAAAAAACTAATTTATTCTCTTTGGCAGGAGTCATGGAGCTCCTACCAAAAGAGAATAAATTGCATACTATTATAATGCCCAGTAATGCAATGATAAAGTGCATGCCATTTCCATGCTTCAACTCATTAATAGTTTTAATGGTACAAAGTGCTGATGAGAAATTAACTTGCTTTTGTATTGGGCACACTTGTTTCACTCATAGATATGTTTTTAAATAAATTAAATCCTTAGTGTGAAACATGTGATGAATTTTTTACTGTTTTTCACATTTTAATTTCCTGCCCATGTTTTAACCATTATCATTTAGTCTTTTTTAATTCTGAGCTTTTAATTCTTGGGGGAGCCACACACCCCACAGAAACCTATTTCTATTTTTAAGAACAATATGTTTCTTAATTTTATTAGATTTGTGTTTTAGGTTTTGGATGATTGTATATGCAGTTATATTTCTGTTATTTTATATGTATTTTAATTTTAAATATATTACATATAATTTTTTTTAACATTTGAATGCTGCTTGGATTTTTGAAGAATTAATATTCCTACACAAATTTTAGTTTTGGAGAAAGTTGCCCCCCCCCCTTTTTTTTCCTTGTGCCACAAAACCCAACCAACCTGCAGAGGTTTCCAAGCTATTGAATAGAAATGTAGATGATGTAGAATAGAGATGAGCATCACCAATCCAACGTGTCCACTAAAGCTACTTTACTTAAATTTTAAAATTTACTGCACAGAGTATTTTATGAAATAATTAGAAAGCATAAAATGCTTGTTATACACTATGAAATCCTCTTGAAAATTTACAGTATAGGGCATACATGTTTTATTAAATATTGCTTTTATAATGATGAGATTTATGTAGCTGCCATTTTTATTTCTTTTGATGTGAGAAAAATGTTACATTTATTGTTTTTTAAACCATCATTTGTAATATACTAATATTTTTTTATTCAACATTTTACAATTCTAATTTACAACTCTAACATTTTACAAATACTTTCTCTGTGGGTTATGATATAGACTATAAATGTTGTCGACTTGCACAGATATCGACTTGCACACTCGTCCAGGTTCAAAGAGAATCATTTTAATAATTGAATTTTTTGAGACAATTGAATTAATATATTTTATGCAATATTTATTAAATCAATACTCTTCAAGCGAGTACTTGTAAATAAAATATTATTTTCAAGTTAATTTCTCATAATACAATTCTGCTACTGGTAATGTAAAATCTATAATTAATGTACAAAATATATATTTTTTATGTTTCTTTATTGAATAAGCCATGTGAAATTAATATATGTTCCTCCTTATTTAGCATTTACTTTTTGTATAATGATCATTACAATTTCAAACTGAGTTTTAAATATTCATATTTTTCAAACTTATTCTTACATATTATATTCTTTGAGAATTACAATTCCTTACAAATTGTTCCAAAAACTCCTTGTGTTTCAAAATTTTTTTAAGGGCCCTTTGAACTTCCTGGATTTTTTCTTGACAACTTGAAAATGTGAATTGCTTTTGGAATTTTTACTTACCTTGATGCTTGTTGTTGTTGTTTTTTCTTTTATAAAATATAATTTGAGTTTTTTGTTTTAATACTTTAAAATTTTCAATGAGTTTATCTGAAAACCTAATTGAGTATTAGATTTTTGTATTCTTAACTGTTGTATTCTTAAATGCTTAAGATCTAGTTCAGCCATAATAATTTCATGGTAACCCGGTTTAGTAGCATTTAGATTTATGTGTGTGAAGTAAAGTACTTTGTCATGTAGTGCAATCAGTTGAGCGATTTTAATTGATTCTTTTTCTGTTTGCTTTGGTTTTCTTTATATTATGTAAAATTCACTGAATATTAGTATTTCAAAGTAAAATTTTTTATTTAAAATATTCTTTCTGTGTCTTCCTTCATGAAAATTGCATTTAATTTCAGTGAATTGGGATAAATTTGTTTATAAGTGATGTGAAGACTGAAATAAATTAATTTGCCTGGTAGAAAGTGTATTTTCAATCACCAATGGACTCTGGAAAAGACATACAAATATTGGCTTTTGTGTGGTTCATATAAAATACATAGCCATTGTCTATTTTGCAAGAAAAACTTCTGATTTCAAATATGGACTAATTAGCAATCAAATCCACTATGAAATGAAAAGAAAACACATTTATTAGAGCAGTATCCACCAAAAAATTTACTAATTCAAAATATTTTTCACTAGTGCTATTCCTGCTAAAGAATTTGAACCCAAAGCATGTTCTGAAATTTTAGATTAATTTTTTTCTTAAAAAAAATGTTATATGGATATGAAATTTTGCTGTTTTAAATGAGTTCGAAGATAAACAGGAGAAGATTTTAGAATTGCTTTTATTAAATAATGTAAAAAAAAGTTGTTTTAAAAACTTTCATTTAAAGGTTGTATTTGTTTTCACAGGAAGTATACTTATATTTGAAATGAGGTTGTTCTACACATCTTAAAGTACTCAACTAATTAATTCTTCAGTAAATTCCTAAAATTATCCTTTATTTTTATGCAATGTACAACCCTGTAATATAAAAAAATTATTAAAAATTTCTGTTAAACTGTAAATTCATTGAAGGCTTTTGAAGTAATCAATAAATATAATTCTAACTTAAATAAAAAATATTCTCATTAATTTTTGCAATTATTTATTTCGGTTATTAAAAATGTAATTGAAAAATATTGCATGTACATAATTATATGCATATTTGATTAAAAATAATTTTTAAAATAAAAAAAAATTATTTAAAGCAAATGTCAATACCTCCTGAAAAGTTTTGATCTGACTCCTGGAAAACTGCTGGAATTTGATTCTTGGAAATCTGTATGAACTCTATATTTTATGCATTTGCAAAATACTAATGGCTTCATTGTCCTGTAATCCGAGTGGTTTGTGTATCTTTCAGTTTAAAGGTTTGAAGATTCATCCAACCTCGAACATTGATGTTTGTAATTATTCAAAATCCACTTTAAACTGTTGAACTCTTGAGCAAAAAAATAACCATGTGATGACAAAATCATTTTCTTTACATTTTCTCACTATCTGTTTTTGGTTTTTAATTTCCAATTTCAACAAATCTATGCAAAGTATACCCAATTCCAAATTAATGAACTTGTTGTTAGATATTCAATTATCATTGATTCTCTTATGTCCTCTCAAATTTTTCAATCACTTGTCAAAAATGCTTAAAAAATTAATAAATACTATACCATAATTTCTAAAAGTGTAAAAATATTGCAATACATGCATATTTAAATATTACATTTTTAGTTGTGCTATAATTTCCTGCATTTATGCAAACATTTAAGTTTTGTAATATGGATTAGAAATTAATGCAAATTGTTAATCTATAGTAAATAATATTAAAATTAAATGATGTTGTTTTATTCCAATGTGATTACAGTAAGAAGATATATGTCATAATTAATAAGCTTTGACAATTCATATTTTCCCACCATAGGTTCTTATATAGATTAGGTATATCAGAATCTGTGGCTAGAATAGATTCTGATAAAAGATCCGGATTTGCAAATCTTTTTTCATGTGAATAATTATAGATTGTAATTTAACAGCATCAATTCATGTACAGTTGTAATTATTTTGCTAATTAATAAAAAAGGGTTAAAATTTCATATAATTTAATACCTTGTTGTCGTGATATTCTTTCTAATATAAATGAGTACTATGCATATAAGTGTCTTAAGAAAGAAATAATCTAAGTTCGTTCATAAACATAGGTATATTTCTACTATTTTCCACTTGTAATTTCTATTTCAGTTTTTCATTTCATAAATTCAAAATAAATTACTCACTAATAAATTCAAAATAACTTTTTAATGCAATTTAAAAGTGCACTGCACTATGATAAGCTTTATTATTTGCAGACTTCCTAATTTTAGGCTTTTTTAGAAAAAAACATTACTAACAGAGTAAGAAAATTAAAATTCCTGGAAAAAAGATCTTGTAATCATGAGTTAGTGTGTTTTTGAAATTTAAAAAGCAGGGAGAAAACCTATTTTCATGCTTGCTAGATTTTGTCATTTGGGATTTAGTTGCCAAACAAGTGTGCTCTTCTAGCTGAATGATTTCTATATTCCTGTTTTACTGGATTGTGATTGTTTTAGTAATGATGTTATATATATTTTACACATACTAAAATATTTTTTAATATTTTATGTTACATCTTTTTCTTAAAATTATATAGTTCATTATAATTATTATTGATATTGTAATTTAAATAATTATATTCCAATGTAAAAATTTCTTTTAGAGCTTAGTGGAGTTGAAAAGAGCTGTATGTAGAGCTGCCACTGACAAAGACTGCAGATTGCTTATTTTAAATGGATATGGAAAAACATTTTGCTTGGGCCTTGATTTAACACCTATAGTAGGAGAATATAAGATATGTGCTGCAGTAGAAATAGCAAGTGCTATAAAGTAAGTTATGTTCAATATAAACAACTTTTATAAATTAGAAGCATTTATTTTATTGTATCTTAAAGAGTTTCTTGCTAAAATTTATATGAAAATGTCTTAAAAATAAATATTTTCTTGTAAATTTCAATGAGGAACTTTTGTTGAAATATTATTTACAAAATTATGTGATTTGGAATTCTGAATCTCTTAACTACAATCAATGCAAGATTGTCTTAGACAGCCAACAATAACTTAAACAAAGAAATATTGTATTAATGTGCTTTATCTAATAAAATAATAATTACATATCAAAATATTAATACGCGTTACTAAACTTAATGACTTATTTTAAACTTAATATAAAACATAATAGAAATTTTCTTTATTGCATTTTAAATTACTAAATGTATGTTTTATTTTTGAAGTTGAAATCTAACAAATTCAAATCAAACAGCATACTAGTAAAACAAATTTCCAAGAATTGTTTTTAATGAATGAAAATCTATGCTAAGATATATTTGCATTACAATGGAGTTATTATATTGCAATGGAAAAAAAGAAAAAGAATATCTAGCACAGCATCTAACAAGCGCCTACTAAAATAAAAATAATACATGCAAATAAAATATTCCATTTTACATTATAACTACAATTTTATTATTGTTATTAGGTATTAGAAAACCATGTAAAAAGTTAGAATATAAAGAATATAAAAGGGTATTGATTTACTTAATAATTTTAAAGAATATTGTTTCATTTTATGCCACTAATGGCAGATTTCTTGTTTTATTTATTTATTTATTTTTTACTCTGATAATGGAGATATTTAACTTAACAACTTTTTATATGTTAAATAAGAGAAAAATTTTGCAATAGCTTCTTAAAGATAAATATGGTTATGTAAACTAACAGAAAATTTTTCCGATAAACTTGCAACATTATCAAATATTGGCACTCTTTACTAGTTGAATTTTTTAGCATGTTGAAGTAAAGCAAGAAAAGCTTTCTTCCATTTAATGTTGTGTAATATTTACATAGTTAAAGAATATATTCAAAGGTGCTAAATTTTCCAACTTACTTCTCTTTCTCATTTGAATGTTGTTGCGAATGGCAGCACCTCACTCACCAATTATGTGCCATGCGCATCCCGCACATGCTGACGTATGTTTATATTCCTTTTCTCTTCAGTAGACCTTGTAAACTTTGTCCTTGTAGTTTATAATGTTCTGTGTGCTTATCACTATTTAGTGTTAGCTAGGCTAAGAGGTAAAGTCTCCAATGCCAGTAAAGAATGAAGTAAAAAGATAAAAAGGTTTGATTGTAACAAACTTAAAGAAGATACAGTGATCAATAATTATAGAAAGACTTTAGAAAGGAGAATCTCGCAAGTGAAATTGGATATCTCCAATGTGGCCGATCTTGAAGAACTATGGTGCCAATTTAAGAGGGCCATTTCTGATACAGCAGCTGAAATTTTGGGCCACGAGACTAAGGAGAAAAGTAAGGATTGGTTTGATGATGAATGTAAAGATGCAAATGAGCAAAAACTTATTGCATATAAAAAATCTCTGAAGCATGGTACTAGAGATTTGTTGGAGGATTACCATAAGGCACGAAGATATGAGAAGAAGGTTTTCAGGGCTAAGAAAAGGGTGTTTGAGGAAGATAGATTCAAGGATGTGGTACACCTCAAGAAGACCAATGAATGCTGTGCATTCTTTCAAGAGGTCAGCTATTGTCGAAGAGACTTCAAACCTAAAATCAACTATTGTAGAAATAAGGCTGGTGTTATCCTTAGTGAAGTCTCTGAAATTTTGGAGAGATGGGTTGAGCATTTTGAAGACCTGTTAAAGATCAATGACTATACTGTTGATCCTGCGATTACACAGGAGGAAATCATAGATCGACCTTTGGAGCTAGATCTTCCAACTTTGCAAAAAACACTGCTTGCTAAAAAAGAGCTCAAAAACAATAAAGCACCTGGAATAGATCTCATACAGGCTGAACTTATAATAAAAGGAGGGCCAAAGGTGTTAGAGCTCTTACATGGAATAATCCAGTATGTTTGGACATTCGAGAAGATGCCAGAGGGTGGGCTTACAAGCTTGCTTTGCCCAATTTTCAAAAAGGGCGATCCATTAGTATGTGAAAACTTTAGAGGAATAAGCTTATTGTGCATTTGCTACAAAGTTCTTTCCAAGATATTGTACAAGAGACTTGTTCTGTATGTAGATAATATTGTAGGTGACTATCAATGTGGATTCTGTACTGGCAAATACACAGTGGACCATATCTTTGGTCTTAGACAAATTATGGAGAAGTATCATGAATTTGATATTGATTTACATATTTTGTTCATTGACTACAAGGCGTCATACCATTCTATAGACCGCAATGAGTTATTTAAGGTTATGCTTGTTTTTGGTATTTCATTAAAGTTAGTTAATTTGCTAAAAATGACCCACAACTCGATTTCCTGTAGGGTCGTGATCCAGGGACAACTCTCTAGAGACTTTCTTGTTGATAAGGAAGTAAGACAGGGGGATGCTCTTTCTTGCCTTTTGTTTAAAATCGTTCTTGAAAGAGTCATCCAGGAAATATGGTATCAATACCAGGGGCAATATCTTCAGAAAATTTGTTCAAGTGTTGGCATTTGCAGATGACATTGCACTGTTACCCAGAAGTAAAAAATACTTAATAAAAGCCTTTGAAGCTATTGAGAAGGAGGCCAGGCCGGCAGGGACTATTGTTAATCAAGTTAAAACTAAATATTTCCCTGTAACTAGAACCCAATTTACCCAAACTCATCATTTGGTTGGTCACTCACATTGGTGATTATAAATTTGAAACAGTTGATGAATTTATCTATCTTGGCTCAATGGTGTACAAAAATAATGACATTTTCCCAGAGGTAAGAAGACATTTAACTGCAACTAACAAAGCTTTTTTTGGCCTAAGACATTTATTAAAAACTAAATTTTTATCATGAAAAACTAAGTTACAGATCTATAGAACGCTTATCCGTCCCGTTTTGACCTATGCCTCGGAAACTTGGACTTTGACTGTAAGAGAGGAGAGGCTGTTGGGCCTATTTGAAAGCAGGATTTTAAGAAGTATCTTTGGAGGTACGAAGGAAAATGGTGTCTGGCGCAGAAGATACAATACAGAAATCTATCAAATGTACAAGGAGCCAGACATTGTACATCACATTAAAGTAATCTCAATTGGGTTGGACATGTTATTAGAATGAAGGACAATAAAACACTAAGGGAAATTTTTTTTGCAAAACCCATCAGCGTAAGAAGAAGAGGAAGACCAAAGCTGAGATGAGTGGATGCAGTCGAAGAAGACTAGGCTCCTTGGAACAAAAAATTGGAGGAGTTTGGCTGGAAAAAACTTGTTCAGAAGGCCTTGGCCCATCCTGGGCTGGCGCGCCATGAATGATGATGATTTAATCTCTCGAGGATGTTCACCTAGTTATGTGGTTGAGTCATACTGGTGGAAAGGGCCTTCATGGTTAGTCGAGTTTCCAGATGCATGGCCCATTTCCGAACTAAATAATTGCGAAACTTCCGAAATTACTTCAGAAAGAAAAAGAGTTAGAGTATGTAATCTAAATTTGACAGTGAAAAATGTACCTTGGTACGCTGAGAAATTTTCCAAATTTCATTCGATCATAAGATTAGTGGCTTGGATTCTACAATTTGTTAACAATGCAAGAAGTAGTGTTAATCAGAGAAAAGTGGGGGAATTAAGCCTAGAGTAGATAGAGAATGCTGAGATCCGACTAATTCATTCTGTACAAACTCAAAATTTTCCAGGTGAAAAGTCAATACCAAACTTGTGTGTATTTAAAGAAGACAACAATATCTTCCGTGTAAAGACTCGAATTACTGAACATATTAAGGCTCCCCACTTTCTATCACCAATCCTACTGCCTAACAATTGTATCTTTACTCAAAGACTTATAGAGCATTTTTACACTACGAATTATCATGCTGGTACACAGTTACTTCTCAGCATAATTCGTGAAAAATATTGGATACTAGGTGGAAGGAGAGCTAATAGAAAAATATGGAATGCTTGTGTTAGATGCCGGTGATTTAAAAGTAAATCTCCAATGACTGATCCAGTTTCCCTACCTGCTAATCGAGTTGAAGATGCCGCCGTATTCGAAGTGGTAGGAATAGATTTGGCTGGTCCCTTGTACATAAAAGGTTGTAGTAGAGTATGGATTGTCCTCTATACTTGTGCTCTATTCCGTGCTGTCCATCTTGAATTGGTGTCTTCACTCTCTTCTGGCGCCTTTTTATTGTCTTTTCGTCGTTTTGTGGCTAGAAGAGGAAGACCTCGAGTAATATATTCAGACAACGGCACAAATTTTAGAGGAGCATATAACAAATTAGCTACCATCGATTGGAACGAAGTTTCCCGCTATGCTGAAATACAACGCATAACGTGGAAATTTATACCCCCAAAACCTGCCTAGTGGAGTGATTTCTGCGAGAGGCTTGTGAGGACAGTGAAGGAGCTTATTTGAAGATCTTTGGGAAAAGCAATATTTATGTATGAAGAGCTAATGACAATCTAATGCGAGTGCGAAAAAGTTTTTAACTCCCGTCCATTGACTTATCTATCCGAAGACATGCAAGATCTTACGCCTATTACTCCCGCAATGTTTCTGGTTGACAGATCAATTGTTGAGATAAAAATTTAGATATGCGAGATGCCAACCACTACCTCAAGCGATTAAGATTTCGATCCAAAGTGATCGTGGCACTGAGAAAGAGATTTAGGAACGAATATTTGGGTCTATTCATTCAATTACAAAATCCTCAGTCGTATAACATTCGTCCTGGTGATATCGTCTTGATTGGGGACAATGTGAGAAAACTCCTTCAGTGGCCTTTAGCGCGGGTGTTGGTGCTAAAGAGCTTGCCACTGCAGAGTATTCAACAGACTGAATCTGTGAAATCACAGAGTCCGTCTTCAGAGGTCACACAACCTCAAGTTACCAGGTGTAGTCGTGCCATAAGAAGATCTAAAAAACTGAACCTAGTGACTGTAACTGATGTTTTTAAATAGCTATCCAGCTCCTCAAAAAGGGGGGAGGATGTTGCGAATGGCAGCATCTCACTCACCAATCATGTGCTGTGCGCATCCCGCACGAGCTGACGTTATATGTTTATATTCCTATTGTCTTCAGTATACCTTGTAAACTTTGTCCTTGTAATTTGTAATGTTCTGTGTGCTTTGTTAAATGTTAGTTTCGTTTCACATTCTGAGTTTTATTCAGTAAAATTAACTAATCTGTTGAAATACAACATCGGGTAGATATCAGCTCTGCTTAATATTTTTTGAGTTGTTTCATTACAGAGCATAAGGTTGCAAATGTTGTAATGATATATATTTTTATTTTTTCAATAAATTGATCTGTTAAATTATTTTTCTGAATTTATAAGAATATTTCAAATTACTATTTATTTGAAATAGTATTAATTTAGATTTCACTATTGAGTGAATTTTACTAATGCCATATAAAGTAAAATGTTTAGAAAATTTAAACATCAATAATAAAAAATAAATTGCATTTTCAAAATCTGGAATAACAATTTTCTCTTGAAAAGTATTTGAAAAACTGGAGATATTCCTATATACAAGGTTTGTCCGGAAAATACGTATACAAGTTGAATAATAACTTTATTTTAAAATTATTCAGGCATTACAATGGGGTCTCCTTCAAAGTACTCACCCTGAGACGAGATACACTTCTGCCAACGCCGTCTCCACTGTTGATAACATTGCTGAAAGGGTTCATTTGTGGTGCTGTTCAGTTGCTGTGTCCTTTATGCCTTTCACATCTCCCAAGTGTCATCCCCGAAGCACCATTTTGCAATTAGGGAACAAGAAGAAGTCACCTGGGGCTAGATCAGGTGAATAAGGAGGGTGGTCTGTAACGGTGATTGAGCTTCGGGCCAAAAAGTCACGCACAACGAGCGACGTGTGAGCGGGTGCTTTGTCGTGATGAAGCATCCACCTGTCCCTTTTTGCCAAATCTGGTCGAACTTGGGCCACACGAGCTCTGAGGCATGTCAAAATTTCAACGTAAAAATTTCCGTTCGTTCTCTGTCTCTGTTCCTCAATCAGAAAGAGCTCCATGCCAACGGCAAGTGTAGAAGAATAACTTTCAACAAGCAGCCGCACGCTCCTACTTATACACAGAGTGGTCTGACTCGAACTGAGCGTTGATGGGATTGGTTACAGCAGTAGTGCCACCTGGTGGTGACTGCAAACAGTAAAATAAAGTTATTATTCAACTTTTATACGTATTTTCCGGACAAACCTCGTAAGAGCAAGGCTTACAATTTTGTCTATTATTTTCAACTTAATGTGCTGCTTAAATGAAGTTATATAATTTTTAATATTTTAAATTATGCAATTGAATATTTCAAATTAAGTGAAAGAGTATTTTTGAATTTTTTTTTTCTGTTTTTAGGCTAGAAATTAGTTATTTTATAATTACATTCTCCAAATTTGGCCTCATTTTATTAACTGCTCAATTTATTTAAAAAAAAATTTCCCTATGCAATTTTAATTTTCTGAGTTAGATTTTAATCTTACTGAAATAAAATTATTGTGGAGAGATAAATTTCGAATCAAACTGATATTGTTAAGTGTGAAGTCATTGGCTAGAGTAAAAAAAGCTATTAACAAGCTTATATAAATATAATGTTTTATTGCAAAATTTATGAACGTGCCTGATATGATATTCATGTAAAAAATTATGTGCAAGTAAGACATTATTCTCTAAATTTGATAAAGATAATACTAGATACATCATATTACATGCTAATTTTGTAATGACTATTTTATAGCCAATAATTCCTGTCATTGTGCAATTATTCCATAGTACCTCATCTTTAGGTACTTTGGAAAAGTGACAAAATAAGGCTAGGTAGAAATCTACACTACATTCGGTGATGATTAGATTTGAAAAAATATTCCCAATATAGCTCATATATGTTGCATGAGGTGACTAAAAGGGATACTTAGTGCCTGTGATTATAACTGGATACTTTGTCTCTGGGGATTATATTGGAACTGGTTCTCCAGTTTAGGGGTTAGGTATTTTGCTTAAAACCTCCAACCTTACCCTAGGAAAAAATTCAGTTCAGAAACCTCAAAGTACTAAACCGGGTTAAATTTTACCTAAACAACTCGGTAAGGAAAAGGAATTGAAAACTATTGCTTGGAATAGCTGCATCCTGTTTAAAGGAATTGCACTGAAAAAACTGATCAACATATTTGCTAATTATTATATTGATGCAATACAGGAAATGAGGTGACTGGGTTGTGCAATTATTGGTTAAAACGAATTTAGAGTTTTTTACACTTGTCATGATATCAAAGGAGACCTAAATGTTTTAAAAATCAAGAATTGGAAAGGAGTCACTAATGATGGAGGATGCTGGAGGGGGAGCATGCTATTGAGACAGCTGAAACTTGTTAAGGGCTATTGTGTTTGTAAGAAGAAAGAGAAAAATCTTTACTTGTTGATGGAAATGCTTTTTAATGAACACAAAAGACAGTCTAAATTCCACTAAACTAAAATTTATTAAGATTTTTTAGTCTTCAATGGAAAATATTTTAAAGAGTAATGAATTGCTACTTGTTTTTTTCATATTTTCTTGTACAAAAATTATTTACTATAAGCTTCACCAAGAGGTGTAATACAAATGAACCATTACAAAAAATAGAAGTAATTTGGTTTATTTTCTAAATTTGTTTACTATATAAAAAAAGATTATATGGAGTGCAAACTCTTTAATTTCCTTAAATTCTTTATTTCTAACAATGTTCCTTAAATTCCTTTTAAAATGAGATGGAAGATAAAGCTGTCAAATGACTATTTTAAAGGGTTTATTTTTTCTGCTGTTTCTTCCTAACATTTGTTACCATTTTGATTTAAATGTTAACTGTTGATTGATTATGGAGGTTGTTTATTATAACTTTTCTACCAGACGGTTTGACTGTACATTGTGTGATTATAGTTACTTTCTGCTGCCAACAAGTAAGGTGCATGCTACAACACACACAAATTCATAGTATTAGAAATATAATTAATGTAGTCTCATATATTTCTTTAAAAAATTATGCTCATAATCTAAATAGTACTGATTTTTCTGAACTAATCTCGTCTGGGGATCGAATCCTAGTTTTTTGTTAACTAAATTTACTAAGTAAAGATATATCTGTGAACTAGAATTTGTTAAGAACAAGATTTTATAGTGGCAATATTAAGCACTGCCAACTATTTAAAATAAAAAATAGATAAGTAGCCAGAAGTCTGCTTATTTAAATATTTTATGAAAAAATTCTTTGACCCAGAAAATGTGTTTGGAGCTTCTAAAACTAAGAAATATTTATGTAGTACTTATTTTATTTAAAATATATACAGTCCAACCATATTAATGTGATCACCACTTACTTTCAATATCAACTTTAAATAACCAATTACAGAAGGCAGGTGACAGCACAGTACAATTTAGCTTATATAAAGGCTGTGTGAAGACTTCAGAAAATATTGCAGTTGTTAGTGTAATGTAGAAACTGGGCAATTTATTCCACGTTGAAAATAACCTAGTCATTGTTTTTCAGGCCAAGGGTGGTAGCGTTTCCGAAACGGCTCAGTTTGTAAACTGTTTGCATGTTCCCATGTTTAAAGTATACTATGCTTGACAAAATAGAATTGTCCAAAATCTGCAATGTGGCAGTAGTTATGCACCATAGGCATTCATGACAGATGTGAACAATGGGTGTGGAGATGTCTTCGGGCGAGTATATGTTCTGCCAACAGTGTCTCCCAAACTAATGTTCAGTAAACATTGCTGCACCTATGCTGATTGCTGTTCATTTTCAATAAAAGCTGGAATTCGCATGCAATTGCTGGAACTGGACATTTGCTGAGTGGGACAGGTAGCGTTTTTCAATGAATCACGTTTTATCCTCCATCAGACAGGTGGGTGTGTCTGTATATGACGTGAAACCTCTGAAATCAAACATCCTACAACCATTGTTGGAACAGTCCAGGTTGGAGGTGAGAGCATTATGGTCTAGGAATGTTTTCATTCAATGTGGATGGCACAATTGATCAATGCATGTACGCATTTGTCCATATGGACCATGTCTCCCCTGTATATGAAATGTTTTTCATTAAGATGATGGCATCTTCCAACAGGACAGTATGAAGTATCATACAACTGGCAATGTACATATGTTGTGAAGAACAGGTGAATGAGTTCCCATTCTCCTCTGTCCACCAAGCACTTCTGAATATTCTTAAACTCAAGCGAGAATGTGTGGTGCCATCCCAAATGGATTCTCATCCACACAATCTGGCCACAGCACTGGAGTTGGCATGGTTGAACATCTTCAGGAACCTAATTGACTCCCTTCTTGTACATCTTGCAACATTCCGCTTTGTGAAAGGTGAATATTCTGGCTTTTGACTAGTGATCACATTAATGTGATTTGTCTGTGTATTTCTATGCTATAATGCCTGCATCTAGGATCCATTTACCATCTTAGAGCCTTAAAGTGTACACTTCTTCATAAATTAGAAGCAGGGACCAAAACAGAAGATTTTCAGGCTTGGCTTGCCACCCTGTAGACTTCATTTCACGTGGTGATATTGCAACCTCAACATATTTAATGTGCACTATCTACTATTAACAAATACGATCTACCTTTTGCTTTTTTGGGATTTGATCCCAATAACTTCCATTAATAAGAATGAGGGCAATAACCAAATAGGATGTCATGGCCTATTTTCTATGCATTATAGTTTTATTAATTTAAAAATATTTTAGTTATTTACCTAAGTTGTGTATTAGTTATTGCTATAAACAGTTTATTGGCTGCAATGAATACCAATATGTTTTATTTTATTTTTATTTACCCAAAGAAACTGTTTTATATTTTTATAAGCTTTCTCTTTTGTTTAGTATTTTTTATATAATTTTATATTAGCAAAATGCCTGTGACTTACTTCATTCCTAAACAAAAATTAAAAAAGTACATTTTGTGTATTGGTATGAGAGCTTAGCAAAATTTTTAATCTATAAAGTGTAAAAATTTAGATGTCCACAATTACTGTTGAAGTAAAAAAATAATAGTTACAACTTTTAAAAAATTGATGCATCTGCAAAGCAGATAATTTATTAATGTGCTGTTCAAGAATTTAAACAATCGCCTAAAATGTTGGGTTGAAAACATCTTTAAAAAGTAACATTAGAGATATACAAGTGGGGATTATTTGCTGTTCGATTTATTTGGAAACTTACAAAAAAATTAACTAAGTTCCAACCACTTTGGTATTCTAAGTAATTGGATGTTGTTCCAATTAAGATTTCTATACATATAAAACTATGTACTTTATTGTAACTAGAATTAACAAACACTAATATGAGTTTAAAAACTGACCATATTCAATTCAAATATATTTGCTAAGAAATTTTATATATTTTTTTTAATTATAATTACAAATTTTTAGGATTTAATTCTTGTTTGAAAACTATAACTTTATCTATTACATATTTTATATTTTTTGCACTCTATATGGCCCATAAAAACAAAACTTTTGTGTTTGAATTATGTAATATTAATGAAGTTATTTAATCGTAAGGCAAGCATTAGTGATTAATATTATAAACATGTTTATTAGTTATCAAATAAACTTATATACATTTAAATAATTTTTCCATTGTTAGTTATTAAATAGGTATAATTTAAACAACTTATGTTTGATCCTTTAGGTATTCTGCTATTTAACTTCTGAATTCACTAATATGTATCAAAATAGTTTTCAAAAGGAGTCAAATTAAGTTTATCTCCAATTTTTATATTATGTGAAACTGGTAATATATCTATTTACTTAATAAGTTACAGATTTATAATTTTTTAAATATATAATCTTGATGATTTCAAACATATTTCAAATTCAGCTATCATTGTTTTCATATTATTGCAGACATTTGCTTTCATGTTTCATGTCAGGTTTTTATACAATTAATCTAAATTCTATTTGTAAACTTACAGTTGTATCCATGTAATTTAATGGTGTGTTTTTAAAAATTGATATTTTTTGACAACACTGTGGAATTTTGCTTTTAAAATTTCATTAAACTTATTCATCTGGATCAGTTATTAATGACATTTCATGTATTGTAATCTATTTATATGGTATTATTATTAATAATGTAACATTAATCTATCTTATAGAGATTTAATAAGCACTTTGGCAACTTTTCAAAAGCCATTAGTTGCAATAGTAAATGGAGCTGCTTTCGGACTTGGAATGACCATTCTGAATCATGCTGATATCATATATGCAACTCAAAATGCTTCTTTTTGTATGCCCTATTCAAAGCTTGGCTACATGGCAGAAGGAGGAGCTACTGTGACTTTGCCTGAAGCTATAGGAACAACAAGAGTAAGTGTTTTAAATAATGATTGATATATTTGTTCTTCAATTGAAAATAATTAATTTTTGCCTCATTAAATGTACTTACTATGAAGAAGAAATTAGTCGCCATAAAAGATATTTTAATCAGAATAACAGATTTATTAACTTATTTAATTTAAATTATTCGAAGAATATCAAATAAGGGTTAATTAGCTGGAACATTATACTTGCTCTTTAATTCTTTTGGGGTGTTTTGCTTTTGTCTAAAAATATTAGCATGAAATCACTATGTGAAACTCATAAGATCATAATCTTTTGTAGCATTTAATTTTTATTATTTGATAGATAAGCTTCAAAAATGACATTTAAATTATTCCAAGGTTTTAAATGATCTTACATATTAATTATACAGTTTAATTTCAAATTAATGAGAAGATTATACGGGAATAAATATTCATAATTCAGGAGACAACTAATAAATACAAATATGGAATGTATATTTTTGTATGTCAGAATCAATAGAGTAAAATGGCAGAGTAAACTCTGCCATTTTATTGTTAAACAGGTGGGATAAATTGTGATATTAATTCTTATTATGAGTGTATTGCCCAAATAATTTTATTTTTAATTTATCATGTTTTATTTCAAATAATAATTGATTAAATGAAGAATAACTTTTCTCTAAAAAAAACTTTCATTTGAGCTTATTTTATTCTAAAATAAAAATCTAATATTTTAATTAACTCAAAATTTACCTGGAACCAGAGGGTACATGTACCTTCCTGGGGCTTGAGCAGCCACCAGGCGCGTCAGCAGGTGGTGGATCGCCGAATGTCCTGTAGGAATGACAGGATAGCCTTGAATATTGAATAAGAGGCCGCGAACCAGCTCCCGTAAACCCTGGTGTTATGTGATCCGTGCCTAGGGCTAATTGGTACCGCGGTATTGGTGTCTTAACGGAGCCTCTAGTTGCCTGGCGAACTTCTAGAGTAATTTGCCTTGCCCAGTAACTCAGGCAATGCTGGGTGGACTTATATTACCTGAGCTTTTTAATTGTTATCTTGTGGCTGAAAAGACACAGGTAATAACAAACCTTTCTGCATTTGCTGGTGAAGCCTCTGAAGTAGACCTTGCTGAAAAAGACAAGGGAACTCAGAGGCAATCTTGTAAAGGGGCAGCAATGAATCCTTCACTTGAGGTAGAAATGACCTCCAAACCATCTTCTTCTGGTGAAAGTCAGGAAGCTATCCCTAGCATGACTGACTTTCTGACCAGATGGAACTGTTTCAGCAAGACCTTATCTGCTGGAAATGTCATACGCAAGAGGAAACGGCAGAGCATATCATTTACGAATGTGAGGCTCTTGCCCTCCCCAGATTAACTTCTTTAGGCATCATCCATACTAGAGAGTTACACCTAGACTCCATTAAAGGGTTATCAGACTTTATTAATAAAGTGGGTGACCCGAGCAACTGGAACTAGGGAACATTGGGTTTGGAGTTAATGGTACAAAATGCTGATAAAAGCAGAGGTGCTCAATGACATACAAACCCAATTCTAAGAAGAAGAACTCAAAATTTATGCCGTTAATGTTTTTTATGTGTATACAATTTTTTATTAAAAGTAAGTTAACTTTTTTACAAGCTTTAAAATATTTGTTTTAATGATAATTTTCTATAATATGAAATTTCCAATAAAAGACAAACTTCTGAGTAAACCAAAAGTAGATTCTTCACTTTTTATAGTTAAATATATTTATGAACATTAATAAGACATAAACATATATGAATATATGTGTGCGCCTGCAGATAAAAGAAAGTACCTAAAGATTTTGGTTTCTATTATTTGATTCTAAAAGTTTTTATGTTACTGCTATAGAACTCATATCTCTAAGTATCAATTATTTTAATCAATTCAGCTTAATATTATTCTGCTGCTAAAATTACATGAAGCTCTGAAAATATGTATGATTCACAATGAAATAGTTTCCATGATTAAATTTCTTATACATTCAAGTACTTTGAATACTTTAAATTATTGACTTAAAATTTATATATGTTCTTAAAGCTTTTTAAAATATTTCCAATATTTATAAATTTTTAATACAATATTTGTTATCATTTATTTCTAGAAATGTGTCTTAGCATGCTAATTGGAAAATAGTGTTTTAAATTGCATTATTACAAATTTTATGCAAAATATTTACAATGATATTAGTAATTTATTAATGAGAATTCTGAATTCCATTTCATCAGTTCAATGCTCACTTTATGTATACATGTTTGTAATGACTTAGAATCTTGTTTACACTACATAGATCTTAGTAGAATTAAATCCTTGCAGAGAAAATGCAACATTTAAATGATTTAAACCAAGCTATTTATGATACTTTCTTTGTCATTCTTAATTCACCTTTAGGTCTACTTTTCTAATCAAAAAAAATTTACAATATTCCATGAATGACTACCATTTTCTTTGCTGAAACTGATAAATAATATTTTTTTATTTATTTTAATTATTTTTAGTAGTTAAGTTCATCAATTGATTTACAATTTAACAATTGTATAATCAAATAAAATAATTTGTGATTTAATTTAATGATTATGGAATAATTAACTTAAATAAATTATTTTTGATTGATATGTTCATTGTGTTTATGTGACCCATTTAATATTTTTATCATGCATTCCAATCTTGTAGTGTAACTTTGAAGCAATTAGAAAAATTTCTGTTGTGTAAGTTTTGATTGAATGGAAGACACGAGAAATAAATGCAGTTAGTGTACTTATCACAATGTGTAAAAATCACCCTAAATGTGCTGATAATTTTTGTAGTAATGAAGTTTTAAAGTTGATTTTTATATTTGAGAGTAAATATAGAGCCCCAGTTTAATTTTTATGTTCTATGTAGGATGCTTTCTCAGTTATAGTAAGTAAATTCAATTATATTACAAAATTCAGTTATCTATTTCTGAATTTTATTATTAGGGTAAAACAAGAATTTTAGTGGAGAAAATAAAATGCCAATTATCAGAACCACATTGTCATTAACAGTATCAAAATAATATGCACTTAACTATTGATGTTTGCAGGGTAGAAGGAAATATTTATTTCAATATGTGTTTTAATTTTAAAAATGATGTCTCTGATTAATAAATTATCATCTGAACTTATAACTTAGAGTAACTATTATATAGTCATAGATGATGGATGAAGTAAAAAAATATGTTTACTAACAGTGCCTGTATTCATATATTTTTGGAAAATAAAATGATTTTATATACTACTGGCCATTAAAATTGCTACACCAAGAAGGAATGCAAATAACAGAACGATATTTATTGGACGCATACATTATAGTGGAAAGAACAAGTGATGAGATTTACAGGAAATTAGGATGCATAGATCTTGAGAAATCAGTACCCAGAGCAGCCACCTCTGGCTGCAATAACAGCATTTATTCGCCTAAACATGGAGTCAAACAGATTGTATGGCATGTACAGGGATCTCAGTCCATGCAGCTTCAATACTATGCCACAGTTCAACAGTAGTGGACGGTGAGTGATGGCGAGCCAATCACTCGGCAACCATTGACCACACGTTCTCAATTGGTGACAGATCAGGAGAACGTGCTGGTCAGGGTAACAGTCGAACCTGTTCTGTAACAAGGAAGTTCAGAACAGTACAGGCAACATGCGGTCATGCATTATCCTGTTTAAACAAAGCATTAGGGAGGCCTCGAAGATAGGGCAGAAGCACAAGCTTTAACACATCGGAAATGTAAGGGTTGCTGTTCAAAGTGCCAGTAATGGGAACTAGAGGTGATCGAGACGTGTATCCCATGACACCCCATACCATCACTCCAGCAGAAGAGCCAGTATGGCGATGTCCAATGCAAGCTGGCAACGCACGTTCTCCACGATGCCTCCAAATACGGATGTGGCCATCATGGTCCTGTATACAGAACCGAGATTCATCTGTAAAGATGACGTGATGCCATTCCCGCGTTTAGGTTCGTCGCTGATCACACCATTGAAGGCGCTCCTGTCTGTGACGCATCATCAATGGTAGCCGAAGCCATGGTCGCCGTGCAGACAATCCATACTGCTGCAAACATCGTCGAACTGTTCGAGCAGAAACTTGTTGCCTTGCAAATGACTCCATTTCTCTACTAAGGGTTCGTGACGTGGCTGTACGATCCCTTGTGATCATGCGGATAAGATCTCTGTCTTCTCTGTTGTTAGTGATGGGGGGTTGCTGAGATCCTGCATGACGTTCCGTGTGATTGTCCTGAACCCATCGATTCCATATTCTGCTAACAGTCATGGAATCTCGACCAATGCGAGCAGCAATATTGCGGTACAATAAACCGCAATCCCGGTAGGCTATAATCCTTTCTCGATCAAAGTCAGACACGTGCTGATAGGCATTTCTTCTTCTTACACAAGGCATTACAACAACTTTCTTTGCCGAAAACAACGTTGAAACGGAAATTGAGTATGAGAAAACTGCTGTCAAATCTCTGGTTTTATTCACATTGTATATGTCGCTACTGTCGCCTGCTTTGTGTGAATACACTGAAAATCTAATCATTTGCATATCACAGCAAGTTCTACCTGTCATGCAAATTTCACGTGTGTGGTGTGCTGCTTTCCTTGTGTAGCAATTTTAATGGCCAGTAGTGTATATTGTCTACATTCTTATTTGGTTTGCTTAATATTTGAGATAGACTAAATTGGACTTGTTAATGAGTAAAATTTATCCACTTAATTAATGACTACTGAAAAGATATTTAGAAGTTAAATTTTTTAGTTATATTAATGCAGGTATGAGTGTCTCTACTAAAACAAGCTTGAGGCAGTGAAAATTACAACAAGATTAAATAACAAGAACATAAAATTTAAAGTTTGTAGCTAACAATAATCTATTAGAAATTTAAAGTTGTACATAATAAACTGCTACTGTCAGGAAAATTTAATCATTTGAATAAAATGATAAATAATTGTTATAAAGATAAGCTCCAAAGTTTTGGCGAGATATGAAGATAAATACAGTTCCAAAAGATCGGTGGCACTGCCCAGAACCCCTTTATAGAACAGAAGATAAGGTCTTGTCTTGATGGGCTTACCTATCAGTATTTCTTACAAGTTGCAGCATTCCATGACTGTAGTGGCCTTTCTGGTGACCCTCAGTAACTGGAGGATGATTATGTGCTCTAACAGACACAGCTTTTATATTGTTCTGGGAAGATTGCATATGCACTGGCGATTATGCTTGGAATTTCGATAAAAATTCTTCCTGACACTGCCATACTATAAAAAAATTAAAATAATATACAAAATCCTATGTAGTTAGTTGAAGTTACATAATTTATTCTGCTAATTTTTTTCCATTCTTTTCTTTTCATCTCAGCTTTCCTTCTAATAAATTTCATACTGAATGCTGTTATTATATCAAATATTTTCATTTTAATTAGTGTTGTAATTTCAGTTTGATATATATTAACTATTTATGAAACGCTTTAAATGTTTCTCAAGTTTAGAATGTTAGCATATCTAGATTTAGTAAATGTAGAATCTATTTGATTTACTAATGATCTTTGTTTTACTTGAAAAAGAAAATAATTATTATATTTAAAGTAAAAATCGTCAACTTTAAATATCAGATATTTTTAGTTGATCTAAAATAACATTTGTTCTTAACCTATTCCTGTAATAAATATGAGGAATGATTTTATTCCTATAACTATCTATTTTTACTTCACAAATTAGATTTTCAAAAAATCCTTTAACAATTTTTTGTTTATAAATCAACATAACAAGCTATTGTTTGCTGTAAGAAATAAGTCTTGCTTTTATATTCTAAGAATTTTTCTATTTAAAAGTTTTATTACAGCTCCTAAATTGATTGATGGTATTTTGTGTATAATGACTTTTATTGATTAACAATAAAAAGTGTTCTTAAATAATGTAAAAAATACATTATTTATTAAATATTTTATAATAATCAATTTGGGTTAGTTAATTATAAAATTTCTCTAGTGTCTTTTTAATTTTATCAGGAAATCTTTGTTGGTAAGGAAAAGATGGATTCAAACAATTTTTCTCTTATGTGTAGCCTGATGATTAGAAATTTAAGAAAATTAAATAAATGTTAGAATATTAATGTTTGATTCATAATTGGTGCTTATTTTGTGTTTAATCTTGGATGGCATTTTTATTTATTATGTAGAATATTTGAAAAATCTACAAAAATTGTGGTAATTAATATTTGACCAGATTTAACACACAAGTTCTCCTAGCATCAATAGTCAAAATTTATCTTTTTTTAAATTGTGCAGGAATTTACAGAAGTTAATTGACATGTTTAGCAATGAAAGAGTTCTTATTGGTAATTCTTATTCATTTCTTATTGGTAATTTTATTAATGCAAGTTTTAAAAAGTTGTATGTGTTTTTAATATTTATCTTTTTATTGTAATTTGTTTATTGACACAGTAAATTAATGAAGACTGTTTGATGAATGATACTACCTAAACAGAAAATCATGTTATTGCTTAATTTATTTCATCAAATATTAAATTTTAAAATGGCATTTAAAAATGATAGTAATGTATGTCTGTTTAGTTTAAATTGGCTAATAGTATATATATATATATATATATATATATATATATATATATATATATATATATATATATATATTCATAACAAATCTTAAAAAAAGTTTGTGATGTGAACCAATATTGTGTGATAAAAGAGGAATGTAGGGTTAAAATTAAAATTTTTTGTTATATATTTTTAAATATTATTAAATTGAAAATATAACCATAGCTCTCAATATAGTTATGCCATCTAATAAATTTATAAGATCATTTATAGAAATGTTATGCATTTTTAAAGGTAATTAAAAATCTGCAATAATGTACATATAAAAAAATTTAGAATTTATTTTTGATATTGTATTTAAGTGTAAGTTTCTCTGAATATATGTGTGTTTTCATTACAAATCGCTAATGAGACATGTATTATTGGAGAAAAAAACAAAAAAGGTATGATTTTATGTTGGTATTAAGGCTGATGTAATGTGTTGATATAGAATTTCTGCACATAAGCTTTTATTTGAAATACTTATACATATTTGTGTACTTTTGTTTGAAATATGAGATTAATTATTAAATAATATTTTATATTTGAATGTGTGAATCATTAATAATTTAAATGAGTGTTTTTTTTTACATTATTAAAACTACATATTTATTTATATTCAATTTTATTTCAGTTTTGCAGTATAATATGTTATAATTTTTTTTCAGTCAGAAATTAAATTTCTTGAATATAAATTGCATGTTTTAAACAATTTGGTTTTATTTTCTTGTGTTGCAATCATCAACAGATATTTTCATTTTAGAATTCGCTTTTTAGTTTAATGAATATTTCAAATGCATTAATTAATTATAAAAGAACTTAGTCTAATAAATATATGGTATATAACAACTACAAAGAATTTTTTCTTTAAATACAAATTAAATAAGTCATTTAAATTATTAAAGCTATGAAATATGTTTTTAAAGCTTAATTAATTTTACTAAAAACAAATGAAACTTTCACTCAAAAAGAAAATAAATAAAAGAAATATTCTTTTATAATTAAATAATAGAAATATTCTTTTATAAAGAAAATAAAAATGAAATTTAAAGGGAGGAATTATTAAGAGCCTAAAGTTTGAGTGAAGCTTGTGCTTAACTAATCCATAGTTTATTTTACCTAATTTTGATATGATTTATATAATAACATAGTATGTTGTTGTTTTTTCACTGAAAAAATAAACGTAATATATATTGAATGAAAACTTCAATAAAATTAATTTTAAATGATTCCTTCTAAAAGTTGTGTTACAATATGTTAAATATTTATTAAATTATTTGTTTATATCAAAACAGTGTAGCACTGAAGCTAATATTTTATTTTTCAGGCTATGGATTTGATGTTAAAGGGTAATATCCTAACTGCTGAACAAGCCAAAGATATTGGATTGGTAAATGAAGTTGTGCCACTAAAAAATTTACCTAGAGATTTGGTTTCTTGTGTCCGAGATATGGCCGAAAAATCTTTAACAGTGAGGATTGCTTTTTATTGTTTTGACTGCTGATAAAATTCTAATAACTTATTAATATTTTATTCTAATAATTTATTAGAATTTTATTAGCACTTCAAATTGTTGAAATCATAAATTAATATTATAAGTTAACTAAAATGAGTATTAAAAATCGTCTTTGATAAGAAATAAACTTAAGAATATAATTTTAAAAAATATGTAACATATCTGGCAAAAAAGATAAAATTATAAGTACAATTACACTACAAACTTTGTACTTGCTTTATAATTATTGCTATTTGCTTTACTTGTAAAAATTTTTATGCCGTTATTACTTATATGTTCTGATACTAATAATATATGTCAAAACAAATATTATATGTTATTAAAAATTCATTTTAATATATAAAACTTTGAATTGCTTGAAATATTTGTCATATGATTTGCATGATAAATAATATAAAAATAAAAGTTATGATATTTTTTAAACCACGTGTGATAATAGTTTTTCATTAGAATTTGAAATAGATAAAATTTGAAATCAAGAATCAAACGCTTCAACTTTTATTAATCTTCCAAATATAATGTTAAATAAATCATCATAATTTTGTAAAAAATGATCATAAAACTGCTTGCGTCTCTTTAAAATTCCTCTTTCAGATCTAAAAGATTTGAACTCTAAGTACTTTAATTCAGAAATAAAGTACAGAACATATAGTTTTTACTCTATTTAAAATACATTAATTTTAATAATAATATTTGAAATACATTAATTTGCTAATACTTTCAAATTCTGTTAACTTTCAGAGCATTGTCACCAATATTTTTTTAATTAATTTGTATAGTTTTGGAGTGGTAACTTTGTTTCTTTATGAATGAAGACATTTCTTGGCCTCTAACTATATTGCTATAGTAAAATTTAATTTTTTCTTTCTTTTGACAAAGCTTGCCCGGAATAGAACAGTTTCAGAAATCGGGTTTTTTTAGAGTAGTCTTCCAAAATTGTCTTGTAACATTATCATAATAAGAATTATGTTGATGTTGCTTTATTTATATATATTAAAAAATTTACAAGAGCAACTGATTTCCATTGTCAAATTTGTCACATATTATTTTCTTTGTTCTATAAATTGCAGTATTGATGATTTATTTGAAATTCAGGAAATCAGTGTGATAATCTAGAACAAAGATTTCCTGGTGATAAAGTTTATTTCATGTCAAACGAATTATTATATTTTCCTGTATTTAATCTACTGTAGCATATTGTTCGCAAGAACTTTTTTCTGGGTAACAGTTAAAAGAATTACATAATTCTTAATGATTACAATCTGAGGCAGTTTTTCCCATCATGAATAATAATAATGTATTTAGCTGATAATGTGGTGTCACACATAAAACACTGCATATGATTAAAAACATGATTTTTTTACCCTGTTTGGATCCACATTATCGCAAAATGCAGTTAACTGAGAGGAAGCACCAGATTGATCAGGGGTGATAATTCTGAGAAGATTCTAAAAAAAGTTATCAATTTTTAGTTTTTAATAACTTTTAAAGTGAGGTTAGACATATTTTAAAAATAAAATGCTTTTGTTTTTACCTTACATGTTTTTCGACATTTTTTTATTTGCATTCTCTCTAGTTTTTAGTTTAAAATTTGCTGTTGCCTGAAGAAGGCTATAAAAATCAATTAACTTCTCAATTTTTCATTTATTTTTTCAAGCCAACTCCAGAATGATTATTGCTCTAGTCTTCAAATTTATAGTTTGAGAATTCAATTGCTGCCTTGGGTGTCAATAATTAATACTCTGTCTTTCAGTTAAACTGTGGGCTCAAATCTCACCTTAATTTTGGATTTTGAAGTGATTAGGAATTTGCTTTAAACTGTAAATTTCTGTCTAATTAGCCCTCTTGTGCAAAAAATTACCATTCTACAACAAACAAACTTATCTTTAATGTAGAAATTTTAGTTAAGTTAGTCCACTTTAAATTGGAAACCCCAGTCTAATTCATGCATGCATAAAAGTGATTATAGATTGATTAACCAACTAGCTTATATTTACTTTAAAATTACTCAGTTTTAAAATAGAAACATTAGGAATAATACCTGTGCGGCAGTCTGTAATATTTACTGGAATTACTTCCATACAATCAAGAATATTGAAGTGTTTCCAAAATGCATTTTATTTTGATAATTAATTATATTGTGCTGTAAAACTTTTTCATAATTTAATTTTTATTTTTGACTTTCTTATTTTTTGAATATATGAAGGAAAAAATAACCATCTGATAGTATTAATTGTTCTTTAAGTCATAAATTGTATTACTTATTTTTACTATTTCTTTGAATAATACTCTTCATGCATTTTTAACTCATTTTTATTCTGAATGTAACACATAATCTTTTTATAAATTCTTGTTATAAAATACATTGATCATACCTTTTGCTGTCCATTGAATATTTCTTCTAAACATTACTTAATTATTATTTTAAAAAAATTTTAACATTTTGTCAGGAAGTTATTTCAGACACTTACCGCTGAACTAGAAATGAAAATAAAAAAGAAAGGAAGATTTTTCTTCCAACTGACATGTGATGGTGGTTGTAAGTGTGTGAAGAAACATTTTTATAAATATAATTTGTATTGATATCTTCATAAAAAAAGGGAAATAACAATGTCACCATTAACAGTATCTCATTGATAAGTTCAAAGCAAACAATACTATAAGATAGGCAACCCTTTCTTGCCTTATCACTTGTTTGGACATATTTTAAAGTTGCCAATATATACTACTACTATACATAATAAATAATATAAATATATACATGATATTAAAAATATTTAGAGGTGCTGAAAAGAAAGATCTTGAATTGCAAAAGCGGTAAATGAGTCAATAATTCTTTATATCAAAGTAATTGTTGTGAGAAATTTAATTTTTAACAGTGTGTATTATAAAAATCTTAAAAGATTTTGTGAATCAATTTACTGATTCAATAATAGCAAGTCAAAAACTTAGAGAAGAGCCAACAAATATTAATTGAATTAAAAAGAGCTAACAGCCCAACAAAATCTATGGGTTTTGATTAAATGTTGGAGCATAGGATTAAAATAGTTAATTCAAACTTATTAGATTAGAAATTCAAATAATTAAAATTATTAGAATTAAAGATAAGAAAAAGTAAAATAAATGTTGACAAGAGAAAATGAAAAGGAAGAGCTGTGCATATATGAATATTATAACACTAATGAAATCATGATTTGGAAAGTTGTATTCAAAGTGTATAAACTTTAACTATACTTATTCTGAATTATTAAAGTTTATTATTTTCATTTTTAGAAAGGTCAAAGCTTAAGAGGGAAATTTTATTAAACCTTCCTTTATTTTAGTTTAAATCAAAGATGATGAAATAAATTATAATTAATAGAAAAGTACAACTTTTAAAGAATATGAACCAAATCAACCCATTTCAGTTTGTATACAAAACTGTCAAATGTGTTGTATTTCAGTCAAAACATGTGAGCAATTTGCATCTTGCTTATCTACTTGTTGGGAACCATATTATAAATTTAGAATTGAAAATTACTTAAATACTTTACAAGAATTAATTATTGAAGATCAATTATACGAATCATTAGATCAGGAAACTGCAATACATATAAGTACTAAACAAAAGCAAAAGTGTTTAAAACTAGTATTAATAGGAAAAGAATATGTATTTCACGTCAAAAAGATAACTTATTCTGAGTCATATTCTAATTATCAAAAACTCCAGTCTTATAATTAAATCAATATATGAAATTATTCTAAATATTGAGCATCTCATACATTGCAAAGTCAAGATAAAATAAGTACAAATATAATGCTATATATATCAAGAAAATCGTTTAGCAGGAGATTGTAGGAGAAAATACACAAAAACAAAAGTAAAGAATATATTGCTTTGTCAAAAATATCTTCTGAAAATTTACAGATAATCTTCACCCTTCGAAATATATATCTTTGTAAGTAAGAAAGAAGTTGAAATACTCAGTAAATTCTGAAATTCAAATCTCTTTGTTTTTCAAAACTGCTTCCTAGCATCAATAATGAAGAATATGACGAATTATTTTGAGTTAGGCTTTTAGTGAGAGTGTTGAGACTAAGTTAATCAAAACAACAGTGTAGATGAAATTCTCCTGTTGACTGTATCAGTGTATAATCACAATGACATATAAGTTAAATATGGGTGTATTGATATCACCATTACTTTGAGTCACTAATTTTTCAAACCATTAGAGTTTTTCCAGGGAGAAAGTGAAAATAATTAGTGTGCTAGAAAAGGAATCTGAAGATTTTTCTTGCTACAAATAAATGAGGGGGGGGATGTACTGTTGGAAATTAACAATATCAGTTATGCATTGATGGAATATGGGATAGATAATTTAAATGAAAAGTGACTCTTTTTAGATTATGAACTGAAAGAAAAGCAAATTATTTGTACTTCCTTAGAAAAAGTTTTAAAAACTTAGAAAAATATAAAGATAATTTTATTTTAATGGCTGAGTTGATTTTCTATCAGGATAAAATTCTTCATGAATCAGTTATGCAATCAGTTTTATCAAAATGTAGTTTATATAAACTTTTTAAAAATTAGTTAAGAAAACTAAAGAGCATAATATAGTTTCTACTTACTAAATATGAACAAAATATCACAGAATATTATCCAAACTTGCAAAGGATTTTAACTCCAGCTCATTACTCCAGTAGTTTGTACCAAGTTTCCATTTGAGTTAATTAATGTTGACATCTTAGGTTCCACTGTCTAGCAGAAAACACAAGTATATACTTTGTCTTGTAGAGATAAAATACTCATTAATTGAAGTTCATGCCATTAAGATTTCAAGATACTATTATTGTCAGATTAAGTACCGTGGAAATATTTCAATGTTACATGAGGTGTAGGATTTAGGTATCTGTCACAGGGCATATCAAACTCATTTCTAGAGTAGAAATAAAAATAAGAATGTTGGAACATTGTTATGGGTAACAAGTGGAATTGGTTCTAAATGTGCATTGAATCATTTTTATATTCACATTAATATCCAATAAAATGAAATGTGGTCCATAGAAGCTGGCTATTTGTAAGAAAGAAAAAAAAACCACATGCACATTTCTCCTAAAGGGAAAATTTTAAGCCTATTTAGACTTGGAAAAATTTTTAACTATGGTTTTTATTAGTTTTTAAGCATATATTTTTTTATTATATTAAGTATTATTTTGATATTTCTGTATGTTTCAGACAATGGAAACTACAAAAGTACTGATGAAAATGCATCTCCGAGCTGATCTGATACATGCTTTAGAAAGTGAAGTAAAACTTCTTCCGCAGATGTGGCTTTCTCCAAAATGTCAAGAATCCATTTCAAGTGCTTTGAAATCTGAACTGTTGACAGAATTGGCAAAATGCTGAAACTGTTTGTATTCTATCATATATATATATATTTCATGTTTTATGTAATCAGTAAAATTATATTTTTAACTACCAGTATTTTATTAATAATGTAATCTATTATTGTATAAATTCATGTACAGCCAATTATATAAATAAGTCATTCTTATTCTTTACTCTCAGTTTATTTTATTACTATCTAATCTTTAAATGTGTAAGAAATGTTTTCATGACAGCGAGGCCCTGGAGGGGGCACAGCTTCTATCCCGATAAAGTGGTCAACCTAACGCGAAACCCCCAATGTTTAGTTTCCAAGTATCTTAGTCATTCACTTAATTACCAATAAAAGTTAAGCAAATCCATCAGAGATCAATGACTTAATTTCAAAAACAATTGTATTTCAATCCAATGCTGTAATTTTTTCATGTAACTCCTTAAAAAGAAAAATATCAAATCTTTTTTGTTGTGTGCATTTAAATTTTGCCTTATTTTTTACTATACTTACGTGTTGTGGAAAACTCTAAAACATTCTTAACCTCTTTGCGACGGGCGGTGCATATATGCATTTCGTACGTACGAAAGTGAGGGCCGGGTGGTGCATATATGCATTTTAAGCTGGAACAAGTTTTAATAATCACTAGATGGCACTATTTGTCCATTACATTTAAACTGAACTTAGTTTTAGTGTTCTGACCTTCATTTTTTTCGTATTTTTGCTTTTTTTGGTATTTTGATTATCAGCTGTGGGTGGGGAAAGAGGAAATTTCAATGTAAACAAACACAGCTCGGCTCTTCAACTATCCACGTGATTTAAGCATTCTCGCTTCTGATAGCTCTCCAAACACTTTTTTATTTTGTTTTCGTTACTATTGGAAGTCTTTTAGGGTTTCAGCGTCAGTTTCGTTACAGTTTTTACTGCTTTCGGTTTTATTTGCTCACTTTTCTTGTTATTTTGAAAATTCTCGACTCCAAATTATTAAGGCGATGATTATCTGGTAGGCATTTTCCTACCCTTAATTTGAACAAAAAGGGAGAAAAAAGTTGCAGAAAGTGCATTGTTTGCTCACAAACCGTAATGAAAGAAAAGAAAACACAACAAACATTTTATACTTGCAAATCATGCAATGTCGGACTTTGCGTTTCTCCGTGATTTGAGATTTTCCATACTCAGTCTTCATTTTAAATTTTGTTATTTTTTCCTGTAAATAGCCCTTGTATAGTTTTTATTAATTTGCAAATATGTTCAAGTGTTCTGTCAATTAAAATTTTTGGTAAACTAGAATTGCACTGTCGAAAATTATTTCTCAGAGTAAGCAACTTTTTATATATTTTCATATAAATTGAAGGAAAAACATTATTCAAGTCTAGTTTTAAGTTATAAGATAGATTATCTGATAATCTAAAATGCTACCAAAAATCACGGCGATAGGACTTTAACTTTATTATTTACGAATTTTTTTCTAAAGTTAGGCCTAGCGGAGAAAAACCCCCGTCCTGTAAGATCATTCCTTCCACTTCATCTTCGTCCTGAACGCGCGTCTTAAACAAAGGCGCCCGTCCTGAAAAGGTTAAATATTGTTTCAACAAACATATGCAAAAAAGCAGGCCCTTCTGCTCTAAAGGGCACAACCTTGGCACTAAGTTATAGTGATGCCTAGAAGTAACTTATCAATATTACATTTAAAATGTATATAAAATGATTTTATATATAGATATAGAGAGGATATGTATATAGGAGAATAGTTTCTAAAAAATTGAGGAAGAGCATTATATATATATATATATATTAAAACAAAGCTTCATTTTTTAATTTTGTTATTTTTAAAATTATATCCTGATTAATTGTGTGATATTACTTCCATAAAATTTAACTTTAAATTGTTTGAAAAAATTAAATAATTTATAATATCAAATTTATCTTGAGTATGATTATATATTGCTTATGAATAGTTTATGTGATAAATATTTCGATTAAAAAATGTTAGATCATAAAAAAACCAACATATACTGCATCATAATTCAATTAAACTTTGTACATAAGCAATTCAATTAGATGTGACATTCTCAAACTAAAAACGTATTAGTAGTATTTATACGTTGAGTATTATGCATATTTAAAAAGGGGGGAAGGTTTGGATTGTTAATAACTGTTGGGTTAAAATAATAAAAACTTTTAGAGTTAGTAAATCTAACTAAAAGTTTTTATAATTTTAACCATTGCCACATATCTATGTAAACTAATTCAAAATATTTTTCAAGTAAATTAAGTAAATCATTTTTTAAAACTATAAGGTGACTTATGGTTGCATGAATTACACATTATGGAACTCATTCCTTCAAATAATGAAAAACTATTTACATCACAACATTTACCATGTAAGAGTATTTTCATCCCAGATGCTAACTTAAGCTTCAAAATAATTTGAAATTTATCTGTATGTTTTATAATTTTGAATATTTAATAATCATCGTAGTTATATTGTCTATATTAAAAAAAAGACCTTTAATCTTGTGTTTTTATGAATCCACATGTCAGTTTCCAAATTTAACTTAAAATCCAACATAGTTTTAACTGTAATCTCACATTTAAATCTTGATTCTCTTTTGAAACTAATAATCTAACAACAGTTATAAAATTGTACTGAATTGAAAAAAAAATGAATGAAATCTAATATGTTAAACTGCACAACTAATTTAAACTTCTGTCTTTCACTTGAAACTATTCGATTTTGTGTAAAAAAAATTTCTTACTTTTAATAACAGCGGGCACTGGATGACTAACCCTTCATTACAACAAGGCTGGAAACTGCTACTTATTTGTCATTACCCGAATGACACCCATAAACAATTCTTTGAGGCGATTGGCATTATCCACGTCCTACCACCACAAACTCATTTATAGGATGGCCTACATTCTTACATCATCTCAGATGAGAGGACAAGGGGAAATAAAATCTATGCCCAAACCCAACAGCTTAGGAGTCTAGAACACTAACCACTCGACCATCAGTTGGAACTATGTTAACATAAGATTATCAATTCTTATATCGAAATTAAGTTGGTCCACATAACAAACCTTTTTTAAGAAACCCATTTCTCAGATATGTACTAACTTTTTACATAGAAATATATTATAGGTTTGATTAAAGAATCCACAAACGGTAAAAAAAGTTTTCTAATGGTTTTCTCATGTAGGCAATTGTTAATACGTCTTTGACAACAGATCATGAATATTTAGTTTGCCTATTTCTATTCTAACAAGCCCTTTCTAAACATAAAGACATTAATGGTAAAAAAAATAGGCTATAATTATTCTTTATGCTTTATACCATTTGTGCTAAGAAATTTGATGGCTGTATTCCTATGCAATTTTTAACATGCTGATCTGAATGATAAACTGCTTTATCTCCTCAGTTTGTTTAAACTTTCATTGCGAAAAGTTACTTTAACTTGTGAGCTAATAAGATAAAAAGTGAGGAACTGGCAGAGTGGGTAATATTCGCGCCATTACTGCCGCTTGGAAAATAATTGTTGAAAGTTTGCTTTTGTCAGAAGGGATGCCTGTAATTGCAGAAAATGCCAGGCCATCGTCGACGGAGTCAGTCCCACAAGTCAGACGAATTTGCGAGGTGCATAGTAATCAGACTGAGAAGGGCAAGTTGGTTCTTACAGCAAATCGCCACTGACAGACACCTGGACACGTTCACAGTGCACCAGCTGTGGCGAAGATAATTGGAACAATAAACTGTGGAACGTTTGCGGGCTGCCAGTGCTGCAGGAGTGATGTTAGCGTATTTCTTCCCAGTTCTAGGATTGAAGGGCTCGTGAAGTTCCAATAAAATTCATACCATTGTCAGAATACATTACTGAACATCTTCCTCTCCCTGCAAAATATCTTCTCACTGCATGCATAAATGTCTCAGATGACAAAGATGTAACAAGCTCTAGGTGAACTGCCCTGTAAACAGCATGTGTGAACAGTACAATCTATGTCTTGATACCTTGGCATAAGAATAAAGGTACAGCCAAATCAATGGCAATGACTTGAAATGCAGCAAGGCGTTATGTTCTATCTAAAGGTAGCGGTGCAGTATCAGGCTCCACTGATTTACTTGAGTACTTCTTGCAAATAACACATTTGCATATAGCCTCACGAATTAACCATCTCCCCCGAGGAATCCAGTAATGTTCTCGAATGTGGTTCAGAGTCATTTAAACACCATTGTGCCTTATGGTTTTATGAGCATTCTCAATGCCAAGTCTCACAATTGGATGATCGGGAAGTACTGTTGAAGCCCGGTGGCTTAGTGATACGTTTCACGCTCCCATGACACAGGTCCGAGGTTCGATCCTCGGGCTGGGAAAGGTTGACTCAACCTTTCATCCCTTCAGTGGGTCGATTAGCTGAGTACCAAGCATGCTTGGGAACTAAATACTGGGGGTCTTACGTTAGGTTGACCACGTAACTGGGACATATGCTTTGCACCCCATATCCTTCAGTCATGAAAACAGTTATGGGCACTGTAGGCCTTGGCCCACATGGACTGTCGTACCATGGAGTTTTAGCTTAGAAGTACTGTTGGTCTTTGAAAAGTATTTGGATCTTCATCCAAAATCAATTTAGTTTCAACTTTTATGATTCCAGAATCTTTTGCTTTTAAACTTTAATTTAGAACAAAAACAAAACTTAGTGTTGCCAATCAAAAAGTTAAAGTTCAGAAAAATAAATAAATATGAGTTACAACAGTCAGCAACTGGATAATTTAAAGGGAGCAGTCCAAGAAAAGAATTTATCAAAAAAATTGCAGAATTAGGCTAGGAAATTCTGACCCATACACCATATTCTCTGGACTTATCACCCTCTTGTTTTTGTCCTTAACAGAATTTTTTAAAGAACAAAAAATTCAAAAATGAAGAAGCTATCAATTAAGTACTGTTTCAATTTTTCGCAGGAAAAGATTAAACATTTTTCAGAAAAGAAGTAGACAAATCGCTTTCACGCTGGTAAGAAATCATAATAATGGCAATTATATTTTTTAATAAAGTTTATTAACGTTACGAAAAATTTGTATTTTGTTTTATTCCAAAAATGGTCAGAATTTTCCGGAAACCCTAATAATTACTGAGTTCTCATTTTCAGCCATAAGTATACAAGAAGCCTTTTCATTTAAAGAACATTTTTCATGTAAACATTTATTGGTTATTTAATTTCCTACGAGCTATCAAGAATCAGATCTGAGGCAGAATATGTGACTTGAGAAGACCCAGAGTTCTTCGTTTAAAAAATTATTCACTACCATTTTCTGGCAAAGGAATGAAAGAGAAAAAAATATTGATTTCAAAAATGCTTATAGAGTATCAGAAGCATTCTTTCAGAAATACATTTCTAAATGAGTATGAAGCAATTCTATATTTTGTGAATCATTTTGAGCAAACAAAATTTTCTAAAAACTTGTAAATTTTTTATTTAAATAATTTTTTACATAATTTGAAAAAATGATTTTTTTAATTATTTTATCAAGCATATAATTTATATCTCTCACAGAAATTAATAAGAGTTTCAAAAAAAGAAGTTGCCTCTTTTTTTTAACAATGATTTTATTTAAGTATGTGTGAAAACAATTTATAATTTTTCTATTAGCGAATTATATATTTAACTATTATTTTGTTAATGTGCGTTTTAATTCTAAACTTAAGTGTTAATTCCATGTTTAATAATTAAACACTTTCATAAAATTAATCTGTTGTAACAAAATTAAATTTAAAAAAAAAACAAGATTGCAGAAATTTTCAAATTGTAAATTGTTTTAATTTTTGATCAAATATACATGAACTCTATTTCGAATCACAAATCTTTGAAAAAAATAAATGCATAGATATATTTTTTCTTCTTACGTATTCGCAGTTTTATCTATGTATGGATGCTCATATTATTTGATATTTTACATATCAATACACATTGAAATTATCTTTTTTCTAAGAAATTTTTGTATTTATATCTATTCGTATGTCATTTAAATCTAAAGTAAGAAAATCTTTAAGTGAGTCCGCCAAATTTTTATCCGAGATAAAATTAAAAATGAAACGTACACAGTGTTCTCTCACCACTTTGTTTTGCGGCTTCAGTGCTTCACAGATTTTTCCAAAATATTCATCGAAAAATAATAAAAGAATACAACCATGTCGGCAGCCATATTGCGAAAAGGAGTGTTGTTTCTTGTTGATGCGCGAGAGAGAAGGATCCCTGTATGTCAAACAAAGAGGGGAGTACATACCACAAGCTCTCGTAAAGGTGCGTGATTGGTTTCCGATGTGACATAGATAAATGAAACAAGCTGACTCACTTTATAAAGAATGAAGGATTTGTCGACTTGACAAAAGAAAGGACGAGGGGTTTGCCTTTGCGGCGGAGTTCCTGTGCCATTGCACGCACCTCCAATTTACTATTAATTTAATTTACGATTATTCATGTTAGTCTTAGCTATTCATACGAAAAATATTAAACATGAATAATTTAAGTTAGTTTTAGGTGACAAAAGAAAACATCAACACTCTTATCGATTCCTACTCGGACCCACTCTGCGAGGAAGAAAACGAAGAAGGAACTGAAAAGCATGGCTTACCCTGGAGAATCTGCAACATGGCAAGAGAGATGCAATAATTTGCTCATTGACGACAATATGGCTCTCTTCCATTTTATAAAATTGTCATCTATGTTACCGTTGGGAATATAAAAAATATTGAAGACGTCAAATATCAGACAAAAAAATTTTTGCAATTTTTGCAACAAAAAAATTTTTGCAACTTTTTTGTAAGTATTGTTTTAGCCCTTCTTCAAATCCTTTTTGCTCTTTGCTTCACCTCGCCAAAGTATATTGAACGTGGCTTTATCTTAACTTCAACGTTTAATATCTTCGTAACCGTAACTAAGAGATATTTCAAGCATTATGCACCTCATTCTATTTGTGTTTTTGGCTGTTGTATTATATGCAGCACTTCATTTCATCATAAGTTATCGTTCTGAGAAGTATTAATTAACTTATTTTATGTTGTTATCAATTTTTTATGAGTATTTAGAATTTCCGATGCCTGGCTCTCCAAACATTCCGGGAATTCGACATCATCTTTGCTGTTAGTTATTTATATATTATTCGAAGGGTTTATGATTCTCCAATAAAAACATTATTCCAAGTTTCTCAATCATAGAATAAAAATTACGAAATAGACACAAAAATAAACGAAAGAGGAATAAAAATGCGTTCACAAAAAAGATTTTTCAAAACTTTAGTTTTTAAATATGATTTAAAATTATCATTTCGTCTATGGAATGAGACTAGTTGCTAATTTTTAAAAGCGTGAATATTTGTAAATTAGAAGTTCGTAAAAGCTAGTGTCTATTGTTAACTCTACTATTCCATACCAATTTCCATTCAGGGTCATTGGATTCAATGAATCTGAATCTGACCTCATCATTATCTGACAATTGAATACTATCTACCTTAGGTCTTTTGGCATTAGGTGTTCAATATCCTCAGATTCAGGGGTCGGAATCTCCAATTCCACAATTTTTAACCCTTCTTTTTTAATGTCATTTTTATATCCTATAAAGAAAAAGTATATAGTAAAAAATAGCATTGTAATCAACTGAAGTTACAGAAATCTTATTAAATTAATGCAACTTTTACCAGGATAAACAGCAACAATGTCTTCTAAAAATGATGAACAGGTACAACAGAAAGACATTGTTGAAGACATGTCTTGTAAGAAGACATGTCTTCAACAATGTCTTTCTGTTGTACCTGTTCATCATAACTTAATTTATTAAGTCTCATCCGTCGATAGAAATGTAAAGGTATGTATTCATTTGCCAGATCTTCTACAAAATAAAAATTAGTGTTAAGTTCTGAGAAAAGTACATGTTTAAAATATCAGCATAATTAATTTTTGCATACTTCTTCGGCTTTTCAATGCATCTTTTAAATATCGGTTCTCATTTTCTAGCGGGTTTATAGTATTTTGGGGATCATCTTTCCCTACGAATTCACCTTTAGAGTGATTAGTACGCTTGTGTACGGTGTTATTAAAAAGGGCTGTTATCCCCTTGTATTGCGCCGCCTCATCACTGCATATGATTGAAGTATCTGGATGACAGTACCTAAATTGAAAAATATTATATTTGATATTGTATCACAAATAACTTATAATATATTTTAGCTGCATGCTAATTTCTAAACAAAATTTTGCAGATATTATTTACTTTCTAACAAGAGGCCATAAATCCTTCTTGCTTTTACCCCCAGTAAAAAAACAAACCCCCTCTCTATCTTCCTGACAATACATTCCTAAAAGAAACGAATTTACTTATTTAATGTTTTTATGATGATGAACAGAATTAGAAATAAATTTTGTTCATCGCGCAGAAGTAATTAGATATTCATATATTTACAATAAATAAATCCATCCTTACTAAAAACAATTGTTGTTTGATTAGAAGTAATTTTGCCCCTTTTATATTTTCTCCTTGTGAGGAAAGTCTCATCAATCATAATTGTTTTACCTGGAACTATTTTGAATATTATAATACAAAATAATTATTTACATATAATAATATAACCACACAGCGCTTATTGACATTTAAATTTTAAGAATTTATCGGAAAATTAAACAAATATAAAAAATAAAAGAATTACAAATCTTATAAGAAATTTTTATATATAAATAAAATGTTAACTTACTTGCACCACCAAGTTGCCGATAATTATGACTAGCACGTATTTTTGCCACTTCTCTGCGAAAACCATACCAGCCACACACAGTTTCTGATGAGATGCTGAGTTGACCCCTATATTTCCTCCACTTATTCAAATGACCAATACAATGACTTAGTTTTTGCTTCCAAATAAAAGAAATTATGATAAACAGAATATCCTGGCATGCTAACTTCGCATTGTACACCAAAGTATTCTCTGCTTGGTTAATATAACCAAAATATTTCTGTGTATTTCTTTTTTCGCATAACCATCTAAATCCAGTGACATGAAATGAAGTTATGGCTCGCAAGTTTGATCCACATTCCGGACATTCAGGAGCAACATCAGTCATCTTAGGTAAAATACCTAAATTTTGCATTATCTCCTTATTTTTATCTTCATTTCCAACAACAAGAAATAAAGTTACAAACGACAAATTCGTGAGCAAAGGATGCATTTTTAAAGTAAGAAAATCGCTTTATAAAATTATCAGAAAAATCCTAATATAATTATGAACGAAATATCTTAGAACAAAAAAAAACGCTGCTAAATATATTACGTCAACTCACATGTCATAATAATGTTTATATCTCCACCTTATATTTCACCCAATCACATTTTCCGCGGGCAACAATAGCTCCGCCTACAGCTCATCGTAGCTGGGTTACCATGCTGTGACTGTAATCGCTTAGATTTGGAGTAGAAGGCGATGAAATGTGTCATTTGGCGGAGGCAACACGAATACCCGTATATACCCATATTTTATTCACGGTAAGTAAATTATTCCTTTCTTTGGTTGTTAAGCTAAGCTGGCATTGTGGAGTACGCTGCTCCACTTTTCCAACTGAATCATATTTTGGTTTGGAGCCCGACTTCCTCAGTACACACATGCCATTGGGACCCATTTATAGGGTAGCCAACCATTCGTACCAAGAAAGGACAAAGACAGAGAAAGTGCATCTATGCCCGAGCCGGGATTCGAACCCAGGACCTCCCTATCCACAGTCACTCTGATTACTAGACGTGGTAGGCGGCGTCCCTTTCTTTAATGCATTTCTGAAAAGGAATTTTTAATCTAGATTTATCCTAATTGTAATTCTATACTAAAAATGTTTATCTTAGTGCATAATTTCGGAACTGGTTTGTTCATTTGTTTACGTGATGGAATTCTGTTTAACGGTTCATAAGACGATTCCCTCCCTTGTTGGCGCAGCTTGTCCATTTTTAGACCCTGCTCCACAAAACCCAAAATTTTTATCTTTCGCAAATCATTTTTAACATCAATAACATCGAAGTTAGTTGAAAAATGCCCATTGCAGTATTTTATAGTAAGAAATAGTTTACGTTTAAGTCTTCAGTCTGTGATTAGTAACAAATCAAATAATTTAGGTGAAAGGCAGAAGCTTCTTTTGTGTACAGGTTGAATCAAATGCATCAGAAAATATCTATTATACTTAATAAGTATTTTATTTTAGTACTATTATTTGGTTGTTCGGAAAGTCATTTCGGAACAAGTTCAATATCCCCATACACTTAGCGACCGCGGCGAATTTTTTTGTCGCCAAGCTAGGCCCGCGTTTATAAACACGGGAAATTTCCCGAAGTTCGATCGTAAAATAAGCATTTCAGAAAATTTAAAAAGGGAAATAAATATAAATAATGGACTTACTTGATATGAAGTTAAGCTGACATGCCGATTGGTATATTTATTTCGACATTTTATTCGTTTGTCACCACAGTGTAACATTTCAGTAAAAATAATTATCTAATTTTACAAAAAAAAGCATGCAAAAATATTTTTCTAAATATATACACTTTATAAAATTTTAAAAAAAAAGCATGCAAAAACTTACTTTTTAAATATATACATTTTTTAAAATTTAAAAAAAAACATGAATAAAATATTTTTTAAATATATACACTTTTTAAGTAAATAAAAATGAAACATGAATACAATAAAAAAAATACATGTAAGCAATAGAATTTAAATAAAATAATAACACCTTCTCCAAATCCAATTTCCGTTAAAAAAAATTTATTAATATTTGCGAATCCTAAATTAATAATTTGGAATCCTGAGCAATAATCCATCATTATTATTTTTAATTTTTGCTAAAATAATTTGTTGATATTTTTCAACAACATTTTGAATATGAGACATTTTAAATTAAAACAATAAATAAAGTAATTAAAACATAAAAAGATAATAAATTAAGAAAACGAAATAACGAAAAAAGAATATTTAACGGTTTTAAATATATAAAATAAAAGGAACAAGTTCAGTATCCCCATACACTTGGCGACGCGGGGAATTTTTTTGTCGCCAAGCTAGGCGCGCGTTTATTTAAATGGGAAATTTCCTTAAATTCGATCGAAAAATAAGCATTTCAGAAAATTTAAAAAGGGAAATAAATATAAATAATGGACTTACTTGATATGAAGTTAAGCTGACATGCCGATTAGTATATTTATTTCGACATTTTATTCGTTTGTCATCAGTGTCACATTTCAGTAAAAATAATTATCTAATTTTACAAAAAAAGCATGCAAAAATATTTTTCTAAATATATACACTTTATAAAATTTAAAAAAAAATATGCAAAAACTTATTTTTCAATAATATACATTTTTTTAAAACTAAAAAAATAACATGAATAAAATATTTTTTAAATACATACACATTTTAAGTAAATAAAAATGAAACACGAATACAATAAAAAAATACATGTAAGCAATAGAATTTAAATAAAATAATTACCCCTTCCCCAAATCCAATTTCCGTTAAAAAATTAATTAATACTTGCGAATCCTAAATTAAGTAATAATTTGGAATCCTGAGCAATAATCGATCATTATTATCTTGAATTTTTGCTAAAATAATTTGTTGATATTTTTCAACAAGATTTTGAATATGAGACATTTTAAATTAAAACAAAAAATAAAGTAATTAAAACAATAAAAAGATGATAAGAAATTAAGGAAAAAAGAATATTTAACGGTTTTAAATATATAAAATAAAATATATCATTTTATAAAAAAATATATATTAAAATTAAACCAAATAAAAATAATAATGAAAAAGAAATAGTAAAAAAAAAATTTACGATGTTTGGACACTGGCGACAACGAAACACAACAGCGGGAAATCCACTGATTCCAGCAGCAAAAGTAAACAAAATTAAAATGACTACCAATTAAAACGTAGAAACTAAAAAAGCTATTGCCACTAAAAAAAAGCACATATATAACGTAAAAATTATTTAAAACACGAGAAAAACGGAATCTGGCAACGAAAAAATAAAAATAGTAACAAAAACTAAATTTGGCAACACTACAATAAAAACCAAAGCTGAAATCGGCAACACTACAACGTAAACAACGGTTACCAGATTTGGCGAGAAATCAGTGTATGGGGATACTGAACTTGTTTCAAAATAAAATATATCATTTAATAAAAAAATATATATGTAAGTAAACCAAATAAAAGTAAATAATATAAATGAAATAGTAAAAAAGAAAAATTTACAATGTTTGGACACATAAAACAACATAACACAACTTCGGGAAAACCACTAATTGCAGCAGCAACAGCCAACGAAATTAAAATGACTATCAATTAAAACGTAGAACAAATAGCAAAGAAAGTTCTCGAAGTGAAACTAAAAAAGCTATTGCCACTAAAATAAAGCACATATATATAACGTAAAAATTATGTAAAACACGAGAAAAACGGGATCTGGCAACGAAAAAATAAAAATAGCAACAAAAAACTAAATTTGGCAACACTACAATAAAAACAAAAGCTGAAATCGGCAACACTACAACGTAAACAACGGTTTCCAGATTTGGCGAGAAATCAGTGTATGGGGATACTGATCTTGTTCCGTCATTTCGTTTTTCATGAAAATGAAAAACGTGGAGCAAATAAATATTGTATTGCATTGCACATTGTTCATTCTAGTCTAATAGCTTTTACCATCTTTCTGGTAGTAACACGATTCCACTGTCATAAAGTGGTTGGTTTTTACTAGCAAAGAGCTGATCCATGTAGGAAAAGCGAAATTACTTTCCAAACAACCCAATATTATTATTATTATTATTTGTAATTTGGATTAGTATTTTAAAATCTGACTATTTTAAAAAATCGTGCATCTTTGTTGAGAAGTTTAAATAATTAAAATCATGATTAGTTATGTTGTTAAAAGCATGACTTCAAAACTGTATTGAAAACTATTTTATTTTATTAAAGTAGATTCTAATTTTAACTTATCAAACTGTCGAAATTATTTTCACTAAGTTTTTATTATTCACTGAAAATCATCAGATGCTGTATAAGATAAAAATATAATATTGTATCTAAATATAGTATTCGCTTGAATAATTAAACATACAAGACTGGAATATAAGTGTACGATGGTCGAATTTAATTTCAAAAGAATTTTAATATAAAGATAATGAAAACATAATTTTTTGTTTAATACTTTAGGCCGACCAATGGCTGAGTGAAGCTTCTGTCTGTCCTATTCACAAAAAAGGTGACAAATTGGAATGCAACAACTATAGAGGAATATCCTTGCTTAACACGGCTTACAAAATCTTCTCCCTTATTCTATTCAATCGGCTAACATACTACACTTCTAATATTATTGGAAATTACTAGTGTGGATTTCAGAGGGGAAGAACAACGACCGACCAACTACACACTATAAGGCAGATCCTGGAAAAAACCAAGGAATATAATATTGATACGTACCATATTTTTATCGATTTTAAAGCTGCCTATGGTAGTGTTTTTCGCGACAAATTATTAGAAGCAATGCTAGAATTTGACATCCCAATGAAGCTGGTTAGCCTTACCAGGATGACTCTAAAAAGAGTCTCCTGTAGAGTAAAAATCTTGTCAAGTCTCTCGAAGCCTTCTTTACTGAAAAAGGCCTTAGACAGGGAGATTCCCTGTCCTGTCTACTGTTTAACATTGCTTTGGAGAAGGCTATCAGAGACTCTGGTATAAAGACTAGTGGTACTATCCTACATAGAACAATTCAACTTCTTGCCTTTGCCGATGACATTGATATCATAGGAAGATCAAAGAGATCTATCATTGAGGCTTTTGTAGCGCTTGAGAATGCGGCAAAGGAAATGGGACTTATTATTAATGCACACAAAACAAAATTTCTGATTGCTACAAATAAAACTTTTGACCCAACACCTTTGAGGATAGGTGATTATACGTTTGATTCGGTAAAACAGTTTAGTTACTTAGGAACTTTGAAAATCGAAATTAATAATAGAATCTTTCTTGCTAATAGATCCTTTTATGGCCTCAAAAGCCAATTAAAATCTGGGTTAATTTCTATAAATACAAAATTGAACCTATATAAAACCCTAATCAGGCCAATTGTTCTGTATGGTAGTGAATGCTGGACCCTCATTAAGACAGAGGAGGAAAAGCTATTGATCATTGAAAGAAATATTTTGAGGAAGATTTTTGGACCCATCCAAGTGAATAATGAGTGTAGGATTTTATTCAATCATGAAATCAATAGAAAATATAGCAAGTACGGTGGGATCGATATTGTAAGAACTATAAAGGCATCACGAATAAGGTGGTTGGGCCACCTGTACAGATGCACCGATGCTTTTCTCACCAAAAAAGTGACATTCTCAAAAATCGAAGGGATTCGTCGTACGGTGGCTGGACGATGTTGAAAAAGACCTCAAAATAATGGGAGTCAACCGATGGAGGACTGTTGCGGCTAATAGAGTCATCTGGAAGAAGATCAGCGAGTCAGCCTTGGCCTGCAATAGGCTGTTGAGCTTGTGAAGAAGAATGGCTGAGTGGTTAGCGTTCCTGACTCCTGAGCTGTGGGTCCCGGGTTCGAATCCCGGTGCGGGCATGGATGTTTCTTGCCTTCTCTATTCTCTCTGTGTTTCTCTGACCTCTCTTCTGTGATGTGTGTATATTGTGGTATGAATGTGACTCACCCTATAAACGGGTTTGTAGTGGGGTAACGCTACTAGCCCCAGTGACTTGGTTCACAGGTGCCCGCTGGGTAACTATAAATGAGTAGCAGTTTCTGGCCTTGTTGTGGCATAGGGTTCAGTCACCCTTGTGTGCCCGCCATTGGATAAAAAAATTAATACTTTAGAGATTAAAAATGGGAAGAGAAATTAAAACTGAAATTTTATGTTGATAATTGTATTTACTTAATTTTTCTCTTTTAGTCAAGAAAGTTTGCTTTTAAATATTCTTAGTTTAAGAAATTTTTGTGCATCTTTTAAGTATACGCAATAGATTCGTAGAAAGGAACCATGAAAACACTTTAAAAATATTCATCATTATAAACAAAATTTTTAGTAATTGTTAAAAAGAATTTTGAAAATTGTGGTAAATTTAATTTAAATTAAAAACATTCACACATTATTTTTACAAATGTTATTTGTGAAAATTTAATTCATAAATATGATGGTACTTAATGCACATCTTATAAATAGTTTGATTAATAATAAATTGAATAACGATATTTATTAAACATTCAAATGTTGGCAACTTCGTAGAAACATTTGATTCTTGGAAAATTCCAGGCATTTGTTTTCTACGAATCTGCATGAACCTTGATAAAAAAGATTGAGTGGCCGTTCTTCACTGTATTTTTTCTTCCAAAAGAACATTTCCTATTATTTCTGGGTTTCGATGTCATAATGCAAACACTCAAGATAAATGCCTCTAGAAATTTATTTTTTTGGTATTATCCTTGTTATATATTGTTCTGAACATTTGATTAATATACGCAAATATATAACTATAACGCGAGAAATAAATGTCATTTACTTGATTCTCTTATAATTCCACTAGGGTAATATTTTGCTTCCATGTAAGTTATAAATTTAATCTAATTTTCAAGATTCATCAAATCAAAGCGAGCAATAAAATGGCTGTTATCTAACTAGATATTCCGAAATCAAATTAAATTATAAAGAATTTTTCAGTAATTCGATTCAAGTATGAAATTATCGTATGTTGGATTCTAATTCAACAAATTATAAATGAATTTAATATGTATCTCCCATTTTTTTAGTTTATCATTTTTTTATAGTTTTTTGCTCAAACAAACATTTATGCTTCCATGTCTGATTCGTATATGAATCTACTCTACATTAGCATCTCTATATATAACTTCCAGAATTTCTCAAATTATATAAACGTCACACTTTCCGCATACTTTAGAATAACCCTTTATACAGCAACAATCATCAATATCATCGAATATATTTTTCATTTCATAATTCGTTGAGTTATTTACTACGCACACAATATTAACTTTTCTTTCTTAAGTTATTATTTTAAAATGCACTTTTCTTATTTAATGGGAAATTTTATTACATTCACTAAACATAATAAATTTAAAAAGTAAATTGTATATAAAATTAGGACTTTTTTTTCTCTCGACCGTATCAGCACTTTCGTTAATGGTCCATTAAAATGCATCAGAGGAAAAATGGTTTCAACTCCTGCTGTGCTACTCAAGGAAGAAATTCAAAGGAAAAAGTAGGTCATATCTTACTATATGGGAAGTGTCTTCCTTGTCTGAAAATTGAGCCTAACTTTATGTAACTTAACAGTTAATGGGTTTCTTTTTAAAAGAGAATTTGAAACTGCTGAATGTGAACATGGAGTTGAAAACAGAAAAAGCGTATTTCGCACTTGGTTGTTTTTGGAAACCAGATGCTCAATTCGGATGTCAGAACGGTGTTCTGAAGACGCGTGTTGGATACTGTGGTGGGAAAGGTCCTGCACCAAATTATCCTAAAACGTGAGTAATCATTCTATTCATCCATAATATTTGATTTATTATATAAGATCAGTTTGAAATAACTGACATCATGTTTTCAATCACCTGAAATACAATATATTACATGATATTACATGATATTATGATATTATCTTTGCCAATTATGCTTTGAAATATTACATGATATTATCTTTGCCAGAGATATTAAGATATTGAAAAATATGTAGAACTGAATTAATTTAGTCGACATATGGTGATAACTATTATTGAGAATAAAAATTTTCTTTTAAATACTCCCTTTAATTTTACTGTTAAATGTATAAGCATATCTATAAACTTGTCTCAAAATAAAAGATTATTCCTGAAATTGCACAATTTCCTGTCTGATAGAATTGTTATTTTTTGAGAGTTTTTTCAAATTATTTAAAATTGATTATATACACGGTAGTTAAAGTGATTCTATTCAGACCTCTATGGAACATATACCGTCCATCGAATTTTGATGAAACTTTTAATATACATTATATGGACCACGCGGAAATGATTTCTGTAATAAAAAATAGTTCATATTTTGACAACCAGTTTCCAAATACTTCCTATTCAAATTAATAAACTCAATAAATTTTTAATCATTGATAAAATTTTGTTTTAGTCCGCATACATAAATAGGTAGTTTCTATTCATGAATCTTGAACACCATGAATTGATCCAGTAAAATCGGAAATCTCTATCAGTCGCTGATGAAAAGATTTTTTAGATACTGTAAATCTCAATTTCCTTGTTTTAAAATCAAAGTATTCAGCCCTGCCTCAAATTCAGATCATTGTATTGTTACACTTCGTTGGTTGTTTACTGTGAGCTGCTTTCTTTTAGATCCTCTTCCTGATTCTGCCAAATTCTTATAATTTTCTCAATGAAGGGTAACCCGAAATGCCTCTCTGCAGTTCCATTCTGTCTTCTTTAACATGCGCAATCCCACGTAGCTTGTAGGTTACATTATAACAATGCCGACGTTGTTTTTGAGTCACAACTTGCCAACAAATTTAAGAAAAATTGAACAGTGCAAATTTGACACATTTAAAAATCATTCGCAAAAATTGGAAAGTTTGAGTGAACTCGGCTATGATTGTCGATCGTAGAACATGTTTATCACTGAACTCAAAGTAACTAATATTCCCACAAATCGTAAGGAAGCAAAAAAAATTTCGTAATTTTGAATAGATAAAATTTCCAGAAATGAATGTAATCAGAAACTAGAGTATTGACATATAAAACGCATTCCGTTTTCAAAAAAAAATGTTTTGTATATTAGCAAATATAGTGCATATAACAAATCCTTTACATACTTTAGTTATCTCTAAATAAACTCCTAAAGGATTCGTAAAGCAAAAACTGAAAAAATATAATTGTACAAAAACTGGAGAGGGTGACAGAAAAATTCTAAATGAATATTTTTGAACTCAATGTGTGAGAAGTTATTCTTGAAAACTCTTACAATATTTACTTAAATATTGAAGTCCTCAATGAGTACTTTTCGCAGACTCAAATGAAGGTAAAGCCTATGAAAAACGCAATGTTCCTTTTTTTATTTAAATGAAATTGCCTAAAACGGTAAAATTTCCATTACAAAAAGTGCTCAAATAAATATTTCTTTATCCTCTGATCAGTAACGTAACAAGCTGCTTGCGACCCTCACCCGGTACAAGCTACAAACGGGTGATAAAAATGACCTTTTTCGTTTCAATAAAACGATATGTAAGATAATAATTCTATATCCTTTGACTTCAACAAATGTTATGAGTATACAATACAATGATACAATAATTTAATAATAATTACGCGATGCAAATACTTGAGGGAAAGGAATGTTTTTCCTAATTTGGTTTGAAATCACTGTTGCTCAAATAAGAGAACAACTGGGCAATTTCATCCATCCCCATTTGCTACACAATTCAATACAACATTGATTTTTATAACCGCAATATCATTATAATCCTATCAACGCGAAAATGGCTTAAAAAGTGAAATGACTTTTTTTTTTCTCCGCTCAAAACATTTAACAATACTTTTTTACCAACAGGTTTAGTTTGTGGCTAATGCTTAGAATAAAACTATATAAAGCGAAAACACCAATTTCGGAGTAAGTAAACTAAACTTATTGGTACTACAACCCCATGGAAGCATGGCCTACAATGCCTATTCTGGACGAAGGGCCCTATGGTGTGAAGCATTTGTTCTGGTTTGGTGGTCAGCCTTAACCCCCATGTTTAGCTCTCAAGTATTCTAGGTGTTCAATTTTATAGACCCACTGAATGGCTGAATTGCTTTGCCCAGCTTAAGGATAGAACCTCGGATCTGTGCCTTGGAAGAGCAAAGCGTTGCCACTATGGCACCGAGTTTCTCGGTGATGAAATTACTAATAAAGCGAAAAATATTTAATTATAAAAACTTTTTCAAAAATTCATTGCAAAACTCGGTCATTATGCTTAGACGTGTTATAGAATAGGAAATTCAGTATGTATATTATTGCATCAATGAAAAAGGTAAAACATTCGAAAAGATACCAATAATTTTTAAATAATTTTTCTTACTATTATAACAAAAATGTTTCGTCAGTTGCAATAAACTAAAGTAAATCGATTGATTATGTTAAAGAAATTAATTTCGTATACGTTATTCTTATACATATTTAACTCGTATACATTATTGTATATATATTTAACTTGTATTATTAAAATGAAGGGCATAAATTAAAACTCCAATTTTGTCTTTGATTACTAGGTCTACAATAGAATAATCTCATTCAATGATTAATTATTATTTAAAAATTCACTACGTAATTACTAAGTTTTATTCTTATCACCCATGTTTACTTTGTTTGCTTAATTTTCTGCTAGTATAAATATTAATTAAAAGGCATGTATTGTTTTGAAACTTAAAATTGAACTAAATAATCGAATAAAATCGAATTATAAATTAAAAATTGTTTATTAAAAATCAGAATTTTTTTTAGACTTATTGTTTCCGAAATATTTTTTGACTTATTATTTCGTTGCATTTATATTAGCATCTTATATTGAAAAAAAATTTTTTTCAAACTGAAAATGCAAATTGATGGGGATTTTTTTATATCGTAGTTTGAATAATTAAATTCGTTTCGTAGCTTGAACAATTATAAAATATTTCTCTCTTAATATTTTTGTAAAAATATAAATTTTAAAGTGAATAATCATTCTAGAGGATTATAAAGTATCTACTTTATGTAATTATTATTCAACTATATAGTAAAAAAATTTATAAATTAGTAAATTCTAAATAAATTTATATATATTTATAAATTCTATGAAGTAAAAATTTATAAATTAGAAACAGCTTTGAATGTTTTAAATCTATTGAAAGAAAAAGAAAAATGTTTCATTATATAAAGCAATATCTTCAAAAGAATTCATAGAAAAAAGAGTTATTGTTTTAATGTAAATATAATTGCTTATTTTAATAATGAATAATGTTTCAAAATCCTAAGAAAATATTTTATTAAACATTAAAAAGGAGTTGTATTTTACATTGTTAAGAAAATCGACTGAGCAAACTTTTGAAAATAAAAATCATGAGATGTTATTATTAAATATATTAGGTAAACCTTAATGTTCTTGCTGTTTTCACGTTGCCATTGAATGGAGTGAGAATAAGTCTGCAAATTAATGCGTGACGTGGTTGAAAGACCGGTCAGTCGAAAGTAGGAATATCAATCGTTATAAATGCAGGTCCATCAAGCTCATTTATCAGTCGTAACTCGTTCAGTATCGAAGAGAAATGGATACATTTCTCTTCGATACTGAACGAGTTACGTAGGAACTCGTCGAGCATGTTCGGTTTTATTTGCTTCACGACTTCCAAAAGGGTTTATCAACTGCTGCATCAAGTCGCTGAATATGTCAAGAGACTGGAGATAGTGCTTTGAACTAACGTACGCCAAGGCATTGACAAATTCAGGTTGGTAGATTTGTCACTCTGTAATTAAGCTAGTGAACTGGATGTCAAATGGTTTGTTTGTCGCTCAACGGTCATTTTTTGCACACGAGAGATGTCAAATGGTTCCCTGTGAGCTGCTACCAACAAGCCATACGGTCACTTCAGACCTAACTCACAGCAATTGGAACGTGTGCAGCAGGCAATGAACTGAAGGCTGAAGGAGCCAACACTGGTTAATCGTAAAGGTGTGCTATTCTTGGTTGATAACACAAGGTGGCCAAGAATGCTATGCAGCGACATAGTTGGGAGACTTTATGCCATCGTCCTTACTCACCTGACTTTGCACCATTAGATTAATAACTCTTTCATTCCCTGGACAATCATCTAAGTGGAAGATCCTTCATCAATGAAACAGACTTGCCTCATACCCTCACGAACTTCTTTGCTTGCAAAACCCCCGATTTACCGCAAGTGGATTCCACAACTGGAGACACGTTGGCTGAAGGTAATGGGTGCCGATGGTGATTACTTCGAGGACTAACAATAGGCTACACTTTCTATAGGTCATATTCTTTCAGGTCATTAAAAACGCCAAGAACTTTTCTGTTTATCTTGTAAATCAGTGAAACCTATAACTTTAAAATTTATAAACAACGACAAAAAAAATACAATTGATGAATAAATAAAAATTATTTGCATTCATTGTAAATTCATAAATAAATAACACAATTCAAACATTTTCAGCTATAATATAAACAGGAAATAATTATTACTTATTATTCTTATTTTTGAATGGAGTCAAAAATAAGAGAGTCAAGAGCTTTTCCTGAAATTTTGTTTTAGCTATCTTTAATTTATCTAATTTGACTTGATTGCAAAATGTATGAACACACAAATGAGAATTAATTTCTAGTATAATGAGAAAAAGTTTTTTCCCCAATGCTTGACTACAAAGGCTTTTCAGCGCAAGTGGCGAGTGACACTTTTATGCAGTGAGGCACCCGATGGGGGTGCCGTGGTGACCCCGAAAATGGAAGATGGATTTTAGAAGCAAACCCCCCAGGAGTATCATTTCATTAAGAGGTCGTTGTAATCACGACCTATTTAACGAGCGCCATTTGTGACCACGATCGATCTTCGATTGGATCGGGATACAAACTCACTACTATCCCAGAGGGCTCCAGTGGCTCAGTAGCTTCACGCCGCTTCCCGTAAGCTCAGCAAAGTGAAGCCATTTGCCGCGGGCAGTGGTTGGGAGGGTGACCATGGTGTACTCTCCTTCACTGGGTTGCTGGAACTCCGTGGGTTGGGGACGTGTCCACGTTAATATGTGACGTCCAAAGTCCTTCCGCTGGTGTGGCATGGATGTGGAGAGGAGAGTGCCAGCTCAGGTGAGGCCTCGTCACCTGACCGTGGTTCAAAATTACGAGGCACTTTAAAAAGAGCAAAGTCGTACTTTCACCTTCGTGGTGCTCTGATCCAAACGAAAGACGCTCTATATTGGCTTAATTCGTACTGCCAAACGCATAGCGAGCTTGGCTTGTCCAAATGTCATAAGGAACAACAACAACTATCCCAGAATAACTAACGAAGCTCTTACCAACCAAGCCATCACGACCACTGATGAGAAAAAGTATATTTTTTAATATAATCATTTAAGAAATGCAAATAATATTTGCAATAAGGTAAAAAAATCTCTTAGTTAAACATATATTTCACTTTTGTTTACCAATCGTAACAACTACAAAATAGTATATTGAAAAATAAATTTAATCAGTGCTCGACTTAGCCTAATTTGGGTGACTTCGCTTCCTTAAAAAAAAATCAACTTCTTTATCCTCCCTTTCAACAACATTCTATTCGATTAGCAAACGATTCTATTTGACTGACGACGTAAAATAAACTTCCCATTCTATTTTGGGAGCCTTCTGATCTGGGGACCCGAGGCAACTGTCCCGTATGCCCATCCCTTAATCAGATTCTGAATTTAATGCAAGGTGATCTGAGTAGCATGTTTTCGGAAATTGAGAGTTACCTTTTCAGTTCTTTTAAGTTTTGAACATTTGAGTTGTAGATAATAAGTATTTACAGTTAGACATTCTTAACAGCTTCTTGATTAGAGCATTTTTTTGAAGATTTTAACTTGCTATAGTCCATTTAATATAAAATGTATAAGATATTGTTTTTGAATAAAGAAAAGAAAATTCGGGAACTCATCAAAAAACAATAAACTTAGTGTGAGGAAGAAGTATTGAAAATATGACATTAAACACATGAATCAAAAGATTTTAAAAATTAATTTAACTGATACATTAATTACCAATTTTATAAAAGTTTGTAGATATTGATCTGTAAATCTATTTCTTAATTATGGCATTTTTAGATAAAAAAAAAAATAAATAGTATTTGCTCGCGTGTGCACAAAAGTACAACCAAATTTGATTGAACTTTTTTCCATTATATTTTAAACGTAAAATTTAACAATTATAAACGTCTGAGTCTCTGAATTTGTGTATGTCAGAACTTAGTAAATCAGTCAATGCATTGTGAGTATTTTTACGGGCTTTATCATTTGTAACAACAAAAATGTACCAAAAATGTTAATGTCATCATGGAGATCAATTAATTATGTAAATCAAAGCTTGTTAATTGTTTTTCAAATGATCTAAGAAGGAAATTAATTTTTTGTGAATAATCATATTGTGTTTTACATTAAAAACGTTTTATACTTTAATGCATACAAAATAATTTATAATTTAAACTAATTAGATGAAATTTGATTTTGATCGATATGGGGAGGGAGGACGTATGGGCTCCGCACTGCGTATCGCTAATTCATGATACGCCACTAAATCTGATTGTGCTGTAATGATTTCGACGACTCGAGATGGCGCTGCGGAAGCAGCAATAATTTTTTTTAAAGAAAAAAGAATAGTGGGCTGTTCGGCTGGATTCGAAAAGTGATTTAAAATTACTCTGTTGAGATTGATATGGTGGTGTTTCGTTTATAAAATGTTCATATATATTTAATGTGGTGCTATGTGCAATCATGGATGATCATAAAAAAATGTATTGCTAATATATTGTGTGATAAATTCATGGCGTAATTTTAATTCAGCGTCATAACAGTGCATTAAAACTAAAAAAAGTTCATTTTCTTTTATTTCCTTTTTATTAAAGAATTTAAACATTTGTTCGCGCTTGCTTAACGATTTATGGGCTGAAAGTTCTAGCAAAAGATAATCATCGCACGCATTATCAAAGGAAAAGTGCTCAGTAATATTAGATGTGTTCTTTTATTGATTACTAGCGAGAACCCCAATGGCTTAGTAGCTTCACGCCATTTCCCTTATATCAACAAAGTAAAGCAACATTTACTGCTGGTAATAAACGGGAGGATGACCACACTCTCCATTACTGCGAAGTTCCATGAGCTAGGGACATAGTCCAGTACCTTTTGATAGTATAGAGGGTGATGCGTAGTCACGTCAGTGTATGACGTCCGAAGTCCTTCTGCTGGTGTGGGAGGAGGGTGCCAGCTCAAGTGCAGCCTCGTCACCTGATTGCGCCTCAGAATTATAAGAATTATGAGGCGTGAGATAGGCGAGTATTCAAAACCGTTAACTATAGACAAACATGATCTGGTAAATACTAAATATTAAAAAACTCTTCTTTTATTAGTTTTTTTTCAACTTTTATTTTGATTTAAGATTGATTACATTCACTGCAGCCGTTCTCTCAATTCTACCCTAAATAAACAATTCCCTAGAGAAATATGATAATTTTATATTAAATTTTAATAATAATTTATAATTTTATATTATATTTTAAATATGATAATTAAAAGCGTAAAAACAAGTTGAAACAATACAAAAAATATTATTCTTATTCAAATTAAAAACTTAAGTCAAATCTATGATATACATATGCTAAATTAGAAATTCGGAAAGATTTATTATTACGCTTATAAAATGCTATCTAATAATTTATGTATGGTTTCAGATTTATGGCAGTATCTTACATTAATTTTACGAGAGAGAATTCATGTAAGTCATCAATATCCAACGTATATAAACCATCCAACAATAAATTAATTAACTTCAGTAATTATTATTTTTCGATAGTTAATTATGTAAAATTACTTGAAATAAATACTTCCAATTCAAACATACTTCAACTTTCCGCACTCGATTTAAGTCAATACCTTTTTTTTAATATATGGTATTTATATGTTTTCACATTCTCCTAAATTTTGAGAAGTAAGCGTACATGAAATTATTACTTTCTATGCAGTAAAATGTGCAAACAAAATGAAAGTATATTTCATTGACGACAAAATAATCCAAGTATGCTTTAAATGAACAATTATAAAGATCGCTTATAATTGTTCATTTACAGCATAGGTTCCCAAAGTGGTCCAGGTGGGCCCCCAGGGGTCCATAGGAAACCACATGGGGGTCCACGTTGACGCGAAAAGAAAACAGAGGTTCACAAGTTGTAAGTGGGGGTCCACGAAAAATTATCTGGTTTTCATAATAAAGAACAAATTTGGCTAGTTTTTACCTATCAATGTAGGCCAAAAGGTAAGTACTAAAAAATATTGGAGACTCAGTTCAAACACAGAATTGAGTAGAACAATAGATAATAGTACAAGTCTACACTACATGTCGAGACTTGCAAAGTGCCGCCTGTGCGCCCCCTCGTTCGGGATGATTGTTTAGACCTGCAAAGGGATGAAATGCGACTTGCACTGTGCTTGCAATCTACATTATTCGAATGCCAAGAACAAAACGTTACTCATTTTTTCCGGGATTTTGAACATAAAAGTGTGACTGTGAGTGAATGGATGTCAGTGTTTGCACTGCAGGAAAAAGTAAATATCTGCCTATTTGTTAAACATATTTTTATTGTAAATTGTAATTTATCAATCATATTGCATTTGTGTTACTATTTGAGTGTAGTAGGTAGTTATGCCGTAAAAATTAAAAAATGGAGATTATTCAAAACTTCTATAAAAGAATAAAAAGCCAGGGAAACCGTACATCATCGGAGAAGAGTTAATTTTCAAAGTTTCCACACTTGTCACAGATAGAATGTCTTGATGAGGATATTCAGACTTACGATCAACATTTAAAGACCCTGCATGAGGACTTCAAAAATAGATTTGAAAATATTCTGACGATGGATCATAACCCCATTTGATGAAATGTAAGAGGCGAATGGGGTATTTACAAGAGGAGCTACTTGAGGTTTACAAGAGGAAAACCAAAGAGGAACTGAAGATGAAATTTAAAAAAGGCTATCAAACATTTTAGCTGCAGGCAGAATCCCCGAAAAATATCCTGGGCTGTGGGAAATAGCAAGAAAAATTTTGATAGCGTTTCCCTCGTCATATCTTGTCGAAAGAAGTTTTAGTGCCGCGTTACCAACCTATTAATAAAAAAGGAGCAGATTGAACATCACAGAATGGAGAGTTTAATGTCAAAATCGAAAATAAGTATTTTTAACAAATACTTTCAATGTTTTTTTTTTTTCATGAGGTTTGCATCTACCCGATGCTGAAGATATTTTGATATGATCATAAAAGTATTTTCAAATAAGATTCATTATTTGAAAATACTTTTATGATCATATCAAAAAATTTGTAACAAAAAATGAAGTAAAAGAATGCAGTGACAAACACAAAATCACAACTTTATTACAGCATTTTTACTCTTCTACTACACTACAAAAGAACAGAAAACATGAAGTGACAAACAGCGCCGCCTAGCGGCCAGGCACAGTTCCTTTCACTTTCTAAATCCTCCCTCCTCCCTTGTGACTCGGACTGAGTCTCAATCTCATAACATACGTTACTGAAAAGATCAAGTCTCTTTGGTATTTTCACACATCTACCAGATGAAGTAAATTTTTTCAAAATAACATTTTCAGGTCTCACTTGACCTTCAGAAGAAGTTACATCAACAGGAATAGGTTTCTCATCAATTCGTTTCTTATCAACAATAATATTATCTTCATTTGCCTGTATCTCCATTGGAAAGATACGTTGTATCGGTCGCAAAACTGTTCCATGTTGAGTATTAAGCGTTACGGTACGAATCTTACTATCGCGATCGGGAATTAATTCTATAATTTTCGCTAATGGCCAAAATAAACGTTTTTTGTTATCATCTCCTATTAATATAATTTCTCCTACTTTAGGAACGCGAGATCGCTTTTCATTCTGTTTTTGAACCAGTTGACTTAAATATTCTTTTCTAAAACGTTGTTTCAAATCACTTAAAAGCTTGCTTCTATATTTTATTCGTTTTACAAGACTGTCTGTTTACTTGATCAATATCCGGAACATCGAAGTTCCGATTCTCGATAAGAAACATTGCAGACATCAAAGGAACCAGTTCCTGTGGATTTTCAGGTACATAAGTCAATGGTCTACAGTTAATTATAGGTTATAAATGACACAAATAATGGTATACAATTCTTCATATGTTAACACAGATTTATTCAAAGTGCGTTTTAACAGCTCTTTTACAGTGCGAACCAACCTTTCCCACCAGCCTCCCCACCAAGCTGCAATGGGAGGAATAAATTTCCAAAGTATTTTATAAGAATTTGTTTCATTCAATATTTTGTTCCAATTTAATTTCGACAGATTATTGAAAGCTCCACGAAAGTTTGTTCCATTGTCACAGTAAATTATTCGTGGCCGTCCACGTCTAGCAATAAACCATCCAAATGCCAGAAAAAAATGCATCAGAAGAGAGGGAACTAACAAGCTCGAGGTGGATAGCACAGCATACTGCGCAAGTAAACAGTGCTATCCAAACGTTTCCTCCATTTTTCAAAAATAGAGGTCCGGCTAAGTCAATGCCACCAATTTCAAATGGCGCGCAATCCGATATCCTATCTGGTGGCAAAGGTGTTGGTTCGCTTGACTTAGCTTTCGTTTTAAACCTTTTATAAACAACACAGTTATATAAAAACATTCTTTATGGCTTTTCTAGCTCTAATGATCCAATAATTTTCTCGTAAAAGACATTGCATCATTTGAAAGCCCGCATGGCTATTTACATGAACATTTCTGATTAGCAATCACATTTCTCTGGTAACAAGATTGGATACAAGAAAGATTTTTTGAATCATCTCTAAAAACTATTCTTGTTCTAACTCTTAAAATAGTCTACAACAGTTTCAACGAAATTTGAGGATTTTACTTAAGTAATACTTAAGTAAAATTCTCAAATTTTGTAATACTTTTGTCAAAAATAATACTTTTGAACAAGACAAATCAATTTTTCTTAGAAATTCTCTATTTCTGATAATGTAAGTTCATGATCTTTGCATTTATTCAGACCAATTTTACAATTATTTACAAACCTCAATAGCCATACCAATATTTTAATCTTCTTATTATAATCTCATACATTATTAAAAAGCCAAGGGGGTGCGTCTTTTGAGAGATCAATATTCGTTACTTTAACATTTTTTCTTTCCAAATCTACTAGTTCAATTTGTCAGATAGTTTCTCCAATATTCCAGTTTTCAGAACATTCTCGCAGCCACAAAGAGCCTTCCCACTATTTGGAAAAATACATTTGTTTCGCAGAACAACCACTTGATAATACATCAGCGATATTCATATTTCCTTAAATATGTCTCCATAACTGACCTTTTGTCAATTCACGAATCTCTTTAACTCGGTTTTTAACGAAAGTAGACCAATTCCCTTACTTTTTTATCCACCAAAGAGCAGTAGTAGAATCAGACCAAAAGGTAATTTTTATATCTGACAAATCGAGCACATTAATAATAGAATTTGCAAGTCTATAACCTATGCAGCAAGCCTTTAATTCTAAACGCGGAATACTTAAAGGTTTTAAGGTTACGACTCTAGATTTTCCTCGTACGAGAGTTACCTTAACTTCAGAATCGAATACCGATCGAACAAAGACGCACGCTGCGTATGTCCCCTTGCAAGCATCCACAAAAACATTTAATTCAGATGTTGAATTAATTGCCATATATGGAGACAAAGATACATCTTTTAAAATTGATAAATTTTTAAACCATTGCAAAAATTCAGTTAAATTATTTTGAGATAATTCTTCATCCCAAGAAATTTTCATTTTCCACAAATTTTGCAATAGCATTTTAGGAAGCAATGTAACTGGTGTTAATAATCCAATAGGATCGAAAATTCTTTGCATACTTGATAAAATTACTCTTTTTGTAATTTTAGTATCACAAGTCAAGGCATCCAAATCAGTGCAACATTTAAATGTATCGTTATCCAAATTCCAAATTACTCCTAACACAGAAGTATCTCCTGAATGTTTATCAACATTTACACCAGAGACATTGCTATCAAAATTACGCAAATTAAAACATCCATTCATCATAATTAACTTAGCATGTTTTATAAATTACTCTTGTTTATAGCTATTAAATACACCCGACACACGATTATCAATATAAAAAGAACGCTTAAGCTTCTGAGCTACATCATAATATTCAGGTTTACAGTTTTCTAATAAATGCATTATAGAAGCATTGAGCAGGAAAGGGCTTGAAGAGACTCCAAAAAAAGCCGTACAATGTCTAACTGAGCATCCAATCACTGCGCACCTTTATAGGATGGGGAAAAAATCTAAGAAAATCTCTGTGATATGGTGCTATAGACAACATTAAAAAAGCTTTTTCAATATCAGCACTAACACCAATAGGATGCATTCTAAATATATCAAGAATATCAGGTATTAACTCATTAAGATTAATTCCTTTATACAGACATTCATTTAAAGAAGGCTTCCCTTTCTCCGAGGCAGAAGCATCAAATACAGGTCGGATTTTAGTGGTTTGGCTCGCTGATTTAATTACTGGCTTGTGAGACAAATAATGACATTCATTGTTTATCTCAAAATCTGGAACGCGCTCAATAATTTTTAATTTTTCCCAATCCTGAAAAACACGCTGATTATCAACAAAAAATTCGCTGCATCCTAATTTGTTAATAATTCACGTGTGTCTTTTCCAAACTAGTCCTTTATTATTCGATAGATTCATATTATTTTTCCATGGGAGTTCAACTTCACATCTTCCACAAGGAAGAATTTTCATTTTATTATTGAAATCATCTAAATTAAAATCAACTTTTTCTTTTTCGACTGGGGTTGGATTGGAAACTCCTAGAAGTTTAAGTTCCCATAATTTACTTAAAGGTACCTTCATAGAATACATCAATAGAATTTTTGAAATATTATTCGCTTCACATGAATAATATTTTCCAAATACAGTCCACCTGAGTTTTGATTCAATGGCTGTTAGACCATATTTTAATTCGAAAGAATTCCCAGTTAATAATTTTGCTATAAAATCTACACCATTTAAAAGATTAATTTCAGTTTCCTTTAGAAAAGAATCGGTAAAATCTATTTTATTTTCTATTAATTCATACAAAATCTCTTTATTCTCAATTGTAGGAATAAATCCACAAATCTGTTTTTCGGAAAGAGCCTCAAACGAGCATGTAAAACTTCCTTTCAAATTGTGGACTTCCACGGAAAACACTTGATGTTGTTTTGGTTTTGTTTCAGTCCCCCCAAAGAGTGCATGGATCACCGGCTCCTTCCTAAGAGGGGAGGCCCCAAACTGGGTCATCAACCTTTCGCTTACGTAACTACTCTGACTCCCTGTATCTATTACCGCGCGAATAGTTTTCTGGCGACCTTGATCTAATCCTAATCCGAACAGAAAGGGTCTGCAAAAATACCGCTTCTCTTCTGCCCGCGATGGAAAGAGAACTCTCTTTTTGAAAATATTTTTGTTCATTTATTTTTTCTTGCTTATTACACATAATATCAGAATGATTATTTTTACAATAAGAACAATGTAATTGATTTTTTATACTACAATATTTACTTAAATGTCCAGCCTTTTTTAAACAAGAAAAACATGTACCTTTTTTTAATAACATTGCTTTTTATCAACTAATGTCATTTTCTTCACCGTAAAACATTTTTCGCTAGGGTGCGATTTATCGCAAAAAATACAACCTGGATTTTCCAAACTTACGAGTGCTAATGCTGTTACCTGTTCAGCTGGTTTTACTTGCTCCATTTTCCGTTGGTTTTGACGGGGGCCGACTCCAGAGCGGGCCAGTAACACCATTTCTTCACTCTTTACCTCCTGGCGAAGGAAGTCCATTAAAAGTTCTTAAGATCTTGTTTTTGAAGTCATGGTTACGGCTCCTTTCCCAAGCGACCAAAACTTCTTCGGGAAGGCAACTCTCCACCAACGGCATCAGGAAATCTCAGTAGTTTTCCTGAGTTCTTCCAAGACTCTCTAGTGCTCGTAGTTTCATCATAAAGAGATGGTAAATCAGTTCTCACTCTTCCTGTAGACGCATTCTTTATGACCATCGATAATAAATCTCGAATTTAAATCTGCACTAATAAATCTTCACCCACGAAACGCTCCTTCAACTGTTGAATTGCCTTCGGATAGTTACCTGGAGTAGCTGGGTAGCTAAGCACTAAACGCTCAGCTTTAGAGCCCGGCTCCATAGATTGCAATAAATATTGAATTTTGTCTTCATCAGCAATGGCTCTGTCATCATGGATCTTTTGAAATTGACTCCAAAAGGTTAAATATTCCTTTGCTTCTCCATTGAATTTTTTTATCTCAATTTTCGGTAATTGAACTTCCTCGATTCATTATCACATGGAAGGGACAGTTCCTTTAATTTCAAATCAATTTGCGAAGACATTTCAAAAAATTGATCTCTGTAATTTTCAGCTTTACCACAAAATCACTAATAAATAATTGTTCAACATTTTCAGGCTGCAAAAGTTTCTCAGAAATTTCAGTCTGACAAACATCCAGTCTCTGAAATTTATCATTTAACTGACATGTCAAAATCGAAAGCGTTTTTATATCACCTACTTCTTTCGATAATTCTAGTTCAATTTTCTTCAGAGTAAAAGAGAATGCTATTCGTAATCTTTTTCTTTGAGTTTAAAGAGCGCCAACTTCCATCTTGAATTTAGAAGTTCATCGAAAATCATAACAAAATACTCCGTCCCCCCGAGGGTACCAGTGTTATGTCAAAATCGAAAATAAGTATTTTTAACAAATACTTTCAATGTTCTTTTTCATGGGGTTTGCATCTACCCGATGCTGGAGATATTTTGATATAATCATAAAAGTATTTTCAAATAAGATTCATTAAGGAAAACAAAGAATTCAGTGACAAACACAAAAGCACAACTTTATTACAGTATTTTTACTCTTCTACTACTCTACAAAAGAACAGAAAACATGAAGTGACAAACAGCGCCGCGTAGCGGCCTGGCACAGTTCCTTTCACTTTCTAATAGAGAGATTTGAGATCACTTACAAAACTGAAGCCAAATATTGATAATTTGCTGTCATTTCATCAAGTACATCCGTCTAATTAAAAGTGTGACTGTTTTTTTATTGTTGATTTACATTTCAGAATTCATTGTTGATTGTTGTTAATAATAAATATTTATAATTTTGCATAATCATAAGTATTATTTTAATAAATATGACACAATAAAATGTGCTACTTTTCTTTTTTTCTTAAAACTCCCAATTTAGGGTGAATTTTTTTAGGAGTTTTGGGAATAGAGTAGAAATTTAGCAGCAGGTGGTCTACCGAAAATAGTAAAACTTTGAAAGTAGTTCACGAGAAAAAAAAGTTTGAGAACCCATGATTTAAAGCATATTTGTTCATTTAAATTGTACCCTTAATCCATATATGCTAAAACGAATTTCAAATTAACATGTCCTAAAAAGTGGAACCAATTTAAACCGTAACTGTGAGCCTCTATCGTGAAGATACATGGATAGGTATAGATGTTTACGTCATCGTAGAAATACTAAAATGATCATCAGATTTGATACACTGATATCATGATATTAGATACACTGACTAATATTTGTTATTTTTTACTGACCAGATCTATCAAGCACAGTATCTAATTAATCAAAATTTAATTTCTTTCTACCGATATAATGAACATATGAATGGGACATATAGCCTGGACATTTGGATTTTTTTATTCTTCTATTTTAACCATTTAGTACTTATACCGGGAAAACATTCTTAAAGTTGATTTTTTTAACATTTAAATGTATTGTTGATTGAATTTTCTTTGCTTACCTATTGCTAATCTTGTTGCAAAACAGTCCTCGATTTGTAAGTTTCGCGTTTCGAATTTACTTTTTCCTCTACTTTCTTTTATACTTTTATTTTTTTATTTTATTTTATTTATTTGTATGTTAAGTGTTTATTCGCAAATTTTGATACAGTAGATACATGTCTCCCGATATAATGTTCGATTTCAATCAAGATTAAATCCACATCTGTCCATGCAATAATTCATCCCTTTTTGAAATCACTGTTTCGTGTGGTACGTGCTTGTTTTTAAATATCCTGTGTGACGCATAGGACTTAACACCATGAACATATAATCAGAAAAATATGTAAATTACAGTATCAATACTCTGAATTATTAAAATATGTAAGATGATGAACATAAGATGTGCTTTGCATTCTGGAACAGATGAAGCAAGGTATAGCGACAGAAAATTTCTGAATCGAGAATAGTTGTGTTGCTTTATCAGGCAAAATAATCTTATGAATTGTTTTTCTATCTCAGAGGAAAAACTATTCAGTACAAAGAATGTCAAGACGCCAAAAATCGAAATACTTCCAACTGACAGACGAATACAACAGCAATAGGGTGACCAAACGGAGAAGAGTGAGTAGGTCGGTGCACCGAGTCGTAAGGAAAACACACTTACTGTCCACCGGATATATCAAAAAGGGTTGAGAAAATGGAATGTAACCATTCTGACTGTGTTAGAGTAGGCAAAGAGAACTCAGTATACGTGGAAGAAAACATCCATAAGATTGTGCTAGTGACCTAGCAAATCACTTCCAACGAAATTTTGACACAGGAGCAAGATATTTTTTATGTTTCTTTATTAAGCGGGACTATTATTCAATTACTGAAATCTCAGCGTTTACATCCATAACATTCAATATTGAGTCGATGACATAAACATGTCCGTTATTAAAGGTATCGAGATAGAGCCTTACATGGATTTCGGAATTGCAGGACGTATTGTTTCCAAATAAGACCCGATTTTACTTAGCATATAATGAACAAGTATTTGAATCTCTACCGCATTGAGTATTTGAGAAGCTCCGTGACAGATTTATTCCACGCAGCAACTGTGGTGCATCATATATTGCAATAACATTCGTTATAAATAAAACGGCATTTCCCACCGTTGTCAATTACAACTAATCTACATTATTAAAAATAAGATGGCTCAACGATGTGTGGATAGCGTGTTCCATTCAGAAATACGCTCCTTTCTTCAAGATTGCTGAGCGCAGACTAATATTATGTTGATCATTTCATTTATCAATAGGATCTCCAACCGCACATAGCAGCAATCATTCTTGGGTATCCTCATACTTATCTTGTTATTTGTCTCCCCGTATTTATCGTCAGCTGAAAATTTTTGGGACGTCATTGGGTATGATTTGCATTGGTTGTCAACACCGTGTTCAGAAGATGAAGTACGGAAAATGGTTGTGAGAATTTCGGAAACCATTGGTAAACTCATTAAGACTATGCTTAGAAATAATGCTAAATGCATTTCCATCAAGGATGGCCCAATATATTACTGAGCATCTATTCATTAATGTATGATACCGCAATAAACAATAATTATACACTCTATGACAAAGAATCACTAAGAAGGAATTATCTGATTGCTCTGAAATTTTGTATGCATAAATGCTTTAACAAAATATGCAAGTGATTAAAATTTGTTATCCAACAAATAAAAAATGATATCTCCAGTGCATTAGAACTGCACATCCAGCAGATGTATGAAAACAGTTGTACTTGAACTGTTATTAAAAATTTCTTTTGCATGGTGATTTAAGGTATATTTCAACGACTAAAAAAATACCTCGCCTGTTTTATAATTCGAGCTGATTGAGAGCAACTGTCTGAGTTTGAAAGAGGTCGCATCTTTGGATTGAAAGAGGTGGGCTAGAAAAATCGGAAAAGTGGTCGTCACATGTGAGAAACGATGCATCGATTAGAAGATGCTGGCAAGAATAATGGGCAATGATAAATTTCTGCTTCATGATGATAGAAATCGACCTAGAGAAAAAACAAATCGGTATGATAGAGTAATTGTCAGATCAGCTATCACAGTGCCTGATTCATCGCTATCAATCATTAGACGTACGACCCACACACAAGTCTCCGCTATAACCATTCACAGACAGCTGATACAGCGAAATCAACGTTCTTACCGAAATTCATCCCACCTGCCATTCACGCCTGCACACTGTCAAGCCAGATTGCAGTGATGCTGCTAGACTTGAACAAGTTAGAATGACGCTGAATAGAGACGTATAGTCTTTAGCCACCAATCACGGTTACAGCTGTGTCCTGGCGATAATCCAAGACATGTCTGGAGAAGCCCAGGCCAGCGTGCCACCACTCAGTCCCTCAACCATTAGTTATAGTCTGGGTTGTCACTTTCTTTAAAAGCCGGCCCCTTTGGTTGTCCTTAGAGGCACACTTACAGCACAGTGGTACGTTGACAACATTCTGAGATCTGTTTTGCTATCATTCCTATTTGCAGTACCCTGACCTTATTTTCAGCAAGATAATACCAGAACACACATGTCACGTGTTACTATAAACTGTCTTACAGATTGTCAAACACTTCCTTGGCCAGCCAGATCTCCCATCGAGTATGTCTAGGATAAGGTGGGAAAACGATTGCATTGTATCATGGAATGTTGATGACCTAGCTCTACAATTGAAACAAATTTTCCAAGAAATACCGTAAAAGACCAGCCGGGAGCTTTATTAGTGTATGCCGTGCCGTATAGGAGTATGCATCCTGGCTGGAAGTAGGTCAACACTTTATTGAGCTCGTTGTTTTGTAGCTATATAATTCTAAAATACATCATCCAATTGTTGTGAAATTTTTATCATTTTCTTTTCTGTATATAATTTTCCTATACCCCAGAGTTCTTGGCTCTACCGTATAATTCCTTCTTATTACACTGATTTTTGTTACAGAGCGTAGTTTGTTTCTATGTCACTTTTACCGATTTTCCTCCCTTTCAACGTATGACTTTCAAATGTTGCATTTTCACTATCACGTGATGTATGTAAGAAAACAATTAATAAAAGTATAGTAAAAAAGGAATGATAAATTGCAAAAATTAGCATCGAGGGACATTTTATTTTATTGATTTAAAGAAGAGTTGAAAGCAAAATATTCTATTCCGAGATTCAGAAAACTGGAATGTGAATATTACTTGAAATTTTCAAATAAGAAAATGGAAAACTCATTGACATGAATAAAAGTTTTATTTTACAATTTTGAATTATTTCGTAAATGTTTTCATTTTTTTAATCTTTAGAGATAATAATTAAAATATTCAACCATTAGTGATATTTAATTCTTGTACTGTTTAAACTTCATTTCTTAGATGTAATGCGTCCGATGTAGTGAATTTTCGTACTGTTTCTAATACACGCTTGAAAACAGAGATTATTCATAAAATGTATCATTTTCCTATGGTTAATGTTAGATACTAAAATATACATATTTTCCAATATATACAAATAAATCATTTACAACTGGAAGAAATTTTGTTACTTTACTGTATTTTACTCATAAATACTTTTGAAATATTATTAGTTGACTTTATTTTTTCACGTGTCACGGGTAGAATTTGCGGTTCAAATTAAACTTGTGAATAAACCGCGTTCTAGTTTCAGAATATCTTTCATTGTATCATTCATTATCTAATTGCTCATTATTCAAATAACATAAGATTCTCTTTTTCTAACTGTTGAAAGATTTTAAAAGATTTTTTTTAATGTTTGGTATATGTAGGTGATTTTCGAGAAAAATGACACAAAAATATTCATTAAGTAAAGCATTATTGAGAAATGCTGTTAATATAAATTAAAATTTACTTCTGCTTAAAGCTAAATAACAACATCAATAACCAATTTTTTTTATTTATTATATAAGAAAGCAATGGATTTGCGAAATTCAAGCACACAAATACTATTAAGAAATCACATAAGATTGAATTCATGTAATTGTCATCTTATTGCATATTTACACTTCTGTGATTTCTTTGTAGTCATGACCACATAGAAGCGGTTGAAGTACAATATGATCCAGCCATTATTTCATATGAAGAGCTACTCAAGTGCTTCTGGGAATTCCGTGATCCATGCAGTTGTCCCAAACGACACAATTTGTACAATCGGAAAAGCTAACAATTACTTATTGTTTGACATCAGATCTATCTTTATAATTGTCTGATTTACACCCCTATGGACTCTAAGAATAGGATGGCTGGGAAAGCTTATTTATTTAAATTCTTGAAGTTATAACTAACACATCTGATTCGTTTTTCTCTTATTTAAAAATAAAATAGAAATATTCTTCTGATTTTTGGCTTTTTATATTTGGTCGAAAATTATTATTTCTTCATGAATAATAAAAATTATAATACACAAATGTAAATTAGGAACAAAATAAGATTTTCCTGTGAATGGGTTACTTTTACTCTTTATTTCTCAGGCAGTCCTCTTTCACAAAAAATTTCACTCTTCGTAAATAATTTGTTTATTTTTATATTATATATATATATATATATATATATATATATATATATATATATATATATATATACAGTAAGACCCCGCTTAACGCGGGGGATACGTTCCATCAAAGTAGAGCGTGATGCGAAACAGCGCTAAACGAGGCTATCTTTACATGTAAATATTGGGGTTAGGGGAAGATGGCTAGGAAATTGGTTAGATATTAAATTTAAAAAGTATGTTTTTATGATAAAAATAAAACCAAACATTTATTTCTTAAAGCCCAAATTAATACCACATTATTATGTCTTGTAAAAATAAAAACAAAATATAAATGACAAAACGAATATTCTTAAAAAAAACAAATAAAATTCTAAGTCAGTCATATTTAGTTAGCCTTCCGCTTTTTCAGTGTTCTGCCTTTTTGTGACAAAAGCATCTAATGTTGTTTGCCTTTTTCTTTGCGTTGTTCTCTTAAAAGTTCTTCATAAACGGATAGAGCATCTCTAACACCACGCCTTACTTTTGAGCTCCTGTCAAAATTCGGATCATTTTCAATGAATTGAGCCATTATTTCAGTTATGGTAGACAAACTCCTTTTTACAAACGCCATCGAAAGTTCTTTTTGCTCTTCTTCTGAATCACTGCTGTCAACATTTTTGTTTTCTTCTTGTTCTGTTAATTCCTTGAGCTCATCATTAGAAAGACTAGCCGCTGCTTCTTGAATTATTTCTTCAACATCTTCCACATTTACCCCTTCAAAACCAGTTTGCTTCGTTAATTTCACTATCTCTTCCACTATTTCATCCACATAGACAGAGTGTCCAACGTCATCGCTCTTACTTAAATACGGCCAAATATTCTTCCATACTCCTTTCAAAGATCTTTCTGTTACTTTATTCCAAGAAAGGCCTATGTTTTCTACAGCATCCACGATGTTGTAGTTTTTCCAAAATTCTCTTATGGACTGGTTCTCTTCTCCGTCTGTTTTTTCAAACATTTGTTTAAAGGTTCGCCGCAAGTAATAAGCCTTAAAGTTTGATATAACGCCTTGGTCCATTGGTTGAATTAAGGCAGTTGTGTTAGGCGGCAAGAAAACCACTTCGACTGGAATGCATGTAGTTAAGTCTGATAAATTTGTCGGGTGGCTTGGAGCATTATCAATTAACAGAAGTGCTTTTTGTTCAAGTTTTTTAATTTCGCAATAACGTTTAACAGACTTGCAGAAATGTTCAGTGAACCAATCCTGGAAAATTTTCGCAGTTATCCATGATTTTTTATTAGTCTCCCAAATTACAGGTAAAGTTGATTTAGATATGCCTTTCATCGCTATTGGGTTTTTGGAATGGTAAATTAGTAATGGTTTTAATTTAAAATCTCCGCTTGCGTTAACACCTAGTAGAAGGGTTAAGCGATCTTTTGCAGCTTTAAATCCTGGTGCCCGTTTCTCTTCACGGGATAGAAATGTTCGTTTCGGCATTCTTTTCCAAAACAAGCCTGTTTCATCAACATTAGAAACCAATTCTGGAGGATAGTTTCCTTCTTCAATTATTTTTTTAATATCGCTGGAAATTCAGCCGCCGCTTTTGTATCACCACTTGCTGCTTCTCCTGTAATCTTTATGTTGTAAAGGTTATTTCGATGTTTAAATCTATTAAACCATCCTCGACTAGCAACGAAAGTTTCACTTGTGTCAATTGTCTCAGCCTGAATGTAATTAAAAATTCTTCTAGCTTTTTCCATTATGATAGATTGGCTTAATGGCATATTGCGGTCAATTTCGTAGTCATTACATATAGACAGTCGTTTTTCCATTTCCTCTATGATATTATTTCTAGAACGGGTAATTCTAGTTGCGGAGCTTGACGTAGTTGTAGTTGCCGATGACAGTATTTTTTCTTCATTCTTCATGATGGTCCTTATTGTTGAAGTTGGCAAATTCAATGAAGCACTAATTAGAGTTTGACGTTCACCAGAATCTAATCTTCTAATCACTTCCATTTTAGTTTTGAGTGAAATGCTTTTTCTGGTTGCTTTCTTTTCTTTTTCATTATCACCCATAGTAAAAACTAAAGATCAAAATATTTGACACTGTAATATAGTATTAAATATGTAAATTAATACCTACTTACAATAATGTCAACAAATGTTTCCAATAATAAAAATATGTCTGTACAATACCGCACCAAACAAGAAACAAAAGTACACTCTTTCGGATATGTATTTGAAACCTATCGCTGCATAATATTTCGGGGAATCCCCGTATGCTGCGAGCGATTTCGTGGAATCCCCGGGTTGAAATAAAAGAGCGCTAAACCGTAACAGTGTTAAGCGGGGTCTTACTGTATATATATATATATATATATATATATATATATATATATATATATATATATATATATATATATATATATATATATATATATATATATAAGCTGACCCAGCCACGCGTTGCAGTGGCTGAGTTTTTATAATACATTGAATCAATTTTTTACTAATTCTTGGGTACAATCAAATTAATATTTTCTAAAAAAATTTAAAATAGGTTCATTCATATGAGATTAAAAATAAAACGTTTCGCAAAAATTTAAAAGTAATAGATAAAGTATCGAAATTTTGAAATTAAGCACAAATCAACATATACTTTCTGAATTTACATTTTATTCATCTTATATTAAATTATAGTTAGTAATCAGTGACTTACTTATAAAATATACTATATAAATTAAAAACATCTAAAAATAAATTGTTATAAATGAGGTAGATAACATTGACATCGAACTATTATTTTTTCAATTTTTAATTATTAAAACTAAAAAATTTTTCCACGGTATTATACTGAAATAAAAAAATTAAAAGAATTTGTCATTTGAATAAATAAATTAGATCAAAATGTTCTACTGAATAAATTAATAATTATCAAATTATAAAATAAAAATAAAAAAATAAAAGGCTGTCAAGAAATACTTACATGTTTTGGAGGTGGTATGAAAATTAGTAGAGAAAAACAGCAATAAATAAAATTTTATTTTACTATTTATAATATTAAAAATTTTCAAACTGAACACGCACAATAATAACGCAATACAAAGTATAATTATGAAAGTGATTCACAAAAAATTCTTATAGTGTGATTATACATCATGAAAATATATGTATCATGAAAATATATGTATCATGAAAATATATGTATCATGAAAATATATGTACATCATGAAAATATAATAAAAAAATATATGTAAATTCTATATTTAACCACGCGATTGCACGCGCACGTTAATTTTCTCGAAGATGTATAATCTAGAAAAATAAACACGTCGCCATCTGCCGAATACCTGTGCAACTTAGATGCTAAATCGCCATCTATTAGGAACTTACAGAACTAAATAAATAAACATTAATGTCGTATAATAAATATTGAAAATAATAATTAAGAGATAAAAACTATTCTATCTTTTAAGTTGGACCATATTATAAATGGTTACAAAATTTTATCAAAATCCGTTCAGTAGTTTCGGAGTTTATCGGGAACATACATCGTGACACGAAATTTATATATATATATATATATATATATATATATATATATATATATATATATATATATATATATATATATATATATATATATATACATATATATATATATCGTTTTCAGTTATAATACATCAAAAAGAGCTATCTATTTTATCTATTTTTCTTACGTGAACTTTCAAATTTGTAATCAAACGAAGTTGAATTGATAACTTATAATTTTGCTTAAAAATTAAAAACCTATATCTTATATTGTATACATATACATACATTATATTTTTCCTTGTTTTAAAAAATATTTTGATATATAAAACAAAGAAAGTCGAATATGCATTGAAGAAAGTTGAATGCATTTTTACATTGCTTGATCTATTGATTTGAAATTGATTTGTTAAAATAACTTTCATTCGATTTAGAGTTTTCAGACGTAATTTTTTTTAACTGAAAAGAAATTTTTTTTTTAATTTCTCTTTCTAAACTCTCTTATCTCTCATGTATTAACTTAAATATTTTAGTCTACAAAATAACTATTAATTTCCCACGCAAATATATATATATATATATATATATATATATATATATATATATATATATATATATATATATATAGAAATGTTTTGAAAGTTCATCTTACAATTGATGACAAAGAATTACTACATTTAATGATTTTACAAGTTTGTTTTTTGTTTTTTCATATACTTTATTTCCTTTTCAAAGCTACTACATTTAACACGTATTGAATTCATTTATAACTCAATTCGTGTGCCATAATATTATTTTCTTAAAATTAGAAAAATTTATAAATTTTATTTATCTTGCTTATAGATTTTAATACTATTAAGAAATCACATAAGATTGAATTCATGTAATTGTCATCTTATTGCATCTTTACACTTCTGAGATTTCTTTCTAGTCATGACCACATAGAAGCGGTTGAAGTACAATATGATCCAGCCATTATTTCATATGAAGAGCTACTCAAGTGCTTCTGGGAATTCCATGATCCATGCAGTTGTCACAAACGACAGTATTTGTCAGCCATTTTCTATACCAATGAGAATCAGAAAAGCTTGGCTGAAAACAGCAAATTCCATAAAGATATTGACCTAAAGAAAACAATAACAACTCAAATTCTGCCTTTGAATGTCTTTCATGAAGCAGAGGAGTATGTAATAATTATTAGAATCAATATAATGCAATAATTCCTAAAATAAATCAATTATGTAATGAATGAGAATTGTAAGAGTATGATATAAGTGAAATATATCTATAATTCTAAGTAAATACTTTTAGCCGTCGGAAAATTTTATCACAATTATAATATATACTGCTGGTTACTCAAATTGCAACAACATGAAAGACAAGAGATATCACAACAAAAATTGTTTTGTAGGTAACATGTTGATCAGGTATCAAATGATTAAATTTATAGACTTCTGCGAAGAATAGTTACTGCCAAAATCAGTAGCCAGAGTAGCCGCCATTGTTGGAGATCACCACTGCCACATGTCTTGGCATTGATTCAAAAAGACTTTGAATGTGTTCTTGGGATACAGCAGACCAAGCAGCTTCCACACGTTGCCAAAGTTGATCTGGTGTGGCCGTTGGGTATGTAATCTGGGTCAATCGTTGAGCAACCATTGACCACATGTTTTCTATCGGCGAAATATCAAAACAGCGAGCCGGCCAGGGAAGCAATTCAACCTGGCGATTGACGAAGAACTCTTGAACAATGTGTGCCACTTGTGATCATGTCTTATCCTGTTGAAATATAACTGTGAGCAAGCCCTGAAGGTAAGGAAGGACAACTGGATCCTACAATTCAGTGATGTAGCACTGGCTGTTTAAAGTACCAGCAATGCGTACTAGAGGAGTACGAGAATGATACCCAATACTGCCCCAACCATAATACACGATGCAGGACCAATGTGGCTGTGCATAACACAGCTGTTCACCATCCTCTCTCCACGATGCCTCCAGACTCGAATGCTACCATCGTGGTGTTGCAGACAGAAGGGTGACTCGTCAGTAAAGTCAATTGCCTTTTATTCTGCTTTCCTAATCCTTCTTTCATCGTACCATTGGCGGTGGAGACGTCTGTGGTTCTGCGTCAAGGATAGATGAAGCAATGGACATCTTGCGGACTAACCACTCTGCTGTGGTTAGTCTGCAAGATGTCCATTGCACTCTAAAGGGCGTCGAATGGTCTCGCAGACTTGATGATACGTTACAGACTGAATGTGCTGTGCTATAGTTAGTGATGTAACGGAGAGATCCGTCACTGCCATGCGCACAATTTGCCTGTCCTCACGTGAAGAGGGGCACTGAGGTGGATGCGATCAAACACGTCGGTCTGTCATACCCTCCTGCATCCAACGATCACATATCCGCATTACAGTTTTTTTGTTTCGTCCTACACGACTACCGATTTCCCTGAAAGATAATCCACAATCTAGGTAGGCCTCTATCCTTCCGCTGTCGAACTCTGATTCTTGATCAAAAAATGATCGCTGTTTTCTACAAGGAATAATTCATCGTTTTTTTTAACCACAAGAAAAACACAACTGCCGAAATTGAAATCTTCAAAATCTCCAAAACTTAAACAGCGCTTTGAAGTGGCACTACAGGCACGCGTGATGTGCGTCTGCGCTGAAATTCTAATCATTTGCATATCTTACCTTCGCTAATGGAAGCTGTAAATTTCATGTCATTTACATGCTTCATTCAGGGTGTTGCATTTGTGTTGTTGTTGCTGATCCCTGTTGTCTAGCAGCGCTAGACCAAGTGTATGACATTGCACACTCTCAGGAAATCAATGACCAATAATGGTCGCTCCAGAAGATCTTTTTTATCGAGTCCCAAGCACTCAAGGATATGAATCGGAGTGGCTTGGCTTTTGAAACACTTAGCGCAAATTGGAAATTCCTTTTCTTTGTTGTTAAATGCCAATGATCTTAGGTGGCCACTTCGAAAACGAGTTATTGTAGTTTGTTCCAGTCTGCTGCACCGGAGGGATAGAGATCCGCCGGGACGATTACCCTGGTACCAATGGTGCACGGGGGGAATTGCAAATGCAGACCGAACAAGGCCTTTCTGTCTAGAGTATAGTTTAGTATAGGTAAGAGACGCCGGAGTAAGCAAAGGCTCGTCAGTACCTCTTTTTGCTAGGACATCAGCCAATGCGTTACCCGCAAGGTCTACATGGGAAGGGATCCACTGTAAGTGAATCTCACGAGATGAGGAGAGCCGTCTAAGCTTGTGTTGTATTCATAGATAGGGAAAAGGGGCAGCTTCTGTTATCCAAGTGGACCGGAGCACCAAAGGTAGAAGGCTGACTTAGCTCCTTACGTGGGTTTGGATCGGAGTTTTCCTTCTCCTAGGTATCTCTTTTTGTCTGGCTCCTACCCAACGAAGACCTGTCCGGCATGGGAGACCCTACCAGCAGCTAAGCTACCACCGGCATAGCTCTCTGGGTTGCAGGAGCACGCAAGCCCGCCCACCACGTCAAGGTGAAGATACCATCGGGTGGGGTTGCATTTGTGGTATCCAGCAGTGTAATTCAATTACATAAAATTATACAGTTAGAATCTACTCAATCAGGCAACGATATAGAAAATTTTCTTTATTTTGGTCTCGAAAATTATCAACCATGAACCTCAACAAGCACTCCAGGATTCATTGAGAATATCATGTGAAAATCAAAATATAACCACACAATTTACAAAAAGTTAACCAAACTTTTGTTAAAATACGGATTGGTATATTTCAAGCAACCAAGTAGTATCTAGTTGGAAGCATGCATCCCTGGGGCTTGTTTAAAAAAATAAATAATATTATATACATAATTTCTATTCTATTCTGAAATGTTTTAAACATTTAATGTATATACACCAGAGCTTGAAGTGATTGGCTGATTTTTTATTTTGCTATATGGATTCACTCTTTTGAAACAAAGGCTAATTCAACCGGAGCTTTCAATTTAGAGTGAAAATTCCGAGTCCATACAAATATCCACACTCAAGGTGGATTAGTATTTGTGAACTGCTTAAGTAAATACCAGAAGAGCTAACTATTTATTTACTAGCTTGATTATAGGAGCTTGGGAGCTCAAAGAGCATTTCTCATAAATATAGGCATTAAACCGATTCATAAAACTATCATAAGTTTCAAGTACTATCATAAATACAAGTCCTTTATTTCATGTCCTTGAGAACAGTATCAGTGACCGTGGAATTCGAACCACTTTAAGTACACTGGGAGTGATTTTCAAATCAAAATTTGAAGTTGTTAAAAAAGCGATTTAGTACATCTTAACGTGAAATTAATAAATTCTCATAAAAAAAACTTACAAAAATATACAAGTTGATAAGTATAGAAGTATAGTTTTGTTTGAAACAAGAGTATTTTTCAAAAATTCCTATATTTTAAAGATCTATAAATCATATAAAAACTTACATTTTTATTAAAAATTGGCAAAATTTTTTAATTATCTATTTGTGATCATTTATAGCTATCATCAGAAATACTTTCTTCGAATTTACCACAAAAGATTTTATGACAGTTTAAAGAAGGAAGCATCAGCATCAACAAGGGATGCACGTCTAAATGGTTACCTTTCAGGATATGGCAAGATAGAGGTATTGTAAAATTTTCTTTTGTAGTTTGAAATACAATATTTATTATTAGATGATTTTAAGATGGTTACTGTAATTGGCACAGGTGCCGTATAATCGATGATGCCAAATTCTGAGATTGGTGATTTTTTGGCGGATTTTCTTATGTATCGGGCAACCTCGTTTTTATTACGTCATACATATGGAGACCTATAAGAATTATCCAGAAAATTCTATTTTGGTAACCCTAGTGTTAACGTCATCGCGCACGTCAAGATACGTCATCTTGGCAACATTTCTTCATCGCCAAAAAAATTCAAAATTTGGAATCATGGATTATATTATTGGATATTACAAAAGTTATATTCTTGATATGACAAATTTTGTTTTAGTTCTTTATAGAAATTAATCAATTATAATTTTATAAATATTAGCTCTAACAAATTTTACTTATTTTTTTTAACAATTCATATATTTTCCATTCATGTCAGTTTATATAAACGGATATACTTGTAGAAAATTTAATTCCAACACTGGAATAAAGTTTCTTGAATTGCAGTAAATTCTCGAATAGACAGCCTGTCTCAATTTTTGGAGTGCCATTTCATTTGTTTTGTAGTGATTTGAATATGGATATCTTTCAACGGTACGATCAGAATTTCTTGTTATTGTTTGTATTGCTTCTGACCATCTAACATACACGAAAGCTATGTTGCTGCAAAAGCAAATGCAGTCGTTAAGCGGGATTCAAAAATGTTAGTTTACGAAATTTGCAAGAAATCAAAACTTCTTTATGGCCAGATTGATTGTTAAATTTCCTTCGAATAAAAAATGTGAAGGATTATTCAAGACACTATTTTGATGAACTAAATATTTAGATGATCAAAATGTCTGTATTGCTCATGACAAGAAATGTATCAAAACTTCAAAAGACTGTGTGGCGTTATTACAATTTGTATTTCACCATGCATTTACATTAGAGGTTACAGATCAATGTTTTAAAATAAACTTTCAATTATGAGACTTGAAAAAGTTAACATTTTTAATCAAAAATTTAGATTTATTGATATTATCAAAAAATAAAATTTCAGTAAATTGTGACAGTTTTTTTTTAATCATTAGAATTCAATTTTACACCAGAGTATTTTTTAAAATTTATGAATTTTATTATTTATTTAATTAATTGTGTTGTATTTATTATTTTTCGACCTTTACAAGTAAGAATTGTAATAATTAAAATATTTTCAATTAGAAGTATATGATACATTTTTTAAAAATTTGACATAGATATTTATTTATGATTATTTCCAATGATTAATTTAATCGCATTCCTTATCTGTAATTTGGCAGTAGATAAAATTTGATGATTCATTCTACAATTGTGTTTTTTCAAATATGATTAATAAAATATATCAACCAAATTTTCCTTTTAAAAAGTTCTATTAGCATAATTCAATTAGCTATCGATATTTTTACGAAAACAATTTCCATATTCAAACTTGTTAAAAACTTATTTCTTTATTTCGATAGACATTATTTGAATGTAAATATGTTATTTTAAATCTCACCTTAGTAAAAGTAAACTCGTTTGAGGAATTTGTTTCGGATTTGTTATTTTGTTAAACATAGAAAAATGAATTTTATCAGCTCTATATATTTCATTGATTCGTGATACATTATATTTAGAACGGGAGAAAGAACAGCATATATATCCGTAAAAAGCTGTTGAACGATGAGTGGAGTAAATCATGTTAATATAGGTAGTAATTAAGTAAAATGGTTATGATATAAATATTAACATTCGTTTGAATACATTAAAATTAAATATATTTATTTTTTTCAGCAACTTTATTCTGAAAAGGAAATGTGGAATTTGACTGAAGAACAATTTCAATATGTCCGTTGTCATTTAGCTAGAGAAGTAAAACCTGCAACTTTTTTGCCACTTCTTCACACAATCATACAAATTGCATGGAACTTTCTTAAAAAGTCTCTCGGATATTGAAGAATATGCAATTTTTCTTTTGACGACGGTTTTGTAAAGTATAAGAATATTTTTAAAAATGAATTACAGTTGAGGTAATTTGCATGTTTCTGCCAAAATTTACTCCATTGTTCATGCACTATATTATGCAAAGAAATTCGAAGAAATTCGCATGTAATAAATTCATTTTTTCTAAGCTGCAGTATTCATTCTTTTAGATGTATGTGAGTAACTTGAGAAATTTGCAAAATTTTCGTTAAATATTTTATGTATTTTGACTGTGACGTAAGAAAATGTACAATAATTAATGTGGTATATAAATTGAGGCTTATTTTATAAAACATACATTTTTGTAAAGCCACTTAAAAGAATTAATAAAATACACTTTAAAATAGGTTATTTCTTTGACAGATTTATCAAAAATCAATCAAAAATAAATAAACAATGACAAATTTTTAGAATTTTTAGGGATATTTGAAAGATTTAAATAAGATATGAAAAACAAAGGACAGCAAAATTGCTTTATTTTTTGGCCTAATAGTATATTTTTTTCACGAATATATTATTCCACTCTGTTTTTTTAAATTGTTACATAGGGGACACGGTACGTTGAAACTAACAAAAATCTTTCAAATTTTCAAAAATATTTTTTTAACATAAATTAAAAGTCCTCAATGTTCTTTTTCATTTGCAAGTGAAATTTTGGAAATCCGATAATCAGAACCGATTTTATTGCGATTTTTGCAAACCAAAACAAAAAAAAATTGAAAGTGGGCGTGGTCGACCATACCCATTTCTTGACACAAAACAGCTAATTTTTAGTTCATATTTATATTTTATGTAGCAAAAAGCATTTTTTTTATTATAAATTTCATAAATTTGTTTTGAAGTTTCTAATTTAAGTGGCAACACATTTGAATTAACTGTAACTGGATTTGTAATATTTCGATTAGTTGCTGTTGTTTTCTGTAGTATTTCATAAGTTTGTTTCGTTATCTTTGTTTTTGAATATTTATAATAAGCATAAAGTTAGTTCTCGATGGCATGCACCTAAAAGTAGGCCTTCAAAGAAAAGGAAACTTGCTGTTGAACGGATTAAAGCTAGATTTAATAAACAGAGAAATGATGAGTCGGTTACAGCGAAACTCAAAAATAAAAATACAAAAAAAAAGTATTGTTGATAATAAAACAATAAAGTTGGAAGGAGAAACTTATAAAGCTGTCTGTTTTTAAGTATCAGTATTTTTAAAGTGTACAATTCTTGAAATATTTTATATTACTTTGTGGAGAAAAGCATATATTCTAGCTAAATTTTGCGGCATTAATTATGCTTCTTATGATATATTTCTATTAACATTAATTTTTTTTGCAGTCACGTATTATGTATTGTTTTGATTTGATGCTAACTGTATTAAATGTATGAAAAATATTAATTTAAATGATTCTATATATATTATTTGCTTATTAGTTTTACAAATATTATATTTTATCCTCATGCATTATAAAATAACAAAATCAGTTTTCACTCCATATCATGTATTATTTTGTAAAATACTATTATTTACCTAAACTTTTATGCAATTTAGTTTTAGAATAATAAAATTTTCTGCTCAATATGTTTTAAAAAATAATTCTCTGCTTTAAATATGAAAAAACATCTATAAATGATTAAAAAAATAGTTAAAATTGAAAAAACTCTGTTGTCTAACTAAATTTGCTTTTTTCTTTGTTTCAAATTTTTAGTAACTTTATTAACTTCGAATCATCCCTCGCGCATTAATTTTTCATTTATTTCCTTGAAATCTTTTTTCAACTTACGTAATGTACAAATACTTATTTTAAAGTATGGATTTTAAAATATATCAAATTATTCTATTTTTATGAAACATTCATTGGAAAAATATGTTAAATTTTTCCGAAAATGTCAGAAAGTATGTAAAAAAATTTGTTTTCCAAAAACTATATGAAAGAAAAACTAATTGATACTTAGCTTGATATATATCCTTTCAAGGATTATCCTGAAAAATTTTCAGCAAATTTTAACATAATTTGTGACGTGGGGAATGTTTTAGGTGATTATCATAAAATTTTAAAAAAATAAACATTTTTTAAAAATATTTCAAAAATTACTTTAGTAAGAGTAATAAAACTAACAATTTTAATATAAAAATGCTAATTATTATATCTAAAAGAAAAATTATGTCTTTTTGATAAAAATTAATTTTTTTCACTTTCAACGTCCCGTGTCCCCTTACATACCCCAAATAATAAAAATATCGAACAGATTCTTAAAAATTAAGAGTAAAATATAAGTTTTCTTACAGATAAGAAAACTGAATGATAAAGTTTTGGAATATGCAAAAGTTATTCTAATTAAAAATACAATATAAAAATATACTATTTGAGTAATTAAAATGCAAATTTAGGGCAAAGTACTTATTAAAAGTTATACAATCATTATTTATCTGATTCGCGATAAAATCATCAAATAGTAAGTGCTAAATGGGCAGTTTATGGGCGAATATATTCAAATGGTTATACATTCTCATTCACATGGCAGAAATTAATAATTCATATGAAAGAATCTGGGCACTATAAGATAAAACTCAAGTGAAGTGATTAATAGTATATTCATTTGTAACAATGAATTGATATTTTTTAGCAGCGATAACTTAAGAAATTCATTTGGGTATCCATAAATAGGTGAGAATATTTGATGTCAACGAATCAAGTTGTTTATTGAGTTATTCACCAATAGAGTTTCTTTTTCACATAGGATACAAATTTCATTTTATTGGTATCAATTGATTCAAAATAATTAATGACAGCAAAAAGAAATAGAGTAAAGGATGTTGGATTAATATTACCTTCTATTTTTGAAAATAAATTTTTATATCAGACAGTATTATTTAAGTGGGAGAACAACTCTTTTAAACGAACTTCTAAGTTTACATCCTTCCAATTGAATTATATTCAATTGGAAAGGATGTAAACTTTAGTCAAATTTACTTCTACTTTATCGCGTATTAAATCTGGATAAACAAATTAAAATGTTCTCGTTTAAAGTGTTTTCTTAGAAATATTCTAATAGCCAACAGTGTACTTGAAATAAGCCGTATAAATGCACAAATCGTGTTTTGTTATGCACACTTACTATTATTTAGTAGATGTTATAGTGTTGCCACATTTATTTCATACAAATGCCCAAAATTTTATCCCCAAATCATAAAGTTTAATTTTTTTAGTAATTTGCTATAATTTGGAAGATTAAACAAGTGATTTTCTCGAAATAAGAGAAATGATTTCGTAGCTAAGCATTTGATATCACATTATACAATGTGCTATCCATAGCACTTTGCAATCCATGAATCTTGAAATTTTGAAATTTTAATAAAGAGATTGATCTAATTGATCATAGATCATTTAACCATAATATTTTTTGTCTTGTCTTAATACACAGGTATGTGAGGACTAAGGCACCTCTGCTACTATTTATTTTAGCATTTTGTACCAACCCCAAATCCAGTCAAGTTTAACCTTGACACTTGCTGCTTCTAACAGAAAGTACAGCTCCTTCTCACGTCTAAAGAGTTATTCCTCTAGTTCAGATAACACTAAATGGCACCACTACAAGTTAGTGGTGGATCTTCTAATTTCGAACCAGAGGCTAAATAAAAGTCCCTAGACATTGATTTGGATGGGAACTTAGAGGACTTTGCCACCTCTCGATATATTGAAAGTGCCCCAGTCACCTTTAGTGAACACTGTGGTCTTTGCCGGTCCCAGGATCAAACTCCCTTCCTTTGGATCGCGAGAACAACGCTTTCCCTACTGAGCTACCACGGCTCAACCATCATATTTAGTAGCTTGAAATCAAAAGTCCAGAACAAATTAAAGGATTCAATACATTAAATTTCAAAGAGATAGAAATCAAGAATTTTTACACGAACAAAAATTTTCGTAAAGAGAAGTCAAATTAAAACGGAATCTGTAACTTTCTTAAAATAATGGAGAAATCACTTAAATCAGGAAATTCAACTCATCAACAAATAAGTATAATTATAATACCCTACTCATGTTTTGTTTTTGAGATAATGTACACATTTCATCTGATTCCTGCGATTGAAAACTAATTTTGTACTTGCATTCAACAGATTGGATTCATTAACAGAGAACATTAATGCTTAGGTATGAGATCTAGAGAAAATTAAAATTAAATATGTTATCATGATTAGGAACAAAAATTTCGATTTAAAATATTTAAGAAGTAATATACAATACACGCTCATTTTTACGAACTTCTAATTTACAAACATACACGTTTTTACGCTAGTTTTTAGCTAGTTCCTACCTTGATATCATGCTTATTTTAACTCCCATTTACGAACTAAAATTTTTTAATAGTCCTTTTGGGCAATTTTTGATTTAGACAAATAGTTTTCTTTTCCGATTTTTTATTTATTTTATTTTTTCAGTTTTTTTTTTATTTGATTCTTTTTTGTATAACGCATGAGAACAAGATTTATTTTTGAACAACGAAGTGACACGTGCAAGCATTTCAAAGACATCGTAAAAACAATAGCCGAAGATGCATGGATATCAGGCATTTGAGGGAAAGAATTGTGGTGCCGAATTCAACTTCCGAGTTTCCTGTTCGTAAGAACATAGAAAGGATAAAGTTTGTGCTCTTTTTTTCTGTAGTCTGGAGTTTGTTTCTTTACTTTTGAACAACTCAATCTATGAAGTTTCGTTTGTCGAGAGAGACTGAGCTGAGTCAGTTAAGGATATGTGGCAGTTGAAGAAAAAAAGTGTTTATCAACAAAAAAAAAGAAAAGAAAAACCTGAAAATAGATGGAAAAAAATATTAAATAAGAAAAAAAATTCCTCTCTGGAATTTTAAAAGCTCGGAAAAAATCTGAAAAAGTAAACAGTATTAGAAAAAGTGTTCCTTCTCGAAAATAATGTAGAGAAGCAAAAAATCCTAAATTGGAAAAATCTTTGCTTACTTGGCTGAGAAAAATAAGAAGGATGAACATTCCTATTAATGGTAATGGCATTAAAGATGAATCCAATTGCTTTGCTATGAAGCTGAATATAAAATATTTTGAATCTTCAGGCTGCTGGCTCCAAAAATTTAAAGTCAGGCATAATATGAGCTTTAGAGAACTTTGCCGTGAAATGTAATCAATAAAATTAAAGTAACTGCTGATTTTAGTATGAATCAATTTTGAATGTGTTTCTTAATAAAGCATTAGAATAATTATTTGTAATGATATTTTATTTATAAAGAAAAAGTAGGCTGTGTGTGTGGGTGGTAAAATTTTTTTTTAATAATGTAATGCATTATTTTTCTATTTTATAAACTATTTTACCGGTGAGTTCGTAAAAACGAGTGTCTACTGTAGAACGACTTCGATAAACATATCAGTTTCAGTATTAAATTTCAGACACAAATTTTATATTATGAAGTTCCTAAATCAAAAGTATTGGATTGATCTGTTTAAATTTTTTGTGTTGGTTTGATTTGTCTCAATTTTGAAATAAAGAAAACTTTCTAAAAGATACGTTAAATTACTGATTTCCAATATAAGCCATATTAAATGTTTTATTTTTTAATTATTCTAAATAATTAGTTTATTATTAATTATATTATTAAACATCAATATCAATATATTAATTTATTAAATATATTAATAAATTTTATTATTTTAAATGAATGAATACATTTATAAATAAATATATTTTATGGGTTTTGGTTGATAAAACAAGGAATTAATTAATTTTTCATGAACATGGGAAATGGAAATGAAGACTATTATTTTTTAATTACTTTCCAAAGAATCATTTTAACATTTGTTCCGTTTAAAAATCAATCTTGTTTTATTCATGGAAAAATCCTAGTTATATTTATACAATAATGTTTCATTAGATAATATATTTTTTTAATATTGACCAACAATATAAATTTAATGAAATGATTACGAAATCAATCTACTGTAAGAAGTATTCATGAAGACATGATTACGTATTTATGTCAACATATATCGAGCTTATATAACAAGATTACAATTTTTAAAAAAGCATATTTTTATAAAAAGATTATGAAAAATTTATATAAGTGCCTATTAATAAAGAAGAATATCATCACTTAGATAAGAAGGAAACTGATAAGAAGGATCATCAAAGAGATATTTAATGCTGAAATCAACTTTTTATAACAGATTTATAACTTTTCAGAAAATACTTCTGATTACGAATGCAAAAATTGGTTTCAATTGCAGAAAAAAATTATCTCTTATTATCGGTTTCTTTGCTATTTTTGAATCATGAGACAGCAAAAAAGTGCAATCTTTATATCTAGGAAGTACCTATTTAAATAAATTGTAATCTTAAATAATTTCTCCAGATAAGCTGCTTATCGTTTTTTCTGATAATGATTAAATTACACATATTTGGAAATCGTTAAATTTCTTATGTTAAAATTTTATTCAAATTGAAATTATATCAAGAAAAATAAATAATTATATTTTATATTTTTATTTTTATTTCAACATTGATATTAAGTTTTGATCATTTAATGAATAATAACAAAATTGATCAATTTTTTTTATGCATCTGTATACTTTTCTGCTGAACAGTAAATAGAATATTTTTTCCCAAAATCTCCGAGCAGAGCTTTTTCTCTCTCATTGCTTGACTAAGCTCTCAACGGATATTTCCGGTGTCAAATTTGAGAAGCATTTGAGCTTGCCCTACTTTTTCCTCACCCATGAGATTTACGGACATACAGTTCCAGGAAGGCGAGAGGGGACAAACAAACTGACCACATATGCGGAGAAAATCTGCGTCAGAACATGGGGAAGGAAATTAGGATGCGGGGGGTTATATTGTCCACTTTACACCTATTGCGGTTAAGTGGTCTTCTCATTCCCCACTTAAAATTCGCCCCCCATAGAGATAGGAACTATTTTTTCTTTGTAAACAGGTGCTGTGGCGTGACTTATGAGTTTAAATTCACCAATCAGTTCTTTCAGTCTTTGTAAGAAGGACTGCCCCCAAACAACTGCGCTAGATGGCGCTGAAGCTCATTTCTAGATTTATTTTGAGGAAGGATTCCCCTTAATATATGTCCTGGTTCTCCCAAACTTAAAATTTTAAAATGAAAAAATCTATAAATAAAGACAAGGGAAATAGTATTTGCGTGATGCTTTTTAAATATTCTGGGGCATTTAATTGGTGCTTAGAGTCAAAGGGCAAATCCAAATTTTGAAGTCTACCACCAATTCTCAAAATAGAGTCATTATCTAAAATAGGATCTACCTTGCTTGGAGGAATACATTATGACCCTCTTTTAATAAAGCAGTTTCGGAATAAAATTCACTAACCTGAATATTTCTTACCATAAATATTGTTCTTTCCTCAATTTCCTTATTGGTTAGAAGTGAGCAGCTAACATCCTTTCATCGCAACTTATTATAAATCTGAAAACATAACTAATCCTTATGGAACCAATAAGATCATTGATTGAAGTCTGAAGTGTAAAGTTCCCAAGTCCTTTCAATTACCTCTCAAAGTCGTTGTGGTTCAAAATACGAAAATCAGTTCGTAATTATGTAGGTAAATCTTACTGAAGAAAGTCCGTCTGTTCCACCATAGCTTGTTCTCTAAGCGGTTGATGGCATCTGAACTTTTGGAAATAATATCTGCTGAGTTATCCTTAGAAGCTACGTGTCTCTAATCATATACCTTGCCCAGCGACTAAATTTCTGCTGTCTTGTTACTCACGAATGTCTTTTGCTTATGAGGCTCAAAGTTGATCAAAGCTAGGACTATGGTTGAGTTTATCCATAAAATGACATTATCTGTGGATAAGCTTAGGATAGGTATGGCTCTTTCGATTAACTTAGCTAACAACAATGCGGCGTAAATCTCCAGACATGGAATGGTTACTGGCTTTAACTGAGCTACTTTTGATTTACTGCAGAGAAGCTTTATTTGAAATTGTCCAGACTTAGTGCAACATCTCATGTACATTGAAACAGCATTACTTTTCTGACTTGCATCCGTGAAGCCATGGACCTCTATTTGGACAGCATCTTCAGTAAGGATATATCGGGAATAATGATTCTATTTACTTATTCTAATTTCAGAAGCGGTAAATTACTTCCACTACTTTAGTATGAATTTGGTGGCAATAGATCATTCCAATATAACTTTTGTTGCCAAAGGCTCTTCATAAAGATGTTTGCCTTCATCATCACTGGTCCAATAACATCTATAGGATTGTATAATTTGGCTTAGCTGAAAAGACTTCCTTTTTGCGTATACATCCTTGCCTTCTACATTTACTTAAAAAAATAATCAGATTGGGGTTGCCACAGCATTCTTAATCCCTTTAAGGATATTTAATGAGAAATTTTCTTAAAGGAACAATCTGAACTTGAAACATCTTGTAACAGTTTTGTATCATTGGAAATCATTTTTTAGAGCTCCACTCTAACAAGTTTTAAAAGCTTTATAAGATGCAATTGTAATTCCTTGATCTTCTCCAAAGTATCTATATAAACGTTTGTACATATAATTTGTTCATACTCGGGAAACTCCTTATATTTCCCTCAACATCTTATGTATCTCTTTGGTTACTAAATTTTCATTACTAGAAATTCTCCAAGGCCTTCATTGCTAAAAATGGAGAGGTTACCATTCCGTACATAGATTATAAATTTTTACTGGAGATTTTTTACTTGCCTTCCAAACAATGTGTTGAAGGTCTTTCTATTTCGGATCTAATAAAATCTGCCTAAGCATTTCTTTATGTCAGCACTAGAAGTATATCTATGTGTTCTAAACCTAATTGACCAGTGAGAAGATATCTTGCTGAAAAGTCTCTTCATTTAATAGAACCGAGTTCAGAGATCACTATAGTGGTTCCATGGGAAGCGTCGAGAATTACTCTTAAAGGAGTCGATGTTTTTTCCAACCTATATACAGCATGATGAGATATATAATAAGTGGTTATTTTCATCGTGTTTAATTTCTTGCATGTGCGTTCTGAATATTTTCGTACTCTTCCATAAATTCTCTTTATAAATTTGCCATCGTTTTATTTTTATCTAATCTACTTCCTATCGCATCTAACCTTTTACTGGCATTTTCAATGGAGAGTCCTAATATTTCTCTTGCATCCTCTTTAAATGGTAACTGCACTATGAATTTACCAGTCTCATCTCATTTGTATGCCTTCAAAAATTATATTCCTCATACAATACTTCTTCTTCACTTTTAATTAAATCCTTATAATGACTTGAGATATATTCTAATTCAAAAACTTTTTTAAATTCTCATTCAAGTTTGATTCATTTAATAGATAACAGTACTCTTGATTATCGGATTGTGGGTAAGATCCGATGATTAAATATCCTAAGTAACAAGCTTACAGTAATAATTGTCATCTAATACTCGTATAAAATTTCAGAAAATAATTCACTAACAATCAATGTGTTGATTTCCTTTGGTGTATAAAACTCTAGAACTGTCAATTCATTAGGATGCGGAACTTTTATATTTGAAGTACCAGTAGTAGTAAGAATTAAATCCATTAACCGCAGCTATTACTGTCATCTCTAAACAACGTAAAAAAGTTTTATAGGCATTTGAAACTTCAATTTTACTGTATACTTTTCCATCCGACAAACATTAGAGATTCCAGAAATATTTATTTTGTTTAAATTTAATTTTATTCCCAGTATGCTTACTGTGCTTTCTGAAAGTATACAAATAGAACAACCATTTTTGTTTTTTATGTAGATGTACGCAGTATTTAGCAAACCAAATTTATATCAGGAACGTGTTTAGATTGTTATTGTCACTTGACTTCCACTGAGGTCTGGTTTTCGAAGAATCATTTTTTTTTATTTCGTCATGCAACTAATGCAATAGTGAATTATGAGCTTCATTACTACCATTTATGTGATTCATGGTTAAGGGGAAACAAGGGAAGCTTAAGAGTAAATTGTCGTAGATTTTTCGGACAGGGCTCTCTGATAGGCACTGAACGCTCTCCCGTTTATTTTGCGTGACGAGCGATGCAATACGGTAAAGGGGGATAGTTTCTGTTGGCCAAGGCCTGGTGCACCCTAGGATAAAAGACTGACTTAGCACCTTTGCCTGTTAGCATTAGCTAAGAAAAATGGAATGGCCTTCACGCCAAGGGTGGCCTTACTAGAATAAAAAAATTCCCGACGTATTTGTAAAGTGCCGATGACTTTGGTGTAAACAGTAGATTTGCTTGCATGTATCTCGGACTTTTTGCATTATAGATTTGTTAGGGTTAAATTTGTTGACTTTTTAGCTTTATCAAAGAGTTACACGGGGCCCCTGATTAAACCTAACTCTTTTTGCTTTATTTCTGGCTGGTGTAGGGAGAGTCATATCTAAAGAAAATAGCACAGGTCAATGATATTGCCTTGTGGGGTCCAGGTACCCATATTAATTTTATGCAAATGATTCTTAACAAATCTCATTGCCTTTTGCGGCTGCCACAAGCTTTCTTTCATCGTATCCAAATCTGTTGTTTCCTGTTTTATTTCTAATAAATATCTTTTATTGTTGACTCGGAGTTCACATGTAGATAATTTGACTGAGAAAGGCAAAAAGCGACTAAATATTCCAAAGTATTTATGAGGACGTGACTGGGGTGTTTATGCAGCCACCCTCAGAATTACTTTGATCTCTTTTGTCAGATCAATCTTTGAATATGGATGTCAGATCTTTTCCCATAATTCTACCACGAATATTGAGCGATTGGAAAATATTCAACTGAATGCTGGCAGGATTATTACGGCCAGCACAACAGTTGCCCTGAAGAGTAACTGTTGTATTTCTGAGATCAGACTCTTCCCAAGGTGTAAAGGTTGTGCTTATCAGAGCAAAATCTAGAGTGGCCCCCTTAAAGCAAATTACTATACCCAGGTTAGAGCTTATGGCATGCTGTATAGGTGCCAGGTTAGCACATTCGGTGCAGCAAGCACTTAACACCACAGAAATGAAAACCATTTTTTGGAGCGATTCCATGGTTGCTTTATATTGGTTGAGACATAAAGAAGGATGGTCAGTTTTTCTTTCGAATAGAATTAATAAAATAAAAACACTTTTTCCTGATAACGAATGGTGACATGTGCCAGGGAAAATTAATCCTGCTGATTTAATCTCTCGAGGGTATTCACCTAGTTATTTGGTTGAGTCACACTGGTGAATATTGCCTTCATTGTTAGTTGAGTCTCCAGACTCATGGCCCGTCTCTGAATTAAATAATTGCGAAACTTCCAAAATCACTTCAGAAAGGAAAAGAGTTAGAGTATGTAATCTAAATTTGACTGAGAAAAAGGTACCATGATACGCTGAGAAATTTTCCAAATTTTATTCGACCATAATATTAGTGGCTTGGGTTCTACGATTTGTTAACAATGCAAGAAGTAGTGTTAGTCAGAAAAAAGTGGGGGAATTAAGCCTCGAGGAGATAGAGAATGCTGAGATCCGACTAATTCATTCTGTACAAACTCAAAGTTTTCCAGGTGAAAAGTCAATACCAAACTTGTGTGTATTTAAAGAAGACAACAATATCTTCCGTGTAAAGACTCGAATTACTGAACATATTAAGGCTCCCCACTTTCTATCGCCAATCCTACTGCCTAACAATTGTATCTTTACGCAAAGTCTTATAGAGCATTTTCACACTGAGAATTATCATGCTGGTACACAGTTACTTCTCAGCATAATTCGTGAAAAATATTGGATACTAGGTGGAAGGAAACTATTAGAAAAATATGGAATGCTTGTGTTAGATGCTGGCGATTTAAAAGTAAATCTCCAATGACTCATCCAGTTTCCCGACCTGCTGATCCAGTAGAAGATGCCGCCAGTTTTCGAAGTGGTAAGGATAGATTTGGCTGGTCCCTTGTACATAAAAGGTGGTAGTAAAGTATGGATTGTCCTCTATACTTGTGACCTATTCCGTGCTGTCCATCTTGAATTGGTGTCTTCACTCTCTTCTGACGCCTTTTTATTGTCTTTTCGTCGTTTTGTGGCTAGAAGAGGAAGACCTCGAGTAATATATTCAGACAACGGCACAAATTTTAGAGGAGCATATAACGAATTAGCTGCCATCGATTGGAACGAATTACCCGCTATGCAGAAATACAACGCATAGAGGGGAAATTTATACCTCCCACAGCTGCCTGGTGGGTTGGTTTCTGGGAGAGGCTTGTGAGGACAGTGAAGGAGCTTCTTCGAAGATCTTTGGGAAAAGCAATATTCACGCATGAAGAGTTAATGACAATCTTATGCGAGTGCGAAAAAGTTGTTAACTCCCGTCCATTGACATATCTATCTGAAGACATGCAAGATCTCACGCCTATTACTCCCGCAATGTTTCTGATTGACAGATCAATTGTCGACGATAAGGATTATGCGAGATGCCAACCACTACCGCAAGCGATTAAGATTTCGATCCAAAGTGATCATGGCACTGAGAAAGATATTTAGGATCGAATATTTGGGTCTGTTGATTCAACGACAAAGACAAAATCCTCAGTCGTATAACATTCATCCTGGTGATATCGTTTTGATTGGGGACGATGTGAGAAAACGCCTTCAGTGGCCTTTTAGCCCGGGTGTTGGAGCTAATTCCGGGTAAAGATGGACAAGTAAGAACTATAAAATTGAAAACTCAGTCTTCTACAATAGTGCATCCAGTTCAGCGTGTGTTTCCGCTCGAAGTCAGTGGAGATGACTTGGAGAGCTTGCCCCTGCAGAGTATTCAAAAGACTGAATCTGGTAAACCGCAGAGTCCGTCTTCAGAGGTCACACAACCTCAAGTTACCAGGTGTAAGGAGACCTAAAAAACTGAACCTAGTGACAGTAATTAATGTTTTTGAGTAGCTATCCAGTTCCTCAAAAAGGCGGGAGGATGTTGTGAATGGCAGCACCTCACCCACCAATCATGTGCCGTGCGCATCCCGCACGAGCTGACGTTATATGTTGATATTTTTTTCTCTTCAGTAGACCTTGTTATCTTCGTCCATGTAGTTTGTAGTATTCAGTGCGCTTCATTAAATGTTAGTTTCGTTTCATATTCTGAGTTTTATTCAGTAAAATTAATTAAAGCGTCGAAATACGACATCGGGTAGATGTCAGCCCTGCTTCAACTTTTTTGAGTTGTTTCGTTACAGAGCGTTCCCAAACAACACAATTTCATCCAGTAGACGTCGATATGACATCCTCAACGGGATGTACTCTAATCCAGTAGACGTCTCTTTTTGGTCCAGTTTAGATCCATGGCACGTCAAATATCCAGCTATTTTACGTCCACTATACGTCTACGAGACGTTGCCAGTGGATGGCTCATGGACGAAATTTGGATGTATTCATACGCACTGCTCTATACTAGGTAGTTTTATGGATGTATTCTAGATGTGTGTAGATTTTGAAATAATCCCTCATCTATCTTAGTGGCTCATATATTTTTGTCCACTAGACAAAGAGAAAATTATTTTTAATTAGCTTGTTACTTATGAAATTGCTTTAGCATCACATTTTTCTTAATTTTCAGTCAAATATCCTAGATTTCTGACAAATTTACTGTTCAAGTTTAGTTAATGTAATAAAATTCTCACAATTGATAAATTAGTATTATTTTTATGCTCATTATTTTATGGTTAACCTTTTGAAAATTTAGTTTCTTATTGTTTAAAATAAAACGATTCTTTTTTCTTACTTCTAAAAGTTAAAAATTACTTCTAAGAAGTTTCCAGTGAATGCATAAATTAATGAATTACTATTATAACTAGAGAGTAATACTGTAGTCAAGGATATTTTTATTTGTGGAGTGTAATTTTTTTTTATTTTAATGTCAGCAAAATTATTGTTCATACTTTATTTTTTTAATTAATTTTGTAGTAAGAGAAACTTATAAGAATTATTTCTCAGCCATATATTTTAACTAATTAGATATTATTTCAACAATGTCTTTTTTTGTAAAAGATAAAAGAGAAACTTTTATTTAATTAAAGTTTTCCACTCAATTGAATATTCCAAATTGTTATGACAAAAATTCTGAAAATTACTTATTTCATTGTTTAAAAGCTGAATTATTTTCCTTTGTAAATGTTAAAATTTGTTTAAGAAAACATTCCAGCAAGAGAGTGTAAATCTTAATTAATTCAAGAAAAATATAACAAACTAATAGATTTTATTTTTAATGCACACAATTTTTATTCTGATTATTTACATTATACATAAATATTAACAAATATAATTTCACCATCTGTTGTGTTTGAATACTGTGGAGTTCACCACGCAGCATCTGAAAATAAAGTACATTTAAAATAATTAGCAATAACAATTAACATTTTCAGATGAATAACCTCAGACAAAATAGTAAAAATCCTGAAGACAATTTTCATCAATATTTAATTTATTTCTTATCAATCTGATTAATACATTAAACTGATTGGATGTAAATCTCATTATTAAAAAACAGCGTAAATTAATCAGAAAAATATCAAAAATTTCCTTCACTAATTTAAGACATTAAGTAACTTTATAAAAACATAGTTAGAAATATTTTTATTTTAATTCAGTAAATGTTTTAAATATATATTTAGTAATTCAATTTCTAAGAAATATCAGCTTTGTAAATATGGTAACCTTTGTGTTTGATTAAATAATTAAAATTACAAAATGTTTAAAGTATGTTACAAACACCTTCAAATAATCAAATAGAATTGAACATTACTTTTATAATGAAAACAGTGCTTAAGTAATCAAACAGAGAATTGAATTTATATATTAGCGCTTACATAAATATATTTCATTAAAAAATTTTTTATGAGAAAAGTGTATTTTTTCATCATTTCTACAAAAGAAAACTTTCAATGACATGCTTATTCAAACATTGCACTTACCTAAAACTAACTGCTTCATATTCAGTTCATTAAAGGATTTCTTCGTAGCACCAAAAGAACTGAACTCAGGTGCAAGATTATTGGCCATCAATTTTTTTAGTGATGCTTATGGTGCAATTCCCAGAAGAAGTTCCCCCAGACAAGCTTAAAAAGTGGCACTGAAACAAAACAAATAAAAATATAAATATTTTATAATTAAAAACATTTTATAATTTAAATTTGAAATTACTGTATTAATTTTGGCAACATCCATACATTATGTAGTCATAATAATAATTATTATTTACAGCATAAAATTCACATAAGTTTTAGAAAAATAAATCTAATATATATTCCTATACATTTAATAAAGCATATATATAAAAAATAATTATTTAAACAATACAAAATCAAATCAACTATAATATAGTAAAAGCGCAATACAACACAATTTCTTCCAATAGACGTCGATATGATATCAGGTGGATGTACTCTAATCCAGTAGACGCCTCATTTTGGTCCAGTTTAGATACATGGCACGTCAAATATCATAATACCAATTTTAGAAATGTTTATCTTTTTCATTACATATATGCTAAACCTAAGGGACTAATTTCTGGAAAAAATATACTACTTAATCTTTTACCCTTTGGAATTGATTAAATAACTGAAATTACAAAATGTTTAAAATTTGTAATGAATCTTCAAATTAGAAAAACAAGAATTAGATTAATAGGTAAAATTTAACATTACCATTAAAAGAACAGAACTTAAATAATAAAATATAGAATTGAATTTACATATTAGTGCTAAATATAAACAGAAATGTTATTTACTAAGGAATACATTAAATATTTTGATTAAACATTTTTACAACAGTAAACGCTTAATAAAATTTAAAACATGATATATTTATTTACAATTTGCACTCAGTAGAAACAAATTGCCATGTTTTTAATCCTTTAAAGGATTTATTTTCTTTTGCTCTACATTAGTTCCAAATAAGCATAAATAATATAGAAAAATTAATTTATTTTTTTAATTTGCTTATTTTAAATTTAATCTCATCCTCAGGTATATAAATTTGTAATTCTCATTTAACTTAAAAGGAAAACAAAATTTAGAATTTATAAATGATATACATTTTAATACAATTCAACTTTATCAACCAAAATAATTAAAGCATAACACAATAAAAAAATTTTAAATCTAAAATATAAAAAGATAACTATTTATAAAACAAATTATTTATTCAATTTATTTGAAACTAGGTTCAGCCCATCATAAGCAATTTTTCATGCAAAGCAGAGCAGAATATGAAACACTATAGAAAAAATGAATTTCCAATCAATATTCAATAAATAAATGATGTTTACTGTGATCAAATGTGTATATCTTTTTTAATAATATTCAAATTAGATTAATAAAGAAGACATATTTAATAGAACTAAAAATCAGGTTTTTGTGTGAAACGTAGATGCCATTCTGTTTATTTTTGCCAGTAAAGTCTTTGAAGTCTGTAGAAAAGTGAACTACAACAAAATAGCTTTAAAGGAATACAATTAAAAATAGAAGAATATTGATATTTCTGTTTAAATATAAATCAGAGGATAACTTATTAAATCAAATTAATCAACAAAATTTGAATGGAAGTACACATATAATATTCATTCCAGAAACATTGTTCTTTTTACATAATCATTTTGCTTTTTAATTTCATTGAGAGCATGCTTCTTAACTTCCTTTCAGGCCATACACATGCAAGCAAATGGTTTGAATTTCAGAAATTCCAGTTAGTTACTAATTTCAATTTTTACAATAAACTAAATTTTCCTCACACAAAAAGGTTTTAACTATATTAACTTAAAAATAACTTTAGTGAAAATGAAATCAATGTATTAAGAGTTTCATTTGCTATTATAATTTATGATTTTTTTCTGAAAATGTGAGCATTCTTATATTAATTTACTTAGATATTTAAAGTGTGATTAAAAAAATAATTTATTTTGAAGATATTATGATCATATAGTTTTTGTAAGAGTATTAAACATAATAATACAAAATAAGAATATAAAAAATGTTCAACATCACAAGCATTATGGAAGTAGGAAATTTTGCTACCAAATTAAGTGTACAGAAAATATTATAGAAAATCACATTCACAGATCACACACAGTCACATTCTAAATGCTTAATCACTGAAGATGTAAACATTTCATACTAAATGATTTTACATAATCTTAAACATCATTTTTCCTTAAAATAAAAAAAAATGCTTACTTCAAATTCTAGAACCTTTAGTAGACAGCAAGAGAAGTTCTCCAGAAAAGTAAGAATTCCAAATCTGGTATGGGAAATAAACATATCTTCCATTTAACTACAAAATACAAAAATTAATTTTCAAATATACATTTTAATAGCTCTTCATTTGAAATATTAGTCCAGCATACATTAAATTAATTGGGTAATATAATTTTTTCTAGCAAAGTAGCAAAATCTTAAATTATTGATTTAAAATTTGATATTACAAAAAAAAAAAACACTCAGATTTTTTAATTCAGCAGTAAAAAGTATTTTAATTTAACATTAAATCTTTGAATCAAATCCTAATATTGATTAATTTTTATCTTGTTGAAATCAAGATATAAACACACAAGTCTTTGTATGACAAAATAATAATAAATTTAAGCAATTTTGGAGAGAAAAAATGGTTTTTACTAAAAAAAATTACTTTGTGGTATTTTCATCCAGCAATTTTCACCCTAATCGCAATGTTTGCATTTTTTGCCTAAAAATAATTTTAAAAGTTAAAGACAAAAGAATTATTACATTCTGCTATCAAGCACAATTTATAAATAAAAGCAATAGTTACCTTTTAACGTTAATTTAAAATAGTTACAAATGTAATTTTTTAAAGTAAAAATACACTTTAAACATGGTTTTCTACACTTAGATAAAACTACTCAGTTTTTAAACCTTATTTCTTTTATGACTTCTTTGGAATAAAAATAAGTTATTTAAAAAGAAAAGCAATTATTTTTTAACTTACTTCGTTAAACACTTCTTAACGTAGCAATAAACGACTGTAGACTGTGAGGCAAACGATAATTTAAAATTATGGAAGGAATAAACATAAATAATTACAATTGCAGTTAATTACCTACTTTTAATACATGTCACGATAACATCCTTTATGAATGTCTTAAGTACGTCCACCATGGACGTCCAAATTACATCTATCATGGACATATAAATTACGTCTATTACAGATCCAAATGCTAATAATCCAAAACTCATCCATCGTGGATGTCAATCCGACGTCGATAGAAGACCATCCAATTCACATCTAACCATGGACGTCTTTATGACATCCAAAAGGTATCCAGGACGTCTTTTGGACTCTATGGATCTTTAAAAGACGTCCAATAGACGTGTGTGGTTGTATGGGTTACGTTACACCTAAGGAAATTTCTCTTAGAAATCTTAGCATATTACTTTCCGATGTATTATTTTAAAGAAATGATTTCAGAAAAATTTAATCCATAATTTAATTTTTGCAAATAACAATGGGAAAATGTTAAACTTGGAATCACAATTGTTTGGCTCTGAAATCATCGTATAATAGAGAAACTATATTGTAGGGCCACATTTGAAAGTGTCTTAATAATTGTAGTTTTCTCAGTTATCTTAACGTATTTTTATTATTTTTTTTTGTTAATGTTAGACAAATCTTACAATTATAACTGCTTTCGATGATGATGCATTGTTTCTGTTATTCTGAAACATTTGAGATAAAGCAAGTTTTTGTGTTTGATGTAAATAATACAAAATTGGCAACATCTTGTCATGGGTGCTTTTATTTCATCGTCGTCTGCTACGGGCAGTGCTGCTTTATCAAATCAAGCAATGTCTTCTGGTGTAAAACAAAATTTAAAAACTGCTACTTTTGCATTAGGATGCTTTTGGCATTCAGATGCTACATTTGGATGTCAAAAAGGTGTTCATCGTACTCGATGCGGGTATACTAGTGGTACATTACATAATCCAACATATAGAAATTTGTAAGTAATTATATTTACGTTTTAATAGTCTGTGGTATTTCCTTAAGCATTATTGCATTTTCATAATTTTAATTATTTTAAATATTAAGATCAGGAATCTATGATTTGCGGGAATATAAAATATTGATTTCTTTTTTATTTGTAGTTATGTAATACGATTCATATTGACTAAGTTAAAATAACGAATCTAGACAACTAATAAATTTGTTTCATTTCTCATTTTATAATTTAATTTCTTGTTACAATTCCCTCTCATTTTTTTATGTATTTGTAAATTATATTTAAAGAAATATAGAAATTATTATATTAATTTATAATAAAAAAAGGTATTTATTTTTTTTAAATATTTAATAAAAGAAGTTACATTATAAAGAAATAATTATTATGAAAATGTTATATTTTACGTTTTTAAAACTTTTTATTATCTATAACATATTCTACAAAAAAATTGAAAAATTAACTTGATTTTTAAAAATCACGCAAATTTTATTCTCATTTTTTTAAAGTAATTTTTTATACTATGTATTTTCTTTACTAAAATAAAAATTATATTTTAATTATTTGTTTAGAGGAGATCACACAGAAGCAGTAGAAGTAGATTATGATCCCACACAAACAGATTATAAAACATTGCTGAGTCATTTCTGGAGAAGCCATGATCCTACAGAGCTTTATAAGCGGCAGTATCGTTCTGCAATATTCTACCGCGATTCAGAAGAACAAACACTTGCCACAGAAAGTAAAAAAGAATTAGAAAATAAAATTGGGCGACCTGTAGTAACTGCTATTGAACCTTTTAAAATTTTTTATAATGCTGAAGAGTATGTATTTATTTTTTAATTTCTTTTGTTAAACTATGCTTAATTATGTATTTTAATAGTTAAGTTTTCTGACTGAAAATATTAAGTTCTCACACAGCCACACATTAAAAAGTTAAAAAAGAAATTCAGACAAAATGAAATGATCAAACAATTTACTAATTTTCATGTTTTAGCAAATCAACTATCAATTTAATGTTAAAAAAAAATTTATTTACTACATAAAATTACATTTTCAAACTAAAAGCTCCTGTTAATTTATTATCTATCTGTTATCGATATTATTTTTTTAAAAAAAATCAAACTGAAAAAATTGAATTTTACAGCAAACTATTTCAAATTTTATATTAAATCAAATGTAATGTAAATACACGAGTTTTAAAATTTTCCATATAATGAACTAAAAAATGTAAATACTAAAAAAACTGAAATTTTTAACCAATGTATATAAGTGCAATTAATTGTAGAGAGCAATCTAAACTTTCATCACTATATATATATATAAACTAAATTTTTACACCAAATTTCTCACATACAGAACTTATTATTTATTTCAAAAATCAGATAAGATCAAATTCAAAACCACTTTAATAAATTATTATTTGATATACAATGAAAATTTTTATGTATAAAAATAATTACATATTCAAATCAGTTTGAATTTGGCTATCTTAGAATAAACTTGTTACTAATTATTATTTTTATGCATTGCTTTTTAATATAAAAATTGAGAGTATTAAAAAATTAATCAAGCTTAACATGGATGTGTAGAAATTATTTATTTGTTGATTAGGAACATTATATTAAATTAATTTATAAAATTATTTTAAATAGCTATACAATGAAGAACTTTTGAAATTTATTTCAATAAAAAGAACAAATAATTTAAGTAATGATAAAAAATCTATGTTACATAAAATTATGTGCACAAGTAATTAAATTGAATATATTTTTCTCGCATAGCATTATCTACAGAATTAAGTTTGGTGAAATTATGTGATTAATGACATTAATTTATTATTTCTTTGTTATATATATTTCAGATTGTGAAAATTAAATATAACTATATATATATATATATATATATATATATATATATATATATATATATATATATATATATATATATTACCTTAAATTTGATATCCATAATTATATTTAATTTTTAGTTTTGGTTTTATATGAGGCTTACTACGATTTGTTATTAACATTAATCAATATAAAAAGAAATTTTCTTTTTAAAACAACTTCATAAATTAATCAAGCAAATTTTTAATTTTAAAATGAATTACGAGTATTGATTCTATTAATTTATTTCAATAATGCTAATAATTGAATTCAAAATGCTGAAGGTTTAGCTTTCTAGTAATTTTTATTGCTGTTTATAGCCATAAACTGATAGATATTTTTTAATTTAATAACAAATGTTTTGTTCTAACTTTGCATTTTAATTTTCTTTCATAGCTATCACCAGAAATATTATTTACAAACACACCATACATCATTATTTAAAAGTCTAGGCATAAAGCAAAAGGATCTAGTGGATTCTGAAGTAGCTGCAAAATTAAATGGTTATGTTGTTGGAGAAAATACCTTGGATGCCTTTAATGCTGAATGTGATTCTTTTGGTTTGTCACCTGAAAACATTGAATATGTTCGTAAAATGATTGCAAGAGGAAAACAATCTCATTGCTAATCTTTAAATATATATTATATTCTTGAATAAATCAGTACTCTAGGTATCAACACTTAATTTTGTGAACAATTTATAAAATATATAGTGCATTATATTTTTTACATTCTGCAGAAATATATATACAAATTAAAAACAGCTTAAAATATTGCAAGATTTAAAAATTATTAGAGTATATTTGTACATAAAATAAGTTATGATTTTATTAATAAATTTTATGCATATATATCGATACTGTGAATTTATTCTTTAACACTTTTGTGTCTGTAATGTTTACAAATAAGTGTTCATTTCTCAGATCAAAAATGATTTTCATATTTACATTTTGATTGCTAAGAATTTAAAGAATAAATAAAAAAAGTATCTTTATTTTCCTAGGGTTAATATTATAAAACTTATTTTAAATTAATCACTTCATATTTTATGAATTTAAATTACTTTTCTTTTTACAGTAACTATTTCTAGCTTAACAATAATATGAGAAATATACTTTACAAATGCATTTTGAAATCATTAAGCAATATAAATTTTGTGCATTGACACTCATCTGTTAAAGTCAGAAAATAGATATTTTGTGATGCACAAAAATGTTTAAAAATATTTTTCCTGTGTTTTGAATGTTATTAATATTTACACTAATAAGAAAATATAATGTACCAATTTTTCTTTTAAAAAAATAATCTGTAAATAAAATATTATAAAATAATACCTTATATCACTTTTCAATATTAAAATATAAAAAACATGTTTCTTTGGTGGAGTAAATTTCTTAAAAGTGAAGAGAGGGATTAATCACATTTGTAAACAATACTCAAAACAACTGTCTTCAAAACATAGTTAATATAATCAAATCAGATCCACAATATAAAACTGTTTAACAAAAAGTATCGATTTCAAATAAACAATATGCTATTTCAATTAACAATATGCTGTTAAATAACGATTATGTTATTTCAAATTAACAAATAACTAAAATCTTTCAAAATTCAAGAGTCATACTAAATTTTTTGAATTCAAACATTAATATAGTGATTCAATTATATTTTACCTATCACTTTGGGCCAAATATAGCTAACTAAGTACTTACAATATTTTTCAATTATATTTTCAATATAATAATAACTAATATGAATTTACAGCTATAATATAGAATCGATTTGAACACTTAAAATTTGTCCATTATTATATAGAAAACTTAAAATAATTATACATAAGTATTCTATATAATAATTGACATCTTAAAATTCTTGAATTTATTTACATACCCCTTTTTACTAATCTTTTTTGAAAGTTAAAAAAATATTCTATTAAAATAAGAACATTAAAATGTTGAGAAAAAATAAAAAGTAAATAAATTATTATAATTTAAAATTGATTCTTTTATGTCTTATGAACATTACAAATTAATATAAAAATATCTGTTTATTTACATATTTATAATTCAAATTTATCTTAATTTTAATTTAACAGACCTTTGTTTAATACATGAATTTTCCATTTTCTATATCTCCACAATGACACTAATTAATCAATGTCAAATTGAAAGTTTTTGGTATAATTTATTGCAATTTTTAAAGTTCCATATAATATCATCATAATATTTCTCTTTGATCTTAAATTTATCAACTAATTAGCAATTAAGTAGAACTTTGAAGTTTTTCACTTGCTTTTTTTCAATTTTTTTTTCCAAATATAACTGATGCTTGTGTTCAAGATTAAAATCAATACTAATTATTTTTTTGCTAACTTTATATATAGTATCTTTCATGAAATCAACAACACAGCCCCAATTGATTTATTAAACTTTTCTAACATCAAATTGTTGCTCTTAGAAAACCCACATACATCAATTTTATGGCCATGATAAAATAATGCAATTACTTTTTATGCATAACAATTATCTATTTGGTAGTAATTAAAAGAATCAAAGTTTTCAAAATCATACGTTTTATTTTTATGAAAAAGCAAAACTTTTCGAGAAGTCATATTTTAATGTGTTAATTTTAAATGCAATGGAAAATTGCACAAAATTAATTTCTACATTTTATTGAGATAGTTTAATTTACTCCTTAATCAGTTTAAAGATGTAAACATGACATGATCCATGCCTGCAATAATCACTTCTATATTAATTTATAAAAAATTTACAAGTTAAATTATACTTTAATAATCATAAGCATTTACTGCACAACAATATTGATAATTTCAGAGTTTTTATTTTATTCGAAAGACATTTTCACTTCCGAGATACATTCATTTTAATATTTGCGCAAAACAACTGGAACAACAATTTAAGATATATAGTTAAAAAATATCTATTCTTTTTTTTAATAAAACTTTATGTACAATTAGTAATAATGGAAGTCGTTCTATTTAAAACATTTGATACAAAGCATTTATAGATAAAGTATTCAGAACGAGAATTTCATCTGTACTGTAAATTTTATCCCCATTACACGCACTTATCCCTTTAAAATTTCCCTGACTAGTTAAATTATTCTTTGTCAAATAATGAAAATTTGAATGAATGCACACTTAAAAAAAATTTTTTTTTCACTTTGTTTTGAGGCAAATGAAAAAGTAAAATTTTTTATACTGTTATTTTTATAATTTTAGAAATTGTTTTATAATATTAAAAACATTTTGAGTTTCCCTGGAAGCAGGTTTCTCACCATTTTTAAGTAAATGCTCACATTAGTTAAATGAGCCATGACCATTCTGCCAGGGAGTTCCCACAAGCCCTGATTTCATACTTGGGGTTAAACCAGTACCTTCTGATAGTAGAGCTTCTTAGATATAGAGGGTGATGGTTGAACTGGAAGCTTTGCAGTGAAGCTTAGTTGCCCCTTCCAAAGGGCTTGGGATAGCTGGTTAACACATAGAAATTTTTGCGCAAGGTAACTCAAGATTTCCAGTTAAGGGGTTCAAAAAAGTTAGTAAAATAACTCTATGTAAAAATTCAGTGGCTGATTTTACTAAAATAAAAGTGTTCACCTATAAATCTTATAATAACTACCTCCTTTTTATTTGCTTTTGGTTAACAAAATATTTTTTAGAGTTGCAAAATTATACTCAAGATTTAAAAGCATGTGTATATTTAATTTTGTAATTAATGAGTGAGATCAAAGTTTATTTAAACAATTTCAGAATTAGTCATTAATTTATTCCTTCAGTTTATTGCTCAAAAATTATATATAAATATATATATAAGATATTTTGGATGCTTCATTTTATTTTATAAATTTTAAATAGAAGTCAAGTTACAATTATGCATCAATTATAATTATTTTTATCATTATAGTTTAAAAAAAGTTTTAACTGTTTGACAATTTTTATTTGATAATATTTAATTCTCATACAACTTGCGGATTTTTAAAAGAAAATATATATTTATCTTATTTTATACATTAAATCAATTGTTCAAAAGTAATAATAGACAAAGTAATTTATAAGGAAATGGAGTTTGAAATTAAAGAAACTAACTTTATGTAGGTTAAAATATAAAAGTTTCCTCAACTTATATATTACATATATTTTGTGATTGCAAACTAATCATATTCAATAAATTAAAGAGCAAAGTTTCATAATTATTTTGATAATATTGTAAATTCACAATATTTCACTCAATGATAGTAAGATCTCATAATTCAACCAAAAACTGCATGGTATAATCAATTTATACAAGTTGCCTAAGTTCTGTCTCTTGAAAACTCTTTATTTGTAACTATGAAAATACCAAAAAACTAATAATTTTTATTCATTTTATTGGAAATTTCAAAAATATTAAAAAGTTTAAGAAACTAATATTTTCTAATAAAAAAATTAAAAAAAAAATTAAGTTTCAAGAAGTGTACTATTTTCCTGGAGTCAACTTAAAATTATAGGCATTTCAAAGGTTCAAGAAAAAAGTTAATTTTCAAAAGTTTCAAAGAAATTATATAAACTTTAATTACAATTATTCATTTTTCAGGACAAATTTTATTGACGACATTGAGAAATGTCAGATAATACAGAATAAATAGCAAAATAATATGCAAATATTTTTCAAAAATTATTTCAAACAAAAATCTAAAAGTATAATTATTATTTAAAATATAAATATTTCAATTACAATCTCAATTTATTTTTATTGTTTGATTGCAGCTCAGAATTATAAGGTAACTGTACTTATGGACATTATTTTATATGAAAATTATTCTTTATCTTTTCATATTATGCCTCCATATACTTTAATTTACAATTTCCTTAAATATCCACTTACACATAAATTTGATTGTCAGATAATATTTTTGATGAAAAAATGAAGCAGCATTGTAAGAATGGTTAACATTTTTTTACCATGTTTAAATTGAAGAAAAAAATATTAAAATATTTGTCGACTGCAATGTGAAAGAAAAATATTTTACAATTGTCATTTACTTGGCTACTTTTATTTGTTTACGTAATTTACGGAAAAAATTAAGACTAAAGATCAAGTATCAAATTTGTTATTTCATTAATCACTTTATGTATTTTATTTTGAATTCTTTCAGCAAATTAGACTATTCCAAAAATAAATAAAACACAAATCATATTAAAATTATCTCTACTGGAGCTCTTTTAAATATATTTTATATTATTTCTTGTTAGAATATTAATGAATTTTACATAAATTATTTTTGACAGTTATTTTTGAAAGAAAGTAAGAAACACATGTTTTATACAAACAATGTTACAAGATTGAAACCATTTTGCAAATTCAGAACAGGATTGATGCTCATATTATATTAAGTAAAACACTTAATTACAGATTAAAAACAAATTTTTATTACTGTATCAGTTTATAAAATATATTACTGTAACAAAGCTAAACAAATAAAATTGTTATTTAAAGAAATAATTTTCTAAATTAGGAATAATATATTCATATTAAAAGGACTAATTTTATTTTAAGCAATGACACTGACTCTGTAATATTTCAACTACAAACAAGAACAATCTTTTCAAAGAAATATTTAAATATTAACAATATTCACATTGTATAAATGTTCATGTTATAACTTAAGATACCTTATGACAGTTTAAAAGACATTTACTGATCATATAATAACAATAATTTTATATATATATAAAAGGTCATGCAGAAAAAATGAATGAAATGACAAGAAAAGATCATGTAAAGATAAATTGAAATGATAGGAAAAAGTTTGTTTCACATTAAATCAACATGTTTATACAAACATAAGTTTATTGTGACATAAGTCTTAATTTCTATAAATGTCAAATTAAGTATAGATCTATGACAGCAAACATGAAATTCAATTTTGCTTTCACATTAAAAAGGTATTGTTATTTTTAAGATATCTATAACATGAAACTTTCCCCTTTAATGTTATAGAATTAATTCAATTAATTTAGCAAAATAATCCATTCATGACCTCTATAGATATTTTAGAAATTAATAAACAATAAAGATTAATAAATACTTCATTAAAGCTGTAATACTAACTTTAGCATGGTAAAGCCTATCTATTTTATAAGCAATGTCAACACAATATAACACACATGAAATTTAATTACATAATAATAAAATTAAATTTTTTAAAAAATTCACAAATAAACACTTCTGAAGAGAGAATTTTCAATTGCATTGTTAAACCAATCAATGATTAACTTATTCAAATAATAAATTTTGCAATTCGTGTTATTATATAATAATGGCTTTTAAATTTCTATACTTCAACTTTTAGTATATAAAAATCAATTAAAAATTGCTTTCGTCTCAAATATTTTACTTAACGATAGAAGTTAAATGAATGATTTAAGAATTTTCAATTTTATTGACCATGTGTTCTTTTACAGTAAAAACTACTCTTTCTGTAATACTTTTTGATGCTCAGAGAATTCCTTTTGAAGACGTTGTAAAACGTCTTGTTGTTTGTCTTGATTACTACTTAGTTCTTTGAGTAATTCATCATTACGTTTTATTTCAGATGTGATGAACATAATTCGTTTCTCAACATTCTGTTTAGCTTCATCTATTTCTTGTTCAATCAAAGCAGGGCCGGTCATTTTATAAACTTTATTATCTGGAGTCAAAAATTCTAATTCTTCTTTAACAATTTTATTCTCAGATAACTGACCATCTAGAGTCTGTTTAGCAGACATAACTTTTTGCATATCCTTCTGAATTGATTTAAGTTTATCCAGTTCTTGAGCTAATTTCTGTTGAAATTCTTCAGAAGAACCCATATTTTCTTTGCAAATTTGATTTTAACAAAAGACTAGGAATTTCCTTAACAAAATTAGTAAATTTCTAAATATAGTACTTCTTCACTTCACCCACACAGTTAAAAGGTATTGCCAAGAATGAAATACGAAAAGATCTGAAATTAAAATATATTGCAGGAAAATAGCGAAATGTAAAAAAAAGTTTATGACGTAAGCGTAATAAACACAAAACAGCGACCTGACATTGAAGAAGTCGTGAAACAAATTTATTAAAACTTGCTTTTTTATTTCGTTAAATAATACAATAGGGAAAGAAATGCATTTTGTCATTCTTTTGCAATAATAAAATTAATTTTATAGATGATTTCAAACAACTAGAGGCCCTGGATAAATAAAAAAACTTACAACACACTAAATAATAAATTTCATATTCTGTTTAAAGCTAATAAATAATCACATAAGGAGAAAAAATTAAGATTTTCATACATCCACGACAAATCCATCTATAGAAGTAACAGCTATGATCAAAAACAAAGCTCACATAATCTCGCTCATGCACTTCACAAATGGGTTGTTATTTCCTCTGATTCTGATACAGCAGAAAGAATTGTTACTTGTGAAACAGTAATATTCTCCTTCAAAATAACATCATAATTCATCAAATGAAAAAAATATATGAAGATACCATATACAGCATTATCTCTCTAATAAGCCATTCACCCAGGATAACTTTAGTTGCACATGGAAAGTGTGTTTTTGTTGTATCTGTGACACTTCAACAAGCTAAGATCGCTATGCCATTGATTATGCGAATTTAAGTCAGTACAGGGTATGTTTTCGTTTAAACAGAGCACCACGAAAGGAAAAGTACAACTTTGCTCTAAGCTCTTTCGATAGATAGCACCACCAGAGAATTCAATCCTTCAATTTTGACATTGATCTCAAGGGAAGGAAATTTTCTCCAGACCATTATACTCATTGTAAGTAAGACTTTTGATTCCACAGATTTAACGAGCACGAATATCACATGTATTCGGTGAGTCTTTGGCGGCATTGGGAATCAAACTACTTTCTTCCTTAAGGAAGACCGATGCCCTAGGTACTCTACCACGGTATTTCAAAATAGAATTAACCAACTGATATTGATAATTTTTTTAATAAAATGATAAAGAAATACCTATTAAAATAATATTTAAATTAAAAATTTGATCAATGTATCCTTAAATAGCCATACATTTCTACTCCCTGGAATACCGCAACAATAATACCCATTCCAAAACTAAAATTAAATCATCTAAGTCATAAATTATCCGTCAATCAACCTTTTCCTTACTCTCAGTAAAATTGCAGAAATTATCATACTAACAGATTGAACAACAGCATAGAATTTGAAAAAAATATTCAACCATTCACTCTTATGAATAGGTAAAATATTAAAAAATAATTTCGTTATGAAACGCAACATAACTGGTGCTGCATCTTCGGACTCTGAGTTTGATGCAAAATATATTTATTGACTGAATTCAATCGTTTCATTCTTGATATATATAAAATTAGTCAATAAAACTTGGAAGATTTCAAGTTTTTCCTCGCTAAATGATGCAGATAAAAATATTTAAATTAACACTTGAAATGGAACATTAGATAGCAGTTTTTCATTTTCGTCACAAATAATCGACGACCCCATGGAAAATTCTAAAGATGTTCTTTGAGGCGGCATCATCTGAAAATTTTAGATTATATTCCGGAGAGACATTGATGAATCGCGTGATATGGTAAAATTCTATATTTAATATAAATATTGTAAAAGGTGATAATAATTTTCAATTTGTTTAAGAGTAAGGAAAATCCTATTTTGTTTTCGCAAGAAAAATAGACTCGCAATTAGGTATTTCAATACCGGTATTTTGAGCCATTTGCACCTCCTATAACGCGATGAGCGTGTAGCGCGTTATATGGAAACCGAGCTATAAGAAACTCAGATTTAAAAGTACAAACCAGGCTATATATATAGGCGTGGCGCGTTCTATGGAAACTCTCTACCGCGTTATACGGAAACCGCACTATAAGAAACTCAGAATTAGTATAAATCACATCATTCGTATCGTGTTATATGGAGATCAATAAATACAAAAGACAATATAAATTATTTTTATTGAATTAAAGAGTTTATACAAGGAAATGATAAAAAAAATGAATAAAAAATAAACTCAAAATCTGTTTTCCAACAAAAAAAAAAAGACTTTTGTAAAATTATGTATAATCTTTGCACATGTAATCTCTGTAACACTCATCCTCGCTGTCAGATATGAGTCGCCTAACTCGCCTTCTTTTAATGGGCAAAATGTCTTCCTCACTTTGTTCATTTTCACATCGATTTTCGATTGTAGCTTTTTTTCCTAACTCCACTAAAACTTCTCTATAGGGAGCAAAGCAATTTCTTAGCTCTTTTTTTAAACTTTGCGCTGCGCACCGTTGAATGATCCGTTTGAATGAAATGAAGCTCTAATTCTGTAGGCAATTTTGGGCCCTTTTTTCACATCTTGCGAATCGAGATTTGGTACCCATTCATTTTTCTTATTTTCGTTTACCAATGCCTTTGAGGTGGGTGCATCAATTAATTCCATCAGTTCTTACTCGAGTACTAGTTCTCTTACATCCTGATGGTTTAATGCAAATTCTACATCGCTAAAAATAGAAGCAATGTTTACTATTTCTGTAACTGGGAATGAAAATTTAGCAATCTATATATATATACAAATAAAATCCTTACTTTCTCAGTCCAATTTTGGTAAGGAGCAAAATTGAAAATGCCCACACGAAATGGAATTAAATCTCTATCATGATGTCTGTACCTAGTGATGTAAAGATGGGTTAAGAAGATTTCAAAATTCCCATGGGAATATTCCCATGGGAATTTTGAAAGCTTTCTTAAATTTTCAATTCTCAAAAATTTAGAAAATTTCCAAATGACATAAATTTAAAAGTTTATTTTTTTAATCAAAAGTTTATAAAAGTATCCATAAATTTTACAATTAAATTGTAAAAATTTGTTTCAATTATAAATACTTATGAAAATAGTTCCCAAACAACACAATTTCGTCCAGTAGACGTAGATATGACATCCTCAACGGGATGTACTCTAATCCAGTAGACGTCTCTTTTTGGTCCAGTTTAGATCCATGGCACGTCAAATATCCACCTATTTTACGTCCACTATACGCCTACGAGACGTTGCCAGTGGATGGCTCATGGACGAAATTTGGATGTATTCATACGCACTGCTCTATACTAGGTAGTTTTATGGATGTATTCTAGATGTGTGTAGATTTTGAAATAATCCCTCATCTATCTTAGTGGCTCATATATTTTTGTCCATTAGACAAAGAGAAAATTATTTTTAATTAGCTTGTTACTTATGAAATTGCTTTAGCATCACATTTTTCTTAATTTTCAGTCAAATATCCTAGATTTCTGACAGATTTACTGTTCAAGTTTAGTTAATGTAATAAAATTCTCACAATTGATAAATTAGTATTATTTTTATGCTCATTATTTTATGGTTAACCTTTTGAAAATTTAGTTTCTTATTGTTTAAAATAAAACGATTCTTTTTTCTTTGGAAAAGTTAAAAATTACTTCTAAGAAGTTTCCAGTGAATGCATAAATTAATGAATTACTATTATAACTAGAGAGTAATAATATAGTCAAGGATATTTTTATTTGTGGAGTGTAATATTTTTTTATTTTAATGTCAGCAAAATTATTGTTCATACTTTATTTTTTTAATTAATTTTGTAGTAAGAGAAACTTTTAAGAATTATTTCTCAGCCATATATTTTAACTAATTAGATATTATTTCAACAATGTCTTTTTTGTAAAAGATAAAAGAGAAACTTTTATTTAATTAAAGTTTTCCAGTCAATTGAATATTCCAAATTATTATGACAAAAATTCTGAAAATTACTTATTTCATTGTTTAAAAGCTGAATTATTTTCCTTTGTAAATGTTAAAATTTGTTTAAGAAAACATTCCAGCAAGAGAGTGTAAATCTTAGTTAATTCAAGAAAAATATAACAAACTAATAGATTTTATTTTTAATGCACACAATTTTTATTTTGATTATTTACATTATACATAAATATTAATAAATATAATTTCACCATCTGTTGTCTTTGAATACTGTGGAGTTCACCATGCAGCATCTGAAAATAAAGTACATTTAAAATAATTAGCAGTAACAAATAACATTTTCAGATGAATAACCTCAGACAAAATAGTAAAAATCCTGAAGACAATTTTCATCAATATTTAATTTATTTCTCATCAATCTGATTAATACATTAAACTGATTGGATATAAATCTCATTATTAAAAAACAGCGTAAATTAATCAGAAAAATATCAAAAATTTCCTTCACTAATTTAAGACATTAAGTAACTTTATAAAAACATAGTTAGAAATATTTTTATTTTAATTCAGTAAATGTTTTAAATATATATTTAGTAATTCAATTTCTAAGAAATATCAGCTTTGTAAATATGGTAACCTTTGTGTTTGATTAAATAATTAAAATTACAAAATGTTTAAAGTATGTTACAAACACCTTCAAATTATCAAATAGAATTGAACATTACTTTTATAATGAAAACAGTGCTTAAGTAATCAAACAGAGAATTGAATTTATATATTAGCGCTTACATAAATATATTTCATTAAAAAATTTTTTTATGAGAAAAGTGTATTTTTTCATCATTTCTACAAAAGAAAACTTTCAATGACATGCTTATTCAAACATTGCACTTACCTAAAACTAACTGCTTCATATTCAGTTCATTAAAGGATTTCTTCGTAGCACCAAAATAACTGAACTCAGGTGCAAGTTTATTGGCCATCAGTTTTTTTAGTGATGCTTATGGTGCAATTCCCGGAAGAAGTTCCCCCAGACAAGCTTAAAAAGTGGCACTGAAACAAAACAAATAAAAATATAAATATTTTATAATTTAAATTTGAAATTACTGTATTAATTTTGGCAACATCCATACATTATGTAGTCATAATAATAATTATTATTTACAGCATAAAATTCACATAAGTTTTAGAAAAATAAATCTAATATATATTCCTATACATTTAATAAAGCATATATATAAAAAATAATTATTTAAACAATACAAAATCAAATCAACTATAATATAGTAAAAGCGCAATACAACACAATTTCTTCCAATAGACGTCGATATGACATCAGGTGGATGTACTCTAATCCAGTAGACGCCTCATTTTGGTCCAGTTTAGATACATGGCACGTCAAATATCATAATACCAATTTTAGAAATGTTTATCTTTTTCATTACATATATGCTAAACCTAAGGGACTAATTTCTAGAAAAAATATACTATTTAATCTTTTACCCTTTGGAATTGATTAAATAACTGAAATTACAAAATGTTTAAAATTTGTAATCAATCTTCAAATTAGAAAAACAAGAATTAGATTAATAGGTAAAATTTAACATTACCATTAAAAGAACAGAACTTAAATAATAAAATATAGAATTGAATTTACATATTAGTGCTAAATATAAACAAAAATGTTATTTACTAAGGAATACATTAAATATTTCGATTAAACATTTTTACAACAGTAAGCGCTTAATAAAATTTAATACATGATATATTTATTTACAATTTGCACTCAGTAGAAATAAATTGCCATGTTTTTAATCCTTTAAAGGATTTATTTTCTTTTGCTCTACATTAGTTCCAAATAAGCATAAATAATATAGAAAAATTAAATTTTTTTTTAATTTGCTTATTTTAAATTTAATCTCATCCTCAGGTATATAAATTTGTAATTCTCATTTAACTGAAAAGGAAAACAAAATTTAGAATTTATAAATGATGTACATTTTATCTCTTAAAAATACAATTCAACTTTATCAACCAAAATAATTAAAGCATAACACAATAAAAAAAATTTTAAATATAAAAAGATAACTATTTATAAAACAAATTATTTATTCAATTTATTTGAAACTAGGTTCAGCCCATCATAAGCAATTTTTCATGCAAAGCAGAGCAGAATATGAAACACTATAGAAAAAATGAATTTCCAATCAATATTCAATAAATAAATGATGTTTACTGTGATCAAATGTGTACATCTTTTTTAATAATATTCAAATTAGATTAATAAAGAAGACATATTTAATAGAACTAAAAATCAGGTTATTGTGTGAAACGTAGATGCCATTCTGTTTATTTTTGCCAGTAAAGTCTTTGAAGTCTGTAGAAAAGTGAACTACAACAAAATAGCTTTAAAGGAATACAATTAAAAATAGAAGAATATTGATATTTCTGTTTAAATATAAATCAGAATAATTTATTAAATCAAATTAATCAACAGAATTTGAATAGAAGTACACATATTCATTCCAGAAACATTGTTCTGTTTACTAAATCATTTTGCTTTTTAATTTCATTGAGAGCATGCTTCTTAACTTCCTTTCAGGGCATACACATGCAAGCAAATGGTTTAATTTCAGAAATTCCAGTTAGTTACTAATTTCATTTTTTACAATAAACTAAATTCTTCTCATACAAAAAGGTTTTAACTATATTGACTTAAAAATAACTTTAGTGAAAATGAAATCAATGTATTAAAAGTTTCATTTGCTATTATAATTTATGATTTTTTTCCTGAAAATGTGAGCATTCTTATATTAATTTACTTAGATATTTAAAGTGTGATTAAAAAAATAATTTATTTTGAAGATATTATAATCAGATAGTTTTTGTAAGAGTATTAAACAAAATAATACAAAATAAGAATATAAAAAATGTTCAACATCACAAGCATTATGGAAGTAGGAAATTTTGCTACCAAATTAAGTGTACAGAAAATTTTATAGAAAATCACATTCACAGATCACACAGTCACATTCTAAATGCTTGATCACTGAAGATGTAAACATTTCATACTAAATGATTTTACATAATCTTAAACATCATTTTTCCTTAAAATAAAAAAAAATGCTTACTTCAAATTCTAGAGCCTTTAGTAGACAGCAAGAGAAGTTCTCCAGAAAAGTAAGAATTCCAAATCTGGTATGGGAAATAAACATATCTTCCATTTAACTACAAAATACAAAAATTAATTTTCAAGTATACATTTTAATAGCTCTTCATTAGAAATATTAGTCCAGCATGCATTAAAATAATTGGGTAATATAATTTTTTCTCGCTAAGTAGCAAAATCTTGAATTATTGATTTAAAATTTGATATTTAAAAAAAAAAAAAAAAAAAAACACTCACATTTTTTAATTCAACAGTAAAAAGTATTTTAATTTAACATTAAATCTTTGAATCAAATCCTGATATTGATTCCCATCAGAAAGCAATTGCTTTCTGATGGGAATAAACTAAGGCACGATTTGAAACAAGCAACATAGATTTGAAAGTGTTAAAAAGCTTACTCACCTGGGATCTGAGATAGTATACCAAAATCAAATCAGTCTGGAGATACGAAATAGAATTGTTGTCTCAAGTCGCTGTTTATTTGGTCATAGAAAACAATTAAAATACCACCTGATTGAAAGAACAGAAATTTTATTGCACAAAACTCCCATAAGACAAATATTAACATATTCGTTTGAAACATGGTCACTAATAGCAACAGAAGAGAAAATGCTAAGAATTATTTTTGGTAATATCAATGACAGTGGAAATTGTCGAAGAAGATACAACTTTAAACTTTGCAAATTCTTTAGAGATGACGTTTTAAAATTTATTAAACTGAACAGAATGAGATGAGCCGATTATTTCATGAGAAAGAATGTGATAGAGCTACTATGAGAGTTTTCAATTCTGTCAACGACTAAGGGATAGACAGAAAAGTAGATGGGCCGACTGTTTGGACTCTGATTCTATTGTTATTAATCTCAAAAACTCTGGAGATCCATGTCCAAGAGCAGAACAGCCTGACTAGATTTTCTAAAGAAAGCCAAGGCTCACAAATGGCTATTGAGCTAACTATGATGAAGTATAAGAAGCATGATCAAAATACAAATTTAACATGCATAATCAGGATTTGATTAAGACTTGGCTGAAGGACGCATAGTAAAATTTGGGTCATATTTCAATGTGGTACATTGCATAAACTAAATTCTGACAGGGTTTGTACAGATTTCCAAGAATGAAATTCCAGGAGTTTTCCAGGAGTCAAATCAAAAATTTCCAGGAGGTATTGACATTCACGTTAAATTATTTTTTTATTTTAAAAATTGTTCTTAACCAAACATGCATATAATTATTGTGCAATATTTTTCAACCATTTCTGTTAATAATAAAAATAAATTACAAACATGAGACTATTTTTATTTGAGTTAAAACTATTAATGATTATTACAAAAGCCTTCAATGAATTTACAGCTATAACAGAAATTTTTTATTTAAATAATTAACATTTTATATAATACTGGATTGTATAAAATATTTTTTAGAGATTTTAGACATTTCCAATAGATTTAGCTAGCAAAGATTCTTTTAAAAACTTTAGCATCAAACTTTTCAACAATGCATGAAAATCTCCAGCAATAAATGGCTACATTGGTTTATCAGTTTGATAAAGTGTCAGAAAAGGTTCAACTTTCGGAGCAATAAATATAAAAAAAATTGCATTTTGCAGAAAAAAGTACATCTTTTGTACACTTCTGCACAATATCAAAAGTTTTGGTTCTAGGTTTTTTTTATAAATTTTTTGTTTTGACAAATGACATATATGTTTTAAGATACGGTAACATTTCAAGCAATCTGTTGAAAACACTTATATTTTCTAACCATCGATGTTTGCAAAACTTTACAGAAAATTTTACACCTCTCTCTAGATCAAGGGTATCAAAGTCATCCATACGAGCGATTGAGTCCTTAAATAGTCTGTAAACTATACTTGCTTTCACCTCAACTTCTGGAAATGAGGAACATCCACTGCTGTAAGCGTTGTGTAGAATGTGTGGGCTGCAGCTTCCGACATTTACAATATTTGAATAACGTTTACTTTTTAAAAAATCGGCCATTTTAGTCATAACAGATCAGTTCACATTTGGGCCATCCATTGACAACTGGAGTAAGTCACTGGTTCCTAATTCTAAGCACTCTTCTAATTCACTTTTTTAAACAAAACATCTCCAGTTGAATGACCTTAAAAAAAAAAAAAAAAAAAAAAAAAAACGGATGAGTAATACCATGTTTTAACTGTATCATTATTCCAAAAATCTTACATGGCAGTCCAATTGTTTTGTCTGCAGATGTTATTTAAGCTTTCATCAAAGAGAAGCACATAATTAGAAACATTGTTTACTTTTTCTTTCAATAAGTTGGAAAAATAAGGTGCAATTCCAAAAACTGTTAAATAAGCACACTTTTTTTCAGCACAACTGAATTGCTTTGCAATAGCCCTGTCTTGGAAACATTGCTTGAAACTGTATTGTTACAAGAACTGTAGCTAAATCCATTGCTTAAAATTTTAATGGTCCATATAATTTCAGCCTTTAAAACTTCTTTTGAAGAAACAAATGAATCTAAAATTTCAGAGCATGCTTTGGGTTCACATTCTTTAACAAGATAAGCAGAAGAGAAAAATTTTTTAAATGAGTAGATTTTTTGGCAGCTATAACTTGTTCTAATGCTTTTCCCCTTTCATATGGGATTTAATTGCCGATTAATCCATATTTGAAATACAGAAGTCTTTCTTGCAAAACATACATTGGGAATGTGTTTTTCTGAACCACACAAAGGCCAATCTTTGTATGACTTTTCAAGAGTCCACTGGTCATTGAAAAGACACTTTCCACCAGGCATATTAAATAATTTATTTCAGTCCTTATTTCATTAATAAACAAATTATTCCTGATTCAATTAAATTAGATGCAACTTTCATCAAGGGAGGCATTGAAAATATGTTTTAACTCAAAAATTTTATATCAAAATATTAATATTCAACGAATTTTATACAAGGAATTTCATATGAGGAAAACAGCAGCAAATAGAAAAAGAATCAATTAAAATCGCCCGTCTTAATTGCACAACATATTGATTTTTGTTTGGTGATCACTTCAGTTCACTTTACATAAATCTAATTGCTACTAAAACAAATTATCATGAAATTATTACAGCTGAATTAGATGTTCAATTGTTAATACAAGTCAACAGTTAAAAATACAAAAAAATTTAATATTAATCGTACCGCCATCTAGTGGCAATATTAAAAACTAATACTAAATTAACTTTTTCAACAATTTTATTGAAAATTTCAAAATAAAAAAAATTATAACATTTACAAGAAAAAAAAATTAATGCATCAAGGTATGATAAAATTCCAGGAGTAATTCACGATTTTCAAGGAGTCAAGTCAAAATTCCAGGAGTTACAAGGGCCCTTTAAAATTTTTGGAATTTAAGGAGTTTCTTGGAGTAGTGCGAACACTGACTGAAGTCATATTTTTAAATAAATTACTCAATATCCTTAAAAAAATCTGTATTAAAATGAAAATTTAAATTATTATCATATAAAAAATGAATATTTGTCTGGAACACATGCAAACTAGGTTATTCAATTTAAATTTTATTACCGCAACTCAAAAGCAATCGAATTCTGCTGCTACTTTTTCTATGGTAAAATCTCACTTAGTTACCATATGTGATAACTTCTGCAGGTAGATTTGGATGTAAAATTGAAAAACATGAATATAGTACTATACAGACTTTTTTTAAATATGACCCATCTGTTTTCTTGAAACAACTTTATTTTACAATACACAATACAATATATACAATTTGTATGAATATAATTGTTACTTTTATTTTGCTCCAGTAATATTTTACACAACATATAAGTTAATATGTAAGGAAAAATGCTAAACTGGCAAAAAATAAAGTAAAATAAATAATTGTAATTTGAAAATTTAAAACTCAGAAAAATTTTGCTTTTACAATTTTTTACTGAAGTCACCTTGTTTATTTAAAACAAATTGTTTTTTAATAAGCTATTAATTAAAAATATTTTCTTGATAATAATTTCTGAACTGTTTAAGTTTTGGTTTTATTTTTATGTAAACTTTTTTAACAAGACTAATTTTAAAAGCAAAATTTCATTAACAAAACTAAATTCAACTAGTGCATGTGTAATATCCATCTTCTGCATTACTTTTTCTTCAAAATGAATCAGATTTTCCATGTCTAATATACAGGAGAGGAAAGAGCAATATTTGATTACAAGACAATTTATTGCATTGGATTGGTTAAGAAATAAGGTAAAACTTTCTATGGAAAATAATATAACACACTCTATATTCTTAACAATTATTAGTTAAGTACAAGAAACTCCAAATTTTGCTTTAACCTTTTTGCAATAATAGTTGTGAAATGTGTTTCTCTGTTCATGTAAAAAAACCAATATTTACAAACTTGTGTTCATAATTTACCATTTTATGTGTGTGGCACACCTTTATATATATACACACACACGCATATAATAAGTTGGCTCTCCAACACACAGCATCTTTAATAAATATAATTTATAATTCTAAAATATTTTAATTTTTAATGAAAGGAAAGATAATGAAAAGTATCCCTTTGAAATTAATAAATTTATTTTTTCTGTGTAAAATATTTTAAAACCGTTTGCACATTATATTCAGTGTGATACGATGAATTAGAAGTATTTGTGAATGAATACCCCAAGATGATAATAATAAGTATTTCGAAAAAAGGAAAATACCACTTAAAATACATTATTCCTATTTTTTTTAAAAAAATGCTTTTGGAATCTTAAAAATTTATCTCTTAACAAATTAATTTAAAGTAATGCAGTAATAATCAATATATATTTTACATAAAAACTTCACATAAAAAACTTTACATAAAAAAGATGTTCATATTTTAAAAATACATTAATTTAAAATTGAATAAAATATTCTTAAGGTTGAATGAAAAATTTAACTTCAAATAGAAGCATGTTTTTTAAATTATTGATTAATTAATAATATTAAAGGGTATTTTAAAGACTCAATTTATAATTAATGTAACATAAATGATTTTTCAAAAACAAAATTACTGAAAATATAAATAATAGTTATATTACATTCAAAACTACTTATCTAAGACCATTCTTATTTTGCTTTCTTCTTTTTTAACAAATCTATTATTATTATAATTTTATTGAGTAAAAACAAAAAGGTTAATATTGTAAAATACTATAAATGGTTTATATAATAGCAATATTACTTTAAATGAATTAAATCAAATAAAAGAGCAAAATTAAAAGTAATTAAAATTGAAAATCTATGATGATTAAACAAAAGACTTTATGATTATATAACATTTTTTGCTTATTTATTAATTGAATTATCTTAGTATTCATAAGGAATAATTTATTCTCTTTATTTTATATATTTTATATCAACAATATTGCAGTCATTTGGAAAAAATATAAATAATTATTTTGAAAGATAATTGAAATAAATTATTAAACATGTTACTTATCCATAGATTTACACATATTTAATCTCATTTAAGTAATTGCTCTCAAAAAGTTTTTTCTGGCACATATAAAAAAATTACCCTTTGTTATTGTCTTGTGCCAGCTAGGCTGGCATTATGGGGTGCATTGTTCAACTTTTCCAATTGAACCACATTTCATTACCTTTTAATAAGCCTAAATTACTTTATTTCAGTTTTGTTCAAATTCAGTCTTTTAAGCACACATTCTGTTTATATTACATTCGCACAAAATTATTAAATTAACATTAGTGCACTGAATTTTAATGATAGTTTAATTAAATTTAAAAATACAGCAAAAGCTAATTATTCCAAAAAATATGATTTATCAATTTAATTAATTTTTAAAGTAAATTCTTTGATTAGTGACAGATTAGAGTTTCAAATAACTAATTTTATACCAATAAACATTAAATTTATTCAGTTAGTTAAGTTGTTATAACTATCTTACCAGTACTATTATATAATTTAGTTTCACAGTTAATATGGATATCAATGCAAATTCATAAATGGTAAAATAATGTCATCATAAAAATTCATAAAAGTTTACAATAATTTAAACTATTGAAAAAAACTATTTCTTCCCTAAGTTCAAATGATAAATAAATCTTCTTTATAATATGAAAAAATTTATGTTAAAATTTGTTATTAGAAAGTCATTTTCTGAATAATAGACCAGCATCTCATTTTATTTTATTTCTATGGCACAGTTTTAAATAATATTTAATATTAATAACAAACAAAATATATTAATTAACAAATAAACTAATATTAATAACAAATAAAATATTATTTCCAATAGAAAGTTATGGTAAAAATGGAAGTAGCATTGATAAAGGGAGTCTAAACTTTTTAAGCACCATATAAATATCAAGAACAAAATTTTAGTGTGAGGAATTGTTAATCTATCACTCAAGCTAAAAAGAAAGTTATGATAGTTAATAAAAATTTAAATAGATGAAATAAATTGCATTATTTATACAATCAAACTGAAATATTACCTTACAAGAAAGCATTTTGTGAACATAAGTTTCCTTCCGCAAGGTAATTTGAAGTGGTATGTCAATTAAAAAAGGGTATTCTATGAGCGAACTAGATACTCAATTTAAGCAAAATAAATACTTCTCAGTTTTAAAATAAGTAAAATGGGAACTATAATAAAAGTTTTGTTAAAGATGTCAAGTTTTACGTAAAACAAAATGTCATCCCAGAATTTTAAAAACCATAAAAAGGGAATAATTTTTTTAAAGCAATGCAGTCGATTTTCAGTGTAAAATGATCATAAATTGGTGTTTTGTAACAAATTTATATAATTTGGTGTAATTGGCACATTAAATTAATGTCTCAACAAATCATGGACATTTTAGAAATATAATAACTCCCTAAATTTAAGTAGCATTAAATTAATCTAGCAAATTAAAGAATAAATTATAATAAAGGTAAAAATGAAGGCAATTTGGAATAACATCCATAATTCGCTTACTAATTTCTACTTATAATTTGTTAAAGCTTATCTTTCACCTATAAACGTTAAAAAAAAATTGGATTAACTTACAAAAAATTTTAAGTTGGGTTTGGTATCTAAAATATATGCTTCAGTCAACTAACCTTCTTAAATGTATGTATTAAAAAGTTCATTTTAGTATAAAATTAATGAGAACTTTTTTTTTGGTATTTTCAATATTTTTTATTTTTTATTTTAAGAATGTCTCAGATTAAAATAGCTGGAAAACTTTAGTGTTATTATAATTAATTTGAAAAGTATGATTCATATAATAAAAATAAACAAAAACGTTTTAAAATTTTATAAATAAATTTATATTTAATAATTACAAATAATATTACTTATTTTTAAAGACATCTAACGTTTTTGGGTGTACATTTTAAATTGTTTACCTTCACTTGTTTATAAGCGTGCAAGATAAAAAATTAAAATCAGCAATCAGAATGTTTCCCATTAACTATTTCCTTTTTGGCTCTGATTATTTCACAATTCATTTGGTTTGAATTTATAAATTATATTACTAGAATTAAGTTAATCATGAAATCATACAAAATATTCAAATTATATTAAAAAAAATAAGACATCAATTCTAAATGTATTAAGAGACAAAATTAATAAATGAGAGAATTGAACTGAAAATGATTCAAAATAAATTTTTATTAAGTCCAATTTTAGTTGAATCTGAAAAAATTTCTCGCCATGATATGCTTCAAAAAATATTACTAAAATAAGATTCAAATGGAAAAAATAAAATTGTTAATTTTTCACTCCTGACACATTTTCCATGCTCTTTATCACCAAACAAGTAGTTTTTGTTTCTTTATAAAAAGCAGTTAAAAAAATGTGAATAGGTTTAAATGATAAATTCAAACATTTAGCACAGGAATAGATCTTAATTTCAAAAATGCACCAATTGAAATATTTGTATCAGCCAAGAACACAATTTTTTACACATTTGGCTAAAGAAAATGTAAATGGAGAAATTTCACTTCACATGTTTTTAAAGTGTCACAAATATCACAAGTTGTCCAGTTTAAAACTCAAGCCTTCACCGCCTTTGCTCTTGGTTACTATTAGTTGTCACTACTTGAACTTGCCTCCTTCCAACTAAGTCATATTCAGTTTCTTTCTCTATATCTGATTCAGATGAATTTTCTGAATCACTGCTATCAGAATATACACCCAATCCAGGAAGCACTCCAAGACAAGATATTGTGTTAGCCTTCATACTTTGTAAAGCAGGAACAGGTGACTCATGCTTTTGTACATGGAGTCGTTTTGCATCATTTTCTTTACCTAAATAGAATAAGTTCACTGATTTTAAGATACCTATTACTTTAAAATTTATATAAAAAAAATTAAGAATTGTAAATAAAAAATCTTTATACACAAAAAATTAACTCTCACTAAGTATTTTATTATAATTGTATTTTCCTGTATATAATCCACAGTGGCTTATTATCCACATGCCCCTTTTTTCAAGCAAAGCAGCATAAAAAAAAACGCAGCATGATTTTGCAGCGGCATATAGTGCAAGGCAATTTTTCCGACGAATAATCAAGAACTTTTAATGCTGATAATTTGGTGCCAAATAAAATAAAAAAAATACACATTATGATTAAAAATATAATAAATTCTAAAGAAAAAAATATTTATAAGGACAAAGATCTGTTTGAATCCACCAAAACACACAAGTGTGATTAACTGAGATAAAAGCACAACATTGATCAATTTCCGAAAAGATCCTAGTAAAATTCATCGATTTTAGATTTTAATAGCTTTTAAAACAAGTTTTATACACATTTAAAAAATAAACTATATTTGTTGCATTTATAGTTAAATGAAAGAAATGGATTATTTTCTAACTGCGTAAAGAATACATTTTTCTTTTGTACCACGCAGGCTTTATTTTTCACCTTACATTACATGTTTGTCAACATTTTTTTTCATTTGCCTTCACTGTAGCTTTCAGTTTAAAATTTGACGTGTAATTTAATAATTTTCACTTCCCTATGACGATAAACGAATTTGAATGTTTTCAGAGTGAAACAGTTCAGGTCTAGAATGCAAAATGACAATAGCCAATTGCAACTTTAATATCATTCAGAGGAACTGAATTCATTCTTGAACAGAATTGGACAATGCTGATTATAGTTAAAATAACTCCAACAAGTCATAGCCTAATATGTTATTTATTTTATGAAACAAACATTTCTTTAAAAACTTTATTGTAAGCTTTTTTGAGGAAAAATATTTATTAGATTATCTGTGGTGACGTATAATACGCACAATGAAATTTGGAACTTTTTTAACACATAATCCGCTGATTATATGCAGGAAAATACAATATTTTCCACAGGGAAAATTGTAAAAGGGTCGATAAATTTATAATTAAATAATAATTAGAATTTTGAAATATGTTAGTAATATTTTAAAAATAAGCATAAAAACTAACATTTTACAAATTTTATAAATATAAAAAGACAGGAAAAAAATCTATGAAATATTTCATCACTTTCAATATTTTAAGTGTAAAGCGCTCTACAAATAACTGTTTTTTTTTTTTTTTTTCATTTTTTCAAGATATTCAGATTACATGTAACTAGACTGCTTATAGATATATCTAGGAGTTTTTATTTTCTAATATATATATATATATTCACAATGCTCTTTAGAGCATACGACTCCAGGTTTGATTCCTGTTACTGTTGAACAATGGGAGATTAATGTTGTGCTTCTGTGTGTATGTCTGTTGGTGCGAGTATTTGGGAGTTTTCTGAGTTACCTCCCTTGCAACACATGAGTATGGCTTACTATTTATATAAAGTTTTCTCAAGAGGCAATTTACGTAGTGGATAATAAACTGGCTAACAATGGCTGTCATGTAATGTCAAAAACATGTTTCTTATATCAACATTTTGGAAATACTATGCCTACCTTTAATATCATTTTTTAAGGCAAAATGGGAAGAAATATTCCTAGGAGTTTATTTGTAGGAAGTTTTGTTTGCAAATTTCAGGTTAAAAATAAAAAAAATTTAAATTACAAGATTGTAATTTTAAGTGCCATTTAAAATTATTACATCAGATATGTCATATATATATAAATTAGTATTTGATGGCATTTTACAATCAATTCTCAAAAATATGCATTAAAATATCATTTATCTTGTGAAAAAGGTTTTTAAAATATTCTTCAAATTATCTTGAAATACATAAATCAACAAAATACAATAATATTCAAATTAATAAAATTAAATGAAAAAAATTTATTAATTTGTTATATATTATTAATAATATTAACCCCAAATTCCTAAAAGATTTTTCATAATTTCGAAAGAAATGAAAAATCAGAAAAGATTTAAAGAACAAATGAGAATAGAATGAGAAGAAAAGTTAAAGTTGAGAGCATTATTTATTAACATTAATCTTTGCTTCTTCCCCAGCTGACAAGTAAAACACTAAAACAAGTAGAACATGAACAAATTAAAGACAAAGATCCTAAAAAAGTAAGTTTAGTTCAAATATAGCAGAAGCAGAGCATCATCAAGTGACCATTAAAAAATCACTTTATCTTAAAAGACTAAAGTCCTATAAACTAATTCTCTAATAATTGCAGTTATGAAAAACCTGGCTATCGAAGTTGTTTTAACAAAATGAGTTTATAACTCACAGATCCCAAAGAACTAAAATCATCTGACGCAGAATGAGTCATAGAAACTGATCAACAATTTTTTAAATAAAGCTTGAAATTAGTGATTCTTCATTAAACAATGAATATCATCTTCATATAAAAACTATTGAATAATAAAATAGCAAATCTTTAATGGTTAAAAAGAAGAAAATTATAATTTTAATATAAATTTACAAAATTTTATAATCATTTAAGTTTTTTTTTTTTGAAAAACCAGAACAGCATGTTGTGTCTAATCACTGGAGGAGCTAAATCAACTCCTATAGTTGCTTTGGAACTGCAGATTAAATTGGAACCCTTGAGTGATAGATGTAATAGAAATGCTATGATTCTTGTTTATAAATTCTTGTTGAAAGAATCTTAAAAGAAAATTTTTATGAAATCACAGCCCATCGGATGACAGACTAAAAACCCATAGATTATTTCTTTTAATTATTAATGATCTCTCTGACACTTATGATATCCCTACCCCAGATCGCAAGGTTTTTCCAGGGGAATGGAATCCTGTTGTGTATCTAGATTGGTTGTAGGTACATCTAGATCTTGTCTGGAGAGTTAAAATACAGTATACATTTGAGTGAATTGAAAAGTGCTGCTTTGGCTACAATTCACAGCAGATACCCTTCTGAGGATTGGCACCATATTTTCACAGATGGTTCTACAGAGAATGATATAAAAATGCTGATGCTGGAGTGTATTCAAAAGATTTTAGTATAAGCTGTTCTGTGGGGAAATACTGCAATAATTTTGATGGCGAGCTTGCTGCTATAGCTTATGCAATTGACAAATTAAAAAGCATCCATGATCGAAACATTTTTTCCTTGTTGATTCATAAGTTATTATTCTTTTGCTTACTAAATTATAATAATAATGCACTAGTCCATTCTTGGAGAATGAAGCTGCACAAACTCATTGAAAACAAGGGCTGCATGCTCTTCAATGGATCCAGAGCTACTGTGATGTTTTAGGAAATGAGCAGGCAGACTTGCGAAAGCTGGTTCCCTTATAATCCAGTCAAATAGCTTCACTTTTGCATAACATCAAAAGTGTAATCCTTAGTAAAATAAAAGATAACAGAGTTTCCTTTATGTTGATGCAGCTATTAACAGGCAGTGGAAAACTCTACTTGATGAGAACAATAAAATAACTGGTTCCTTACCACAAGCTGTTGGAGTCATTTGTTTCCCGGTGACAACTGGACATGACTATCTGCTAGGGCATCTGCATTGAATATGTGTAATGGACTCTGCTCATTGTACAATAATGGTGATATGGATGCCACTCACCTAAAGAACTGCTCTGAAGTTTATGACTGACAACTCTTTTGAGGCTACTACAGGACTTTTGTTTTTATAGTTGTTCATCTTTTTATTGGGTGGCTTGTCGATTAATGGCAGAAATGCCGAGGACGGGCATAAAAAAAACAAAAACTTACTGATAACTTTTGGAAGATTTAATATTAAAAACTGATTCCATGTTTTTTTAAATGAAAATGAAAAAAATTTAGTATGAGTTCACAAAAATTGTAAATTCATTTACTTATTTTTAGAATTAACAATTTAAAAAAATTATCATTTTCCTGCAACTATGAATTATGAAAAAAATGAAGAATTTATTTAAAATATATAATTAAATATTATATGTAATAAAATCATAACTATATGAATTATCACAACATACAGGAAATATAATATAACAATTATCAGTTTACTGCAGTTATGAAAAAGATGAATGGTTAAAATAATTAAATACACATCATAATCAGCCAACTTAAAAATATCAAGACGGGCCATAATCATAACTATTAAAAACAAACTGAAGATACATACTGAGTTTTAATTATATTTAACTTAAAAAATATCAACGAAGCAACTAAACTAACAGTTTTACCCCCCCCTTATTCAATACTTTCATGAGTTTTCAGATCTCAATAGATTAACATACATACAAAATGAAATAAATGATATTTAAAATCTGCATGATTATAAATCTAGAAAACATTTAATGACTTAATAAACAAGAAAAGAAATTATTTATTATATAATATTATATATTATATTAATATATTATATAATATATTATATATTAAATTAATATTAATGACTTGATAAAAAAGAAAAGAAATTACTTATTATATAATATATGTAAATATAAGATAATTGAAAAAAGCACTCTGCTAATTAAATAAATAAATAAATATGAATGTAGAAGCTTTTGTGATAAATTTTCAAATAATCAATAATTTACAAAAAAACTTTGCTTTAATAAATTTCATATTTAAAAAAAATCAAATTCAAACACAATTTTTTAAATTAAGATTATTTATTCAAACATGATAGCCATTTTAATTATTATATCTCACCAAAACTGTTTGTAGAAAATAATGATTGAATTCCATGCTGTAAATGACAAACACAGTGAAGCCAAAATCTCAAGCAGATATTTGAATTAAATCATTTTTACATAACCTCTAATTAAAAAATACTACACTTTAATAATTTTGTTTTGAAATATAACTATGGAAATTTTAAACCTTCATATTATTAATTTATCACAACATTTTTTTTGAATTAAAAAAAGTTTAGCTTCAGGAATTTTAAAAAAATAACAATCATTTAAGTTCCTAAAAATAACAGTCCTTTAAGTGGAAAATTGAAATCAATGTTTTAATGATTTTTAATTTCAGCATTAAGCAATAAATATTAATAGTAATAGTTAATTACAATTAATTTTATGATTAACACTAACAAAATTGAAAGAAACTCATAAAAAAGTATGAAAAATTTAAGATTAATTAAAGAGCAAAATAATGACAATGCATGAATACATATATTATTGGTATATGAAAATAATTAAATTGTAGTAGAGCTTTACAAGTTTAAGTAATAAGATTGAAAATCTGTCAATGAAGAATAAAGACAATAAATGTGAAAAAAAAGCCAATTGTGAAATTTAAGTAAAATTTGTGTCATTATATTGTTTACCTTCTTGTTTCTTTTCTGGACTATTAGAAGAACTAGAACTGAAAAAGAAAATGAAAAGTTTTGTACATTAGTTTAACTTTAAAAAATTTAAGTTTTTATAGTATAGGTTACATAATTTAAAAATGCATATATGTAAATGAAAAAATATTTGTTATTTTGCTTAGTATCAAGAATATAGAATACATTAATTATTACTGTATGAAAAAATTAAAATACATAGCAACAGTTTACTTTGATTATCAAAATAATACGAGGGTCACTCTGAAATTTTTGAGATACAGCTAGGTTTTTAAAGTTATACTTACAAAATTTTAGGTGTGTTCAAAGTAGTCTCCTCCAGCATCAATGCACTTTTGTAGACGAATTTTCCACAGATTAAATGCCTCAAGCCATTCATTTCTTCGTATAGATGAAAAAAATGCATTTATAGCCACAGCAATATCTTCTTCTGAATGAAAATAACGTCCACGTAAGTTCTTTTTTAGATTAAAGAATAACCAAAAGTCGCACATAGCTAGATCAGGTGAATACGGCAGATGTTCAATCACTTTAATTTGTTTTTGTTTAAGAAACTTAACTGTTAAATTGGCTGTATGTGAAGTTTCATGATGAAGTATTAGTCCTCTAACATTCAGTTCTTGTAGAATTTCTGGAAGACATTTAGTGGTATACCAGTGTGCTGTTACTGTCTTCTGTCCTTCCAACTTGATGGCTTTGACCAATCTGGTACTTCTGAAGAAAACGGCATACATCACTTTTTTCAGTGCGCGATGTTTTTTCTTCATTGTCGGAATGGGATCATCTTTATACTTTGCTTTCTTGACATGTTGAAACATCAAAAAATGGTATGTACGTTTCATCACCTGTTACAATTTTAGAAATGATGCGATGGCCACCATCATTCAGCAGATTAAGAGTTTCTTTACTGATTCTGACACACTCCTCTTTTTGATGCTTAGTTAGATTATGGGGAACCCAACGGCAAACTACTTTTCTCATATGTAATTCTTCATGAATGATTTTGTGTATGGCTGCGGATCCAATGTTAAAATCCTTCTGTATCATTTGATAGGTACAGCGATTATCATCCATTAACATTTTTCGTAGAGCAGACACATTATCCAGGATTACTGCCGACGGCAGCTTTCCTGTGCGTTCTTCATCCTGAAGAAAATCGCGACCTCTTCTAAATTCTCTAAACCATATGAATACAGCAGTACGAGCTGGAGATTCATCACCAAATAGTAATTGCAACAGTTGAACGCATTCTTCTTGATGTAATCCTGCTTTGAAATCGTAGAAAATCATAGCGCGAAAATGTTCTCGCGTCAACTCCATTTTCGCTTCTGTTTAAAATTTATTCCACTCTAAACAAGTTGAAGTAAATCAATAAAAAATCGTCTTCAATGTTAAAATACTTTGTATTTTAAATTTAAACCGTTATTTTTATTTTGTAAATTCTCGTCTGCGCGCATCTCAAAAATTTCAGAGTAACCCTCATATAAATCAGATTATTAAATGTATCAATATTGCTAAGAAAGAAATTCTTAGATTTCCCATTAATATTATTGCTTGAATACCACTCAAAAACATTTAAACATTCAGTTATTTTGATGAGAGAATATTAATGAAAATAGGTTCTTATGGTATAAAATGTAACCTTATGACTAAGTTAATATACTGATAAACAATTATCGTCCTGATGTCTACAAATATCATGTCAAATATCCCAGTTATGGTCAACTATAGGGAATGTCATGAAAAAGTGAGATTATGGGAATCAGGACATAAATTGTAGATATTGATCATTCATCCAAATTGAACAGGATCAATGTTCCCTGAAATGGGATTGAATAAGAGAAACAAAACAAGTTTGGATAACTTGTTCCATAAAAAATTGGATTAGAGAACTTGGAATGGCAAATGCTATGTGAGTATTTACTCAAAAATATTGGTCCAACCTTCAAGCTCAATAATGTACTTATTTGATGATGTTTTTAAGGTTGTTTTTTAATGGTTTTACTGAGACCTATGTATGTTATTCATGTTAAGTTGAACACTGTCGTTTACATAAAGCCTTTAGATTACAAAGTTCTACTAGGTTCTAGTAATGGTATAAAGTTGAGGATTGTTACTTCCAAGGTACATCACATCTTGTTACAACCTCTATCAAGTAGTGGTATTACAATATAGCTACCCAATATTTCCCCTAAACTGTTCACAAACCCAACTTATGCTCTGAAGATAAGTTTTCTAAGAGATGTGTTAAGAGGATTCCTATTGATTAAGGAATTAAGCCTGAAAGCAATAGAAAAGAGAAGGTATTCCTCAAGGAAGAATGGATACAAATACTACTAAATTGCTAAAAAAATTTTGTTGGAAGTATTCTCAGAAGGATTGCTAGTATAACTAAAGCATGTATAGAGCTACGATCGTGATTAATGCATGCATTTTTTCCCTTATGCCATCACATTTTGACAACTATCCTTTAACACTGTGTAGTGTTACATGAAGTATACTTTTTAAAATGAACAAAAATTAGCACTGCAAAAGTTTAAATTAATACTTTTACGTGTGCAAAATATTTTAAAAGTACAAAATGTACAATATTCATAGATTTTGATTGAAAACATTATATAATATTTTTAAACTTACGCTTTTCTTTTCAAAGCACCTGCTAACAAAGCAGACTGAGATTTTTTAGAGGATCCACCACTTTGAAGATTAAGGGCTCGTCGCAAATGTTGAATTTTAGCTTCTCGTTCTTCTTCAGTTAGATTTGTCACAGCTTGTCTAAAATAAATTTATAAAAATATTAGGTTTACTTAAATTATTATATAGATTTCTGTCATTATCAAGAAGTACCATGAAAATATTTATAGTATAAAATATGAAAAATTGTTGAATATGGGATATCATTTGAATTATTTAAGTAAAAACAAGAAGTTTGAAGCAAATTTAAAATTAAATAGTGCAACTATACCATGAAAGTATAGAATTAATAGAAGGATATTTATTGGGTAATATTTTATACTCAAAACAAGTGATTTAATTTTTTTTTAAAAAACTGGAAACAAAGATCTTGTGAAATTAATATACAGAACAATGATCTCTCAACACATGTCTGGGTATTGAGTCAAAAATCAAACAGGGATGGCAGAGTATATATAGGTACAGCAGTCCATACAGCTTCAACATACTGCAATATACATCGATTGTAGTGACTGAAACATGACCCTGTGAAATCTTATTCTATAGCCACAAAGTGGTGAGAGGATGTTAATAGATAGTACAGATGATGTACACATTGAATTTAATTTTATTTTAGGTTTCTAGTAGGGTTACCCATAGCATGAAGGCTTTGTTGACACACCAAATTAATAGATAAAGGTAACTAACTCAAGGTGTCAGCCACTGTGCTAACAGACAAATGGAGCCAGAGTTATGGTGTCATGAATTTACCCCTTGAGAAACCAGGCAAAACTGTTGTACATTTGCTTTTTATCAATAGAGCAATATTAGACAGGCGATTACCATAAAATTCTTTTCAGTTTCCAGATCAATATATAGATGAGTTAAAAAATAAAAACACTGATAAAAAATAAAAATGATAGCACCTTCTATAGACAACCAATCAGCTGGGGAAACAGTTCCAAAGGAATAGAATCCTGGCACAAAGGAGAGCACTACCAATCTCTCTGTACAAGAAATCGAAATTGCCATTAGTTAGCATACATATACCAAAGTTAGAGATACATATACCACTCCTTCTCTGAACAGCATTACTGCCAAGAATCTCATGGAAGACCTTTCTTTACCAAGGCTGCTAAAAGCATTAAAATAAGATAGTGAAGGATGAATTCCCATCCAATAAATTCACTTAAGATAATGTTACCTCCATACAGCTGTAGATTCTCATCAAGATGGAAAAGTTTCACTTAAAAAAATCATGTAATAAAGTTCAAGACTCCAATTAAATATCTGTTGCACTAGTCCTTCTATTCACCACTTTGAAGTTGTAGAATGGAATGAAAGTCTCCCTTGGTAAAAAGCATATATTCAGGAGCAAAGGACTCACATTTATGGATTTCATTAAAATCCTCAAAGCAGTAAAACTGGCCTTTAAATGGCTGATAAGTTTTTAAGGCTATTGAGTTACCAAAAATGACAAGTAATGTCAAAATCAGATTTTAATATAAAGACATCTTTTTCCCAAAACTTAAGCAATATTAAAATTTTGTTAAAACAAAAAATGTTGCATATAAATAATTAAATGCAATTGTTTAAAATGAAAAAATAAAAATGATTAATATAATTCAAAATTATATAAACAATAAAAGTTAAATAAAATGTATCAAACCTATTGTAGTTTTAAAAAAGACAAAAGTTTTCTGTGGAGTTGCTCTCCTATTAAATCATACAATGTTAAAAAATAAAATAATAAAGGTTAAAAACAGGACATGAAATTAAAACATGAAAAAAGTAAATGGATCATCACATATTTCACACCATGGATTTAATTCATTTAGAAGTTTATGTGAAAAATGTGTGTTTAATAAGAAAGTGAGTTAATCTTACATCAGCACTTCATAACAGTAAGTGATGAAGTGATGACATAGAAAGATGGCATACAATTTGTTGGAGACATGCATGTTCCATAACTCCAGTAAGAGAGAAGGAATACGTTTTTTCATACCCCTTATCTGATCTAAAAGAGGGATAGATGGCTGAAGTGAAGTCGCAGCAGCTTTGGTAGATGTATCAGCATTTTCATTCCTCTGCTCCAGCTCAGGCAAGAAAAATGTCTGGATCATATTGAGGTAACGTACAGAAGTCACCGTTGCCACTCGATCATTTTCTTCAAAAAAGTAGGGCCCGATGATCCCCATCCTCGACAAAGCACTCTAAACTGTGACTCTGTCAGAGTGTAAGGGCCTCTGATGGAGCTCCCTAGGGTTTGTCCCACTCCAGTAGCGCATGTTCTGTTTATTTACACAACCACTGAGGTGAAAATGTGCCTCGTCAGAGAAGAAAACAACAGAGTCTGGAAGCAACGCAGCAAGCATGTTTTCGCAACTGCGTTGACGTTCTTCATAATCCAGTGGTTTTAACTCTTGAACAACAACCATCTTATAGGGGTGTAAATGGAGGTGTCCTTTGACGATTCTTTGAAGGGAACGTCTTGAAATTCCAAGGGCACCAGCCTGTTTACAAAAAGAACGCCTAGAAGACTGCTCAACAGCAGCTCGAATTCTCTCGATGTTTTCCGGGGTTGAGACAGTTCTCCTAGGGCCCCTCCTTATCGAGGACACATTTCCTGTGTCCCTAAAGGCCTTCACCCACGCAAGAATTCTCTTCCGATTGGGAACTCGACCACGAGGGGTGATGTGCAATTCCGAACGGAAAGCGCGCTGCACGTGGACAATCGAACTGCCGTTTGAAAAATATGCTTCGCAAAACAAACGCTGCGCTACAGACCATTCCATCTTGTGAACTGACCTTGATATGAAGACAAATTTCCAATCTCGCTCTTCGATCGAGCAGCACCAACGATTAGGAAGTGAGCAATGGCCTTTTCAAATCCATCCGTCTGCCGCGCGCCACCCTGCACTAGGCAACTTTTTAGAAACATCTTAATAGACTCAACTTTAGAATGACATACATTACAGAAATTAATAGAAACACATTTTACTAGATGAATCTTTGAGGTTCATATGGAACTTGCAGAAGCCATTTAAAGTCAAATTAATAAGGCTATATAGGTTTAGATTGGGACATTTTTAAAATCCTTTAGAATCTAAACCTTAGAAGAGATGGAGGTAATTGCAAGAAGACCAGACAACTTTCTTTCAAATAAGTAAATCTTCTTTTCTATGGACAATAAAATGCCTATTATAGAAGAACAATAATAAGACACTGGTTCTAATACAACTCTGCAATTTAGCTTTCCTATGTCTGAAAGTAAAATAGAAAAAGCTTTGTAAGAAATTTAACTGACTATCCTACTTATGATCACACAAAAAGTGATGTTCCTGCTTAGTTCTTTGGATGTCATAATGGTAAGCATCAAAATAGCACAAATCAATCTTAATTATAATAAATCAGCTTCAGCTATTCTTAGCAAGAGTATGACTAAAGGGCAGATTGATTTAGCATTCATTCAGGAACTATAGATCCATAATGGTTCTGTTTTAGGTCTACATGTTCATGGTTTTAAAATCTTTTATGATAAATGTTGTTTAAGATCAAAGAATTGAGTTTCAACTGTTAGCAACAAATTGAATGGCTTTATTTTGTTTAATTATTTAAATAGGTCTGGTTTGTTTTCCCTCTACAGTTATTTTTTGCACACAAAGGGTAATTAGACTGGAACCTATGGCTTAGATTCTGAACTACTACAAACATTTTAACCAAGGTGGGATTGGAACTCACAAACTGTTGAATAGAAGGCAAGAGTATTAACCATTTGGCTGCCAGCTCAGCTATTTAAATAGGAACTAGAAAATGCTTGAGCAAAGGCTACTTTTGCTCAAGCATTTCAAGATAAGAAAATAGTAACAAACAAACTGCATTTACTGGCTTTGCAAATATCTACTTCTGTTATTGTCTGGAAATGCAACCTTACTCTGCTCAAATTAGCTAATGATAATTATTTCAGTTTAGAGTGATTGCCTGAGTTTGGTATCCCCTGGTAATGACCTTAAAGTGGTAATGAGTTATTTGATTGGCTGGCAAAGGTTAAATCAATTATCAATTTTTTTGTCCTGAACCAGTACTAGTTATTTCAAAAGAATTTATCAGAGGCAGTGTTTTCTATGCCTTCAGGAAATAATTTTGGAACTTGTGCAAAACCAGTGATCAAGGATAAGTAAACCCATTAAATAGTATCTCTAACAGTAGAAAAGAAAAGAAATATTAAAACTCAGTTGAAACTGTTTAAAGAGAGTAGTGGAACACTTTTTACAGGAAACTGATACCTTAAGACATTGCACCATAATGGGGGTATTAGATGATCCTATTTTCAGAGGTTGTCAATATATGGAGGGAACTTCATTACATATTCTATGCAATGAAAAACTTTTAGGGACACAAATTTAAAAACGTGGGTCAGTATTTAATTGAATCCTGGATGCTGCAGAATACTCCTGTTAAATGTCTCTTGAGCTACTGGTCTCATAAATATGAGTTTTTTTTTTTTTTTTTATACATAGCACAGTAGAACTTTGGTCGCAATGCTAGGTTCTCTAGGAAACCATTCTCCCTTTAGTGTAAGAAAGGATTATGATAGTGAGGTAGTTCCATATTAACCATAGACTAGTGGTTTTCAATGTTTGAAAAATCAGGAGAATGTGACTACCGAGGCAGCAAGTGAATATTTTTTGAATAAAAGAGTAAGTACAATACTTGCAGCATGCAGTAGTGCCTTATCCTACAGAAACATGTCATTTTGCACAGCTAAAAAAAAAAAAAAAAAAAAAAAAAAAAAAACAGAGTTATAATTCAGAACTTAACTTACTAGAAATATAATGGTCACTGTTAACAGTTCCCCAATGAGAATAAGAAGTAAATGAGAAATGTATCTAACAGCAAACCATTCCATTATTCTAAATGATAGTTCAGTATGATAATGTCCTTGGTGCAAAATGATAATGTGATGCTGCAAACAGAATTGGGAACACATGTCATTTCAGCATTTAAGTTAGTTATTGATAATATCATTGAAAATACTTCCATCTATGATAAGATAGAAGTATTTTCAGTATATGATAAGCCATGGCTGCGAAGCTTACAATTCCTACTTGAGCAAACAATATCCAACTGTTCACAAAGACATTCAAAAATTACCATATTTTTTACTAAAAGTTTGTGATATGACAATTCTATAGATTAAAGCCATAAACGCAGCACAGCTGTTTCTCAGCCTTTGATGATATTGAACGGCTGAGATCCAACAGAGCATTCTCTAAGATAGATCTGAACACACTAATTTCATATTAAGCAGGTAATCATGGGATTGATAAGAAAAGCAATCATTAGTCAATACTGTTTATATTCAATTTTGTATATGATAAAAAATTGCTGCACAATTTCCTCATTTAAATAATAATTTCTTCATTAAATAAAAATTAGTTTATTTGTTCAAATATATTTCAGGTTCACTATCAAAGACTATTTTACATAAATGCATTGAAAAGATAGTCATTTACATATCATATTGTAAAATTTTGAATATGATGCATACCACCTACTTTTCATGTTAATTTTAATGATCATCAGTATAGCTCAATAATTTTCATTAATAAATTAGTCAGCAGATTTTTTCATGATAAACAGATTTTTCAAGAATTTCAATTGAATTTTTTTTTTATTGGGGAAAGTCTTTTACCAAATTTTGATATTAAAAGATTTGTGTGTGTGATTTGAATATTTTTTTATTGTGATACATATAAATTGAAAAATATATTGAATACCTTTGGAAAATAGGCTCAATTTAAATTAAAGGAATATATTTTTTTAGAGTTTTTCAATTGAAAATTGTTTAGCTGCAAGTAAAAAATTTAATTTGGTCTAAAATATATTAAAATATTTTAGCTGTTAAACAGCAAAAATATTTCTTATTTAATTTGATGTTCTCCTGAATTTTAATGTTAAGGCTATTTTTAAATACCAACTGAATGTGTTAACAATTACATCATTAGCTTATTCTTTCTTCTCTCTGTTGAGTAAATTCCATGAATATAGCAGGTTACCTTAAGCCTATAGCAACATTAATGGCTAGAAGTTTTGTTAGTTCTTGAAATTTACTAATATTAAACAAACTATATAAAGACATAGTAAAACATACCATATAAACTAATTTGCATGCTTCTTTCTGAATTTTGGAAAACTAAAGTATATAATAAAATTTACTAAAAAAGAAAGAGGATCACTATAAAAGCTCATCAGATTGCAAGCTGATAGAAGAAAACTAGTAAATTTTACCATTCAGACCTTTTTATTTTAATGTATATAAAGCAAAACTTTATTTCAGTTTTTATTCTGGAAAATTTTCACACTGGAAAAAATTAAATACGAAAGATAATATTTAATCTTTTGTGTATTATTTTAAAATAAAACTTAAAATAATTAAATTTCTTAAATTATTTTGAAAATAAATATTTTCTTATAATAATAAATGAATTATTAGGACAAAGAAATAGTACATTTTTATTTAATATTCCACATAGACTTTCTTTCTATAGTAATAAAAAAAATAATGTTCAAATTGCATTATTAGTTTTTAAATTGTTATTTAGACTTTGGAGAGACACACACACATACACAAACATCTTCCAACATGTTTTAAATTGTAAAAATTATAAATTTCAAAGTAGAGAAAATTAAATAGAAAAAGTGATAAAGATAAAAATTAAGCAGAGCTTTTTACAATCTTTGAAAAAAAATGTAAATGTGAAAGCATTTTGTATAATAAAACTATCCAAATGAAATGAAAATTTAAAACTTTAAATCACTTTTGGTTTTAACTTAATTTTTAAATATTTCATATTTTAAGCAAATAAAGCTTAGAATATTTCAGGCAATTTAATCTGAATAATGATAACATACAAGCATTTAATGTCAGAATAGTATATCAAAATTAAATCAGATTTACCATTTGAATGTAAATTTAAAACATTGTTGCAGTTGTATTTGTCTGCCAATAATTACCTCAATGCAACATTATAACACATAAGAGTTTGCCTTTAAAATATTTATTTAAACATTAACTAGAAACCATAGCAACCACACTCGATTATCAATAAGTCATATCAAAAAGGAAATACATCAAGTGCAAAACATCAGCATCTGAACATAACTCCACACTCTTGCTTGTCCACTTTAGTAGCAATTCAGCCAACATGAAATTTTGTGGGGAATGCTGTGTTGACATACATTAAATAAAAAATTATATATAGATTTATAATATCTGCTTCATAGTTGTGAAAATTAATCACTATTATGTTAAAAAACATAACCATTATTTTTTATAAACTTTAAAATAAAATAAAAACTTTATTTCAAAAATTAAATTAGTAAAATTTCAAAACCATCAAAATTAATATGGCAATCAAAACTGTGTTGGATAAATTATTACTAAGTACTAGCCTATGGATCTTCATTGTTTACAGTATCACTGACTTTTTATTTTGATAAGAAAGTAGTAATTTCATTGGAACTTCTTGACTAACATTTTCCTTTTTCATTTCTCATTCAGAGATATAAAAATAATGCTATTTATTTGAGATATTATCATAATTAGAACACAATAAAAAATTTAATAAAAATATCAATTTTGAATTAAGCATGATTTAAACTAGAGAAACTATATAATAATTTAATAGAAAATAAAAAAAATGGATCAACATTTAGTCATTAAATTCTTCTAATTTTGCCATATCATTTAGAAATTTTTTAATTGATATATTCTAATTACCTTTAATTGCATTTTTTAAACTTTTGTAAAATATAATTAATTTCTTAAGCAGTATTTAACTACTTACAAGTAAATTATGCTAGCTCCACATATTGTATAATCTTTCAACAATAAAATATTTATTCTTCACAATACTGATTGTTTTATAAAAGTATATGGAAATTTTAAATTTCTTGAGAAGCTGGAGGAATTCAGAATACTTGAGAAATTCACCAGTAAGACCATAATTATGTCATATTAAATCACAAATCAGAGGAAGGTATTTTAGATAAAATTTATCAATAATAATTAGATATTTGACAACTTAAAGGAGAATGATTTGTAGCCGTAATGATAGAAAATTCCAAATAATGTTAATGTTCTTGTAAATAAAATTAGCATTAAATTAGTTTAATTTTTAATTATATTTCAATTATATGTCCTTACTTTAAAAAAACTGGGTGAAATTTTGGTATATGTAACACACCTGAAGCGATTAAAAAATGTACCAATGGTAAAATGAGACATTGAAAATAACTGTCGAACTGCTGTTAACATAATTAAGAATTGACATGAAACAAAAATAATTGCAATATCAAAATATCAAATACATAAACATATAAAAGGAAGGCTTTTGTAAATTTCAATTATTGCAATATTATAAATATCATTATTCGAACCAACGAGTTTACAAAAGAATTTTAAAATTCTATAATTTTTTGACTTTATCTTCTATACTATGCTGAAATAAACACATTTTATCACAGCAGTAAAAGCTTTCACCTTTTTTAATATTGTTTTGCCACTGTAAATTTGCCACCACATATACTCTCAGCCAAGAAATCATTCTTACTTTTCTGGTGCCTTTTATTCGATGTTTTACGGACAACAAAGTTCCCTCAATCGAGTTGGTACATGCACCACTATTGGGATCGTAGAAAGTTACATAGTGACTCCTTATAAATTTTCTCTTGAATTCCAAAATCCTAAGCAATTGCACATTTAAATATTCATTCCTCTTTAAACAGACAAAATTTTAAATCTTAAGCTCAACAGCAAAATAATATGTTAAATCTATTTTAAAATACATTTTTAGGGACGGAATTCGATTAAACTTTATTTTCATGAGATAAATAAATCAGCATGTGCAAGTGAATAACACAAACATCTGGTATTCATGGGCATGCCATAAATTTTTACTGTGTACTTAGCGAATGAAAATGTTAGACTCATAATGTAATTAGCATATATTATTAACTTTTGATATGGTTTGATTTTAATAATGCTATAAGGATTTATAAAATTTGGTTAAGCAAAACTAAAGAAATTGTGAATCTCAAAATGCAAATACATAAATAAAACCATTGAACTTCATTAAATCAACTACTACAGATTGCAGGTTTAACAAGTCTCACAAATGTTGGCAAAAATTGCTGATAAAAAAACTAATTAAAAAAATCTACTATGTTATTTATTCTAGGAGTCAGCCAAATAAGTTTCCGTTTTAAATAAAATTTTAGAAAATTTAGAAACCATGATCAAAAATTAAACTGCACTTTTTGATTTAATGTATAATTAATATTTGAGAATGTGTATGTATATATCTATATCTATCTATATAACTATATCTATCCATCTATTTATATATATATGTATAATAAAATTAAGTAAACCTGAATTCTTGAATTTCTTTTTTCTCTTCTTCCCAAAGCTTTGTTTCCATTTCAATCTTTGTTTGATCAACCAACTCTAAGAATGCCACTTCATCATCATCCAAACCTCTAATTAAATTCTTTAGTCGACGACTTTCTTCCAGTTCTGATTGCTTGAGATCTTTCTGTTCTTGTAAACGTTCATAAAGAGAACGTGGGTCATATTCTTCTTCTGGAGCTTCTATAATTTTTCATAAGGGAAAAAGTTTTATATTAAAAATCACATTTTGCATTGCACTGCATTTGAAATTATAATGACAGTTCACAAAATATTATTATTTTGCTGGATAGTTATGCATATAAGAACCCCAATAGTAGAAATCTAATTATATGAAATATACATAAAGAACACAACAATTTCACTAAAAGTTTTTCAATTCATAGAAAGTCACAATATATCAAGATTATTTGTATATACAAGTTTTTCCTTCATTGAAGATATCTTTAAACAATACAAAAATGCTACATAATATCATTGATGGGAGTAAATTTTAGAATGACACAGAGTACTTGAAAAAATTTGTGAAGTTATGTTTTCAAGTATTCTTCAAATGATAGACAAAAGATGCTATATAAAAAAAACAGCTTTTTTTCATTAATTTCTTTTTAAAATTTGTGAATAAGAACTTTATATACTATATAGGGTGAATTTTGATCATGATTGTAGTGTCTGTTCTGTCGAAGAAAGCACAACTCGAACAAATACAAACATTTATTTAAATTTAAAATTATTAATTGATAGTATTGTATATTAAAATTATAATTAATAGAAATTTGATTATGGCCCTACACGGCCAACAGAACAAACACCCAAGGAGAGCCAGCTAAACCTTCTCGTTCGCTGAGTTCACTTCTTAAAAAGCACCATTAAATGCAAAATATTACGAAGATCATCTAGTGGATTAAAATAGTTCAACAATAGCAAAAAAGAAAAAAAAACTTACGTTAAACAATGAGTTTGACTTTTAGAAATAATATATTAGTATTTTACATGAACTTGGTAGTTAATAAATTGATGTATTAGTCTATTTTTAAAATATTACTTTTGATTATTTTGGAATTCTGACAGGTCCTCCATTCTAACATTTTTTATATAGAGTACATTTTTTATTAAAACAAAGTTTTTGATTATTCCAAACACTTTTAAGTAAAAATAATGGGAAAGATGAAATTTCTGTATAAGATAAATAAATATATCTAAATCTCAAATTTAAGAAGTGAAACTAAATATAATAAAATTTAAATACAATTTGATAATAATATGTAATGCTTTTCAAACTCAATAAATCTCCCAAATTTTTTACTAAGGTGTTATTTGCTTAAATGTCTTAATTTTATTAAAGTTTCATTGATAGATGTTAGCCATTTATGAAACTTAATGTTTTAAGCTTAAAAATTTTATGTATAGTATTTTTCAAATTTCAATGAAGGAATGAAATCTAAATTACAGTGTATATATTGTACCGAGCTCCACGGGTTCGTGTTGATTGAGAGTTGAATAAAGCGACCACTTAATGAACACAAGACTTTTATTCGTAAAAAAACTTCACTAAATAAACGAAATTCCCGCTGTAACAGTCACAATTATACAGCTACAATTCGTCAGATATAATAAGAAACAGCTTCCAATCACAGGTCTCAAATACCTCAGACAGAGAACAACTAGCAGTCACAACCAATCGCGCGTATTCACTCACTGACTGTCTTCACAAAACTATATTCTTCCATGTCGGGCTGCGGTATTTATACCTGACTTGGCGGAGAAATCTACCAATTTCGCCAAGGTTCTGGAAGCTTCTAGGCTATCTCGAAAAGTATTGGTCCTAGAGCTTAGGTGATGGATGTTTCCAGAAGTATCGATTTCTCGCCAAGTCGCCAAAAATCTCGCCAACTGTCGCCAAATTATTAGGAAATCCGCTTTTAAAAGTACAACACGTCTAAATACCGCAATTTTTGCCCAAAATGTGAGAATTTCCGATCTGTCTGAGATATTTTAAGACAAATATAATCATTATTTATAAATTTGTAACATTGCCCCCCTCTCAAGGACTGCACGTCCCGGGCAGTACAATCCCCTGATAGGAGGCCAAATTTAATATAAGAGAATTTACATTTCAAGATGATACAGAGCACATTACATACACAAGCAACTAAAAATACAAGAAAAATAGAAAAGATTAAAATTATCTATACTATTTACAAAGAGACCATGGTCTACTAATTTTTACTCTACATTACGATAAGGAGCTAATCTATCATAATGTACTACCTTTGGTTTTGAAGAAGATGATTTTCTTATACGAACCACGACGTCGTTCAGTCTTTTTAGGACTGTGTAGGGACCTTCCCAGTTGGCTTGCAACTTTGGAGAAAGTCCTTTACGTCGAATCGGGTTCCACAACCAAACTTTGTCACCTTCTTGAAATTCATGTCCCGTCGCTCTTGTGTCATACCTTGTCTTCATTCTTTCGGTCGTCAGGTTGATTCGGTCTCGAGCGAAGTTATGGACATCTTCAAGACGTGCCTGAAGGTCTCGAAGGTATTCCTCTGGCGATGAAGATGTATCCGGTGGACGACCAAACTGAAGATCACAAGGGAGACGAAGTTCGCGACCAAAGAGCATCTGTGAAGGAGTATATCCGGTAGTCTCATGGACAGCACTGCGATATGCAAGCAGAAACAGCGGTAGCTTCAAATCCCAATCTTGCTGATTTCTGGAAACCATAAGGGAGAGGTTATTCAAGATGGTTCTGTTAAACCTCTCTACCATGCCATCCGATTGTGGGTGTAGTGGCGTGGTCTGCGTCTTGTCTATTCCGAGAATTTGACACATTCCTTTAAACACAACAGAGGTGAAGTTTGTCCCTTGATCAGAATGAATTTGTAAGGGTGTGCCGAATCTGGAAACCCATTGCTGCACTAGAACCTCGGCTACTGTAGTCGCCTCTTGATCGGGGATTGCAAACGCTTCAGGCCACTTAGTAAAGTAGTCCATGACAACTAGTATGTATTTGTTGCCATTTGAAGATCGTGGTAAAGGACCCAAAATGTCTAATGCTATTCGCTCAAAAGGTGCTCCTACGTTGTACCGCTGCAACCTTCCTCTGCTACGTTTCTTTGGTCCCTTACGTGCCGCACAGTCATCACAAGATTGGCACCATTTCTCTACATCTTGTCTCGTTTTGCTCCAATAGAAGCGTTCTCGAACTTTCTGTAGAGTTTTCATTACTCCGAAGTGGCCTCCAGTTGAGCTACTGTGCAATTCTTTCAAAACATCTGAAATTCTTGATTTTGGAAGAACAAGCTGCCATTTGAAATTACGTCCATCATCGGACTCCCATTTCCTGTATAAGACACCATTTCTTATATGGAGTGAGTCCCAAAGAGCCCAATATTGTTTAGTAGCAGGACTGTAGGTGGAGATATCCTGCCAACTTGGTTTCATACTGGAAGATTCTTTTAATTCTAAAATTGGATTTATATCTGGGTCTTCTTTTTGGGCTTCTCTAAGTTCTTTATCACTCCATGGGTCGGGTTTTGATGGAGTTGAAACATTAACTTGGCGTACCGCAGGATTTACTAACTGATAGTTCTTCTCTATTCTAGAACAATATCGGCAGCTTTCATTACACGGTTTCCTTGATAGTGCATCAGCATTTCCATGAAGAGTTCCTTTGCGATGACGTATTTCAAAGTCAAACTCCTGGAGTCGTTGAATCCATCTGGCTACCTGTCCTTCTGGATTTTTAAAATTTAAAAGCCAGGTTAAGGATGCGTGATCTGTCCGGAGCAAGAACTTTCTTCCATAGAGATAATGGTGGAAATGTTCTATGGCTTTAACGATTGCCAGCAATTCCTTCCTGGTTGTACAGTAATTCCGCTCTGGTTTCGATAGACATTTACTCCAATAAGCAATGACATATTCTTTATCATCAATTTCTTGCGACAAAACAGCTCCGATATTTTCGTTGCTGGCATCCGTATCTAAAATGAATAATTTTTCGGGCTGGGGATATGCAAGAACGGGCGAAGATGTCAATGCCTCCTTCAGTTGTTTAAAAGCTTTCTCACATTCATCTGTCCATAGAAATTTCTGTTTAACTTCTGTCAACTTGTGAAGAGGTCTGGCAATACTTGAAAAACCCTTAACAAATTTCCTGTAATATGTGCATAGTCCAAGAAAACTTCTTAATTGGTGGACATCTTTTGGACGACTCCAGTCCTTAACTGCGGAGATCTTTTCAGGATCTGTTCTTACACCTTCAGCAGAGATAATGTGTCCCAGATAGCTTACTTCACGTCGGAATAGATTACATTTGCAAGGATTCAGCTTCAGGTTGGCCATTTTTAATTTTTCCAGCACCTTTCGGATGTTTCTTAAATGGTCTTCGAATGTGCGCCCTACAATAATGATATCGTCCAAATATACCAAACAGGCTTCGTAGGAAAGTCCTCGTAATACTGTCTCCATCAGGCGCTCAAACGTTGCAGGTGCATTGCAAAGCCCAAATGGCATAACCTTGAACTGCCAAAGTCCTTGTCCTGTGGTGAATGCAGTCTTTTCTCGATCCTCAGGATGTATCTCTACTTGCCAATAACCACTCTTGAGATCCAAAGTCGAAAACCATTGTTTTCCGGATAAAGCATCAAGTGTATCGTCAATCCTAGGAAGAGGGTAACTATCTTTTTTAGTGATGTTGTTTAACCGACGATAGTCAACGCAGAATCGGGTAGAACCATCCTTCTTCCGAACTAAAACAATAGGCGAAGCCCAAGGACTCTCTGATGGCTCAATAATGTCATTCTGCTGCATTTCCATCAGAAGATTGTCCACCTCTTCCTGCTTTGCGAATGGCAATCTTCTCGGGTGTTGTTTAATGGGTGGATGATTTCCTGTATTGATTCGGTGCTGCGTCAATTTGGTTCGCCCAACATCATCTGATTTCTTGGAAAAGAGATCTCCGAATTCTAATAATAAATTTCTTGCAGCATTCCTCTGTTTATCATCTAACTCTGCTCTCTGAAGGAGTTCATCAATTAGAGTGTCAGGAGGCTCAGATAGTGTGGCTTGACAATTTCGGTTAATACAGGTCACTGGAGTGCAAGTCGCTAGCACTTCTCCTTCTTTTATAAGTTTTACCTTATTACTTAGATTAGCAACTCTTACCGGGATTACATTTCGTGAAAGATCGACGAGTGAAGAAGCCACTAGTATTCCTTTAACGCTATTGTCGGAATCTGGATATTCAGTCAATCCATAATGAAAATTATTATCTTCTGAAAGAGCTCCGGAAACTATTGTCTCAGTTCTTGGTGGTAATGTTATTTCCATCTTTGCAGTTATATGATGGACTGTTTTAATATCAGAATATTTCGTCTTAAAAATCGCTATGTCTTCAGAACATGAATGTAGTTCATTATTTTTAAAGTCTAACTTGAAATTGTTTTCTTTGAGGAAATCCAATCCGAGAATAAATTCGTCATTTATATCAGCGACATATGCCATATGATGGTACACGGCATTACCAAATGCAATGTTTAGATTGACTTTTCCATGCACTTTAATCTTATCACCTGTCACAGTTTGGAGGGTAATGCAGGGCGGCGTCCAGATGAGTTTCTCACCAAGTTTGCGAGCCAAATCTGTCCTAATGATAGTTACGTTGGCTCCAGTATCGATTATCATTCTGCAGGGAACTTCGTTGACATGTCCCATAACGAAAAGTCCGTTGTCGCCGCTACTTACGGAAGAAATATGAAACAATTTGAAATGGGGCTTCTGACTTTCTGGACATCTCCGCCCCGCGAGATGGCCACATATTAGTTTCCCTGCTGTGGTGGAAGATCATTTCCACCATCTTTTCGTTTCGGGCAGTCTCTCTGAACGTGTCCGACTGCACTGCAAGTCCAACACTGAATTTTCGTGTTTCTGCCACCTTTACTCATTTCTAAGTTACGGAATTTTCGCCGCAGATCTTCGATTTGCTTTCTGAGATCATAGTCCGTATCAGTAGTAGAGACGGCTCTGATTGAGTGCCGGTCTTTACGCGCGGCCTGCTGGGCAGCCTCTATCTTATGTGCGTAGACTAGGGCAGATCCAATATCTTTGACATCGGCGAGTCTAAGTGTTTTCTGTATTTCCGGATCTCTCACACTATCGATGAAGTGATGGAGAGCCAGATCTTGACGTGTCTCAGCTGGGCAGTCCGAAAATGCTAGATGGGAAAGTCGCTGAATATCGGCAGCCAATTCTTGAAGACTTTCACCCGCTTTTTGATAGCGGGACTTTAACTGTAGTCTGCTATATTCTTTAGTGCACTTATCTCCAAACCGCAGCTCAAGCGCACTCGATAGGGCTTGGAAATCGTGCCTCTGCTCCTCCGGAAGCGTCTCGAGGATGTCAGCCGCGTCTCCTCTTAAAGAAGCCGCCAGGTGAAAAGCTTGGGCTCGGGGATTCCATCCATTAGCTTCCGCTACCATCATAAACTGGGTCTTGTATACTTGCCAGGATGATTTCCCATCAAATGTTGAGAGTTTAATATTGGCTCACTGACTGTCTTCACAAAACTATATTCTTCCATGTCGGGCTGCGGTATTTATACCTGACTTGGCGGAGAAATCTACCAATTTCGCCAAGGTTCTGGAAGCTAGGTATCTCGAAAAGTATTGGTCCTAGAGCTTAGGTGATGGATGTTTCCAGAAGTATCGATTTCTCGCCAAGTCGCCAAAAATCTCGCCAACCGTCGCCAAAAATCTCGCCAACTGTCGCCAAATTATTAGGAAATCCGCTTTTAAAAGTACAACACGTCTAAATACCGCAATTTTTGCCCAAAATGTGAGAATTTCCGATCTGTCTGAGATATTTTAAGACAAATATAATCATTATTTATAAATTTGTAACAATATATACACACTCACATTGTTGTCTATCATTAAAATCAATGATAAAGTTCGCACTTTGAGAATGCTTCAAAAATTGACTTAATCTTAATATAAAAATTCTTATTTTGATTAAATATTTTTTCATAAAATAGCAATTTCAACTAATATTCAGAAGTATTCATTATTTTTCAAGAAATAGAAACTGGAAAATGATAATAAAATTTATTGAATCTGGAGAATAGATAAAAAAATTTTTTTATTAAAACCATGCAGGATTGACAGTAAAAATTACTTACTTCCAGTTTAATTAAAGATAATAAAAACATTAAACAGTAATCAGCAAATAAAAAAATCTAAGATGTTAAAAACAGAAAATATATTACATAATAAAATCATAATATAAGCCCAGCTAAGTAATAATTCTGATCATAAGAATAGTTTAAACCTGGATAAATACAAATTAATTCTAAATAGCAAATTATAAGTTAGTGGATAATCAAAATTATTAGAGAAAAACAAATAAAAATAAATATATACCTAAAATTATATTAAAAGAATAAGATGAAAATAATGTGGAAATTTTTAAAAGAAAATTAAAGCTAAAGAGGATTTTAAAATAAAACTAAGATTGTTGTATTGATGTAAATATATGTAGATAACTTTAAACAAAGATACTTTGAGATATATATTCTTTTTGACATGTTTGGTCTGATATTATTTATGCTAGTTAAATAAGCTTAAATTCAAATCAACAACGTTACAAGCAAATGTAATTAATTAAAGTAAACTGAATTATGATATAGATGTCTATTTATGAATAAAATTAAATTACACACAAGCTTTCAAAAATAATTTCAAGAGCTTATAAAACTAGTATAATTTGATAAGGGAATAAAATAAATCAAATTGACTTTGAAAATAATTTCTAAGCAAGAGTTGCAATTGAAATAAAAAGAGATAAGTTAATGATGCCTAGATAGTAATGAATAAAATATGAAAAAAAAATTAAAATATTAATTGATTTAAATCCAGAAATATTAATAAATGCAAAAAGCATTAGAAGTAAAGTTAAATTGCCTCAGTTTTTCTTTTTAAAACATGTTGAAATAAAAAGGCAGAATTTGGAGCAGCTGTTGTTTTTTAAAACAAATTTGTATGAAAAATTCAACATACATTTACATCATATAAAAGATATCATAGCTTAATATTTTAAAGTTGTTACAAGATATTTAAGCAATCATTGTATTTTATCATTGCAGGGGAACTTCCATACAGTTTGTTGTAGTCACATTTGCAAGGAAGGACCATAAACTTCCAAGCAGTCATCTTGACAGAAATGCATACATGAAAAACAAAAGCAACACCTCTTAGTTTAATGGTGGTTAAGACAAATCATCTAGGAATTCCACATATAACCCATTAAGAATATTTCACAAGAAAGGGCCCAATCCATACATTACAAAAAGAAAACTTTTATGATTAATTTCTAAATTTTTTTGTCAGTACTTAGCTTGAGTAATATTTATTTAGAACTAATGGAACTTTTTCATGTCAGGGAGCTGAAAACAGTAGCCAATAAAATCACTATGTTAGGCATTCAAAATTGTCAATAAGTAATGAAATAACATATTCAGAATTGTTTTTTCACAATTGAGCTAGAACACTTTTTGTTTCTGGATTGTTGCTGTTTATCATTCCTTACTTGCTTTTAAATCTCCTTTTTTTTTGGCCTAAGATTTCAATATTTAGAAATTACAGAAACTTGCAGCAAATATATTCCAAACATGAAATTTGAAAAAATAAAAAATATTTCATTACATAAATTTTGTTTGGCAATTTGAAGAAAATGATTTTGCCATTGTCTCTCCCAAAATGGAAAAGGAGAAAATCCATCTGTCAGACTTACAAATAGAAAGCAGAAATGAAACACCTGTATTTATTGTTTAACACACAATGCTGAAATATAATGTTCCGCTCTAAAAAGTGTATATCATAATACACAAAAATCACAACATACAATAAATACTCATCATACTTTCTTAAATCTCATTAGGTCAAATTATTTACACTTTACATAGTATGAATAAATTGCACAGAATTGCCTCTAAATTATAGCAGATTCAAATATGTCAATGTGTATAAAATCTATAAATGTTTTTTTAATTCATTCAAATACAACAATTTCAAATTAAAAAAATCAGTTTATTCAAATGTTTACAATGTCAAATATGACACTGTAAATTCCAATGCACATGGATATATGCAAGTGTAAGTCCATTATTAATTGATATTCTGTTTAACTGCACATCCATTAAAACAGGACAAAACAAACAAGCACTCACATATAGTGATTTGAACATATAATAAAGCTGTTTAATAGTTGTTCCTATGATGAAGTTGATACATATTTTGGTGTTTATGCCTCTTTAGAAACACTTTCTATGCAAATGGATTAATTTGACCAGAACTTAAAGTGAATTTTAAATCATTAAAGATACTCATGCCTCAGTTGTGAGTTACTGAACAAAAAGCCAAAGTACAAACCATTCGACTGTAAACCAGGCATGAAGTAGATTAAATGACAGAAAATATCTTCTGATCACAATAAAAACAATCTTAAAAAGTAATATGGGGAAAATTTTATGATTTCTTATAAAAATATGATTTATATATAAAAAAGTAGAAAATTTTTAATTTCACTTAAAAATTTTAAGTTTATTCCCCTTTTTACTATGCATGATTAACTAACAATTTTGAAGCATAAGTCTTTTCATAGCAAAAATTCTTAATTATTTTGTACTTCTGTAACACAGCAAAATTTGACTGTCTACAAACATGAATAACTTCAATTCCAAAATAATTCTGATAAGTTCTGAATGTTATAATTTTTATTACAGTTTTGGGCAATCATTGAAATTCTTTTCATTAAATTATAAACTAAGCAATAAATTTTTGTTAATGAAAATTCTTTGGTTTGGAATAAATCTACTTTAGACTTCTAAATGGGCAATTTACAAATAATGAAATATATGGTAAGCAGCAGAAACAAATACTATTAATGAAAAATATAAAAATTCAAAGCACACATAAACATGTGTGCTTTAAATTGAACACATTAACATGTGTGCTTTGAGTTGTGTAAAAAGGAATTCTGTGTAGGTTACTGAGGAGATACATTAAAAGTCATGCATTTTTATTGAATCAATTTTGATTGGAATTGTTTGATGGTTTCCTGAAATGGAAAAATACCATTTTTTAAAATGAAAATAAAAAATTTTTTTATACATTGCTAATTTAAATTGCCCTTTATAAATCATGCATTAACTTTAATTTCATCAATATTTTTCCATAATTAATCCTATTTTAGCATATCATTAATCTGCACACAATTCAATACTGAACTTATTGAAACTATTTTAATTGTTTGCCCAGTCTTGTATTTTTTTTAATCTGGAGATCCACAGAAATACGTGAAAAGTCACTCATTTACACATCTGCAGTTAATTTTTAATTGCTAAATAATTATTTTCAAACTGCTATTCATTTTTTAATACATAATGAATATTTCTCATTTTTAGAATAACGTTAGTTTGAAAAAGAGAAAATGTTGAAATTAGGGAAGTATAAGACAGTATAAGCACATGTAAGAAACGAGAAAATGCCAAAAACCTAAAGGATCATCTGGTTTTCGAACTTTCTCCCATTCTTCCTGACGTTTTTGTTTGATTACTTCAATTTCTGCTTCAGTAACAAATTTCTTGCATTTCACAGGGGAGTCCATCTTTTATCATATAATTTAAATTATTTTCCAATAAACAAAAATTGCTGATGATAAAACTGAGAGTTCTAATCATTAATAAAGAAAATAATAAAATAAAAATCTAGGTGCATTTTAAGAACCAAATGAAATGTCATGCTTGTGTCAATTTTTAATTTAAAATTTTCGCAAAATTTATAATTAAAATTTTATTTTTTCTAGTTTCTATCAGCATTTTATTGCAAAAATTAAAATTTTCGTTGTCGTGTATAAGAATAGCTATAAAATAATTATTCGCTCTCAGCATATGGAATGCAATCTAAGAAAACCCATCAAAAATTCAGAGTAAAATAAAAAAGAAAAAAAAAACATTTATATAAAATTTTTTACTTTATTATCTTTTACATTGTATTGCCATAAAATAGAAGGAAACAAAAAGAGTATGCTTCAAATATCTTTTTCAAGGGATCTAATAAATGGAAAAAATTAGGGGGCAACCATAGATCTAGGACAGATTTACCCTGAGCTTTGAAAGGATTTGGTTAGCTTCATTTTAAGCCTCCTGTAGCTGGTGTAAAGTTGCCTCTGTAAATTTTCCGAATTGATTTGCAAACTGTAGATTATGCAAGAGGCTGTTACTATACGAAAGTATTCTTTAATATGCCAATCAATGAAATGATTTTCTACATAATTTTAAGAAAGAAGATAAGCTGATAGGTCTAAATGACTTAGACTGGTCATAATGTATTCAACCATAAAACTCTGAACACTTTATTAAAAAATTAATATGCTTGTAAAACGTACAAATGAAAAATTTCATTCATTGTATTGTATCAAATATAAAAAATAAACAAATTATACGAGCAATGAATGTCTTAAAAAGGGCAATGATATTATAATTGGTTATTTAATTGATAGCCATTATATAATATCATAAATATTATAAATATCTTATTTAATAAAACTAATTCTTTCAAATGTTATTAAATGGCTTCAATAATTTTCAGAAACATTTTCATTAGGTGAGTTTAAAGTTTTGTACAGATTGTTAAATAAATATTTTTGTAGGTGCGGTCTGCACAAATGCTCAAGGTGGCTCTGGCTGTTTGTTTACTTTAACTTCGGATTTTGATTTCCTAACAATATTCACTTCGTAATATTTTATAACGAGTAAGCATTCGCTTCTTGAAATAAGTGCGTTATAGTTTCTGATTTTGTTATTAGCTTATGATATTATTTGTGAAAATAAAATATTTCTGGCTTAGTTTCATTTTCCTACCATCCCATTTGTGAATGTAAAAAATTTCTATGTATTAATATGTAAATATTGATATGATTTTGCTATCAATATGAGTTCTCCCTTCATCCAAGTGTATAAATTTATTGTTATATTCTAAATCCTTACAAAATTCAATGTATACGAAATTTTTGTTTACTTTTACGTGTCATTAACCTTTAAAATAATTTGTAAACAGTCTTAATCGTTTTGGTTGTATTCTGTTCATTACTGCTAAAAATTCTTTTTTTGTGTGTGTGTGTTGTTGAAATTTATCATATTTAATCTTAATCAGTTCGTTTTAATTTTGTATTTATTTGGTAATTTTGCAGTGATTTGTAATTTGAACAAACAAGTAAATTTTTTCTCATTTTGTCAAAAAAAAAAAAAGTGACATAAATTATTGGGAAAATTTCTTTGTAGGATTTTTAGAGTAATTAAATCATTCGGCTTTTTTATTGATGAAAATTAAATTTAGTATACTTTATTGTTTAAAAATATCACATTCAGAATGGTGTATTTCTAATTATATTTTAAGATTTGAGAGATTTTAATTTTAAATGAGAGACCTAACAATGTGAAACTTGGAAATATTGTGAAAAGGGGAGTTTTTGTTAAGCCAATCATATCTACACAAATTAATATGCAGATTATAATCAAATTTCATTATTTTGGAATTTGATTAAAACTTAAAAAGTTGCTGTGCATTAGATTATATTAAATTATTTGTATTTTTGCAGTGATTAAATTTTCATCAATTTTGAAAACATGTATGCAGTTAAGTATAATTATTATATTTAGTTCATTAGAAACCTTCAAAATCAATTTTCGTCCCACATTAAGTAATTTTGTTCAAAAATACCAAAGTTTTGTTACAAATAACATTTCAAACAACTTATTTGATTAACACATTATCAGTGTTAGGCTTCTTTGTAATCTAGAATTTAAGAAATCCCTTATAATTAGTTTTTTTTCCTTTCTAGCATATGGTGCAATGAAAATATATATAAAATTTCTCCTTGCAGTGTTTAATACTTTAGTAATACAAGCTTTTTTATTTTTATTCATTTCTTTATAGGAATGTTAATCCTCCTCAAAAAAGTTTAGCTACCCAAAATTATAGTTTTAGAGATTTTTAAACTTGCTCATTTTAACATTTTCATGTTTTATTTGAAAACTATTAATACAATTTAAAAACATTAGATAATTAGAACAAATAATATCCTAAAATAATTGCCTAATACAGTGAAAATTGTGTTTTCCTTTTTATAAATGTATTTTTATTTAAAAAATGTAGTTTTCACAACATGAATGGTTTTGTTTATGAATAGAAAATTACTTAGGCTGATAAATAATTTTATTATTTTTGACATTTACAAATTTCAACTGCATGCAACAAACCTTATATCAAAGAAGAGAGTTTTTCTAAATATTTGATACATTTTCCACATTTTGTATTTACTGTAAATCACTAAACAGAAATTTGTAACTAGTTGTAGTATGTAGTTGGAGTGACCCCACCATTCTGAGTCTCGATTTTTCTCAGGAGCTCTTTAGGCTCCAGTTTACTACAGATTTTCGTCCGTTTTGCAATTATCTTGGTGGTTCTGACAAGTTTCCTTGCCTCACCCACCAAGAGTTTTTGCTCCTGCCAGGGGCTTATGTCACTGACATTCTGTTCCAGCCACTTTGAGCTCTCCAAATCTGCGCAGTTGATAATAAGTGCCCCATTCTCAAGTTTACAGGATAGAAAGGTTGGGCAAAACCCTTTCATTCCTTCCTATTTTCTTGGTTAACAAGAGTTCCAGGTCGAAGGCCTGTTCCCCTGTTAACCGTTTTTCCGGATGACCCCCTATGAGCACAGCCATCTTGATCGCTGTGAGAGCCCCAGGTAAATTCTCCAGGTCCTTCTCTCTTGGCAGCCTTTCTGGCATTGCCCTGGTTCGTCTGGTTGGCGGGACGCTTCTTGCCTTTGGTTGCCTTGAGTTTTTGAACCCAAGTTCCCTCAGCGATTTTACATTCCTTTACCAGCTTCCTTTTCTGGGCACCAGAAAGTCTCTTTTTAAGCTTGATTCTGGTCAGAGAGTCAGTCATGCTAGCGATAACTTCCTGACTCTCACCAGAAGAAGATGGTTTAGAGGTCATTTCTACCTCCTTTGAAGGATTCTTTGCTGTCCCTTCACTAAATTGCCTCTGGGTTCCCTTGTCTTTTTCAGCAAGGTCTACTTCAGAGGTTTCACCTGCGAATGCAGGAAGATTTGTTATTTTTATTATCTTTTCAGCCATAAAATAACAGTTAATAAGCTCAGGTAATATGACAGTCCACCCAGCATTGCCTGAGTTACTGGGCAAGGCAAATTACTTTAGAAGTTCGCCAGGCGACTAGAGGCTCCGTTAAGAAACCATTACCGCGGTGCCAAATAACCTAGGTACGGGTCTCATAACACCAGGGTTTACGGGAGCTGGTTCACGGCCTCTGATTCTATATTGATGGCTATCCTGTCATTCCTACAGGACATTCGGCTATCCATCACCTGCCAACGTGCCTGGTGGCTGCTCAAGCCCCAGGAAGGTATGTGTACCCTCTGGTTCCGGGAAGTTACCTACTTAAATTAATATAAGAGAAAACATGAGAAATAAAAAACAAATTAAGTAAAAAAATGATATAATAATTTAAATAAAGAAAAAGTATATGTATGTATTTGGCTTACCATATTAACAAAAGTTTAATAACAGTAGAACTCTAATTATCTGAATCATTTGAGACTGGAACCCATTCGGATTATAAAAAATTTGGTTAGCTAGGTTTTTCAAAAAAGGTTCCATGTTAATAAATTATTGTATATTGATAAAAGGGTAATAAAACAAATATTGTAAAGAAAAAGAATTTTTAATCAATAAATGAAAAGGCAAATTTTAACATGTTAAGGTACTTACAAATGATATACATTTATATAGTATGTACAGTACTTTAAAACAAAGCCATTGATTTTGACATCTTGGTCAGAGATAGGTGTTTCACTATCATTTCTACCTTCATTCTTTTATTATCACTTTCTACCATCATACATTTTTGGGCAACCAAGTTGTGTTTCTGCTTGTCAGTGAGAATTGAATGTGGTAACGTTTAGGCTGACACTGCATCCACTGGAATGCAGTTTCAAGGCTGGAAAATCCATCACTAGATGATGTTGTCTGCTTCAACTTTGATATAAGATCATCTTCTTCCTCTAAACTTTCAATAAGTTTGCCATCATTAAGTGTTTGTATTATGAGTAAGACTTTAGATTTCATTCTCTAATATCTTCTGAACATTCAGGAAATTTTAAAAGAATAAATTCCTCAAGTGACATATCATTTTCATCTTTTTCCTTCTCCTTGATTGTTTTTCTTTTTCTCCTTTACATTTTTTTCCCTTCAGTCTTAACTTATTTTTTCTAAAATTTGGATAATCAGTGATTTAGATAATTGAAATTCTACTGAATTTAGATTCATGCAGTTGAAATATATTTTTATTAAAAATTGTTTCTAATGAAAAAATTTAAAGATTCAACAAATTTTCTTTTTTATTACCCTAGCAGAAAGTATGTTGCTAAAATTGCTGAAAGATTTCTAATTTATTTGCCACATCCTGTCATTTTAATCTTGTTTTAAGCAGCTGATTGAATAATGTTTTGAAATCATCATGAAGAGTTCATGTTTTTGATTTCTACTTCAAATATAATTATTTAAAATAGTTTAGAATCTATTTTAAACTGTAGGTTTGATTCAAACTGGCTCTTATATAGGATAAACAATATAAGGTAACAATTTTCTTTTTATTTTTAAAACAATATTACAATGCATTTGAAGTAAAAAATAAAAAAAAATCTTTGTAATATTGTGGTATTGCAACAACGTGTGTATGTATGTCTCTCCATTCATCCAATATAGGTTTTATAAAGTTTATTAAAATTTTAAAGGTTACATTAAAAATTTTTGTAATTATGTTTTTTATTTATTATTTATTTTATTTTGATTTTAATGTTGTATGGTTTTTTTTTAAATTTAATAAATAAAGACTACTTTTATAGAACTGAAGTTTTACTGTTCTCCTTTTTTGGACCTTGCATCTGAATCTTAACCAACCAACATTTATGAATATTAGTGCTGATAAAACAAAAAAAATTTCATATTTAATGCATTTATTTTCATTTTGAAAATAAATAAATGTAACCTATTTCATATTTATGGGTTTTACTATAACAAGATATTTAGATTAGATTGTTATATTTCTGTTTTTTAAATGACTTTGATTTAATAAAACTTTTAGAATGTTATTATGATTTTAATAAAATTTCTTTACTAATATATTTGCCTTATGAATTTTATATTTTTATGAATCTTATTTATCATTTGAAATATTTTATTTGCAGCATAATTAAGAATAATACATGATTAATAGTCATATCTTTCAACATTTTATTTACAGAGAAATCATTTCATTCTTTAAAAATATGATTCACATTCTCTAGTTTATGAAATTTATTTTTATAAAAGTATTTATTTACTTATAGTTATTTGATAACAGTCACCTGAAATTGTGAATTTTTTAAATTTGCTAATGTACTGTAATTGTGTATATGAAAAAGGGAATTGTGTATATAATCATTTTCATTATTGTAACTTATTTTATTATTTATTAAGTGTTAATAATTGCAGCTGTTGTACCATTTGTTATAATGTGAATGAGATATCATTTGATGTACTTGATAAAATATCACTTAGTCATGATTGATAATGAGATATCTCTTCCCATTAAAACTTTTATGTTGGATATTTAAAGGCAGTTATGTAAAAGCAAATGTTGTGCAAAGAAATATTAAAAATCCTAATAAGTTTGAGTAAAAATAAATAAATAAATAAATTTGAGATTCAATATTAATTATTATTATTTTAAGTTATTTGTAAATTTATTTTTGTATAATTTCTTCATTAATTAAATTTGGCATAAATTTTTATTTTTTTGAGAATGTTGCATAATTTTATTATTTTTTAAAAATTTATTACATATGATCATTTTATATAAGTCAATAATTTTCTTCCAGTAAAAGACATTAAAAATGGATGATATTGAATTGAGGAATATTGAACCTGATCAGCCATTAATACGTTCTCTCACACGTGCAGATTCTTTTACACAACAGGTAATACTTATATTTTTTAATTTTGGATCATATTCATTTTAATGAAGTTATGTATTCAAAATTTTATGTACAGAATTTTTTCAAGTATATTTTAAACATATGTTTTGCTAAAAAAATAAATGCAATAATTGAATATTTTATTTATACATTGAATAATTTTAAATTTTATTAAACTTTAATTATTAATAGTTAAATTAATGTTACTGTACAATTTAATGATCATGGAAATTAAAAAAAGAATCTATCATCAACAACTCTTTATTCAAATAAAAATAAGTAATTTTATATTTTCTTATTTTATAAAATGTGATGAAAATTATTTGAGGAAATCATTAATTGATCATTCTGATTAATAAGAAGATTAATCAGAATGATCTTTTTATTCATTAGTAATGTGTTACAATGCATTCTTACAATAAAATTGTAAAAATGCATTGTAACACATTACTAAGTAAAAGTAAATATTTAGAATATATTTTAATTGAATTTATTAAACTAATGTAAAATGATTAATTATGAGTTAAATATTTAATTATAATAAAATGTAGAAGCAAAATTAAAAACAAAACATATTAAACTTTAATTTAAAAAAAGCATGCAAAAAATAAATTAAATTTTGTCTGTTTTCTTTGTATCAAATGATATACTGGTGTAATGTTTCTGGTGTTTATTTATATTTTCCATCATAGGAAATATTTTTTTATTAATAGTTATCAATTACTATTCATTGTTGGCTTTTTTATTAAGTATGGATACCTAAGATTTGCAAATAATATTCTATTAAGTAAATATTGTTAGTTTTATTAATTTGGAGATTTATGGTTTAAACTTGCTGATTTTATTTAGGCAAAAAATAAAAGGCATATTAATTTGACAGTTTTTAAAATAAATTTTTCTAGAGACACTGCTTTTTGATGAATGTTGATGTACATAGTAATTTTAAGTACTTTCAATGTCAGGAAATAAGTGGTAAGGTAACTTTTTAGAATGTAAGTTTTCTGGTTTGATCCCAACTATTACTGAACAATGAGCGATACCTTTTATGCTCCCGCCTTTTCCATGCTCATCTGCCAGGGTTGATACTTTGAGAGTTTTTGAGTTTCCATCCTTTCAACACTTTAAATACAACCTCTTTTTAGTAAATGGTCTCCAAGAAAATAATTTATACAGTGGACATTAAACTATTTCACAACAGACTTAGGATTGTGAATTACTCACTATGTGGTACTAAAATGATGTATTTTGCAAGCTTTTAGTTTCTTTACATACACAGGACATTTTTTACATTTTTTAGGAATTACATTTTTTAGGAATTTATACTTGTATTGCTATAAAAATAGCAATACAAGTATAAATTCCTAAAAAAATATAATTTTATTATTGAAATGTACATTTAAAAATACAGTGGGGAAAAACTTCATCATTAAAATAATCACTCTTAAACAACTATATGTTTAGTAGTCTGTGTAAATGTATTCTGAAAACTAGAGGATTTTTTAAGAATCAAATCTTCAGAAAGAAAAGTTAGCAGATATACATTTAAAAAAAAAATCTAAAAAATAACAAAAATTAATAATCATACAAAGAAAAGTTTATTCCATTCTCTTTAGTTGAGAGAATTTTTACCTACAGTTTTAAATAGTGTACAATGCAGAAATATCCAATATCAGACCTTGCATCAGTAAACCTCACAAAATCAAATCTCTTTAGTTGAGATAAGTTTTCTTACTATGGAATTCATTTAAAAGCAAAGTATGATACTTATGCTTTGACAGCCCAGTTTTGTAGAATGTAAGATCAAAGTAAAACAGATTTAATTATTATTTATTTTATGCTTATTTTTAATTATCATAATTATTTGCATTTTCGGGATTTGAAATGAAATTTTTTCTATCTATAAGATTTGGAAAATTCTATTTTTATAACTGATAATCTCAGATTTCAAATTATTAATCTGATTTAAATACTTTACATTTTGTCTGGAAAAGATGTATTTCTATCAATAATATTGTTAATAAAAAATATTGCAACCATTTTGAAAGATTCTTGTGACTTGAGTTTTTCATAATTATTTAACAGAAATAGTTATTCATGATAAGATACTTTACAGCCTTTAAAAATCATGTTTAAAAACATTATTAATTATATCTGATCCAAATTCTTATGTATCTGAATTAGTTAAACTTTTAATTTTTATATTTATAATTATAAATTTTAATTAATTTGCAGCATTTTTTCTAACATTGATACAAACTAATTAGTGCTTTTTTTAAATTTTAGGATGATGTTATAGACACTGAATATGGTTCTGTTTGTGTTGCTGTTCAAGGAGATAAAAATAAACCTGCAATTTTAACATACCATGATATTGGTCTTAATCGTAAGTTATCATATTTAAGCATTTTTTTATCTCTTTTTTAAAATTCTCGATAAATAAATATTATGGAAAAATGATATTTTCAAAAATTTATAAAAATTGAAGGTTGAAAAGTTTTTACTTTAAACATTCATAAAATATGCCTAATCTATAAAAATGTATGCATATTTCGGAATTTTAAAATATTGGATAATTTTAGATGTGTCAAATTTTCAAGCATTTTTTAATTTTGTGGACATGCGGATTTTGATGCAAAGCTTTACTATTTATCATGTGAATGCACCAGGTCAAACAGAAGGAGCCCCTAATTTGCCTGAAAAGTATGTATCTATTTTATTTGACAGTTATTTTTAAATAAAATGAATTTATAAGTATTGACTTCTTGTTGCAAACTTTTGTACAAATTTGTATTATTGAAATTAAAATTGTTGGGGTGTAAATTAGGGACAAATATTAGTAGTGTTCATTCTGGGAAGAAAAATGTTCATACACAATAGTCGAAAAAATGATGTCTGACATATACCTAGTTAATTAATTTTTAAATAGACATGGAAGTTAGTATTGTTTCTTTGAAAATAAAGTTTAAGTTCAATGTTTGTGAGTTTTTTTTTCTTAAAAGTATAATAGATATTTATGTGAAGATAACATTTTTTATTATGAAACTTATGGATATCAAAAGTGTAATATTTTAGTTTAATTTAGTTTGTAATTCAATTTATTTACTATACAAAATATTGAACATTTCTTTCTAAAACTAATTAAAAAATAAAAAATGATTAGATTACTGGATAATAAAAACTCTTTTAATTTTCAAAATTTTACTAATTATCATATTTAACTTTTGCAAAATTTAATTTTTGTACTATTTTACATTTTATTACAATGCATTTTTATGTTACTTGCAGATTTAATACATGAATGAAACTATAAATCTCTATTTGCTGTTAATTTAAATTTTTTTAACAACATTAGGATTTTTTAAGCTGAATTAAACATATCGAAATAAAATTTTTAAATAGTTACCTCCATAAATATGTCATCAAAATGTTAATTATTATCTGTCTTAATATTCACAATTAATTTGATACTGAAATAATATTTGTCTTACATTGGTTAATGGAATATTTTGTTTCATATTTTAGTTATGTTTATCCAACTATGGATCAGTTGGCTGAAACATTGATTCCTGTTATGAAGTTTTATGGGTATATAAATAATTTAAATTATACTCTTTTGATTTTCATATTTACTTTTTAACATGGCTGTTAATTTTAAATGTATACTTTATAACAAATACATTAGTAATTATTTAATATTATATTGATTATTTAATTGTTAGTAAACATAAATTTTTAAGGATACAGTTATAGTTTAAAATGTCAAGAAATGCATTTATCTTCCTTAAAATTATTTATGCTTCTATACCAATTTTTCAGATTGCGTTATATCTCAGTGTGCAATAACATTGTTTGTGATAATTATAACATAATTGATAATTGAACATTTTATTAAAGTACTGAGATATGAAAGTATCTTATAAATTCTCTCATGTCCATAATGTTCTTTTCCAATTTTAGTTATTGCTTTTGTATTATAAAGTTTCAAGATGATTAAAAATCTTAGTTTTAATTTTTTTTATTAAAAAGCAAATATTTATCAATGTTTTGACAAGCTTCAATTTAGTTGATTCAAGTGAAATTATTATAATATTTTCTGAAGTTCCTCACCTTTCCCTGCTATTATACATAGGTATTATGTACAATAGCAGGGAAAGGTGAGGCTGTGTAGGATGCATACATTTCTTGTATGAAATTCATTTCCATCTAGTGTAATATGAGGTGTTAATTTAATTATTTTATTATTATTTATTTAATCTGCATTGTTTTAATATGAATACTTACATTGGGCCTGGAATTATTTTTAAATAAATTTGTTTGCTTCCCATTTTGATTACATTTTTTAAAAGCAACATTAATTCAGCAATATTTTTGCAAATAATTTGTTTATTGTATATAAATATTTACATACACATACATGCCTATTTATATATTTTGCTTATGATTGAAATTGCTGTATTTAGAAGATACACAGTGCACATGTGAAATTTATAAAAGAAGATATGATATGCAAATATATGCTTTTCAAAGATTTAATTTAAAAAAAAAGGTGTAGTAATGAGAACTACTATGTTACTAAAATAAAAAAAATTGTGCTACCCGTTTTTCATAGGCAAACTGCTTTTTATTATTTTACCATATGAAAAGCTGTAATGCATCGTTAAAAGAAAAATGAGTGCTTTGTAGCACATATCTGATTTTGACATGTATCAGATTATAGCCTGAAGGGATTGGGGTTTATCATAATAATGCTGCTTATATCAGTTGAGATTCCATGACTGTTTGCAAAGCAAAGAATTGATAGTTTCAAGGCTAGCATACAGAAGATTGATGTATCTCATCAGCCTGTTGTCACTGACAGCCTACAAGAAATGTTATCTACATATCCTCAATGGATTGCCATAAACTCTGAATCAAGAAATGGGATCATTTGCAAGACAACAAATATTTGTATGAAAAGCTTATTTGTCTTTGATGCTTCATCATAAGCAAGAGATCCTTCAGTAATGTTATCAATGATGAACCTGAATGCAGGAATGGTTTTAGACAAATGTTGGACATATTGCAATCCTGGATAGGAAGCAACTATGATGCATTTACTGCATCATAATAATTGGATCCTTGTTTACATTGTTGGTAATGCACATTGCCAATGTGCATTTGATTTTGTCATACTGGTCCATCACCTGGATTGATATTGGAAGCCTTGTAGATATATATCTCAAAATCAACTCTTATTTATATTAATGGTTGTTTTTTATCGCTGACCATTACATGTCTGTTGCATTAAGGCTTGTCCTATGGCTCTATTCTATTCAATTTCATGTAAATGTTATGTTTTGATAACGTTATGTATGAAATCATGTTTTTGCATTAATTTTCTTTCATATAAAAAATTTACTTCCTCCAAATCTTTTACCAATAAAAAGTTACTAAATATTAGTTGATAAACAATCGAGAATGGTTGGAAAAAAACTGAATATGTGTAGTTAGCAGTCTAGTCACCCACAATTTGCTGGTTTGATTCCCACCTAAGGTATAGGTATTCATAGTGGTTCAGAGCCCACTTTAAATTGTAAATCCAGATCCAACTAGCTCTTATGTGCCAAAAGTGATTAAGAGTTTCGACCAAATCATTGTCATACATCAGTCATGGTTAAAAAAATTTTGCATTGTGACCTTGCAAACTTTGTTTGATTTGATGCCCAGCTATCTAGTGCTGTATTGGTGCCAGAGATGATTCTAGGTACACATTTCTCAGGATCTGTTCTGCCAAATGTTTTTAAAATTTAATTATTTGTTATTTTTAGTTTTATATCATATGTAGTATGTTGTATTAGATATTATTTCTAGATATTTTTTCATTAAGTGTCATTTTATTTATATTTTTCCTGATGTAACAATTTTAATAAGTGGCAGTTTGTGTGTATATGTGTGTGTATGTTTTCTAAGGTTTGCTTCTTCACTGTTTTTATATTTTATTTTCCTAGCATATTAAGTTGACTTATTTGTACATAAATGAATTATTGTAATTTTGTTTTTATTTTCAAAATAAATTTTATGCATTTAATTGTGAAGTTAGTTTTTATGTCACATAGCAATATTTTAACTTCCTTATCATGATTCATTCTTTCATTTCATTGATATCATTAGTAATATATTTGAGAGAACTGGAGTGTAATAATGAAATCAATTAGTTAGTATTGTAATTTCATTTTACTTTATTAATACCAGAAATTACAATGACTTAAAATATAAAATAAGGCAAATCATCATATTAGACTTATGAAATACTCATGACATTCTATAAAAATTTACTTTTTATTTATCTCATTAAAATGATTGTTTTGTTGTTAATACAAATAAAGGAAAATAGAGGCAAATATTTGATTAACTTTTAAAAATAAACTTTGTCTTAAAATTTTATTAGAAGTTACAAAAGTATTGAAGAAAATGCAAAGGTATTGTCATAAGTATCTTTAAATATAATTATTAATAAAAATTTTCGAATTGCTTTTGCTGTATTTATATATTTTTTAACTGTGGGCAATTGTGTGGAAATATTCACTAGTTCACTTAAAAAAAAACCTTCATAGGAAATATCGGTTTAATCTTCTAAGAAATTCAGCAATTCATATAAACTACCAAATTTTATACTCATTGTGTGTTCAAATATTGCTTGAATATTTTTGAACGTTTGCAATCGTTTTAAACTGAGTAAACTCTAAACACACATATGTCAATTATTCAAATTAAAGAGGAAGATAATGATCAACAATATGATAAATACACATTTTTGGATTTACAGTTATTATTCAAGACTGATAACAGTTGTGAATGCTAAGAATACCACTTTCTACTACTATTAAATAAAATACTATTATATAATAAATAAATTAATTAAAAATTTCTCTTTCATTTTATTTCTAATGGCATTTAATATCAATTTATTCTTTTTCTTTCAAAAATATATTAATCTATAAAATCGGTGAAGCAGAAATTTCAAGGTAAAGTTGTGTATGCATTTTGTCAATAATATTTGAAAAACATGTGTATCACCATTTTAATCTTCTGTTAGCTCTTCCTTTCTAAGGTTTGAGACCTATCAAATTGCTCTGAAGTATAAAAATCTGGTATCAGGTGCAGTAAAAGTTCTCCTTTTGTTTTGTCAATGTGTTTTCGATCATTGTTAATCATTACAGCTTTTGACATATGCTTTCACATACTTCCTCATATTGCCCCTTACATATCAGGATGACATAAGTTTTGATGGTGATTCAACACCAGGATGAGGTAAATTATGTAAATGATTAAATACAGTTCTACAGAATTCAACAGCTAAAAATAGTCTGGAAGAGCGGGTTTATGCATCTCAAGAAATTTCTGTAGCAGATATTCAGAATGGCCTACTTTTCAGAATAAGAAATTTTTTTGCATTCAGGAAACAATACTTTCATGTAATTTTGTTGTGCTTTTATTAAAGTTTAAAAATCCTAATATAAACTAGAGCTCTGGTGAACTTCAGTCTGAGACAGCATCAACTGCAGTGATGTTGACACCTGTACTAAATTGCAATATTGGATATCTATATTAAATTGGGAAATGTAATGAAGATGATTCAACTGACAAAGACTACATTTATCTATATTCTGCTTAAAAGCATTTATAAGAGGCTTTTGGTCCTTGTAAATAATAAAATTCCTTTCCTTGAGCATGGGATGAAAATCTTTTATTGACGACAAGCAATTCTCTATCAGATTGACCTTTTTTATTTTTTTAAACTTTTTGTTAGTTTCAAGAAAAGCAATTGGTTCCCATTTATATTGGTTCAACTGTATGATGCAGAGAATCATTGATGGCTTTATCAGTTGCATCTATTTAAATACTCAACTGTGCTCCAGGAAGTGGATGATGCAAAGCATTTGCATTTTGATTACATTTTGATACCTAGATCTTGATGAATCATATTTTACCTAGGTGCTTCGATCATCATATTTTTAAATTCAGCTTTTGTAATATGGAATGTTTAATCTCTTGATCTGGGTGAGGTCTAGTTATCTCTCTGGAATAATAGGTCAATATAAACCATGTTACCTGCCACTGTTTCAATGGAGTGAATATGACAGTGATATAAAACATGATAGTAATTGAGGAATGTTTGTAATGTTAAATTGGGTTCTAAATTAAAGTTATCCTAAAAAATCGACTCTTACAATTTGTGAAAAACATTTCCCACCAAAAATTAATTTTGAAAAATTCTCTGTTAACCAAAATTTAAATAAATTGTTTGAGTAGGCATTAATAGGTGTATTAACAGCAGAAAATGTCACTAACAGTGAATTCTGTCTTTTTAATTTAGATGCTGGAATTATACCGACATTAGATATAGTAATTAAAAATTAGACATTCAGAGCTGTCCTGATCAAACAGGCACTGAGAACTTCCTGTCATGGTGATAGCCGCCTTTATGCCTGGCATTTTTTTAAGGATCGGAAAAGTGGAGCTCTTTAGCAGAAGAGGCCAAAATCCTGCATGGGTTATAGAGCTGAGTAGTTATAGTAGTAGTAATATTCATTTTTTATAAAGTTGCATTGGGTAGAACATTTTTGTGCTTTGTTTCAGCATGTGAAATGATACAAGCATTTATATTTTAAGGTAAAATGACTAAATTTCTGATTAAATGGTGATCATGACTACGATCTCTCCCATAGAAAATCAGATTGATGCAAATTTAATTTCTTAACTTCATTGAATAATCTGATTTCTACTGAATCAGAAAACTATGCATGCACTTAATAAAATATGTATCACTTTTCTAAAACGTGGTCAGTCATTTTTGCATCTACATCTACTGTATATTTTAATGGGCTTACTGCTGAATGGATCGATTCCTCATATAGGGGAAGGTGTGTCCAACATTAATTCCTCTGATATGTTATGTGATTCAGTGCATTATTTCATTACATTTGTTGAAGTTCGTTTGTATTAAAATCATCTAATCCTTCTCTGATGAGTATTTTTCGTATTTCTTGATGTGGTAAATCTCTGCTGTGTTTAATCAGCTCTATTTTGACTTGTGTATATCAACAATTTGTGCTTATATTAAAAATGATGTATCATATAACTGTAGCTGCTTCAGAAGTCACATTGGCAATAATATAATAGAATTTCTTTTTACTTTCTATTATTGATTTTGGACATCTAATTTCAAATGAGCTGTCTCATACAATAAACCAGATTTTATTATCATTATAGCTGTTGACAGAAATTTTAACTGAAAACATCTATAATTTGTTTTAATATTTCACTCACATTTAAAAATAAATTGCTTTAAATATATACAATTCAAATGGTCACCATTGTTGACTATTCCATTTTACTACAGATTTTAGAAAAATGAACTTCAATTCAATTTTATTTTAATGAGACACACATAGAGCAGAAGGTGTAGGCAAGAAACTTCTAGTTTTCTTGAGCATGTCATAAATGTTTCCTGCAAACTTAGCAGAATGAAATGTTAAACTGCTATTATAATGTAATTTCTTTGATGATAACTCTTGGTGAGGTTTGATGGCAGTATTGCTATGTTTCAAATTACCTATTTTATTCAATTTAATAATTGGACTATCTTCAAATATGAGTTTAAGGTAATATAGAGCTAATTACTCATTCTGTAACATAATCCAGATTTTTAAATTGTTTAGGTTTTTAAAGTTAATAAATTTTAATTGTAAACACAAATATTAAAAAAATCTAAATTAAGGTAAACAATCACAGGTGCGTGTTCAATTGCTAAAATCATATGAAAGTAGTAATATATGTATGTATATGTATGCATGTATGTGTATCCATATGTATAGTATGTATGTATATGTATCCATATGTATATGTATGTATGTGTATCCATATGTATGTATATGTATGTATGTATATTATGCTATTGTAAATGTAATTACATCATGTTTTTCTAGATTATGTAAATTAAGTAATAATTGTAAAATATTTAAGTGGTTATTGCACTTTATCATATATTAAATAATATAAAAATAATGTGTTTTTTAGCAATCAAATGTTTCAATTATTGCAATTATTTTTTACTAATTTCAATGCTACTTAATTATTTCTGCTTTCACAAAGATAAGATTTTGTTCAATGTAAGGTTTGTTTTATTCATTAAACAAAACTGAGAAGTATTCTTTCTAATTCATACATTTTTAATAAATATAATTCTATGACAATTGTATTTATATTATTAAATCTAATTATAGTTTCCTATTTTTGTTTATTTTATTCAAACATAAATCATTAAAACTATTAACAAATATTATATTTAAATGTGTAAAAGTAGAATGAGTGTGTTTTATATTTATAATGATTGAAAAAAAATTGCTTTTCCTGAACTGAAATATATTTTGAGTTAATTTTTAAATCTCAATTTTTTTTCTACTTGTGAAAGTTTTCTGGAAAATTAGAAATAAAATATAAAAATTTTCTGAATATTAAACTGTATTATTTCTTATTTTTTCAATTTTTGAAAATGTTTTTAACTTTTTAAAATTTAATATTATATGTTAACTTTTTTGTACGTAGGATAAAACATTTTATTGGATTTGGTGTGGGAGCTGGAGCTAACATTCTTGCTAGATTTGCAGTAATTATTACTTCTTTATTTCTTTGATGTAAAGTTTGTTTAGGATAAAAAAAAAGTTGTTTTTCATGGAACGTTTATAAAAATATGAGACCAGAATTTTTTTATCTATTAAGTTTTCAAATAAATATAATTTTATTGAGACAATCCAATATTAACTAATTACCAATATTATGAACTGATGAGCTTTTATCACAAGTGTTAATCTAATATTTGGAAGTATGTGAAAATTCTATGCGTAAATAAAATTATCTATGTTAATAAAATTTTTTACAACTTATTATTAAACTTTAGTACACTGTTTGAAGAATTAAGGACAATATTACCGGCAAGATATTCCAAACTTTAATATTATTTGTAAATAAATTTTAGATCTTATTCAATGTTCTTAAAAAATATTGCATTTCTATAATCATAATTAAGCTGTGCATAATTTATACATTACAATTTTGTTAAAACATAAGAATAAGGAAATGTTGGTGTTGCATTTTTTTTTTCAATATTGGATTTTTAATAGATATTTCTGTTCTATATTTTATCCACAATTCTTTCCTGAGGTAGGATAAAAATTCTTTCAATTTCTTTTAAAAATTTAATGTCAAAAATTGGTTTTTTTATATAAGTGAAGCATTTGCTTTATGTTTGTTTTTTGCTGCATAATTAACTGTAAGAATGTAATTTCTGTATAAAAATTTGAAAATTTACAGTGTTAATGGTTTTTTCTTCTATTCATACGGTTCCTGTTGTAATTTTAACACATGTAAGTTAAAAGGTAAAACTAATTAATACAGCATGCTTTTAAATAGCTTAAAATTTTTATTTATCTTTTGTATTTACATGTTTTTGTTCTTAAATTTATTGTTTGAAATTTCCTGGTTCTATTCAACATGTATTTTTTTTTCTTTTTGTTTGTTATTTTTTCAGGTTAAAATGGTAAATTTTCCTGTTCTATTTTTCACTTTTCTGTTACAATATCTACTAAAAATTTTACTTATAATGAGAGAATTTTACTTATAACCTATAATGATCATATTTTTCAAGAAAAGGGTTATAAAAGTGCCTATTTTTTAATTCAAGGAAATTTAAATAGTGTAATATTTATTACAAAATAAAATATCTCTCCAATTACATTAAAAATAGTGTAGTACTGGCATTTGGTATGGAGTATAAAATAGCGTTGTAAATATAGTTGAAAAATAGTGTTGTACTGCCATCTGGTATGGAATGTAAAATGAGAAAATTAGTGCCATACTGCTATCTGGTATGGAGTGTAAACTGAGAAAAATATTTTTCTGGTCATAAGAAATAGGTAGTTCTAATCTTTTTCATGCATTACTTTCAAACAATCTGTCCTGCATCTCGTTTTATACAATTTGGCAAGTATTTCTTGTGCCTGTGATATTCTTGCCCAGAAATATCACACGCATGAGAAATACAGCTCACCCTATGATTATTTCTTTTTTTAAAATTTATCCAAAAATTTTAATGAAAATATTATGTGATGATAAGTTATTCATATTTCACTTTCTATTTTTACAACAAATGAAATTGTTGTTAAAGTTTATTGTATTTAAAACTTTGCAAAACAAATGTGCATTTCCCTGTCGAAATGCACTAAAATTGCTAGTAAAATTGCTATGTGTCTAAAAGGTTTTTTTCTAAACCTAATGTTTAAAAGTCTAATATTTTATTTTATAATTTATAAGATATGCATATATTGAAATAATTCCCAGTATATTATTTTTAATTCAATATATGCAAATCTTTTAATGGTTTAGATTGTATATTAAAATAAAATTTATAATGTCTTATATTAACATATATATCATTTGATTCTTATTTTTTATTAATATTTATAGCTTGAACATGGTGACTGTGTGGATGGCTTATTTCTAGTTAATCCCACATGCACTGTTTCCAGTTGGACTGAATGGGGATATCAGAAATTAAATGCAATTCATTTGCGCTCATCTGGTATGACAGCATCTTGTTTAGATTATTTGATGTGGCATCATTTTGGGCGTGTAGGTTAATATTTTTTTATCATTAGTTTGTTCATGAATAATCATTTAATTTTTATGTTTGTGAAAAATTGTGTTTATTTTTATTGAAACAATTTAAAAGTTTGCTTATTATTTTTTGTTTTATAATGGTGCAAAATTTTAATTTTCCAGAAACCTAGTGCACATAATCTTCTGTTTCAACGTATCTAGAACATTTCTTAAATAATATAAAATCTTAAACTTAAATATTTCAATTTAGTTTAGATACTTTTTAATGTTTTAACTTTTTAAAAAATCTAGTTGTTTTTAATCTTTTTTGTAATTTATACATTACTTGTTTAACCTTGAATATTGCTGGAAAATAAATAACAATAATTTATTCTTTGAGAAATTCTGAAGTGCTTTATTATTGATTGGATCTAAATTTTCATTTAAGTGTATTCCACATTTTCAACTCAGTTTTCTACTTTTAATAAAATTTGTAACTTATAATTTAGAAAAGTTATTAAATATTTTAATTTAGAAGAAAAATTGCTGGTTTTGGATCATGTTTTTAAATTTTGAGAGTATAAATAGTTTCTGATACTTATCAACAATGACAGTAATTTTCTTTACCACATTTTATTAAAAAAATTTCTTTAGTAAAATAATTACAGATTTTATGCAAAATTAAATTTTGGAATATGAAAAATAACTACAGTTTTCTTGTGCATAGTAGTTTATTTTTGCGAGTACTATACTCATTATTTAAAAGAAAAGCAAAAATAAATAATTTAGATTTTTGACAATGAGTGATTTTAAATCATTAATTTGGATTGATTAATACACTTAAATTGTATTCATTTTTTATTTAATTTTTTAATGATTTTTGTGTTATATTATTTGGTAAATAGTTATAAATATGTTTATAATTTTTTAATAAATTTTTAATTTTTTTTGTATATCTCTTACTAGTAAATATATATATGGAGAGAGGTATAAGGTATTGAAAGATATCATTTCATTAAATTTATTTATGCATATGTATTAATACTAATATAAATTTACATTGTATTAGCTTTACAAAAACAAGAATATATTTATGCAATTATTTTCAAGCTTTTTACAAAATGAGTTATATAAATATATTTTATAATAAATTTTTTCTTAGAAAATTACATCTTTTGTTTATAATGAATTTGTCTTATGTTCTTTTTAATGGTATTTATTTAAAATCCATTCAGTTTCCTAAATTCACAAACCATTTATAGATATTGTATTTTCCTGTATATCATCTGCAGTAGCATATTATCCATAAGGTCTTTTTTTTTTTGAGTAAAAAAAAATGTTGCATAATCTATAGCAATTTTTGCTGCAAATAGTCGTAAATATTTGCTACTGATAATGGCATGTCAAATAAAATAAAAACTACACAGTATGATTAAAAGTATAATAAACTTTGTAGAAAAAGAATTTATTATAAAAAGATCTGTTTGGATCCACCTCAATGCAAAGTTCGATAAACTGAGATAAAAGCACGACATTGATCAATATTTGAGAAGATTCTGATAAAATTTCTTTTTACTTTTTAATAACTTTTGAAATAAGAGATTAGACATATTTTAAAAATAAATTACATTTTTTTCATTAATAATTAAATGAAAGAAAGAAATTAATTTTGAACTGCACATTAGATAAAAATTTTTATTTTGTACTGCCCATGCTTTGTTTTTCACCTTTTTTAAACATGTTTGTCCCCATTTTTTTTATTTGCCTCCCTATAGCCTTCAGTTTAAAATTTGCTGTGTAACTAAAACGTTTTCACTTCCACGTTACAATGTACGAGTTAGTATGTTTTCAGAGCGAAAGAGATCAATTCAAGACAGAATGTGAAATGATGTTAGCCAATTACTACTGTAATATCATTTCTAGAAACTGAATTCATACTTGAAGGTAATTGGGTAATGCTGATTATGGTTGAAATAAATCAGCCTAGTTGTGGCGCCATATGTTATTTATTTTATAAAACATAAATGGCATTTCTTTCAAAACATTTTGTAAGTTTTCTGATGGAGAATATTTTTTATCAGATTATCTGCAGTACCATTACAATATGCACAATGAAATTTAAAACGTTTTTAACACATAATCTTCTGATTATATTTAGGAAAATACTGTAATTTTGATTTCTTCTGAATTTACTCCCAATATCTGTGTGTGTGTGTATATATATATATATTTTAAATCTGTATTGTATTTTAGCAAGTATCAATCAGGCTTCTATTTCTTAAAAATTATAACTTTTAAGATTGCTTTTAGGATTTGGTTGCATTTTAATTATTTAAGTTTTTATTTTTCATAGATATTATGTTTTGCTACAAAAATATAAAAATGATTAATCATCAAAGTAAATATTTATTTAAAAACTTTGTATTTAATATAGTATTTTATAAAAAATTGTAATATTAAAAATATATTTTTTTCCTGATTTAGCTTTATGAAGAAAGAAGTCATGACATGATACAAATATATCGGCAATACTTTAATACTGCAGTGAATGCTTATAATCTTTCCCTTTTCATTGATTCATATATTAGGTAGAAAAATTTATATTCCTTTTTAAAATTATAATCAAATCTGTGTTGATATATAATTAATTGGCTTATTTATGGACTATTGCAATTACACTTTCAAATTCCTGATCTAAATAAAGACTTTAAGTATGTTTAAATATCCTGGAACATGTTAAATGCAAACTTATTTCTAAATTTTAGATTTGCATAATATTATGAGCATTGTATAAAGTTATAGTATAATGTTATCATTTTTGAAATTTTTTCTCTATTGTGTTAGTAACTGTTAAATTTTAACTCTAGGCGTACTGATCTTGGCATTGTTCGAGAAATGGATCCAGTTAAAAAGAAAACTGCAAAAAATTTCAAGTATTTTAATTATTTAAAAATATTTTCTTTTTGAAAAATACTTATATCATGAAACATTGTATCATTATTTTTATAAAACTTATTTTCATTGCTTGTTTTTTTCCCCCAATTATTTCACATAGATGTCATATTTTACTTCTTGCTGGTGATCTTTCTCCTCATCTTGAAGATTCTGTTACTATGAATAGTCGTCTGGATCCTACTAATTCTACATGGATGAAGGTTGATATATAACTGCTTGAACTTTAACTTCCTTTTTATATTCACAATGCATAAATAATATTTTCTTTTTGCATAAAATTATAGTTTTTTTTTTTTCCAAATTAGTTTCATATAATTCCAAACTTATTTTCAAAATAAATAAAATATACAGTTTAAGAAAAGTTAAAATATTTTTTTAATTTAGGTTTCAAATTTACTGTCTATCTATATATTAAAAAACAAATCCTAGCTGGAACTTCTGCATTTAGAAAAACAAAAGCCATTTTCCTGTTTATTCCCCCCCCAAAAAAAATTTAACATCTGCAATATTGCTTATTTATATATTACACAGGCAATCAAATTATGCTAAAAATTTCAAGTTGACAAATTAACTACTGTTAATAAAACATATTTCATCCTTAGTTAAAATAATGGTATATATATTCTTCATTTTTATGAATACATAATATAATTTTATATAAATTTGCCTTATTTTTAATGTAAAGCATTTTTTAGGATTTTAAAGTTCTTTTAAAAATTTCTTTAAAAATAATATATTAGAAATGATCTATTTCAGATGTTTATGCTCAAATGAAGTACAAAACAAGCAAATGAATGTAAATTTAGCATTCTGTAATCGCTTTGTTATTATAGCATTGAATATGCCGATTTTTAATGTAGCTGTAATTATTTCACTGTAATATTAACCTAATAAAATTATTTTAACTGTTGGAATTAGCACGATGAGTTCATTTATAAATTACTTTTTTTTACGCCGAAGCATTTAATCTAGTTTTCTTTACATTATTAAATATATTTATGTTAGTAATTTATTTTCTAAAAATCTTCCATATTTAAATTTTTACACAGCATTTTATCAGTTATCTGATGTTCAAAATTATAATAATTCTGAAGTACCTTTGAGTTAATTTATCTAATTTTTTGTGAGATCTTTGTTTAAAATTTTAATTATAATGTTTTAATATAACATAAAACATATATTTCAAACATAATATTTTTTTAAGCTTTCGGGCTGTGGTATGGTACTTGAGGAGGAACCAGCTAAGGTTAGCGAAGCTTTTAGATATTTCTTACAGGGTCTTGGCTATGGTAAGTTATATGTTACTTTATTTTTAAAGGAATGTTTTTCTGTTACTTCTTTGATAAATAATTGCAGTACTAATTTATTATAATTTGATACATTTTAGCTCTCACTCAATATCGTCGCAAATCCTCAGCTGCTTCATCTCTCAGTTGCGAAGGTAATATCTCGAACGCCTGTTGAAAAATTTCCTTCTTTTGTAAGTTTTCAGTCATTTTCGTCAATATCATTCAGTTTGAATGTTGCCTTTATATCGTATATTCTAATATGTAAAAATAATTAAATTTTTAAAATGTAGAGTGTTGATTTAAAGTACTGTTGTATCCTCTTAAAAACTGTCCCATCTAGCAGATTTTAACCTATATTTTCAAATTATACTGTGAAAAACATTGTTTAATTTTTATCTCAATATTACACCATTTACTGTCAACAGTCAAATTTATTTAACAAATATAGTTTACATAACTTGTGTTTACATTGAGGTGTTTAGAGAAATAATTTTTGATTATTATATATGTTGCAGTCATTTTTATGGCATGTTATTTTTATTAGTTTTAATATATTTTATACTAAATTAAATATTTTTATTTTAAAATATCAATACTAAAAAAATTCAAAGACTCAAAGATTAAGTTTGTATTCCTTTTTTTTAAATTTATTCTTAAATATTATGTGTAGTTTGTTCTTTTTTTTGTTCTTTGTACATTTTTATAATTTATTCTAATTTAGATACATAAAAATGCTATAACATAAATTTAAATTTTAATGCATTTATAAGTAATAGTTCCATTTTCAATTGATTTTAAAAAATCTAAAATAAAAATTCAATGTCGTAAAAACTGAATGAAATTTTCAAAATATATATATAATATGTGTTGGTGAATAAAATTGGAAATTCTTTGAGTAAAAGGGAAAATGGAAGTTCTAAGAAATAGTAAGATGTAAGAAAGAATATATATTAAATTCATGAATTAAACTACATAAAATTGACCCAGAAAAGAATTATTAGTTTCCATATTAGTAACAGAAATCTCACTGCAGAAGATATTATTTCATAATCCCTCATTAGGAAAAGATTTTAATTTAATAAGTCTGAAATGTTAACAAATAGCTAATATACTATAGGTATTATGCTAAAATTTTGGACAATTTAAAATGGGTAATCTTTGTTTTCTTTTATACGTGTTTTATATTGTGAAAAATGGTGACTAATTTTATTCTTTGATCTGCATTGTTCACACCTCTTTTATGTCGTGCTCATTTCTTTTCAGTGCATTAAATACAGGGCTAAATTAACTTGCATCTATCTTATTTTGATTTCTAAATTTTTGCTGAAACGTGAAAAATTAATTATGACTTTTTTATGTTTTATGATTTGTTTCCTGTTTATGGGTGGTCTGTAGTTCCTAACTAGAAACTATTTTAATTTTATTGAAATCAAATTATTTGATTCAAATTATAAAAATTTGCTTCATTCTAGACAATTATCACTTTAAGTATAGAGTAAAAATATTTTTTTACAACATATTTGTTTTCTGCTAAAAAGTTAGTGAATAAAATAATTAACTTTTAAATACATAAATTCAATGCAAATTTCATTCTTGACTCATCCATGAATGTTTGCAATTGTTGGTATGTCTTAGATGAATTTGTCTACATTTGCAAAAAGTAACTTTAAAACAACAACTCTTAACAACCCTATAAATTTTAAATAGCTTTTACAAATCTTTAACAAGATAATATAATGTGCCTTTTAAGTAAATAATTAGCTTTAGTTAAATTATCAGTTGATTAAAAATTATGTAAAACATCTACTTACGAGTATACAACTTTAAAATACATGCTAGATGTCCCATCAATGATCAAAGGTCTGAATGAAAGAACTGAAAATAGTAATCAATCCTGATGCCCATGGCAAATCTTTAAAATAGATATAGTCAAGAATAAATTATTTAATGACTTTATACAATAAGATCTATTGTGATGTCATGCATCATTGGGGAGTTATCCTTATAACACTGTCTATTTAGTAATTTCAAAAACTGCATAATAATAGTACTAATGTGTTAAGGTAGTTGTGTTCTTTATATAAACCTTTTATTCTTTCTTTCAGTAGGAGAATGATTTTTGCAGTAGACATTAGAAGTATTATTTAATGACCTTATACAATAAGATCTATTATGATGTAATGCATCATTGGGGAGTTGTCTTTATGACACTGTCTATTTAATTAGTAATTCCAATAACTGCATAATAATACTTCTAATGAATTAAGGTAGTTGTGTTCTTTATGTAGACTTTTTATTCTTTCTTTCAGTAGGAGAATGTGTTTTACAGTAGACGCTCGTTTTTATGAATACTTGCGTTTTTACGAACTAGTTGCTACTCCCTAGACTGACAACATAGATTCGATGATAATTTTAACTCTTATTTATGAACTAAGATTCTGAAAAATCTTCATTTTGTAAACTTTTGTTTCTAACAAATAGTGTTTTTCCCCGTTCTTCTATTTTTATGATCTTAAATTAAAACATATATTTTTTATACAACACCAGAGAACTTAATTCATTTATGAACAACATAGCAACATAGATGAAATTGTGGAAATAGACATTTGATGGGAAAAAACTATGATGTTGAATCCAACTTTTATTCTTCTCGTGCATAAAAAAATAGAAGGGAGAAATTTCTGCTCTCCTCTTCATATGTGAGAACATAGATAGAGGGAAAACTCTAGAAATTTGTGCTCTGTTCTGTTGGTTTTGTTTTATTTGAGCAACTTAATTTATAAAGTTTTGTTTATTAAGAGGGTCATTGATCTGGTTTTGTTGTGGATTTATCACAGTTGAATAATATTGGAGATTAAGAAACAAGCATGTTTATCAGTCAAAGTAAAAAAGGAACATTCTGAAAGAAATAGATAAAAAATTACAGACAAAAAGAAGTAAAAAAATATGAAATTCCAATGACTAACAGCCTGTAGACAATTTTAAAAACTTTGGAAAAAAATCCTTGAATAAAAAGCATTGCTTGTTTGGCTGAGAAAAATGTGAGGAATGAATATTTCTGTTATTGGCAAGTCATTAAAGAGAAATCCAACTGTTTTGCTATGAATCTGAACATACAAGATTTCAAAGTATAAAATGGTTGACTCTAAAAATTAAAAACTGTACATGGTTTAAGCTTCAAAAAAATGTGTGGTGAAAATGGAACTGTAAATAAAATCTTGGCAATTGAATGGGAAAAAGGAATATAAAAAATAATGCTTTCTAAGTACAACCCAAATGATTTTTCAACGCTGACAAGACAGGTTTGTTTTTTAAGATCTTACTTAGAAAAACATTTTATTTTAAAAGTAATAAATGTAATGGTGGGAAAAAAGTTGTAGCAAAAAATTCATGTTGCTCACAGCCAACATGAATGGAATAGAAAAATTGTCTCTTTTTACAGGAAAATTTTTAAAATTTATTTCTTTAAAAAATGTTTAAAAATTACCAGCTGCATATCATGCTAACATTAAAGCTTGGATGACTAGGAGCATTTATGAAAATTGACCGCGACTTAGATCATTGTTTTTATCTGAGAAATCTAAAGTTCTTCTAATTATGAATAACAGCCCTGCTCAGGATGAAGTTCCAAATCTGAAATCAATTCGTGTGGAGTTTTCCTGCCCAATATAATTTCTGTCTTGTAACCTTTAAATCAGGGCATAATCAATTATCAAGATCATGGATCAGGGCTATTTCAAGTGCTAATATCATAGAATACTTTTTATAAGGAGTGATTATAGGTTGAAGTTTGAGTGATATTATAAAATTTATCTACTAATCCATTTATCAATTAATGAATCAAATGATGTAGTTGTTGGAATGATCAATAAAATGAAGATAAGTATTGATTTTAAGTATGAATCTTATTTTGCATGTTTCTTATAGTACATTCTAAATAATTTTTTCTAGTAATATTTTATTTATAAAAAAGTTAATAATTTATTAAGAAGTATAATTTATGAAATATACTTTGGTTAAAAAAATAGAGCTTGATAATCTAATACATTTTTTCTATTTTACAAACTGTTTTATTGGTCCCTATGAGTTCAGAAAAATGAGTGCCTGCTATAGTATATTATCATTGTTGCCCTGATGTTTTTGCAAGTTGATATATATAATTTTTTAATCTTGTTTTCCTATTTTTATATCCCTTATTGAAATTATTTCATGGTTATCAAATATTCATTACTCATATTTGTCAGTCGCATTTTGTCCAGAATTAAAACTGTATAGTTTAATTTGTCTTCTGCAAACTTTTCTGCTCAGTTCTTTTTGGTCATCTAATATTACTTGTAATAGCAATATTAAATGCTTTATCTGTTCACTCTGCTTTGAAATATTTTTAAATACATTGACTTTTGACTCTTATATAATACATTTAATGAAATATTATTCTATTTACTGGTTCTTGAAATTGAACTGTTTATCACTATATATTTTTATAAATTTAGATATTTTAAACATTGATATAAATTTTCAAATAAACAACTAAATAAAAACTACATTTTATGTTAATACCTAAGTTTAAAATAAGGATAATGGTAAGGTTTATATATATATATATATATATATATATATATATATATATATATATATATATATATATAGTAAATATAAATTTTAAATTTGGTAGTTTAACGTTATATCAGAAATATTTTTTAAAAAATTTTAATTGTATAAATATTAAAGCTCATTTTTTTGAATGTAGTTAAGTGTAATTTATTGAATGAATTGACAGTTATTTGTTTTTACATAGATGTAAAATATCAAACATATTTGAAATACTTAATTCCTGTGTGTAAAATGTAACCTTAATGTAACATGAACTTCAAATGTAAACATGAATGACTATTAAGAAATTAAATTTAACTTTAACAACTAATTTCTTAATTGTCATTTATGTATTAGTTTGCAATTACATGAAGTTTGTAAAAATTGATTATTTCCCAGATGTACTTTTTGAAACTTTCTGTAGTAGGGAAAAGTTTTTGAATTTCTTTGTTTAAATACTACATATGATAATGTACTAATAATATATATCAAATGCTATATTTGTAGCTATTTCATTCCCCAATATTTAATTTTATGTAGATTGCCAAAAAGTCAACCTGACTTTATATTGAAAGAACTTATTTAACCTATGAATATTTGCAAATAAAAATTATTATTATTAATAAAATAATATTTTCTTTAATTGATCTTTTGTTTATAGCTTTTGATTTTAGCATTTGATTAAAGTTGAAAATTAAACATTTTGAGTAATATCATTTTGTACCTTTGAAATATTGGTGTGAGATTGATAGGTTTATATTTTGCTTGTAATATTTTCTTAAAGTTGATTATAAATAATTGCTGTAAACAGAATATTTTTAGAAAATTCTATATTTTCTAATTATAGTTTTAAGAAGTTAATATTTTTTAATTACAAATAAACATAAAATCTGTCATAGTAAAATTATGAAATCTCTTAAGTAGATATGCTTTGCCATGAAATGAAATAAACACCAATTTATTTGAAAGAATAGAATTAACTTTACTGAAGTGTTTCTTTTGGAGGAATCTTATGTTTGTATTCTCGCAAGATATCGTATTATTTTTAAAATAGCTATCAGTATACAAGACAAGAATATGCAGAATAGTTTTAAGGAAACCAGTTTGACACATTTTCTTGGATACATTCTTAATTGGAGTGTTGATATTTCTTTGTCTTTTTTTCTGTTAACATCTAAATGTTCTAAAATAGGTTTGTTTCTTGTAGCTTTGTCACCTAATTGTGTAACTACAAAGTCAGCACATTCGAGCAGCAGCTCAGCATTGAAATTAGAAGTGCACATTGTGGAAAATCCCATCAGCAAATTGGATGTACCTTGTTGATGACACATCCAGTTGTGGTAGATTGATAAATGTATTTGGACAAAATATAAACAAAATTATCAACAAAAAAGTTTTATGCTCTTTAAGAAAGAGTTATCTTCTCTTTTTATACATGATTATTTTCATTGAGTTAATGGTATTGAATATTTTTATATTTAAAAATATGTGCAATGTTTTTTTTTTATGAAGTTTATTAGATATTTTATTATCAAATTAAAAGTGCTAGCAGACATTGCATATGATATTAATATTTTGAGATAAAAAGTTCGAAGTAATTTGTTTTTAATTAGAATAAATACTTAGGAAACAAGTTATTACAGCTGTGATTTGGCACATTTTTATCTCTTGTAGTATAGTAATAATAACCATAATATAAGTCTATTTATTGAAATAATATTTATGTTTTTGTTACTTATTCCTTATATGGTATATATTTTTATGTAGCTGCTCCATTTTCTACCTAATGAAGAATAGTATAAAAGTACTAATACAAATATGGAATTTTTTAGGTTACTAAGTAAAACTGGTCGCAAAGTAAATATAAGAATAACCTTCAATATAATTCCTTGTTATTTTCATATTTAAGTAAATCAATTGTGAAAAAGAAAAAAAATCTTTTGAATAACTATTAAACTCAATACTTATATCAATCTTTTAGATACAATAGCATAATTATGTTTGCATATGTATGTGTGTGTAATATGCATGCATTGCTTGATAAATTAATACTGACTAAACTTTTTTAAAAACAAAAAGAATCAAAGAATTTATTGCAGTGGGAAGTTGGAGCTTTTTACAAATTTATGGATTATTTCCACAATGTGAATTATTAAACAGTTCATGTATCAAGTTAACACATTATATATTTCAGTTTTATAGCATTTAATATAAGCAATTATTTTAATAACTTTATGTTTTCTAATAACATGTTTTAGTAGACATTTTTAGTTAAATAAATTTCAATTATTTCATATTTAAAAATTAGTATTATGCATATGTCATTCATTAGATTTCCTAATACTATAAATAAAATGCATTAAACTTGAAATTAAAATACATATAACATTTTGCATGAGAAACAAATGTGTTTTTTTCTAAAGATTATCAATTCTGAATTTGAAATTTGTTTTTTAAGGGTAATTTTATATATAATATTTATAGAATTCATTGTTTTTTTATCCATTTATATTTGTTATATTTTGCTTATTATATATTAAGAAATTGTTATGAATGTAATTTCTTAGACAATTGATGTCTTGTATATCAGTTGCAGCAAATTCATTAGTATATTTAAAATAAGTTATTTGTCAAAAGCTATTTGTTAAAATAAATGAAGAATAATTTAATTAAAATTGCAGAAATGAAACTTTTAGCTGAAATGTTTAAAAACAAATTATAGAAATCTTTTTATTCTTGGTTCATGAATCTCAATTTATTTTAAGCATATTTTTAAACATTTTGCATTTTTGTTTAAAATCTGTTTTAAATTTTGTATGCAGCTAAAAGTTATATTGCTGCTTTCCTGTAAAAATTTCCTTATTGTGATATTTTGAAATTTTATTGAAAATATTTCTGTGTATTTGTTTTTAATTTAGCTTAAAATGTTTAAAGTATATTATGCACAATTACAAACAGAATCTTTTAATATATTTTTATGAAGCCTGCTAAAGAGATTTAATATATTTTGTAATTTGTTCAATGAGGAATGGATATTATACAAACTGAGTCACTTAAATTACTTGTTAACAAAATATTAAAATATATGGATTTATGTTTGTCAATATTAAAAAAATGTATTAATGTTTGATGCTAAATATCATTTTAATCAAACTTTTGTTTTATAATTTTCATAATGCTTATAATGTATAAAGGTGATTTTTTATTTTAATGCAATTATTACCAGTGCATATTCAATCAATATCTGTTAACCATGCAGCCAAAGATAATTAAAAATAGGAGGTGCTATTTTTAAAAACATATTTTTACATTTTCACAGGAAAGTTAAAACATTCATTTCTTTTAAGTTGATTAATTATAAGAGATAAATAAGTAATGTTTTTGGTCAAATTATAAGATTTTTTCCTGTGCAACTTTGTTTTTAGTAAAATCTAAAGTTTTGAATTAATTTTTCAACATTTCAACATCTGTAATAAGTACAAAAATGTATAATTGAAATAAAATCAAAATAATTTTAAATGAATTTAATTCCTTTTTTATTAGATTGTTTCATAAATCCTTTTAATAAGTTATTAAAACTTCATTTATTAACAAATTGGTGAGAAAATTTGAAATATTTATTAATTATGTATTGAAATATTTATAAATTTCTGTATTATAAAATCATAATCATTTTAACATCTGTGCACAGGCATAACATGAGAGATTTTTTTCTAACTGAAATGTTCTATTCTTTAAATATTTAAATGAAATCAGTATGAAATTATTGTTCTTTGTTGTAAAATAATTTTCAAACTGTTTTCTATGAAATATATATCAACAATTATATATCTTGTGTCATGGATTATTGCTTTAGCATTTATTACAATATTTGCCTTATAATGTTTATAATGAATTAAAAGTACTTGTATGTATGGATTCCTTTTTATATTTTACACATAAATAAAACACATTCTCAACCAAAATCTATTGCAATTTTTCTTCATATTAATTCTACTTCTGTGCTTGTTAATGTTTAACATCAAATTTTGATATTGGTGACAAATTAACAATTTATTATTAATTATAACACATGTATTTTTATATTTCCACAAAAAGTTATATATATTTTTAAAAGTTGCTTACAAGGAATATTTATATATAATGCCTTTTGCTAGGATTTGTTAAATTCTTATAAATTTGAAGAATGTTAACCAAATTAAGTATTCTTTTATAAAATATAAAAATCTTCTCTTTCATTCGTATAATTCTCAATATAAATTAGTTTACTAATTATATGATGTTAATTCTCTAATTTTACTGAGGTAAATGCAAAATTATGTAATTGAATACAATAATAAAGAATATTAATGATGTTAATTTAATAAATGAGTCAATAACAATGGAATCAAATTGATGAGAACTTGCCAAAAATTGTATAGGAAATTTTAGGTACATTATATTCCCTTCCAATCAATCATTGATGTAATTGCTAAGCATCTTACATCAGAAATAACAGTGGGGTTTACTTATCACTGCAAAACCTTGAAATATTTTGCTAACTAAATTGAACAGTGCTCAACTATAAACAGTGCATTTGTCTTAGTTGTTAGTTCACTTAGAATTTACAAAGAAAAAGTTCCTAAGTTTTTAATGCTTTTAAAATTTATATTTAAAAAAATTTATGCTATGCAGGTATTAGCATTTTTAATCCTTAGTATGCTTATCTTATTAGCATATCATTAAGCAGAATTGATTTTTGATGTACTTATACAATAAAAAATATTTCCATATAAATTATATCATGAAATCAAACAAAAATATAAAAATAATTTATAATCAACATTTTAAATAATTCACTGTTAAAGAACAGTTTTTATCATATTGGTTTTTATTGTATTTTTCTCCTTTATGTTAATGATTTTATAAATGATTTTGCATTTCAAATTGTAACATACCTTTATTACATTATAAAGTTTCTTTTGTTGTAGGAAAGTTTTTGTCTTATGGAAACCAGATTTATAAACTACACATATAATCCTCTTAGTTAATGTAAGTTCAAAAGTACCTAATTATTCAATATTCAATGAAAAATGAAAGAAAGGTATTATATTTTGTTAAAAGTATGGATAAATGTAAAAAATTACAGTTGTCAGATTAAGCTAATATAAAATGCACTGTATTTTAAATGTGTGGTACCAAAGTGTCTTAAACTTTACATATTTATATTAAATTTAAAATTCCAATATTAATTTTAAAAGTGATAAGATTGGCTTATTTTAATCTTATGTAATATAATTATTGTTTTAAATTTCTTTGTGTTTCAGTCTCTGTTTGAGCTTGGTCCAACTCTGGTCTTATTTTGAATCGTGTTTCTAATGACTAAAAATATTCCTTCATATGTAGGGAAATGAAGATTCTCAAGACTTGTCACTCTCCCAAAACAAGTTTTTGCAGTAATAATCTGCTGTTTCTAGAATGGTGTATATATAGGTGGTCCTCCAAAAATAGTGTGTAAATAATAGATTTTCTTCAAACAATGATGAAAGTAAATTAAAGTGAAATATTTGAAACAGTTCAGTATTAATTTTTAGCTTTAATATACTAGTTTTGTCTTTTAGTTAAAACCTATGCTATAATAATTATAATTAATAATTGCAAATTTTAAACATTTTACATGCAATTTTTTTTATCTCTCTAAACTCTGTTCAATATTGTCATTCTTCTTCTTAAGGTTGGGTTTGTATGTCATTGGCACCTCTGCTTTAATCATCATTTTGTACCATTAACTCCAAATTCAATATTTCCTAGTTCCAGTTACTCGCGTCACCAATTTTATTAATAAAGTCCGATAACCCTTTAATGGAGTCTAGGTGTAACTCTAGTTTGGATAATGCCTAACGAAGTTAATCTAGGGAGGGCAAGAGCGCCTCTTGCATTCGTAAATGATATGCTTGGCCGTTTCTTCTTGTGTATGACATTTCCTGCTGATAGGGTCTTGCAGAAACAGTCCCATTTTATGGAGGTGTTTTCTGAAATAGTAGTGCCCAGTTATGAAGCCTACGATTAAACGTATCTTCTGTCTAGAGCATCTAAGAATTTCAGAGGCAACCTACTTTTAGCATGGGTTTGACCAGGAGTGTTGAACCAAGCTTCATACATCTTCCATCTTTCCCATCTAAGAACACTGGTTTTTGCGGTCTTCAAATTGATCCCACAAAAAGGTTCTGCACCACAAAAGACGATCCTTGTTTAGCAAGCTCATCAGCCCTTTCATTACCTTCGATACCTTTGTGCCCTGGCACCCATATAAGGATCACCTTGTTTCTAGTTGCCAGTTCTGTAAGAAGGTTTCTACATTCCAAAATCATTTTAGATTTGATTTCGAAAGAATTAAGCGCTTTTAAAGCGGCTTGACTGTCACTAAAAATGAGAATCCGCTTACCGTAGTAGCCCTTCCTCATATTTAGTCGCAGACAGTGGATAATGGCCAAAACTTCTGCCTGGAAGACCGTAGTGTATCGCGCAAGGCTTACAGACAGGCTGATTCTTGGTGACACGCCACATACTCCCAGTCCTGAGAGGCTGTTCTTCAGTGATCCATCTGTGTACCAAATTAGATCTCCTGTTTTAGTTTCAAACATGTTGTTATCCCATTCGTCTCTAGTTGGAAAAACTATTTCAAATGTCCTATCAAACATGTATGATTTTTCCATGATATCAGAGGGCATCAGGAAAGTAGGATCTTGAATTTTCCTGGTAATGCCCCTGTGCCCTTTGGCAACAGGCTGGTCGTACCAGTGGTTTTGCAGCTTCATTCTGTATGCAGTCATTCTGGCAATGCTGCAGATGAAGATGTCTAAAGGAGTCAGATCCAATACAACCTCCAATGCTCTGGTTGGCGTGGTGGACATTGCTCCCGTGATGCAGAGACAGGCCAGTCTTTATAGACTTCCTAGTCTGTCAATCACAGTCTTCTGTTCCACCTTACGCCACCAGATCACACAGGCATATGTGAGAATGGGCCTGACAATAGCTGTGTACATCCATAACATCAGTTTTGGATGTAAACCCCAATTTTTACTAAGCATTCGTCTGCAAATCATTATGCTTTTCTTTGCTCGGTTAATTTTATCATCAATGTGCTTATTCCAGGTGAGTTTCTGGTCTAAATAAATGCCCAGATACTTCACCTCTGAAGCCACATTGATTTCAACATCAAAAAGTCTTGGTATGAAAAAACCCTTCCGTTTCTTTTTGCGTGTAAAAGGTACAAGGTAGGTTTTCTAAGGATTAACCATCGGGTCCCTATCCATGCACCATTGACCTACATAAACTTAGAGCATCCTGCATGAGATGACAAGTTATGTCGAAATCTTTGCCAAGGATAAGGATGACAATGTCATCAGCATATCCTTGCGTATAGTAGCCCCTATCATTTAGATGTTTTATAAGGCTATTTACAACTAGGTTCCAAAGTAATGGTGACAGAACACCTCCTTGAGGACAACCTCTAGTAGTCTTTTTTTCAAATGATTCACCAAAGATGTTCATTTGTATAAATCTATCCGAAATTAAGGCTTCAATCCAAGTACACAGGGTCTGATTAATCCCTGCCCCTCTAAGTGCATTAAGGATGGATGGATGGGAAGTGTTATCAAAGGCACCCTGGATGTCGAGGAAAGTTGCAATATCTTTTTGATTCAGAGTGGTTTCAATCTTGAAAACTAGCTTATGTAGAGTGGTTTCACTAGATTTGTCAGGTTGATAGACTAATTGAAGAGCATGCACAAGGGACCATTACTACCCAAGTAATCTCTAATATCCCGATCAATTATTTTCTCCTTAATTTTAAGAAAGACTGAATGGTCTGTAAGACTTTGCCTGGTTATAGGTGCCCTTGCCAGGTTAAGGAATGTAAACAATCCTTGTCTTTTGCCATATATTTGGTATGTAACCCAGTGCTAAGCTAGTTCTGTAAATTCTAGTTATATCTGGTATGACAACCTCCTCTGCCTTCTGGATCATGATGGGCATAATTCCATCAGGCCCTGGGCTTTTTAGAGGTTTAAAGGCAAAGATTGCCCATTTAACAATGTTGTAGTTTACAATATTTTTAGCGATGGTCCATTGATCGCTAATGACTCTGCAAAGAGCCAATGCAGTGCTCCCCTTCGTTGCTATAAATATCTCTAGCTCCTGGAAAGTGGGTTTGGGTCATAATTTCCATAACCTCTTTCCCGGAAGCAGCAAAATTACCCTCCCCGTCCTTTAGGTTGCCAACCAAAATAGGTTCATCCCTTTTAAGGAGTTTTTGGAGTCTAGCTCCTTCAGAAATAGAATCTATCTCTTCACAGAACTTCCTCCAGGAGTTAATTTTGTTTTTTCTAACAAGTTTGTTATAACTAGTGAGGGCCGTTTTATAGTTCTCCCATTCACCATTTTTCTTGGCTTTATTAAAAACTTTTCTAACATTTGCTCTTTCGGCTGCTAGAGAGTCATTCCACCAAGGACATTGGAGTTTAGCTCTCTTATTGCGAATAGGGCAATTGTTATGATAAGAATCTAGAATACTACTCTGCAGAAGGTCTACTGTAACTTCTAGATTGTCTCTAATAGGTCTCTTCCCGAGCTTAACCATCCCAGTCAGTTCCTCCTGGAATTTCTACCAGTCCGTCCAAACTGGGTCTCTAAATATGCGATCCAGACACACATTAGAGTGAATTTCAAAATGGATGTTTTGATGATCTGAGCCAGAAGGTCTGCCATCTATTTTCCAATTTTTGATATTTTTACTAATCAGCGTTGTCGCTATAGTAAAGTCAATTACTTCAGATAGATTGGAAGTAATGAAAGTTGGTTTGTTGCCCTCACTTAGAATATCTAACCCGTTGTTTAGAATGAATTCTAAAAGGTACTCACATCTTTTATTTGTGTCCGTACTTCCCCAGACAACAAGGAGAGCATTACAGTCTAGTCCTAGGACTACCTGTAAGTTGTTATCTCTGCAAAAGTTCATGAGCTTGTGCAGAGAATGGTCAGGTGGAGCCTTCTCTTCATAGGGCAGGTACCCAGAGCCAAAAACAATTTCTCTGTCCCTACCCTCTATGTTGAGTCTGACTTTCACAGCTGTCAGGTCCCTAAGGATAAATTCAGAGAGGGGTAAAACCTCAATGTTTTATGTAAGAGTATACAAGTTCTAGCGTTGCTATTGGTACAATAGATAAGTTTACCTTTAGTTCCTTTGAGGCCGCTGATTCTCCCCCTAACCAGCCAGAGTTCCTGAATCAGGGCCAGGTGTATATCCCCAGCAAGAAACTTCTTACTGAGGTTAGTAGTACCACTTCTACTGTGGTGGAAGTTGCTTGAACTACCTTCACCCCCATCAGCAGGAGCAGGTTTGTCAAGTACTTTAGCCTGCACTTGGTGAAGCCCAATATGAAACTTATATCCCCTTACACCAAGTGTGGCAGCATCTTGTTCAGACACACTAAGAACGATGGTCTGCCCAGATGGGCCGTTCTTAATGTTAAGAACGTTCCACTCCATTGGAGTGACCCAACCGTTCTGTATTTATTTAGTGGTTCTGATTATCTTGGTGGTTCTGACAAGTTTCCTTGCCTCACCCACCAAGAGTTTTTGCTCCTGCCAGGGGCTTATGTCACTGACATTCTGTTCCAGCCACTTTGAGCTCTCCAGATCTCCACAGTTGATAATAAGTACCCCATTCTCAAGTTTACAAGATAGGAAGGTTGTGGCAAAACCCTCCTCATTCCTTCCTATTTTCTTGGTTAAAAAGAGTTCCAAGTCGAAGGCCTGTTCCTCTGTTAACCGTTTTTCCGGATGACCCTCTATGAGCACAGCCATCTTGATCGCCGTGAAAGGTACGTAAATCCCCCAGGTCCTTCTCTCTTGGCAGCCTTTCCGGCCTTGCCCTGGTTCGTCCGGTTGGCGGGACGCTTCTCGCCTTTGGTTTTTCAACCCCAGTCCCCTCAGCAATTTTGCGTTCCTTTTCTGGGCACCAGAAAGTCTCTTTTTAAGCTTGATTCTGGTCAGAGAGTCAGTCATGCTAGCGATAGCTTCCTGACTCTCACCAGAAGAAGATGGTTTGGAGGTCATTTCTACCTCCTGTGAAGGATTCATTGCTGCCCCTTCGCTAGATTGCCTCTGGGTTCCCTTGTCTTTTTCAGCAAGCTCTGCTTCAGAGGTTTCCCCTTCAAATGCAGAAAGGTTTATTATTTTTATTGTTTTTTCAGCCATAAAATAACAGTTAATAAGCTTAGGTAATATGACAGTACACCCAGCATTGCCTGAGTTACTGAGCAAGGCATATTACTCTAGAAGTTCGCCAGGCAACTAGAGGCTCCGTTAAGACACCATTAAAACATTACCGCGGTGCCAAATAAACCTAGTCACGGGTCGCATAAAACCAGGGTTTACGGGAGCTGGTTCGCGGCCTCTGATTCTATATTCAAGGCTATCCTGTCATTCTTAACAGGACATTCAGCTATCCACCACCTGCCGACGCGCTTGGTGGCTGCTCAAGCCCCAGGAAGTTACGCGTACCCCCTGGTTCCAGGAATATTGTCATTACTACTTAAATATAATTTAGAATTTTTAAAGTGTTAAAAATCATTTTTAGAATAAACTATTTCATTAAATTTAAATAAACTTTTCAAAGGGGTTTTCGTACTATAATCAAGACAGACATTCATTATTTAGAAACAAACTGATACTATATTAATGTTCTAAGACATTCAGCTTAGTATGATAAAAACTTTTTATTATGGTTTGTTGCATTCAACTAATCTGAAACTTTCTTCATTAAAGTACAAAAATATTGGTAAATATTTATAAATTTTTTAATTTTGATCGCATAAAAAAACTTGCAAGAGAATTATCAATGAATATCTTAAAGAAATATTAGGAACGATTTTAAGACATGGTAAGTGTAATATCGCACAAATATATACAGAATTCATTTTTTATAATAGTTAAAGTAATTGACTATTGAACTTTCAGTTATAGTTAATAAGTTTTTATAAGATTTTGATAATTATTCTTCTATATGACTTCTTTCTCCACAGTTATTTCATTACTATTTTTTGAATTTATTGCAGTTGTGTATACCTTTTTAATTTATCAGTATAAGTTGAATCTTTATTTTGTCAAGGAAAGTTTTTATTTAACTCTAAGATATTGGAGGTCAATCTGTAACATGTAAAGATTATAACTTCTGTTATTTTAAACATATATTTTGGAAATTAATTTCTTTGCTTATTAAAATCACAAGTTTAATTATTAGATTAACTAAATGTACCTGTTTTGCAATATTCCATTTAAATCACTTTACATGTGACTCAATGAATTAATAGTTGATGCTAGAGTTATCTCACGTTTATTTAATTTGGATTTTACCAGAGAAATTGATTATCTAGATTTCTAGAATATCGTCATGGGGGAGTTTTTTTACTTTGAAAAAATTAACTTATGTTAGGTATTTTTTTTTATCCAGCATATAGAAATAAACAGATATGGAAAAAATTATTCGAAAATTATTTCTGAGAAAATTTTCTAAAATAATAAATGACAAAAAAAAAAGTTGCACACATTACAAAAATATTTTTAATTATAATCCAGTTATGAATTGAAAAGAAATGGTAAATTAATATAATGAAATATAAAACAATACTTTATTAGATCTTTATTTCTATCCGTCATCATATTTATTGGATTTAAAAAAATTAAGGCACCTTTGCTAAAGTTTTTTGTACCAAACTCCAAATCCAAAATAACCTAGCTGCGTCTATTCAGGTCTCCCACTTTGTTTATAAATTCAGATAGGTCCCTTATGGAGTGTAATTCTTTAGTATATCAAGAGTACCTAAAGTGGTCAGTGAGTAAGGGCAAGAGCATCACATTCATAAATAATATAATGCATTGTTTCTTCACTCTTATAGCATTTTTAGATACAGGCCATGTTTCCATCATCACATGGATAGAGATCTGATGATTAGGAAGACTGAAGTAATTTTTGTGAACATCAAAATAAACAAGAATCAAAAGAATTGAAAAAGTATTTCTGACTGAAGTTTCAGTTTAAATTAAAAAATAAAACTATAATTTGTCATAAAAAATCTATACATTACAAAATATCCTAAATTCTAATCTAATTATGAACTAAAAAGACAAACTTTGAATTAATGCAAAAGATACAAGCAGAATTTAAATAGTTTTTATATAGAATTCACCGAAATGGAAAAAAAAATTGAAATAAATAAAACGAATTGACTACATTACTTCTGACATAAATTTCAGTTTGAAGTGTACACATAAAAGTGTGCACATTACAAAACGTATCAGACAAAACACATTGCATTGTGAAATGAAATTTTATGCATCATATATATAATGGTTAGCTGTATATAAATTGAATGAAGTGTATAATATTTAAAAACTAAGTTATCAAATATTGGAGTTGAAATTCATTTTATCTTATTTTTAAAATATTTCATGTCAGATATATCAGTAAAAGCAAAAATTCACTTGTTGAAGAGGTCAAAAGCAATACTTTTCAAAAATCGAAAAAATAGCAAATAACCTTTAAACAAATAAAAAGAAAACAATTATACAGTGAGAATGTAGAAAAAATGTGGATTTGATCGAGCCGTCGCGACGGCCCCGATCTGATACGTAAATATTTTTTTCTATACTCCTATCAGTAACAAAGATTTTTTTTTCACAAAAGGACAATTTCGGAGTCGAACGTTACCTCTAATTACATTGTGGCATAAGCAAATTTCCACGCTAGTTCAAATCAGCTTTAATTCAAATTAATTACAAGCATTGTAATCAAAATTTTGAAACATATTTTATATATATATTTATTTTAAGATAGCTAAAGACATATCCTGATAGAAGCTTCATTTTATTACTTGCAATTTTATCTCGATAAAATAAGCAAACAGAATAAAGATTTTATATATAGTTGAATGAATTTTTTATAAACTTAATAAATATTGTATCATTTAAATGCGTGAAATATTGGCCAATAAAGCTGGCTGAATATGGTTAAACGGCCTTGTATCTGAAATGAAAGAGCATTGTAATGAATAAAAATGAAAGGCGATTCCTATTTCTGTTTGAAAATACAGCATTTTATGAAATATTTCACTTACAAGTATAAAAATTCTTAAAAGTTAAAAAATAATAATAAAAAGATATTTTTATTTTATTCATGGTGTTAGGATAATAATATACTTTCTTATTAAAATGAATCATAGTAAATTTAAAGAATGCTGTATGATTTCTCACACAAATCAATCAATAATTAATAATTTCTCAAAATCTTTCAATAATCGAAAATAAAATGTAAAAGCTTAAAAATACTGAAATAAAGGTTAAAACAACAGTATATATAATGTATGTGAAAATTAATTTTTTTTAATACTTTATTATTTAATAACTAAATACTTGGATACATAATATTTTGTGATATGTTCTTTTATAAATTAGGTCAACAAATAAAAAATGTAACATTTCTCATTTATTTTTAAAAACAACTTTAAAATATTTTCCTTTATTTAACTGTTACTTTGAAATACAGTAGTGATTAAGAATGGATATTATATATATCATGTTAATAAAATTAATGATACAGACATTTAAGACCCTGATCTGGATATAGTTGGATTGGTGGTCAAAGCCATTCAATGTAAACTATAACCCATCATACCTGTAAAAATTATATATGCTATCATAACAAAAATACTAGATTTTGTTATTTCATTTGATTAACTATTTCTAAAAGTTAAGCTAATAATTAACCATTTGTTGGGAATTTCATAAATAAAATCCATGTCTCATTGACATATTAGTTAATTAAATGTTAAACAAAATTCACACTTTAAATAGTTTCTCTTGTGAAAAGTGAATTTTTTCCAATTGTGAACATAATAATTTTCATAAATCCTTACTCTCTATGCCTGAAGTGAATTGACACAGGGGCTGTATGGAATGGAGTGAACTTATATCAAGATGTGGGTCTGTGTGACTTAAAATAAAAAGAAGTTCCTTGGAATTTTTTATCATGATGTTCGCCATTAATTTAAAATCTATTTCACTCCTTGTAAGCACACACACGTTTTATTTTCCTTTTTAAATCACTATATAAGGTTATCCACTGGGAGTTGGGAAAACGTATTTATGAAATCAGATGCTCAACTCTTTCTATGTTCTCACTTTGTAATTTTTATTAAGAACCTATGTTATTTTTAACATCGTCAACGAATATGATTTCGCCGTTCACAATTCAGATATACATTGATTCGCCAATCAAATATGCATTGGAACATAGATGAGTCCCTATTTCAAAATTTAATAAACTAAATGTATAAAATAATCAGGACATTCCTGAAAGCTTCTTTTATATAGGTTCACAGTGATTTAGATTAGATTGACAAAAGAAAAAAAGGGAACGTCAATCTTATTAACCAACCATTAAGTCATCCGCAATAAAAAAAGTTGTAAGTCCCTCTTTTATATTTAATTCGCTAGTGATATTACTATCATTCTGGTTTCCACTATCCATCAGTGATTCACCATAAGATTCCAGCATGGGTGGCAGAGATATCGATAGATTTGATCAATAGGATACTTTCATTTCTAGACAACTGATGATGGAAAACATGGCTCTTATTTATGTGTTTTCTATACGTTCCAGCAGACCCTTTGAGACCCACGAAAATTGAATGAAAAAAATAGAAATGCTTTTGCCATAAGTATACACTCATATAAAATTTTTTTACCTTCATTTCAGTATGCAAACGATTAATACTGATTCATCAAGGATTACTGTGTGTACACTTCACAAGATGAATCGTAACTCATGTTTATTTTCAATTTCTCTTTAGAAAATAAACAGACAGTTTCGTTCGCGAGGATCCGATGACATCATGTGCAAATATCTAATTTGTTTTGGGGACACAGAAATGCAAATGTTCTGCGTTTATTTTTTCAATCAACTCGATTAATCAAAAAAATGCGCAAGTAGTATTTTCCATGCGACATGGCAGGGTGATATAGAAATGCAACATTTAAATTACTATTTAGTATCATACGAAGAATAAATACACTCACACATATTTCCTTTTGAGGCTATATTAAGAAACGAATATTTTGCAGCTATGTTAAATTGAGTTACTGCAAAGCTAAGTAGTAAGAAAATTTTAATTACTAACGAAGCTGTGAAAGTGAGCGACGTGTTAAAATGTTAAGAAATTGCTTTTAAAAATTTCTCTTTCATTCTGGTTGGTTAAAGTTGTTTTCAATTTTTATAATATATGTGAAGGAAAATATGCCATTTTTGTAAACATTTCGTATCTACTTTAAGTACTATAAAGTTACAATCAGAGAATTATTTTATTTACATACAATAAAGAACAAATAGTTCCTTAGACGACTATTTAAAAAATATTCGCAAAATTTCTTACCAAATGCATGTGGGACTACTGAATTCCATTAATTTCAGAATATTTTATTTAATTCGTATGTGCCTAGGCTTCCGATGATTCAAATCTTGACATAAAAAATTTGTCATTATGCGTAAGAATTTTTTGAAGGTAACAGATATCGCAGGACGTCATCGCCGGAAAAAATTAATTAAAAAAGGAAGCTCAAAAACAAAAAAATAGTGCTATTATTAAAAAATATCTGTTTATTGTTATGTTAATCAGTGTAATTATAAAATAAGAATTTTATTTAAAAAATATACAAAAAACAAGATGAGATTTTCTACAATTTTACCAGTTTTAGATGCAGCAAATAAACGTAGTAAATTAATTGCAAAAAGTTATTAAATTGATTAGGGATGAATTTCTTCAATATTTTAAATGAATTTATTATATTGAATGAAAACTTTTTCATCAAGCTATATTTAAGTTTTTGAATTTATAAATTGGTTTTTGATCTTTCATCTCAACCCAACCCTAACTGTGTAGTATTTTTTATTTTTGCTTACAAAAGTTTATTTTTAATTTTAAATACGGTATTTTTCTGTATATAATCTGCAGCGGCGTATTATTCACTAGACAATTTTTTCGTATAAGAGAAAAAAACGTGATCGCATATTACGCACCAATTTTGTCGGCAAATAGTTGAAAATACATCCTACTGATAATGTGATTAAAAATATAATAAATTATGCAACATTTGTTGAAAAAAACATTTGTTAGGATCTACTTCTTCGCTAAGTACAATAAACGGAGATGAAAGCACCAGATCGATCATCCCGAGCAATAATTCTGAGAAGATTCAACTTTTTTAGTTTTTAATAACCTTTAAAACGAGGTTAGACGTATTCTTTTAAAAAATGAAATATACTTTTTCTTTAAAAATTATGTGGAAGAAATTGTTTTAGAACTGCAATTTGGATACATTTTTTTCTTTTGTAATGTGCTTGGTTCGTTTTTCACCTTGCATTACACATTTGTCGCCATATTTTTATTTGCCTTTTCTATAGCTTTCAGTTTTAATCTGTTACGTATATTATACGCTTCATATGGCGGTAAGAGAACTTGAATATTTTCAAAATGTAACCAATAGCAATCCGAGGAATCGATTTCCTTCTTGAATGTTATTGGACAAAACAGATAATTCCTAAAATAATTTAGCTGTATAATTGCGCCATCTGTTATCCATTTTATAAAACATACATGTAATTCATTTCTAACCTTTATTGTAAACTTTTCTGATATGAATGATGTTTTTTTTTAAAAATCATCAGATTATCCGCTGCGGCACAACGAAATTCAAAACTTTTTAAACACATAAGCGGATTATGTACAGTAAAATATGGTAACTGTGCAATTAAGTTTAATTCTATCAAAATTTTAACCAAAAGATGGATATAAAAGTGACAATTTTCTCATTACTAATTAACAAGTAAAAAACATAAATAATTCATGCTAAGACTCACGAACTTTATGTGTTGCATTTCTCAGTTCATTTCTTTTTAAGCATTTAATTTAAATTGATGACAGATAAAAAAATTTTAAAACATTTAAAAATCAAACATTTTTAAAATAATAATGTGAAAGAAGATTGGATTTATTTCTGTAATTTTACATTAGTAATTTATTCTTCAAATTTATGATATTTATACATTAAAATTCAGTAGGTTTTTTATTTAGCGAATTTGTTTTTGAAATACTTTCATAAGCTTTCTTGGAACTTCATTTACATTTTAAATACCTCCAAAAGCAACAGAATATATTCTTGTAACTAGATTTATGTGGCTCAAAATGTAATGTGAAAAAAGGATACTTTTTTTATAACTATTAAATATATATTTAACTTTTATGATAAGCTTTTCTTCTCAATATACTCTTCAAAAAAATAATAATAATCACACTTTAAATAATTCACCTAAAAATTTAAAACTACTTATGTTCTTTCAATTGTGTTAGTTGAGAATCATAAATCTGACTGTGTTCCATACGAATCTAATTAAAATGATTCGCATGGATCACGATCACAATCAAATACAGGAAATAATATGTATTTACTTCTATCTATAACTTTCAATTAATTCTAACCTTTTTCTCCCAAGAAGCATTACAATGCTTCAAAATTAATCTGCTTTGTTTTATTGAATTTTCTGAAAAGTTGCATAAACGTTTACACTAATTATATATACATATAAGGTTATTTTAAAGCTTTTTCCCCTTTAGTACTCAATCTACATTAATATTTGCATGAAACTACATTTTATGATATAAAAAACTTAGTGAAGTTTGTAATAAGTCTAAGGGTAGTCCGAAGTTAGATTCTATAACATAAATATGTTATATGTTATGTGCATGTTACATAACATATACATGTTATTATGTATAAGTGAATTCCTGAATTAGCCATTTAGGTTTCAATATCTCATACAATTTAGATGTATTTCAATCCATTCTAGATTAGCACAATTCTTAAATGGAATAAGTAAAAAAGTACTAGAAAATATTTCTAGAAGATAATGTAAATTACATTAACTAAAAGCAATTTTGCTCAATTTATTAAATGTTCTTCCACATATAAAATTGGGAAAATAGAGTTATTTTAGAAAACATTTTCATAAATTTTATTGTATTAAATTTTTATGAAATTTACTAAGTACTAAAAAGATTAGTAGTTTCGTGATTTGTTTTATTTATTGAGTTTAGATGATTGATAACAAGCGATCTCTCCACTTTAATATTAAAGATTATTTGAAAAGATATGTTATTCTAACTTATATTCCCAGAAATGTAGAAGTAAAATTCTTATTCTGCTTATACACCAAATTTTGGTCCAGAGTTGAATTGAGAACGACTGCAGAGAAATTTATATCAGAAAATCGGCTTCAGCCTAGTTAAAAATAAAAACTATTTAATTTTGAAACTCCAATTATAGTATTTGTAATTAATTTGAAACAGGAGTAACGATTTGAACTTGTTTGCTTATGCTACAATGTAATTAATAGAAAAGATACATCCTCTCCTTTAGAATTTCTCGGTTCAAGAAAAAACGTGTAATTTTCTTCCTTTAAATTGTCCTTTCTATAATAACGAAGTAAAGATAAAATTAAAGGCTTCAGATCCTCATTTTCACAATGTTAGTTTTCTTAAAAAATATCTTTCAAGTATTTTTCATCACTGCAAGAATGAGATTTTACCTTTAACTGTTTAGTATTCTAATTTTCAATATTTAAGAATTTCATAACTAAAAGGGTTGTGAAATTTTCTACAACTCATTTGATATCTTTTTAGCTGATCTGTATGTGAAACTTAATTTATTTCGTGATGTGAAAATCATTTCAGAACACTGTTAACTATGCCATGAAGTGTAAAAGTTTACATTTCCACATTTAAATTAAAACTTCAGTCAGTTTTTTTATTTATTTAATTTTATTTTTCATGTGTTTGCTTAGTTTGATATGTCGTACTGAAAAAGATGCAATGTAAGTTAATAAATTTTATTTTTTTAGAATCTAAGTTACACATTTTCCCTTGAAGTCAAAACTAAAAAATATACAATAAGTAAGCCTTCAATTGTAAATTTATTGAACCCAATGTATAGTGATTTAAAAAGAAAAGAAAATGGGTGAATTTAACTGCTGGTTTTCACATACAGTTACTTAAAATTTTTGGGGTGAATTTTCTTGCATTTCTTTTCAAAAATAATGAATAAGAACATTTTCTAAACAAAAGAAAATAGCAAACTATTATACTTTAACACTTTGATACGTTCTTGCTATTAATTCACAAATACTTTTATGTAATTTTTAATTCTTGAAACCCAGTGGCTTAAAGGTAGCATTTCACGTTCCCAAAGCACAGGTCCAAGGGTCGATCCTCGGGCTGGGCAAAATCGACCCAGCCTTTCATTCTTCAGTGGTCAATAAAATGAATACCAAGCATGCTTGGTAACTAAACACTAGGGGTTTCGCATTAGACTGACCACCTAACCAAACATACACTTTTCACCCCAGGGCCCTTGAGTAAGAAAACAGATATTGACACTGTAGGCCTTGCCTACATAGACTGTTATGCCACAGGTTTATTTTTTTAACAATTCTTATTAACTTGTGTATTAAAAAATTTATCATTTAGAAGGCACAATGCACTAATTTACTTAAATTTGCATATGTAATTATAGTTTAAATTAAATAGACAAAATTATAATTAATTTTTCAAAATTCATCAGATATTTGTAATTTTAACATATCGCTATTTGCCACCAATTATTCACTATAATTTTAAGTAAATTTCTTTAATACAATAGTAAGTAATAAAAATATTCTATTTAATAAATGTTCAGATTAATTTTTCTGTAAATTTATGTCTAATATGGTTGACAAAATATCCCAATATTTGACATGTAATTTTCAAATTATGAATATTTATATTATTATAATTTTATAATAGCCGTAAATTTTATTAATCGTGTTTTTTTAAAAATATTTCCTGTTATTATATACATAATGTGTATATAATAACAGTTATTATATACATATTTTATACATAATGCTGTGTTTCATTAAAATCTTCTGTTTCAGAGTTTTAAGCAGAACTTTTGATACAATAGTTTTAATCCTGGTTTAAATGTTGAAAAATTTATATAACAAAGAACCTGATAAACTAATGCATTCTTTTTACATTTAATACATACCTTAAAAATATTATAATACTAAATCTATCTACTTTGTAGGCACATTTTACATATATATTTAGTTAGCAATAAAATATGAAGAATAAATTTATTATTGCACTATGCAATTTAACAATCTTGGTTTAAACTGGACAGTATGAAATTTTTTTATCAAGTAAACAATAATATAAAAGTTTTAAATTAAGGTTCTATTGTTTTGTACTTAAAATTTTCAATGGATAAATTTGTAATGTCAATAATTAATACATTTTTAAGTTTCACATTAAATCAAAACTATTGCAAAGTAAAAAAAAAAAAATAAAATTGTAGAAAAATAAAAAAACTTTTTAAAACTAATTATAAAGTCAAAGATTTATAGAGAAAAAATTTAAGAAAATAGAAGAACAACATAGAAATATCTAACATTGATTTTTAAGTTTAAAATTTGTTATTTATAGTTTTCAAATAGAGTATATGCTTATTTTATAAACTCATAAGGATTGGTATGATTCTTAAAATCAAATGTTTATAAAATAGAAATGTTGGATCTTAAAATTATATTTTCTATGAAACTTTTCTCTTTAAATAAAGTACTACTAGAAAAAATTAGCATGCATTACGTAAAAAAACATATTCAAAATGAAATTTGTACTAAAAAATGATTTTTACTTTTATTAAAGTAAATGTTTTTTATTTGATGTAGGAAAGCATATCACTGTTGATATTAAAAAAAATTTAATCTTGCAAATTAACCCGTTACTTGTTTATTTTATGGATGGTTGAAGCACTACCTTTTCTTCTTGTTTGATATCTGAAAGTTCCTTTTTATTTATTATGTTCTCAATAATTTAAACTGATACATTTTGCACACATATTGTATCAGGATCCACATTTAAAGATCATGGTCGGAAAAAAGAAAACTCTTCACATAAGTTATCAGATAAATATTCTTTTACATTCATTTATGGTGGTTTAAAAAGCTTAGAGTATTTCTTCTAGAATGTCAATTTTATTAGACAATTCCAAGCCTTGATTACTCCTAGCAAAAATACCTTATAATATTCTAACTTGAAGTTATGAATTAAACTCCGATGCATAGTCTAAGACAGGAATCAAACAGTAAAAATTCCACATGGTCACTTTAAAAATTCAAAATTTCAACATTAGGAAGTTATTCAAAATTTGGAGGATTTACTATGCACCAATAAAATGTTGATCCAAGTTTCTCAATCATTAAATTAAAAATGGAAAAATATTATATGATAAAAGGTTGCATAAACAAGATTGATGAAAATATGTTCGAAAAGAGATTTTTTCAATTCTTTAGTTTATTAATAGGATTCTTACTCTGGCTATGGGAGCATGCTAGGAAGCAGCTATCGTATAAATTTCAACAGTAATTCAAAGTTGGTTTGGCATTAAATAAAGTTATTCATTTTTAACAAGCACATTTTAGTTTTATAAATAAAATGTTTAAAGTCACTGATTAAATCATACCACTTAAATTAGTTTAAATGAAATATATTAAATAATTTTGACCAGATCCTCTGCAACAGGGACTGGCAATTTAGATACAATGACTGCCTAGAAAGGTATCTCACCATTTAAAAAGTTATCAATTGGAAGACCATGGCACAAAAAATAGAAGCGTAGAGGAAAATTCTTGAGAAGGCCAGGGTCCACCTACAACTATTATGTCACTGAAGAAGGAAGGAATCAAGCATATTTAAGAAAATTTTAAAGCATTTATTTTTAGTACTGAATTTAGTTTAATCAAGATTTCTATACAAATTTGACAAATAATTTCTTACATTTGTTTAACATCTACTTTCATAAGAATACTTTTCTATAAGTTCGTACTTGAAAGGTAATTTGATGTAAATACCTAGTGGAAAAAAAAATAATTGATCTCAATATAGATCAATTTTTTTACAATAGTACAATCACAAATGGGACTTGTATGTAACATATACACTGACAGCTTATAACACATTATCAAACTTTGATTTTTTTAATAATAAGCAATAAAGATTTTTTTATTTTTATTGTTTAAAAATTAATCCAAAAAAAATTACAAATTATATATTTAGCAGTAAAAAACAAAAACTACATGTTGTATTTATTTTCGATTTTTTACATTCCTATTATAAATCAAGTCATTCCGTCTCTGAAAAGAAATAATAAAAGTTATTAATAACTTATTATTAAATGCATATATTAAAAGACAAATGAGACTTACATATGCACGTGAAACATTTTTACATGCAGATAATTAGGCTAACAATCATTAAGAACTTACTTAAAGGCTTGCCCTCCTTCCACAAAGTTTGTTTTATAGCAGAACTCTGAGTTTCAGCTTTTTTGAATTCTTGTTTTAATGCTGCTCTAAGTAGTTGAGAGCAAATAGCAGAAAATCTTAAATATCTGAAAAAAGTAATGTTCTACTTTAATAACAACTTTTTATTTTCGATAAAATTTTTTATGCCTTAGAAAATTAAACATTTAACAACTAACACTGCTATATTTATTTATACTCATTTTGTCTGTTGTTGACAAAACTATCAGTAGGAAAATTTGGACAGAGGAAATAGAGATGCATCAAAATCGTTTTTCTCTTGCCAATTTTTTCCTCCCATTCATTGATCTTTTAAGATATTTATGCCAATTTTAAATAAATTACTTTACAAATTATATACACTTTATCAATTTCATTAGAACAAAAATGAAAGACTTCACTAACAGGAAGTTACTAAGTCATCATTCCTTAGTTGAACTGATTACAAAGTTTCCAAAATCAAAAATATATATAAATAAACTACAAACATTAGTAACAAAACTACTAACAGATTTCACAAGTCTTACAGTAATTCTAATAAAATGTTAATGAATTATAGTTTTACCAAATACATGTCCACCATTAAAAAAAGATAAACTTACAAATCTTGTGTATTTTGGCAACCTTGTCAAACAAATGTGGAAAAAAACAGAAATATTTTAAAAATATAAAAATGTATTAATGTAAAATTTTTTAAATCTTTCATAATTAAATAAAAAATTATTTTTAGTTTTAATTACACTTAAACATATATAATTAATAAAATATTAATGCAGTTTACAATAACAATATTTTTAACAACATAATAAAATTTATTATTATTTTGAAATTTTATAAAATATTATAATATAAAATCAAAAAACATTTTTTGACTAATTATAATTATAATTTTTCTACTTTCACAATTTCAATTTATTTAATATTATGTAAGTAATTCCTGTCAAATATTTTTATCTTATCATCAAGTTCATTATTAAGCATATTTTCATAATTATCAAAATATATGTAAAATACATGCATAATTATTATTATATACAAATTTAGGCACAGATGTCGTATAATCCAGGATGCCAGATTCAGAGTTAGGTGATTTTTTGGCGGATTTTCTCATGTCTCTAGCAACCTAGTTTTTATTACCTCAGATATGGAGAGCTATAAAAATTACACAGAAAATTTTATTTTGGCAACCCTAGTATTTATGTCATCGAACACATCACAATACATCATCTTTGCAATAATTAATCGCCAAAAAATTCAGAATTTAGAATCCTGGATTATATATATGCCTTATGTACTCAAATTTAAGTTAATTTTAATTTTCAATCATTAAAAAAGAGAAAAATTAACATTATAAATAAAATAATGTTTATGACAATATTAACTAAAAATAATGGTGTAATTGCTTTCATAACACATTGTAGAACTTTGGTGATGAATCAATACTAATGTGGATATGGTAATATCCAAATTGCCTTCCAAACAGCTTTTGCTATGTGATAACAATATACACTTTCATATAATTTTGTTAAAAAATAAAACTAGTCAATAATATTATGGCTAATGAAAGATGGTATATTTATATTATGCATGGAATAGTTGTTAAGATATTTTACAACTAGAATTTTAAAATCTTGTTTAATTAGCAATCATATTCAATTTGTACAATTAGGTACAAATTATTTATAAATTCTGATGTTGTCCTCTAGGTAGCATAATTAAATTCTGTCAACAATAGATAATCTGAAATGTTTAATACTTTATTTTAGATTGTATCAACCTGCACACTTGTAGATTAAAAAACTCAAAAGCAAAGTTTATAAACAGTAAATTATTTTAACTTCAATGTAATTTAACTCACATATTTTTAACTTTTTATGTATTTTGTCGGTGATTTTCAATGGCAAAAAAAAAAAAAAAATGCTATATATAGATTTTTTCATCAACTAAACAAAATAAACAATATTAAATGAATTCGAATATTTCAAAAAATAATATTTGTTAAAGTACACAATACATTTTGGAATTTCCATAACAGAAGACAAATTATAAATATTAAAATTTTTTCATGCAAGAATATATGACGAATATAAAAATCAGTAACTCAAAGCAAAACATAAAAAGTCAAACTTGTTCTACAAAACATTATAAATGCAATGAAATAAGATAACAAAATATAAACTAAACATGGTAAAACCTAAAATTACAATTTTATTGTTGTAAAAAACAGTGAAATTAAAACTTTGTTATTTAGGTAATTTAATTTCTAAATATTATTGATAGTCAGGGTGACCTCACGATATAGTCAGTAAAATATTAAGCAATTTAAAATTAAAATATCTGATTATCAAAAATGCTTACGTAAATCCAGCTTGTCGCCAGTAAGTCATTTTGACAAATATATAAGAAAATTAATTCTGAAAAAAATATATTGATTATATATAATCTATTGCTAAACGATCTCAAACATTAAAAGAAAACTGCGGCAGATTGACTGAAAATATTTAGGCTGTACGATTAAGATGACAAAGTTAATTTTATGATTGAAAGTGTCGATTATAAAGTTTTAGATTTTAATTGTATTGCTTTATTTTTAAAAAAAACTATTTTTCATAATGTTTGATTGAAAATGAATTGAATCACTAAAATACTCTGAAGACTTTTTTTTATTGAAATAATAAATTCAACGATAAAAGCAGCTATCGATAGTTAAAATTTACAATTTTCATCGGAAATCCAATAAATAAACAGAAATGCAATTCAATTTTTCAAGTATGTAAGGTAAAAATGGAGAAAGTGAAAGTTAATTAATATATTAATTTAAAAAAGTATTTTACATATATATCAAGCGCTGACTTGATTTTATTTTTAGAATTCTTCATATTTTTAATCCTATTTAAATTATTATCTTTTAAACACTACGATGTGACTGTTTAAATTACGGTAATATCTTTTTTTATAATTACTTTCACATTTCATAAAATAAAAACTCTTGTTATATTTTTTATGTTTTAAAATATGTATAGAGTAAAAAAGAATTCATATTTTAGATGATGTCTACAATTATGTCAACTTGGTATGATCAAAAAATTCCAGAGGAAAATACTGAACGTAATTCAAAAGATATCTCAGATTCAGGCAAAAAATCTGATGTAACACTTTCATCTTGCTGCTTTTCAGTTGAAAATGATGATGAGTGCTATAAACCAAGTATTGAAATACACTTTTGTAAATATTTCTTTATATTCATTACTCTCTTTTTTTTACATTGTATTTGCTTATTCACTAAATTTCTCAGGGCATTTTTTTAAAACAAGTTTACTAAAAACTTAATGGTATCATTATAATATTGTTTAATAAGAAAACTTTAAAAAATATTTCTTCGCGTCTCCTTAATCAGCAATGAAAATTAAATTTAGAAAACTTGTATTCAAATTAATTTAAAGGAAATAAATTTTGAGTAGAATGTATTTTCTGTCTGTAAAATTTTTAACATTAAATAGATTAGTATATTATTTTAGTCGAATATATTCTGTGTAAATATATAGAAAATTAATTTGGTTTTCCAGTATTTGGATTTTACAATAATTTACTGAAACAAAGATTATAATTTATGTTAAATTAGAGATGAATTATGGAATAAAAATGTTGTTAAATAAGGAAAAAGCTAACAAAAAATTCTTTATTTTTTGCTAAAACTTTTTATAGATGTTCAATAAAATTCATGTGTGTACTGAAATATTGATCAAGAAACAAAAATAGAATCACACCTGAGTAACTTCACATCTCTAGTTTACTTGTGTCTGCACTCAACCTTTTTTATACAACTTTTTTGTACACAATTTTGATATAGCATTGTTAACCAATATATTTTTTGTACAATTTTTTTATTTTGCATTATTCCCTAAAATTTTGTAATAGTTAATGTTTAAATCATTGTTTCAAACTGCAATTATTTTTTTGTAGTTCAACCAAAATATAATATATTGATTCAATTCCTTTTTTTTTTTTTTTTCCAAAAATAGCAATTTTCTGTTAAATTCCAAATGAATAATTTTATATGTTTTTATTTGTGCTAGAAGTATCATTCTGTCATGAAGAAGAAATGTGATTTGATAAAAATTATATATAGTCAGACATTAATTTTATCCTCTCTTTAATTGGTACACTATAGGATTTGGTGCAATTAACTAACATATATGAGAAGAGCGATGAGCACCATCATTGTTATAATTAGTCAAAACCAATTATGTGTATCCTTGTCACTTGCCACTCACATAGTGCATTTGCCTTTGCAATAATTATGTAAAAAATATGTTTATTTATTTATTTAACATGAAAATTGCCTCTAATTATAAATGCATTAGTGGTTTAAATAAGATTACTTCTCCTGTCTCAAAGAATAAATTTCATACCCGAAAATGCCCTTTCAACACTAACTTGTGTAGCTGGAGCTAGCCAGCTAGCCAAAACTAATTTTGCAATCTTAATCAAGTGTGGATTGGTAATTTCATCCTCTTCCTAGAAATCTAAAATATTATGAGTTATATCAAGTTTTCTTTCAATGTCAAGGATATTCTATTAGGTATTATAGGATATTAAATCTTAACTTCATTCACATTTATTGTCTGCAAAATAATAATCTAATTTACTTTGAGCTAAAATTTTTGCATTTCAATACAAATTTTAATAAATGTGAGTTTTTGGAATACCACAGATGCAACTGAGTTTGAGGCACAAAACAAACAAATAAAGAACCAGTTGAGAATTAAATGTAATTTTTAATTTATTCTTTTTACCTGCCTTTATACTTATAGTTGATTACTGTACCTACATGGACCTTCATGAATTAATTCCAATTGTTACTAGCCTTTTTACGTCTCCTAATTGGGCAGAGAAATATATTATTATACATATATCACAATTCCTTTCTTCTTAGGAAATCACTGCACTGCATGTTTCTTCATTCAATTAAATCAAATCTGCCTTCTACTAGTAATTACATGTAAAATTGAGACAGAAAAATATTAGTGAACATCAAAACTGGAAATAAAACAGGAGAAGTAAAGTACAATTATATGATTTTATTTTGGTTGTAATAATAATTATATGGTTGATATTAAATTAGAAAATATTGTTAAGATCGTGATCCACCATAAAAATACATCCCTATCAATGCAATCTAGCACTGGTGACAACTAGACAATAAAGCTAAATCAATAGAGTAAATGAAACAAAAATTTATGATAACTTATGTTTTAATTAACTGAGCAGTGACATCCAACTGAAAAAACATACATATAATCACAATCTAACATGAGAGAACAAAGTGGAAATAAAGCTAAATCTTTAATGTAAAGAAACCTATATTTTCAATGAAAACTCATTTTCTTATTATTATAAATCTAAATATTGGTATCAAATATTTCTACATATAATTAATAAATAACATAAATTATTAAATATATTAATTTTAATCGAATAACGCATAAAGTAAAAGTTGTTGTTTTGTTGTAGCTAATCTCAAGATTATGTAGCAGAGCTAAACAATTCCCATGATTCTGAAAATATCTAAAAAGTCTAAAAATTGATGAAAGTTCAGCAGAACCTCTTTATAAAGTAAAAGTATTTATCTGATTATCACTTGTAGAAAATTTTTGCACTGGTTGGGCAATACTCATGCTCTAAACTTTAAAAAGAAGACGCAAATTCAGTTTATTAACATCTATACCTTACCTTAGCATTACACAAGTATTAAAATTTGAATTTTATTCCCCTCAAAAATAAAATTTAGTTTTTCTAAACCACAACTTCAAGGACAAACATTTCAAACAAATTTAAAAAAATGAAACATAGTAAAAGCTTCAATGGTTAATATAACTTCAAACAAATTTCATGCATGCACACATCAGGTTATGTCCTTAAATTCCTAGAATCCATTCTGGTGAAGTAATCTACAGGTTTGCTGTATTTCACATCTGTACCAGCTTGCAGGATTTAGTTTAATTATTTTCTGAAATTAATATTTAATCTAAAACTCACATTGATGCTTGTCAGGTAATATACATTTCATGGTGTGGCTTAATCATCATTGTATCAATTGTGCCGGTTGAACTAAACTGAAAATCAGAAAGAATCCATTATTTTGATCAAAATTAAAATTTAAAAATAAAACTAAACCAATAATATATCAGTTTATTTTGATTCTATATATTTCCAATCATTTTGTTACTGTATCTAACTTCTAATGTTTTCTGATTTAACATCAACTGTATAATTATTGCATATGCATTGCTTCTGTATTTCCAGTCTAAATTTTATGCATAATATTTTCTATCTGTTCATTAATACTTCTGTTTCAGTTTCACTTGAATCTATGTGTAGAAGTCAGATTTAATTTAGTTGAATAAACTGGAAATGTAGAAAATTTTAAAGAAAAAATATCAATCTGAGTTTTTATTTTTTGCATTTCTGCATGCATTAATCTATGGATGTCAGTATGACAGGTGAGCAAAACAGCTGTTCAGCAGGAAGCGGACTTAGTTGTCAAAAGCAATTTTGATAATAGATAAAAATGCCCATATTCACTGTTCTCTGCTCACCACTCTTATGATACATGATGGTTAGTTATTTCAATTCACACAGTATACCAAATAATAAAAAAAGAATAAAATTTATCTAATTTTGATAGAATTAAAATTTTATTTATTAATAGAATGATATTTTTAGTACAATTAAAAAATGCATAAAATAAAATTATTAATTTGGAAATGAACTGAAAACTATATTATTTATGGAGGAACAAAATCTGGAATAAAAAGAAATACAGTTTGTAACCATGGTGGAAACTGTAGATCCTGCTTTAATTAGTACTTATGTACAATAAATAGCTGTTGAGTGAAAATGAACCAAACTGCACAATGTACAATTTTTTGTTGAACATTAAGATCTAAATTGAATAAATTCACGGTATTGTCAGATTAGTCTAAAAATAAGAATTCCTTCTTTAGCATGTTTGATTAGCAATCCAAATATATGTGATGTTCATATACTTTAAGGAAGAGAAAAAGTTTTTATTTTCAAATATATTTCTTTCTTTCTTTTTTTTTATCACTGTCTTGCCATGAATGATGCCCATTTCACTCCAGTTTGCTTCAATCTTTGATGACAATTGAATAATCAGTGTAGGTTAACAAGTATTGGATTATTTTAAGTAAACATATCATTTTAAAAATGTACAAGTGGCCATGACATTTAAAAATGCAATCCATCTGCATCCATGCCATTCCAATTTTTGAAGTTTTATCAATTAGAATCTTATGTTAGTAAAAGCAGTATGCATTTTGCAAACATTCATAAAATTCAAAATTTTTTATGGATTTTAATTAAAAAATATATTTTTAACTATCCATGTATAACTTTAATGAAATACAAAGTTTATGATTAATTCAGAAATACTATAAATATTAAAACTCAAATCAGTAAAGAAAATATTTTGCTAATGAAATTTTTTTACACTAGTTATATTGGAGATATTAATAATCATTTGCAGAATTAAATAAGAAAAATATTCAATAGTTCTCCTAAATATCCGAATACTTTGCAAATTTTTTAAGGATATATGAAGGAAATATTTTAACTTTTTAAGAAAATACAAGTATTTTATAAATACTACTAATAAGTACTATAAAGTGTGTAAATATAAATGTTAAAAAGTATTTTTCACTATTTTTACCGCCCCTTATTTCTAATCCTAAATGTTTTAATAAGTCTTACTGTAAATACCTTTTATAAGTTAACATAAAACCTTTAAAAATCATAAGCTTTTAAAAAAATTGAAATGTTTGTTGATAAAAAGAGGGAATTTGTTTAAATTGTAAATCTTTTTAATATTAATACAAAGAAATTAATAAAAATATGTATCTATTGCAGGTACTTTTCCATTATATCCCCATGCAATAATCGCTGTAAATGGAAAGACAAAAATAGTAAATTACTGTTATAAATATTTAATTTGAATTGTGTTTTGTTTAACAAAGTTTACATTTTTAAAAACAACTAAAATTAAAGCTGATATTTTATTTACTTTCTATAAATCAAATAATTATCATTTATCAACAAAACTTTTTAAAATGCCTTTATTTCTGGTGTAAACTGCTTAACAATTGCATCGATGATCGATTGTGTAGGTATAATGTAATAATGCCATTTTTGCACTGAAACAAATTAAAATTTTGCTGTTTTTTTACCCTTGGTGACTTGAGATCATAATGCTCCTTTTAACTGTCAAAATTGTCACTAAATCCTCTTTTGTACCACCTTGATTTATCTTTGTTTATTACTCTTCACTCAATTTTTGTGAAAAAAAAAATTTGGAATATATTTTATTTAAAATGAAATTTTTAGCCACACACCTTAAAATCTCATATTTATGTTATATTATTTTCACTTCTCTTTAAAACACATGCTATTTCTTTAGGATCTTAAATGGGGTATAATGGAAAAGTACCCTATTGCAATATTCTATTGTATGAAATTTTTAATGTTTAGGTTGTAGTATCCAATACAAAAAATTTTTTTTCATCATCATCTAAAGCATCTGAAATTAACATGTTTTAACATTATTTTATTTCCTTATATGAATAAATCATCAAATGATTTAGTTCATTAATTTAAAATTTGGTTTCATAGAATAATCTATATCTTTAAGAATCATATTAAAGAATTTTTTTTGATCTTATTAAATATCCAATTAATTTTATTTCTTTTAACTTACTGTCAAATAGGTAAAATTATTGATACTTATGAAGATAATTTATCTTTGCTATTTTTTTCATGGCGAACCTTTCTAAGAAAAAAATTTGATGATGGAAAATTTAAAATTGATGTTAAAAAAGTCTATATCACTACCAAACCATGAGAAGTAGTAGTAATAGGATAATTAACAAAGGTATACTTAATTTTGCTGCAGAAGCAAAAGTATTAAATTATATTTAAGTGAATAAAAACAGAAAAAAAGATATATTTTTTAATTGACATTTGTTTTTGTGAATCTGTAAAAATAGTTAGTAAAATAGAAAACTTAGTGTTACGCTTTAATTGTGTTACACACTTTTCTTTACTGAACTTCTCTCTTTATAAATGAAGTGCTATCATGTTTCTAATGCAAAACAGGCAAAATAATTTTGCTTGTTTTGCTTTAGAAATGTGAAGTGAAACTCATCTTTAATATCAATTTTTTCTTTTATTTTATTGAGCAAAAACTGGAAAATGTTATTGAAAAAAATGTTATATGTACTATATTACATATGTATTTGGCTTTAAATAATTGGAAGAGTATTATTTATTAAACGTATGAATATCAATACTCCAGGAAATCTTTGTTTGACTCCTGTGAAACTTCTGAAATTTATTTTGGAAATCTTTACAAAACCTAAAATAAGGTACTGTGTATTGTCCTACAATTTTAGCAGCAGAGTATATTAATTATATCCATCATCAGTTGTATTTTCATGTAATCTGTATTTTCAAGTCATTGGTCTATATCCATCTTGTTTATTTAAACATTCATGCTTTCCAATTTTGAGTTCAATAAAACAAAAAATACTTACATAATTTTCATGATCTTGGGCATGGACTGCAATATGAAAATTTCATAATTAATTCTTTCAAATTCAAACAAGAAGAATGTTACTTTAAAGATTCTTTTAAAGATCTATTAGATTTTGATTTTTCAATGATGTTTAAAAATATAAGCTTCAATCAATTCAGTTCTTGATAAAAAACAAGCTTCACTCAGTTTACTTAAATATATTGTAAAATTTCATTTGATCTCATACATGTGTCATTAATTATAAAAGTGTATTAAGAGAGAAAAAAAAGATTATACTATGTGTCTATATATGTATATGTTCTTAAAGCTGTGGAATATTATAAAAAGAAAATATTTTTGCTTTAAATCAGATTTTTAATTGATCTGAGCTTTGTGTACCATGAGAAATTCTTATTTTACTGGCTTAATAAATTTTAAATTTTGATTTAATTGAATTAAAACATCCTTTCTTGATTTGTAAATCATAAATAAATATGAATTTTTTAAGTGGAACATTGTTGGTCCAATATAATAAAAACAGTAAAAAAGTTTTTGTAACTTTGGAATTTATTGAAAGAAAATATTAATTGATGTGTTTAAGCCACAATGTAACTAATGTAATAAATGTAGTCAATGTAATAAAACAATAGACAATTTTATTATCAAAGTAAAATACAAATGTTCTGAATTTCATCTTTGTAATAAAAATAAGTTTCCTAAATTGTGTAATTTTAGGCCCGTTTCTAGTATTGACAAATATCTAGTACAAAAACATCATTCATGTCTCAAGAGGTAGATATGTAACATTTTATATGGTTTCTATAAAATATGTGTGTCAGACACTCTCAAATAGATAAATGTCTTAAGTAGGCATTATGATTACTAAGTAGACATTTTTAAAGCTATTTTGAAAATGTAGCAAAAAAATTACCTGTATATAATATTTCCTGTTCCTTATTCTTTGAATGCATTAATTAGAAAAGACTCAAAATGTTTTAAGACTATTTCATATTTTGATAATTAACTGCTCATTAACAGTGAATATATAAAAATTAGTATTCTATTTATTTAATTTATAAAAGTAGAAAGTTTTGGGAATTTTCTAAATTTGGTTACTTAAAAAGTTGATTGTGATTACTAAGAAAATTCAGAAAAATTACAGGAATGGAAAAAATAACATGCTATCTAAATAAAAATATGTTATCTGCATTCTTTTTATATTATTCAAAGCAAATTTTTTTCTTATCTTTAGTCACATTTTTCAGTTACTGCAAAAGGGTTATCTGTTTCATTAACTTCTCAGTGATAAGTTGTTCTTATCATTATATAAATATTTTAACTTCTACTACACTTTGCTTATAGGAGCTTAATAAGTTAGAGGAAATTGAAATTGTTTATCTATCTTTTTCCATCTATAACCTTAATTATATCAAGATTTTTTCTGTCAAATTCAAGGAACTGGTAGAAATTGTATATAATATATCCATTCATATTTCTTTCAGTTTTTGTCTGCTTTTTATATAATTCAGGTAAAATTCAATAAATTTTTATATGAGTAAAATTTCAAGTATCGTTCAATATTCCTTATAATTTTATTAAAATAAAACTTAGTAGTTTCTGTTATCTTTACTTTATATATTTTTTACAAATTTATAATTTTTTATTCTTAAAATATTTCCAGAAGAACCAAAACCTGAAAAAGAATATATATTATAATTATAAAATGTTATTCTTATGTTTTAATTATGCATAACTGTCATATCACCACTTTAGTGTTATTTATTTTATAAATTAGGTTTTTGGATATTATATCCAAGTTTAGTGCAAGTCTTAAATTAGTGAAATTGAATGATTTGAAAAATGTATAATTATTTAAAAATTCAAATCATACTAATATATGAATTTGTATTTTAAATGAAAATTACCAGATATTTTGTCAAGAATTGTTATTCTATAATAAATACAAATTGTTATTAGTTTTATTAAAAATTTAGGTGAAATATTAAGTAATATTATTTATTTGATCATTAGAAAAAAAAAGTGTCTGTCTGTATTTATGCTTATATTTTAAGCCTCTTTCTTTTATTGGTCTAGATTTAAAAGTAGCGACGTTATTTGGAAACATTCTTAAAAAATAACTTATTTTTTAAAGAATATTTTAGGCTTAATTTTTTGAAATTTATTTAATTGATATTCTAATTAGCATAAGAAATATTTCTGTTTGAAAACATTATTTCATTAAGTTTACAAAATAAAATGTCAGTTGTATATTAATCTTAGCAAAAATGCTTTTGTATAGTGAATCACAACAAAATCTTTCAAAATAGTTTTAAGAAACTTGTCATGTTTTTCAAATAAAAATAAAAATTTAAGATTCATTGATTATTTGTTTATTTATTTTTTGCCGAATTTGTAATTCTGTTTATATTTTTCTGTATATCAGCTTTCCACAACATTCAGTGCATATATAATTTTACTTGCAAAATTTGTTTTTTGTATCATTGCTTTAGTCTGACTATTTTAGCTTTATTTGAATAACATTCTATTAATTATCAGATTGAATAGTTTGCTTGTAGCATGTTTCTATTTCTGCACATTTAGATATAATTATTCAAATCAAATTGATATTTTTTTAATTATTGAATGTTTTCAATTTATAGCTTGTAAAAACATTGTCTTTACTGTAAAGTTCATTAAAAAATATCTGAAAATATTTGTTTGCTTGTTTAAATTTTTTAAATATTTTTTTCTGTAATATTTTGAATCCTGTTTTGAAGTTAACATTTTTATTTCTAAATAGGATTACATTTGTTTAATATTTTTGTGTTGTTGGTTCATGCTTTCTGTATTTTTTTTAATTATCATAATTTTTGTCCTACTTTTGAAGAAAAATAATTGCATTTACTCTAATTTCCTTTTAAATAAAATATGCAGATATTGTTTTGTCTGAAAACTTTAAAATAATTTAAAATATTAATAAGAAATCAGATTAAAGTTGTAAGGTAAAGGTTTTCATCTATAGAAATGTGTATTCGCATTTCTATTAGATAAAAAAATTGATATTAAGTTTATATATGAAAGTTACCCTGACACACATGAAATACAATGAACTTAGAGTGCATGCCAATATGTTAATTTTCTTGAACATGACTGCTTTATAATTTTTACTCATGGTCATGTAAAAAGTTACTGCATTTTGTTGTGTATAATCAGAGGATTGTGTGTTAAAAAAAAAATTCAAATTTTGTTGTGTGTATTATATGATGCTATAGATAATCTGTTAAGAATATACATCTTCTTCTTCTTCTTAGAATTGGGTTTGTATGTCATTGGGCACCTCTGCTTTTATCAGCATTTTGTACCATTAACTCCAAACCCAATGTTTCCTAGTTCCATTTGCTCGGGTCACCCACTTTATTAATAAAGTCCGATAACCCTTTAATGGAGTCTAGGTGTAACTCTCTAGTATGGATGATGCCTAAAGGAGTTAATCTAGGGAGGGCAAGAGCCTCGCATTCATAAATGATATGCTCTGCCGTTTCCTCTTGCATATGACATTTCCAGCAGATAGGGTCTTGCTGAAATAGTCCCATCTGGTCAGAGAGTCAGTCATACTAGGGATAGCTTCCTGACTTTCACCAGAAGATGGTTTGGAGGTCATTTCTACCTCAAGTGAAGGATTCATTACTGCCCCTTTACAAGACAGCCTCTGAGTTCACTTGTCTTTTTCAGCAAGGTCAACTTCAGAGGCATCACCTGTAGATGCAGAAAGGATTGTTATTTCTTGTGTCTTTTCAGCCACAAGATAACAATTTATAAGCTCAGGTAATATAAGTCTACCCAGCATTGCCTGAGATACTGGGCAAGGCAAATTACTCTAGAAGTTTGCCAGGCAACTAGAGGCTCCGTTAAGACACCAATACCGCGGTGCCAATTAGCCCTAGGCACGGAACGCATAACACCAGGGTTTACGGGAGCTGGTTCGCGGCCTCTGATTCTATATTCAAGGCTATCCTGTCATTCCTACAGGACGTTCGGTGATCCACCGCCTACCGACGCGCCTGGTAGCTGCTCAGGCCCCAGGAAGAATATACATTATCAGCAAAATTTACATAAAAGATTTAAAAGAAATGCTTTTTAAGTTTTGTAAAATAAACAACAGGTGGTGCTAAAAATTGTTATGACTCAACATATTTCAGCTATAACCAGTTTTGTCCAATTATGTTTAATAATGAATTTGTTTCCCCAAAAGGATATTACACGTGTTTAACTTTATTTCATATTTGTTTTGATCAGAGCTGTTTCATTCTGAAAATATTCAACTTCAAATATCTCATGTCGAAGTCAGTCATTGCACATCAGAAATTAGACCTTGCGCCATAAAACCCAACCGACCACATCAGAATTTAAACTAAAAGTAATAGAAAGGGCATTATAATCAACCAAACTATGACTAAGAACATGACAACTAGCAGTCTGATAAAATATATCTTGAGATTCGAGACTACAAATTTCAAGCAGTTAACAGTTTCATGTATCTGGGCTCTGAATTGATTACCATAAATGAAATAACACCAGAGACGTGTAGCAAATGTTTCTGTAGGTATGTTTCTACAGATATTTAAAATCTAGTCTGATTTGCAGAAAAACAAAATTATTGCCCTATGGAATTTTAATAAAGCCTATAGCCACATATAGTGCTGAAACGTAGGTGATGACTGAAAGTGATAAAGAAATCCTAGCAGTTTTTGAGAGAAAGATACTGCAAAATAGTTTGAGAGATGTAAAAAAGTAAAATGCAATGATACATGTAGAAAAAGAACAAATTTGGAACTTTTAAAACTATATAAAGAGCCAAATATAAAATTAATTTCAATCCAAAGATTGAAATGGCCAAGGCATTTGATCAGGATGGAGGATGGCCAAGCATCCAAAAAAATCTTTGATGCTAAGCCAACAGGAGCCATTAAAATAGAAAGTCCAAGGATTTGGTGGATCGACTGTATTGGAAGAGTCTATCAAAGCAGACAGGAGTCTGGAAATCAATTCTGTAGAAGACCATAACTCACCCTGAACTGATGCCCACTGAGGGAGGAAGCAATAGAAACAACAAATAAGAGAATTGCCACAAACATGCTAATGTGAAGTGAAACCAAAGCATATACAGTACAAAAGAAAAAAAGTGTATCCAATGTGCAGCTTGAAAATAATCCATTTCTTTTATTTAACTATTAATGGAACAAATGTATTTTATTTTTAAAATATGTTTGTTTTAAAAGTTACTAAAAATTAAAAAATGATAAGTTTTTCTAGAATCTTCTTGAAATTGTCCATCTTGGTGAGTAATTGAGTGCTTTCACCTCAGTTTACTCTCTTGGTGATAAGATGGATCCAAATAGATATTTTCATAATAAAAATTTTTTCTGTAGAATTTATTACATTTTTAATCCTAGTGCTTTTTTTGTTACCACTTTATGTTAAGTATATGTTTTGGATCATTTGCTGAAAAAATTGCCAAAGATTATATGCCATTGCAGATTATGCATTGCTTTTTTCTTTTACCTGAAAAAAAATAAAAACCATGCGAATAATACATTGTTGCAAATTATATACAAGAAAATAAGGTAAATAAAGGCAAACAGGATGCCAAAAGTCAAGGTTTCTTTTATGAGGATATATATTTTACTTTTAATATTTTCATTTGTTTTTTCTTAAATATCCAATGCTTTTAGTTCTATTGTAATTTTATCCTGTAATATTGCATTTAATATTAAATTTTTAATTATTTTTAATGCCTCATTTTTTTCTTTTTTAATTTTTACTGTGAAACTAGTTCTAAATATTTTAATTAGTATCTTAGGATTTATGCTAGGAGTTAAATGAAAATTATTTGCAGCTTCTTAGGATTGACTATGAGTATATGAGTTTAATTGTTTAAACAATTATTTATCATCACTAAAATTTTAAATCTTTTGTGGAGCATGGCTAAAATGTTAAAAACAATTGTATTAGTTTAAATACCCTTCTTTAAAATAGCTAATTCTTTATTTTTTAAAAGAAAACCTTATAATATTTCAATTATAATTTAAATAAATTGCAACGTATAATTTCCTTGAAAATTTTATGATTAATTTTAAATTCTTTTGTCTATTTTCAAGACTTACAAATAAAGATAAAATAAAATTTTAAATGTATTGTAGTAAAAAAATCCTCCAAATTGATTTCCGCTATCTTCCATTTTTAGCTTCCAGCCCTAATGATCAAATTTCTCATGAGATCGATATTGAACTTGGATTGACAGAAAATCATTTTTCACGTCCTGAAGTAATTTTTTATTTCAGTAATCTCTTTTAACAAAAAAATGTTGCATAAGTAATATTAGATTCTAACTTGGTTCTATTTTTAATGAAAATAAATTCTTATTACTATAATATATTTATTATAGTTCTGGTCACAAGTTTAACAATTTCAGAATTCACTTCTCATATCAGATGTACATGTTTTATTTTAGTTTAATACATTTTAAAGCTTCAGGTCTTGACCAGATTAGTTTTTGTGTAAGAAAACAATATCATAAAGTGATAAAATAAAATGAATCAATTGAAAAGAAACAAGATTGAAAATAATATTTTATTTCATTGATTGTAGTAAGATGTAATATTTTACTGTATGAAAATTTCTGATTTAATATAATTTAAATGAATTTTAATATTAAGAAGTTTATATAAAATTGAAAATATAATATAAAATAGATTATAAAAGAATGCTATTGGAATTCAAACCTCCCCTTTTTTGGGGGTGTGTACATGATAAAATACCAATTGATGTATGCTGGAAAAATTTGATTTCCTAATATGTTCTCACTTACTACCATTTTTGGTCAATAAATCCATTGAATTCTATAGAAGTAAAAAGAGCAGCATAGAATAGTTATTTTGGTCAGTATAAATTTGTGTATTATAATTTTATATTGATCATTATTTGATTATTTATCAAAAAAAATATTTGTAAGAAATCACTGATTTTTGCTATGAAAATTAAATTTACTAATATTATGGTTAAGGTAATATTTTTGATAGCTGAAAAAAGTGATGAAATTTCATATAATAAATACTTTTTAGTGTTAACTACTTTAAATATATAATTTACTATCTCTTTTAAAAATTGAAAATTTTGATAATTATACTTAGTAATTTATTAATAAAAGTTTGCCATAGTTTGAATAATTTCTTCCATTTTAAGAATCTTGTTAAATTCTGATCAGTTTTTGAATATTGTGTATCAAGTTATGATGATTAATTTTAAAATATTTTACTTATTAAATTTAATAATTTGTCCTTTTTTAACCTCATAATTAACTGTGTAGGGTGGGCTTTATTAACCTTCAAATTCTGAATAAGCATAATCGTTAAATTTAAACTAGGGGGACTAAATGAAACACAGTTTATACATTTGCTAAAACATTGTAAATACTATACCAAATTTATAAATATATTTTTAAAATTCTATTCTAGAAAAATGACTTCCATTTAAATCAATGTATACGCATGTCTGTAGGCAATACAATGTTATAGATCACTGTTATAGATCACTTTGATTGATAGTAATCAAATATTAATTCTAACTTTTGTATTGACTTCTTAATATGAAATGTAGGTTTTCAAAAATTATATTTTCTTTAAAACTTTCATTGAATGAGACCTTAAGATATCATCTATAATTGTGCATTAATTTTAAGTAAAGCCTCTTTTTTATCATGTAATATCTGAAAACAAGATTTGGGATAATAAATGGTAAATTAACACAACATCAGATATCAGTTCTGCCTTATTCTACATATTATTATACAATATTTTGTTTTGTATACTCTGAAGTCATTTAATCTGTTCCATTTTTATGAAATGTATAAAGTTAAATTTGTTATTGGAAAATGAAGTAGTAAAAACAGTCACTAAAATAAAACATTATGAAATAATGTTATTTTTAATGCCTTTCTTTTGTTATTTCAATTTTTGAGATTTCTGTATATTTGATTTTGGAATTTCATTACAATTTCAGTTTTAGATTCAAATAATTGTAAATTAGAGCATTGGCCCATAACACAGCTTTGAAGGATAATAAAAGGGGGAAAATTAAATTAATTTATTTTAAATCCTTATTCTTTATTTAATTAAAAAATGATAATTTTCAAAGAATTAAGTGGTTTGTAAAAATTTAAAATAATTTCCAAAATATGTGGCTATGAATAATTATAGGAAATAAATTCTTTATGATCTTTATTTTTGCACATTCAATTCTCATGTTATATATATATATATATATATATATATATATGTATGTATGTATGTATGTATGTATGTATGTATGTATGTATGTATGTATGTATGTATGTATGTATGTATGTATGTATGTATGTATGTATGTATGTATGTATGTATGTATGTATGTATGTATGTATGTATGTATGTATGTATGTATGTATGTATGTATGTATGTATGTATGTATGTATGTATGTATGTATGTGTATGTATGTATGTATGTATGTATGTATGTATGTATGTATGTATGTATGTATGTATGTATGTATGTATGTATGTATGTATGTATGTATGTATGTATGTATGTATGTATGTATGTATGTATGTATGTATGTATGTATGTATGTATGTATGTATGTATGTATGTATGTATGTATGTATGTATGTATGTATGTATGTATGTATGTATGTATGTATGTATGTATGTATGTATGTATGTATGTATGTATGTATGTATGTATGTATGTATGCATGTATGTATGTATGTATGTATGTATGTATGTATGTATGTATGTATGTATGTATGTATGTATGTATGTATGTATGTATGTACGTATGTATGTATGTATGTATGTATGTATGTACGTATGTATGTATGTATGTATGTATGTACGTATGTATGTATGCACTGTACGTACGTATGTACGTATGTATGTACGTACGTACTGTATGTACGTACGTACGTACGTATGTACGTACGTACGTACGTACGTACGTACGTGCACGTATGTATGTACGTACGTACGTACGTATGCACGTACGTACGTACGTACGTACGTACGTACGTACGTACGTACGTACGTACGTACGTACGTACGTACGTACGTACGTATGTATGTACGTATGTACGTACGTACGTACGTATGTACGTACGTACGTATGTACGTACGTATGTACGTACGTACGTATGTACGTACGTACGTACGTATGTACGTACGTACGTATGCATGTACGTACTGTACGTATGTACGTACTGTACGTATGTATGTACGTACGTACGTACGTATGTACGTATGCGTACGTATGTATGTATGTACGTACGTACGTACGTACGTACGTACGTATGTACGTATGTACGTACGTACGTACGTATGTACGTACGTATGTATGTACGTATGTATGTATGTACGTACGTACGTATGTACGTATGTATGTACGTACTGTACGTACGTACGTATGTACGTACGTATGTACGTATGTACGTACGTACGTACGTACGTATGTATGTATGTATGTATGTATGTACGTATGTATGTATGTATGTATGTATGTATGTATGTATGTATGTATGTATGTATGTATGTATGTATGTATGTATGTATGCATGTATGTATGTATGTATGTATGTATGTATGTATGTATGTATGTATGTATGTATGTATGTATGTATGTATGTATGTATGTATGTATGTATGTATGTATGTATGTATGTATGTATGTATGTATGTATGTATGTATGTATGTATGTATGTATGTATGTATGTATGTATGTATGTATGTATGTATGTATGTATGTATGTATGTATGTATGTATGTATGTATGTATGTATGTACGTACTGTACGTACGTACGTACGTACGTACGTACGTACGTACGTACGTACGTATATATATATACATATATATATATATATGTATATGTATGTATATGTATATATATATATATATATATATATATATGTATGTATATGTATATATATATATATATATATATATGTATATATATATATATATATATATAATGCAAATCTGAAAAGAAAAATCTAAATGCAATTCTTGAATAAGGTTTCATGACCAGACTCTACTGAAGAATAACTTTTTATAATTGTGTGCATGTATGATTAATGTTTGTATAATTTCATCTCTCTCAGAAAAAGTATTGTTTACCTTCATTTCCAATTAAAATTTGAATTACATCTCAAATTTAAAATAATATTCTTTGTTATTATTTTTCCTAAATATTGATTCAAATAAATTTCTTATATTTATAGAATAGATGTTTCTATTATTTTAAATAGAAAATAGATTTTTCTAATTTAAGTGAATTTAAATAAGCTAATATCTGAAATGATATGAAGATAGTATGATAAACATTTATATAAGGAGGGAAATTTGCTGTTCATCTGATACTTTAATTTCATTTTTAAGTCTTTAAATTTTACTCTTTACTTTTTAATGCCTTGTTTCATAGCTATAAAAAATACCTTACTTTCTGTTTCATGTACAATCTTTTTTTGTATTGTTTATTTTCTTTTAATCAGTTAAATAAAGTAAAATTTAAATGTACATTTATGAAATGTATTACAAATATATATACATGGATATTTTTATTAGAAATTACAGTAGATAAAATATTGTAAGTATATTATAAGCTTATTTAAAAGGATACATAGGATTTTTTAATTAATTAATTACAGATATTAATTTTAAGAACATAATATATATATTCTTAGAATTAGTATGTGGTATAAACTAATTTGGATGGCTCTCTTCTTTTTATTATTTATTCTAAAAGTAAATGTGCTTGTTCTATAATATTTAATCTTCATAATTTTTTATCCTATGTAATTAAATAACTCATATGTACCTTTGATTACTATTTTTAATAATTACCAAATAATTATTTCATATCATTATAATAAATCTGTTAGAATATATTTTAGAAATATTTTGTTGTTTAATATTATGACAAGTTAACGAATTTTTTTCAAATTATTGATAAGTTTACAATTTGATAGAATAATTTGTGTTATTTCATATAATTTTTTTGCATGCATTCATGTATTGAAAATATATTTGTTTATTTTCCAGTTACATCTTTATTATTTAGTGTTCCTAAAAAATAATTAGAATGCCATTCTTTTTTATAAATCTTCATTGTAACTATTAATTCAATGACTACAGTATATTTTCAGGATTTTTTTTTCAATTTATACTATGTCATGATTGAAGAGTGACAAGTGTCATGTTTAATGTTTTAATTTTCAAACATATTTTTATTATTTGTTTAGGGCTATTTTTGTTTTACTACTTCTGAGGAATTGGAAATGGCAATAGAGCATTGTAAAGCTATGATTGTAACTGCAGACAATACCAATGATAGAAAGAAGCATTTAATTGCAAAACTTGTTCAATTAAAACTTAAGCTTCAAGAAATAAAAGTAAAATTTTATACACATTTATTTTTATTATTTTATAATTTATGATTAAATAATGATAGCAATTTTTATTTTTCATACCTGAAAAAACTAGTCTTTTTTTCATCTTTTTGGATAGAAAAAAGGTTTATACTTATAAAAGAAATATATTGGAATTATTTCTTCAATGGTAATATATCAAAAATTGCAGTATGGGATAAAAATATTTTATCAATATTTATATTTTATTTATTACTGAAATATATAAAAATACAATAAAAATATGTATGTAGTTTTTTATTTATAAAAACAATTTTCATCATTTTTGACATTTTTAGAAAGAATAAAACTATTTATTTGTAGGAATATTTTCAAGTAAAATTTTCTATAGCTAATAGAATTGATATTAATGATTAAAATAATTAAAAAGGAAGAAATTGTTAAACTGGTGGCTAGTTCTGAACTAATATATAATTTAGATCATTAAAAAATTCAGTTTGATTTTTTCTTTTTGATTTATTTAATTATCTAAATAATTAATTTATAGTTTTAGTTATCTAAATATAAAGTTTATCTAAATATAAAAAGTTGAGTGTTTATATAAAAGATAGTTTTTTGTTTTGGTTTAATAATGAAGATATTTTTTCTAACACTTAAAAACGATAAAAATGGATATTGAAAATTTTCTCAAAATTGAATAAGAAAATTCATTTTATTTCTCAAAGGTTCTTTATTCATGCAAAATTTTTAGAAATCATCAATATTTTAATTCTAACCTCTTAATTGTTTCCAATACACATTGGAATGATAAGTGGAGTAATATTTAAAATAAATTTATATTTTAAAAGGTCATTAAGAATATATTTCAAGTCTCTTGATAATTGGTGAAAAGCGATTAAATTTTCTTTTTGTAGAGAACACTACAAATTATGTGACACGAGATTGCGGTTTAGTCTCTTCTTTTCTTAAAGATTCATTTGGCAATGTACATGTGTATGATGTCAGATTGTGTGATTTATTATTTCTTTCCTTAAAATATTGTTTGATAACACAATGAAAAACTTAAAATTTCCTGTAAATAAAAACATGATTTTGCTATGTTTTAGTGTGTGTTGTAATTATTATAAATTTTTATATGTTCCTGTTCAGCAACATATAGTATTCTGGTACCAAAATATCTATATAAAGCTTTAACCTTCTTTTATCTTTAACATATGAAGTTTGATCTTCATGAAGAAAAAAATTTTGACAAAAAAAAAAAGAACAAATGTTGCAACTGAAATGCAAATGAAAAGCTATTCAAATTAGTGTAACTCATTTCTGAACTAAGATTAACAACTTGAACAATGATATTTCAAACTGAAATATAAAATCTGCAGTAAATAATCTAATGTGTGCTTTAAATGAAATGAAAATACTTAATGAAATTCATGCTCTTTTTTCTGTTGGTTGCCTTTTATAATTTCAAATGCATGAATTTGTCCTAACCAATTGGTTTTGCATCTAAAGGATTGAGATGCAACAAATTCTTATGGTACAAGCAATAAAAACTTTTCAAAAATTTCTGCATTTACAGATAAAGTGATTATATACAAATTTATTTGATTACTATTTGGACTGTCTTGTAGCATTAATTTTATTTTCTAATCACTATGACTAAAGTTTTTAAAGCATGCATAATATATTTTCTTTATTGTTAATTTGTTTTCATTTTAAAAATGTTAAGTTGAAATAAGTATTGTAGAATTTCTTAATGTATGTTCCAAAAATTAAGGCTTTATTTGGATTAATAAGCTAAATAAGCTATCTATTTCATAAAGTATATTAAAAAATTACCAAAATAATAATTACACAATTTTTATGCTTTTGCCTTCAGATTAAAAAATAAGTCTTTCTGTATTTCGATTAGAATTATGTTAGTATTAAATAAAATAATATTAGTAGGTATATATTCAGATTAATCTAAAATTGTTCAAATCTTCATATAATTACTATAAACAATTCAAATTTAAAATACTTTATTTTCTTATTCACCTGGTCATTGGATCTTTTATGTGTAATTCCTTTTAAACAAATCACTAAGCTGAGTCCATTTTAAAAAGAAATTTGTCTGAGTCTTACTGATAAAAGCCATGATGGAACTGATAATCTGATGATTCTGAGTGGTTAAGATGAAGGAATATACAATGCATTATTATGACCAAGTGTAATGAATTACTAGAATTATATGCACACTTTTTCATATTCTTTAGTTTGCAGGCAAATTCGGGTCATTATTTTGGTGCCTCTTTGTAATATCAAAACATTATTTTATGCTTTCCCTGAATCTAATTATTGAAAACCTTCATTTATAAAAATTCTTAACAAACATATATATATCTATCTTATAAAATAAAAATTTCTAAATGAGAAAAATGTTGAAAATGAAATATAATGTAGGCAGATATATTTCAATGTTCTTTTTCTAAAGCACTACAGCCTGTTACAGGTCAATCCTGTCCCTAATCATCATTGCCTTTTGGTCTTGTCCATTGCGAGACTTCTCTAGTTTCTTTTATTTATCAGATTAAAATCCCTTTTCCACTGAGTCAAGCCACCTAATTGATGGTGTTCCTTGTCTTCTGTTTCCCATGGGATTAGTAAACGTGAACTTTTTTTACTGAGTTTGCTTTGTCAGATCAGAATGAACACCCTAGCCATGAGAGTCTAATGCATTTTATGACTTTAACAATATCAGATTGCTTGAATTTTTGATAGATTTCAAAATTAAGGAGTTCCAGCTATTATTCTCATGGGCTGCATCAAAAAGATTTTTCTTAAGATTTTACATCCAAAGGTTAATAGTTTATTTTAATGTAATTTAGTAATTGCCCAGCATTCACCCCCATAAAGACAGATTGATGGAATTAGCATTTTATAGATATTAATTTTTGTTTTTAAGCTCATAAATCTAGATTTTAGTTGGTTTTTGAGGCCATGATAGCATTTATTTGACAATACTTCAATATCAGCAATCAAATTTTATATTTATTGAATTTGCTTTGTACTTATTTTAATAAATAGTTAATTTTTATTGGTGTATTGAATCTTAAAGTAACAAAATTTTGGGTTTTTTTGTGTTAAGAAGCATTTACATTTATTCATAGCCTAAGCAAATACTTATCATTTTTGCAATTAGAGTTTTACTTACTGACATATATGAATTTCTTGATTCATTTTATCTTAATGAGAAAACTCCTTAAAATTCTCATCTATTATGGTATTGATGTTTCATCTGATATTTTTGTACCATTTTCTTTTATTACAAAACTTTAAAATAATGAAATAAAAAATTTTTTGTAAATTAAAATGAGAAAACATCATATAAAAATATATATAGAAATGAAATGAGATAAGACTAATTTTTGCATTTTTTAATTAATTAATATTATAAAAAATATTTTAGTTTTCAGTTAAAATAAGTTTAAGAAAAAATTGAGGGCATTTGAATATGCTAGAAGGAATTAGTATTCATGTGTTGCATATTTTCATGCTTGTTTTCAATTTTGAAATTATATTTTTTAGTTAAAAGGGATTTATAAATTTTAGTTGAAATTGATCAGCCATTAATTTATAAAATCACATATTTTTAAGTAAGAATTTCATAAAAATGAGCATTTATTGTGTTTTTTGTAATACTTTATGCTATTACTTGTAAATTAATGTATTTTTTACTGCTTCTATCATACTTTTATCAAAATTTATATTGGAGACTGAATAAAAATGTATTAAAATTATTACATAATGTTAAATTGTAGAAAAATCAAGTTTACTGACTTGATTTTTGTACAGTTCTTCATTATGTTATAATTTATTTTTTCTTTTATATATTTATATTTATTTAATTTTCTTATTTAATTGCTTATGAAATTTTCTTTTATGGAAATAATAGTTATTAAAAATTACTATTTTTTTCTAGGATGCTCCTGAAGAACCACAGGATTTGAAAGTAGTGTTAGGACACAATTTCGAACTTCGTAGCTTAGAGAGGCCACAACAGTACTGTGAAAAATGCTGTGGTATTATATGGGGTGTGATGAAAAATTGGTATCGGTGCCTTGGTATGTAATAATTTGATGATTCTCTTACATTCATTTGTAATGAAAAAATGCAATGTAAATCATTATTGTTAAATTATTCAGGACAAGATTAAAATAAAAATTTTCTTCAAAATGATAAAATAAATGTTATTTGAAAAATAATTCAAGAAATTTAAATGTATTCCTTATATCAAATCAAAACTTTACATTTTGAGTTTATAAAAGCTTTACAATTTATAATAATGAATCTAGTTACATAAAATACAAATATTTCCTAAATAGAAAATTTCATTTTTATAAGTATTGTGTAATAATGTTGAGTGTGATATAAAATCTTTGTAGTTTATATCATATATAAGAGAATTCAAGTTGTACTTAAATTATAAAATGAAACCAAGAGAATATATAAAAGTATGTGATTTTTAGTAATTTATAAAATTAAGAATTTTAAAGATTATACATTTAATGAGTGCTTCTTTTTTAATAAATGCTTACATAGACATACTTTAAGTTTAATATTTCCTTCATATTAAATAAATCATATTCTGTATACTAATTCATAATAATTAACACAAATTACTGCAATAAAAGTGCATTAGGAAATTTTATTTTCAAATATTTGGAAAAAGTTTAATGTATTTTATTTATTACTATTTTCAAGTATTAAATTTTTTCTAATTAGTTTGCTTATAATCTCTTAAATTAATAAATTTTCATCACTTTTGACTATGTATATTTCTTTTTATGTCTTAGATTGTGGTTTTAAATGTCACAGTAAATGTCTGAATCTCATTACAAGAATATGTGCAAATACAAAAGTAAGAAAGTGATTATTTATTGAATAGTCTTTTGTTTTATGCATTCTAATTTTAAATCCTTAAAATTAGACTACTTTATTAATATATTTTATTTGGTAAATTTTGTTTTAGTGAAATTGATGCTTATAAAAATACAAAAATATCAATATATTAAATAAAATATTTATTGATTTTTTGAGTTTTTACAACTTATTTAATATATCCCTAAATGAACAAAAAATTATTTTGTTATTTTATGAAATCTGTACAATAAAAACTACATTTACACTTTGATTGTCAACAAAGCAATGCCTTTTGAAACCCATTTTAGTTTCTTTTTAAAATATGTTGTTCAATTGCATAGATGTAGTATTTATCAATCAAATACCTTCTGTTCAAAACTAATGTATTTAATATATTTGATAAATTAATTAATAGATATTGAATGAAAAATGTATAATTCTATAATTAGTGAATAAATATTTTAGAATATCTTGATATTTTAGATGCTTGAAAATTGCTCTTATGAATTTTCTATTTGTCCAGAAGTTGGTTTATCACAGCAAAAATTTAGATGTGCAGAATGCAAAAATAAATTCATATTCATATTATTTTATGAAATCTGTACAATAAAAACTACATTTACACTTTGATTGTCAACAAAGCAATGCCTTTTGAAACCCATTTTAGTTTCTTTTTAAAATATGTTGTTCAATTGCATAGATGTAGTATTTATCAATCAAATACCTTCTGTTCAAAACTAATGTATTTAATATATTTGATAAATTAATTAATAGATATTGAATGAAAAATGTATAATTCTATAATTAGTGAATAAATATTTTAGAATATCTTGATATTTTAGATGCTTGAAAATTGCTCTTATGAATTTTCTATTTGTCCAGAAGTTGGTTTATCACAGCAAAAATTTAGATGTGCAGAATGCAAAAATAAATTCATATTTAGTAAGTATTTTAATGAAAAAATTTGTAATGATTGTCATTGAATTGTTAAATGTAATTAAATAAATACCATTTATGTTTTTTCTGTACTGATTTTCATTTAAATTCCTTCATAATGTTAGCTAAAGAGCATTGAAATATTCTATTGGTGCATAAATTATAAATAAATTTCAGCATATTATTAAAATTATGTAAAAAAAAAATTGCATTATTATGAAATCTCAATTCCATTTTATTTACTAATAATTACTAAGTTTCATTGTTGTTATCATTAAAATCATTATCATCCTATAAAAAATGTGTATAATTTTTTAATGTAATAATTTGAATATAATTATTGCTAGTAAAGTTGTTTCATGCCTAAAACAAAAATTATATTGCATATAATAATAGCTGCATTATGTAACCACCAATCCTAATTTTTTTAACAATTATAAATTTATTTTCCTAATGTTATACCAATATGAATTATATGAAAATTTTTATTCTACAAATAGTCTTTAATAACTTAAGATCATGGTAATGGATTTGAACATTCATTCATATAATCTTGTGGAAGGCTAGGGTCACATTTATATTTCATAAGGGAAGAAAATATAAAAATTAAAAAGCAATTACTCCAACAAATATGTGCAAAAATTTGGCATTAGTCTCCCATTGTTCACTAGTAGCTAGAATAAAATTTTATACAGATATTTGAAAAAATACTGTTTTTTTATTTTCGTGTAATTTACAAAGTTTTATTAGTAATCTAGCATGAATGCCATATCTGTTATACTGAAACATTTAAGAACAGTAGTTTAATAATATGCTTACAGAATAGCTTAAAACAAAAAATTTATTTTGTGTTAGATTAAATTTTCACTTCATAATTATTATATTTTTTTGTTTTATATTGTAATTTATAAATGAAATAAATCATAGTCTCAATACTTGATGAAAGAAGCTGATAGAAATTATAGATTTCTAAATATCTTAAATATATTTTTTTCAAGAAAACTTTTTTTAAAATAGAGAAATGATAAAAACAAAACCCAAACTAATTCTTCCATATGTAAGAGAATTTTTAAAAAAACTATATATGTATATGCTGATTTTAAATTTTTTTATTTAAATTTGTATTAGTAAACAGATATTTATCAGGAATGTTTTGATTAAGAAAGAAACTTTTACTCTTGTATCTTTTAATTCTTATGTATCAAATATGTATTAAAATGTGTGTTTAGTGTGTAGCTCTGGTATATCAATAAGTGGACTGTAAAACTTAAACAAAACAAAAACTCTTTATTTTTCGTAGCTTCACCTCTCTCATTTTACAACTGCCTTCCTCCAAGGCCGTAGCTCGACTCCTGGTCTCACAGTTTTTCTCAGTGTGTGTATGTTTTTCCATAAACAAAGATGGCGCTGCTCTCACAGCGGTTATGGGTACGGAACATTCCGCCCCACGTTGCAATGTTACATTCAACCAATGAACATATAAATAATTTAAAAAAACTTACACACATTATTAATATAAACATTATATAAACACAAAAACCCAAAAATTAATATAAACACAAATTATTAAAGGTAATACATAAAATATAATAACAATTATGTACTAATAGGTAAAATACAAATTTTTGAAATGGGTCTTTTGAAAATTCCTGAAGAAGTTTTTATTTTAACAACTCTGACCCGTTTGTCATCGCCCAGATAGAGTTGCACTATTCTACCTAATGACCATTTTTGAGGAGGTAGATTTTCATCTTTGAGGAGCACTATCTCATTGATTTTAACATTTTCTTTCTCAATTCTCCATTTGGACCTCTGTTGTAAATTGTTAAGATATTGCACCTGCCATTTCTTCCAAAAAATTTGAATAATTTTTGTTAATTTCTTCCAGTTACTCAATTTATTTTCATTAATGTCAATTAAATTAGGTTCAACAATAGCATTTAAAGGTCTACCAATTAGGAAGTGAGCAGGTGTTAATACATCATACACATCAGTATCTGAGGACAGAGGTACAAGCGGTCTGGAGTTAAGAATACCCTCTATCTGAGTAATGACAGTTAAAAACTCTTCATAATTAAGTTTAGCATTGAAACACACTCTAGTAAAATGAAATTTAAATATTTTCACACCACTCTCCCACAAACCACCAAAGTTGGGGGCTCTAGGAGGAAGAAAATGCCAATCAATTCCCTCTGTTGAAAGATAATTTGCCAGTTTCTCATCTGGTTTTAAAACTAAATGGTGCAGTCTGGACAATTCTTTATTTGCACCTATAAAATTTGTTGCATTATCGGAATATAGTTTTGAACATATGCCTCTACGAGCAACAAATCTCTTTAAACAGGCAATGAAAGCTTCTGATGTTAAATCTGTTACCATTTCAAGATGAATGGCTTTGGTAACCAAACATATAAAAATACATACATATACTTTGTGCAAGACACCTTTTCTTTGATGTTTATATTTAATATTAAATGGTCCACAGAAATCAACACCTGAGCAATTAAATGGGAAATTTGGAGTAACTCTCTCTTTAGGCAAATCACCCATTAATTGCTCAACTCCTATAGGTTTAACTTTAAAACATGTAATACAATCATGCACAATTTTTCGACACGTTGTTTTACCTTGTATAGGCCAAAATTTTTGTCTGACATAATTCAGCAAAGCAGTTGGCCCTAAATGAAAATATCGCTTATGATACATTTCTATAATGATTTTTGTGAGCTTATGGCCCTTTGGAAGAATAATAGGAAATTTACTATTGAAATTTATACTTGCATTTTTTATCCTACCATTTACTCTTAATAATCCATCCTGATCTAAAAAGGGGCATAAACATTTTATCTTACTTTTATCAGGTACTGGTTTTTGTTGACCTAAACATTTCATTTCGTATGGGAATTCTAGTCTCTGAACCTCTTTTACTAAGAATTTTTCTGCTACCTTGATTTCTTCAGTTGACAATTCTCCTATCCTCCTTTTAGTAGAGCTCTTTAAGTTGTATAGGAATCTGAAAATATAACTTACAACATGCAAAATTTTAGTATAATTATTACTAATGTTCAGTAAGTCAGAAATAAAGGAATTTGAAGTTAAAGTCAACACAGATAAGTCATTTTGAGGCATATTTCTCAGTTCAGAGGTAAACTCATCTTGTCTCACTAATGCAGGAATTTCTCGGTTGGGATAGTCTTCTTCAGCTAGGAAACTTGGGCCGTTAAACCAAAGTTCACTTTCAATAAGTCTATTAGGTTCCATTCCTCTCGAGATAAGGTCAGCAGGATTGTCCCTCGATGACACGTGGCGCCACTGATGAATCTCTGTCAAGTCCTGTATTAAAGCAACTCGGTTGGCAACAAACGTCTTCAGCAGGTAAGGCTCCTTCCGGATCCACGAAAGAGTTATCATGGAATCACTCCACAAATAGATGTTCTTACTGCATTCCTTAAGCTTTAAGGCATCTTTAACTTTTGTAATCAGCTTCGCTAAGAGAACTGCTGCACACAGTTCCAACCTCGGGATTGTAACTCTCTTAAGGGGTGCCACTCGTGATTTGCTACAAACCAAAGTCACTTCAGAATCTCCAGCCTCAGATGTTGATTTGCAATAGATGACACATCCATACGCAAACTCAGATGCATCCGCAAATCCATGGAACTCAATGTGCATTGATTTGTCTATCAATATGCATCGTTTAAATTTAACATTGTTGATCGTTGGCAAAGTTTCAATAAAGTTCTGCCATTGCTGTGCTTCCATTGCAGGAAGGGCATCACTCCACTCTAGATTTAAACACCAAAGTTTTTGCATGAAAATCTTGGCTTTAGTTATCACTGGACCCAAGAGGCCAAGGGGATCAAAAGTTCTTGCAATTGTAGAAAGCACTGATCTTTTCGTTGGGGGACTTGCACTCTCAAGATGTATTTGAAAGGTGAAATGATCTGTGCTGTGTCTCCACAGAACTCCTAACGCCTTTGTCTCTTCCTGGAAATTGTACTCATTATCAGAGCCTGTCTTCAATTCCGAATGATTACTACACCACTTGTGTAAAGTCATTCCTCCACTCCTTAGGATATACTCCAGTTCAGTTTGAAGCTGTTTGGTTTCAGTTATAGTGGCAGCACCACTAAGCACATCGTCCATGTAGAAGTCGCTCTCTAAGACGGGTGATGCTAGGGGGTACTTCTCTTTTTCATCTGTTGATAGCTGAAAAAGCACTCTAGTTGCAAGGTATGGTGCACTAACTGTGCCATACGTAACTGTTTTGAGCTCATAAGTTTTAACTGGTTCATTCACTCCCTCTCTCCAAAGAATTCTCAAAAGTTTAGTTTGATTAGGATCAATTAAAACCATTCTATACATTTGTTTAATATCTGCTACAAAGGCATAAATATGTTTACGAAACCTCATCATTATTGAAAAAAGATCCTGTTGTAAAGTACCACCATTAAATTGTAAGGAATTAAGTGAATTTCCTAAAGTTGTTTGAGAAGATGCGTTAAATACTACGCGAAGTTTTGTAGAACTTTTATCAGGGCGATAAATACCTAAATGGGGTATATAATACGTTCCTACTTCTTCCTTACAATCTGGAATTTCTGTCATGTGACCCAATTTCTCATACTCGCTTAAAAATTCCTTATATAATTTTAAATATTCAGGCTCTCTTAAAAAACGATTCCATAATGAATTTAATTTTTTTAATGCAATTTCTTTTGATTTACCTAAACACATTGGGTCTTCTTTTAATGGCATTTTAACTATATATCTCCCTGTACTGTCTCTCTTAACATTTGTTTTGAAATGTTCTTCACATATTATTGCTTCTTTATTTTTAGAAATTTTAGTTTCAACATTTTCTATCTCCCAAAATCTCTCTATTGCTTCATGTAAAGCAGTATTATCTTTAATAAATCCGCAATGTACTTTTCCTCCCATTGCAGTGGGTAAGCTTCCACTAACTACATAACCAAAAACGGTATTTTGAAGAACCAAATCACTATTTACAGGAAAAATCTGATCTGGACGTAATAATTCGTAAAATATTTCAGCGCCTAAAAGTAAATCTATACATCCCGGTTTATTGAAGTTTTCATCTGCTAATTTTACGTGTTTTAACTCTGTTATATTAACTTTAAGCATCTTTGACGGCATGAAATCAGTAATTTTAGAAACAACTAAAAATTCTAACTCTTTTTTAAAATTTCCCTCTAAATTAGAAATTGTAGTTTTAGCAACCGATTTAATTGTTGTGCATGTATCACCTATACCACAAACTGTCAAATTTGTTTTATTTCGCTTTAAGCCTAAACTATTTGCACAATCAGTCGTTATATAATTATTCATTGAGCCTTGATCTAAAATCGCACGCGCTCTGTAAAAATTTCCTCCATGATCTCTTAGCAAGCAGTTTACCGTACTAAGCAAAACAGTTTTTGACAGATTTACGACTCGAGTAGAAAGAACTGGGTTGTTTTGGTTAGAAGGGAAGATCGGGGCAAGTGGGGAAAGTGAAGACTCTTCACGGGGGGCTGATAAGGGTCGGTTAACGCTTTCACTTTGTGCAGGTGGTAACTCCTCAGTTCTCGGAAAATGCAAAGAGCAATGATGCCGCCTTTTGACTCCCTCTCTTTGACATAAATAACATGAAAACCGCGATTTGCAGTTACTTACTTGGTGTTTACCAAGGCAGTTAAAGCAAATATTATTTTTTTTAACTATCTCTACTCTATCAGAAATCGGCAAATCCATATAATTTTTGCATTTATATAAAGGATGATTTTCCGAACAAAGGAGGCATTTTGAATTCTTAAAATCGGAGAAAAACACTCTAGAAGTATTTCTTTGATTTGCGGGTTGTGTTTTCGGATTCACTAGTTTATTTTCTACCGTTAGCGGTTTCCCTCGGGATACATAAAATAAATCAATTTCTTTTGCTAATTTTATGGGTTCAAACCAAGTATCTGACTGTCTAATACTGATATGAGCAGCGGTTTCTCTATCTATTGTTTGAAATAGTTTATCAGATACAATTAATTGTTTTAATTTCGCAAAATCAGCCACTTTTCTCAATTTTAAGTAATAATCGAAACTTGTTGTTAAGCGCGAAGCGAACTGGACATGAGTTTCATTTGGGTGTCTTATTGTTTTTCTGAATTGCTCTAAACATGATTGTGGTGTGGGCTCAAATTCTCTGAGAATAATTTCTTTAACTTTTTCATAATTATTTAATTCCTCGTCGCCTATGTAAGTAATTACATTTGATGCTTTTTCACCGAGCAAATTTAAAAGAATCTCCGATTTCAATTTATTTGAAACATTTTTTGTTACAAATGCTCTCTCCAAAGAAGTAAAAAATAGATTCCAGCCTTCTGGTTTACTCGGTATTTTAATCGTTAATGTTTTAATGCTTTTTATTAAGGAATCTAAAGAGTTGCAATCTTCAGTTTTAATTTCTGAATTAGTTTCAACAATTTTTGAATCTACTCTCAAGCGTGTTAATTCTAATTCAGCTTTCATTCTCTCTAATTTTATTTGCTCTAATTGCAACTCTGTTTGCTTATTTTTCTCAATTGTCTCTAATTCTAGTAAACGGTTCTCTTTTATAGATTTTAAGAGATCAGCTACATATTCGGGCTCATTTTTAAACGTGACATTATTCTTTATAATGTTCGTTAACTCTACAATTGTCATTTTATCAGTAATGACCTCTCCTAACTCTGTAGCCGCAATTTGCAAATCAATTTTATTCACGTTTTTAAACATTTTGAAAACGAAACTCAAAACTCAATTTTTAAATTTATATATAATTAAGTTAATTAACAACACAAATTATAAACATAGTTATTAAACTCAACAAATAAAATTCGAACTGATAATATAAATTATCTCATGGGAGTGAATGACCAAAAAAGCTCAAGCACATACCTCAAGCAACTGATATCGCTTTCAAAGACAGTTGGCACTCATTCTCGCACTCGTTGTAGGCAATATCTCCTCAAAAAACTCCGGCTCGACGGACCAGATGTTTAGTGTGTAGCTCTGGTATATCAATAAGTGGACTGTAAAACTTAAACAAAACAAAAACTCTTTATTTTTCGTAGCTTCACCTCTCTCATTTTACAACTGCCTTCCTCCAAGGCCGTAGCTCGACTCCTGGTCTCACAGTTTTTCTCAGTGTGTGTATGTTTTTCCATAAACAAAGATGGCGCTGCTCTCACAGCGGTTATGGGTACGGAACAATGTGTCTAAACTGTTTTATCAATAATTTTTTATACAAACCTGAAATTTTAAAAATAAAATTTCAGGTTTTCTATAAATTTTTAAAAAGTAAAAATAAAAATTGCATTATCATGAAAAAATTTAAAAGTAATTTAAAGAACTGGTGTTTTTTTATAATCAGAAATGTTTAAAATGGTAAGACTCCATATAAATAGTAATAAAGAAATTCAGTTTATCAATTTGACCTTACACAATAAAAATTTTTTTCTGTAATGAAAATTTGCAAATGAACTTTTTGAATCATCTGATTTTTTAATCAGTTCATAGCATAAATAGCATTGTATTTATAAATGATTAAATTTATGAGCAAATTTTGTTCATAAAAAGTACCACAACAATTAAAAATTAAAATTTTGTATACTTTATATTTAAATGAATTTTTTTATTTATCTTCACAGTCTGACTTGTTGATTGATTTTATGACATAATAAGGTAGTAAATAAGTAGTTAATCATGATTATAAATGTAATTTTTATAAGCTAAAAAAAATTGATTTTTGAAAAGAGCATCTATTTGGCATTTTAAAGTTTCAATTTTTTTGAGTGGCTAGTATTCATATTTATTACATTATTTCTTTTCTTTCAAAACACAACAGGCCTTTAAAGGCTTTTGCTGCCTCTACCACATGCTCCCTCCAGCAGCTTCTATCATTAGCAACTCTTTTCCAATTATTGATTTTTTTAAATATATAGGTCTGCTTCAGTATCATTTAGCCATCTACCCGATGGTTTTTCTTTAGTGAAAAATCCTCAGGTTTTTTTAATGTTAAGATTTTTGTGAAATAATCATCTGGGCTTCTCCAAACTTAGCCAAGCCACCTTAATATATTATTATGGGTAATTAGTTACATTATTTATCAATTAATTTATTTGCTGTATTTTCAACAAATTTCATAAAAGTACAAATTACAAATTTTTTAATACAGGGGCTGATCAGTTAATGAAATTTGTTACAAGACTATTATTGCTATCCGAATTTTTCGTTAACCGATCATTAATTTAGCATAGATTTTTTTGTGATATTGATTAATTCATTCTAGAGACCCTAAAAATTAAATTGAAAAAAGGGTGTATAATTTCTTAGTAGGTTTATTAAAAAAATAATACATATAGTCTTGAATATTACCAGTTCTGTATTTTTTATATAGTAAAGTATTAATCAGTTCTGTTCATTTTTTGTTTATGGTTTGTTAAAGAATATGTCCAATTTCGATTGCTTTCCCTTCTTTTTCCGGATTTTCTAGGAGTGATTTGTAGCATTGTCTTTGCAAAGTGATTAATAACGCTGTTGCCATCTGGAATTCGTCATTCAAGGCTACATATAGGACAGTGAATGACTGGGGGGGGGATGCTCAGAATGAAATCAATTTCTGTTTTAAATGAAGTCAAAACCCAAACTGATAGTCTATTTTGGCTAAAAATATTCTATTGGAAAATTTTTTTTTTCCAATATAGAACTTTGAAGTTTAATAGGCAAGCAGCATAATTCAAGAGAGATGGAAAACCGAATTCTTGTCTCTTGGGTTTGGCTACTGTGCATTTTATGCTCCAAGAACCACAAAGTATTCATTAGAACTTGTTTTACTTCGTTATCTGAAAACGTGTTCCTTGTTTGAACTAAAAAATCTTTCATAAAAGTGTTCATTGTCGATTTGTTTGCAGTCCAAACTGTTCAATAATTAATCACCCACTGTATAAACAATGTTTAGAAAGTTAATAGTTAATCACAATTACTTTTGAACTTGTTCAAGTATTAAATTTGACTATTTTTTTTCTACCATTGTAAGTAAAGACGAATAAAATTTAAATTTTTTGCTCCTTTCTATTACAATCCCGAAAATATTTCTGTTTATTTCTTTCATTTTCTTCCTAATTTTATCAATATGATTATAAATCAACGCATAAGTAACACAATTGCTTTTACATCAACTAGAGAAATTATAATACATCTGTTTTCACAAAAGTATCAAGCAAAATTTTATTAATTTTTTAAATCTTAAATTTTTAAGAAATTTATTCTTAAAAATTTATCCCTACAAGAAGTTTTATTATTTTTATTAATGTTATCTAAGAACAATCCATATTTCGCTTTCATATTTATCTAAATCCTAGTTGAGTAAAGAAAAATTCAATAATAGAAATTCATAAAAATCATTTACCATATAATCTAAATTGTTTTTGTTATGAGTAAAATGATCGTCAAAATAAAATTCTTATGTCCATTATTCTATACAATTCTGCATATTATTTATAAAGAAATTAAAAGTTTATATAAATTATTCTAACTGTCTAAGTTTAAAGAAAATGGATTTCACTTCTACAATTTCTAGGAAATAAAAATTATGTGTAGACAAGCAGGTTTTATTGATTATTTATCAACAATATTTATTAGAAAAAAGAAACTGGATCCTGGAACTAATCTGAAGTGTAAAAATTATGAAAATCCATCACGAAATCAAAATATTAAGTTATAAATTTTACTTAAGGAAGAGAAGTTTGAAGATGTTAGTGGCATCCTACTCAGGTCTTTTGTCAACATAGATTTGTAGGGAAGAAATTACACTTGGTAAAATAAAAATAAAATTCAGAGTTTTTTGAAAGGAGAAAGTCCTTTTTATTTATACTTAATGACTACTTGAAATTTTTTACATATAGGCATTTAAATTTTATATACAGTGTTTATTTTCATTTCTACATTATTATGTGCTTGCTTCCACTGTTAACTTAAATAACATAATGATAATTACTTTAACATAATGTGCTTAAACTAATTCCTGTATTTAAAGAAATGTGAATTAATAATTAAATTTTTAATTAACATATAAATATACAATTAAAAAAATTTGTATTTAATACTTTTACATTAGAGAACTATTGTAATTAAAATAGTTTAAATGGTGAAATGTAAAAGGTAATTTTCATTAATGGGAGAGAAAGTGGGGTAAGCTTTATAAATATGAAAGATAAAAATAATATTTATTCCATGAAAAATTACTTTAGGAAGATTTATTTCACAAAACAACTTTAGGGTTGAAACATACTCTAGTTTCATAAAGAAAAAGTAAAATTTTGTAAAAGTCGATTTATTCATAAGTTTTCTTTTTTAGTAATTTGTCTTGCTTAGTTGTGCCCAAAATGTATTTTAAACCTTGAATACATATTGAGTAAGAATGTTGAAGATCAATAATTATAACAATTAACAGTCAACTAGAAAATTTTTAGTTTCAACTCCATTCTCTTATTTAAAAATCTTCATTTTGTTTAAGTTTTATTTTTAGATTTATATACAATAAGCAACAATTTCTCTTTGTAATGTGCAGCTGTCCTTTTGAGAATAATGTAGTTGCCATTGCTTTTGTTAATCGTGCTAACAATTTTGTTTTGCAAAATGCAAAAATTATGCAATGTAAAAAAGTACTACTTAATACCAATAATTCATTTACTAAAATTGATTGAGTATTCTATTTTCATGATTTATGAATATAGTTCTTTGTAGGTTTAATTATTATTATAGAATAATCCATTATGTATATCAAAACTAGTAAATATAATGGATCTATTGGCAAAAATCATTGTACATTTGTTAGTATTAAAATAAGGCACAGTTCAATAATCACTAATCAAAATGGAATCGAGAAAGCATCTTTTACTGGAAACTTGTTTTATAATGTTAATAAATGTCCTTTATTTTGTAAATATCCTTATGGGATAATATTTACTATATCACTGTGAATAATGAATTTTATTATCACTATTTATAATAACAAGAAATTTACAACATTCCATCTAGTTTAGAGGGTTGAGAAATTAGCTGTCCCAAAATCACTATAAAAAGATTTACTATAAAAGATGGTTACTTTTCCCCATTTATTATCTTAATTTTTGGTTGTAGTCATTACTAGTTTTTTAACAATTCAATGAATTTTCATTTGAATAACATAATTTTATAATAAAAATAATTTCCTGGTATTTTTAGATGCACATATATATTTTAATAAAATTTCTAAAAGCAATATTTTAATTGCTTTGCTAAATTTTTATATTTTTATAATGTCAAAATCATTTAAAATTAATTTAACATATTAAAAAGAAATAATATTAATATACTGACAAAATTTACAAAATCGGAAACCTTAGTTATTACAGTATTTACTATATATGCCGAAAAAAGATTCTGTAGGATTAATGTTGCAGTTCATTTGCAATATGATATGGGATTAAAACATTTTACTTAACTTTGAGATACCTTCTACAATTATAGATCCTCTTATTGTTTTTGGAAAAGAAACCCATAAAATATTTATATTCATTATTTAAAATAATACACGTGATTTTCAAGTTTTACTTCTTAAAGAATCAATCTTTATTTGACAGCAAACTTCTTTCCAATTTTATTGAACGAGACAAAATCTTTTTAAATTTTTTAGACATACTGTTATATTCTGTCATGATTATAAATAATTTGCTGAATTTTTCTCAAAATAATGACATTTTACTTTTCACTATTGTGAAATATTTATTAAAAATTATTTAAAATAATTTTCTGTTTATAAAAAACAAAAATGTTTTAATAAATAATCATATCATTTAATGATTGCTACTAATTCTTATATTTTCTGTAACAGAAAATGACTTATGTCTACCAAGATTATGTGACTACAATGGTCTTTATTATTGTTCAAGATGTCATTGGAACAGTTTGAGTGTTATTCCTGCTAGAGTTATACATAACTGGGATTTTACTCCAATGAAGGTGAAACTTATATTTTAGAAAATGTATTCAGCCTCTTTTTGTTACTGATATTGTTCTTCGATAAATTAAATGAAGTATTATGTTTTTACCATTAATAAATTTCTGCCTTAAGACAAACCTGATTATAAAAAATTTTTTATTCATATTTTATGGCAAAAGAGTTCTATGTAATGCCTGATATATACTGATGTTAATTAATTAATACCTAAAATTAATAAGGTTGATTTAGGTTAGTAATACTAATATATAAATAGGTTGAAATGATTTTTTATGACCCTTGTCATAGAATTTTCACTCAAGTGCCTTTTGTAGTGCAGAAAATATTGATTTGGTAATGGTTACAAATTGGAAATAGGCAAGTATTTTGGTATCTGCAATAGCAGCTGTAATCCTAATCTTTAAATCATCAACATTTGATATTCTTCTCGTGTAAATGGTATCTGAATAAATCCACTCCTTAGAAAAATATTCAACACCATTATATCTGGTGAACTGCCTGATCCATTTGCTTTTAAAGTGGTCATACAAAAAGTTACTACTCATGGTATTCGAATAAAGTGGTATTGGTGTTACAGAAAACAGCTTATTCAGTTGAAGCCTTTTTAAAAATGGAAATATGCATAAATTATTATAAAAAATAAGAGAAAAAAAATGTACTATTAGTAATATATATACAGATGATATATGCAAGCAGGCAATTAAAATTATCTACAAATACTTAGATAATATTTTGAAAATAAATATTGAAATGGGAAAAATAAATCGTCTGTAAATTTTCTGACTAAAAATAATTTTAAAAAATATTTGTAGAATAAAATCTATAATTTTATTTAGATTTTCATGATATTATGTTTTATTAATCCTTCAAAAATGTTATAAATTTTATAGACACTTGGTATTTGAAAAATATCATTTTAATGAGTCAAAAAAATAATTTGTGATGTTCATAATTGTAACTTAATGTATCTATGTATAAATATCCATATCAAAAATTAATTATATATATTTTTTATTTTTGCTATCTTTATATTTTTGACTTTATATTTTTTTCATTGATACATTTTCTTAATCATTTACTTATATTTGGTTACTTCTCTAGTAGTTTCTACTGCTTTTCTATTGAGCATCTAATTTTTTGGTGATCTCTTTTGGTTATTAGCATTAGTATGGTTTGAGGAAACCCCTGGGTTCTACCATCTCCAATTGAAGATGGAAATTAAAGCCTTTTTCATAATAAAATAGGCTAATAATGGTGGCATTATCATTATTAGCCTGCCAACTCATTGTGGCTCCTGGCCTTTTTCCTGTTTCTCCCAGAATTAGATCGATTCTTTGCTTAACTTCTTCAATTTAAGGATTTGATAATTTTAAAGTCTCTTTTCAAGCAATGCTGCTATCTAATTTTTGGTTTTCTTCTCAGACATTTGCCAGCTGGTTTTTGCATTCATTTTAAGTGGATTGGGTTTGGGGAATATATGGATAACATGTCTTGCTAATCTGTATTGTTCAAATTATACCTTATACATTTTCCATTTATTTCCACTACCTCAAACATACCACGTAGAATTTTTCTTCCAAAAATTGACAAACTGGATCTGTGCTTTTAGTATATTGCCATGCCTCTGAACATAGGTCAGAATTGCTCATATGATGGTTTTATATAAAATAAAGTTTTATTTCTAAAGACCTGAAAATTTTTTCATATCATAATTGGCTTGGTTTGCTGTGATTAATCTTTTATTTATTTCTAGTCCTAAATCATTCTGATTATTTACTTCTAACCAAAAGTATGTAAACTTGATTACATAATCATATCTATTGGGGCAAATAGTAAAATAGGAATTTAGATCAGTATTGTTTTGCCTTGGACACATCATATATTTTGTTTTGCTTTGATTGTTAGTAAAATTGATCTTCCTTGCTCCAGTGCTAAGAATGTTTCTCTAAGGACACATGGGGTCTGCACTGACAAATCAAGATTGTCAGCAAATTCCAAATTTTGTTGTTTTTATTAAAGATTGTATCGCTAGTATCAACATCAGCAGCCCTCTGATTTTTTCTAATGCAATGTTAAAAACTAAGCAGTTCAAAGAGTGGCCTTGTCTTACACCATTGTTTATTATTAATAGTTCTGAATAGCATTTCTGTATCTGAATTCTAATAACATATTAGCTTATTGTTTGATTGACCATTTTATACACTTTCCAAGAATACCAAAATTTACCATAGCATTAGTTATTTCCTTTCTATTTCGGCTATCGTAAGCTATTCTGAAGTCAATGAAAAGATGAATGAGTAGCTGTTTCATGTTCTTTGCACTTCTCCATAATCTTTCTCAGATTAAAAATTTGTTCCACAATGGATTTTCCCTTCTGAAATCCAGTTTGGTATTCTCCAATAATATTTTCGACAAGCAGAGCCAATCTATTTGATAAAATAGATGATAAACTTGTATATATCTAACACAGTAGGCTTATGCCTTTATAGTTGGAACATTCTAGTGAATCTTCTTTCTTGTGGATAACTCAAGTTATGCTTTGTTTCCAATCCTCTGGCAGTATTTCTTGATTTCATATGTTGAATACAAGATTATATTGCATACGTATTGCAACTTCCTCTGCACATTTCAATTGCAATTGCTCATCCAGAATTTGATCTTAACCTATTGCCTTGTTAATTTTTTAATTCTTTACCCTCTCTTTGAATTCTTCCATTCTTGATGGTTGAGTTTCATTTTCCTCAATATAACTAATGTCAACATTATTTCTTAATTTAGTTGATCATTAAAATGTTCTCTCTACCTCTGGAGCACATCAATAATATTTGTAAGGATGGTTCCAATTTTAGATCTGAAGTGGTAATTCTGGGTTTAAAGTTTTTACGACTCATAGTTTAAGAAAGCTCTGCTTTTGTTTTATCCATTTAGATATTTAACATCTTTCAGTAGAAATCACCAAGATATTGCTGTTTTTTTATTTTATGGATTCTTTCTTCTTTTCATCTTGTATTTTTATTGCATTCCACCAAAACTAGAGTGTCATTTTCTATATGCATTGTTTTTATTAGATATTATTTCTTTACATTTGTTAACAAAATTAATAATCTGATGTTGCTTTTGGTTTGATTTTTAATATAGTCTTTCCTGATGATTTCAAGGCGTTTTTAAAACTCTCCCATTTTTTATTAACTTTATTCTGTAGGGTATCTATTTCTATGTTATTGTTTAGTTCAGACAGGTACAAATTTAATGCTATTGGGTCTCTTAGTCTATTGCAATTAAATTTTTTTCCATTGAATCACTTTTTCTTAAATTTGAGATTCTACGTTTTATTTTGATTACAAGATAAAGATCTGAGTCTGTATTAGCACTATACATTGACTGCACATCCAGTACACTTTATAAATGCCTTGAATTTACAAAGACATGGTAAATTTGATTATAAGATATAATATGATATCTGGTAACCTCCATGTGTGTTTGTGTGTGGCTTTTGTGCATATTTTATACTCGCTACCACCATATCTTGAGCAGGTGCAAAGGAGATTGAAATTCTGCTTCCCAGTCAATTTTGGCATTCAAATCTCCTAAAATAATCGTGTTTGAGACACAAGTTCAGTTGTGTTTCCATTATGTAAAGTACCTTTAACATTTTGGTCTTTTCTTCAGTTGGTGCATGGGCACTTATTGTGCTCAAATTTGAAAAAAGTCAAAATTTGAAAAGAGTCAAAAAGTATTATTGCATAGCTTTGGTGTGCTTACTTTAAAATGAATTACTAAATTTTTTGTTCATGAAAAATCCATTGTCGAAAGCATGTATATCCTGGTGGCAGGTATAATAAAAGATATATTTCTTCTTCTCCAGGATACTTCAGTCTTTCCATCTCAACTTTTATTGTGCCATCAGATCCACTTGATAACTATCCATCTTCTCAATGAGCATTTATAGTCCCTTTGATATATTCAATGATCTAACATTCCATTGTCCGAATTTAAAAATCCTTAAGTCCATTTCCAAATTGTCTTCTGAGATCCATCCAGAATTTTTCCTTTGCTTTTTCCTAAGAAAAAGTTTTTTACAGGGTAACGTTGTTAACCCCATGCTCAACCACCAATCTAAAGGACTAGCCATCCAATTTTTTAAACTCTCCTGAGACAGGTAATCAGCTGTACCCGCAGACACTGGATGCCCATTTTAGTCTCCTTTTACAGCATGCTTGAGCTGCATTGTGACTATTCTTTTACAATTAGTCATCACATGTGTAAATAAATTTATATGTGATATAGAAAAAAGTTCTGCCTAAGTTTATATGCACTCAAGAACATTGAAAATAGTACACCAAGAGAGAAGTATCAGATTGAAAAGAAATTTAATATATAAAATGATACAGAAAGATTGTTTAATTTTCTTATTTTTGGGATTTAGACAAGAGTACACAATCGAATGAAAACTACATTAATAGTTTATATTAATGTTGAACTGCCTCCTGTTGCCATACATGACAAAGTATGGTCCTGCATTGAGTTGAAATGACGTCTGATGTTTTGCTGTGGCAGATAGGCTCAAAACCTTGAACAGCTACCTCTAAATCATGTACAGAAGGACAACAGCATCTAGTATTTCAATTGGTCCTACACATGTGTTATTAAACTGAGAAGTGGACTGGCCATCGAAGGGTCTGATCATGACTTGAAGTTTTAAGCCACTAAACATGTATGAGGATGAGCATTATCTTATCAGAAAATTACAACTGAGATTCCATTTAAAAAATAGTATAGAAGAATGTCATTAGCACAACGCTGATTTATTAAAGTTTCATGTAACACAACTAGAAGGGTCTGGCTATCATAGGCTAGGACATCCCTGAACCACTTTACCTAGTATGCAAGCAATGTGTAGTGTTATATAGTGGCTGGGATTGCAGTGTTCACAGGGAACGTTCATACACATACTTTCCATGTTGCACTACTATAGATGGAATTGCAGTTTTAGCTTCAAAGGAGCACATGAAAAGGTTGTTCGGATTACAAATTCACAACTGCAAGTGCTTGAAAACAGTTTGTGGAACAATTGGTACCTCTACTTGTGATTATATGATGGAACAAGTCACTGTGGATTCCATGACCACTTGCCTTAAGATCCTTCAATCCTTTTATCTTGTCATTGTTTGGGTGGACAGACTTAGATGGTTTCAGTATCTCCTTGTGTTTACTGCTGTCAACATTTTCTGATGGCACACTCTGAACAATCCTCCTCGATAGCAACATGACACATTGACGAACCTGCAGTTTTTAGGTTGATAACGAAGCTTATTGTAAATTTGCTTAACTATGAGAAATATCTTCTCACGCATCTAACTGCCATACATCACTCAATTAAGTCTTCTTGGGGTCAGAATTGTAATCAGCATGTTTATAAATTATCTATTATGCATCAATATTTCAGGGTTAATGTTCATGCACATTTGGATATAAGAACTCACTAAACTTCTCTGCAAAATGTCATGATTGTATCTTTCTTCCTACTTGGTGCAATATTTTCAATGTTTTGAATGTAAGTCAGAAGTTTTAATATCTCATGTTAAAAAATTCCTGACATACCAAAACTTACTGATATAAAATGTATTATTTTTCTTATTCGTTAGAAATTTATTTTTGTGTTTGGACTAAATTATTATTTGTATTATAAAGATTGTCTGAAATTTTATTGCAAAAATTTTAAAATTTAATTATTTAAAGTACTGTATTTTTAATTTAAAATTATAAACATACTTAATTTACTTTTTGTTCATTGTGTTTGTGTTTTAGGTGTCTCGTGCCTCACTTCAATTTTTAAGACTGATGTTAAAAAAACCAATTTTAAACATAGAATCTCTCAACTCCACATTATTTGCCTTTGTTAGTGAGCTTGGAACTATAAAGGTATGTTTATTTTAATACAAAGCATGCAAAATTATCGATTGTGAGAGAGAGAATTTGTGTTTTGTAAATAATAAAATTTTCAACAATCACGAAATATAATTGCATATAAGAAAAATGTTTGTTTTGAAGATTATTTTAACTAAAATACATTTAAAAATATATAAAGTGTATACTTAATAAGCAGCAAGTTTGTGCTAAATTTTATTTCTAAAAAAAATCAAACATGATAAATACAAAGATGATTAGATTCTTATTTAAATTATTGTTATCATTGCAACTACTTCTATCAAGCAGTTAGATATCTACAGTATTTATATTAGTAAACCAAGAGCAATTATTACTAGATGATTAAAACCAAGTTGTGTCTAAGTTTGGTTGCAACTATTATTATTCACCATTATTTGGGAAAATATTTTCTGGCTTAACATTATTTATACATTGTAAATGTTCTAAAAACATTCAATTCCAATTTAAAATTAATTTTTAGGAAAATGCAAATGGAAACATTTCTAGCGATTTCCTGAAATAAGTGATTTGAAACTTTTACCATGTGTATTTGTTATTCAAGAAATATTTTTAAAACAACGTTTTTATATAATAAGCAAAAACTAGTAAATACTGAAATAAAAATGTGTATGAAAGAATTAAGAAATTTAACTTTAATATTATTTTTCATACTATAACTGTAAATTTAAAGTCATGGATCCCACTGAAGCATGTTAATTCATGTAAAGTGTAAATGTCAATATATATATATATTCAGAAATTATGATATATATTTCAGAAATTACGCAAAGATATTTTGGTAATGAAGAAATATTTCCTTACGTGTCATACAGCTTTAGAAGAAAAGCTTCTACTTCAATTGAAGGATCGACAGCATTTTGTTGAAAGTTCTGACATTTACAGTCTTCAGGATCTCATTGATGTCTCATCAGGCTCTTTGTTGACCTACTTAGAAAAAATTCATTCAACATTTATAACTCATATTACACTACAGTGCCAAGTAAGGATAATAAATTTATAAATCTTAAAAAACCTTAATCTTGATTACAAATTCTAAAAAATCGTGGCTTGTACTTCTAACTATTAATTCAGAAAATAATATTTAATTTTAACTTAAAAAAAACGGATTATGGACTTCTCTCTTCTATATTTTAACATTGCTTTAATATTTTTTATATATTTTTCATCTTCATCTATTCATGCCTTAAAAAATTATGTATCAACAATTTTGATAGAATAAGACTTATGCTGAAATTTTGAAATCTAATCTGTTTGGAATTGAGTAGAAGTTTAATTGCTAAAATCATTTTAAATTTCATTATTATAATTCATTTTTAAATGTCAAAAATAATTTTAAACTATTTATTAATTGATAAACAACTGAAAAAAATTATCATTATAGATTGTGGATTTATATATTAAGTTGTTTTTATTCTTTTATTATAATTTTAAAATTATAATAAAAGGATTTAAAGTTGAATGTTTTAACTTAAAATTAAATTGTTTGAAATCAAAATTAAAGGTTGTCCATTGTTAAATACTTTCAAACATTTTTTCTATGAAAGTTAATATTATTCTAGATTTGTTCTGTGTTACAGCTGTAATTTCACTCTTCTTAAATCTTCTTGTGTTCCTTAAAATTTTAAATTTTGCAAGTTTTTAAGTTTTTCATCATTTAATTAGAATTTAGTTGTTGGATATTTTCTTTTGAACCTGAAAATCACATGTGAAATTCATTTATTTCAATAGTCTTTTGTTTGTAAAAAGTAATAACTGTAAGAAATGATGGCATTGAGGAAAAATTCCAGAAAAATTGTAGTGTATTATGGAAATGAGAGAAAATTTCAGAATCATGAATGTATGTGCAAGTTGAATAGCATCTTCTGAAAATATATATTGTGCTCTGTATTGGAACTTTGAAAATAGTCTATGGTTATTTGTTAGTTTTAAACATTAAAGGTGACAACTATGCTTCTTTGACGAAAGAGAAAGAGACATTTCAACCACTTACAAAGTTCGAATTTTAGAGATGTAATTGTCTTCATAAAGAAATTACTATTGTGGAATATCGACTTGTGTTCAGAATTCCAGCAGTACATTGCAGTAAGTTTGGAAGCAGTGAAGTGACAAGGACCGAATATCAGAGATTCGGAAATGATTGCTGATAGGTAATTTCAGTGTACAATGATAGTTGGTTGGGATGGCATTTAATAGTACAGTTTATTCAAAACAGTTATCAGCACATTGTATTCTACTACTTCAGTTATATCTCTATTTTGTTGATTCTGCAGTATAAACTGCATTCAAGAATTTTTTTATTTAGGGATTGCTTTAATGAAAAACCTTGGTAGCCAAGGCTACATTGAGTTCATGCATCAACATATAGAATACTATATAGATGGTCTGCTAGGGAATTTTCCTGAATCTTTATTTAATACATTATGGCTAAATATGTGTTAGATACTTAAGTGGTGAACATAACTTCCAGAGTGTTTTTTTAACATCATAGGTGAACTTTCGGATTGATGGCCTGAAGCATGATTGCATTCAAAAATAATCAGTCTAAGGTGCTTAGAATTGTGAGTAATAATAATCTTAATGATAAAAGGTGCATGTTCAATCAAGTGGTGGCCTGATTGGATAGAGCATCATATTTACAGTATAGCTCAAAACCTGTTTAAAACTGTTACTACTGTTTGAAATATTCCTAGTCTGCAAAAAGTGATTGATGAGCAACAACCAAACTAAATAGCCTTATGATTGCTAAAAATGTAAGAATTTGCTAATTACACTCTGTGGTGTATTCTAATTTTGAATTAATCTGATATTTTAATGTTAAGTTTATACATTGAATAAATTTTTTTTTAAACTTTCCTATTTTATATGACTATAATTATGATGTTCTACATAAAATCTGATTTTATGAAAACTCAAAATATTAATAAAATTTTTGTTGACTCTTATTGAATTTAAAGTTCTGGAGCAATTCTTTAATGAATTATTACTAAGTGAAAAAAAAAAACTGCCTTAAATTTGAATAGAAAGGATATTTTTCAGAAAAAATATAAATTGTTTAGAAAAATTATTCTTATTTGTAAATTTATTGATTTAATAATTGTAGAAAAAATTCTTAAATAATAGCTAAGTAAACTAAAGAAAGACATTTTCTTTTAATTTATTGAGATAAAATTTAAATAAAATGCCAAATTTTTTTGATTGTATTAAGAATAAATATCACAAAATGTTTCATTGATATTAAAAATGATAATAGAACATAGTTTGAAAGTTCTTAATAAAATAGTAAGTGAAATTTAAATTTAAAAATAAATTAATTCATTAGTTTTTTCATTACACATCATAAAAATCAAAAACTACAAATAAGAAAATTTAGAATTAGAGAAAACCACAAATATGCTTCAATTGTTTGATATCAGTAAGTAAATCAGTTATTAAAAATAAATGTAAAATTCTTGATTAATTAATTTTTTAAAATTTTATAGGGTTGCCATGGCAAAGGCTTCATTTGCGAGCTTTGCAAATCAGAAGATGTGATATTTCCATTTGATCCTCGAACTGATATTTGTAGTAATTGCTCGTCAGTTTTTCATCAGTAAGTATTGTAATAATCAATTGTTATTATTATTATTTTACCATTTTAATTTCTTAAATTGTAAAATAAATTACTTGAACCTAATATTATTTCCTTTTGGATGATTTATTATAGAAATATATAAATATTTCTGTATAAATTGTATCGAAATATAGTGATTCTTTTGAAATTAATAGATTTGTAAAATTCATAAATTGTTGGATTTTTATAAAAAAAATGCTTAAATGATCTTAGTTTATGAGTTTGAGTGTATCATTTCTGAAGTACATTGATAAAGCTTAACTATATTTCTGCTGAATATATTAATTGTTGATTATTTTTTTATTGTTTCATTCTATTTTCCTTTATTAAATCTTTTGGTTTATAGTAGCCTGTTGAAAAAAGGTATTGTTTAAAAAAGATAATGTATAATTTCTAAGTATGAATGTGTAACTCAACCAAAATCTTTTGGGATTGAGAGGACTTCTATGCATTAAAATCCATAAAATTCAAAATATTTATTTATATTATAGTATTTTAAAAATGAGCTTGTAAAAAAAGAAATATGACTTTTCATTTCACTTTTAAACATTTATCTTTTGTCAGAAATTATCAATTTAATGAATTTTTTTATTTAATTTTAGATACAATTTTTAATACAGTGGACAAAAAATAAGAGAAGGAATTTAAATATTAGTTTTTGGTGGTGACCTCATTGTAAATCAGCCTTTTTTAACTGTAAATTGTTAATATTCATGGTAAAGCTGTTAATAGTAAAATGTCCATTGTAATACTACACTGCATAGAAAATTCCATGCTTAGATCATTGAATTGTGGTACGAATTAATATTGTATCAATGAATTTGAATAATTTCAATAAAATGTAATTAATTTGTAATTTCTTTTGTTAATACAGAGTAATTTGTTTTTGTATTACCAAAAGCTTAAATTGAGTAACAAAAAGTAATTCTCTCTAAAAATTATTTTAAAGAGTATTTTAATCCATTTAAGGAAAATTGTTTTTTTATTATTCTATCATGGTAAAGAATCGATTAAAATAGAAGCAATTTTTTTTAATTATTTATAAAGAGAATTATCAAAAAGCTTTTAAGTTGAAATTCTTGATAAGTTATAAATGCATTTTCTTAGTTGTTATTACACACTTTTGTTTCATATTTAAGTTGATTGATTTTATGTAATTTTAAATAAACAATAAATTTTTAATATTTTAAATATGCGAAAAAAAACGGGTAGGAAAAATTTAAATAAAATTAAAAATATCCATTATATAGAGTGCTAAAATAATTAGTTGTCAAATGATTGCCTGTAAATAATAGTGCAGTTGAAACTCAATTATTAACCTAAGCCATTGAAGTAGTTTAAATTTAAATCTAATTTAAATCAAAACTATTGAAGTTATATTGTACAAATGATCACATCATTAAAAAAATTAATAAGAAATAGCTGTACTATAGATATATTTTCTTGGTTAAAAATGTTTAAATTGAGAATATCAGCACCTCTGAGAAATTAAATAATAAAATCTTTAAAACTCATAGAATTTGTTTCTTAAGAATCTGCACAAATTATGTTTATGATGAAGTTTAATTTAATAATACATATCATTATGAAACAATCAATTGAAATTACATGAAGCCAAAAACAATCAAATTGAGATAATATGTAACCAAAAAGAAAACAAAATATTTCTAATTACAAAGAAATATTACTAAACACATAATTTCTGAGCAATATAAAAATATGTTCAGTTATTCATAGTTGATCTAATTATTATATATAAATCATATCACAATCGAACCCATTATATTTAATTGTTCTTTATACTTGGTATTTACTTTATCATTTATTTACATTTATCTTCTTTGTTTTTCTTAATATCTATTGTTCAAATTGTTAATTTTTAAAATATTATTATGATAAAATTCATCTTCCTTCAATGTGGAACATTTAGATATAATTTTCCACTTTTTAAAATTTATATATATATTTAATAATTAAGTAAATACATACTTGCTCTTGCAATAATAAGTACTCTTGTTTTGCTTTTCTATTATAACATTTTGGTGGAATAATTACTTAAATATATTTTATTCATTCATAATAAATTATAGCTCTTTCATTTTACTTATTTTTATTAAATAGCATTAGTTCTCAATTAATATATATATCGAATTATATTTTCTTTGATTAAAAAATTATAATCCTTCTCGAGTTGGATTATTGAAGTTAAATGTAAGCTGGAACTTACTTAAATGCCTGTTTTGAGTGATTTTAAAGCTGCAAAAACATTGCATTTTTTCTCCCATTATTATTTAAGTAAAAATAAACCTTTATAAATAAAAGTAGTATGTTTAATATTTAACTAGACAAATTCATCATTTTTATTTATATTAGTAATATTTTCCTTTATAAAGCTGGATTTTAAAGTGGCATTATTTATGTTTAAGACTGAAAAATTGAAAATATAACTTTTATGAGATAGTAAAAAATTAAGCATGTATTTTAAGAGATTAAATCATCATTTGAAAAATTCTTCTACTTTAATAACATTGGCAAATAATTATTTTTGTATTTGTTTATTTGGAATGTCAAAGCAACCTGTATTGTTGATCAATTAAGATGAAACTCTTTGAAGGAAATTTTCAAACAGCATGAAATTTGTATTCTGGATAAATCATAGTTATAAGTGCTGTTAGTTAGGATTTCTATTTGCTGAGAATACTTAAATTTCTGCTTTTGGTTGAACATCTTGTGGGTTCAATTCATATCTTGGACTTGGATGTTTATCTTGGTTTGGAATATATCTTAAACTCTAGATTTTAATCTAACTAATCCCTGTACTCGTGAATTAACCATTGAGCAACAAATCAAATTAATCAGGTATGAATACATGATGTATTATTTCAGCATTCTTCATAAACTGTATGCAAGCAGATAAAGACATATGGTGTGAAGAACATGAATTGTGTTATGGGATTTTTGTACTTGCAATTTCTCAGAGAAGCGTAAATATCATTTGAGCTTGTTCATGATTTTGACCATGGTAGAATTATTGCATCTATAAATAGCAGATTATTCTTCTGAGAAATAATTTGTCTTTTCACATCTACCCTTGTCCATAGCTATGCAAAAAATAAATGAGTGAATTCAGGAAAGGAACAAATGACCAAAGTGGACTTTTGCAACACCTACTTCACTGTTTAATTTCCCAGAAAGATTGATATATTGTATGCTTGAAAGAGATGAAGTGGACTATCACCTCCATAACTGTATCATAACACAAATAATATGTAATATGACAATCGATGGTTGCACTACTTACTATATGTTATTTGTAATGCAGTGGACTAAGCGTCAATTTGCTCACTTATCTTTTTACCTTAAACTGTGAGTATTTATGTTTGCAATAATAACATGAATGCCAGAGACAATCATCCAAATGACATGACATTGTATTTTCAGAAACCGATATCTCTTTTTCCTATAATACATCAATGGTTGGATCAGCAGGCGAGGAACTCAGAATCGCCTAATGTCATCTCTAGACTGTGGCAATGATTCTAAGATGATGGAAATGTCAGTAGATGTTACAGTACACACACAAATCGTCTCTGAGAGACAACAGTTATTTGGTAGTAACCGCCAAAAGAAACAGATGGAGCAGTGCAGAGAAAAGCTTTGCTCGTTGAGTGGAGTTTGTTACTTCAAATGCAATTCAATGTTATCTCCAGCAATCTACTGACTATATTTCCTTTTATGGGAGACATATGGTGTATTAAGCATCATACCATCAATACACTGTTCAATTATTGTATAGGCGATATGTAATATAAGTATCCTTAATTTATGGACATGTGTAATACATACAAATGTAGTTTTACATATTTTTTCTGTGATTATAATAATGTAAATTAATTTCATTTAGCCTTATACATATTATTTTTCTGTTATAGAGATTGCTACTTACGATGGGAAGGTCCTTGTCCAAAATGTACTCGCCGGGGTAAAATATACGAAGCTGCAAATGCAACACAGTGAAGTTTTTATATAAATGTATATAAAATTATTCAAATTATCATTTTATTCTGTGTATAAATTTTCTATGTATAAAAGTTCTATTATAAAAAGTTATAACTTCAAAGATTATGGAACAATAAAAACATGAGCATTTTTATTTAGGACTTGATCTGAAAATTTGTTTTTAAACAGATTAGTAACTCTAAATAATAGTGAGTATTTAATAACAGATCTTTTTTATTTGCTAAATTTAAGCATGTGAAATTATTCAGCTAATAGGACTTGTTATTAGATCATTTAATCTATTGATATCAAGAATTTTTTTTATATCTTTATGGTTTGCATTTTTAGTAATTTGAGCAATTACCGACCAAGGATTTTCAAATTTTCATATGTTACAGATAAATAACAATAGAACTTAACTTATAAAAACATTTAAAAAACTGGAAAAATTAATAAAGTTTAAAACTGAATAAAATTTAATGCTATAATCATTTTAAATTATAAAATTATGTAGATATTCTTCAAAAGTCTATTTCTTTTTGCAAAATAAGTTTAACTAGGAGTACAATAGATTATATAACAAATGTTTCTACAATATATTCATGTGGAGACCATTATTAGTACTTGGAATTTTTTAAAAATAAAAGCTCTTTAAATTAAATTATGAAGGTAATTTAAATATTATATTATAATGTACAATAGAATGTTCTTATATCCTTCTTTTCATGTAACAAATAACCCCCAAAAATTTATTTTTTAAAAATTCAGACATAAAAATCAATTTTGAGTGTCATATATTGAAGTATTTTTATATGAGGGAAATCGTTATTTATCTTGTATAATTCTACTTTTACAATTAATATTATAGAACATCGGAATCCTTAGTACTTTTTATTCTTCAATCCATATTTCATAGTTCATGCTAACACACAACAAATAACATCAAATAAACTATCCTGAAATGCAATTTTTTCCCCCATTTTTTATATTCAACACTGGAAACTTGAAAATATTAAAAATTTCTTTATTATTCTAAGCTAATATAAGGTATTCCATTCACTGTATAGTTCCAATATGATTTTAATTACTTCTCTATAGTGGTTTTCAATAAATTATTCCTGAAACTGAAGAAAATAGTAGTTCATATGTTGAAATGTAATTAAAAGTCATAGCAAGTTGAATGTTTTAAGGACTTATTGGTTGGGTTAGGTTGATGTGTGATGGAAAAAATAATCAATTGCTTAATTATTATAGGTATTGTAATGTTAAAATTCCTATCAACATTATAAAGATTTCTAAAGTTCATTTTTATTTGCACTGATGAATGAAATTCTAGAGTGTTATATTGTTGCACAGTACAAAATGGAAGTTCTGGTATAGTACAATTTATATGGAAACAAAAGAATATGCAAATGCAAAATTTGCATTTACTTGTTTTATACATAGCTTCCCCCTCAAGTCCTATTATGCTGCCTCATCGTGGCGAGGGTGGTGACACTGGGTGGAATGGGCGAAGTACGTCTGGAGATTTTTTCTCCTGGCAGGGTCACCCAAGGCGTCCAACCACTGAGATGGACTTCCAATATATCAAGATATTTTACTAAACTATTTAGCTTTGGAGACCAACATCGAATTGCTTTATATTTAAAAGGTTGGAAAAACAATCAAAGACTCAAGAGTGACAGCCCCTTTAGCAGGGCAGCCAAACAAAATCTCTTATTTCCTGAGGTTGAATCCTGCCTTTTGGGGCCTCACCTAAGTCCACTAGAGGATCTTTCTAGAATTTTCTTTCATGAAGAACTACTGTCCTTCAGTAGTAAAAAAGATTGCATCCAGCACAACTAAAGCAATTGGCTTTGGAAACAATACATAGTTCCCCATTAGGGGCAGTTCAGATATTCACTGATGGAAGTAAACAAGACAATGGTAACACAGGTAGTGGAGTCGTGATTGTAACTCCCGAAGGCGTTACAAAACTGAACAGGCGAAACCCAAACTTTTGTTCTGCCTTTAGATCAGAATTGATAGCCATTGACGAGGCCCAAAAATTTATGATCTCGATTAGCAGCACTTGCGACATCTGGATTTACTCAGACAGCAGGAGCTCCATTCAATACCTAAGCCGATGGAGATGCATTAATGACAGGCTCGGCATGGACATTGTAAACAAACTTAAGAGTTACTCTTCATAATAATGACATTCATCTACAGTGGATTCCCTCCCATGTGGACCTCCACTTCAATAACTTGGCCGATGAATTGGTTAAGGAGGGTTCTGCTGAAACAACTGAAAATGGTGGACTACTTACGTTTAGTGAAATTTTCTCAAAGTTCAAAGCCAAAATCAGCAAGACTTGGAGGATCCCACCTACTCATGACTGGTACGAACAAAACCGCCCTGGAGCTGAAGGCAATAGGAAATTGCAAACCACAATTACCAAGCTCATTACTGGACATACTTGCACCCTTACATTCGTTCAGGGTCAGAAAGTGTTCCCTGTGTGCCTCAGGTGTAATTTCCACCAAGCTTCTCCGGACCATCTGCTCTCCTGCCTGTGTTTGGAGAAGAGAGATCTTTTTGAAAACCCTGCACTAGTTTGGGACTTTCTCTGGGCGAACGATCTACTGGACTAGGTCTAGATTGTACTAGATCAAGTGGAATAAGGAACAGCAACAATACATAGCTTATTTTAAAACTGAAGTCTTCAAATAATAAGTTTTACTCTACATTTCTTTCTTAATTTTCCATTAATTTTAAATGTTTTTTAAAAGTACAGCATAAATATTTTAATGTTACATTTTGTATTTTATGTGTGAACACTGCAAATGAATTATTTGTTTATAAAAGTATTTTTATAGCACGTTTCTTTCTACTTTCAAATAATTTTTATTTTGTCTCCAAAATGTTTTTTAAGCATTATTTTGGATTATACTATAAAAATATATTTAAAACTAATAGTATTTCTGATTAATTTAATCATTAATATATATATATATATATATATATTTAAACGATTTAACTGTACATTTAATCTTTATGGCAAGATGATACCGATTTCAAAAAATTTTAAGTATCCCTATATTACTGTATATCAAAATATACATAGTTCATACTTTAATAAGATGTTATCATAGTTCATACTTTAATAAGATATAGTACATTTTGTGTTATGTTTATATAAGGCATATTGTGAAAATACTACCATTTACATAATGAAGATTTTTCAAAAAATTCATGAAACGAAATACATCTGATGCACTTTGCTCCTAGTAAATTTTCAAACTAAAACTAAACTCATTGGCACAACAGCCCAAGGCCTACAGTGCCCTTATCTGTTACCATGATCATGAAGGTCCCTGGAGTGTTATGTGGTCAGTATAACATGGAATCCCCAGTGTTTTGTTTGCAAGCATACTTGGTACTCAGTTTTACTGACCCACTGAAGGGATGAAAGGCTAAGTCGACCTTGACCTGTGTTATGGGAGAGTGAAGCGCTATCATTACACCACCTGGATTATAAATTATCAAACTGTAATATTAATATTTTTTCCAGTAAAATAATTTTCTAATTGTTGTTTATTAAAGTCAAATATATAACTTTCTTTAAAATTTTAATACTTGAATAAAAATACATGAATTTTTATAATATAAACACACTTTATTTAGAAACAATTATGTATACAAGTTAGTCACATTAATAATGAATTTTATTTACAATATTTATAAAGTAATCTTCCATTTTATACATATTTACAACATTTCTTAGAAAATGTTTACAAAAAATATTAAGTTATCATTCATCTAACTCTTAGAAAATGTTTTATAAATATGAATATATATATAACAAGTACAAAAATATTTTTGGAAGTTTTAAAATTATTCCCTACATTATTAAAAAGAAAAACAAGAATGCAAATTTAATAACCAATTTTAGATATATGAAGATTATTCTTTTAACTGAAGTGATGCAAGTTGACAGGAAGTCTGTGATAAAAGCAATTCTCTCGATTCGGATAAAAGTTCTGTTGCTCTGTAAGAAACAAATTAAAATATTTAGGGTTATCAGAAATATTTTGCAAGAATTGAAATAATAAACTTCAAAATTAGCTAATGAGAAATTATATCTTGGTGTAATATTAAAATCATTTTAGGACTGGTATAAGTACATGAACCATGAGCAAAACTTATGATAACTGGAGTAGAATTTACAGTTTATTAAAAAAAACATTGAGGAAATAATTGCAGGGTAACAATTCTACAAAATTTACAATATCTTTATTAGTAATTCATTATAAATTTAAGTTTTTCTTATTTCTTTTTAAATTCAATGTTTATAGCATAATTTAAGATTGGTAATAAAAATATTTCAGTTGAAAAATAATTAAAACATTTTGAAAATATTATTTTAAAGTACATTTTATTAAGTAAATATACTATGTAAATTACAGCAGCAAATATTAAGTTCTTGAAATATAAGTATCAGCAATATATATAGTAAGAGCTATAAGAATATTTAAGTCTTAATATTTTTTATTATATACATTCAATACTTTATTTTGTATTAAATGAAATATATAATTACTAATGCTGTTAATGCAATTTGATTAATAATGTATTAAGCTCACTAAAAATTAATATAGAACTAATTTTCATGGAACAAAATAATTTCTAACTTCTATTTGCAAAATATAGTATTAAACTTACTTCTTAATTTCTTCAGCAATTAATTTTCCTTGACTCGCAATAGTATTTGCATTCTTTGCTAACAAATTAATTTCTTCAACATTACCAACAGTTGTCTGAATTATTTTCAATATATCACTAATTTTTTCTAGTTGTTGAATAATTTCATCTGTAATTTAAAAATTATTTTTTGAAGACATTAAAAATACATAAGAAAATAACATTTATAATTAAATTTTCTAAAAAATAAATTTTGTATATATTTGTTAAGCAAAAATATATTATTAAGACATATTTCCTGAAAATTGTATTTATGTTTTTGCCAAAATTTTTCTATTAGTAAGTTTTAGTAAACCTTAAAATGTGAATATATTTAATGCATTTTTGAGGCTAGAATTTTCAACTACTCATTTAATTTTGAAAAGCTTTAATATTAGCTGAATAATTTCACCTTTATGCCTCACAAATAGAAAATTATTTCAGTGCATGTAGAATGCATATGATATAGGCTTTTCAAAAGGGACAGGAAAATACAAACTGCATAACACACTACATTTATTAAAAAAATTTTAAAATATCCACTAAATGTGTAAATAAATCTATATTCCAATAAGTGATGAAGTGCAATGTTAAACTGACAAATTTATAAGAACAAATGTTTGAAAAAATAAAAAATTATGCCCACCTTCTAAGCCAGCAATAGGCATTACATCTATAACTTGCAATTTATGCCTAACTCTGTCAATGCCATTAGCAATTTCTTCATATTGCTCTTTTAATAATGAAATTGTTTCAAGTGCTGGTAAGAGCATTTTTTCCTGCAAGAATATTAAAACCATTATTATCATTATTTTAGTAAGCTATTAATTCAAGTTATTAAATAAAATTGAGAACTGTGTGTTAATATTGAATACTATTTACAAATTCTTGTATCAACATACTTAAGAAAAAACGAGAATTTTCATTGTACAGCCAAAAATTTTGATTTTAGCTTTTGTAAATACAACAACAATCAAATTGAAAAAGTTAAAAAAATATTTTTCATTCTATATTTGGATATTTATATTTTAATTTTTGTAGTTATGTTTATTGTCTTGAAAAGTAAATAATCTAATCGATTATAATTGCTTTTTTGTGTTAATTGAGTTAAGTAATTATTTTGATAATAATAGAAAACTAACTGTAAGAGGATCTTAATACTGAGATGTCATCACAAAATTATTTTTTATTAACAAAAACAAATATTCCAATTGTTTTATGTTGCATTAAAAGTTAAAGTTAATGTACTTCCTTTAGAAAATTGCTTACATAAGAAATTATGATAAAAAAAAGTAAAGTTACAGCATAACAAAAATTTTGTATTTCAGTTATAAAACATACCTATAAAAAATTTCTTTAATCAATCTTTCTAAAATTATACAATTAAAAAATATTAAAAATATATATATACATGTATAAATTAAAGAAAAGCATAATTATTTAACTCTGCAAACTAAGTATTGAAATGGTAAATTAAAGTTTTAAAAATAAAGATATTTCATTCATGAAATAATATATAAATTATAAATTGTATAATTTCAAATTTGTAAAATCATAAGCAGTTTAGTTGTATATATACCTGTTTTTGTAAGTGCTCATGAAGTTTTATAGCAAATGTAAAAAAATTTAATTGTCTTTGAAGACTTTCATTTTCGCTCAATAATTCTCCCACAAAATTCAAAACTTTGAAGATTTTTTCCTAAAATATTAAAGTTGAAATCAAAATTGAATTTATATTAAAAAATGGTAAAAATGTTACAAAGTCAAACAAAACTTAAAGTACAATATAAGTACCTAAATTACTTTAAATATTTAGATTTTATTTATTATCTGTAGACAAAACAAAAGTTTATTACAGTTTACTGACTAAATTCACAAATGACAACTGCTTTTTATCCTTTATCTTTGAAAATAATGTAAAGTGTATTGACTATTTAAAAATAAATTCTAGTAATTTAGTTCTATTAGACAAAGTCATAGTTCTTTTCACTAAGCAATAATTGTAATTATTAAATTTTCTTTGTATAAGTTATTTTTATGTGCAATTTACCTTTATTTGTGATGACTGCTACCTATCTCTAATAACTGCAAACATTTGACTTTGTGTTTTCACTAATTAGAATTTTTAAGTTATTCAATAGCAATTTTTAATTCTTTTTGAGAAGCATTTTTAAAAATTCCTAGATAAATCTTAGCTATCAAATATAGACATATTTTATGGAACAACTTACAACTGATCTTACATTAGACATAATTGAAATATCATCTGAAACATTAAACCAGATGGTTGTAATATAATATATTTCTGATAGCAAGAAATTTCTTTTTGTCAAAGAAATGCTTTAGAATTACAAAATATAAAATCAACAGAAATTACAAATAAATAATTTGGTATTCTGGTATTTAGTGACATTCTTTCTTTGCTATTTAGAATACTATATTTGCTATTTAGAAAAATATCATTTATCAATTTACCAGTCACAAATTATCAATAACCTCTACATATTTCTATATAAAATATCATTTCAATCCATTCGATAGCAAAAATATAAATTTGTAGATGAATCCTGTTCATTAATTTTTTGTCCAAGTAGAAAGATCTAAGATTTGATAACATAAATTTTATATAAGCTATTGACTCTTTTCCAGACATTAATCCTGTCTTACAATGATTACAAATTCATAAGATGGCTTGAAGCAAAATACCTTAATTTTGTACAAATCTCCAAAAAACAAATATCAGTAGTTTTTTTAGGAGTCAAAATTTGTGTATTAAAAGAAAATACATAAACTATTATTTTTGATGAAAAAACTTATGCTTGAAACAAAGCAAATTTCTTACATTTTTTCTAATGCATAGAACACTTAAATATGTAGTTATGCCAGGTAAAGAACATGGGTTTTCATTTCAGAAAATAAATGGATAAAATAATGAGAAAAAAAAGAAGAGTAATTAGAACGGACACATACAAAATATAAAAAAATGTCTTATATTTAATTAAGGAGCAAAGAACTTTCTACATGTAAAATAATGTTTTCATAAAGTATTTAGATATATAGATTAACTACATAAAACTTACTTATTTAATTCCATAAATGATTCCGAGACTGATTCAATTACTATAAAAAACTTGTTCATTAATTCCAGTTAATAGCTACACCCTTTTTTCTGTGCTTTTAGTTAGTAAAATATATTCCATTTTAAATTTGTATTAAATTTGCTTTAGCTTTAGGCACAGTATAGGTAAATACCAAATTTTATAATTTTTAATTATTTGGTATATACATACGAAATTATCATGTATAAGAAACCTAAATATAGAAAAAATTATTCTTTTTTCTTTTATTATATCAAGCTTTTTAGAACAAAGTTTGAGATAATAATGCATCAATATCATCAACCATAATAAACAAAAAAGAAAGGTGTTTAAAAAATTTATTTAACTCAATTGTTATAAATTTTGATCACTTAAAACGCTTTAGTGTTAAATACATTTTCATGGAAAATACTACAAATGCAAAAAGCTAATGTTAAAGAAACTAAAAATATGTATAATAAGTTAAAAATATTTACCAGTGCAACTTCAGATCTTAACTGAGTAGACTTTTGAAGTTTATTTTTTAATAACAGACTCAACTGATACTGGCCATAGTAAATATCCATTTCTAATTTCTGATTTTTAGCTATCTAAAAAAATATATATATATATATATATATATATACGCAGCTGATTGTAAAATTAAAAATGCAGATAAATTTTGGTTATTAAAATTATTTTAAAGCATATAATGATTAAATATAATGTAATAATAAATTACACAAAGAATACATAGATTAAGAATAACTGTTTAATTTTTTTTTAAACTTCATAAAGCCATTTAATTTGAGAAAGTGGGACAAAGATTTTAAATATTATTTTAAAATAAATATTAGAAATAGAAGAAAAATACCATATTTAACTAAAAAAAAGTAACAGATAATTAAAAAAAATATAATTTTTCTATAAAAAAAGAATAAGAAAGCATTATAAATGCAAAAAAATTCATGAACATAAATAAATCCAGAAGGAATTTATAGAATAAAATAAAAATGAATAAATTAAGAAATAAAAAAAAATATTAGTGAATAACTTTTTTTATTTTGATATTACATAACATTATATTTTATAAGTCCATAAAATAAAATTTAGTGCATTGCTTACATAGAAAATAAAAAATATTAATTTATAATGAGTGTTTCAGGAAAATTAAAAAAAGTGATTCTACTCATAAAATTTTGAGAAAAATTAAAGATTTTATACAATGTAAAAAACTAGATAGATTTCTTTAAATGTTTTATAAACAATTTGTATTTTTTTATTGTTTTATATACAGATTTTAATTATAATTTTCATTGATAATATGTAAATAGAGTTTTTCTATAAGTTTCTTTTGGTTAAAACCTCAGGTATAAAGCACCTGCTTGAAAAGAAAACAGAAAAACACTTGGTTTTCAGATTAGTCAAGATTTTCAAAGAAAAAGAACAGATAACAAAATGAAATGGAAATCTTAGTTTAAATAATTATATCAAAGCTTTATAAAATTTTACTTGCTTTTATTAATTTTATTAAGAAGACTGCATGTACTTGAAACTTAACTTATATGAAATGACTTCATTCAGAATTAAATGGAACATTTGTAATGCAAAAGAAACAACCGAATATCAAAAGTTTCTGATAAATTGTAATTTAAATAATTTTTTACATCATAAAAATTTCAATACATTATTCTGAAATGTCATTTGGTCTTTCGAAGTATGATGTCTCAAAATAGTTTATATATACATAATTTTCAAAGAAACGTAGAACAAGTGATAGCAAATTTTGGTAATTAAAAGTCATATCAAATAATTAAATTTATTGAAACCACAAAAAAATTTAAGCATTAATTTCTTATTTTTTAAAATCTATATCATAAAACTTTTCACTTTGTTCACTTTTATAATCACAAACACTTTTCCCCACGGAATTTGTTCAAAAGTTATGATTGCTAGAGTAAGGAATTATTTTGGAATAAAATAAATTAGAATGAAACTAAAACAACTTGAAAGAAATTGATCTTATTGAAATACTTATAAAAATAAAGTTTGCAGAAGCCAGGCTTTTACTCTAATATATTTTTCTTAAAAGCAGCAAATACATTATATAACATTAATAAGAAATATTTTATGTGATTAAGTTAAAATTGATTTTAAAAGATTTTTACTTGTGTGTGCATTTCTCAAACAAAAATAAAACTTAAAAATTTGATAACTTGTAAACACTTTAAAGGTTAGATATAAAATTAATAATTGGATTTAAAACTATAAATAAATTTAAAATTATACATAATTATAATTTATATTCTAAGATTTAAAAGATGTAAGGAAATAAAACTAACAATTTAAATTCTTAAAATTATGTAATTTGATTATTGAGGCTGACAAAAAACTATAAATAATAAATAAAATGGTTTTTGATCTTGCTTCATTAAATTATAAATTAGATCACGATAAATATCAAAGAATATAAATTTTTTAAAAGCCACAATCAAATACAAAGTAATCATAAGTATGTAGGGTACCATGGAAAAAATTTCAAATATGTATTTATAAACCATTAAGTATATCAAATCAAATAAGATTAAATAAGAATATTTCTTTAAACCTTTTTATTTTTTCACTAACTTTTTGGCATGTCACAAAACTAAAAGTTGAGCATATGGTTTTGCCAACTAAAATGTGTTTATAACATAAATATGAATAGGTAGATTGCTTAATCTAACTGAATCTGTCTACATTAGAAATTTAAAAGAAGTGTTGAATTTTTAATTTCTTATGATTAAGCAAATCTATGAATAACACTATGACAATTTTTGACTAACAAACTATATCATCAACTCATGATCTTATATGCCAGTTTAAAGAATTCTTAATGAATAGAATAAAAATAAATCAGAAATACTCTACCCATTAGTGTGGATAATAGTGCAAATTTACAGATAATTTTGGATTTTGAAATATTGGGATTCTGTACATATTTCCTTCTATTTCTATAATATAATAGGTTTTTATGATATTATGTATATATATTATTTCTAATGGGAAGACAAAATACACAGCAATGTTAGCGAAATAAAACAAAGTTTGTACAACAAAATCATAGAAAATTGTTGGATAATATTTGTATATTTTCAAATAACTTTTTTCTTTCTTTAAGATATTACATTTAAAAAACTCTAGTTTCTCATTACTTTAAGCAAACTATGTTGCACAAGCATTTAAGTTTCTAGTTTACATGAAAAGTTGCTTAATATAATTATATACAATTAGTTCAAAATTATAGGATTACATAACTTACAGACACCTTTTGTTACAAATACTCTTTTTTCATATACATGATGAATCAAGCTGAGGTTAATAGCAGAATTGAATTAGAAAAATCAATATTGATACCACTGAAAGGAAATGTCAGGGATAGGAGTCTGGATATCTTATAAATTTTTTATAATTATATATATATATATATATATATATATATATATATATATATATATATATATATATATATATATATATATATATATATATATATATAAATCAATTGTGATTAGCCATAGAAGGAAATAAAGAGTTCTTACAAGATTATTTTTAAAATATTCTTTTTAACAGGCGTATTTGAGAAAGAAATTTTGCAGAATTAATTTAAAAAAGTAAATACACAAATGAAAGAGCCACTAAAAATTATTTTTTAGATTTTTTAAAGCATTTAAAATTTTACAATTAAAGCAATAGAGCACATATTGACTGATATGTTCTTAGATTTTCAAAGGATTCAAGAAATTAAAAATATTAAGATATAATAGGTAGATTAATAAAGTTTCTGATAAAAAAAAATTGTCAAACTAAAAACATGGTAATATATTGCATTTATAATCATTTGTCAGAAAGATTTACAATCTATCGGATAAAACCATAAAGCAAACCAATTTGTAAAGAATTCATATAATACATAATTTGGATTTTCTACATTTATGAAATCAAAAAATAAAAGAAACTCAAGAAATATTTTTATAAAAATATTATTAAGAATATTAGATTAATCACATAAATAAAAATAGATCAAATTTTATACATTCAAGTACCAATAATTGAAGCATACAATTCATTAACTGATAAATTGTTTAATCAAAATGTAGAGGTCTTAAAAATTACAAAACTAACCTGATTAGGATCATTTTTTAGTTCTTTGCATTTTATAGGCCCTCTTGATGATATTGATGCATGTGAAGCTTTTTTATTAGTAAACTGTTTGTTTGAGGACTTAATTAACAATGATTGTTCTAACAAAAGAGTGAATAATGAAATATTAACACAATTTAAATCCAAACTGTGTGTGTGTATATATATATATATATATATATATATATATATATATATATATATATATATATTAAAAACATCTTTAACAAAAAGATATAACTCATTAACTAATTATCAATAGCACAGTACATTTATTTGAAAACATATAAAAATGTTTATAAATATATGAATATATACACAAAAGAAATAATGAATGATAAGTATACATAAAAATTATTTAAAATAATTGTGTATAGAAATAATATAATCTAATATACAACATAAGTAAACGCTTTTGCCAGAATACATTCAACTCAAAAAGTTATTTTCATTTGCATTGTAAATAAATTTTTAACTTTATAATTCTAATTAGAAATGCATTTAAAATTTTAAAACCATACAATTTTTTGATCCCCTTAGGTCAGTGTGAACAAGATGGCCATTTACAATAAAACTTTCATTTAGGAATAAAACAACTCAGATTTCAATATTGATATATCTATACTAAATAATGTTTGGAATACATTTATTATTAAAACATAATTTTATATATACTTCAATTGAGAAGCAAAGTTTAAAATAATAAGATTCAAGTTGCAATAAACATTCTTTGGAACATGGGAGCTGAAACTATGGCAACAAGATAATAATAAACTGTGACTATTCAATAATCAAGCAGCCTTTTATTTTCCCACAAAAATTTTTTTTAGAAATAGTGGAAGTTACAAGAGTACAACTTAAAAATTAAGCATAGGAAAAAATTTAAAAACTAAAAGCTTAAATCCATCTATTTTCTAGTAAAAAAATTATGTAATTAGGAGTTTCCAAGAATTTCAATATTTCTTTGTTTTCTAACAGCAATATTTTTGATTGATTATTAAATTGATTTAATTTTAAAAATACATCAAAGGATAATTTTTTCCTAAAAAGTAAAAGATTCAGTTTTATTGTTTTAGAATTAAAGAATATTATATATGTGATCAATTCAATGTGAAGCCAGTAATAGTAATAGCACTTTACACTTCCAAAGTTCAGGTTTAAGATTCAATCCTCAGGCTATGCCAAGTTGATTCAGACCTTCATGTCTTCTGAGGGTCAATAAAATTAAATACCAAGCATGCTTGGATTTTTTTTTTGTCGCTCAACGATCATTTTTTGTACACAAGGGCTAATTAGACCACAAGTATGCTTGGGAATTAAATACTGGGGGATTCATGCGAGGCTGACCATGTAACTGGAACACATGCTTGGCATCTTATGGCTCTCAGATGAGAAAACAAACATGGGCACAGTAGGTATTGTTCCCATAGGAGCTGTCATGCCACTGACTTTATAGTTTATATAATTTCAATCATAACAATTTAGGATTTTAGTAAACCAGTTAATTTGCTATTTTTCAAACAATTTCTCACACATTATATATATTTAAAAATATTTAAAAATTCATTAGAAATGAAATACTTCAAGATAACAATTTAGTTCCAAATTACTATAAAACCAAACATCAGCTTTTACAATGACAATTTAGTTTTATTTTAATACCATTGTTTGTTATTATACTGGTTTTACAATGCTCAATATAAAAATTGTCCAAAATAAATATGAACATACTAAAATACAAAAATATTTCAAAAATTATTTTTATGAAATAAATTTAGGAGCTCAATAACACAAAATAAATAAGATTGCAAATTAATTTCTAGGCGATCTTATTAGTTCACACAAAAATTAATTTATACAAAAAAAAAAAAAAATGAAATGCATAGAAGAATATTCATCAATAGCAAAAATGAATAAAGATTATAAGCAGAAAATTGTAAATTACTATGAACAATTATTCAGAAAATTGAATAAAATTTTAATGTTTAAATTATTTTAAATTTATAACTAAAATTTTGCTTAAAACAAAAATAAAAACTAAATTTTAAATTTAGAGAAATATAATCTAAATATTTTTTGTTATAAGATTTTGATATAATGAAAGAAAAATAGGCAAATAAATTCATTTTATTAATGAGAAAGATGCAAGTAAATCTTGCAACTGAGGAAAAAAGGAAAAAGAAAACTTACTTTCTATTTCTTTTTTCCGTGATACCAAAAAAGAGCCATCAGTGCATGAAATAGCAGATGCATCAAAAGTAGGCAAAGCTGTATATTTTAAATCTGGAGTAGAAGTCGTTTTCCCACATAAAGTAAGCTCAGTTTCATTAACATTTAAATTTCCCACTATTGTTGAACACTCAGTTCTTCTAACACAGCTCTGAAATCAAATATCTTAATATGACTGTCATATGTAAGACAACTTTATATTATTGTGTACAATGGTACATTTTAAAACAAAAAACATAACATTGTTATGAAGAGTTAAATAAACATACAAACATCCATTCTATTAATTAATTAAAGGCTAAGATACATGAAATTTTTCTTATACAACTAATTGATTTATTAAAAAATTTAGCAAACACAACAGTAATGTTATATATTTATGATGTGAATTCTAATAAAAATTATTTATCAATTAAGTAAAGACAAGCACTAAAGTGCATAAAAAATTTTTTCTCCAACTTGTTTTTATAAATGTTAAACAAGTAGATGTAATTTTATATTATTTTGAAACATTGATTGAATCTACATTGATTATCTTGAAAAATAATCATAAAAAAGGATGTCAAATTAAAATAATCTACTAATTATTATAAATTATTATATCTTTAATTGATTAATTTATTTTGAATTTCAAAAATGAATAAAAAAACATTAAATCTGAATACTTGAGAAAACTAAAATGACAAAAATGAAAAATATAATTTACTGTACTGTTAACACAAAGTTTCAATTTGAATAATTTCTATTTTCTTAACCATTATTTAATAAAAAAATAAGTCTTAGAAGCACAGCTTAGAACCACCCATTAGAAGAATCTCTTTATCTAATTATATCCACAACAGAGAGACTTGTATTTTAACATATTAATACTAAATGTGTTAAATAGAAGTCTGAAAAATCTGACAACACCTGTTTATTTTATCAGTTTTTTCTTAATATCTTTAGCAGAATATAGATTTTTTAAGTTTATCAATTTTAATAAGAACTCTGACTTTTCCACATATAATGTAGTCCTTTTTTTATTTTATACACCTAAATATAATTTAATAACTCTTGCTTAGGTAAAAATAAATATATCTTTGCTAATTACAATATTACTAACATGTCTTACATTTTGGGTATGACATGAATTACATTTAACTGCAGTTTTAAATTTTCTATCATTAAGTTTTTGTTCTTATAAAATCATTAAATTTTTGCTTTAAGAAATCTGTTTTTAAAATATTTATTTCCCCATTCACCATGAAAGATTAAGAAAAGTAAATTAATTTCAAAACGGAAATTTTTTTATTTGTTAGTAAATTAAAAGAATCTACTAAATTTATTGAGATCAGTTTTTAGTACAATTTTGAAAGTACATAAATAATTCCATGAATCCAAATTTTAAATCAATAAATTAAATCATTTATGCAATTCTGTCTCATAAGGCTGTGAAATAATGAAAAAGCATGTTAATTCGACATGCGGTAGACAATGACAAAAAAACTTTCTGCATTTTACAGTTCAAAAACTTAAATGTGAAATATTTTGTGCTATAGAATATTAAAATGAATAAATATTTTAATTAATTTTTTCAGCATTGATATCAAAACAATTTATAATATTACCTCTTGCTCTCTATCTGCAAACATTTATTTTTTTTTTTAATTTTACAATTTATTCAAATCTTTCCTATCAACACAACATTTTTGTTAAATTTTTTACTGAAAAAAGTGCTGTTGTAAATACAAACAAAAAGAAACCTACAAATTTAATCATTACTACAATTCAACTAATAAATTAATGCCTATAAAACAATGAGAAAAAACAAAATATAAGAATTACAAATTGAAAAACACAGTATTATTTATATGTTTATTAATGTTTTAATAAAAATACACTTCAGAGAAATAAAAAAAATAGTAAACATTATAAAAACACTTTTTACTTTTGCTTATAAAAAACTAAAGCATACTTTCTATAAAATTTTTTTATTAGACACTGAGTTTGTTAATGAAAATATGAACATGTTTCAAATTTAATTCTGTACATGATTATTAGTAGCGTGGCTCCAATACAACAATTAAAACAAAATTTTTTCAGCAAAATATTTTTTTTTACTAATTTTAGGAATTTAAATAAGGATGCAGATGGGTTGTATTTTAAACTGCCACGGCCACTTGTACAGTTTAAAAATTATATATTTAGGTATTTTAAATAATCCTTTATTAATCCAAATTGATTGTACAACAGCTATTAAGACTAAATCAAATTGAAATTGGATGGAAATGGAATATCAAAATCACAGAAATTAATATCATTTAGGAGAAAAGAGAGTGCTTATTATATTTTTAATAAGAAATATAATGAATGATATTTTTTCCCCTTTTTCTTTTCCTTAAAATTCCATTTGCAGCATAACTGAGAATGGCTAACCAATCATCCTTAAGAAAAGAGCTTTTATAGTTTTAGACTAATGTGGCAATACTGTAAAAGATTAAAATTTACAGGAGTTATTCACTATTTCTAAGAAGGTAGCTTAAAATTTTAGGAATTTTCAAAGGCCTGGGAAAAAATTTGTAATTCTAGAAGTTGTACAAACCTTGTACATCTCTATTGTTAATGCAAAAAAAGAAAAATCCAATAAGCTATATAATTCCTTCTATTGTATTCAAATACAGTTTAATGTTAACAAACAACAAATTTTAATATTGAACACAGATTATAAGCAATTTGAAAACATGTTAACTTTTAGAGGAATAACCTATTAGACATATTTAAGGATCAATATAATGGATCCATGAAATCATTTACAAATGTATTCATCTAATTTATTTATAATTATATTATTTGATGTAATAAATAGATCTAAAATTACTTAAAACAAATAACTACTGGGTAATAAAATATGAAATTATAAATATAATTTTTCTGATTTTCCATCTAGAGAAAAAATTTGTAGCTTTTGAAAAAATCAAATGATTTGCCAAAATACAGCATTCAGTTTTTAAAAAATATTGATGAATTGAAGGAACATTACATACTATGGTCTGCTAGTAAGATAACTGATTTTAGAATGAGAGGTTTTTAGCTCACCCCATAAATCTTAAGCTTTAAGGAATAGATTTTACTTTTGTGTAGTACAGATACATTTATCATGATGGATACTTGGGAATTTTTTAGTTTTATTTACTTATAAAATGTAAATACCCCCGTGGAAAATGTAAGATGGTAGATTTTTCAAAGACTTAAAAACAACTAACTAACTGCATTATAGGCTGCAGTACCCTGGTTAATTAGGGCATCATTCACATCATAAAAAAAACAGTAAGTTTGAATCTCGAAGAATGATCAAGGTCACTAAAAGCAGCTGGAGAATGTTAAATAAGTCACAGTTGTAACATCTTCTGAGTTACAACTGTGACTTATTTAACATTCTACCATTGTGGGTGGCAGGTCATGTATTGGGGTCTTTGTAGGTCCTTGGCTCTAATTTACAGACTCCCACATAGCAACTTCTACTTAATTGGTAGAGGTCAACTCTAGGCTATGTATATAAAAGTATGCTGGTACACTTACACATAACTGTGTTATTAGAATAAACTAAATAAAAATATTTGGTATCTTAGAGAATGTAATTGGGAAAGTAAATAAACAACATTGCATACTTGTCAACATTAAAAATTTTAAAACCATACAATTTTTAGATATTGTATCAATGTGCACAAAACATCCATTTACAGTAGATTTTTGTATAGGAGCAAAGGAACTCACATTTCAGCATTAATACATACTTCAATAAATACAAACATTTGAAATTTTTTTAATTTAATAATTTATATTAAGAAATATATTTAATAAAATGAAACTAATAATTTAAATGATATGTATGTTGATTGATTGCACTTTCAATATTCAGGGATACATGCACTTTTAATAATTCTTCTTTAATCTTTAGCAATGTAAACAGACTATTCAATAATTATAATTGATAGAAATGAATCAAAAAGTAAATGAAAATGGTTAACTCCTTTAGTTAAATACATAAAAGTTTTCCAGAAAAAAATGCATATATATTATACAATATAAATAGTTTTGATCTTTCCCTACATGCCGACCGATTGGTTGAGTGGTTAGTGTTCCTGACTCCTGAGCTGTTGGTCCCGGGTTCGAATCCCGGCTCAGGCATGGATGTTTCTTTCTTTCTCTGTGCTTCTCTGTCTCAGTGATGTGTGCATGTTGTGGTATGAATGTGGCCCACCGTATAAACGAGTTTGTGGTGGTATGGCGCGCATAACGCTACTCACCTCAGTGACTTGTTTCACAGGTGCCCGCTGGGTAACGATAAACGAGTAGCAGTTTCTGGCCTTGTTGTGGCATAGGGTTCAACCCTCTTGTGTGCCCGCCATTGGATAAAAAAAAACTTTCCTTACAGAAAGTGCAGCATGTAATTTTCATGATCACAAACCAATCTTATTAAAGTAACATAATAGCAAACTTTATAATATGACTAACTTGACAATTTGTATAATTCTACTGTTTGCCCACAAGACTTTATGACTCATCTACAAATTATGTTGTACAGCCAAAGTGTACAAGTTGTATAGCCAGATTGTGGAATTTATTGCTCTCGTAAGAATACTGAAGATTTATCGGATTCCATAAGCAACCAAAATGAAATTTAGGTACTAACAGCACCAACCATTAGACACTACAAGTAGGTTTATGGATTTAGTAGATGTATCAATTGCTTGATCTATTAAGCAGATTGATATGCTGAGGATCAATATACTTTTTGTTCATTTGAAGCAAAAGCCAAAATAGTGTGTTGTTCTCTAGGGACCTCAATCGCCAGGATTCTCCCCTCCAGGAACAGATCTTCATGCAAGGCAAATCTATGGGTGAATGAGTCCCCAGGAGAAGCCAATAGCTACTCAACTTCTTATGAGGCATTCACAACAAAGGAGAGAGCAAAAAAGAAAGAGAATAGATCACTGGGTTATTTAGGGATTGTGACACTCGTGCTTATGCAAATTAAATGAACCTATTTAAAAATGTTTTATCATGAATACAAGACAAAATAATCCAATATGTTTATAAAAAACAAATGCAGAATATTAATCAATAAAAATACATACTTCTAAATTTGACCACCAAAAATCAAACAATTCTCCCACAAAATCAGAAAAAGTTGTAAAGAAGCATAAATATTTTTAAATATGATATATATATATATATTATATATATTAAAAAAAGTTACAGGAATACTAACTTTCGTTGTTTCAGATGATGTTCCTGAAGAAGATTGAGTTGAATAATTTTCAGCAGATTGCTTGTATCTAGAAGGTATACTTTTCCCTACATTTAAGCATAAAACAAAAATTACTTATGATTATCAATTGAATATTTTAAAACAAAACAGGAATGCTATAAAAAATTCTTTCAGCATTTTTATTTACTTAAAAATAAACAAACATACTCCATTTCAGATAATCTAAATAAATTTGCATAAAAAAACCAAGGTGTTAATTTTTTGAATAAATTTCATTTCTGGCAAATTATCTATAAACCATCTAGAACTTAATAGTATTTTTTCTGACATTCCACATCAACATTTTTTATAGTAATTCAATTTGAACATAAAATACCCAATAGTCAATTACAAACTTTAATTTATAGACTTGCTATTAAAATTTAGTACAATTTATTTATATTTAGAAATTAGCAAATGAAGTACATTAAATGTTTTTGTTTGTATATATTATTGACACTTCTTTTTACAAACACATAGGGACAGATAACTGGTTCTATAAAAGTTTGTTCAAATAAAAAAATAGCTATTAGATCTTAAAACTATTATTTTACCATACTGCTCTCCTAATAAAATAATTATTATATAATTAGCAGAAATGAATAAATAGAAAAACATGTTTACTTATACAGTAAACAGTATTTCAAAAGTCACTTGAAAAAAATTAGAATTACAACTTTTTAAATTTAATTTAAAAACAGAATTTTAAATTATTAACTTTCAAAAAGTTAGGACTTAGATTTTAAAATAATGATAAAAAAAAAACCCACTTATCACTGGTATCCTATAAGATTCAAGGATTGAATATGTATATCTTAGCAATTCTTCAAAATCATGATTGATTCCATGGAAAACTGGTATACTTGTTGAAATTCAAATTGACATATAGAAAGTTATTTGATAAAAAAAAAAATCTTACGCCCGTCCTTGGCATAGGATAAAAAAATAAATAATAATCTGATTTTTTTTAGAATTTCCTAAAAAAATTAATCCTGAAATATCTGCTAAGATTAATTGCTTTTCATTATTTAATAATTATATTGTACATTAAACTTATAACTTTATATAACAAGCATATATTTCAGTCATGAGTCATTATTTGAAATTTACATTTAGTTTATATGAAAATGGCTATTAAAATTTAATCAACATAATTCTTTCCCATATGAATTTTATGTAATTACAATTTTATATCATTATTATTATAATTTATTCCCACATTTTAATTTCTCTAAGCTTTCCTGAAAGAAGCAGAAAATTATCTTAAAATTATAATAGCTTGTTGACATTTTCTGTCATCCATTGTGCCAAGGAAATTATATAATTGTTAAATCACATTAATGCTTTAAAAGTAAAAAATATAAACTTTTCCCCTAGTACTTTCCATGACTCAACACAGCCTATTTACAGAGATATTTATGAATGCACTGTATTATCATACAATTCTTTTATAATTAAATATTGGAAAGGATGATCAAGTAACTGATTCAATTCTTGATTGCATTACACTGATTTTTTAAATATTTTAAAGGTGAGCACCATTGGCTAGTTAATTAAAGTCTGAGTTCCTTTAAAAATGTAATTTAAGTTACTGATTCAGTTTAGTTGTGTAAGTGTTTTCCACTGTAGTCTGTGTGTTATTCAGTTTACATTTGTTTTTTAATATGTAATTTTTTGTGAAATTAGTTTCTAATTTTTAGTGTTTTAACATTTCTATAATAAATAATCCTTGTTCCTTGTATACCGTTAGGCTTAGCAGTTTGAAATCAGGAAGAAAATCCCGCTGTATTTACATGGTTGTTATTGTTTTCTTATTTAGTATTAGGAAGAGGAAGGGAAAACCCTGATTTCTTATGCTAATAAGCACCCATTCTGGGTTGCTAATGAAATTCCAATACCAGTCTCCTGCACTTGGTGAAAAATTTTTTTGATGATTTCACCAAGGTAGACTGTAATATCCAGTTTTACCAACACATTAAATATATATTTTGCAACTGTATAAATATATTATGAATACTATATAATTACACATAAATATATCTCAAATTCTGGAAAATTAAAAATTATAAAATTGTAAATATATTTAAAGGTGAAAAAAATATCTAAATAACATGATTTTTCACAACAGTGTAAAAAGATATTTGTGCTAGAAGACTCGAGAACTTAGATCCTTGAAATACCTTGAACTTGTATGTATAATTCCATTAAAATTATAATTATTATAAATACACAATATGAGCATTAATCTTTTCAATAACTTAAATTCATATCAAATAAAGAGACATTCATAAAAATAAAACATTAGTATACCAAAATGTTTGCATATTAAGATACCAGTAAAGAGATCCTTAAAGTCATATGAAGATATGTTGTGTATTTTATTAGTAGATATAAAATCAATAATTAATTTGTTATTTATTATCCACAAGTATTTTTAGATTTTATAATATTTTCTTACATTCTATTTATTAATTTTATAAATAACTTTTAAATAAAATGGAAGCAAATTATCAAATTTATCCGTACAAGTGATACAATTACAGATAATGTATCGATTTTTTATTACATTCCTATGAAATTTAAAATATATAGTAATGTAAGGAATAATAAAGATATTATTTAAAATATTAAGTTTTAAGAAAAGAAATGTTTTGAAAATAGCTGTCTCAGCAGAATTATTTTATAGGTTTTTAAATTTGATATTTTTTCATTTCAAAGTTATTGTTGAATGTTTTACAAAAAATACATATGTAAGGTTTTATTCTATAAACCACTTTTCAAGTCCTTTTAAAGAATTTTTAAAATTAATTTTATACCCTCAGATTTAAAAGTTTTATATTTTCAAATTTATTATAAAAATACCACTTCCATTGAGAAAAATGTTCTATTGGAATTGAGCATGAATAAGAAATTTCAAAGAAAAGTTTGCCTGTAATTATATAATACTGCACAAATATAAATTCATTATCTTTATTTAGAATCTTCCTTAATTCATATCTAAAATAATATCATTTTCTTTATTAAGGTTAATATAACTAATATAAATATCACTACATTTATAATCTTAAAAAAACATCTACAAAAAGATAAATCATAACTGAAATTTTGCTTAGATGTAAATAATTTTTTATTGTTATTAATTTATTGGTCCAGATGCAAAATTATGAATTTTTTTGCCAATCAAAAACGTTGCCAAGTTGACATATTACGACGTGTGGGATGACATATATACTAGGGTTGTCAAAATAGAATTTTCCACATAATTCTTATATGTCCAGGTTCCAGACACATAAGAGAATCTGCTAAAAAAATCTCCAAAATCAGAATTTAGCATCCTAGATTATATGGCATCTGTACACATTTATTATTTTTAACTATTTAATTTTATCATATAAAGAATATTTAAAGAAAACAATTTTAGAAATTTAAAGAAAAAATTTAAAGAAAACAATATTAGAATAATTTTAACTAATGCCTTTATTATAGTTGAAACTTAATTCATATTTAAATATATACACAATTAAAATTTGGAAATGTTCATTTTAAAAATTTGTAAGCATTTTAAAATAAAAATGCATTATTTTCTAATAAAACTTACTATAGTTTCATAATTAAATTTTATTTTAAAAATATATTCATACAGGGAGAGAAAAATTTTACAAAATAAATTATTTAACTTACTTCAACACCATTCTCAAAACATCTTGTATCTAAATTCATTAAAGATATTTCTTCACATGGAATTGTAATTTCTTTTAGAAATGATAACGAGTCAAAATACCATAAATTCAGTACATATATATCATCAGCGGTTATTTCACTTTTTTACAATTTATTAATTTTTTCTTCTCACTTTATTAATTATAGCATTTTCATTAATCTTTTTTATAAATTTCTAATAATTTTTTGTGTGCTTAATTTGTATAATCGATGTTCATAACGTGTGACAAATAAGGCTCATCTTTATTGATTTCTATAAATTTCAGCATATTTATGTCATGGACATTTTTAAAACATAGATTTAAGGTTTGTGACGTGGATCTAAGTTCTAGTAAGTGAGAAGTTTCAAATATTTTTTCTTAAGTGTCGCCAGGAAATAATTTGCAACCCTGTGAGAAAAGACACAGGACAGCAGAAAGCAATCGTTTGCTTCCAGTAATTAGTCCCATATTAGAAGAAAAACCAGAGCTGGTTTGAATTTTCTTCTATCTGTCAAATTACCACACACACGGTGTGGTAATTTGACTAAATAAAAATTTAGATGTGATAAACACATCTAAACGAAGAAATGTATGATGTATGTAGGGTTAAAGGTTCCTCGAGGAAACAGTTAAAAAAAGTAGTGAAGAACAGTAACAAGCTGTTCCTCTTTACTTTTTGATATCATTAAACACATCCCCTCGCCAAATCTCTCTCCTTGGCACTCTTCGGATTTGTCAAGGAGAGCAAGATTACAATTGTTAAACAAAATAAGTATCGTTTCGGAAATACTATTTGATTTCAAATTCCAGGAGCACCATAAAATGCAATGAAGACCATATATTATCTTAAATAATTGCTTTCTACTACTTATAGCTGTTTGTTATAAAAAAAAATATTTAATTTTATTAAAATGTTAGATGAAATTTAAAAAAATATAAGAGAATATGAGTATATGTATGTTCGCTTTTGTATGCCCGATTAGTTTACTTTGAAAATCTGAAATTACCTTTAATCTTTTCTCTCTTGATTTCTGAAGACATATTGATTAATCACAAAAAAAAAGTAATATCATCTTTCACGGAAGATAAAAACAACACAAATATCCCGCTTCCTGCTAACTGGTTTGAGTTCAGTTCAGTTCCCATCATGATTATAAAATACTTGTTTTTATAAAATATCATAGTAAAAAATTTCCGGACATGATTTTCGAACTATTTAAAGAGTTTCATCAGTAATAATGTATAATTTATTGATCACAGTGATGAATTTAAAACAACTTTTGGATCATATTTTCTTAAATAACTCTTTCTAACACTCTTTGGGTCTCTGAGTTTTCGGTATAATAAGTATAAGAAAAGCGACTTTGTTGTTTTTTGTATTAATTATAAATAAATAATTAAACTAATTATAAGTAAATTAATAATTAATTTAAAATAAATAATTAAATATGTACTATATATAATTCCATGAAATTAATTGCTATATTTGATGTTAATTTAAATCATTGTAATTTATAAATAATAAGTATTCACTTAAATGTTAATAAAAAGAATTTAAAAAATAATATATATTAAAAAATGATTCTTTTTATTTATACATTTCATAAATTGCAGTTTTATATTTTTTCTTGTAAAATTTTAATTTCCAGTATGAGGCAGAGAAATATAAAACTTTTTGTAGGGAAAATAACTTATTTATTAGTTATTTCCTTTACAAAATGTTTTTCTGTGCAAAAATTTGAACTATATTTTTATAAATATTTTTCATTCAAGATAAAAATTCATATATTGTTATTAACATTTGTTTTCAAATTACTCAATCGATAATTTCAAAGATTTCCAATGTTAATTGAAACATAATTTCTATTTTTAACCTAGTCATCTAAATTTTTTGTTTGAACTTATTAAAATTTTCCAATAATATAAATAAAATTTTATATTTAAATGGCAAATAGATTGCAAATAATTGTAATGCGAGAGGTTTATTCAATTACAAATAGATTTTATAAACTTTGCTTCGAAAAATACAGCAATTAATTTTAAAAAAATCAACTTTTTAAATTTCTTGTATTTTTCTGTTATTAAACGTTAACGAAACAATCATATTTGTTATTATTATAGTAAGTAGTAATTTTTCCTATAAAAGACGTTTATTTGTTATTTATATATGTAGTATTATATTATTGAAACCAGGTTTTTTTAAATAAATGGTAGAACTGCTGGAAAATCTAAAAAGCAAAACATTATCTTAATAACATATTATTTCAGGAGCATGTTATTTATTAAACAGTTATTATTTGATAACTGTTTTTAAATAACAGTTCCACTGAATACCGAAACTCCGACCTTTCAACCTGCACACAGACGTTAAACCTGCAATATGATATCAATCCATCATTTATTTAAAATTAATAACTTGTTTCTTAAACAAGGGAAACATTTTATAGCGTACATATAGTGAACAGCACCTAATATCTGTTAGCAACCCCGAAAGAAATTATGATTTATTCTTTAATTGCTTTTGCATTTATCTGCCGATTCTTGGATTTATTCATAAAATATAATATTTGATTAAGTTTGGAAATTTTGATTTTAGTGTGTGAGCAGTTTATTAAGAGATATTTTTCTATCTCAAGCGTCGTATTATGTTTTCTTCAAAATCTCTCAATGAAGATGTGGAATTAAGTCGTATAAAAAATTTAAACATTCCTCCTTTTCATGAATGTTGTTACACACCTTGCTTTTGGTCTGTCATTTGATAAATACTACAAATTCTGTCTATATTTTTTCTGAATGCATTTTAATTAAGTTAATCAAAATTTTTATTTTAGTGAGGAAAATGTATGGAAATTATGTGAACATGTTAAAAAACATCAGCCTGATTTACTGCCAATGTGTTATGCAGTTTTTATATCTAATAAAAATCAAAGTGTAAGTGCTTATTATTTTTTATTTATAATATGTTTATTTAAATAATATTTCCTAATACAAATTGCTGTCTGAGAAGGAAGTAATCCTCTTTAATCATATTGTGTTCCTAAGTTTGTTTATTTTTAAAGTTATGAAAGTTGTATATAAGAAAATGAGAAAAAATTTATATGTTTAGAAAACTGTATATATTAAGTAAATAATAAACATATCACATATAACCATTTCCTTATGGTTCCTTAAAATTAAAATTAATTAAATTTTAATTTATCATTTAATTATGTACTTAAGAATTTCTATAATTCTTATTAATTATAAAAAATCACACCTGTATCCTCTTTTATCATTATCCTTAAATTTAAGTATAGCCAATTTCTGTCAACACTTATTCATCAAATTCAGTGAATTGAGAGAAAATCTAACATCTTTGATATTTAATGTTTTTTGTACCAAATTGTTTTCATTGCATTTTTTGTGGCACAGATGCCAGAATGCCAAATTCTGAGTTCTGGGATTTTTTGGTGGATTTTCTTATGTATCTGTCAACCTGGTTTTTAGTACATCATAAATATGTAGACCAGGGGTGCACAACCTTTTCAGAATGAGGGGCCAAAATATGAAAAAAGATCAAGTCGACGGCCAAATTAGCACGTAAATGTTAAAACATTTTATGAACGTAAAAACACTGTTTTTTGTGGCAATAAGCATGAATTACAATTATTAATTTACTTATTTTACTCATGCAAACATTATACAATGAAGGAATAAAACACAAACATTATAGATATGCTTAAAATACCACATTTCCAGAAAAAAACTTGAAATTGGATAACAGGAGAAAACTTTTTGGTAATTATACAAAGAACACAATTTAAATTTTGAAAAAAAATTAAAATTTAATGTGATGGCTGTGACTGAATATTTGAAGTTATTGATATTATGTTGGGCTTAAGATTCGTTGTGGCAATACGTAAAACAGAAGAAAGGTTCTCATCTGCTATTCTCTTTCTTATTTTTGATTTGTTTAAATTCACTAAAAAAAAGTTTGCTCACAAATGTAAGTACTGCCAAAGAAAGTTGCACATGCAGCTGCATTTTGAACTCCTATACGAACATTCATACTCTCGGGTAGCCATGAAGGGAACAACCAAAAAATCCGCGTTATAAAAAAATGAACTTAATGAACAGATGTAAAATATTTATTCTGATGTAGAATCGTTTTCCTATCAGATTTTTTCTTTTGTTTATTTGAAAGAGTCTCATTCTTTTTAAATTAGTCTTATTTTATTAACAACATTCGCGGGCCAACTATAAAGGCGTCGCGGGCCAATTTTCACCCGCGGGCCAAGGTTGTGCATGCCTGATGTAGACCTATAAAAAATTATGCAGAAAATTCTATTTTGACAACCCTAGTATTTACGTCATCACAATATGTCATCTTGGCAACATTTCTTCATCGGCCAAAAAATTCAGAATCTCGATTCCTGGATTATACAACATCTACACCTTTTTAGTTTCGAAACTGGCTATTTGTAAATTAGTTCTGCTATTTCTTTTCTATTTTAATATAAAAGATGGCTATAGTTTATTATTTTTATTTTATGCAAACATTGATTCTACTTTACAATTTGCTATTAATTTAACTTTTGTTTTTTTATCTTATTTCATTTGGTGCAGCTTGTTTTCTGCACCTGGGGCCACAAAACCCAACAATCTTATTTCACATTCTTATTTTGACACAGCTGCTGTATAATCCTTTAAATAAATTTTTGAATTAGTTTCAGTGTAGAATTGGGTATCCCTTGGTTTATGACAGTAAAACTTTAATTTCAGCTCATTCTGTTAACCTGTTTATTGTTGTATGGCTTTTGTGCAGTGGCCATCTTGTTAGTCATATCTTGGCATCTATTTTGGTGTCAAAAAGTCACCAAAGAAGCAAGGGGTTACCAATTCTAAACTTTTATCAAAGTTGCATTTAAAATGTAAAATTAAACTGGGTGAATATTAAAAAGTATTAAAATTAACATATTTTTGAAATATTAGGATTTTGAAAAAGAAGGCATAAAAACATTAATTTCGTAAAATGCGAATTCTAATGTATATATAATATAGAATTGATTTTCCTATATATATATATGTATAGGAAAATCAATTCTATAAATATAAATTATAAAGTGTAATTTGAGTTAGGTTAATATGCTCTAAATTAATAAGTAATTCCTTAATTGAATCATTAACTAGTTGATATAAGTTTTCAATTTTATATAGAATTTTTCTGTTTATTTGTTATGATTATCTTTTAATGTTTGTTGAATGCCACCTTATTATATTAAATTGTTTTTTAATGTGAGTTTATTGTATTACTCATTTCTTTCAATATATTTTTGTTGTATTAAAATTATGCACGTTTTGCTCCTCCTGCATAGAAATTGTTGACTGTAATGTTTTTTTTGTTAATATGTTTATCTTTTCTTAGATTCATTAAAAACCTATTTTTAATACATTTTTTATCATAATACCAAATAATGTAATTAAACTGAAATGGGGGAAGAAAACTATTTCTAATTAGGTTTCCTTGTTTGTCAGTTATGCAGTTGCAAGATTTCTGGGTGTTGTATTGTTACAGAAACTTTTTGGAAGAATTCCTATAAAAAAATCAATGTATTTAAAATAAAATAAGTAACTTTCTTTCAAGTAAGTGATTATTATTTAAATTGTTGATATTCTTCTGTTGTCTGTACTTGAAATTTTGGTAAAAGTTGCCAGACCTGTACGCGATTGGTGCGATTTCAAATTTTGGCACCAAGCGCTCTATAGCTCTATCGCCAACCTAAATTACGTCACTATGCGCAATAGATGTCAACCAATAATGATCACGTTCGAACTTCAGCTTTGAAATAGCGCGTTTTTTAGAATTCCAAATATTAAAAAATTGAATATTTCATTATAATTAAATACTGTAGAAGTTTTAAAATTCTAATAAATAGAAACAAAATTTTTAAAAGTCGATTTTAAATATACTAAGCAATGGCATCCACCTTAAAAAAACATCAGTGTAGCGCTACCTACTACAGTGCCAACCGGGCAATAAAACTAAATTTCGAACATCAACAAATTTCACTTTTTGTTTAAACTCGAATTTTAATATACTGAGCAATGGCACCCACCTTAAAAAAACATCAGTGTAGCACTACCTACTGCAGTGTCAACCGGGCAATAAAACTAAATTTCGAACGTAACAAATTTCACTTTTTGTTTAAACTCAAATTTTAATATACCGAGCAATGGCACTCACATTAAAGAAATTTCAGTACGCGGCTTATTCTAACACTAACATGCAATACACACAACTTAAACATTCATATACTTACTTTCTTACTACCATCACACTCTAAATAAAAAAACGTAAGTTCAATACATTCTCATCCATAGTTAATTTTCGCTAGCAACATACAAACTCCAAAATTCGAATATCGAAACTCAATTATTAAATATAATTCTATAAAAGTTTCAAGGGTTACATACAAAATGCGCTTGTCACTCGATCATGTTACCTAATAAACGAAAACACGTCATACATACGTAATCCGAACCGTTAAACCAGTTTGACGAACTTATCGCACCACTTTATCGCCTGCTTGGCGCATTTTACCCTCTGTACGGATCTCTTCACTTTAGCGGAAATTTTTATAAAAGTTAAATATTGACAATATTTTGTCAGTAGATTTATTTCATTAGCAATTGTTGTAAATAAGAAAATGAAATACTGTTTCACTTTGTTACCAAAAATGTTTCAATTTAATAAAATTTATTAATAAAAATTAATGCAGATTTTTGTTTTCTCTCGTGGTGAGTTATATTAAAATGTATGAAACGTATAAACTATATCTGTTATAGTTTGAAGAATTAATTCACATATTAATAGGAAATTTTTATTTTGATTACATGTCAATTTTCCGAAAAAATTGATATTTGTTTCTTAGTCAAACATTGAGAATTGCACTAAAAAAACATTAGATATTTTTATACTTTATATAAAAAGATTATTTCTAAATAATAAAATTTTAGCATCTCAATTTTTTTTTTTTTTTTTTTTTTTTTTTTTTGTAGATTCCATTATGGTATCAAAGATCTGGAAGAGATGAAAATAAGTTAGCTATTTGGGTATGTGCGCTTGAAATTGCTTAAAAAAATTTTCTATACTCTTAGGTAATGTAACTGGCTGAATGTATTTGTCTTAATACATTCCATTTAAATCCTTTTACAACTTGTTCAATTAATTAATTATAGTTGACACCTGACATAATGTATGCTTACTTAGTTTAAATTTTACTAGGAAAAATATAATCTAAATCATGGAGATCCCACTTAGTTATGAAATGAAAAATGGAAACTTTAATGCAATGAAAACTGAACAAATATGACTTTTTTTGTGTATAACATATCATAATGAACTGTAACTCAAATAATTAAAAAAATTTCTTCTGATTGAAATTTCAGTTTAAGTATAAACTTTTACAATTTAGTACATAAAAGAGCATATATTACAAAATATATTTTTTAACTCTAATCTAGTTATGAATGTGAAAGGCAAATGTTAAGTTAATATAATGAAAATAAAAGCAGACCTTAAGTGCAGTTGCTATCAAATATTGAAATAAACAAAAATCTAGAGAATTAAAGGAAAAATAAAATCACATTTGATTGAGTTTTAGTTTAAATGTGAAAAAATGAAGCTCTATAATTTAACAAAAAATATATATCTCAAAATATTTTTTAATTCTAATTAAAAAATGCAAAGAAAACAAACAAAATTTACTATACATATTTTTGTATATAACATATCAAAATAATGAAAATGAGGATAGTACAAAATCCTTATTGAAATATCAGCTTAAACATGAAATGTAAAGTTCTACATTTTTACACATCAAAGTGTACACAGTACAAAATAATTTGATCTACAGCATCTCAAAATAAAATTTTGTCACAAAATAAATTTGTATTTATAAATTAATTCTTCTTTTGTAGCTCTACCACATGTTACTTGCCAAGATAGTCTTTAAAAGTTTCCTCCATTGTTAGCAATCTACTGCCATAGATGTTTGATTCTAATTTCTTGTAGTGTTTTCTCCACCTTACCAATCAATTTGGTGTTTGATTTATCTCTTTTCATTTTCTGTCAACTTTTTGAAATGCGACTTCTTTTTTTCTTTAAATCATTACATCTATAAATGTGTCTCAGCTGCCTTAATTGATGATTCTTTTATAGTTTTTACAATATTTGTTTATACAATATTACATTATGTTATTCATACTTCATCAATAATATGTTCTTGATCTTTTTTAAGTATTTCTTTTTAATTAATTTATTAAATGCTCACAATTTAAAAAAATCATGTAGGACTATTATGCAAAAAAACTAAATCTATAACATGAATAACACTAGTTTTTATAAAAACTGTTCCCAATTAACCAAGCTTTGTTTTACTCACCTTAAAAAAGCACCCTTAATAATTCAAATTTTTATGATTATTTATTAATTAGATATTAAAAAAACTATGTAGTGTGTAACTAATCAAGCATCAACAACAATTTGGCAATAATTATATAAGTAACATAAACAAAATTAGCTCCAAAATATTTTTAATTCAAGCATGTATAGATTTTCAGTTGAATAATAAAAATTGACATTCTAATTGTAATGTTACTATGTTAATGTTACAATGATTCAATTAATGTTATATAACATAGTAAGTAATATTATAATATAGTGTTAGTTTTTATAATTCAACAAGTTTATATATACCTCAAATATTTCAACACAATTTAATGATAATAAATTGGATAATTTTTTTGAGTCATATTTACTATTTTATGTACTAATATATAATACAGAAAGTACTCAATTAATTATCATTCTTTATCAGAAAAGCTTACAATTAAGTTTCAAAAGGAACACTGTTTATGTTTTAAAAATAAATAATAGATGGCGCCATGATTTGGCTCTGACTTATTTTAGCCATAATCAATTTCATCTAATTTCATTTAAGAACGAATTTTGCTCCTTGGAAATGAGCGGTTTCGTTCTGAAAATATTCAAGTTTATATATTATCATGTGGAAGCAAAAAGCATATAAGGTACATGCAGGTTTTAAACTAAAAGATATATAGATGGCAAATAAAAAATAGCAAAAAACATTAATTTAAAAGGAAAAAAACATGTATGATACAAAAGAAAAAATATATCTAATGCACAATTTGAGAGTTTATTCATTTCTTCATTTAATTATTAATGAAATATATTTTATTTTTAAAATATATGTAACCACATTTTAAAAATTATTAAAAACTAAAAATCTAAGATTTACTAGAATTTTGGAATTATCACTGTTGATTGATTGGTTGCTTTTATTTCAGTTTATTACAATTTGTGATGAAGCACTTCCCATCAAATGTTTTCCATTATAAGTGTTTTTTTATGCAATTTAATCATACTATGTATTTTTTATTTTATGTGACATCATATTATCATCATTATATATTTTTGATTATTTGCCAAAAAATTGCTGTGTATTATATGTTACTGTACATCATTTGTACTATTAAAATTTTGAAATCAAATTACTTAAAATTTATAATATGGCAAAAATAATTGTTATTTTAATATCTTTGTTCAAAATGATTCTGTATATTTAATAGAATAAGAAAAATTGATATTATCAGATTAATTATTTTTATTTTCTTAATTTTTAGGATTATCATGTGATATTTGTGTATAAACCAAGAAGTCATGGTTTTTGTCTTGTATATGATTTAGACACTATTTTACCTTTCCCATTTCATTTTGACAAATATACTAGATTGGCTTTTCAACTAGAACGCATTCTTCATCCAATTTATGATAGGTAATTAGAATTGAATTTATACATGTTAAAGAGTTATGTAATATTAGTGTTATTATCTATTATTAATTTTTAATGAAGTAGTAAATTGAATTATAAGTTAAATGAATTAACTGATAATGAACAAATAATGTATTACTATTGTTTTATTCCATTTTATTAATTTTCATCTATATCGAGTTTTATATTAATAGTATCCTGTTAAGTGGATATTTAACTAGTTCTTTAATTTTTCAATCGCATTATTTTCTACATTTATTTCTAAAACTTAGATACTTCAGGGTTATTCCAGCTGAAGTGTTTCTAAATGTATTCGCTTCAGATCGTTCTAGAATGAAAAACCCTGATGGTTCCTGGATAAAAGATCCACCTGTATATCCTTGTATCTCTACTCCAGGTAAATTAATTGACTTTACCATTTAAAGTGTTTTATTATGCTATTATTCAATTACAATATTATAAATAACTCATTTTAAATTAACTTTAAGAGCATACTAACTGTTACTTCAAAACAATGTCTTGAAACATTTTTTTAGTTGAATTGTGGTTTCGTAGCTAAATTTTTGGTTTTTCTGGAGAAAATATCAAATTTTATACTGCTTGTCTAGTTTTTCAAATTATTTGGGTTTTAAATTTTGAAAATTTCAAAACACATTTAATATATATATATATATATATATATATATATATATATATATATATATATTACCATAATGAAAATAATGTATAACAAATATAACCACTAATTTATATATATTTTTATTAGTCTAATGTCAGTTTTATTTTCAAAGTTAAGTTTTGGAGAAAAAAAAATATGTAAGAATCTATTGGTTTATTATTCTTTAAAATCACCTAGCATCACACCTTTTAAGAATCAAATGAATTGTTCAGTTTAGTAATTTGTGCATTTACCTTTTAGGCATGTGTAATTGTAATTAACAGTTTAATTTTCTTATCCTTATCACAATTTAAATCTCAGGTGACTGAATAGTTTGACATTTCATTTGTGATAATACTATTTCAGAAAGTTTCTGTTGCAAAATATTTTTATAAATCATAAAACTAAAAATTATCTGCAAAATATCCAAAAGAGAAAAGATCTTAGAATCATAAAAGTATCTGCTATAATGCAGATCCTTTGCATTTCTAAACCATTTGCAAAAATAACCATTGTAATTAACTCTAAGATTACTTACTGTAAATTGAAATTTTGTTAATTTCCATTATATATATTTTATTATCGAACAAATTGCAAGAAATTGTCTTGTCATTAATTTTAAATTCAGTACTAATTTTTTGTAACATTTTTATATTATATTAGTATTACATGTTAGTATAAAAATTAACATTCTAATATATCTTTAGTATTTCTTATTTTTCTAGTCATCTTTCATCTCGTTCTGTTGTGTTGTAATTTTATCCTATTATCAATTATATCATTTTTAAGCATTTTGGAAAAGTGTGAAAAATAATTATGTAATCATAAAAAAAGGTAACATTTATTATGTACTTTTACAGAATCTACGAATAATATTGATGACTTTATTAGTATGGATCCATCAGTAGGAGTTGGAGAAGTATTGAATTTGCAGGAATTTTTGTACAGATTTCAGTGAATATGACATGAAACAAAATGTTTTGAATCTGTTATTATTTATTTCAGTTGTTTTTAATTGCATTAATAAACTATTTTTTTATAGATACAGTGTGTTTTTCAATTTTATATTGACAAAAATTTTACAGTTGAATAAACATATAATCCTGATTATTTTAATTTATTTTTGTGCTTTGTTATAATTGATTAAAATAAATTAAGAAATAAAACTTTTTCTATACAAGGAAAATTTTTATTATAAATACAATTATGAAACTTTTACATTGTGTAAAGAAACCAATTTTATTAACAATCTATATAAAAAATTAACTAGTTTTTACAAAAGTATAAAAAGGAAATTAGTTTTTAAAATTGAAAGATTTAAGAGTTCAAATACTTATGTAGCTCAATTTCTTTTCACATGAATCAAAATTCTCTTTGAATATATATACATGTTTCTATTTTTTAAAGAAGTTTTTCTTGTGCAGTTCTGTTTACTTTATAGCCTGATTATTTGAAATCACCAATGGAAAAATATGCAAATTACCTGGAATTATATCACCAAATCAAAATAAATTGCATTTATAAATTCATGCATATATAATAAATTCATTCCTATGTAATATTAACCTTCAAATAATTAAATTTTATTTATATGGAGCATCAGGGAAAAAATGAATGATTCAGAAGCATTCTTTACCAAGATAATCCTTGAAGTCAAGTTTCACATACAATCCAGACATATTTTTGATAAACACATTAAAAAATGGAAATGAACTATTTCTGTGAACTTTTGGCTTTCATCTTTCCTAAAATTATCTCTTGAATTAAGGCATTTAAATTTCCCCATTAGTAAAAAAAAGGATTTAATTTGACTTCTCATGTTAACCTTCAGTTCATAATTATAAATCTGAGAATTGAGTGTCATTAAATGGTGTAGTTATGCCACAGTCTATGTCTGAAACAGGAAAGACAGACAGTATAACTGAACTCTAAAAAAAAAAAAAACCACAGGGTAGCTCTGAATGATAGTGCATTAGCAATCTGAATCGTACATTTTTAAATTGATGACATGCAGGTTGTTAATTGTTTTCATAACAGTACCCTACTTTTGTTCAATGATAGTTATATATTTATACTTGTTAAACTTTTGTGTTGATAACTGATTAAATAATTAAATGCCTGTGGGTGAGATTCCTATCTAGGTTCATACATCATCCTCTTAGGGGCTACTATTTTAAATTTATCAGTAAAAATGCAAACCATAATAAATTTTTAAGTCACATTTAAAATGGGAAAAATTTTATTCATTTGAAAAAACGAATATATTTAAATAATACAAATATGCAGCAATGCTATCCATGATTATAAGAACATTAAGAATCTAATTTAAAAAATTATTAATGTATATTGCGCCATTGTTTCTTTGTATGTATGTGTAATCCTGTTCTGCATTCTTTTTTAGCTCTTTTAAATAATTTACTTCTGATTTTTTTCCATGTTATAGTTAGAGAGTTAAAATCTGATATTAAAGTTTGTTTCCATATTCCATCTCTCATCTTCAAATATTTACTTTTGATATAAATCACTTTTTGAAACCTTCAATGTGTGGAAAGATGCCCTATCATATTAGGACAGTCTAATTAGACTTTGTGAGCAATAATTGAGCAACAAACACTTATATTATCGGAATATGAAGTTTAACTGTATGGTAACAATAGTTGTCCTTTTATTTCCTTATAGCTTTTAGTGTTTATATATATGTATATTGGATTAAATTCTAAATCAATTTATCCTCTTGCTGAAATTCCATCACAAAACAACCTTAAAGATGATTCCAGCCAGCATCTTTCTTTCCATAAATGAAACTAGTTGTGGTTTTAGTTACAAATAGGGTATGTCTGTTTATTTGAAGTGCTTTCACTGAAAAACATGAAATTTTCTGCATGAATATTTTTCAACATCCAATAGCATAGTGTTCGGGGGACATAAAGGTTGCATGGTGTGTTTTCACATGGAGTATTTTGTATAAATTTTTCTCTTATTAATTTTTACTAAATAAATATTGTATAATATTTATCTTAATGGTAAGTATTATTTAGGACTGTACTTCTGACACAATCGTAAACCAAATAGAAAATGTACAGGTGAGAGCAGCTAAGATCAGTGCAGTGTCTTCCACCAACCATGTTAAGAACAGTCAGAAAGTGTGGTCTTGTGTGTGTGATAGCCTTCTTAAAAGAAGAGCAAATTTGTTAAAGCTCATGAAAAAGGCTTGAAGTCAGATACCAGAATACATTGTGTGAGGTACTCTTGATAAATGGAATGCTAAAACAAAATTTAAAATATCTTCACCCATGCAATATGAATGAGATTAGAGCAAACCTTGGCCTCAAACACAACAAATTTGACATACTCCAAGAACCAATCACTTGGAGCCATGCAATAAAAATGAGGTATCTTATGTCATTAAAGAAAAGGGCCTCAAGACAATAGAACAATTTTCATAAGACTTTGTATACACTTACACTGAGATGGCTCCACTGATAAAAACTATCTTGAATGGTGGGTCCGGAGTGTTTCTCACTACTTTAAGTGATACACCTCACCAAGGTAAATTTGGCGCTGGAACTATAGCCTCTAATTTCAGGTGCGAACTTTGGGTGATTGTGAAGGCATGTAACATGCACAAAGCCTTGCCCACTCTGATCAGGTCAAAGGCTTTGTTATCTTCTGTGACTTGAAAGCTGCCCTCCAAGCTATTCTAGATGGAGACTCTTATAGCACCTGAGAAATCTATTAAAACCTTAGTGGCATTCAGTAGTTGAGCAAAACCTGCACTCTCCAGTGGATACCAGCATAGCTGATATTGTAGGAAATGAAATTGCAGATAAATTAGCCAAAGAAGTCAGAAATCTCAATATCAACAATAATAAAGTTACATCTAAGATGATAACGCCTGAATCTAAACTAAAAGAAATGCCAATTCCAACAAGGCACCTGCTTTGTAATATAGACACTGATAGATTAACTATGAAACTATTACCAGAGAGAGGCTTTAGAACCAAACATCATAAATATCGACAAAGAATGCAGGAGAATCAGAGTTTTGCCATCATTGGTAGACCTATATGGTAAAAACATTCAAGAAATCGCAGAAGCCACTATAATAATTTGCTGCTTTATTTGATATGGCAATCATAGACATGACAAAAAAGGGTAAATATACTAAAAACCTGCTTGATATAGCAACTATCAACGAATTTGTTCTGCTAACTAAATGCATTAACCTATATTCTTGATTTGAAAGCTAGGTTCAGTTAATACAAAATCTGTTCTATTAATTATAGCTAATTTTTCTAGTCATTTCATCAGTAGTAATCATCATTTTCTGAATTTTTCTAAATGAGGCTGAAAGTACTAAATATTTGTTTTGTTTCATTTTGATTTATTATGATGAAAAATGATGGCAGAACTAAAAAATTCTAAGCATAAACTTCTAAGCTATCATTAATCTACAAACTTTCAAAAGATGCGTGAAAAAAAGTAAATGAATGTCCAAAATGTTTATACAATTAGAGAATTTTCTGCAGAAAGTGAGTGAAAAAAATGCAACTAGAAAGAAGCTTATGATACTGAATTACTTGTTTAAGATATATTTATTTTTATATGAAATTTCTAAAAAATTTTAATCTGTATTTTAGGATATTTTTATGCAATATGAAAGTATATAAACGTAAATTAAAAGAAGTGTAGTTTTTAATTATTAGAACACAAGTGAAAGAACAATATTTTGTTTTCAAATTTTTTATGTCACATTAAAAAGTTTTATAATTATAAAATACAAATATCTATGCAATATGCTTATTTGTTGAATTTTTTGTTAATTTTTCATTTAAACAGACCATGTATATTAATTTCTAGTGTATTCCAATTAAAAAAATAATGGTAATCTGTTTCCATTATTTTTTTATTATTATAAATGAGAATTTTTATATGGATTCGTTTTTACTATTTTTAAAAATTCAAAGTAGCATTCACTTTTTCAACATTTAAGTATAATCAAAATAATTTTTTATATTAATAGTTTCTTTGAATTATGGTTAAAAATGATTTATACGAGTAAACTTTACGTTATTATTATTTTTAGTCAAATTGTTTTTGGTGTATTTTGATTATCAGATACTTTTTATTTCATATGTTGTAATTGAACAAATTTTTTTTTATTGAATTCATTCTACTATCCCCACTTATTCAATGAAAAAATAATGGCTATTTTGTGATAATGATATTTGAATATAATTTCTAAGAGAATGTATATAAATTAAAAGTTTTTATATAATATTGCTATTATTGTATTGTTCTTGTAAAAGATAGTTTTCCTATGCCAGCAAAGGTTACGAATATCACCATAATATAGCACATAAACCTGTGCTAAATGAAATTCTATCTTAAGTAGTGGTGTCATTTTTCCAACCTGTGAACAGATTAATGTCCTTTAAAAATTTTCAAAGTTGAGATTTTAATTTAAAAATTGTATGTTGTAAGATAAATTTTTAATTAAGTTTAAAATATCCTTTCAGTCAGTAGTATAAAAATTATTTAGTTAACTGTACCCTTCAAAACCAGTTTCATCCAAAATTTAATAAACAGTGTGAGATTTACTACATACAGTAGATTTGTTAAATACTGTAATTATTCCTCATCATACAATCTGCATACTATTGTGATTAGATTAGTTGTGACACCACCCATTTAAATCTGAAAACTATTTTCTTTTTAGTTTGTATGATTCCAAATGCATATCTGCTATTATTAACGCAATTGGAAAGGCAAAATTTAATATTACATCTCTGCATTTGGATCAAAAACACTGAACTGGAATTCACTGAAATTCATAAACTAGTTTTTGATATTGTTATAGAAATAACTTTAGAAACTGATACTTGAAATATGATTATTTTTAACAATAGCTGGGTGACTAACTTTTCGCCACAAGGGCGGAAATTGCTACTCATTTATCGTTACCCAGTGGGCACCTGTGAACCTAGTCACAGAGGCATTACCTATGCCATACCACCACAAACCCATTTATAGGGTGGGCCACATTCACATACATCATCTCAGAAGAAAGGACAGACAAACGGAGCGAGAAAGAAACATCCATACCCGAGCAGGGATTCGAACTATGGACCAACAGCCTAGGAGTCAAGAATGCTAACCACTCAGCCATCAGGCGACTAAAAATGATGTGAATAAGCATCTGCATAATAAGTGATTTTTAAAATTGAGGGATCAGATTTTACTTTTTGTGCTCAAGAAAGGTAAATTATATCAGTTGAAAGAAATTCGAACATCATCATGATGGTGCTCACCAAAGTAACTACTCAGCTCAATACACTTCACAGATTTTTCCCAGAGCAAGCTAATTAATCGCAAAACTTTTTGTAGGTGATCGAGCTACTAATAAGACAATTACCATTGTCTTTTGATTGATAACATTCTTTAGTTCTCACTCAAACATTGGCAAATCATAAAATACTTTCATCTTGTCTAAACTAAGAAAGCACTTGTACAATATACATAACATTCATAGTATAACTAAAATTAGGAGTGAATCTAGTGAGCGAATTAAATTATAATTTTTTTATTCAATGTTTACTCAACCAGATGTAAATTAGGTAAAAAAAATGAAGAAAGAAGTATCTTTAGATAGTGAATGGGAATTTTGAAATAAATGGAATTTATATTCACTAATTATCACTGTGCCCGCCATTGTAAAAAAAAAAAAAAAAAAAAAAAAAAAAAACTTCTTTTGAGAAACTTGTCAGGGAAGTCTCTTTTATTAATAAAACGTCTACAGTAATTTTTTAAAATCCTAGTAATTATTTTTAAATGCAATACAACTTTTTGCAATTTGTTATTTGAAATGCAACTTTTAATTTTAAAGAAAAATTTTATGAAAATCATTAAAAATAGATTTTTACAAGATGATTGATTCTGTGTAAAATATTTCACAAGTTAAGCAAGGTATTGATAGTTTACAATATATATATATATATATATATATATATATATATATATATATATATATATATATATATATAAGAATGTTTAATCAATTTAGAAAAAATTATGTTCTAGTTCTTATTATTTGGTCAATAAGAAACGAATAACTTTAAATTTGTACATAGGTATTTTACCAAATTTTAATGAATAAGTTAAATTTCTTCAAGATGAAAATCCGATTCTTCACATAATACATGTTGAATTACATAATTTTCAAAAGTTTTCGTTTCTCGCTCTTTTATTTTTATCCTTATAAAACTGATTTTTGCCACCATCATTTTGTTTATCGGATTAAAAAAAAAGGTCTTTTAAATCCTATAAAACAGTTTGGTGACAAATTTATACATGTGGGTGCAACAGATGTTGGTTCATCTGTGCCTATAAAATGCTGCATCTTTATAAAAAAATATATTTTATTCACATAGATAAAATTATTATAGGAGAAATCTCCATAAAGTTTCTTAAGAAACGATTCTATATCTATAATAAAAAATTTACCTCTTAATAAAAAATTCGTTTTTTTTTAAATATATGTATCAGTTTTTATGAATTTATTTAACTCTTATCTTAGCGATCTATGAAGAAGAGTTTCGGTAACTATATTAGAAGTCAGAAGTTATGTAGTAGATAGAATGATAAGTGAAATGTGGATATTATACAATGGAAATAAAAGAGCCAGATTTGACTTAAATAGATGGTTTCATATGTTTAACTCTATATGTGTGTGTGATTCCTAAAATTTTTTTCACCCATTTTTGTGAAAGTTGTTATTTTAGAACTTATAGTTGAATTTCAGGGCTTAAAATTTCCTTCAATATTATGGATGTCGTTATTACCAATGATAGGGCATTAATAAATATGGAAAATTATGAAAGTGTTATCAAGTTATATTTGCAAAGTCAAAACTTGCACAACATAAATATCATAGTGAATTCAAAAGTTATGAAGCTTTCTTAAATAATAAATAAAAAATCACTTATTGTACTTAAGGAAAGTAAAATCGATTTTTAACCGTAATCTTAATCCATTCCTAATTTCACACACAAACAGAAATTATCTGTAAACAATTAGACAAGGAAGAAAACCAATTTTTTTTGCATCTAATATTAAAAATGTCCATGTAAATTAGTATATTTTCCAAGGCAAATTTAAAATTTTGAAAAACACTAATTTATAACGCAAATTAATCATTGTTAAGCAACATAAGATGATTAACGTTTTAAGCTGAAATTTTTAGCCACAACATTTTTTTAAAGTACACCTCTGATTTTTTTGATTAAGAATTAAGACTGTGGTTTTCGACGTTGTTTACCTTAATTAATCAATTAGAATCCCCCAACAACATAATAAGTAGATCTTTTATTATCAACTTTTAGCATTTATTTCTATTATTAAACTAAATGACACAACATGGAGCAAAGGCCTTCAAGTGCCCATATCTGTTTTCTTGATGAAGGGTCCTGGGGTGCGATACATGTTTCGATTAGGTTGTCAACCTAATGGTAAACCCCTAGTTCTTTAGCATGTTTGACTCTCAATTTTATTGACTCATCGATAGAATGAAAGGCTGTATTGAACCTGACCAGTGCCTTGAAAAAGTTAAGTGCTACCTCTATCATCAAATTTCATTTCTGGTATTAATTTAGTTCATTATTTATTTTCGATTCATAATAAAAGAAATATTTAATCCAAACATGACTGGTGTCAAATTATGTAAATTAATCATTGTATAATTTTTTATTCTCAATCTATTTGACATTTTTATAATAATTTCTACAAATTAGAATTATGCTATGGAATAATATGAGACAATTATTACATCTTGTGCTTTCTTTAAAAAGAAGTTTTTATTTGCATACAAAATTAATATTAGAGGATAGTTTTTTGCATTAAAATTTTTTAGCTATTTTTATTTAAAATGCAATATTTTTAATTATCCACTTTATGTCAAATCTTGTATTATAGCATCTGTCTGAATTTTGTTTTTGAAATGGGTGAATAAATAATAAAAGACAGATCACAGCTTTGATTTCATTAAATATATTGTTTTTTAAAAATGAAGTTGAAGTTTTCTTCGGCACAATTGGTTTTTCTAGAATTATATTTCTGGATTGTACAAACACTTTAAATTTGTGAGCTTGATAATCAGTTCAAAAAAGAATTAACTTTGAAAAGAACTTTTACAGCTTCACCACTGATTTTTGGTTATTTATTTTGTAATTTATTAAGCCTGACATTCCTCTGTTTATAAAATGAAATTACACATTTTGCTGCAAATATCTTTTAATAAATTATTTAGAAATTTTCTATCAACAAAGACCTATTGATTTACTCTTTTGACTTATTGAATCTCTTAAAGTTCGGGTCATGTGATTTACCTCATTTAAATAAACGATTTCTTTTTCAGTCAAGTGTTTTGCTTGCATAAATTATTTTAGCAGTATTTTTATTTTAATAAAAAATTCATTTAGAAAATTGAGAGGTATCTATACTTTGTTAAAACTGCAATTTTATATTTCAAATATTATACAAAATATTTGATATATATAATATTTGATACTTATATTTTTTGAAAATCTGTTAAATATTGTATTAAGTGATTTGTGAGATTATTAATGTTAAATATTTGTTAGTTCATATAACAGTGAGAAGTTCTAATCCTGTTACTACAAGCAAAAATTTTAAAAAGGATTCAAGACATACATTAGATCAAGAGACAATGTTGCAAATAGGACATGAAATTATTATAAAAGAAAACTTGCCAATGTTATAAAAGCTAACAAAAAAATAGGTAAATGTGTGTTTAATAAATGAACACAAGAACTTTATTATTTTTACTTGTAATTCTTTGATTTCTGGCAATCGTGGAGGTGTTCAAAATGAATTGCTAGTGGAGGGTTTTAATGTACACCAGTGTAGAGCCTCGCTGCTCACTAGCTTCATAAGATGAGCAAAGTAAAGCATAATTTGCTGTGTGTAGCAGTTGGAAAGATGGCCACATTCTCTTTTATTAGGTTGCTGCTAGAGATGGGCCATTTCTTTGTGAACTGGTTCTTGAAAACTAGTTCTTAGAACTGGAGCGAGTAAACAATGACTCAGAAGATTTAAAATAAAGAGCAGTAGTCTTTCTGTAATGAATTCTTTTTTGCTCTAGCTCATAGATTTTAAGAGCTCATGTACCATCAATCAGTGCTTCCACCCAGTGACCACCACTCATTGTGAAGCAGAAATTTGGATGTTCAACTCCTTTTTTCATGATCAGTTTGATTTTTGACATCATTGTATATTAATTTCTGCTCACTCAACAGCAGGTTCCCCAGCTTTATTCTTGTTGATTCACTTTTTAATTTCTGGCAATATCAACAGTTAGAAACTCATCTTTCTCATTTTTAATAATAATTTCTATTGTGTTATAAGAATGTGTAATAATAGTATCAAATTATACTAATCTTATATTTTCTTTTTTTGGCATATTTATTTATCTCATCTTTTTTACTACAGTATATTATATTTTTTATTCATATGTTTTTATTGTTTTTCATACAACTTATTTATCTTACATTTTTTTTATTTGTATTGGTCATTTTATAATTTAAATCTTTGTTAAAAATAAAGTTTGGTTTTTAAGGAATGCATTTAAATGTTTCATTCAGGAGTAAAATAGTGAGTCTTATAAAAGATTACATGCTATGTAGTTTGTTGTAAAATTTTTTCTAGAAAAAATAAAATTAAAAATTTATACTCTTTTTAATATTGCAGCTTTAATATCGTATTTTGTGATATTCCATATTATTTATGTATTTAAGTATATTTATACTTATTGTCTATAAATTAATTTTGAGTTGTGTTTTCATTTTATGATTTCTCTCATACAAAGTGTTATAAAAATCACAGGTTAATAATTCATGACTATGATGCTCACTGCAATACCATTAACAATCTAAATTAGTGTAGATGTTCATGATAATGATTTCTGTACAATTTAAAAAATCTGGATATGGTATTCATGCTAATGAGACCATCTGAATTTGATAAATTACTTAAACACATATATTTAGGAAAAAATAAATAAGCATTACATCTCTCTTAATATATGAACCAATTAAACTATATAAAAACATTTATTTTCATATAAAATTATACCCAACAGATACACAGGCATTTACAAAAATAACAATACTCTTCTTTTTACAAAGACTGATCTAAATGAGAGATTCAACTCTTACTACATTAGATTCTTTAAAAGGGAAAAAGATTTGTACAAAATATAAAAATATCATAAAATGAAACAAAAAAACAATAATGTTGTATAAAATTGAATAAACAACTAACAACCATGTCACTCGGATTAATCAAAAATGCATAAAATTAAAATAAAGTGCACAATGGAAATCATACTGTATAAATGGACGGCAATAAACAAAATAAAAATGGAATAAAATGCACAGTTAGTAATGTCTTTGGTGGCTAATATACAGTGCATTTCAACATATATGCCGCAGAATATATCAGACAACCCCAAAAGTCTGAGCATGAGGCATCGATGTTATAGTTGGTCCATGGGGTGTGGAAGCCCTGGATTGAGCACCACCTAACATATTTACAGAATAATGTGAAAGGCTGTGCGAAGTTGTATTTAAGCTGCTCATAGTTCCCATCTGAAAAATAGAAACTGATATAAGCAAAAGGTAAAAGAAAAAAAAAGATAAATAGTTATTATTTTATTCTTTCAGTACACACATTTTAATAAATAAAAAGTTGCCATTTTATTAAAATAATAGATATAACAATAAAAAATATGAAAATAAGAACTAATTTGACGAAAAAACTTTTTTTATTTGCAAAACTTTTACCTATTTACATAATTATGTTATAAATAATATGAAAACAAGTTATATTTTATTATAATTCAAAATATTTAGTTAGAATGTACATTAACACAATTACAAGTCATGGAATAAAACTTTATTAGTTTATGATATAGCATTTGAATTTTTGGAAATATATTTTAAATGCTAAAAAATTATTAAATAACTTTAAATATAACTGTGATTTAAAAATAATGAATTTTATGTATAATATTTATAACAAATAAATGAGATTATTTTTAAAAAACAATTTTAAAATAATTTTTTTCCAGCAACAATTAGTACTGAATCAAAAATTTAAATAAAAAATTTTCACTCTCAAATTTATGCAAAAAGAAAATTAAAATAGCATTTCAATTCAAAGATTTTTGGTCTTAATGTTTCAATTTTACATAGAAAGTGCATAATTTTAGCAATATACTATGGAACATACTTTGAGCCTGGCCATATCTTCTAATTTTGTAATGTCTGTCAATTCTTGGAAATTGGAATATACTACAAGTATAAAAAATACCTAAAAGCAATAAAATTATATGATGTCTGTAATAATGTTAACGATTATATAACTTCTATCAAAGTAAAAATTTTCATAATTACATATATGTAAATTTAAATTTACTCTAATTTAAATAGTCCAAATTTCAAAATTTATTTGTCATTATTTTTTAGCTTTAGAACATAAATAATAAGATTTTTTTGCATTGAATTTAAAATATAAAGTATGAGATATTTATATTTTGTCAATATACTATAAAAAGTCTTACATTATTATTAGATTATACACATCACATAAAATAATAGATTATTTTGAGTTAGATAATTTATTAAAATATATATATAGAATAAATATAATTATTCTATACACATTTGAATTATAAAATAATTTATTAAAATTTTTTATTTTACATACATTGCTTTTTGCATGATAATCAGCATTTTCATCTCACATAGGTCATGCATTTATTAAAGGATGATATTTAATAATAAATTATAATTAAAATTTAATTCTTGTACCAGTCTGCCATATAAAAACATAAATTAGAGTAATTTCCCTATAAAATATTAAATTTTGAATGTCATTAAAATTAAATATTTTAACTCACATTTCCAGCTAACATCAGAACCCAAATAATCAGCATTGCTTGATGATAAGCATAATAAAGATCCTGATAGAAAATAACAAAATATTATATTATTTATTATAATAAAAGAATTTTCCCATACATTAAAAAACATTACTAAGAGAAAAGTTAATTATTTTGTGATTTGAGGTACATATATGGAACAAAAATAATTAGTTAATAATTTAGATGAAAAGCCACTCAATATACAAATACTATATATATATAAAGTTCTTGTACTACATTTTTTATTAATATCAAAACAATTCAATAAAAAATAAAGTAATCTAAATCTTTACATTTGGAGCTGAAATGTGTAATTTTGTGTTGTTGAATTTCAGAATAAAGACTGATACATAAGAATCAATAACATTTCTATTCTTTTACTGCAAATATTGTTTGAAAACATATTTCAGTTTTACAAATCTGACTTTTTTTTAAAATATTTTTGTTAATTGAAAAACTGAACACTCAAATATGGTGTAAAAGATAAATGATGAAGAAAATATTAAGTAAACATAATTTTTAAAAAAAATTAAGTTCCATTACTGATTAATTTAATAAAAATGTTTTAATATGTTTGCTTCAATAATTATTTATTATAAATTTTTACGAGAAGAATAATGACTTTGGATTTCTTTCAGTTTGCTTTTACATATAATAAATATTCTCCATTATCATATTTTGAACTAGCAGGCTTGTAAATATTAAATTTCTAGTTTGAAAATTAATTGATAATATATGCAGTATTATAGAATAAAAATTATGCAGTTTTTGCATGTGAATAATGGATGTTTTCAGAATATTAAGGAATAAAAAAACTGAAGATTTTAATATCATTTTTTTCATCTCTTAGATTGAACAATTTATTTTCTCATTATTACACAATCAAAACCATTTATGTTCTTTATTTTTTAACAGTAGAAAATTTGAATAACCAAACTTTTTTGGATATTAATGCCATCCTTAATGTTGCTGTTTTCTAATTAAGTTTTATCACTTTGAAGCTTCAATTTTTAATCCTTTAATAATTAATGAAACATTATATCATATAACAGTTCTAGTAAACTAATGTTTATAAAATATATGCAAGATAATTTTTATTTTATAATTATGGAATTGCACATTGTATTAGTAATATGCTTACTTTTTAATGATTCTTAATTTTTAGGTCAAAATTAAGACCTACATGGATAAAAAAATTCACAAGAAATATAGAGAAATGTTTTAATTTAAAAAAAGATAATTTTGAAATCAAATGAAATATTACTGATAGGAATTTTTTTATTTTAAAAATGTTAAATATTTGGATAAATTAAAATTGCTTAAATAATGTCTTCAGTGATAAACATAAATTTAAAATTAATCAAAAAGATATTCTACTGATTTTCTTTAAGTGCTAAAATACTAAATTAGTGAAATACAAGAAAATATGGAATTAATTTTCCCCTGAAGTTTTAAGTCACGCAGAACAATGATTAAAAAGTATATTACCAAAAATAAAACTTACATTAGCCGTGGATTTGAAAAGAATAGCAAAGAAATTCCAGGAAGTGAAAATTACAGCTGCTATAAGCCATGGCCTGAAGCGTTTTTCAATTTCCTGAATATTAATGACAAGAATTAATAAAACAATAAAAATAGCAAGTGATTTTTTTCCAAGAGCTTACTAATAAGTTAATTTAAAATTTCATCATTCATGTATATACATCACAAATAATTAAATTAGATTTTTTTTACACTTAAAACTTTTTTATTGCACTATAAAATTTATTTTTCAAATTTAAGTAATCAAAAGTTATGATTTTGTTCTCTACTTATTTAAGCTTTCCTTTTATTAAAATACTTGTATGAATGAATATTGAAGTAATATTTATTTTCATATAAACATGACATCATACATCATGCTTTTATTGCTAAATATGATTACAGAATAAGTTGAACTTTTTGTGTATCATACATTTCAAAAATTTGAAACAAAAATTTAAATTCTAATATACAAGAAATATTTTATGAATAGAATAAGAAAATACAATTTTACAGAAAGGTAAACTTTATTATTATTTTTATATAACTACTTAACTTTGCACTTTCAAAAGAACTAAAAAGTTTGAAATTTTATAACAATACATCAAAAGCAATAAAAGAGTAAGTAAACAATAGTCAATAAAAATTTAGCACATGGAAATACAGTGAATAATTTTTTCCTCCAAAATAAAAGAGTTGAACAATTAGAAACTACTCTATTAATTGTAAATCAGAATCAATGTAGTATATGGCATATGAAAAGCTACTAAAATAATTCCTACATTTAAATATAAATTTCAAAAATAAAATCCCTTTTAATCTGCGCAGCTACTTGAAAGAAGATATTTCTAGATATTAGAAATTTTTTAACTGTTTAGAAAACTATAAGCCACCAATAAAGAAATCTTTGAAAAATGGGATAAAGTATTTGCACATATTGATTTATTTACTAATATATAAAAATTTCTTTTTATAATCAGCATAACTCACAATCCCAAATTGTAGTAATTAATTGTAACTATATAAATTTTAGTACAGATAAAAATGATGTTTTTATCTGCCAATGGACATTAAAAAATTAATTTGTCTAAATTAATAAAAAAAATAAATTTACTAAAAGTTAAAAAATTATAAGAATAATTCTATTTTTAATTATTTTAATTAAAACATTTACTGCCACTGATACTCAAAGCATCATTATGACACTACCTTGTATGTATGATGATGCTTTGAGTGTCAGTGGGACTCTGGAATGACCATCAACTATGAGAAACTATATGCTTTATTTTTAATGCAACTATGGAGATTAAATGAAGAGGTTTTTGAAGCATATTAATGTTGCATTTTTTATATTTTAATATATGGTTCTTAAATTTTGAGTTTAAAATTTATTTTGCACATTTTTAAAAATGATGGACAGACATTCAGCTTTTGAGGATGGATATATAAATTTTATGGTCAGTGAATGTGTTAACATAAATAAGCCATACTAATATTCAAATGATGATTTGTTCATGTATTAAAAGAATATATAATTTTTCAATCCAGATTAATTATATATGCATTAATGTTTACTTTTTTGCATAATTACATAACCATACATAAAGGCAAAAAAATAAATAATTGATTAACAATAACATGCAATACACACACAAATACAACTTTGTACATTCTAACTAATTTCATTAAGCAAAAAAATAAAATAGGACAATTCAGATAAAATTATAATTTGTATATATTTTACAAAACTTTATAAAGTTAAATGTGCATGTTTTTAATATGCATATACAAAATTTTATTGTATAAACGGCAAGAGAAGGAATTTGAAGTTCACATTTTACAAAAAATAATGAATATTTTTTGTGGGAACTTTGATTTTGAGTAAATATAAAGTTTATTGCAGTTAGAAAATTATTTAAAATTTACACTCAGAAAAATTTTAAGTAAATTAATTTCGAGATTTTAAAATAAGATGTTTATAATTGAAATTTTTGCTATCATTCCATACTTACAATTTAAAAAAGTAAATATCATGATTTTGATTTTAAAATTTTAAATCTTATTTACAAATGATTATTAAAAATATAACTAAACAAAAAATGAGAAAAGAAAAATGTGAAATGTTTTTTCAGTATAAGAGCTAATGAATGATCCTGTTTCTCCTGTTGAAGGCATAAATTATCAGTAACAAAATATTTAAAGAAATAACTTTTTTCATGATTTATTCAAGAATCCTTCTTGATTAAAAGATACATAGCAATATATTTTATACAGCATAAGTAATCAATAATCAGAAATATTATATAAGTTACTCACTTTTCTTAGAGCTCTCATTAAAATCACAGATACAACAAGCATATAAACTGCCAGAACAAATGATACTACAGAGATCAGAATTAATATGTTTCGAACTGGAAAAACAGACATAAAAATGTAAATAAAGATATAACAAGAGATAATTTTAATATACAAATTTACTATCTTATATTATTAAATATAAATTAAGTTGAATTAAAGTAAATTATGAAAACTTCCTTTTGATAAACAAAAAATAGTTTTTATTATAAACTTTAGTTTTCTTATGCATGACTCACAAATAAGAATTTATCTAGCCTAATGATAGAATTTTGTTCTTCAGAGTAGAATGTCACAGGTTCAATCTCAGTTGAATAGTGGAAGATAAGTATTGCATTTCTACTCTTGTGCTACATGAATAAGACCAACTATTCATGAAGAATTTTCTTAAAAGGTTACATTATATGGTGAATATTAAAAACCTTATAACAATTTTTGGCCACTGTGCTACCTACAATACTGCCCCAAAGACTTGCATATAAATTTAATTTTATACAAAAATTTGCTACATGTTTACAGAATTTTTAAACTTACATTGAAAAAGTGCATTAATTGTTTTAATTATTTAGTTTTTCCTTTTTTTATTTATATGCATATTTTTATCAGATGTATGAACTATAATATAAAACATCTACACATAGTGTATATAAAATAATAAATTATTTATTAGTAATAAAGTTTAAACTTCCATTTTTATATTAAACAGAAGAGAGTAACAGTGTAACTCATTATAATTAACTTATATCAACATAGAATAACATTCCAAATAGATTCTACAGATAATTATTTTTATTTTTTAACCTACAATTTAGAATTAATGCACAAGATAAAATTAAACTAACCATGCTTGTTACCACTGTAGACAAACATAAAATTTATTCCAAAATATCTGTAATGTATTGAACCAGGAGTTGCTTCAATCAAAACATAAATATCAAAAATTGACAAGACTTGGGTGATGATGCTTTGAATCTGTACAAAAGAAGAAATTAGAATTGTTACAAAAATATATAATGAATAAAAAATTGTATGAAGTACATAAATTGATTTTGATGAAATCAAAATTTCATTTTTTAAAATCTGTAATAAAAATTCAACAAAAGAATATCAATATTTGGAATATAGACATGAATTTTTTATTAAATTCAATTAACAATGGAATTTGAGAAAAATTTAACTTTATTCAAAAAATGTTTATCTCTGAAATACAGGAATTTCTAAAATAAGAGAAACATTCTATAATTTAAATGACTTATCATTAATAAATCATTAAATTAGTTATGATTAAAGAATATTTAAATAATTTTTAAAGGAGTTAGTTTTTTTCCAATATATAGTTATTAATTGCACAAACGTTGTTTCATTTAACACCACAAAAAGATGTATTTCTCATTCAGTTATAAAATAAATGATTCCTAGTCCTTTATTGAAAACATAAAAATTAGTTGTGTTAAATATATGTATTTAACAACTGATTTTATACTTTTGTAAAAGATAGAACACTTGTAGATATAAAAATTGTCATATATAATTAAAGAGAGAAGTAAAAAATACTTAAGAACTTTTAAACAATATAGGAAGTTCTTTCTCACAATGGTCATGTAAAAATTTTGATTACCACTCTCATTTATATGAAAATAAACGATTTTTAGATTTAGAACTTAATTAGGTAGAAATATAGTTAAATGTGAACTTATATTAATGCAGAAAGTATGTAATAAAATTTAATTTTTGATAAAATGTACATAATACAAATAATTTTATTCTGTATTTCAAGATTTTTTAATTTAAAAATTTTAGATACAAGTGCAGCAAAAATATTAACATAATTAAAGTTACACATTTGCAGAACTAAACTTAAACTAAAATAAACTAAAGAGATATGTGTAAATATACGGAAGCATTTAATTAAATCTGATTAAAAACAGTTTAAAATGAATGGGCTTTTAAAAATTTTTAAAAAAATTCTAGTTAATTTTATCTTTAAAATATTATACATGTAATATTTTACAAAATATAAAATTTCTTTGACAAAGGTGAAAGAATTTTTAAAGTGTCTATATTTTCAATAACAGAATTATTAATTAGATTTTTCATAAATCTTTATAAAATTATGAATGTACTAATAAAATAAAATCTCAAACAGCATCGATTAACAGAAATACGCATGCATAATAATTTTGTTACAAATAAAAAATTTTACAAGCATTGTAGTTTTATTACTTTTTCTTTCACTTCTTTTTCTTTACCAGTTCAAAATTTTTACATGATGAAAATAGTTGTACATAAATACATACTAACAATTTAGTAGCTTTAAAATAATGTTCCTTTCACATCCCTATTAACAAGTTAACTAACATTAAACAAAATTAGACGGTTGTTTTATACATTACTTATCATTAATTCGAAATTTAATCAAAAGGAAAGCTTTCATGAAAATATTTTTATTCTAGAAGCAGTGAGCAATATATAAAGGTTATGTTAACTTCAACCTTTTAAATCAAATATATAATAATAATAACAATATATATATATATATATATATATATATATATATATATATATATATATATATATATATATAATTATTCAAATTAAATTTACTGCATTCATTAGGTGCAAATTAAAAACTCAATTTTACAAGAAATATGCTCTTTTGGTATCAGTGACTCATTGTTTAAAATGAAAGATTTAAGATATACCATTTAATGGTGCATCGTTTATTCAGAGGAAACATTACTTATTGTTTGGATTCAACTTTAAGTGAAAAATCTAAGAAATAATAAAATAAATTGTTTCAATTGAGTCTAAAAAATTAGCCACAATTGAAACAATTAATGCATTAGTGAAAAATCAAATCGGAATAAAAATATACCGATTTGATTTTTCACTAATACATTTAAATTAAGTATGAATAAATGTTTCACCATATTTCAAAAAGTTTAATTTTTAAACAAGCCCTATAGGAGAAATATCAAAATGAATTTGTGTGTTCGATGATGACTAAAAGCTATACAAAACGTAAATTTTGTGAAAATTGGTATTATACAATAGTATAAAAATTTCTTGTTCTATAATAGATTTTAACTCATAAATTTAACTTTAGTTTCAACTTAAGTATTTTGCGAAATAGGAAAATAATTAATTCCCTATTTTTATATATTGTTGAATGAATACATCAGAGAACTACTTTAGAGAGAATTAATTCATTTTTTTGTTCTAATATCTGATTAACGAATGAAGTCTAAAATTTTGATTTAAGGTTTGACTAAGCATTATTTCTGAGTTAATTATTCTATTTTGTCACTAGACCATTTTCAAATCTAATAAAAGTATATTTTATTATAGAATTATAAAGCACAATACAATTACAATGCAAATCATATTACAATTTCGAGAAACTAAGTTTTAAAACAAATTATCTCAAATTTAAGAATATTTTGTGAAATACAAGAAAAATTTAGGAAACATGAAAATGTTTCAATAGATTTGAAACATTGTGCAAGAATGAATTTATTATATATTGACAAACTTTCATCAAAATCGATAACATAGTTTAATATACGGAAAATGACTTTTCCACACTTTTTAGTTAACGTCGGTTGTTGTTGTTAAGCGTTCGAATTTCATCATTGAAAATGACTTCGTCGCTATTTAACACGCGGATCTTAAAATTCCACTTGTTCTATATAAAAATTGATTAATAATTTCAAGTGATATTTCCTACTTTGAATTGAAAAATAAATCATTTTGTAATTTTGCATGTTAATTGGGAAATTACTAACGCTTATTTTTGATATTCATAGTCAATATATTCTTTTGACGAAATAAAAAAAAATGTGATAAATAACTAGTTTTGAGATAAATGAGATTTACATCTGATGTCCAAGACAGATTGTAAAGCTATTTTAATCGTAAGATTGAAAAAACATTTTCGCAAACATTTTTTTACTTAATTTTAATTTTAACCAAATATACATCTTATAACATCTCAAAGAATAGTTCATAAATGTAGTATAGGAAAATGTTCTTTAATTTTAAAACTTGGGTGTATTGCAAAGAAAAACCAGTGTTACATAGAAATATATTTGATATCTAATTAGTGTAAGACCAGCAAATAGAAAAGTTAACAGTCAAAAAATATTCTGCATTTTCCAACGTAGGATACACCATATATTAATTTTCCGGAATAAAAAAAACCCCTCTTTTTGGGATCAAAAATTCGAAAGCCTGACCAAGAAAATGTTAAATATATAGTTGTAAAGCATATTTTTTCACAATAGCATCAATGAAAAAAATATATAGCAATTTTGTCACATTTATTAATAAGCGTTTAACTTATTAAGACTAGAAAAAAGAAATTTTTTCAGTGGATTTTTATCTTTTCAGTACTTGGCCGACTAAATTTAAAAAAACCAAAGAAAAATTCTATCGAAGTTCAGCTAAACTACGAACAAATCGTTTCTTTCATCCAGTAATCCTTCAATAAAAAAAAACATGCATTGTGAAGATGATGACGAAGAACATTTCCTTTTGAAAGAACAATTTATCTTCGATGTGGAACCACGAAAACCGCATCTGTAATCTGAGTGACCTCAATAGTGTGAGATGCCTTTGTTTCATACGCAATCGGGCGCAAAAATCATTTGTTCAACGTAGAGAACTTTTTATAACAGCAAGTTATTGCCTAGCTGTATAAATTTATAACAATACATAAGACAAGCACAGTGTGCAATAGCTAATAAGAATGTTTTTTTATATTTCTCCGCGTACGATGATAGTTATTCATTTATAAATAACTTAATTAAACTTTAATAATAAGTAAAAGATAATAAAGTCAAGTACTGTGCAATGCATATAAGAGAAAATTACATAAAAGCCAATAAAAGACGGAACTGAAACATTGAATTATTGTATTTACATTATTCGAAAAGTGCACTTTTAAAAAGACTATTAAACACATAACATGCTTTTGTTTTTAAATTAATAGCTAATAGCTTTTGCAATAAAACTAAAACGATATCTGAGATTTTTTTGCGCTGAAAAATATCAGAAATAAAAGAAAAAAAATCATATTAAAAAAGGATTTATTTTCCTTCTGTAAAATAAATAGTTTATCTGAATTTTCACATTATTATATAATTGATATCATTCGCTTTAAATGACACATGATATCACATTTTTTTAAAACGCGATGCCCTTTAGAAAGGTATAAAAACTTTAGAATCAGAACAGGAAGTCAGGTGGCTAAATATTCTTTCACTCAAGACATATGGAATCGTTTTATATTATGGGGGGATCATATTTCCATCGAATCATTGATTCTTAGAAAAGAAAGATAAAGTAAAATAAATCAAAAATTGTATTAATATTTTTTATTCAAATTCGTAGGACTTTTTGCATTTGAATACTGTATTAATACGGGAGTTTTAAAAATAAGAAAAATTAACAGTTTAACTCAGAAAATGGGCAGAAATGCAATTTTGTAACTGATAGTTAATTTCAATCTCTCTTTATATACCTACTTCAAAAATAAATTTCAGAATTTCGGGGAGTTAGGAGATAAACCAGGATAATAAGAATTTTTCAGGAAATTTTTGTGATGACAGATTTTATTTTTATAATTTTTAAGGCATTTTTGTATATACTTTTTTTTGTACATCAGCTGGATAAAATGTTTAGAGAGAATAATTATGTTGAAGTAAAAAATATAATTAAATAATATTTATAATTTTATTAGGTTCCATTAAAAATTTTATTAAGTTCAATAATTGTATTTTTCAATCTTATATTTTTTTCTTAAAAATTTGTCAGTTAGTTTCATGTATATTAAATCAGAATGAATCAAATAGATGTTAAACTAGAATTAATACGTATCATGTTTTCAATCTGATATTCATCATTAGCAGAGAACAGGAAAAATTTTTGAATTTCTTAGGATTAAAGGATTTCTTGAAAATAAATGAATGAAAAACTTTCACTTTTTATCACTTTATATCTCAATGAATCATGAATTTCTTAAGCTCATGTACTTTTATTCAATACAAAACTTTAAAATGGGTTAATCTTCATTAGCCTGCCTTTTAGATGCGCTATCATTATACTAGCTTTAGCTTTCAAACGGAAATAAAATTTAAAGGCGAATATTGAAATCATGCAAAATAAAAACTAATATGGAATCATTCTTAAATGTTTTTCATAATAAAACACTATCGAAGTTTAATTAAAATAAGAATAATTATGTTTAATATATTACATATTTTGTATAAAAGTTATTTTTATATTAGAAAAGTGAAAATCCATTTCTGAGTGGTTGAACGCATTTAAAAAAAAGTCTTAGATAAAAATCCGAATTCATGATTTTTTTGTGCGCAGTTTTATGTAGGTAAGATATTATTGTTATACAAAATCGTTTTTTTTTATTTGTACACAAAGGTTAAGGAGACAGATCTAGTTTCAAGCCAACTACAAATTGCCATAAAACATATCATAGGTGGGAATTGAACTTACAAAAAATCGTATCGAAGGCTAGAGCAGTAGGCATTTGGGGCTGTCAGCTAGTCTTCATTTTTAAGTAATCACAGTATGGAGTATTCATTCTGTTGAGATACGCGTATAAAAGAATATATTTTTTATGATAAAATTCTATTTTTCATATGAAACCTACTGATATGTGCCATAAATACCAATTGAACAAAGGAAAATTTTTGCTATTTTTGTATATCCGCCAAATATATCAAATTTTGAAGAGTTATCTCAAACATTTAACAGCACGAATCAATTGCACTGTTAAATATATCAATGGATTTTATGTAAAATTTATTTTAAATAACCAAATTAATGAAATATTAACCTTTAAAACAGGGATTCCAGTTTCGAAGGTTTGCTAGAGTACTATGTTTTTCAGTTGATATTCTTTCTTTTCGTCTTTCTCGTCTTTTAATTCAAAATATTGAAGTTATAAGTTAAATAAGCAATGTTATTTTATATTTTTCCGTTTAATGCTAATTGAAAATGATCACTAAAATATTATCAAGACTTAAATTTTCGAGAATAGATTTAAGAATCTTAAAAGAATTTAGACTTAATTTAATAAATGCAGTTAGAAAAAAATCTGAGAAATTGAAGTAATCTTGGAAAAAGTTTATCATGAGCTAGTAGTAGGGCAATGCTCTTCTTAGTAAAGGAAAAAGGATTTGATATCGGCAATTGTTTGAACAGTGGGTAATTTATTTGCTTGTGCCAGAATGGATGCAAGGGAATTTTCTAAGTTTCTACTCGCCGACATATAAATATGGACCATTATCCAAGAAACGACTTTTGAAAGCAAAAGGTTTCATTAATGTAAACAAAACCAAAAAAAAAAAATGGACAACAGCTTTTGATTTTGTTGTCCATTATTACGCGGTGTTAAGATACAAAGGGGGAAAAAATAAGCCGATTTTTTGTATAAATGGATAAAAAATTTTTTAATATAAAGAATTATTTTTAGATATTAATTTCGTGTGTAGGTGAATAAATGTATTTCTAGGAAATGAAATGTAACAATAGTTTTTTTTTTAAATTATCAACTCCTCTACAATTAGTTCACTCTCTTATATATATATATATATATATATATATATATATATATATATATATATATATATATATATATATATATATATATATATATATATATATAGCAACATTTAGGATAAGCTTTCAAGCCACTCAGAATTCTGTCAATTCTTTAGTTAATGGAATGAATTGATTGATTGCTTGTTTTACACATTTTTCTTTACCACGAATGATATCTATTGTTGATTTTTGGTATTCTAGTAGATGAGATAGAAAACTAAAATTTTCAAAAAATTCACTGTAATCATATATAATTTTTTAAGTGTTTATTTTATAATATATATATATATATATATATATATATATATATATATATATATATATATATATATATATATATATATATATATATAACCGTTTCAAATTTTCTATTGTTAATAAAATAATAAAATACTTTCTGTTTAAATTCTCAAATTCAAATAATTTTTTTTAATTTGTAGTTGATGCCACTTGATGTGAATACAGTTTTTTCAAATATTAATTCATTAATTAAATTCAATTAATAAATTTTAGTTTCAAATAGAAAAAAAAATTTTTTTCTTTGTTGACCTAAGCGCGAATTGACTTTAAAATCCATTTTATATTACTTGCTTTATCAGTGTTGGATTTTACAGCTTGTCGGATTTAACTCCTTGCATTAAATCCTTTGTTTCAGATATACTTTTGAACGTTTTTATGGATTTATTCAGCAATTTCTGAGTATTTTCAGCAAGGTTTGTGCTGATGACTTTTTAAAGCCTATAAATACTTTTTTGTAAAGAAAGGTGGAGTTAATTTACATTATAATGTAATAAAATGATTAAAAAAAACTATACATATAAAATGTATAAGAAGTTTTAATGTTCGAATTACGAAATATAGCAATGGTAGCACGACAGTTAAGGGATGGAATGGATATATAGCAACATTTAGGATAAGCTTTCAGGCCACTCAGATTTCTGTCTTTAGTTAATGGAATGAATTGATTGATTGCTTGTTTTACACGTTTTTCTTTACCACGATATCTATTGTTGATTTTTGGTATTCTGGTAGATGAGATAGAAAACTAAAATTTTCAAAAAATTCACTGTAGTCATGCATAATTTTTAAGTGTTTATTTTATAATTAAAGAGTGACCTCTTCATTTATGTAATAAATGAGTTTTCAATGTTGAAAAAATTTCCTTATTTGTTTTCCAAAATTTCCCCAAAATAAAAAAGGCCCTCAAAAATTTAAGATTTTTTAAAATGAAATTTGAAGTTTCCAGATACATTATTAATAGGTGCAAAAACATATTCAAATAAAAGGTAAATATGTTTGATTAGACAAGTATAGAAAATGTTTTAAAAACTCAAGCGATTTTTTGTAACTGGAACTTTTCTTTTCCTTTATAATCGCAAATAAAAAATAGGTTGTACACTGAATCGTTTCTTTTGATTACTGAATATATTTAACATAAAGAATGATTATTCTCTTATACTTTCTTTAAATAAATTGAAGTATACAATTAATATGTTTTGATTCATTTGTTCATGAAAAGCTTGGATATTAAAAAAAAAAAAAAAAAAAAAACCCACAGAGAAATTCAAGTAAAAGGACTGATTTTTATTCACGTCTATGTTTGAGCTTTCAAAATAAGAAAAATTTAGAGAAATAGGATGCATAAATTAAACAATATAATTAAATCTGAAGCAAATTCATGAAGTTCATTTATTTTTGTTTTTTTACTCTCACTAGTTTTCCTAATTTCTTTCACTATTTATCCAACGATTTAATGTTCGAAAATTTCAGAACGAGTCCTTATTTAAATTAAGTCTAAAGAAAAAGCATTGGAAACGAAATTGCTATTCATACAATTATGTAAATTGTTGAGTATTCATCAAAACTGGTGGAAAAAAAGTGGAAAATAACCAGTACTCAATTTTTATCATTTAATGGTTTTTATTTCCTTTTAAATTTATTGTATTTAAACTAACTTATTTAAAAAAAAAACTATTTTAATTATTTCACAAAAGTTATTTATTTTCTATGACTAAGTTTTTGAGTTTTAAGTTTCACTCCTCAAATTGTTTAAAAACAATTCTTGTATATTTTACAAGAAATAAAAGACAAAAAAAGTTACTTATTTCAGTAACTCCAAAAATATACTGAGACCAACAATTGCTAATGTAATTAATTGTAAGTCATGTAAAAAATAATTCACTTTAAATTAGATAAACTTAGATGATGGGCAAATAAAGATTTAATATAAAATTGGTTGTGTGTATAAATGTTTATAACCAATAAACTAAATTACTTTATCAAAATAATTTAAAATACTTCTAAATAAAAATATGAAATTGAATAATAAAAGTGAATATCAGTTTTATTGTGAAAAATAAATGACCAAAGTATATTATTTAAATGAATCATTTGATATGATTAGGAAATTAACTTATCAGAGAAAAGACAAAATGACAACAAAAGCATGTAGGAAAAAAAAAATGATATTTGAATATTGCAACATTCAGGATAATTCTTCATGCCACAGAGACTTTTGTCCCTAGTTAAGCCCTTGGTTAATGGAACAAATTGACTGAAAGTTGTTTTACAACTTTTCCATTGAATCATCTGTTATTGATTCTAAATATTCTGGTAAATAACATAGAATATTGAAATTTCCACAAAATTTACAATTACTATTTATGCATTTTTTTGTTTGCCTTAACAGGGCTTAGAAAACTTGAAAAATGGATTTTGTAATTTTCTATGTGCTTGTTTCATAATGTAGAAAAGAACTTCATTTGTGAAATGAATTTTATTAAAGAAAGCTATGCAAATTGATTTTTGTTTTGGAAAATATAGCAAATAAGTAACATCAGTTAAATAAAATAAAAAAAAGAATTTTGTTAAACAAATTGACTTATCCGTGCATAATTATATGCTCGAAATCAAAAGTTATTCGATTTTTTTAAAAGAAATTTTTATAATTAGCACATACAATAAAATTGGAAGTCTAGAAAACGGCATCTAATTTGATAAATATAAATGCAGAAAAGTTTTATTTGTCTACTATTTTTCAGTAGTGTGATATCAAATCTAGGGTCTCCAAATCCAAACAGCATAAATCTTACAACCAAATAATAGTGATCTCAAAAGCAAACTAAAAGAAAATAGCATCATCAAAAATGTTGTTTTTGGGATAGTTGAAAGAAAAAAAATATTAAATTAATTTGAAGTATGCCATGGCAAATAAGCAATTAGATAATAAGAGAATTCTTTCATTTACTTTGTAAAAGAAATATATTTTTCATCTTAATTTCTTATTTTAGAAAATAAACTGTTACTTATCTTATTAGCCTTTATTTAAAATTTTAATTAATGAGAAAACAATCAGATAAAGAAACTTTCTAGCACTAAGATAGACTTTCATATTAAAACTGTGATATACTTTTATATTATTAGCATAAGTATATTTGGTAGAAAATATTTTATATCAGTAATAAAAAGAGATATAACAATTCATTTTTAAAATAGATTAGTTTTACAAATCTTGAAGAAACTTATATCAAAAAATATATTTAAAAAACTGACATAAATCTTAAGTTTTCATATTAGAAAGTAATGCATTATTAAAGATAAGAAATTTTGCCTTGTTATGACATCATATAAAATATAATCAAATACAAAAATAATTATTAAAAAAATAAAAAATTTAAAGAAAGTAATTTCAGAACAGTCTGTTAATTTATTGGGTTTTATATTATTTGGAAATATTTATATAAATTAGGTTTGAGTTATTTGATACTCTACAATCTCTTTCTAATCATGATGATGATATATCAACTAAAAAGGAAATAAATACATGGTGCTAGTATTAAAAAAATGTATAAGTACAAGATAAACACCATGTTTGCAAAATTAATAATTTATAAACATTGAGACAAATTGCATTAATTTTTTTATATGCATATGAAGTATTATTTACATTGGAAGTGCAAATAAAGAATTAAAAATCATATATCATTTGTGAAACATTTTATTTCTACTTTTGTGATTTTCTATTTTTTCCAAAATTAAATTAATTTATTGCAGAAAAAATTACACTGTTTTACAATCTTTTTTGAATTCATTAAATACCTTTTTCAATTTTTTTGTGAAGTGAGGAATTAAATTTTTCTTCTAAAGCTTCATAAAAAAAATTCTAAAATATTTTATTAAAACTACTATCTGATTCTGAATATTAATTTTTGCACAGCAAAATTAGCACTCATACATTATATAGTCAAACATTTCATGAAAAAATAGGTCATTAAATGTTCCAAATATTGCCATATAGCTTAAAAATTAATTTATTTGTTTCATTGAAATATATATTAACTGCCCTGTTTTTATTTACATTTCAAAAAATATTAAAATTTTCAACACTTGACAGTATATTTAATCTGCAAAAATGCATAATAGAATATCTAAGTACACACGATTACAATAAAAATTTAAAAATCACTCATTCTGGACTTTTTAATTATATAGTATTCTTTATCTTCAGATTGAATTATTGTGTATTATCAGAGTTAACTTATTTTCATTCAATTTAGTTTTGTTAAAAAATTTTATATTAATGTGGTTAATATTATTAACAAATTTAAAAATATTTGCGATAATTAAGATAAAAAATTTTCTAGAAAGTATTTTAAAAGTAATCTGTGGCCAGGGCTAATTAACCTTCAGTGTTTCTTTTTCTGATGTAAATTTTATTCCTACTTATAAGTTCAGTTAGAGAAATAGAACACCTAAAATTATTAAAAAAAAGACTTGTGCTATATTCTTTTATAATTTAAAGTTAAATGATTTTCAGAACATGTGTGAGAATATATTTGATATATGCATGATATCTGAACATTTTTGAAGGGTACATGATATGCATAAAATATACCTTTTGAATTTGTTCTTTGTTTCTATATTGAAATGTTTCCTCTTCATTTAAAATTACTAAAAATTATTCACAAAAAATTACTGAAATAACTATTTTTTAATTTTAAATAAGTAAAGATACTGCTTAGATAATATTTAAATCAGGCTATTATTGACACTTTTAAAAATCATATGAGAATAAATTGCTGCTGAATAAACCACCCAATTCATAAAATGACTGTGAAAAAGAAGAAGAAAAGAAAAAACTGTATAAATAAACACTGCCAGTTATTTTTTGTTTTGCATCATTTTTCTTAAAAACAAATCTCTATTTAATGATGGTTGAAAGTAAATTGATGTTAATATTTTTGTAAGTTATGGATGTACTGAGTCTTCTTGCAAACTTTACAATAATAATAAAATGAAAAATAATTGACTGTAATTAAAGAATTCAAAATTCACAGCAAAGTCATATATTTAAATTGGACGAAAAATATAGTTGAAATAAAAGAAATTAAAAATATAAATATGTTGGAATTTATTTCATGATTGCTTTTTGAGAATTAGAAATAAATTTTTTTATAAACATAATTTATAGCGGTGAGTTTAATTAATTACTCAAACTACAAAAATTGTCAGCAGTTTATCCAACAAAATATTCATAAAAATATATGTTGAAGTTACATTATCAATAGGAAATTTATCACGAAAATGTTTATAAAAAAGGATAATTGCAAAAATGTCCTTGAAAAAAATATTTCTTCCTTTTAAATGTTAATTTCAAGGAGGATTTAAATAAAATATTTACATTAAATTTAGGAAGTTTAAGATCGTAAATAATTGCTTAGTAGTAAGTAACATGTTTAAAGAAACAAAGAGATAAGTTTCGTGTAGACGTAATTAAAAATAAATTTCTAACATTTAACTTTCAAATCAGAGTAAAGGGGATTTTACTCTGAATTTTTCAAATTCTAATAATAAGTATCCATGATTAAAAATAGTTACATCGTTTCTGAGTGGTAAACTAAATTTGACTTACTAAAGTGTAAATAGAAGCTATGTAACTGCCATTCTGCAGATCAGTAAACAGGGCGTTTCTTAGCAACGGCCGGCGGTGATACCACTTCCTTTTTTTAAGCAAATCATGAGTAGATGATAACGTAGTAGACATTTTGAATTGTTTTTCGATTGAGATTTATAGGTAAAATAGGAACAAATAATGGATATTACATACATCAAGAATTTTCAGGGCACTTAGCCATTGTAAATAAATAACGACAGTGAGACCAATACACGATTACACAATAAAAATCCCAACTAGAACAATTCCGGTTTTGCCTGATTCAAGGAACTTTTATCACGTGACTTTTATAAACCAAAGATGTAACTACCTTCACTAGATGGCAGCACTAACTCCAAACTAATGCATCTTCTTCATTAAAAAATAAATAAATAAAAAATAAATTTCTTGAAACTTATGTTCTATAAAAAAAAGATACATTTATTGTATTATATATTTGACATACTTATATTAAGCATTTTTAAAATTATTAGAGTAAATTTCTGATGATTTTGAAAAATATTTCTAGGCGAAGATATTTATTTTTTAAATAATTATTTTTCGAAATTAATTTATTAAAAAAAAATGTTCATATAATTGATTACGGAATTATTCACATCAATTTGTTAAGAACTAATGATGAATATGTGTCTCATTATTTTAATCCGGTGCAATTAATGTAGAAAGAATTTTCTGCAAATGATATCATTTAAATATTTATAAGCGGTTTTATATTTATGATGAAGAAAGCACATAGTTCTTTATACAAACAGCCATTAAACTTTTGGCATCACGGACCAGTAAATTCATGACTTAAATCTCGTGGAACACTAATTGGAATTTTCAAGTGTTAACTGTATTTATAATTTTTTTTTTTTATCTAAGAGCACTAAAATGTATCTAATTAATAAAAGGACACTATTAATTGTAACCAAAACATGAAAGCTTTATTAATAAACTATAATAAAATAAACAAAAATTATAAAAAGAAAACAATTAAAAAATGGTTTAAGTATATCAAACTTTTAGCATCATACATTCCTGGTGTGATAGAAGTTCCTGCGCTTACTTGAAATAAGATCATGGATATTTATGTCCAGTGTTGTTACCGCAGGACGGAGAACTGTATTTATTTTAAGTTGAGATTAATATAGTGTTTTGATGGCTGTGGCAGTAGGAAAAGCCTTTTCACATAAATAAGTTGTGGAGAATTGAATCAGAATTTTCATTGCTTATTCACTACGAAAAGGGTATTCACTTTTTAAAGTAAAGCCAAAAATGATTTCTTGATAAGGATGAATGAAATTTAAATTGGAGAGTTTGGTCGGACGATAAGTCGATGAGGATTTCTTTTAGATGCTGGCTTAAATTGTTATTCTAAATTTTCGATACAAACGGATCTATTATCTCCATATTACTATGTCTGGCACCTTCATTCTTTGGGTAAGAACTAGCAAAAGATTTTGTAAATGATTTCAAGTGCTTTTTAATTAGGGCTACTACTTGCTGGTTAACATCCTTTTCTTTCGTGTATTCACCAAAATTAAAAAACATTTGCAGGTGGTCTGCAACCAACAGCGTTTGCCACAGTAATATTTTCTTTTGAAGCGCATCTATTTTACATTTTAGTGTGAACACGTACTTAAATTGTCCTAGCAAAGATATATTTAGTTCATTTAACCTGCATTTAACCTAATTAATAAAAATACCTGCCAGGTATGCAAGTTTTGCTAGCCATTCATTGTAGGACAAGAATTTTTGCAATTTCGAATTATTTTGTTCCTGGAAAAATAATTCGATTTCTTCCCGCAAAGCGGTTCGACTTATTTACCGTGGTGTAGGGTTTTTATAACTTTTCAAGCATTGTTATAGTTTAAATTATGTTTTAGTGCCTCTTTAAATATAACTTAAAATGATGATTAAGTATATTCCACATTTTTCTGGGGACCAGGGAAATTTTATCGCTAACCACCACTTTGGTGACCCTCTGCTTTTTATAATAGCTTACAAACATTTTAAAATAATTAGGTATCTATTGTTTAAACTAAGCCTATTTAAGTCTTACTGAAGAGTTCAAGAAATAAACTTTTCTTTAAATTTTTATAGAAATGAGACATATATAGCAGGAATTTTTATATATTTTACAACTTGTCACATCTATGAATTATATAATACGCGTCTCTTATATTTAAGTATGCGTGTTCCATTATTGCTCAGACTTGTTAAATCGAAGGGCTGCATCCATATAACTCAACGTATGAAAAGCGAATGCTGATTTACTATGCATCATTTAAGTTTTTAAGGGAATCATTTATAATACATTCCCATAAAAATGGGCCATGGTAGGTTAGGTCATCGAATTTCCGTCTTGAAGGGTGGGGTTCGAATCCCAATGACAACCCACCGAGTAGATGCGATATACGTGCTCGTTAAATCTGTGGAATTGAAAGTCCTGTAGTTGGTCGTTGAGCAGTTATCATGGGTGTAATGGTTTGGAGAAAATTTTCTCTCCCTCCAAATTAATGCCAGAATTGAGAGAGTAGATCTTCTGATGAGGCCATCTAGCGGAAGAGTTTAGAGCAAAGTCGTACTTTCAGCATTGTATTGCTCTAATTAAAAGAAACACGCACCCTTACTGACTTAAATTTGCATGACCAAGGCATAGCGAGCTTGGCTTGTCCAAGCGTCATAAGTAACAACACAAAAAATAATAAGAGATGCATGCAAACAAATGATATATACAAACAGGTTGAACTAAAATTTAACACAACCAACTCTTTGAAAAACCTAAATATTAGAATGAACTTGAATGAGATTTTCATTCAATAATTTCATTCAATGATTTTCATTCATTAGGAGTTTCCCTAGTTTCCTCCTTTGCGACACGTGATTACGGCGCACTATCCAAAAAATGTCCTTTGGAAAGGCAATTATCTGATTGCGCTTTAAAATGCTTTACATTAGCTTTAATCCATTAATCAATCTATACTGTCATGTCAAATCATGCGTGCATTATGACCTAGTGGTTAAACAATGCTCTTAGGTGCATAAAGTTCTTGGTTCGATTCTGGCTTCGATTGTAGAGATTGTAATTAGAAATTATCAATGCTATAGTCATCTCCCACTCTTTATCATCGATTGAGTTGAAACATTTTTCCTTGCTCTGTAAAATCATGATTCATTTATCATAAAAAAGGGAGAGCCCATTACATAGTTTAGTGAAAAGATTAAAAGTTAAAAATGCGCAACTCTACAGAAAGTAAAAGTTGACTTATAAATTCATAAAATAAGCTTGTAATTTCTTTTATGCATTTCGGACCTAATGCAAAAATAAATCCAACCAGATCATTGCAAACTCACCGATTTCTCCTGAAATGACTCATAGATAGTGACTGCAAAATCTTACAGTCACATCACTTACAATGAATCAGAAAACTGGCTTGTTTGCAGCACTTACAATAACCTTGCACGTCATGTTCCAATCTTCCTTGATATAACTGGTATTCGATTATAATCATAGTCTACACACCCTCTAGACTTTTCATCAATTGAAATCATAGGTTGCTGAGATTGTCCACAGTAACTCTGCAGCAGCTAGCATTGATGAAATGCAGAATGGCATTGAAGCTGCATGAAATAAGTTGTTAATTTCTGTCATTCAAATCCAATTTGATTCCATACCATATCGAGTAAGGATCAATTTAGCAACAAAAATCGGCAACGATTTCTATGGATTTTGCATCTATCTAAGCCTTCAAACTGCTTGCAAATTTTCTTATTTTGTTTTCATGCTATATTTCACTGGTACAATCCTATTTCATTTGTTTTCGTCCTCAGAGTTCCAATTTTAATGGCTGGCAGTGTGTAAACTACCACGCCAAATCTAAGTCAATCAGTTAATGAAGCGTTTTTATTATTTTTAAGCTAAATTTCTTCATTCTGAAATGCAACAAATTCTTCTAATTCAACAATCAGTACTTCTTTTTAAACAAGTAAAAACCAGTTTGTAACTTCTCATGATAATTTCCGAAACACTCAGATCTCCATATGGTGCGTAAAAGTTAATGCTTTTAAACGTTTATAAATGTCCCAGTTCTTGAATGTGCAAAATACAATTTACTTAAAATTGATTATCAAAAGTCCTCTCGTCATTTAATATATTATTATCCTTCATACTGATAGTTATTTTAAGTTACGTCATTTGACTTAAACTTTAAATTATTTTTCAAAAAAATTAATTTTCCTCCTTAATCTACTAGATAAAACTTAATTTTTGTGAATAATTGTAGCCTAATTTATAGGAATAATGAATAATTTTCAATTCTAAATAAAAAGAGCGTACGTTAAAATGCTAAATATTTTCACAAAAGTTAGTTTATCTATACAAAGTATATAAATATATGAAATATGATATATAAATTTATTTATCATGGAAACTATTTGAAATATTTATATCATACGTGATATATATATATATATATATATATATATATATATATATATATATATATATATATATATATATATATATATATATATACTACGTTGAATATATATTCATATAGTATCTATGATAATATATATATTATATATGATATATATATATATATATATTCCTATTGGCCCCATTTCCCTTTCACGTATTTAGATTACATTATAACTTTATTTATTTATTTTTATTCGATGTTTCTGAAGTAGACTATCATCTTCTTTAGAATTTTTCAATATTAGCCAAACAAATATTGAAAATAATATTAAAGAGCACTGATCAATGTTTTCTTTTGTAGAAATGATCAATAAGAAATAATGATGGGCCAGCTTACAAAAGAAATAGAGAACAAAAAAAGAGTATTCGTGTATTTACAGAAATTTCGAGAGAGCTTGATTATTTATTATCTATAGAAGAAATATTTTATTAGTATCAGGATACTTTAGTAAAAGATTCACTTAATATTGCTAATGTGTGTTGTAAGAAAATGTAACATGAAATTAAGCAATGCATTGTTAATTTGACTATATTCAAGGCTATTTAAAATGAATGCTGAAAAAATCTAATATAATTATCCAATAGATTTTTAGTTGATGAAATACTGAAAGCATATTGGCGATCATAATAATTCATATTCAACTCTTTCCAAACTGGCTGATTCTGTTTATTAAAATGCACTTAACATAATTCTTGATCTTGATAAACAGAAATATTATCAATTATAACCACTTTATCTGAGCCACTTTGCTGATGTACAGATTGTGTTTGCAGTACGCTGAAATATTAATTTCACCGTATCTGATACAAAAATATAAAAAATGTTTAGATGTAATGACTTCACATTCATAAACGTACATGAGTTTCTTCTTAAACAAGCATGAAGAAATAAATGGTGGAGTCTAAATATTTCAGCACATTATCAGATTATTGATAAACATGTTTTAGATAAACATTTAATGAGGTAAAGAATATTCTAAACATTAGCTCAATTTGTAGGAAAAAATAACCAGAGAGATTGATGCCAAATAATTGAACAGAAGTCCTTGCTCAAAAGAGATATAATTGACAAGATTCTGGTCCTTTTGTAAAATATACATCATGATTTCTAAGGGTTTGAGTGTTTTTGTGCTGTTTGGCTTGGTTTTAATCCTCTCCAAAGCTGAGAGTAAGTTCAATTTCAGTTATTCTGTTTGATATTATTTCAATTCATATGTTGGTTTCGGTACACGTTCCTAATTAAGTTACTTCATTAATAATGTGTTTCGTATAAAAATTAATTGGTTCATAAAAATTATCTTAAAATTACAAAAGTATCACGTTAGAACTCCAGTTATTCAAGTAGTGCTTTATCTACAATATAATATAATTTCCACATAAGAAAAATTATTTAAATAAAAATAACGTCATATTTTTGAGAAAAAGGTTGGGAAAATATTTAACAGGAAGGGAGGTTTATTTCTTAAAATTTTAAGGTAATCAAAATATTATTCATAAAGACCATTGGTCTCATAAAAATAGTCATAAATCAAGAAAAATCAAACAATATTGATGTAATTTAGTGAAATATGTTTCATCAATCACGTCAGTTTTAGAATATTTATTACATATTTTTATCATGTTTGTTGCTTGTAGGCGGATTTATTCTTCCATAATGCTGCCTAGTTTGGTTTAATAATATAAAGTAGTAAAATATACGAAGCAAGAATATTCACAGAAACTTGTGATAAATATAATTTTATTTAATTTCATGAATATGAAAATCAGAAATAATCACAGTCTGGAATTTTGGAGGGATTTTTACATTTATTGATATTTAGAATATATATATATATATATATATATATATATATATATATATATATATATATATATATATATATATATATATATATATATATATATATATATATATATATATTTTATTCAATATTCAGGCTATATATATATATATATATATATATATATATATATATATATATATATATATACAGCCTGAATATTGAATAAAATATTTTTTATGGTTACAGATATTAAATTTTGATATAGCAAAGTACCATTAAAAAAAACCTAGCGTTTGTGAACTTTATAATACAATCTCTGCAAAGAAAATTAACTTCAAAAATTGTCTGTATGCATCGCTTTAACCCCTTGCCAGTGTCGCCCGAATTCAGTTCGGGCAGAAGAAAAATTAACGTTTCTATTTTGTGAAGTCTGAACTGAGTTCGTTTCTACTTTAGGATTCTTAATTCCTTATTTTCCTAATAAAGGACACAAGTGGTCCTAGTTTTTTACCAATTCCAATTTTGATTCTGAAGGTAGTTCATGACTACAATAACACAATGGGAGGTGATGTTAAAATCGATCAACTTCTTAGACTTCTCAGTTGCTAGAAAAGGAGGTAAAAAAGATTACTAGAAAATATTTTTCCATCTCATACACCAGACGTTATATAAATAACTCCTTTATTTTGCATACTTAAGCAAGAGATGCGAAAATTATGAACTTCAGAAAATCAATTGTTGAACTATATAAAACCAAATGTTCAACTACCAGGATCAGTGCGTCCTAGTGCAAGCTTACTGCGCCTCACACTTTCCAAGACACATTTCATCAATGGGGAAAAAATCTACTCCAACCAGGCAGTGTTTTATTGCAAAGAGTTTATTGTAAAAAGTGCAATATATAGGCTTTCGAGCAGTACCTTGTTTTGGGATATACCATACTGTAAAAGATTTGTAAAATTTATGTATTGAAATTCATATCGTTGTGTTTTTATATTATACTAATTTGTACTAGTTGTATTTCGCTTCAAAATTTCGTTTAATTTGCTCTATATGAATAACATGTATGTGTAATCAATGTTTTATGTGTATGTAAAAATTATAAATGTAGTTATAGTATTTAAAACTTTATTTTTGTAATAAAAAAGCATTTTCTAGCTCTCCTAATAATATAAAAAATATTAACAGTCAAAAAAAGTTTCCATTTTTGGTCTATTTTTCTGAAATATATGTCACAGTTAAGGGGGTTAAGAAGATATTTTTTTCTGTAGGAAGAGAGGTAACAGAATCGGACTTGAGACGTTTCCTGTTCCATAACTATGACAAACACGTGAGACCAGTTAAACGAATGAATGATACAATACCAGTTAAAGTGAATCTGACTCCAACAGGAATTCGTGATGTGGTAAAAAGCACATTTTGTTTTCAATATTATTCTCATCATTCAGAGATAAAATTTCAAGTTAACTTATTTGTTTCAAATATTTAATGTTAGCTCTAAAGGAAAGAATTCTTTAGATATAATAATAGTAATTATATTTGTATATTAAAACAAATTTAGCCGTGCATACACATAATAGTTTATGATAAAGTAATAAATATATAAAGAACTAAGTACCAATTTAATAATGTACCAAAATATATTTCTGAACTTCTCTTAGTTATTTTCATTTTAGTCACAAAATCAATTTGAAATTAGATGTCCAGTCAAAATATTGAAACTAAACAACAGTATTTCATTGTCTATCGATATCCTTATGCATTTGCGTAACAAATTTAGAAGTATTTCACTTTTTCCCTTTATCTCCCACTTACTTAACAAATTTAAGAAAAGCGTGTTGCAGATTTAAATATAACTTACGAAACATTTAGGTGTCTTTAAATTAAAAGTCATAATTTAAACGTGGGTCAAATATACGAATTTTTGAAGCGAAAGTCTAAGCGTTCAACTAACTTAGTCTCAAAATTAAATAAATTTTTTATAGAGCATCTATTAATTTATAATGTCTTGATTTTGATATAAAAACCTCATGATAAAATTTTGCATACTTTTTTGATATCTTCTTTTATAAATTCAGTGCACAAATATTTTATCTTAAAATCAAACTCACTTTTAAATTTCTATGTTTTTTAAGTACACACTTTAATTTGCTTATAACTAAAAATTTTTTCATCCTCTTATGCATATTTAATAAAGGTAATATAAGGTATTTTAAAATATCAATATTTATACTATATATATATAAACACTCACACACACACACACACACACACACACACACACACACACACACACACACACACACACACACACACACACACACACACACACACACACACACACACACACACACACACACACACACACACACACACACACATATATATTGGGTTGTTCGGAAAGTAATTTCGTTTTTCATGAAAAACGTATTACGAGTAAATATCGTAGTGCATTGCATATTGTCCATTCTGGTCCAATAGCTTTTACCATCTTTCTGGTAGTAGCACGATTTCACACTCATAAAGTGGTTGGTTTTTACTAACAAAAAGCTGATACAGGTAGGAAAAACGAAATTACTTTCCGAACAACTTTATATATATATATATCTATATATACATATATATATATATACATATATATCATATATATACATATATATATATATATATATATATATATATATATATATATATATATATATATATATATATATATATATATATATATATATATATATATATATATATACGAGGGTTACTCTGAAATTTTTCAGATACGCGCAGACGAGAATTTACAAAATGAAAAATAACGGTTTAATTTTAAAGTACAAAGTATTTTAACACTCAAGACGATTTTTTACCGACTTACTTCAACTTGTTTAGAGTGGAATAAATTTTAAATAGAAGAGAAAATGGAGTTGACGCGAGAACATTTTCGCGCTATGATTTTCGACGATTTCAAAGCAGGATTAAATCAAGAAGAATGCGTTCAACGGTTGCAATTAGCATTTGGTGATGAATCTCCAGCTCGTGCTACTGCATTCAGATGGTTTAGAGAATTTAGAAGAGGTCGCAATTTTCTTCAGGATGAAAAACACAGAGGAAGGCCGCCGTCGGCAGTAATCCCGGATAATGTGTCTGCCACACGAAAAATGTTAATGGGTGATAATCGCTGTATCTATCAAATGATACAGAAGGAACTTAACATTGGATCCGCAGCCATACACAAAATCAATCATGAAGAATTACATATGAAAAAAGTAGTTTGCCGTTGCGTTCCCCATAATCTAACTGTGCATCAAAAAGAGGAGCGTGTCAGAATCAGTAAAGAAACTCTTAATATGCTGAATGATGGTGGCCACCGCATCATTTCTAAAATTGTAACAGGTGATGAAACGTACATCCGTTTTTTGACGTTCCAACACGTCAAGAAAGCAAAGTATGGGTCTTTGAAGATGATCCCACGCCGACAATGGTGAAAAAACAACGCGCACTGAAAAAAGTGATGTATGCCGTTTTCTTCAGAAGTACGGGATTGGTCAAAGCCATCAAGTTGGAAGGACAGAAGATAGTAACAGCAAACTGGTATATCACTAAATGTCTTCCAGAAATTTTACAAGAACTGAATGTTAGGGGACTAATGTTTCACCATGACAATGCATCTTCACATACAGCCGGATTAACAGTTGAGTTTCTTAAACAAAAACAAATTAAAGTGATCGAACATCCGCCGTATTCACCTGATCTAGCTATGTGTGACTTTTGGTTATTCTTTAATCTAAAAAGAACTTACGTGGACGTCGTTTTCATTCAGAAGAAGAGATTGATGTGGCTATAAATGCATTTTTTCATCTATTCGAAGAAATGAATGGCTTGAGGCATTTAATCTGTGGAAAATTCGTCTACGAAAGTGCATTGATGCTGGAGGAGACTACTTTGAACACACCTAAAAAAGTATAACTTTAAAAACCTAGTTGTATCTCAAAAATTTAGAGTGACCCTCGTATACATATATATATATATATATATATATATATATATATATATATATATATATATATATATATATATATATATATATTATAGAGTATTTTCACATTAACTGATTTTGATATATTGTTTATTTCAGGATTTAAAGGACCAGCAACTTAAACTTGATACGTACGTCTCTGTAGTGAGTATATTAGTTATATTTAATGAAAATTAATCAGATATGTAACTACACGCAATATAATATAAAACAATGATTATATAAAACATTTCATTTAAAATTTATCACTTCCTAAATAATTATACTTACTTCTGTTGTATATATATTTATTTACCTCAAAAACTAAAAAGAAAGCATAGAATCTATCAATAACGTAAAAAAAATGTAATTTCTTTTACAAATTTTCTAAAAACATAAGAAAATTGTAAATGAAATAATGAATAAGTAATTACAAAATTATTCAACTGACTATTTCCAGTATTAAATGTGTTTCACAAACTAATTATAATGTGATATACAACAACCTATTTAATAAATGGACACTTAATTTCACCTCTAAGAGAACCATAAATATATATGTAGACATATCCTTCGTAAAGGAACACACACATACTATTTGTGTGCATGTAGATATAGATGAATAGATAGAGTTATTTTATAAAATTTATAATAGAGTTATAAAAGTGCATAATTTTAATTTTATGGCCTTGCTACATTGCCATGATTTCCTGCAAGCACCTTTATACTTGAAGCTTCGACCCAATGTAGTTAGCAAAGTTGCTTATGTATTCGTCTTGAAACAAATCTTGGAGTTGCCCGGTTCATTAAAAAGGTAATTGTCGAATTATAAAATGTTGGCCAATCGTCAAACTCAGATGCAATATTCTTTTTCCCCATCGATATTCAGTACTTTTCTGGTATTTATTATAAGTGACGTCATTACATCGACAGCAGTACAGTTTAACAACAACAACATATAAGTAGTTCACTAATGGGGTGGTTTACGAAATACTGCCACCTTAAGAGTGAAAACTACATCAAATTATCCTCTTCTGTTAATTGGGTGAAGCACCCGTTTTATCTACCGTGGCAACAACATGCATGTTCCAAGGTAACTTAAGTTTTTAGTTTTTATACCTCATGTCTTACTAACGCCATCTACCGCTGTTTTCTTGATTATGTGCTGTCGGTGTTTGAAGCAAGCTGTGCTCATAACAATAGGACTTGACGTAATATGTTTATTAAATTTGAATGAGCTGAGTCAAAAATATTTTCAGCATCATAATATCCATAATGTAAGCACTTTTGGATAAAAGATAAAAGATTAAATCTTATTATCAATAAAATAATATTATACATTAAATCTTAGAAATCATTAATATTTTAAATGAAATATAAAGCGTTCTCCCCACATTCAAATATTGCAATAAGACACTACATAAGCGTTTGTTATTAACACTTTTTATGAAATTTTTTGCAGTATTGGGAAGACCAGGTATTTGAAATGGGATCCTGACTATTATGGAACAGAAACTTTAATACTCCCCGCTTCAGAACTGTGGAGGCCAGACATATCAGTGTACACAGGGTAAGCCTTTTGTATTTTATTTTTACTATGAAGCAGATTTAAATAAATATATGAACAATGATATTGTCAAACAAAAATTTATGATAAAATTATTCTCATAATTAAACACAAATAATACACAGTTATTATTCATTTTTATGGGAGCTTAGATTAAATCTGGGTAATTAATCATGAGTATGTGGTTATTTAAACTGTCATTAGATTGTTGAAGTTATTTAGCTTAAAATTGTAATAGAACTTCGAAGCCTCAAATTTCAAAGGAATTGTAAAAATACTGAATATATTTGCATTGAAAGAATTGTAATAATATGATAAATAAATCTTTTCAGGATGATAAAGATTCAGTGCAGAGGAAAATGAGCATAATGTTCATTTATATCACTTTGTATCAGCGTACATTATAATACTTTAGAGATGATCCTATCAAAAATATTTTCTCATTACTTAATTTTATTTCTTAAATCGTTTTATATTTCAGAAAAATCTTCAGCAATTCATAGAGAAATTGAATGTACTAAAAATTTTGTATAAATATGCGATGGAACCGCTTAAGCATTTTCTGAACTGTTATCAGTAGTATAAATTAGTATTAAATGGGTATACAAATGTTTCAAGCTTATTTTCATTAATAAATGTTCGAAATGTTTCATGATTATTCATAATACGAAAAAATATTTGATTTGAAGTGATGTTTGGTGATACACATTTCTTGGTTTTAAACTGACCATGGCTCATAATGCAATAATGCTATTATAGTGTTATGTAAATAATGGCTCTGTTATGAATTTCTAAAAAGAAGTTGCATAACTTGAAACCCGGTGAACAGTAAAATTACAAAAAATCTGGCTATGATGAGTAAATCGATTAGAAATTTCTTTTCTTTTTGTGTTCATTTCAAAGAATTTGCTTACAAGTAACTATTTATTGTGTGTGAAATGGTTAAAAAAGAATCAGCACAGCCTTGAAAATCCATGTAATGCGAAATTATTAAATGCACATTGAGATTTTGATAATAGATTATGAGCTGATCGTGTGATGCAAGTCCTGAGGTGGAAAAAAATCCTTGAGAGTGAGTTGAAACTAAAATTCAGAATATACTGTTTCTATGTAGATTGCTCAAAGAAAAATATCTTAAATACTATTTTATGAAAGGTAAGAAAACTAACGCATTGTAGAAATTAAAAATAAGGAAAATCTCATATACTTAAAATATGATGTAAAAATATGGTGCCATGAAAACCCTAAAGAAATAAAATCTTTCTACAAAAGAAGTGCTGAAGAATTTTAATGTCACTTATGATCTCAATAATAATAATAGACTGCCTCGGGCTTTCCAGGGAGGATTTATTCTCAGATCCTCAGCTAGTCATCGACTTTCTGACTGTCAACAATTTGTTGGAATTGATCTGAGAATGTCAGATCTTTAAAGAGGATAAGCCACAACAACAACAACATGATTTGTACAATTTGTTATGTAATATTTTTCATACGAATATAACTTTTGTTGAGTAACAGTTTCCACACCATAGCAATCTTTGTAATCAACGATGTAATGATGTTTATTGTATCATTTAAGAACGCCAAAATAGTTGTTTTCTTCTCTTATAGGACTCCTGAAACTTTTCATCTACCTCTGGTGACCAATGCGATAATTTATTACAATGGAACTGTTGTGTGGGTACCTCCTTTGACAGTGAAAAACAAATGCCCGGAAATGAAAGAAAAACCAAAAAAAGGTGACATTGTTCAGTGTACAATTTTGATTGGTTCTTGGTCTTACCACGTGGGATATCTAGATATACAGGAATTATACAAGGAGCCACTCGCTCATGTAAGAATTTCATGTGAATGTGATTATTTTTTAGTTAAATGCTTTGCACACTGAAAATTTTGAAAATAATGCTTAATATGTGTTTGAAATGCAATTTTATAAAACCTCCTTATTAGATCAATTTTAAGTTTTATATTTTATTCTATTTATTTTTTAAAATTTAAATTCAATATATAATTTACAGCTAAATTTATTTTAGAGGAGGTATAACTCATTAATAAAGCAATTTTTATTCTTCAACTAGACTCAATTTTTATGAGTGTTTACTGTTTTCCGCATGTGAAGTTAAATGGATTTGGCCCTATGGTGGATATGAAATGTAGATACTAATCACAAGATATAATTTCTGCCTACAGTAGGAGATTCATCATCGAGTATGTTACATGATAAACCACGTACTTTTTTTAAAAAAAAAATTGAAATATTGTTCATCCTTATAGTTTTAATTTTGATCAAACTTATTTAAATTTATCAAATCTAAAGTAATTGATCATCAATTTGGGGAATTTTCTTTCTACAAAACACCTTTTTTATAACATTTATGCTATTTTAAGGATAGTAGTCTTCAATAAGAACTATGGTCCAGCCTTAATAAGGTAAAAATAAATAAAACTGAAGACATAAATCATCGCATTTGTTCATAAACCAAAAATTCTCGCATAGCTAAACATGATATATGTCAAGTAAACAAGAGTCATTAATGTATTGCAAAATTCTACAGCATTTCTGTTGAATACTGCTATCCCAAACAAAACGAAAACCACGCTGATAATGTTGTAACTACTGGTTGAGATAAAACAAAACAATACCGACTTATGAAATATCGCTGATTTAAAGCGTCTGATAAAAAAAAATTCTTCTACATTTGCCTTCAAATATTGTTGGACTTATGTCTTCAAATATTGTACTTCAAATATTGTTGTCTAATGGCAGTTATTTAAATGCCATTAGACATTATTATGAAATTACATCAAATCAATATTCTGTAATTCATTACTTATGAATTATAAATTAACAATTATATATATATATATATATATATATATATATATATATATATATATATGTATATATATATATATATATATATATATATATATATATATATATATATATATATATATATATATATATATATATATATATATATATATATATTATGAATTATTGTGAATGACAAGTTAATAAATTCGTCAATTTGATTGTTAGTTCATTGTCTTATGTGTAAATTGATAATCATTTTTTGATGAAATCATTTAATCTCCTATTGCAGGCCGAAGTCAACGTAAACACAAATCCCAAGTGGAAAATACAGTCGATGAAAGGGTCATCAATGCAAAAGAAATACGCTTGCTGCAAAGAATTGTACTCCGAAGTCAAATACGAGTTGAGTTTGAAAATGCTGAAAGATTGAGATACCTTGCAAATTACAAACCTTGATTTATACAAATGTATTATTACTTATTAATGATCCTTCATTCTTTATATAAATGTTTGTGTCTCGCATAATATTTTCTGACAACATGTTATTCTGTTACTTTTAAAAATAAATTACTATACACAGTTATTTTTTAAATCAGTTGGTGAATTGCATTTGAAAAAAAATATTTGGAAATGTTATTACTTTTATAAACGTATCTGGAATTTTATTTTTAACTATTAGATGCTGCTTTTATTTGTATTACAATTACTAAACATCAAGGCATATTTTCCATCAGTTGTGTAAATCTGGTCAAGAAGGAATTTCTATTTCTCCTGCAAAGCAGTTTCAAGAAATAGCTGTGAAAGAAGAGAAGGGAAACAATTCTCATCATTGATGCTTTATTCTCGGATAACAACGTGATTGGCGTTTTGAGCGAATCTAAGGAAACAAATACATATAATTGTCCAAAAAAAAAAATTCTACCTATACTTACTTTAAAATGACATGAATCTTGATCGTGTAGAAAGACACAATTATCATCTTCCTAATATCACTTTGGTAACTTCAGAGTAGCATTATATCTGTATCAGCTCTTATGATGCCAGACACAGTAGCTAGTGAATCCAGTTGTTAATATATATATATATATATATATATATATATATATATATATATATATATATATATATATATATATATATATATATATATATATATATATATATATATATATATATATATATATATATATATATATATATATATATATATATCAAGAAAAATAAATTCTCCCCGTAGCACAATCACTGTCAAACTTAGCGTTTCGAATAACACAAATAAAAAGGAACTGTTCGCGGTATTACGTCACAGTGAAACATATCCATCAAATTTTTAGATTAAATACAGCAATAACTTATTCCGAAGAAGTTTTCCAATTCGTTATGATTTAAGAAAGATCATACCAAAAGACAACTTTTGTCGTTTGCTTTGTCAAAAACATTCATCAACATTCGTAATTAACATCTTGAATATTGTTTCTGAACTATATTAACCACAATACGGTATCAGTTAGTAATTTTATACTTATCTAAGACGTACTTTAATTTTTACTGTATTTTAAATTAAAAAAAGAAAAAAACTTTCAAATCTTTGAGATAAATCTTTACAGGTTTCTTCTATACCAATTTGATAGTTTCTGTGCTTTTCCATAAATTTTCCTCACTTGTTCTTGTATATCATATTTCGATTTCCTGAAGATTTCTGTTAAAGCCAATTTTATTTATTTTCAACTAAAATTTCAATGCAATTTTTGTGGAAAGATTGAATTGATAGAATACTGTAACAAATATAAATTGTGACACCATAAATTCATCCTTACATAATCATATAGAAAATTTTTTTCATTTATTCTTTATAGCAAAATGATAAGATAAACTGTTTTAATTAGATGCAACAACTACTAAAAGTTAATACAGTTAATCTCATTTTTTTATTTTAATGCTGCAATTTAATTGCATAGATGGACATTTTAAAATTTAATTTGATAGTAGGTATTCTAAAGCAATTTGCGAAAATCATTAATGCCTCTTATAGTAGTAATCTTTGATGTTATTTTGATTTAGTGAAGTTTATTGAAACTAATACATTTTCTTCAAGATTTCTTCAAGATTTCAAAGGTGATATAATCTCAATGATTATATTTTATGTCTGGTATCTTTAAATTGAACAGATTTCCTTGTTATAAGAATTCTAAATATAAATTTTAATTCTGATAACTTTGGATTAATTTTTTCATTAATTCACTTGTTCTAGTTTTTTTATTAAACTTAAGATAATTGGTTTGCAGCCCAAAGTGTATTTTTTGTATTAGTACTAATAAGACTGAAACCTACGCTTTAAATTTGAATCTGAACCGATATACACATCCAATCTTAAGGTGAGATTCGAACTTACAAACTGTTGAACAAAAAGCCAATCGCCAACCATTCGTCTACTAGCTCGAGAAAAGGCTTTTAAAAATTAGGTCTATAATATTATATTTATGATTTATTGTATTATATTACAACCAAAAATAACTATTTTTATTATATTTATAAATAATAAAAATAGTTATTTTTGTGGATAAAATTTAAGTATTTATACTATTTAAAAATACTCAGTTATTGAAATTCGGAAAATTGTTTAATATATTTTTATCAGGTATAATTCAATATAGTTTGAAATAATTTATTGATTTATTTCATATAGATGTTTATAACAAAAAAAAATCCACATCATGTTTAATTTGCTTAGTTGTCTTCAATGAAAATGTTTGCATATTAATTTTTTTCAATTTTTGGAGTCATATCGAAAATTTTCAAATACTATTTTATGAATTTTAATATTCTCTTTATTGTTTTAGTAGGGCTTCAATAGTTCTAAAAATTAACTTGCAATTTGCTACAGAGATCGATGTTTTTTTTATAAAACATTACATATTAATTAATCACCATTTCGTGTGAAGAAATCCAAAAATACTTTAGCATTAGAAGACAGCATATGTGGATAAAAAGAGTTAAAAATTTTATATAATTTGTTTTCTGTGACTTTTAGAAAGCAAACGGAAGATTCTGAAATATGTCATATTTACATGGCACTCTTTGAGCAGGAAAATCAATTATAAGTATTGATTATCTTTGGCAGAATTAGAAGCTTTTTTTCTTTGATATATCGCTTGAAAATTATTGAACGAATAATAATTTTTGTGCTTATTGGAGAGAAATATTTTTATTGGATTATTGAAGAACGATGTGAAAAGTACGGTTAAAATATTATTATTATAAATTGGGTGAAAAATTAATATAAAAAAGAAGAAACGTAAAATTTTATATACTTGGTTGTAAAAAAGATTAATGATACTTAAAATGATGCTTAAAAATCCTGTTATTCAACATTTTAAAGAGTTATTGCAAAATCTTTAACTATCTATTAGAAACTGTGATGAAATATATCTGTTTTAAAGCTAAATTGAAACAAAAGAAGCAGGATGTTTATGGCTTTAAGAGCACTTTGGGAATTTAATCTAATGAATTTTAAAGTATTCAAAGGTCTTCTAACATACTGTTGCAATGTTTCAAATGAAAAATAGAAACATTTTCTTTAATTGATGAAGTTTATATTTACTTAATTTGATTGTGATAAAAAATTCAATTCCCTGCCAAAAATAGGGGAACAAAACATTTATTAATTTTGATTTAAGGAAAACTAAGAAGGTCTTAATAAAGTTTTCATAGATATTTAGATTCTCTTATAACTGAAAAGTTAGACTAAGAAAACACAGAGAAATTTATAATAATTAACTCATTATTACCAGTAATCATTAACTCATTATTCATTTATATTTTAACACTTATTTACAAAAAAATCTTGACATATTGTCAAAATAATTTTCTCTGTATTTAGTTCCCTCAACATAAATTCTATAAGACATATCTTTATGTTTAAGGATGTTTATTAAATAAGAAATGAAGCCGGAATTAATGAACCAAACAAGAATGTAAGCTATTTAAACCGATATGCATTCCTTCTACATCCTCTGAAATATCTATTACTGATTATCGTACATTTGGACTTTCAAAGCAAACTCTTTATAAATACTACCCCAAAACACTGGATACACTTTAGAAGATTGTGTAGAAAGAATTAAACATTCCTTCTACAACAATAAGCAACCTTGCTCTGTTTTAAGAAATACTCTGCTATTGTAGAAATCAAGTAATATGATAGTTTAAAAATTGAATATCAGACTAATATTTGAAAATAAAATACTTATATTTTATTCATATGTATCTTTCAAAATCATTTAAAAAATTGTGAATATCCTCTGCATTATCTAGATTTATGTCGACGAACAAAGATACTAGAATATAACCTAGTTTTAAGGTAAACAAAACTGGAATATAGCTCAGTTATTAGATTCAGAAGAATAGTGTCATAAATATAAATATTAAGGTATCAAAAATTTTAAATTCCTTATATTTGTGATGCTTGTTTTATACCGATGTTTATTAATCACAATCATACTTTATAGAATTCCATGGCTCAAATATAACTGGAAGACAAAAAAGCAAGCAATCTTTATTTCATAAGCATAACAGAAAAGTGAAACAGTTCGTTTTCTGGGTTCTACTTCTTCCTCCTCTTAATCAGGGAAACGACATTAGTCAGTTGGCGATCTGCAGAAGCTTCGCAAGCATCCTTGATCTCTCTGGGTGGGTTGTCCAGCTCTTGCTTCAGAAGGTTTCGAACCTCTGGTCCGCACTTCTCAAGAGTCTTCTCTAAAACGCAGTCACTAATCAAGCTGTAAACGCTGCAAAATAAAGAGAAAGATCTCATGAATTCATGAAAACATTGCATTCCAGTACAGCATCACAATTCAAAAGAGAGCTTTTTGAAATGCATGCTGGACACAGTGATATTTAACTTTTTTAATCATAAATTCCAATATTTTCCCAAGGAAGCCGTCAATTAATAGTTTGATTTGCATCTTCGTGTATCATAACAATATATAAAGGTGAATTTCACCAGAGTTTAAAATTATAAAAGAATGGTTTTAACAATTTTTAAGAATAAATTTCCTAGCTATTGCTAATGAATGTAATACACAAATTTTATCGAAGAAATATATTTGAAAAAAATGCATTTTCTCTAGGCATTAATTTATAATAAGAAGCAGACATTAAACATAGAACATACTCTTTTTTAAAATAATTTTTATTTAAAATTTTTTAAATCCCACCAAAATTGACAAAAATTTTAGCATTTCGAGCTTCCACTTTAATCTAGGATATAAATACGCCCTTTTTGTACTTTGAATGTGTTGGGTTCAATACCGTATCTTACAGAAGACCATTGCGCAAATATGAACGATGGTTTCTGAATACTCATAATCTATAATATTTTTAACACTTCTCATGTGGTTTGAGAGTTCGAAGATTATTGTTCCAATTAAATGGTGTCCTTTTTATTAGAAATATTCAAAATGAAGAAGTGTTTAAATTTTTAGCAATTTATGCTAATATAAACAGACAGCCTGTAATTGAAGCACTACAATTGTTTTCATTACATTGAAAACATCAAATTCACTATAATTTTAATTAACTTTTCAGTTATTTCACTTTCTTTATCATCTGATATAAAACAATATCTAAGACTTACTAAATCTTATTTTTAATTTAAAAAAATGTCTCATTTGAATTTTAAAGCTGACGATGCCATAAACGCATAGTTTTCCTTTATAAATTATAGAATTATCAGCTTAATTGTTTCAATGTAAAATATTATGGTTAAGGGATAATTTATCAAATATTGTAACAACAATAAATATGATATGTGATCCAAAGACTCTGCAAGAAGAAATACAAGTCTTTTAATGATGCAGAATTATAACACACTCCTTTATGAGTAAATATGAGATATTTCTTCTTCTTCTTCTTAAGGTTGGGTTTGTATGTCATTGGCACCTCTGCTTTAATCAGCATTTTGTACCAACTCCAAACCCAATGTTTCCTAGTTCCAATTACTCGGGTCACCCACTTTATTAATAAAGTCCGATAACCCTTTAATGGAGTCTAGGTCTAACTCTCTAGTATGGATATTGCCTAAAAAATTTAATCTAGGGAGGGCAAGAGCCTCGCATTCGTAAATGATATGCTTGGCCGTTTCCTCTAGTGTATAACATTTCCTGCAGATAGGGTTTTGCTGAAACAGTCCCATTTTATGGGGCTGTTTTCTGAAATAGTAGTACCCAGTTATGAAGCCTACGATTAAACGTATCTTCTGCCTAGAGCATCTTAGAATTTCAGAGGCAATCCTCACTGATGATCCACAGATGATTCTGGTCAGAGAGTCAGTCATGTTAGCGATAACTTCCTGACTTTCACCAGAAGAATATGGTTTGGAGGTCACTTCTATCTCCTGTGAAGGATTCATTGCTGCCCCTTCACTAGATTGCCTCTGAGTTCCCTTGTCTTTTTCAGAAAGGTCTACTTCAGAGGCTTCACCTGCAAATGCAGAAATGTTTGTTATTTCTTGTGTGTTTTCAGCTACAAGATAACAATTACTAAGCTCAGGTAATATGACAGTCCACCCAGCATTGCCTGAGTTACTGCGCAAGGCAAATTACTCTAGAAGTTCACCAGGCAACTAGAGGCTCCGTTAAGACACCATTACCGCGGTGCCAAATAACCCTAGGCACGGGTCGCATAACACCAGGGTTTACGGGAGCTGGTTTACGGCCTCTGATTCTATATTCAAGGCTATCCTGTCATTTCTACAGGACATTCGGCTATCCACCACCTGCCGACGCGCCTGGTAGCTGCTCAAGCCCCAGGTATGAGATATTTAAGGAGTGAAGTAATTAAATTTATATATTAGTTCGTACTGGTTTAAATATAAGTCTAAAATATTTTTGGTAAAACATCAATATCGAAAGGCCAATGCTTACGTCTTGGTTTGTCTATTCGTAACAAACAAGTTTTAAATGTTATTTTTGAATATGGCTATCTAACAGGCGCTATTCTAGACTATTTGACCTCTAGTGACAGAAACGCACTCTTTGCAGTAGAAAGTCTTGGGTTTGACTTGGATAATTTTTGAGCAACAAAATATGAATGCTGCGTTTCTACTTTTTGTAATCACATTTTGTCAGTATGAGTGTGTGATTGGCAATTTTCTTGATTTCTTTTCATGCAATATGTGTTTAAGACACTTTATCTGTTAAAAGTCTTGCCAGTGGTTTATAATACGTGATGGATGTTAAAATATTATATATATATATATATATATATATATATATATATATATATATATATATATATATATATATATATATATATATATATATATATATATATATATATATAACATCTTTCGAATATTAAGCTGTCAACACGCAATTTCATTACATATCCTGAATGTAATAGGAAATCTTAGAGGTGGTATCGGAAACCATAACTATCTACACCTACATTGTAATAACTTTATAAACCTACAATTAAAAAGTGGAAATAGGATCGTTTCAAACGAAGATAATCTAGGAAGAGATTTAGATACAAGGTAAAATGCATTATGCTCATGGAACTTTGAATGAAAATAGATAGATTGTAAGACATTCAGGGAATGATTTTGAAACATCCATGCATTGTACGAATAATTAAGATGGAAATTAAATTATCTAGAATTTCTGATATAAGCACAAAAATACGTTGAAAGACAATTTACACTCCCTTATCTTAAAGGAACTTGCATTATGGAAAAATAAGAAGAATTAGGGAAAAATAACCACAGCAACTGCATATGAATTTTAGTGGATTGCATATTACACTGGCCTCCAAAAGTTAAGAAACAACCGCTTTTTTGTGCCTAATTTGCAAATGAATGAATGTAGAAACACCAAATTTGGATGATATGTGTACAAAATAGTATTTATTGACTGCAACATAAAAGTTAACATAAGAAAAAAGCAAAAAGGATCTACAACAAAAAAATGCAATCTCGCTGGAAAAGTCGATTCTTGGAACAAAGAATAATCACAGTTTTATGTGGTAAAAAGTAATAGAAGCATAACAAAAATGAATTTTAATAAGGGATATGCCCACCACTAGCTTGCATGCAGTGGCGGCATCGACTTTCCATGCTGTCAATTAAGTTGTCGGTAACCGAAATGGGAAGCGAAGACCAGACACGGATTGTTCCTGCTCTCCTAAATACCTTGGAGGAGGATTTAAAGCAGCAACCTGTCTACCAAGATACTCCCACACATGTTCTATTGGATTCAGGTCTGGAGATTGATTTGGCCATTCCATTCGCTCCAAACCAAGATCCTCAAGATATTCCTCAACAATTACAGCTAGGTGAACTCGTGCGTTATCATCCATCAGAATGAAATCATTGTCAATTGCACCGGCATATGGGCGGACATATGGATCAAGGATCTCATCCCTATATCTCAGGCCAGTCACAGTTCCTCCTTGGAACACATGCAGGTCAGTGTGACCACCGACTGAGATTCCAGCCCAAACCATCATTCCACCGCCGTGGTAACTGTCTCTTTACACAATGTTGGATTGGTGGTATCCGGTGTTTTGTTCCCTCCAGATCAGAAGACGCCCTGAATCGCTCTCCAATGTGAATTTAGACTCGTCTGTGAAGAGTACAGAAGCCCATTGCTGTCTGGTCCACGAAACGTGTTCTCTTGTCCAAGATAAGCGAGCCCTTCTTTGTCATCCGGTGAAGGGTACACACACAACTGGTTGCCTTGCATAGAGACTTGCATGGTAAAGACGCTTTCGTACCGTACTAGCGGATATTCTTCTACCCGATGCTACAGAGAGGTCTGAAACAAGTTGTGGAACAGAAATTCTTCTTCTCCTTCGGACCGAAAGAGCTATAAAACGGTCTTCTGCAGGTGTTTTGACTCATGGTCGGCCTGGAACATGTCTTCTGGGTGTAGAAGCTTCAGTTTGATATTGAATCCATAGACGGTGGACCACACTGCGAGACACATTAAGGCGTCTAGCAGCATCAGCCTGTGATAACCCCATTTCCATCCATCCGATCGCCCACCACCTTAACGAATCGGGCAAACGGCTTCTCTCAGACATTGCGGGACCCCACTGCTTATTGTCAAGGAAACTGCTAACAAAAGTTGTAAATCAACAAAAGTTACACACGTAATTACGAAAGGCTTATATTTGCATATTTTCTCTCACTCATATTCTCTATTCTTAACTATAAAATAGTGATAGCTACTGTTTTTGCATGAAGTTCGTTTTTATCATTTATATAAACTATAAATTGTTTTGTTAGTGTCATTTTTTTACGGTGAACTTCGAAAAACATGATGGTCCTTAACTTTTTGAGGCCAGTGTATATTAAGATTCAGTGTTATGTGCATATTATATAAAGACACCATACATTTATATTCCTATCGTTTTGAAAATATAAATATTTATTTGCACGATTATTTTCTGTTTTTCAAAACTTAATATTAATTTCTCTATTGCCTCTATTTTCTTTATGTGACGAACATATTATGATTTCATCAAACAGTTTTACTTTCGAGCACAATTTGTAATGTAAAATGTTTTAACCATAATCTGTTATGCCAACAAGTAACGCTATGAAGTAATTTCTTCTAGGATATAATGTTTGAATACACACATTGTTCTGAAAGAAAATATATAGAAGAAAGTATAAGGACAGAAGAAATTGCATAAAATATAATAAGTTTAGAAGGTAGATTTCCTTTGATGTGAACTATATAAATTATTAATGTAATTAAAACTAATGAAGACTTGTACAACACACATTTATATTGCTCAGCTACAGATATTAAAAATTGCTGTTAATTTCATAGTTTGAATCAGAAACCAAAATTTAATGTACGAGTTGATTAAAAACTACCTTTAATATACTTAAATAACAGAACTACTAACAGCTGTTCAACTTCAAAAAGTTTCTTCTAAAGATTCAAAAAAGCAAGTTGGGGATTAGATTTAATATCACTTAACAGACGTTAATAATTTACATTAATGGTAAGTTTTGATAGCAATGTATAACTTACGAGCATTTGACAAAATTTACGTCTTGGTCATGGTCTTCTATTAACCTCATAGCTTGAACAGTGCCTTGCCCCATGCATTGCATGATGTAGTCTTTGTTTTCTTCTAAGCAATTTTCTGCTTCATCTTCATCATTATCATAATCTGAAATTAAATGGAGAAAGTTTTAGAATTAGAAGAATCATTGATATGGTTTTCTATAGTTATAAGGTATAAGAATCAATCATATAATCTCATTCAGAGCCATTTTTTTGACATAATATTCATTGACAAATTAATGATTTCTTTTGTAGTTTGTTCATCTAGAAAAAAGGACACGTAAAATATATTTTGGTCAAATGATGAAATAGCTGTGAAATTTAAATGTTAATCAGAACCCACAAAAAATAAACTTGCAACAATTAGCCAGAATTTAAAAAAATCCACTTAATTAAAAAACTTAATTTGGAAAATATTTTTGAAAAATCCTACTTTTCAGAGTATGGTTGTGAAATGGCAATAGTGGTATACTATTCTTTTGATCTTATAATGTAATGTTCAAAATTATATACATGAAAATATTAACAAAGGTGACATTATAAAGAGTGATATATTTTATAATATCCATTAAATTTTTAAATACACATTATTAGAACGATTTAACGTATTACATTTTTAGAAAGATTTCGATAAAGAATTAGAAAAAAGTAAATGTTTTAGAATAAAAAATTTTGGCAACAGCTTATTATTTGAAATGAGAAATATCTCGTCTGCTAATTTTAAATTTATTCTTCTTTCAAAATGTCGCATGTAAATGCGCTGTGGACTGAAGGATAAGTTTTTGCCGAAGAGAAGTATTCTTATTCCAGAATTCAAAAATAAAATGCATGGTATTAAAATTTCTAAGTTAAAAATGAGCAACATTCTTACTCGGACAGATAAAAACCGTCAATCCTACTTGGAAAGAAGACTCCATTTAAAAAAACAGTCTTTACATTTTAAACTTTAATTAACCTGCCCCGAAATCGTTCTAAAATATGTTAATATTCTCTGTAGAACATGTGATGATTATCTTGCAAAGTAAATGTTTTTTCCATTTATTTGTCAAGTTATTGTTCGAAATAATGAGTTTTTGGTCATTTTAATCGCATTAGTTTGTAGAAATAAGAAACTAGCAAAGAAAATGCAACAGAAAAAAATGGACCACGAAAGACTTTTGTAGATTTCATTCGTGTTTTTTGAAATCATCAGTTTTATAGATTCAACTAATGAAAACTTTTAGAATGAAGAAAATCTAAGCAGGTTAAATGTTTCCAATTGTGTGCTGTAGTAGAAGTAAGAAATTCAGATGTTCATTGCATTACTTTCTAATCGTGGTTTTTAAATATACTACATAACTAAAATTCATGTATACCGCCTTATTCATTGTTTTTTAAAATTTCAAATGTATTCTCGAATATCACTCATTTTCTTCTCAGGAAAGCCTGTATGGAACATACAAATATTTCATTTGCATTCCAAAGTATAGGGTGATCTTTTTTAAAGTGACAGTGTTTGGAGCGTCCTGTAGCGCGATCTAATTGCCGAAATGACCCCAAACTTGGTATTTAGTCTAATAAAGACATAAAAAAAGGATTCCGTGAAAGAAAATTAGTTTCAAATGTTGCCGCTAAGGCCTCTTGTGTCGCTGCTGTAGCTTACAAGAATTAGCCTAAAACACAGGTATAAAAAAATTGCAAATGTTTTGCGATGACAGTAATAGGGGCTATAAAAGCAAGTAGAAGAAAGTTCCGACAAATAATCTCAGCTGAAGTAAAACGTGCGTTTATGTTGGTGGAGTACCAAATTTTTCTATTCTAACGGACAACATAACAAAGACAGTGTGGGATATTCCTCGTGGTATGTTACGCACGGCTGTAGAGAACGTTGTGCACAGAATGCACGGAGTTATTTCTGAGAACGGTTCTCACATTGAATGTGGTCTAATTCTTCACTGGGGAAGTTAATGTAGTAAATAAACACATTAATAATTTAATTGTGCGATTGTCTATTTTAGTATTTTTCTTTTTTCACATTTTATACATTGTAAAGCGCCACAAAATGTCCTAGTGGCAATATTTTGAACTAAAAATTTTTTACGGGATTTTTTTTTTGTGTGTTTTGATTAGTCTGAATACCAAGTTTGGTGCCATTTCGACTATTAGATCGCGCTACAGGGCGCTCCAAACACTGTCACTTTAATAAAAGATCACCCTGTATATAAGCATCTGAATTCACTTCAAAATAAAAAAATTTATTCTTAATGACTTATACAAGTATGAAATTTACTTTTTGTTATTTCCTTGTAAGTCTAAAGTAGAGAGATAATGTATTCATTGCAAACAACAATAACATAATAAAATTCTTATTTTAAATTATTTATATGGAAAAGCCACTACTCAACCTTCTACTGGGCATTCATCTCCCAGCGTTTGTTCTAATTCTCTAATTCCCTCCTCCACTTCTTTTTGCTCATCTTCGCTTAAGCAATCCTCAGAAGTGCTGCGCAAGCATTCTGTCACTTCGCGAAGTTCCCTGCAATGGAATTGAATAGAAATATATGTTATCCCATGCAGAATGGTTCAATCATTTCAAATCCAGTTTGTGATCTTACCATAATGCATTTCAAAGCATTCTGATTTAGAAGACACACAGACGGTCGTTTCACAAATGGTCTCACAGTTTTGAATAATTTCAGAAATTGTTATTAATAAAAGAGAGGAAAAAAGAGCAACGTTGATTCTTTTATTTGCAAATGTTAATATTAACAAGTTAAAGGTATTGTTAATATATAGTGTTGTATAATTCAGTTATACATTGAAATAAATGAAAAGTAATGATAATATTGTATTTTATAAAGAATCATAACAATCTCATATATTCTTAAATAATATTATTTTTCAAATAAACATCAACACTTTTTTATGTGTGCCTCTGTATATCCATCATTCTTCCTAAACAGTAAAAAATGAAGCTAAGTAGAAAAAATTAAAAATATTTTTAAAAATTTATATAATTATTATAAATTTATATTCTTTTAACTGATCATTCCGTCATTTGTTACATTCTAAGAATTAAATCACGCATCATGGAATGAACAGTTCCATTTTTTATTTTGATTCTAAAATTACAGGAAATATTTCCTCTACCTGATTTCTTAATTAATAAGAACTCCAATGATTTTTCTATACTTTAAAAAATAATTATAAAAGTAACTATTTTTTACGCAATTATTTTTTTACGTTTTTAGAATTTTAACTTACAAATACCTCAATGACATTTGTAAATATATGAAAATATTGGTGCTTTAAAAAGTAAACAGATTTCTAAAGTTTGAAAGATGATTTGATTGAATAAAAATAGTTATTTTGGAATTTGTGTGTATTTCAAGAATTTTTTAAGCATTGTATTTTTATTTTAATATTTTATACCAAATACAAAGCAATTAAACTTAGATCGGAACATCTGATAGGTTAATAATGAATTAAGAAGAACCTCAATTTATTAAATATCAACATGAAATTTCTCTTCATATTTTGCAAAAGTAACTGCATAAAAACTAAAAAAAATCAAGAAACATTTACAGTGAAATATTAATCATTTCTTTTCAAAATAATTTCCATCCAAGGATATGCAAGGGTCTTATCATTTCACACACTTTTCAAAACAGGTCAAAAAATTTTTGTTCTGTCTTCAAAGAAACTTGCACTGCAAAAATAAAGTTCGAATCTGTGTCGAATTTTCTAAAGTGGAACTTTTCCTTCAAAATATGCAGTTAAAAATACTACAAGACATTATTTGTTCTGTCAAAGAAATTTAATATGATTTTAATATTGTTTTTACTAACATATTGCAGGAGAGGAATATATAGATATGAGAGCGATCATTTTTGATGATATTGTGTCCAATTCATGATACCAATTCATGATGCCTTCTCCTCAGGAGTTGTCCAATATTTTTAAACCTGAATATTTATTATTAACCGAAGATTTTGGTCGAAGAGCAAACTGATTGAATATACCTTTATAATTGAAGAAAATAATCTTGACCTTTGAAAAAGATCTGATTTATCGGATTGATTTTGAGTCTTAAGAAACTATGGATCATTTTGAGCTGTCCCTTTCTATTCGTAACATTAAAGAAATTTTGTTTGTATCTTTTTCAATGTGCTGATGAAGAACCCATCAGAGACAAACGTAAAGAAACTATAAGTTTTTACGCAGAATACATAAAAATTTATAATCGATTTATTTTATAAATAATTATAATCGAAATATCGATATTATAATAATCGATAATATATCGACATTTCCGATATACTGGTTGATTCTATTATCTCTTCACATGGCATTCAGGTATTTTTTTTTCAATATTGTCAAAACATTATGCCACAACATTTCCAGACCAGTCAGGCTTATAAGCCAGTTTTGTAGAAAAACATCTTTTGTTTTAAATCATTATGTCATAAAAAGTTTTTGAATTCCTAAAATATTTGTCCTCGCGTAAACTTCTTTTATTAACTTAACTATTTCTGGACCTGTTTTGTGCAAACAAAAGTAAAATGTTTGGCACAACGCATTTCATTTTTTTTTTATTTCTGAATGATTTATTTCCATTTCTATCGAGCAAATGAAGACAGTTATTTAAACAAGCTCATACTAGAAAAATAAAATCATTTGCTTTGCTTACAGTATTTATAAACGTTCAGTTAACATTAAAAAATACCGTCTGCACTCTTATTTTTTATTTTTAAATTCAGTATTGTGTTGTTTTTTAATTCCGTATTTTTTAAATTCCGTATTCGCTAAGTGTTGCCACTTCGCGAAAATTAATTCACAGTTTTTATGTAATGGCTTTTGTATGTGCAAGTTTCAAGATTGCTGTATGAATTTTCATGATAAATAGATTTTTGAAAGTTTCTTTAGATACAGATAGCCTTTTTATAGAAATAAAAATTAAACATATATCATGTTTCTTTAGCACGTAATCACCTGCACATTTCATCCTGTGTATCGGCACTTAGTACACTATTCAACAAGTTGTCCAAACATTCTTGAGCTCTCGCTTCACGGCATCCCTCTTCCGCTTTTCCAAAAGCTAAAGGAAAACATAAAATATATTTATGTAAGAATGAGAAACTTCACAATTTCGAAAGTATCATGCATACTAGCAAGAAATTGACTGATATTAATTAAATTAAAAAAATTATGTGAGTTATGTGGTATATTCAAAAGTCTATATTTGAATATCCGACATAACTCACATAACTGTCGATAGGTCTGATATTCAAAAGAATATAGTGTATTTACATCACAGTATGTTGCTAACTATAGATGAAATGTAGTTTTGAAGATGTACACTTGGACGTGCTCAAATATATTATGAGAAGAAAAGTAATAAATGCGCACATTGTATTTCAACGATAAAACTAAGTTTTTTACTGCCGAAAGTTTCAGGTTCTATCATTTCAAATGTTGAATCATGAGAAATAAATGTCACGATTTTGTTCATCAGCCAATTTGGACATCAGAGACTAGGTTGTTTTCGAACAGACAAAAATCCTTACAACAATTTTGACTGGCGGAGATCATTATTATTCATTTGAACATTCACTGCAAGTTGCTTTTTAGAACAATAGATAGCATATATGTATATATATATATATATATATATATATATATATATATATATATATATATATATATATATATATATATACATACATATATATATATATATACATATTATATATATATATATATATATATATATACATATATATATATATATATATATATATATATATATATATATATATATATATATATATATATATGTATATATATATATATATATCACATCTCCGCTCTCACAAGGACAGAAATATGAAAAAAATTCATCACATTTTGAGAATTACAATAAAAGTTTAATGCCTCTTTCATGAATTCAAATCCTTCGAATCATAAATTAAGAATCAATTTGAAATTTTATATTAAAGTATTAACAAAAATCATCATTGTTCCCTTAATTCTTTTAATTGAGAATTCAAAGAAATGTAAAAAAACATCATTTATATTAATTATTAATTAAAGTAACTTTTTTCATTTAATTTAATAAATTAAATTAATACAGAAAATGTTTAACAAAGCAATTCAATAATTATTAAAGTTATTAAAAATAACTAACCGAAAGATATTTAAAAGAAAATTTACAAGGAATTAAATGCATTAAAAATTATATTTCTTGTATAAACTAAGATAATTATTGATGGAAATAAATTTGGCTTTTGTTTATGTATTTTTATTTATTCTTATAACACTTCTTTTATGAACATTAAATAATATTTTGACAAAAAATTATTCCTTTATTGATATTCCTATACAATTTTTCAAATTTAGACCAATTAAATAAATATAATAATATATAAAAGTCTTCTTCCATAATCGCATTTCGTTTGGTAAACATTAAAATGCAATAAATTCAATAGTTGATTTAAAGTTAACCATTGAAAACATTACCATTTATTCCAAATTTAATAAAAATAATATCTTCAATCTAGCTTGAGTTTTAACTAGCTAAAGTTAATTAGTCTTAGTGATATTTTTTGCAGTCTTTTTTTAGCATTTAAATTGTTCTTTTGAAAAAACTAAATTTCAATTAATTTTCTTTAAATAATGATTTTCTAATTATTTTTCAAATATAGAATAATAATTTTTCCACTGAAAGAGCAAGTAGAATATATTTTACAACATTTTTTTAAAATATTGCCCTGAAATATTTTATAATATATTACCTATTTCATTGAAGGAAATATAATTTATATAATTTGTAATGATTTAATTTTATAATCAGTTTTTTTTATAAAATGTTATCTCTTTCGCAGAAGAAATGGAAACTTAGCTTATATTTCTTATACCTTAATTTAGATACCTTAGATTAGAATAACTATTTCGCAGTTATTCTGAACTAAAAAAATGAAAGTTTCTTTTAATAACATATTTCAAGAATTTATTTTAAAAATGAGCCCTAATCTCTCCGAAATTAGTTTCTACACAGAATCAATTACTTGTAAACAAAATTAAAATTACCAAATAAGAATTACTCACCAAACAAAGCGAAAAAAACCAAAACTTTGTAATTCATGGTGACCACTCAGTCAATTTGAATCTGAAGTGCTGTCAGGATGAGAAATTTACTGAAAATGTCCTTCTGACTTAGTTCGAATTACTTTTTTGCGCAGGAAGCTTTAGATTATACTATCAGCAAAATGGTGGTACCATTCATAATTGTCCGGAAATAGATTTCCTGGATCACTTTACACAACATATTAATTAAATAAAGAAACAGCTAAATATCCGGTCTTTCAAAAAGCAATATGAAGATTAATAATTAATTCCTTGATTTCTTATCTAAATTTCACCATCCGTCAACAAATAAAAAAATCGGAGAAAGTTTATTTAAATTAAACACAATTTATTTGTACAGAAGATTCAATGTATAATTTTAGAGACGGTTTATTATTTTACAATTAAGTTCTATAATTATCATTTCTGAAGTAAACGTAATTCTTTCCAAAATATTCTTTCCTAAATAGTATAAATTTACATTTTTTGAAAACTTTACTGACGTCGACTTTTAATACATGATTATGTTTTTTAATGTAAGCACGTTTTGAGGTTTCATTGATAATCTATTTATCCTATATTTTTCTTCTTTAGTTGTAATTTAAGCACTCGACACTGAAATTATAATAAACATCTTTAGTTTATAAATTTTCAATATCAAGTCTTTAATAAAAAATTATGTTTTTTAATGAGAAATAAATTTAAGCTTTATTTTAATAATTTTTTTAACTTTTCATTTAGTTTTTATTAACTTATTTAAACTGATGTTGTTGTTGTTGCACCAGCATGCTTCCCTGTATCTATACCTGAGTTAGACTCTACCAGGTTTAAACTGATGTTAGTAATTTATTTATCATATATTTTTTAGCAGATATATTTGAAATTTATGACAAATAACTTTTCAGTAATATGCATATATATTGATGGGCACATTCATATTTTCAATTTGTATAGGTAATTCTTTTGTCATTTCTATGTTTTTAGCAGATATTTAAATTCTATAATAAATATTTTTTGAATATACATATATAATATATTTTTATGAGGGAATAACTTGTAAAGAAAATATTTAAAGAAAATAGAAAACCTGTAATAGCATCCTAAAATAGTTATAAAAGATAATGTCAATTTGAATAAATTTATATGAAATTGAAAGCCTTGACAGTTTTTGCTGCGATTGATTAATAACGTCAATCTGCTTTAAAGGGAAAGTCAAAATCATTTTAATAATGATTTTGTTACACATTCAGATCAATGCTATTTCGTATTCGAATTTTACTACTATAATATTCAGTTTAGTGAAAGTCTTTAAAATTTAATTTATGTGATGAGAGAGAGTAGGTCAAAAAAGTATTCAATTTCATCTATTTTTTTTAAAAAAAGTTTATAATTAGTAAATTTATATGCAAGAAACTATTTTATAATAATTATATTTAGAAAATGAATATTCAAATTAAAAATGGAATATTCGAATTTTAGAAAGCATCCAATGTTTAATAAGAAACTTCGCGGCATGTTTTAATTAATATAGATCCTTCAATTACTGATTTTTAATAGCATTAAATATTTTACACTAAAGCATAAGTAAAAATTTCTTTAACTGGTATACATCAAAGTCATCTGAACAATAACTTGCTTTTGAGTAAGGTAAGTTAAAAAGTATAACTTTTATAAAATTTACAGCATTAGTTATTAGAAGTGAAAAATAATTATTTCCACATATCACTTTTGTTTGAATTAAAAAACAAATTTGTTAAATTCTATAAAAATAATGATGTTTATTAATATCTTATATAGGAATCATGTTTAACAATAAGACTTGTATTCATAATCGAATCGCATGATACAGATTCTAGATTCCATATTGAAAAATACCACATCCCAGACCTTTGATATTCAAAGGTAAATTATAATAACTAGTAATTACAAATGCAATCACAGTGATTCTTATTTAATACACCTGGCCTGGAGAACAAGCATGAATGTAAGGAATAAAACTTCTCAAGTTTAAAAATAATACCTGTATCTACTGAGCAACATAAAAAGAAGTATTATAGTGAGGTACGGTATAGTTTTCAATAAAGAATGGATCTTGGATTCAGTAATTTACCTGTTACAATAAAAACTTATCAGGATTCCCATAATTTGAATTTTGGAGACTATCCAAGATATATGATAGTGGGTTGGATCTGATAACAAATTTTCATCTAATGAATGTAATGCAGAATAATATTTTCTTCATAATCTAATAGAAATACTTTCATTCATTATTGCTGCAAGATGCGTTTGAATAAATGCCAGGGTTGCCATTGATTGTTTTGGATAAATATTTTTTTAATAGCAAGCTACTAGATTTTTTACTTTTTAGCGCTACAAAGGGAGAAAGTGATGGCAATTTTATATAGTGGGCATCCAATGAGCATGCCATCGAAAATTTGGAGAAATAATTGTGGATTTAAGTGTCAAAGATTCAGCGCCAAAGTAATTTAGAACAAGCAGTAGTGTATCCCCTAACTCCGACACATTGTAAAGATAGTTCAGTTCACACCTAGTAGGAGAAAGAAAATTTGTACTATGATTTCTTATCACTGAATGTAGTGTCTGTTATTCCATAGGGACGACTTTTGGTGATATCACTAGCATAACTCTCTGTGTAAAGAAAAGTTTGAATCTCATTGTATCTTAACCGAGAATATTATCATTATGTATTCTTTTCATCAGCCCAATTTTCCATCTACCACAATCATTTGAATGCAAATGATTTTGTTATATCTTTCACGACTTTTCAGATTTAGATTATTCTTGATATATTCTTCTTGAAGTGTCTTGATGAAGAACTTTATTTTTTTATTTAAAGAATAAATTCAATTTAGAGTCTGATTTATGTACTATCAATTGTATTGATATATTTAGATTCTTTCTTGTTTCAATCTATTCAAATGCAATTCGTAATATGAAATTTTTGTATTGTTTATTATCTTATTTGCTATATATAGTTTTAGATCTGTCTACTTTAGGTGAGTTTTGATTGGGAACATATAACTTTTTTACTATTTTTATTTTTAATTTTCTGTTCTTTATTTTTTCATTTTATTATTTTCTAATCTTTTTATCCCTGTAATGCTGTATGCTTAAGAAGATTCAACGCTTAAAAGAGTCTTCAACTGTTAGATTCTTCGCTTTTAATATAAAATTTTTTATTTGATTTCTCAATCAAATTTGTCGCATGCTTTTTACAGGAATTAATGTTCAGATGAATAAAATATTTAGTATATTATGCTCATAGTAGAGCGTAATAATATTGCTACGTAACATAAAGATATTAAATATATTTTTATACATAAATAATAGTTAAAATTAATTTACCCTCATGTGGGAATATAATATAAGTTGTGTTGCAGAAGTTAAAAAAGTTCTTTAACATTTTTAATTGCATATACACACATATTTGTAATTAATTTAGTATTTTTCCTTTTACAGAAAAAAGATAGGAAAAGCAAAATAATATCCACAAAAATCCAACAACAAAAAATTCACTTAATAAAAAATGGTGTGATACTTTTGTTTATGAAGAATTTATAATATATTTATGTATATTTTATATTCATCGGTTAAGATAACAAACTGAAATCAAATAGACATTTATGCAATAAGATAGGTGATGTAATTAATTATTTTCCAATTTTCTTTGAAATGTTGATTGATGATATCAATAAAGGAAAAGTAGCATTTATTGACGATCATTTTCTGCATTGTAAGCGTAAATTCAGTTTTGATCTCTTTCTTATAAGAAGTATTTTAAACTCAGATTTATTGTTGATTAATTTCCATGTGATAACGTCCTTTTTCTCAAAATTGTCATGCTTTGTATATTAGATTCTAATTTATTAATATTTAAAAGGAATAAAATATTGTTAAATTCATTAACATTTTATAATTGTCTTCTATTGAAAAAGTTAAAATATGAGAAATTATAATAATGTATGTAGAAACTAAATTAATTAATTTTGATTTTAATTTCATTTCATTAATCAATTTATTTTAATCAAACTAAACTAAATACAGTTTGTTTTGATTTCATGACTTTTCCAGAAACGAAGCCATTAATTTGGTAAAAAAATTTTAAACATTTTTTGTGATTGAATTTTTGTGATAATATAAAATTTTTGACGTATTTTGATTCTCATCGAATGTGATATATTTTCATTCATACCAAAACTATTTCTGGTGATTGACTTTACGGATATTGACTTTATGAATGTGTTGTTGTTGCAGCAGCGTGCTTCACTGTACCTAGCCTTAAGTTGGGCTCTACCAGTTAATTATGAGTGTATTCAACCTACGGAATTTTTTGAAGCAACTTTCAAAGTATTATTTACGTTTTCCTGCTTCGTTTAACGTCAAATTAATTTTCGAATGAAAAAATTGACTTTGAGCGACTATATATATATATATATAACAAACGAAATCCAGCCAATCAACTTCGTTTAAATTTTAAGTATTATAGTATATAATCACTTAAAACTATCCAACTCTTTCCTTGAAAGCCTGATGTGCTATTTTAACATTAACACCAAGCATTAAATCTAGCGTTCAAGAACTGCTGTATATTTCTAGGTATTATATTTATTATTTAGATTCAAAACTCATCTAGGTGTGCGTGTTTTTAGAACATTTTTTACATACAGCTATGTCTGATAACCAAAGCAACAAAGTAAGATAATCAAATCCTAAGTAATCTGACTTCATAAGTGAAATGTCCAGTTTTTGTACTCTAGGCACCACTCTAAACTGTGGCGCCAATCGCTTACTTGACGGTGTTCAAGAATAAGCTACATTTGAGAAAGCATTTTTACAAAGTAAACTGCTGCACTTAATGCCCGTTTGTTGTACCTAGTTGCTGAACAATGTTCCTAATGATTTGTTTCGCGCTCTTTTCTCCTGCAAATCGATATATCGGTCATCTATTGCTATTTTTTTCTTGAGGCACCACCAACAATCCTTCCTCAAAGCAAGGTGCAAGGAAGCATGTTGATGCAACAACCACCAATCTTTCTAACAGTTATACCTATAGTTCGGGAGGCTTTCAAAGTGCACAAAACGACACATATTTGATTCCGAACTCGTCAGCTACATGAGCTATTGTTTTCTTGGGATTTCAATTATTCTTCCAGCTTGAAGTCGACCTACGATTTCTTCTAGACATATTTTATGAAAGAATTTACTTACATTTGCAACGAATATATTAAATTCCATTACCGCCTTTTTTATCATACACTTGAGCTATGTAAGCCTACCATGCGCATTTTGCGTATGCTTAGGTCAACTGTGACGTTTTGTTCCGGGCATTTGCATACGTACGAAATTTCTACTGAATTCTGTGTTCACTGTACTGATCGCACACGAACCTCTTTTCCACAATTTTATGACTACCTATTTAAAATTTTATATATATATATATATATATATATATATATATATATATATATATATATATATATATATATATATATATATATATATATATATATATATATATATATATATATATATATATATATACATACACTCATGTCCATAAATTAAGGATAATTCAGAATCACACAGAAATTGAACGCTAAAATAAAAATTTTACCTACAGAATTATCTCACACATCTTGAGGAATAATATGCAAATTACAAGAAACCACCAGATGGCGCCAATAGTATGTCACAATGACAAGAGTGTAAGAGATTAGTTCAATAAGGAATGGATGCAAAAAAGTAAAATTGTTCACAAGCGCTTTGAAAGCCTTTCAGTGCAATAACCGCATGATTATGGCACAAAGGTAGTATTTGGATGATGTTTTACGTTGTAGATTTATCTGCCGTCTGAAATGTGGACGTACCCAGCTGGAAGTATCCGAGGAACATGGAATCGCCAAGAGTCTCATCTCCAGGCTTTGGCAACGGTTCCAAGTTGATGATAATGTGAGTAGATGTTACAGTATAGGTCGACACCGTGTTGCAATGCCGAATGAGGACCGGTATTTGGCTGTTACTGCCAAAAGAAACAGACGAAGCACAGCATCAGACGTGTCTCATCAGCTCTCTTCAGCTACGTGTACGACAGTTTCAAGGAAGACCGTGTACAGGCGCTCAGGGCACTTTGGTCTATATGCTCGTAGGCCTGTCAGATGTGTTCCACTTAAAGCAACTGACTTTCGCTTGCTGTTAGCCTGATGTAGAGAGCATTCATTGCGGACACCGCAAGCGTGTTCTTGTGTGATGTTTTCCGACGAGTCCAGGTTTAGCTTTCAGTCTGATTCTCGCCAGAACTTCATATGGAAAGGGCCAGGTACCCGTTAGCACCGGGAGAACACCATTTAACGGCACCGTTTCGGTGGTGCAGGATTGCTCGTTTGTTGAGGAATTATTCTGTTTTCCAGAATAAACCTGCATGATCAGAATGTAACCATGACAGGTCACGTCTATCGGGATGTGATTCTGGAACAACATGTACGTTTGTTTCGGGGTGCAGATTTCTGCTTATGGAGGACAGCCCCTGTCCTCACCTTTCAAACATTGTAGACGAATGCCTTTAATCGGAAGGTATCACCCGTATAAACTGACTAGTATACTCACCGGACTTGAATCCAATAGAGAATGTGTGGGACATGCTTGGCCAAAGAATTGCAGCCCGTCAACTCCTTCCCACATGTATACCGTTATTTCGGAGAGCATTGCTTGATGAGTGGTATATTATTCCCCAAGATCAGATCGATAATTTGATACTCAGCATTCCTAGGCGTTGTATGGACTGTATTGCATTGTCTGGGGAAGCATACTATGTATTAACCATCATACCAACAATGTTTTATTGGTTTTTGTAAATAGGTTCTTTTTCAAAATTTGCTCCAGGGAGTAAAAATCACAATTTTTATTAATGATGTCAAACATGAAGCATATTTTTTGCAGTTTACCTTTTGTTTGATAATTAGACTTTACAAATCAGTCACGTTTGTTTTGCTTCTGTCTCTTTCTTTGTCTGAACTTGCATTATCCTTAATTTATGGACACGAGTGTATATACATACTTACACATACATACATACATACATACATATATACATATATATATATATATATATATATATATATATATATATATATATATATATATATATATATATATATATATATATATATATATATATATATATATATATATATATATATATATATATATATATATATATATATATATACAGAGGGTAAAAAAATCTGTACGCTGATACGAATGCCAATCAAAGTTTAATTTGTCACACAAAATTCATAATGATAAAAATGAAAACTTAAAAAAAATGAGTTAAAACTAATATTTAATATTTATTCATATTAAAAGGATAATAATACTGACAAATTTAAATAATAAATCTTAAAAACTCCAAAAATGCCGTAAACATGGAACAAAAAACACTCCGTACGGTGCCCTAGCACACGAAAAAAGTTCACAAAAATGCAAAATACATTTAATGATCAGTGGGCCCTCCTTTGGCCTTCATCATTTTTCTTAGACGTTGTGGCATTACTCCTACATGTATTTTTGTTGTTTCTGGAGAAATATTACACCAAATGCTATTAATGACAATTTTGAGTTCAACTTTATTTTCATGTCATATTTTTTTAATTGTCTGCTAATTTCTTCCCACAAATGTTCTATGGGGCTAAAATTTGGTGACTGGGGAGGGTTATGAAGTTGTTGTTTTTAACATTGTAAAGGCACAACTCTTGCCAAATCTTAGAGGTGTGTTTAGGACCGTTGTCTTGCTGAAAAGTAAATCCAGATCCAAGAGATTGTTTCTCTGCGCTGGATAACACATTTTGTTTAAGAATATCCAGATATCCATATCAATTCATATTTCCCTCGATGAATTGCAAATTTCCTACTTCAGAAGCACTCATACACCCCCACACCATACTACCGCCACCACCGTGCTTCACAGCTCCGCATAAATTCTTAGTTAGCATTTGTTCGTTTGGTTTTCTCCTCACCACAACTCGGCCATCTGACCCATGAATGTTAAACTTTGATTCATCGCTAAAAAGAATGGATTCCTAACAAGATAACGGCTTGCTTACATGCTTCTTTGCAAACTCGAGGCGCTTTCTCCTGTTGTACAAACTTATATTGGGTTTCTTCTGGGCCGCACGTCCATGATAATCACTTTTTTTAATGATATTTATCATGGTTTGAGTTGAGGCTTTAATGTTGTTTTTGTTGTTGCACCAGAGCATACTTCCCTGTACCTAGCCCTGAGGTGGACTTTACCCGTTGGATAGAAGCAGCCGGATGGAGTCTTCGTGATTTTGAAGCAGGGAGCAAGCAGAAGATTCCGAAGACTTGACCTGCCACCCCAGATGAGTTACCACACCAGGAGGACATTGCGGCCAGATTTAGTGTACCCCATCCGCCTTTAGCGAGAACAACGGAACCTTAAATCAGCTGTCAACTGCGGTGCACTAATTCGTGGATTTTCTTGTATTTGGCGTATGATGTTTCTTTTATGCACGCAATTTAATTTTGGCGGTTTCCCGGATCGAGCTCTATCCTCAAGTGAATGAAGTTTATGATATCCTTCAATGATGTATTACGCAGTAGACTTCAATTTTTTAGTCATTTCACTAATCCTTTCCATGGATAATTCATCTTTTTGCAATTTAATCACTAATTCTTTTATAGCTCTGGGAACTTCGATTTTGAAACGATCAATAAAAAAACTTGAACTCAACAACGGTCGATGTGATGTTTTCTTATCAGTGATTAACTTTCTAACGTCAAAGATTCACTGCGGGCCTGTTTTAAAGACGCCAGAAAGAATTTGCATAACGCATACGGAAACTTTTTTGCACTGCGATTTTCAATTTACCTTAAATATTGCAAATAATATGCTTTTAAAGTTTTGTAAAAAGGAAAATTTATAAAAATCTCTTTCTATAAACTTATACTAAACACATATAGATAGTATTCAAAGAAAAAATGCAATGCTTTACAAATTATGCTCATTTATTCTTAAATTTAGTGACTGTTCCGTACCCATGAAGTGCTGTGGCAGCAGCACCATCTTTGTATGTGAGAAAAACAAAACAAAAAACTTTGAGTGAGGAGGGAGTCGAGTTACTGCTTTTGAGAAGAGCAGATGTAAGTGAGGTGAATCAGCTACGAAAAATAAAGAGTTTTTTATTTATTTTAAATTCTACAGCCCACTTTTTATGAACCCGAGCTATTACGCACAAACAGTGACCGTACGGTAACTTTTTTTACCCACTGTATGTATATATATATATATATATATATATATATATATATATATATATATATATATATATATATATATATATATATATATATATATATATATATATATATATATATATATTCTATTTCCACTTTGTTACTACTTATTATAAACATCAAAACATTACGTTTGTAGCGCGATGTTTATAATAGTTCGAAATCCACTTCAAGCGGAATGTCTTGATCAAATTAAATTATGTCGACAAAAGCGTAGAACATTAAACCATTCAAGATGATCAATAATATCGGGATTTAATTCATTAATTTTTACACAAACATTAAAATTTTGGTATTTCTCTGACAGAATGTTGATGTTTCAATTACAAGATAGCAAGAGATGAGAGCATCTCTCTCTCATCATTCATTAAAATAAATAAATTAAACCATAAGTAATAAGATTAAAGAAAATCTTTACACGCGTTAATAATATAAAAAGTTTAGTGAGTAACTTTGGGCTGTCGAACTGATTTTCTAAGAACATTTGCGTTTTTTTATGACAGCGGCTGGAATTATATTTAAAAATAAATTGAATTAGATTTAAATTTCCAACTATAATCGTCAGAGTGAAGATGTAATTTCTTAAAAAGAACTATGATAAGGAGAGAAGTAGATGAAATTAAACAAGGATTTGTTAGATATTTGATCTTCTCAAAAATCATTCTTTAGATATACTCAACAATACAAAAATATTACACATTCTTTGGCTACCATACGCAATCCAAAATATTACTCATCGTTATATCCATTGCAGAAAATACGAGAATATATGATTTGTCTCTTCAGCCATATTAACACAGAGTATAAGAATATTAAATTACGCCGTTACTAATCATTCAGATAGTTAAAGGTAGTATTTAAAAATTTTTGAATTGATTTTTACTTTCTATTTTTAAACTGTTTTATCATGAGTTGACAACTAATCAAGTTTTATAAAATTAATAATTCATTTATAGTTAAAAAATTAAAAAAAAGAAATGGCATTTTATTTCACGCAAAGTAATTTAAAAAAAAAGCTGAAAGAGCTTCTTTTTATTCATTTCTACTTCTTTCTTCTCTGTTGTATTACTTTTTTAAGGCGATTATTTTCTGAAGCCTCGCAAGCTGTTTTGATATCTCTGGGAAGATGATTGAACATCGACTTCAACAGGCTCCAGGCTGTTATCCCACAATTCTCAAGGATCTTCTCCAAGATGCAATCATTTGTCATACTGTACACTCTAAAATACAATGAAAATTTATAATTAATTCATGGGGAAAATACAATGCGAAGAAACATACGGATTTTGTTGAAGTATGCTGCTGATGTCTACTGAGGTGAGTGGTGATTGTTCTGTCGAATCCTATGACGAAAATTATTCTGAAAGTTATTTCTCAAATTAATTAATATTAAGTCAATATTGTTGTCGAATTATATTATATAGAAGTAAATTCTTAAAATAATAATAAGAAAGGAAAAAAATATACTCGTGCAGTTTGTACCAACCACTATCATCAAATGTCTATTTTTAGTTACCAAAACCCCATTAGAAATATTTCGGATCATAAAATGTAATGAAATATTTTTCACTGAACTTCCTAAAACATTTATCTCAAAATTATATGGTTAATAACATGGTGCAGAAAGGATTTTATTGAAAATCTTTTTATAAAACAGTACTTTTGAGCACAATTTTAAGTATTAAAAAGGTATACATAATATAGCTTTGTAATAAACTTAATATTTTAGGCAAGAGCGGTAACTGAGTGAATATTTTGATCTCATGTCTAAAAAATAGTGGATTCGACACATAGTATTGAAGATTGTCATGAGATTTAAATATTTATAAAATACATAAATTTAAAGGTCTCTCCAATAGTGTGGCATGTAAGTTTAAGGATTAGTGTGCTACTCCACTTATTGATACTTCACTGTAAAATATAACTGCGATTGATTGACTGGGTTTAACATGGCATAGTGGGCAGCCAAAGAGCTGGAAACTATTTTAAGCCTCATTTTATACATCCTAAGAGTATTTGGCCCCCGAAAGGTCTTCTCATTGGCTGCAATCAAGTGTCGCAAGGAAGAAAACATGGCAACTCCAAACCACATTGGCATACGTGTATGCAGATGGAATATGTGTAACATCTCTTATTCTACAATAGTGTCTGGATGTAACTCAGGAATTTCAACTCTAAATAGTGCTGTTTTACGACTAAGCATTAGCTTTAGTATTTTTGCTTAAAAGAAATAGGCAGACATAAGAAGTAATACAATGCATCAATAACTTCGGAAGCATATGAATGGTACGCTACTAAAATTCTAGTTTATATTTTGCCGTGTTTCCTTTTATTACTTTATAACTCATTATTTAGCAAAAAAAAAAAAAAAAACATTTATCTTTTTAATATATAAAACTATGTGCATAGTTTTGTATAAGAATATACATTTGAATTTTCGATAAACAGCTGAATTCTTCCAATGTAAAATGCCATAAAAATTACAATTTCTATAAATGTTGTAAGCACCTATATATTAAGAAATAGTTAAAAAGAGAATAAAAAATTATTAAGGGAAAGGAATTATTATAGCACGCTTCTAAAAAGAAGGCATACCACTGTAAAAAATAACATAACTAGATTTACTTCAAAATTTTTTCTCAGAAACGCATCCATGTTTATCTGATCATACACAAATATCCGAAGAATATTCGTAAATTTTACGTCGAGTTCGGTCAGATAGAGATAAACCAGTTTTACATAGAATGTTATATATGAAACCATGATAATTCTCAAATTGTTCTCAGATTATTATTTCAAAAAGGAAAGCAAAAGCAAAATGGCACAGAAGAAGAATGCATTAGTTCAAAAACAAGGAACTGTCCGATCTGTATCATTTTAATAGAGCTGCGAATTGAAACAAGCGAATTGGGAGTTTTACGTATTTTAAGTGCATCCCAAACACACATCTATAACCGCACCTATTATTTGGGCAATAGCACTGCACATTAGAAAAAAGTGAAAACATCTTAGCAAGGTGGCACATCGGAGGGTAGTTTACTTTAATCACACTAGTGGTAAAGGAAAATGTAATGATAAAAAATTGTGAACAAGTCGTAAGCAAATATCATATCAATCGAATGCGAGTTTTATGTATTTCGTTCCAGCATAATGCACATATTAAACAAATATCATGCGCACATTCTTATTAAAGGAAAATGCCAAACATTCTTATATATTTATTTCAAGATAAGCAGTATGATCGAAGAGATGTACATAATAAATGTGCAGTGTTTGTAGCCATGGATCAGAAAAGTCCAAAAACTAATCACTACAGTGCTTCAATTTACCTCCTCGCTAAAGAATATGTAAAATAACCAATCAGAAACACAACTACATATAAACCTCAGTCCTGTTGCATTATTTTTAGTTAGTATGGTTGCGGAGGACCCCATACTACCTGCTGACGATTTATGAACTTAGATATCGACTGCTATTGAGGCACTTTTTCTCTAACCAATTAATATCGATAATATCTATAATGCTGTTTTCGATGCCCCATGATATGCTTTTGGAAAACCCTCATTATCAGAAATCAGTTTATCATTCTTCCCTTCTGACCAATATATATGTGGGCAGGCACAAAGGTCAGAGATTAAATGAATAATTTGTTTTTAAATATTTATATACATGATAGTGTTATAGTTGGCCAGGATTCTGCTAGAAGATATGAACACACTTATTTTTACTATTTGGTATTCTAAGAGCTTGCTAGTACATTTTATACCCAATATAAATGGTTATGGTATTATTACAGTGCGTTTAATTATATTATACACATACGTTATGAATATATATGCGAAATATTTTATTATTGCAAAACTCTATTGAAAAAAGTGCAACTTACGAACATTTAACAAAGTTAATATCTTCGTTATATTCTTCTATTAATCTAATCGCTTGAACTCTACCCTTCTCCATACACTGTGCAATGTGATCGCTATTTTCTTCAATGCAATCATTGTAATCTGTAACACGAGAAAGTTTCCTTAAATAGATGCAATTTTAATTTGGATTTCAAATATTTTAAAACGTAGGAATTAAGCAAATGGTTTTATTCTAATCACTTTGAATTGATCTTGTTCAAATTCCGATATAACAATTTAATCTTTGTTATTAAATGAAACATATATGAGTACAGTACACTCAAAAGTATGAGCAGAAATATGAAATATTATTTTCATATTTTATGTTTTTGCTCATACTTTTGTTTTATATTTTGCTTAATATTGAAATTCTAAAGCGATCTTGCAGTTTTCTTTGATCTGATGAAAACCAATTTTATCAGGACATGTTTATTTGTAAAGTCTTATCAAAAGCTTAGGTTCCTATAATGTTTGCTTGGACCACATGGTAATTAAACAGGGAAGAGACATCTTTCTCTTATCGATAAATTATATGTTCTTAATCTAATATCATCCAGATGAAATGATTTAGGAATTTAAAATTTTTGTAGGTCTATTTGTCACCGCAGTTGTGAAGATGGAAGAAGATAATAACTCGGATATCTATTTTCCCTTTGACCACAGTACTAAATTATGGACCAGACGGGTAGGCAGCATCTGTCGATACAAATTGTGAGTCAGAAACAAAATAAATTAAAATAAACAAAAATTATATTTCCTAAACCAAAAAATAAAAAGCAATTATATAATGGCTTACTATAACTTTATAGCAATTTACACCAAAATTTGGTGCAAAAGCTTTAAGAATATAGTTCTTAAAAATGATACCTATTAATAATATTTATTTATAAAGATCTAATGAAGATTTTTTATAAGACAAAGAAAAGTTTACGTACTATTTATCAAAATAATGTAACAGTGTTAGTGCAAAAATTTGTTTTATTAATAACCTTTTCAGATTTATTGTTAAACTAATAACAACACGAGACTTCGTTTCTAAGCAATTGTATTGGGGAGATTACTGATAAATTGAAACGCGTGCGAAAATATAGATAAAATTTATTTACAGTGAAAAATGTATTTATAAAAAGAAAATAACAGAAAAAAATCATTTCCACAATCTAGAAGCTAGAATCACTTTTTAGATTTTTGCTTATGGAAACTCACATGCCTCATACTTACACCATCTATGTCCCGTCTCATCCCCTTCGCACAGTTCACCGACAATCCTCCCTCTCCTACACGTTTGATCCCCCCCAGCCATGGTGGTTTACCTATTAACATGACATTAATGGGATTCAATTTCGTTTTTATTGTTTTAACAAAGAAAATGCTCCTGTGATGGCCTAGATAGAAAAGTAGATGTTTTTCAACAATATACATTTTGGTTTTTATATTCACACATTTTGTGATAAGAAATTTAAATTTCTGTAATGGCATTGCATTTGAAAAGCATCGATATTCTAGCGAGGGAATCTTCTTAAGTATTTGAATTATAATTCATTTTATTTGAATTGCGAAGGAAAGAAAGACATAACAAGTCTATTTTCGATTATATTTATTTCGGATGAGTGGAAAGAGAGAGTGTATGTTTTCATTACAACAACAATAAAATAACAGAATAATCATTTTGAATCATTTATAGAAACGATTATTTCCCTACCTCTTATGGGGCATTTCTTGCCGAGTATTTCTCCAAGGGTCTGAATTTTGTCCTCCGTCTCTTCTTGTTCATCTTCGCTTAGGCAATCCTCTGCAGTTCTATACAAGCAAGCTATTGTTTCCCGAAGCTCCCTGAATAAGTTGGATACATGATATTAGATACAATAAAATTGAGTTGAAATTGTAGACAAGTTATTTTTAAGGACAGAGTGATTTCATAATTCAATATCATATAAATGTCTTTATAACGATACAACTTCATGCATTCAAAATATCTCATATTATGCGTATATAATGAAAATATAGTCAGGAATATTTCACAAATGATGTTTAAAATTTGAAATAACTCGGAAAGGATAATCAATGGTGAGAAAAGTAAGTGCATATTTAGAGGGAGGAGGAATATATATCGCAAAAATCTGATGATGAACTCTAATTATTCCAAATATGCATGATAATAAATTAAGATTTTTTAATTTATATAAACATTTAAAATTATAGCAATAAGTATCCCAAATATTTGGCTCTGTAATGTTATAGTTGAATATTGACATAGGCTATAGATGATAAACAAACGCGGCAACTACTCCTCTATCCATCTTGGAGCCGTTAGTGAAAATGTGGCAGACCTGCTTCTCCAGGATAGGGTCGTACTCCGTGTTAGGATTGACAATCGTATCAACTCTAAATATTCCTGGATGGATTGAAAGTGTAGCTATCTATTCTTGCCTCCATAATGTTACTGCTTGTGCTCCTAATTTCTTGTTTTATTTGTGCCTCAGTATTGATGGTGAGATGAAGGGGGTGTCAGTAATGACTTGTAAAGCCGCCGTCGATGTTGTTTTATAGGCCCCAGTTATATTAAGCAGAGACTTTCTCTGTATTCTGTCTAGTAGTAGCTGATTTTAGACCCGAAGATTGGCACCCCAGTGTTGCACAGGGCGCTAGAATTTTTCTACCACTGTTTTGTACAGTACAATGCGCTGCTTTTGGGATAATTCCCATGTTGAGCCAGCTATTCTAAGTAACTTCTGGTGAATGCGAATGGCTTTGACACCTTGCTGTTTGATATGTGCAGACCAATTCAACTTTTCCTCCAGGAGTACACCCAGAAGCTTAATACTCTAGCTTTTCTTTATTCCTAAGTTATCTAAAAATGTTTGCGGTCCACATTGCAGTCTCGTGAATAGGAGGTAATTTGATTTTTCAAATGAAATTTCAAGGTTATATTTATGGGTCCAATTGCTAAAAATCTTAAGGGCTTCTGTCGCGACGCGTCCAAGCTTCATTTCACTGTCAGCTGACACTACGAAGGTGAAGTCATCAGCAAAGACTTAGAGAGCAACTGTTGCCTTAACTCACATCTCTTCGCACAACCGACTGGAAGGTTTGCGCATGCGCAAACCACAAAATGGCATTTTTGGCTGAAATTCTGTTTCAGTTTTGAAAAACAACCCTGTTATCTGTACAACCGCCTGGCGCGGATGTATACAGAATTGTACAACCAACTGGCTTTGATAAGGAAGAATTTCGTGGACAACCGACTGGCGCGGATGTATACAAAGTTGCTAAATATCCTTCTAAATTTTATGTGCACAACCGACTGGCGGAATATATATAGTATTATACAACCAACTGGGGAGCGCATTTTATGGTTTTTAAAGTTATGTAAACTTTGCAAATTTATATAAGATGGCTTTAAAACGAAAAAAATATCTTCAATACAATAGGCTTATTTTTAAAGTACTTTAGTAAATTATACAATTGTCAAACTTCAATTATTATTTGCTTTATAATAAAAGAAAACTAATGCACAACCGGCTGGCACACACTTATTCACTATATTAAGAGCTCTGTTAAAAGCAAAAAGAGTGCTTAATTTTTCTTTTGATAATTCTATTGTAATATTTTAGTAATAAATTTATTATTAATTATCATTTTATTCTTAAATGTACAGTTGAATGGCAAGAATTTTAATTATTAATAATTTACTTTTATAAACAGTAATGAAGCATAACTTTACTTATGACCAATAAATTTCTGAAAAGCAATTATAAATACTAAATGTGTATGTATTTACATTTAATATTCCCAACAGTTATAATTTTATACATTCACATTTTAAGAGATGCAATAAATATTGAACTACTTAAACTCGTAAAAAGATTTTTTCAATTAATATAAATGCATTTATTTAAATATTTAAAATTTTGAATTCAAATACTTTTATTTCTAGTAACATTTTATAAAATATAAATGAGAAATGGATAATGAATTAAATAATTTCATCATATTGAAAGTGTAAATAGACAGTATATATATATATATATATAATTTCTGCAGAATTTAGATGTGTTAAATTTGGTTCCAATATGGAATTTTATGAAGAAATAAGTGTCTTTCATAAAACTTACAACGCTTGTATTTCTTATTTTGACATGTATTGTAGTCAAATTATAAATTTACTTCATGCATTGTTTGTTACATCATCAAATGGCTCAATATTATTGTTCTTAAAATATTTAAATTTCAAAGATCTAGATCCATTATAATCTTTTCAATGTAAGTGATGTTGAAATAAAAAAAAATCTTAAAATACATAGGTACAGCAAAAAGTGTTAATTTTTATCTATGTCAGATAACAATAGGAAGCCAAATATCTTACTTATCCTTTGAATAATCTATCAGTAGAAAAAAATGCTTTAAAATACAACATATATAGTACAAAAGAGCTGTATTTTTTAAATAAACTTTACCAAAAAATTAAAGTTTGCTTTAGTAAATTTGTATCATGAGAAATATGCCATGAGTAAGTTCTTAAAGGATGTTTCAGTCATAAATTAAAAACTTGATTTCTGTATACTTGGACTGTGGTCTAGATGTTGACATCATCCATAACTATTTCCTTGCTTTTTTGCCTTTTCATTACTTTCATATACAATATCTAAATTCTACGTATCAGACTTCGAGATTTTTAATGTAGAAAATGTGGTATTAACATAATATATTGACAACCATCTCAGCAAAAAATGTCATAAAATGCAACAAATTTTTTGTTGTATAAATTATCTTTTATTTGTTTCAATGTAGTTAGTTTTTAATGTTTCCTTATATTAAAAAAATAATTAGCAACATTTTATGACAGTTTCTGTCAAAAAAAAAACATTAACTTTTACTAACTAAATAGAGGCTTCCTATAATTAGTTTAAATGTGTTTAAAAATTTACTGACATTACATTTTTCTAAGCTAATACAATTGTGCAAGAATACAAAATAGGCCTTGTGAAATCAGATAAATTAATCTATATGATAATAAATACCTAATAAATAACAAAGAAATGTTGCATTAATAATAAAAATATGTAATTAAACTGCAACAAAAAAGTGAAATCAGAATTCAAAGACATTAGAATTTTTACTTTTATCACTAAACAGTACTAATAACTAGTTAAAAAATAAACATTGAAAAAGTACCAGTTGCAGTTATGGTTATTGAGTGTACCTTTATAGAAATAGTCATATGGTATAATAGTAAATTTATTTTGATGTTAAGATTATGGAAATAAGATGTAATAGTGCTGTTTGTTAGAAAATTACTAGGCTATAATTATAATTCCATAGAAACAAAAATCTTTTTCTTTTCAATCTGTAGGAAAAATTATAAATGTACAATGTAATTAGTTTAAACTTAAATGAATTTTATACAGAATATTCAAAAAATTAATTAGCAATGAAAACTGCACCATACTTTTTAAGTTTTATTAGGAAAAATTGCAACAATAAATGATTAAAAATATTTTATTAGCAGTCACACTTTGTAAACTTTCTCTTAAAATAACCAAAATTTTAATATTACTTTGAGCAGTTAATTCAAGCAGCACGATTCATAATTTCATGACAACCAAATACAAATTAAATATGTAAACCGATTTACAAACAAATAAGAATATAATATCACAACTCTCTACTGCATAACATGAGAGCGAAAAATATGTACCCTATCTTTAAAGAGTATTGATCTTCTAGACATATTAAAAAAAGTCAAGTCTAAGTAAGCAAATGATATCTCAGAACACTATATTTGTAAAAGTACCAATATGCAAATTTTTCAAAGACAGTGCCTAAATTTAAGTATTTATAATTTTATAAATTTTAAATTCTAGTACATAACATGGAAAGAATACTACATAGATAGCTATTTTCAAACATTAGCTAGCTAATGCAATTTCTCACCAAGTCTTTAAGACATGTATTACTAAATAAGATTTAGTAAGAGCATGCCTTTAACACTGGGAACATATGCAATATGTTCATTTAATTACAATTAAAAATGTACTAATTTCTTGAACAAAATAATTATAAGACAAATTAGTTAAAATTATTCTTGAGTAAATATGAAGTTAGAAAAACATAACTTGAATATATCAATTAAATAAAAACAAATATACAGATAACAAATGAAAAAATGTCTTGAATAAATATAAAATGAAAATCTTGATTAAATACAACTTTATATTTTCACTGAAATTATAAATAGAATCAAATATACTTACTTTAATATAATGAACATGCCTGAAATTTCCTTTAAAAGAAATAACCCAAATAAAAGTTTATTAACAAAGACCTCCAAGTGAAAAACCTAACTATTTTTTGTACTATTATAACGAGCCTGGGGACATATAGATTTATTTGCTGGTTCCTTACTAACACAACTTAAAGGAAAAGAATTTTTAACCAATACTGCATCATATCTATTTTTTAAATCTTTAAAACCACTTTCTAAAACTGCTAGTTGTTCACCTGTCCCTTTCATAATGCATTCCTGTAGCATTGCTAAATCTGATAATAATGATTTTTTCCTTTCTTCATTACTTTTTGTTTTTTTCACGATCTCTTCTGATAAAACAACATGTTCTACTTTCGATGTATCATCAATCACAGATAAAGAATCTGAATCCATAACTGCTGAAGGCAAAACTTTAGGATATTTTTTACAAACAAAATGTACATGCTTACATATATTAAACCGAATACAATAGTCGATGCATGTACAGCTAAATTCATGAATACAGATATCACATTCCTCACATTTGATCTCACATGTACATTTCTCTTTTTTATGATCAACATTATATGTATCAATGATACCAGTACCATTATCTTTGGTAACAACCCATGAATTGCAACTTTCTATCTCTATCACAGAATAACTTTCATTCATTTGCTTAGTTTTTTCATGCCTTTTTCGTATTTCAGTAAGACGAGAAGTTAATTTATGGCGTTCTAAAGATATTAACCTGCCTACAAGCTTCTTTGTAATTGCACTTAATACGATGGAAAGAGATTGATCTAATCGCTTCACAATCCTACCACCTGCTTCTTCATATTTCAAATATCGATGCCACCTTTCTAACTTCATATTTGTGTTAATTTTACATCCTACGCGGTAACAATAAGCCCACTGATCAACTCTCTGCATATACTGACTTTTGAAATATTCTACAAACAACTTAGCATTTTCGACTAATTCATACTTCTCAAAAAATGATTTACAAAGGCTATTAAAAGTAGCAAGATCAACTTCTTCAATAATTTTAAACAAATCAGTTTGAATTAAATTTCTCAACTCAATATCTTTAACCTTAGATTTTAAATTTGTTTTCATAGCTTTTTTAATGTGCCAACTACAAAGTAGTCTAAATCTACATTCACCAAAGACCTTCACCCATGCATTATAGAAAGCAGGGGCATCATCCGACATAAACACAGCTGGCTTAATTGAGACCCGTTCCTTAATTGCAGAGAAAAAACCTCAAACGTTTCAGCATTCTCCTTAGATGAATAAAATACTGCAACTGGGAATCCTTCATGATTACTATCATTTACCATTACAGTAGTCAAATGGAAACCATACTGATTAAAACCATGTGTTGAATCAATCATAATACATTCATTTCCATGTAATTCTAACATCTTCTGTTGAGCATTACTCATTATACCAAGCATAAAATCTTCATTCATTTCATTCACAGGCTTATAAATTAAAATGTAATTACCAGGTTCACTCCTCATTTTACGAACTTTAAGATCAACAGACAAAGCATCATTTTTATCAAGAATAACATTATTCTGTAATTTAAAATCTCTACAAATATTATGCAAGTCTTTTTTAGTCGTGAAAGATAATCTTTTAGTTGGAGAATAATCAGTGAGTATATTGCTTAAAATCCTAGGTTTCGAATTCCTTGATCCAATTGTACTGCAATATTTCGCCTATCTTCTTTATGTAAAGGAAGTCTACCTACTTCATTTAAATGTCCAAAATGAGTTGCTTGAACCTCAACATCTACATTATTACCTCTAATAACTGCTTTAATTGTAGCTGGACAAGTTCCAGAAATTTTATTTGAGCCACCACATTTGACATGTCTTTTTCTATCCTTAACAGTTCGTTTATTCCCACTTCGATGGCAAATGAAATATCTTACAACTGCATCATCTGATAACTTTTTCGAACTTCTCTGCACAAAATGAGCGATGGTGTTCTCTTCAAATTCCTTTTTCCAAGATTCATAACATTCAACTGAATCAAACGAATGCTTTTCAAATGACATATTAATTTCAGTGTGGTGTAAAGAATAGTGCGTGTGTAAATCTTCATAAGACCTTGCATTTTCAGGGCATAAGCCACAAAGTAATAAACCAGAAATATTTAACTTCACATCTGGATGAAGTTGCCTAACATGAGCGTATAAATTACATTTACGAGTAAATTTCCTGTCGCAATATTCGCAAGCAAAGCTACTAGTAGAACTCATGATTACAGAGATTCAATAAAACAAAATAAATTTCTTCAAAATTAATAAAATAATTGCGTACCTTAACTTGGAAAAACTGCCAACACGTGGTATTCCCCTCTTAGGCTTAAGAATTTGTAAACAACTAGCAGAACTTCAACCAGCAATACCGTCGCACACCCGCGGAATGATTTTGAAACAAATATTCCCGCCACAAGCGTCTCGAGACCGGGCCCGGAACGTCGGCTCCAAATGGGAATTCTAACGCATGCGCACTTGAAGAGAGAAGTTGCAATAATTTGGCGGTGTAAAATGTGACTATTGTTCAGACTTAATATTAGTAACCCTATGTTTTCTTATTCCCCGGTCTAATTTGAAACGCGGTTCGTGTTACTCGATTTGTTTATATAAGTTTTAATATTTTTTCGAAATATGAAGGAAAAGCGGAATAGTTTGCTTATATCTTAGCCCCATATTTAAAATAGAAATAGATAACAACTTTATTTGTATTTTTATGGTGTTGAAGACATTTATTTTTTCGCAGATAAGGTGGATGGGATAATATGAAAGTAACAAAGAAGTGTAAATTGCATTATCACGTTTCCTTCTTATTTCTGTATTCCCATGATAAAATTAATTTGACTAAATTGTTTTTTGCTAGAGAGGAAAAGATCATGTGAACGCAATACACACACATCCATTGTTTTTATAATACAAAGAAATTATATTCCCGATGAATTAATTAACTAATAATTTGTTATATTTATAAAAATATAACAATGCTAAATCGATACATATTTCTAAAGGAAAACGGAAAGCGTAGCTGTGAAATCCGCCATGTTTAACAATGAGATAAACTTCCTAGCCAGAGAAACTTATCGCTTTGTTTACATCGCCAAGTCACTGAATCATAGCCAAAATCTTCTGGGAGCCGAGGCTCCGGGCTCTGGCTCGAGACGCTTGTATTCCCGCCTAACATGGTTGGCGAAACAGTTTTCCATATTTGGCTACTAATCGCCGCATAAACCATAAGTTTTCTACTGCGCATGCACAGTCAGCTGTACAAAGAGATGCTTCTGTTGCCTTAGGATCAATATCTTTAGCAACTGTGGTCCAATCAAATTGTAGCGGTCTTCCAGGTTGCTGATGAGAATTGTTTTGATGGTTTCTGGGCATCTACTGTATAATATCCAATATTTTTCAATGAATGTGTTTTCCAAGAATATTTTTATATAAATAATAAAGATGGATACCGCTGCTTTAAGCATATAATTAAGGCAGTAATGGCTTAAGGATATTGCATATATATAGCTTTTTATAATGAATAAAATTTTAGATCACCAGAAATAAGTTTTTATAATATATACAAAAAGTTGAATACAATTCCATCTAAATACATTAAATAAAGTGTAATGTTTCAAACTTGTTATAAATTTTTTTTTCAGCTTACATTTCCATTTATGTTTTATAGATACAGAAGACAAATTTTACTTCTAAGCACGTCTGTGTATGTGTGTGGATTCCTATAATTCAAGGTTAATGCAGAAATTTTCAAGGGGCCTATATTTTATTTTTTTAAGGAATATTTTTATGTAGATATAGAATAATTATTCGCATCACTTAAAGCTATTAAATAGATAGCTATTAAAATAACGTAAAGACTCTAAATTTATAAGGAATCTTGTATGGAATAGTGTACAACCACATTTAGCATGCAATACACCTTTGATTTACCTAAGGGATTGATTCATACAAGTGCTGAATAGTGTTTAGAGGAATATTGTACCATTTTTCATGAAGATATTGCTAAAGCTCTGGGATAAATATCGATGCAAAAAACCAATTCCGTACTAAAACGCTTTAAAATAGAGCATAATGGCTCGATAATATTAATGTCAGATGAGTTTGCGGGCAAAAGTAGATAATAAAATTCATTTTCATGTTCACTAAACCATGATTGAAAAAGTTACTCTGAATGCGCATTACCATTCTGGAAGATTCCATTTCCTGCAAAAAATAAAGTTTGCATTATATGATGGACCTGGTCAGCTAAAATTTCTCTACATCTCTTCCCAATGATCCTCTCTTTCAGGGTTTAATCTGTTCAGCAGAAAGCAACGAAACTGTTGCCCATATCAAGACAGATCCACTTCCTCAATTTAAAATTGGAATAAGGTAGTCAAAAGCATAGGTTTGTGCTCTTCAAACTTGCATCTTTCCTGTTGTAGGAGAGAGTTTAAATTATAATCCGTCAGATCATATTTTTTTCTTCAACTTATCAATCGATTATGTTTTTGGGTGTAATCCCTTTGTAGACGATGTTTGGAATTAGCATCTAGGACAAGTGTGGCTTTGGAACTACTGCTCTGTCGTAAATGTTCTGCTCATGAGGGAGCCTTTTAATTATTGAGACTGGAAAATCCAAAAGTTGATTGAGCTCTGAGATCATTTTTACAGCAGTTGTTTGCTTTTTATACATTGCAATACACGTCAGTCTCTTTCACTGAAATTCTCTTTCTGTTCTCTATTTTACTTTGTCGAGCTCGTCTTACCGCGCTGCACTTACGTGTTATGATTTTAGACACTTTACTTCTGAAAACGCTCTAAAGTTGGGATGTTTCGATCTCACTTGCTCCAGCTAGATGGGCTCCTACAGTTTGCCATTTTTAAAATCATAGATGTGCAACATTTTATGCTTTTAAAAAACATCCAAGACTTACTCAATTATGTTGCCACATACTACCAAAATATAACATTTCTATTTCTTAAAAAAAAAACTGGTATTTATTATTATGCTTTAATGCTTAAGAAGCGCTTTCAAAAATATTACTTTTATTCACAGTTATAATATGAAAAAGAGACTATGTTTTGAAGAATTTGAGGGATACTACATTCCCAGCAGAATTTAACTAGATTAAAAAAATTTTTTATTCTTTCTTTATATTCAAGAAAAGTAGTGCATTTAATTATACTACAAATTAGCTGAAAATAAATAAATATTATGGACATAATGAGAGAAAATAAAAAATGGATTTATAGAACTTTTGACACCACTTTAATGATCAAGCATGAATTTAGACTTTTATTTTCGTATCTTTAAAATGAAATTAATTTTAATTAAAAATATTAATTATGATGCAAGTGTGAAAAAACGTTAGTATTTTTAGCATAAAACTAAATTATTTTTAGAGATTTATAGTTTGTAGAAAATTATATAAACATAATATATATATGCATTTCCCAGAATATTGCCTATGTTCGATTTTTGTTCATTTTTAATATTCTGATTTAGAACTTTATTGCTGGAAAAGGATGAAATATATTTTACATTTTTTTTCTAAAAAGTACATTATCATCAATCTACCTTTATATTTATCTGCAGTTTATCTTGTCATAAATTTAGCTTCGCATTTCTGTCTTGAGTTTCCATTTTTACGAATATTAAATAACGGGAAAAATTGAAGTAGAATTTACTGTATTCCAGATGATTAATGTCATTTGATTAGCGTGTTTTAGATTACTATATATTTATTTATAATAATATAGCTTTTATATTTAAATATTTAGTTACTTTCCTTTATCTTTTCATTTTTGTTCAATACATCATTCATAATCCTTCGCTTGTAACTAACTTAATATATGTTCAATTATTCATGAATTATGTCATCATTTATTATGCCATCATCACATCTAACCTGTATATTATTATTGATCCTCTTAAAACGTACGACTGACTGTAAATTCAATCAAGATAATAGTGGATTTTTATAGTTAGTTTTTATCCTCTCAAATATTAATTTTGATTACTAAATTCAATCATGGTTTATTATTAGTTGTCCTATATGTGATACTGATATTCATGATAATGAAACTCAGCTCCTACATATTTAATTTTACAAGTCTACTCTAATTAATTCATTTAAAAATTTAAATTTTAATAGTTCTCAAAGTAAAATGTCATTCTCATCATCTCTATCTAACATTTCATATATTTGCTTAGCTGGACAATCGCAAATCTATTGAAATCCACAGTTAAATTAGCCATTGAAATGAAACAACCCATTAATGTTGGAATAGTAAAATTTTATTTATAATCTTCTAATTCAAAATGATAACTGAAATTCATAAAAACACATATGATTCATATAAAACTTCTTACGCACAACAATGATCTAGTATAGGGAACTAAAATGCAAAGAGAATAAGAACTAAATACCAAACTATTGTCATTTAAATCAAATTCATATAAATTCCTATAAATTAATTATGATTTCATTTTGTTTTTTTATTGAATTAAAAGCTAATTTACATTATATTCCATGAACTAATAATTACCCGCAAACTACTTCTTGTGAAATGCCACTTGAAATGGCTGCTAACAAAAATTCTAAACACTCCTGCACTCTTCCTGCTCCACATTCCCCCTCTGCCCTTCCTGATGCTAAACGAAAACATAAACAATAATACAAGTAAGAAAAATACAGCATTTTCTATAGAATCATCCAAAGTACTGATAATTAATTAAAGAAAATTATTAATTGTTTAATTAAATTTAAAACTACGAATTGTAAAAAAAAATAATTGATAAACTTTTGAATTAACTGATTAATTTAAAAGCTAAATTAAATAATTAAGTTTAAAATCCTATAAGTGTTGGATAGCTGTAAGTTTATAGTATTTATATTACAATTGACTAAGACAGAGCTGAATAATTTCAATTTGTATACATTTAATGCATAAACTTGAAATTCTTAATGTGACTGAGTAATACGACCATGCTATTTTATGTGGAAGGTTTTAGTTATTGCCCAAACAAGTGCTAAACAACGGAAACAAATGCTATGTTTTTATTCCTCTATCAAGGTGAGTGCTTGAGAGTTTTCCGGATTTCAAACAGGAAAAATCTTTTACATAGGCAGCTTTAGGTGAAATTCAAAATTTTTTAGAGAACCCGTATTTTCTAAGCTATCATTTTATCGTATTAATGTCAGAGATTTCGTCTTCGAAAACTGGAATGAATGAATTGATAAAATTTTCTGACAATATTACTGCCAAAATGCCTTTTACGTATTCTTGAAATATAGCCAGGGTTCACTATAAAGAAAGTTTGGAAAAGATTTTCATTTTTAATGTATGAGGCATTCATGTGCAGTTTTATGCCACAAGAACATATTCCTAGGCATTACATTTACATCATAATAAATTATTAATAACACTATAATTAATACACAATTAATAGTTCATATGAATTTGATAGAGTATGCATGAATAGATATTTTAAATGATTATAATATTTATTAAACAACATTTCAATTAATATTATTTAACAATTGGCATATATATTCTTAACTTCTCTTAGTATGATTGTATTTAAATTTACGATATTGTTGATTATTCATAAATTGGATGTTACCTTTTTTCTCACATACATATGTATATTTTTTGAAGTACGCTTTTTTGATATTTTAATTTCAATTTGTAATATTTTTGCTTCATTATTTATAAAATGTATGTTATTGAACATTGTTATTCTAAGAATAAATGCAAATAACAAAGTGATATGTATTGGACATAATGTATTACATTGTATGTAACAAGTGATTAATTTTTCAAGAATTTTGGAAACATAGCTTACAAGATTACAAGCAACAGAAAACATCTCCGCTTAGCATTGAGCCGAGCATTGAGTCAGAGAATGAATTGAATGTACAAACAATATTAATTATGCATCTTCAAAACCATGCAACAATTCAGTAACTGTTGTGATTGGTATATGGTGATGAGCCAACCAATCGATAATCAATGAGCAGGAACAAGTCGGAGAATGTGCTGGCCAGACAGTAGCAAAAAAATTTCTGCATGAAATTAGCTCCTAATCATGTCGGCAATATGAAGTCTTGCATTATCTTGCGGAAACGTAGCGCTTCATATAGTTCCAGTAAAGGAAAGAGGCATGAGTTTCAACATTACAAAAATGTAAGTGCATCTTCAAAGCACTGTTATTGTAAATCAGAAGTGGCCGAGCTCATTCCAATATACTATCAGAACAAAACCATCACTTTAATTGATAGGCCGATATGATAATGTTGAACGAATGTTGACAAGATGTCTAACACTTGCTGTCACAATGCTGAGAAACATAAATGCATGATTCTGTAAGTAGATCCGGTAATAGTCTAAATTCATTCTTCAGTCCAGATTTTTTTATCACAATATTGAAAGCATTCTTGTCTATGATACATCGTAAAAGGTAATAGAAAATATGGTCAAAGATATGGTTGTTCATACTGTTGCAAACGACTTCGAAATGTTCATGACATATTTGTTAGGTTACCACTAGCCCCATTGATTAAGGTCTTAGACATATACGTGGTCATAAGATTTTTTAAAGTAATGGGGATGACATATCGGTCTGCTTATCTGTTAATAAAAGTGGGCTTCTGAGATTCAACCTGGAATTGTATAAGAGCATTCTGAACCATAATTTTCATATTCTGCTGACAATTATAGGATCTTTCTAACTGTGTGAACAGAAATACTATTATTCTTCTTTCATGGAGAATCATAACAACTTATAATATGACAACAATGTTGAAAATCAAATCTATATAAAAGATTTGTTACATAATTTCTTTATTTAAATATGTAGGTGTACCCATCGGCACCTATTTTACATGAATGTGTTCAAAAGCTTATGACTTACATGTGACAGCCTCTTTATCTTGCCGCATAGATTTCACGTATTCAGCAAATCTCCTTCTTTTAACAATTTTATTGCCCAGCAATGTACTTGAAACGGTTTAAAACGATTTAAGTATAGAATTTGTGTTATTATTAGTAATAAAAAGAATTTCTTAAAGTAAATGTGATATTTCCTTTTAAATAAAAAAGGTAATTAACTTGTTGCAATAAAGCAAATGTAAAGTTAACAGATATTACAAATCTCGCATTTTTATTTTACTGTTAACTGGGAAGTTTTAAGTTTGAAATAATTATATTTTTTTCTGAAAAGCTAAATTAACTTGTATGGACATTATAAAACTGTGCAAGAAAGACTGGAAAATATATTAAATAAACTGGACACTTATTATTAAAAAACATTAATGTATATAATATACATAAAATATTATTACATTACACATAATATATTTTCAAGAACAATAATTCTTTCTGTAGAATCAAATGTTTTTTTTTCTAGCAGTTAAATCCTTATTTTGATGAAAGTAATCCAAATCTTGAATTATATTTATCGATATCTTAAGTAAGCAGGTTTTTATTCTTGAAATGTATGATCATAACTCAAACCCTATATTCCTCATTCGTGAATTCACGTGACGAGATTTCGTACATATGACATCTTAACATAATCATACTAACATGATTTTACTTGATATCTAACCGTGATTTTATCAAGTTTGTTTAATTTATATACCTAAATACTTTTTATCTAATTTTTAAAACAAGTGTTGAACACGAAATTGATAACTCAAGGTTTCTGATCAGACATCTAAAGGGGTTTCTGCTTGGAAGTTTTTTGAAGGCATACCCGAAGATAATTCCCAGAGAAGAAAAAAATTACGATCATTGTCAATGAAAGTGTCACAATTTATCGAAACAAGCGAGAAAACTTTGAATTAGAAGTTCCACTTTCCATGTTTAGTTATTTTCTGCGTCCTGTCATCCTTATAATTACTCAGTAAACAAATACAGCAATTCTCCTCCTCATAATAATAAAGCAAAAATTTAAATAATAAGAAGTGAATACAATGTCAAAATATACAAAATATGGCACACATGCCTATAGTCCAGCCAAATTCTGAATTTTTTTGGGTGACGAAGAAATGTTATCATGATGACGTATTGTGACGTCTTGCGATGTCGTAATTGCCATAGAATTTTTTACACAATTCTTATAGTCTTTATCTCTATCTCTATGACACATTAAAAACCAGGTTTCCTGATAAACAAGGACATCAGCCAAAAAAAAACCCCACCAAACTCAGAATTTGGTGTACGGCATCTGTGCCCAAAATCTCACCCAGATGCAAAAAAGTGTAACTTAAACATATGTAAATATGTATGAAATTCTGTACTTTAAAACTTAAACCAAATTTAATTACTAAAGTATAAATATTCATTAGCCTAGATATATGTGTAAAACTATAAAACCAAAACATATTTTATGATACTTGCTTAAACAACAATAATTTTGATATTCAGGTTGCATAAAGTAAACAAACTGATTCAATAAACAGTAATTTAAGTGTCTGTGTTGTTTTAAGCCATCTTGGCAATATTTTGTTTTCTGATATTTCCATATCATCTAAAATGAGGTCGCGAAATAATCTCTTATATAAAATCTCGTTCTATATGAAAGTGTTATGCGATTATAAAGGGGTGTTAATCTCCAAATTTTAAATCTAATAATTAAATTTTACATTTCAATGGTATTTAATATTTGTCCTTTTTTATTTTACTGTCTTAAGCGATTGATTTAATATACAATCATATATATATATATATATATATATATATATATATATATATATATATATGTGTGTGTGTGTGTGTGTGTGTGTATGTGTGTCCCCTAATACAAATTACATTTACGTTTGATTTCTACATGAGTAAATATATACAAGATTTTAAATAGGGAATAGCTTTGTTACTACTCTAGTAGTATGTTCAAATCACGTTAGTCTCTCAAAGCTTAATTTGTTCAAATGTATTTTTGTGTTGATTTATTCCCATTTTTTTAAATTTTGTGGGTCATTCGCGACAGCAGCGCCGCTCAATCCTTTGAAGAATTGAAAGTTTATTGTTTTTTATTTCAAGAATATTGAAATATTTAAAAAAATTGCATTTACATTTATATTTGAAAGATATTCTTAAAAATTGTATCAAATATTATTAATACTATGAAAACGTATTGTCAGATTGGCGTAGTTTTTAGATGCTGAATAACTTAAAAGATATGATATATTAAGATTTTTTTCTTAAAAATTTTAATTCTCTATTTCTTTAATTTTTTATTTTTTAATTAATAATTAGTAATTAGAGAATTAAAGAAAAAACTTTAATTACCTAAAAATTTTAATTCTTTGTTAACTTTATAACAAAATGAATTAAAATATTAATTTTCTTTAAATGATGTTTTTCAAAATTGTTTTCTATATATTTCATTAAAAAATAAAAAAAATTAACTCTTCAAAATTAATGAAAATGAGTCTTTTCCACAGTATATTCACAAATTATAGAAAAGATTAACATTTAATATTATCTTATTGATTTATTTAAACGCTAATTTTGGAAGCAAGCAAGTATTAATCAGCTTTCATATTCCTTGAATTAGTATTTTTATAAATTTTATTATGTTTTCTTTATGATTTTTCTATAATAGGAATTTTTTTCAAATATCTGTAACTTATAGCTAAAATCAGATTTCATGAAATGTTAACTATTTCATAATACTAAGAATAACTTGATATTATTCGTTAATGGATATTTTTAAAATGAATGAACGAAACATATTATAAAATTCGAGAAAAAAACTAAGTTAGATCTTAGCAGAATTATTTCCTCGTAAAAAGAATTCAACATTTTTAAACAATTGAAATTACTCACCAAATAAAATAAGAAAAATCAAAACTGTGAAATTCATGGTGACTGAAAAATCAGCTTAAATTAAAATAATATTTCCACGAGATACTTTTCTAATAATATCTTTTGGCATTGCTTGATACTCTTTTTCAGGAAGCATTTGTACACGCTATCAGCAAAATGTTGTTACCACTCTTCCATTCTCCGGAAATTTGATTTCTTTGATTCCGCTTACATTAAATATTAATTAACTTTAAAAATAATGAAATATTTGGTGTTGTAGAGGATAATTTTGAGGATCTGTAGATTATACTTTTGGTTGTATAGCTCAAATCTCTCATAATATTAGGCCTCTCATAATTTTTTCTTTGGTATTTTTTTTTCAATTTTGCAAATTTAGTTTTGGATATAAGAACAGTACTATTTTTCTTTGGTTCTTTTTTTTATAAATTGTAAGAGTTTATCGATCTATTTCAAGTATTTTCGTTAGAAACCATTTCATATTACTTTTCATTAACCAAATTTTTTGCAGTTTTCTTTTATTAACGAGAATAGTTCTAACAAATTAGTCTATTTTGCCACAAGCCTTGTAGATAGAGGTATGCTTGGGGAAAATGTTATCTACGGTTACAGTTTTTCACAACTCGTATATGATTCAATGAGATTCACCCAACAAATTTGGTTAATAATAATGATGAGGTCTTATCTTCATTTTTGCTAAAATAGATGGGAATATATTTTAGATGTACTTACTATCGCTACTTGACGATAATCTGGATTTTATGCCAAATTCCTGTTTATTGCCGATATGTTGAGCAAATCGTCATGTTGCTTTTATTTGAAATAATTGTTCATTCACACTAATTCTCAAATTACAACAGTTTTAGCTTTTCTCAATGAGTTTACAACATTTATCAAGGATTTATATTTTTTTAAGCTTTAACTCCACACAATGTTTTTACAAAATAATTAAATTAGAAAATTTTTATAAAACAATTCCCGCTCATGGATTCTGAAAAGATTTAGAGACTTATTCTCCATTCCATAAAAAATGTATGGATAAATCAAAAAAATTTTTTATGAAACAATTTTTGTTAATTGTTTCTGAAATAAAATTACAAACCCATATTCTATGCTTCTTCTTTATAGAATTTAAACATTTTCAAATAACAATTTATAATAGACTTTTACTGCAAAAAGTTTTTAAAATGAATTATTATTTGAATTAAATTATAAAATTTAATATAAATAATTAAAAATATAATAATATAAATGTAATTGTTTATTTTTAAATGTAATACAAATTTTAATAATAATAATTTAAATATAAAATAAATAGTTAAATAAAAATAATATAAATTATTAAAAAAATATTATTTTAACGGAAATCTAATCCAAAAATTTTGAAATAAAATAAAATGTTACTAGGAAAAATTTAAAAATTATGAAATAATTTTCTGAAAGAATCAAATTATTTCTACATATTACAATTGATTTACATAAATGACGTTACAATGCTTTTAATGATAATCTTCTAAATTATTTTTGATGAACATTAATTATTTCAATGTACTTATCTGTAAAATTAATGTTTAAAGGTTTCCAATTTGCTACTAAAAATTACTACTAAATGAAAACATTTTCAAAGATAACAATAACTATTTTAATAGTAAAAGTAAATTCCACAGATTGGTAATTATTTCACTGTATGAAAGGAAAATTTTTTTAACTTTTAACTATTTTTATGACATAAATTTAAAATTATATGAAATTTGCTCATTTTTAAAATCATTTAACAATATGAAATGAGATTACTCATCAAAAAATGTTTCTTTTACACTTCTAAATATCTAGGAATATTTTTAGAACTAATGTTAGAATGCTATGTTATAAGTTAACATATTCCTTTAGATTTTAGCATTTGACTTATTTTCAAACAAAATTTAATTTACTAAACAATAAGGCTGTTTACCAAACAAAGCAAGAAAAATCAGGAAATTGGCAAAATCATCACGAATGAAAGTGCCATCAGAGCAAGCTAATTTTCTAAGTATATCCTTTTGATTTTCCCCGAATCAGTTTTTTTGTACAGGATGTTTTTGTTAACAATACTACAAAATAATAATTCCATTTATATCCAGGAAATCTATTTCTTATATTGGTATACCAAACATACTAGTTAAATGAAGATAGAAATAAAAACTTTCTACTTTTCAGAAATTAACCTTAAAGATTGTTTTGATTTTTTATTTTAGATTCGATTCCATTTTCGATTAATTGACAGTTAAGGAATCTAAATTAAAATATTTTCTCAAAAAATATAAAATCATTAAATACATAATTAATCTGAGAGTTTTATTGATAATTTGGTTTTATAAGGTAAACATGAAAGTTCTTGCCGTTTTCGCGTTGCCATTGAATAAAGTGAGAATAAGTTTGCAAATCAGTGTATGACGGGGTTGAGACACCGATCAATCTAGAATAGGAATATCTGTCGTTATAAAAGCAGGCCCAATGCGCACAATCATCAATCATAACTCGTACAGTAGCGATAAGAAATGGGCGTGTCAAAGGAGCTTTGTTGTTTGTTTTACGACTTTAAAGTGAATTTATCAGCTGCTCCATCAAGTCGCCAAATATGTCAGGCGTTTGGGGATAATGCTGCGAATGAACGTATGGCATGGCATTGGTTTCACAAATTCAGTTCAGGAGATTTGTCTCCCTGAGATGAAGTTGGAGTCTGGTGGAGTGCTACCAATGGGCCAAACCTGTCACTGTGGACCTGTACTCGCAGTATGCAACAGGCATTGTAACAGAGGGTTCCTGCACTGTATAATCGCAAGAATGAACTGCTATTGGCCGGTTCATGTCACATGAGTGGCCAGGATACAGCGATTTGGTAGAGAGATTCTGTGCCATCTTCCTTACTCATCACATTCCACCTTGCACCATCAGATTACCACCTCTTCCATTCCTTGGACAATCATCTTTGTGGAAAATCCTTTATTAATGAAGCCGACAGGCGTCAAGCATTTACGGATTTCTTTGGGTCCAAAACCCCTCGAGTTTTACTTTAAGGGGATTGCACAACTGGAGACACGTTGGCAGAAGTTGCTGGTTGTCGATGGTGATTACTTAGAGAACTAACAATAGGCTACACTTTCTGTAAATCATGTTCTTTTGACTCATTAAAAACGTAAAGAACTTTGTCGTCTACCTTGTAGAAGATTCCTCTTCTTACAAATTTCTTAAGGTTAAAAATAAAGTTAAAATAAAAAATAAGGAAATTTATTAAAAGAAATAGAATATTACTTATAATAATTTTCTATACTTTTTTACATATTTTTAAAACAATTACATCTACGCATTTTTAAAATAATAAAATACTGTAACCACAACAAATACTTTTGTTTAATTGATCATCTATCTAATATAAAATTCTTATGTTCTTTGTTTTGATTTAAGCAGAACTGAAAATAATTTAAACATAGGTCATTTTTAAGTTCGCATGATTCATGCTGACGTAGGTTTTACACATTCATGAAGCATGTAACATAAATGAAAATATCACGCCATGAACATCTTCTGTCTCATTTTCTGCTACTAGAACACTAATGGAATGTAGATGCGATTCGTGGTAATGATGAACGTGGTAATTACATGACACAGCCATTAAAAGGAATTGTTGGCTATTGTGGTTGCGTTGTATAATTAACATGTTATCAAGACTTTACCCTATTAGACTTCTTTCAAGAAGAGAGTAAGGATAGAAATAGTGAGCTTCTTTAACAAAAGTGTATGAAACCACTCCAACAAAAAGTTATTGGATCTTCAATACCATATCACGAATAAGCTTATTAACTTCGATGCTGCGAAATACGCTATGTTTGATTCATTCCACATTCTAGATTATGTCGAGAGCTGCTTCATTTTTCTTGACAATTCTAAATGCTTATTTGGCCGAGGAACAATAGACTAAGTACAGTTGACAAATTTACTTAAGTAATAATTAGTAACTTCTTTCAACATGATTCATTGTATAATAGCATTGAAATCTCCAACTAATATTTGCTGCAAGCTTCCTTTTTTGCATTTGTGAATGATGTAGTTTGGTGTTAATTTGAGGCTAGAGTATTTGAATTTTAACCGTATCTAGTTGAGTTTTGGAAATGGGATTGTTAACCACCAAATTTTATTGCCAGAAGCCAGTCATCTAAGCATCTAACGACTAATCAGTTTTCTATAAATTGATACTTTTAACTAGCAATAACTATCAATGCTCTAAAATCAGAGGAATAAAAAAATCAGGACTGTTCATTGTGTATGCGGCTTAAGTAATCGTCCAATGTCGCTTGTATGAAGTTGCATTGTTATTTCCATGATTTTTCCTCCTCTATCTATATGTTTTTTTATATCCCAAAATATGTAAGTTTGTTTAAACTATCCATTTTATTGCAGAATAAAGGACAAGCTTCAATTAAAAGTTATTGAATTACTTTTGAATCTCATATCAGAAGATTAATACAAAAATAATTATGTTTCACAATGTTATGTTTTAAAAAAGTGTAACTTCAAGCTTAATACTTTCAGTGTTCTATAAATATTAATAAAAATAACGAGTAGAGATAAACATGTTTATAAACTATTTTTAAAAAAATAAGTTATTTGAAAACAAATTATTACAGGTATCAAAAAATATTTTATACAACATAATTGTAGAAATATATTTAGGATCATTTATGTTATTGAAACTTGATATGATTTATTAACATATCAAATTTTAGCTGAAGCATATGTGTGTGTATGTTTTTCCCTGAAACTATTAACCCATAAGCTAAGCTGTAATTGCGAATTGCTTAATATGTAAAAAATCCTTTAATATAATTTTTCTCAGTTATTTATTATAATAAAATATGATATATTTCTGTTTTAAACTTATTTAATAATAATGTTTCTTGAATATATATTTCAGATAATTTTATATCCTAAGTAATAACATACAAGAAAATAAAAACAATATGAAATATTTATTCGATTTGTTTCTCTTTTATAAAAATATATAAATTATATGAAATCTTCATGATATGTTTTCAATAACTTATATGACGTTTTTGATCAAATAGCATTATTTTTAAATATTAGCTGTTATAGCTTATTTTTATAGTTTCATAAATTCAAGTAAATGTCTATAAATTACATAATTCTATGAATGGAGATATTTGTCTTGGAAATGTGTTTTGAATTATTGTGGTTTGAGTAATGATACATTTCATTCGTTCCAAATTATGAAGTAAAAATTTTATCATCCATTCCTGCATTCTTTATTATTTATTTCATATTTCTTAAAGATTTATATAATTTATAGATATTTACAATTTACTTAATAAATTACACCACTCATAAAATTCCTATAAAAAGTTTGTGAGCTTCACTAAATATTTGTAGGAATTTTATAAATTACCGCCATCAATTCGGAATTTAATTTTATTACTATAAAGTAAATTTGTCTTAAATGGTAAAAAAATATTTTTGCGCAATTGATTTTATAAAAAGGAGAATGCAACTGAATAAAGAACACGCATAGGACTTTCATTCTGATGAGATATTTCTAACTCAAGCACATCTGAAATATTACAAAACGCTCCTAAAGAAAATCAAGTAACTTTTTAAGATAAAATTTGCTTTTTATGTTTAAAACTGAGCCTTTTTATGTAAAAAATTGCAATTCTTTAATAATGCCATGTGTTATCCAAATATTTTCTTTTCTACTTATTCGTTCAATTATATCGCTCATATTATTTCGTGACACATACATTTGTCACGTGGAATCACAATATCATGATTTGTAAAAAAGTAATGTTTAACATTTATTAGAAACTGTTTTATTTTTCAATAAAGCATATTTTAAATTTTACATTTTAGAAACTACAACTACATTTTCAAGCAAAAATTATTCGTCCACTTTTGAACGTGAGGAAATGGAATATAGGTGTATTAAATTTATTAATGAAAAAAAAATTCAAAAAAACTTATATTGCTTTGGACAAATTTTAAATTCCGCTACTGTATCCCATGTGTAGCTGCATAGAAGTTACAATCACTTGCGTATTGTACAACGATACAGGAAAAGTGCAAATTCCATGGGGCTTAGTTCATTTCGTATCAGTTTAATATTATCAATGTTTTCGATGTACATTTCCGGATGAATTTTCAATACACATTTGATAATATATGCAGTTGTTATCCATTTAAAAGAATACAACAAATATTCAGTATTTAATTTACATTATTTTTTAATATAATAAAAAGTAATCAGAGATTTAAATTAAACTGTAAGATTAGATTACAGTAGCATATCTGATCTGTAGTAAAGTAGGAAAAAAGGAAGTTTAACATTTAAACATCTCCTGATGAATATAGAATACAGATCAATGACTAATTGAAAATAGAGGCATAAAAGCATCATTAATACAAAATTAAATCTTTTTACTCATTTTCAGTGCAGATTGCGTATGTGATGAAGCTTCTTAGTTTGGTTTGTTTGTATCTACTTCTTAGCTCGCTCAATGGTCATTTCTTGCACATAAGGTATAGTTAGACCGGGACCTACTAGCTTTAAAAGTAACCTAAGATTTAAAGTGGATTCCGAACCACTACGAACATCCAAGCCTAAGGTGGGATTCGAACACACGAATTGTTAAACCGAACGCAAATACACACACACACACACACACACACACACACACACTATGTATTATATTTGTCTTTCATTTGCAAATGAAACTTAGAATTACATAAATATGAAACTATTAAATTTTTCTTAGTGAAAAGATTTTAGAAAATGTATTGTGAAGGAGCTTTGTGTAGAGTTTTATACATTAATCTACAAAAGTGTTCAGTTATTATCACACTAAAATAATTAGAAGCATATTGGAAGTTCAGAGAATTTTAAAGAATGCACAACCATCAAATATCAATAAGTATCGACGTATGCTTCATACCGAAAAAAAGTTGTTTCAAGTTGACAACTATGATATAGGATATAACAATAATAGCAATTATGGAAACGATCAAATGTTAACTAAGTTAATAGTTTTTTTTTAGTCTATTAAATCTTCACCAGTATGGTGTGAAAAGGTGAATACCCATCTAAATATTGATCCCGTCATATTTGCCCGTACTACAAAATTGTTATTCTTAAATTTGTTTAATCATTTGAGTCAACAAAAATTGGCACTAAAAATAAGTTCAGATAAGGACAAAAACTAAATCTTTCTACAACTTTTTCAGCTAAAATCAAAATTTAATTAACTTTTTTAAAGTATTTAACTACAAATGAAGACTCAGTGTTAAAGTTAAAATTCAATTGAAGTTATGATAATTTATATTCTAAGATTTAGTTCAGAAAAATCTTTGGCTGATTTCGAGAAACAAAATGCGTAGACGTAAACTGTAATATATTCTAACTGGCAATTTCTCTCCCTTAATTCTCATAAATGCGGCTACAAAATGAATTAAGACACAACACTTTTTCTTTCTGTAGCGTACAATGGCCTATTTTACGCCAAATGCGCTTAATTAGGCCAAGACTGCACGCTTATTTTGAAGGAGAGCGCCAATTCAACCCATTCACCTATCCGGCTTTATATAAATATCGCGATCGAATTCTTTTTCTATTCTCGATTGTCTGAAACCGATTCAGAATGTGCAAATTAGCTCGGAATGCTTGAGGTGTTTTGAATCTGTCTGCTCTTGCTATAAGGTTCAGATGCCTCTTGGTTTGAAAAAAAAAAAAAAGAATTATCATATTACTTTCCATGGCAATTAGAATGACAAAGGTGAGAACAACACGAAGATGCATTGTTAAATGCCGGTCGAGGGCACATGTGACTAAATACGTCATTTTCAGTGGGCGAATAGCCAATTTTTCTTAAAGCCGGCTTTTATTGTACCTACTCTAGCAATGTTATCTCACTAACTTAAATGATTCAATTCGAAGATGGGAATTTATTGGATATTATCTAATATCGTTATTTTAACAGGTGAGTATACTTTCTTTATTCACTAAATCTTGAATGAGCTTTTTGTGTGTTTTAATGTAATTTCGCAATTTATCATGTTTTGTCTTGTGATAATACAATTTTTAAACTTGTTAATAATTTATTCATTTTTGAAATTTAAATCGGTAATATAGAACATAAAAGGAATATCTCTATAGAATTTTTTAATTTTTCGAAAGATAAAATAAAATCCAGAATTTGTTTCCAAAATGCTCTTTTTAGCTTAAATCTAAATTAAATATTTTTACCTTATATTTGAAATTTGATCACTAATGGTTTGAATTCAAGTTATATATAATAAAAATGGGCAGATAAATTTTTTTTATTAAAACTTTTGTCTCCCCCTACAAGTTAAGATAATCATAATCTTTGAAAAATAAGCTGTAGGTTTTATAAATGAAATGTTCAAATTGTGTAATTTAAAAATTGATTTCTTATTGTTGCCCTATTCCAAAATCGAAGTTTTTTATAGCATTAACTATATTCTTCTATTTGATTATTTTCTGAGCAATTATCTTGTAACTTACAAAATGAGTTTTGTTTTATTTTTCTATACAAATTTTTTATGTCTTGAAATTAATAAGTACTGGTATTTCAATATAAAATCTGAAAATACTGTTAAATCTATAACAATAATATAAACTCACTAGAAAGGATAAATAAATTTCAAGTTAAAATAAATAAATACACCTATAACGTTAACTAAGTTCAACCAAAAGTAAGTTATCTGAAACTAATGTATTTAATTCCTTTAGTTTGCATATTTTTGTTAATATTTAAAATTTATGCCATTACTTTGATAATAATTTCTTTTGGAATAAATGACGTTACATGCAGGTTACCAAGATGAATTGTAAATATTTTAGTCTTCATTTCAGTAATTCTTGAGTTCGATGCTTGCCAGTGGTATGAATGTCTGCATTGGATTAATTTTATGTTGTAGTTTCTTGTGGAATGGTCCTTTTTGTGTATAAACATCGTTTTATGAACTGCTAGTCAAGGAAATCTTGTATAAAATATCGCTCAATAAAATAGCTGATTTTTGACTTCAAAAAAAATTCTAGAATTTTAAGTTCATTTTTAATGCTTAATGATTGATTTCTTGATTGCACTTAGTATTTCGGAAAATTAGCTCAGTATAATTGATTATGAGCCCTTTGTTGAGGACTTTTGTGGCTTTATTTAGAACACACGTAACAAAATAATGATTAATTCTAGTTTGTTATATATATATTTCTTAGTTGCAATATTATTTTTGATATTAATCTAAATATTTATATGATCTAAATATTTCTAAATTTTGATCTAAATATTTATATTGTTTACTTCGTAAATTTTAATATGAAAACTGCGTCATTGTTTATTGTTTAATATTATATAGAAAATGTAGCATAAAGTATGAATTATTATATAATGAGGCATAGTGTTCATCGGGGAACTAATTTGCCATACATAATATACTTTTCATTGACAATGGACTGTATTCGTATATCACAAAGGAGGAAACCCTGAAAATTCTTAAACACCTATCCAGACAGACATGAAAGCATAAAGTAAAAACACAACATCCATCTTCCGTTGTTGAACAGTGTGTAGGATCGAGCCCGGAACATTTCGCTTTGAATTGGGGTTTTTTAGTAATTCTATGGTATGGCCGTTAAAATAAATGCAAAAACAGACTGCAAATTTAGTTTTTTTATTCTAGCATTTGTATAGAACTAATGATACATCTACTCTTGCAAAACAAAGCCATCAAGCTTTCATTTATGATTCGTTCGCTCGGGCCTTCAGTTCATATGTTCAATATAAAGACATTTGTAATAGCTCGGAATCGCTTTAAGCGATTGGTCTCTTTCTAATTAGCATACAAAAGTTATCCTAAACTGACAAATCAAACTAAGAAAATTTGGCAAGAGGCTGCTTTATTTAAGTAAAAAAGAAATGATATCTAAAATCAGTTCCAGATGAGAATAACCTCCTGAATTTTTTTTCAAAAAATAGAATAATAATTAAAGATTTGATTAAAAAATTTATATTAATTTTAACATCACAATTTACTTTTATCTCTAAAGTCACAAAATTAGTGTACTTTTAAAAATATTAAGTCTATTTTTTTAACAAAATAATAAATAAAAATTTTTATCTTAAGATTTCATAAAAAGCTTAGTTAAAAATTTAAGGTTAATTTCGTATAAAATGCTTACTATTTTAATGCATCCATAATTTAAATTTCGTAAATTTTTTCTTCATACGAAATTTCTCCGATGTTAAAATGATTAAATATCAAAATTTTTCTTCAAATATAATTCCTCTAAATCAAACTGATTCATAAATAATTCTTGAATCCACATTCCAATGAATAATAAAGCGCAAATTATAGAAAACATTGAGGTAAAATGCTAAATATTCTGTATCAAAGCATAATTTTTGCTCAGGTGACAAAATGCTGTGAATCATTTTACTCAAAATAAAGAGTACTTGGTTTTAAAATATCTTTGACCAAGATATTGCTTAAAATTTAGGGATGATTCTCATTTTGATCCTAATCGTCAAGAATCTAACTTTCAGTTCAACACCTTTTGGGTTCAATTCCAACTCGGAAATGTATATTTGTGGTGGTTAAGACTCCATTTTAAACTAGGAAAACTGATTTGATTAACTCTCGCTCTCAAAATGAGTTAATAGGCCAACAAACCAACCCATTTAATTGAAATCACCTCTTTGCAGCTTCAATGTAGGACATACATCCAATTAAAATCCATAAATTTCAATCATTTAACTTAATGACTCGTACAATTTTGAACAAAATGTCTTGTTGACAAAAAAATCTATCAAAATTACATGAAATTATAAAACGTTGTAAATTTCAAGTTTTGTTGATAAGTAATTACTCTAGCGACGTCACTTTCTGCATTAATTGCTAAAGTTTATTGTACTAGAGCAGTAAAAATTTATTGCAAAGTGTTATAAAAACAATTTTTGAATATTAGAGTATAAAGCAATTTTATATAGGAAATATAATCTTCTATTTATGCCTTTATTTGATTGTAAATATAAAAACGATATAATTCTGTAAATTAAATTAATCTATTTTGTAAAAATGAAAAGGAATTATTTACTTATCCAGGCTTTTACTAGCTAATATTAGACATTGTAATTGAAACTATTAAATTTACACGTTTAATGACTGTTGAATTATTTATTGCAATTTAATCGTGTTTCAATACTTTGAAACAAACCTGTCATAATTTTTATTAAAAAATTAAAAAATGCTCACGGATTTGATTTAAAAAAATCATTTCCGTGTGCATTTTTTACTCCATGCATTAATTCCTAAAAAGATTGGAAAAATTATACCAAAATAATTTCAATTTCTATCCGTTTTCTTAGTACAGTGAAGGCCTAACAAATGAATTTGCTACAAAGCACTTCGAGCAATCAGGCTTTCACCATCTAAAAAGAATTTTCACAAATATTGGGATTTTCCAGATTTTTCTATTTTGTAAAGCCTGATTATTCTCCAAGTATTTCGAAGCACAAAGGATGAAAACTAAAGGGCAATATCCCTCAAACCATTATTCTATGCCGAGTTGAGAACTCAACTGTCTTCCATGTAACACTTTATGCCTAGGATTTCCACCTCGAGCAAGGATAGTTTGTTCGAAATTGGACCTTGCGACATTAAATTTCACAAATCAATCGAGCAAGGATCTTCATAGAAGTCCCTTATTAATTCAGTGTTTTGGTCAACTTAGCCAATTTAAACAAAATGGCTGTAAAGCAATAAATATTAAATAAATTGGTTTAACAATAAAAAGATCGAATATTTCGTCTGAAACAGATTTTCATTTAAATAAGTGATTCTAGGGGGAGACTTAAAACGATCGTGCTTAAAAATCCGGGGGTTGTCCGTCCTGCTTACTATTTTCTGAAGATTAGAAGTATTTCAGAAGATTTAATTTTTAACTTGGTTTACTTATACTACTTGGCTATTTTTGTAATTATCTACTTTGATAAAATATGTAATAAAAAATTCTTTTCGCCCCGCTAGTAAAATAATAGCATTAATTTTGTGAAATAATATTAAAATTATACTCGAGCATAGTTAATTTCAAATTAAGTGAAACCTCTGATTTTGAAGCGAGCGATTCATAGAATAGATCACATCACCCATCAAGTAATTTTTTCAGCGAGTTTACATCAGCGTTAATAAGCTAAAATTAATTTCAAATGTTATAATAGAAATTTTGAAGTGAAATATAATCTGTTTCGAATTAAAAAGACATTGTGATGTTTTATTCCGTGTAGCCGTTCTCATTTCAACTCTGAGCAAAACCTCGCTAGGCAAATGGGATAAAATCTCATTTACATACATTATCCATTTGGGATAATTCAAACATCTGCTGGGTGATCTGCTTATGAGAGGGAAGTGGCTACATTTCTCGACCTTGTCCCATTTCTATTCTCTAAAACGTTCAATCCTGACTTAAAATGTAATTTCCACTGATTTGCTTCATTGCTTAGTATTTATATCTAAGGTTTTATTCGTTTCTCCAAAATGCTAACTATTGTATTAAGTCAGAAAAACTTAACATCTCCATCTGCCTACATTTACGTCGAAAAATGGCAAACAATCATCAGTTTGAATTTTAGTGGAAATTACGTAGATGTTTATTTGTATAGGATTTCTTTTTTCGTACTGTTTAGTCTCATAACAGTTTTAAAAAGCTGATCCTGATCAAACTGGGTCTCTTGTATGAAAACAAATGGTAGAGATAAAGTTAATTTATTAAATATATCTCAGAAGAATTATGTGAAACTTTCCTTAAATTCTATGAAGCTGCTCATCCTTGGACCTGGTGCCATAAAATTCAACCAACCAATCCCATAAATTGTAAAAGTTAATAAAACATTTGTAAGTTATATTTAAATTATACTTATTACTTATTTTTAAGTATTTATTATTTTAAAATCATATCGTAACTCATATTTCTAAGACGTGATTTCACACATGGAAACACCTTCAGCTTTTTTTATGTAATATAAAGTCCTAATTCTTATTGTCAAAACTTTGCTAGCGATTGAGTTGAGAACTGCGTGGAATGAAGTGAAACTTGTTTCAGTATATTGATCTCACTGTCTGACTTAAAATAAAAAAACTAAATTCATTTCTGAAATTTTGTGTGTGAATACAGTATTTCTAGTTTAAAATATAACTAACCCTGGTTTGAATTCCCTATAAAGTTATTTATATCGGCATATAAATTCAGGGATGTAACATTTCATTCAAGAATTCTTCTCTTAGCAGAAAGAAGCGTGTGGTTCATTTCTTTGGTGTAAGTTATCCTCTATGTCATGCTGCTGGGAGTGAAGAAAAATATTTATGACAACAGACCCCTCCTTTCTACATTCCCTCATAGTTATTTTAAAAAGTGATGTTTTTCGATTTTTGAAAAAAAGGCATTACTTTTGACTTTAGCGAAGGCGTTTTCGCCTTTTCCAATACATCACAGCTCAGATTGCCAATCAATACATCACCGATCAGAGAAATGCATTAGAAGAGTATGTTTCGACATTTAATAACTTTGTAACTAAAGAATATTCTATCAGATAACCAGAAAAGTTCTGTCGGTTTTAGATAAATCAAATTGTAAATGCTACTATGCACGCGCATTAGTTATTATAAAACTACTTTTTAAATTTTCAGACAGATATCTAAGGCTTGCTCACGAGAAACTTTTTGTATAGATTTCCATTTATTTTGTGAACGTGAAAAGTACTTTGTATAATTTTTATAGTGCTCAAGTGCTACAAAGTCAGCATTTTACGTTTAAGCAATGTAGTAATTTCAGAAAACAAAGATGTTATTAGAGTAGGTTTGTTATGAGTACAAACAGGTCACAAAGTATGCTGAGGTACACCGAAAAATATGCATGGCATTTAGATATGACGCAGTAATTAAACTTATCGCATAAAAGAAGCACCGCAAATTCCATTCGGTGATGAATCGCTTGAAGGTGCATAACGATCGGATGTGCCAAGTTTTAAATGGCAATGATTTGAAAAGCGCTATCGAAAAGATTATTTCTCAAACGTGCCCTGAACATGCAAATAAGTTCCACACATCTATGAAACCATTCGTGCTCATTTACACAAACTGGGGAAGATGTGGAAGCTAAGTAAATGGCTCTTTTACGAATTTACTGAATGCGATAAACTTCAAAGGTAATCCATCTGTTCATAACTTCTATCCAGCTTGAAAAACTTACTGTTCATGGATTATCTGCTGACGTGTGTTGGAAAATGAATCCTGTACACATGCCACTGATGTTCACATCATTGGTTGTCAAAAACAGATCCGATTCCCGGGACTTCAAATGCTTCACACCATTCCCAAAAGAGACTCCCATGTGATATGATGGAATCAGCTGGTATTGTCCTCTACAAATTCCTAACAATAACCCAGACCATTAATGCTTCTGAAAAATATGCAAGAACTGGAACGTATGCAAGAGTCCCTATGTCAGAAACAGCCAACACGGGAGAAAAGTAAAAAGGATCGGTACTTGCAGGCCAACGCAAGACTACACACCACAAATGCGTCAGGATCGATTTCTGCTTTAGAATGGGAGTTTCTACTACATCCTCCCTGTTCTCCAGATATTTCTCCAAAGGATTATAATATGTTCCGTGCACTGGACAATCACAAGAAAACGAGACGATTCTGTGATGCTGCAGAGATCAAAACCAAAGTGGGCCTTTTTTGGTTTTAAAGAACATTTTATTGCAACGGTATTTATGAGCTTGGTTCACCCTTAGAGATGGTTGTAGCAAGTAATGGTACTTATTTCAATGAATAAAGTCAATTTTGTCATATCAATAATGCGTTTAGAATTTTTATGTCACACAGTGACAAAACTTTTGTGGTTACCTGATAGCATTCTAAACTTCGTTGGGTTTATTTTTAAATTATCGATTCATGCAACTGAATTTCGTGATTGCAAACATTACTTTAAAATTTTATTAACAGAATCATTTTGTTATGTGTATACTTCTATATATATTAAATAGTAAAAGTTCGTTTTCCCATTCACACAAACTTCATTTAGAAGTAAGTATTCCTTTGAATTTTTGGATTTTTATTTCGATATATTGTATACAAAATTTATACATTGTATGTTCTTCTATTGTTTTCATTGATTTAATGTTTATCCTTTCAGCTCAAAACTGAATAGAATTTCCGAAACCTAAAACATTTTATCTTATCAAATCTAAGAATTGGCATGTTAAATGTAAACTATATGTCCATTATATCAGATGTATAAAAAATTTATTTAAAACGCATTGAAGCGAATGCATTCAATTAATAATATCTTAAACATTGTAGTTAACATCTCATTTTTCCATCCAGTATAATTCCCAAGTTGACAGCCTAGTGATTAGTGTTTTGACCTTCGGTTTAACAGTTCGCGGGTTCCAATCTCACCTCAGGATAGATGCTAATATTGATTTGGAATTTAAACTGTTGGTACTGGTCAAATTAGCTCTCGTATACAAAAAATGAATCAGCAACAAATAAACAAAAGCATCCTATGTATTTAATTTGAAATCCCGTAAATCATTATTGACTGATACATGCAACAATTTTTAACAAGCCTAAAGTTATTTGAGTACTTTTTTCAAACTTCACTAGGTGGTCACTAATTTTTTTAATGTGATTCTTTTACAACGATAGTCAAAAAGACTACTTTTTAAGTAATCCATGAAAATGTGCGAAAAGATATTTAATACATATGCTATGTGCCCTAAAGTGAAATTTAATTGGTAATATTTAGAAAAAGTAAATTCAGTCTCTTTTATTTAAAAGAACTATACATTTTCTTTCCCCTTTAATAAATAATCTTTCGTAAATACAATGAGTATTGTAGTAATTTATCAAAAGAGAAAAATGGAAAATTTTCGATAAAAAAAGTTTTATAAATATTTCACACGAATGAATAAAAAATTCCTAAAAGAAAAATAACTAGAATTTAATCGAATTTTATTTATTTTAAAAATTTGTTTATTTTAATTAAGTATAGAAAGGATTCCTTTTCGAAGTTTTTTTTGAGGTGAGATAAAAAGAATGGAAACCTGCCAAATCGAGCATCAGGAGATGGCGCGTTTTTCACCTTTCGTCACGTTTGTTGGCATGAGAAACTCGAAACTTGGCGTGATCCCTCCTTCGTGATACACATACTCTTAATACCTTATATATTAAGAGTACTGAATTTTTATGTAGATATTATCAGCGATCTAAAGTTAAAAAAATTTAATAGTTCCTCTTTCTGATGTTCTATAAACATAATTTCTATAGTTAACTCTTTCCTCTTTAAAGTAAAAGTATTAGAATAAGGGTTATTAAACTTCTCTCTCAACAGCTAGCAGACGATAGTATGAATTCATTTTTCCAAAAAAAAAGTTATTAGGAATAGTGTGCAAGAAGTGGTATTCCACAGTGGTGTTAAGAATATATAAATGTTGATGAAACATAAACACAGATTTAAAAAAATTTCTTAAGACCTCTTTACACATTATAAATGTGGTATCCAACATTTTTGGAAATGAATTAATGTTCTCATTATTGTTCTATTAGAATATCATGAAAAGTTATATGCCTGTTATAACAATAATTAAAGATATATTTGATGCATCGTATCTTTAATTTCTGTTGAGTTATTTCATGCAGTCAATGTAAGTTGAAGCTTTGAAGCAACTGCTCTTTAAAACTAAATTAAATAATTTCATCGTAATTTTGAACCAATATTTTAATGTACAGTTATATCAGCAAGATTGCATACATCGCTAAGCCTCGATTTGAGAAACATTTTGGACGTATCTTTAACTTATAAGTTTGTTTGATAACTGAAAACCACTGGTTTTCTTTTTGTGGTTATTTCAAAGTAAGAGTTTTGTTAAAAGAACTTTTTTATCTATATTTTAGTAGAATCATTTGTGTTTGCCAATGCGCACGACTGTGCATCAAGTGAGTCAGAAGCATGCCGTACAGAGCTTGATAATTTGTTATGGAATGGCAACAGACAAAAGTACTTGAATGATGATAGACACCTTGATGAAGTATGCAGGTAATGTGAAATAGTTTTTTGTTATTTTAAAACTATATGCGTATAATGTACAGTTTTCAACATTCTATTTTTTTAAAATAATTAAATGTTTTTGGCAAATAGTGAATAAATATTTTTGTATGTTAAGTTATTAATCTATTTACGTTATATCATATTCAATTTACGTTTAAGCATTGTTTTCGACGAAATTCTATAAATTTCTCAGAATTAGACAAAAATTGTTGCACATAGAATGTTTATATATTTTCAGCTTTGAACGTATTAATTTTTAAAGTTACTGAAATTTTCCTTATTATATATAGCCATATTTTCATTCCGACAAACAGTTTTCTTATAGCTTGAATTGTCTTCACACAGTACAATTACTGTAGTATGGAAAAGGACAATTTAATTAGTAAAATATATTATTCTGGATAAAAGTTTTTGCAAGATATTTATTTTCATATATAGAATAAATAAAATTTCTAAGTATATTTCCATTTTTGTCAGGTTTTTCTTGTAACTCGAATGGATTGAGGTCCACTCGAATATGTATGTGTGTATCGATCTATGTATGTGAGTATGTGTTCTAATTAAGTCAATCTTTGCTGAATTCAATTCAATTCCCATCTCAACTGCAGATGTTTGTAAAGATTTAAATCTAATTTTAGACTGAGATGCGATCAAAACTAGCCATGTAAAAAAAATGAGCATCAGTTTCAAGCAAAACCTAGAAGCGCAACTTTAAATTCAGTTAAATATTAACATGAATAAATTTTCGATTGAAAAATATATTTTGTGTAAACAAAATTTTATTTCTATTGTATTTCCCGAGTGGTAAAAAATGCTTCATAAAAAAATTCAATTTGAAAGTCTTTTTATAATAAAGTTATTTTAAAAAGTAATAAAATTATGACTTCTCCAAGTTAAAATGACAAATATACGATGTAAAATAAATTAAACATGTCAACTATTTTTTATAAAATACTCAAACTAGAAAAACGTTTAGCTTGTTAACGGTTGTCATCGATTTAATTTAGAGCATTGCTGTACGCTAATTTGTAGATAATCTCGTACTAGTAAGAACTAGATAAAGCGCAATTTTGCAAGGAAAATAAGTTTCTACATTCATACTTTTCTATCCATTTTTATTTCAATTCTTAAAGATCAAATACTTTTTAAGGAATGTTTCGTTATGGGACAACTTACGATGAAAGCAAATTGAAAGTTTTTAGGCCTAATTGCTAATTTCCTTTTATGTTTGTGTAATGTTTCGTTCTTGTACTGAAATATTACTGTTTCGTGCTACCTAAAGTTCTTATTGGTTAGTCTTTATATATTTTTGTCCTTTTTAATATCATTTTTATGGGGTGTGGAAATATGAGAAAAAAAGGATATAATATCGGAAGGATGTTCAAGCACTGATCTTATCACTTGATCAAAATTAAAATTTTTATTGCTTTTTAGTGATTTCAATCAGCAGATGGGTAATCGCCAATAAATGCAATAGAACTAATAAACAAAGTGATACTCTCTTTTGACTAGTATAAAAACATAAGAAATGCACATTATTCCAAATTGGTTCTGAAGAAAACTACTTAAAAAGGAAAAGTATTAAGCCTGAAAGCATTAAGAATATGAAAAAAATGTCTGTTTGCTTATTATATTTTATACAAATGTTTTTGATTATATGTTATGGTTAAATATAATATTTTATAAATATAAATTTATAGTTACTCATGCGTGCTATAATTAAAAATTATCCTGTCTTCAAATTTGAATAATTATTGCGCTCCTTCGGTTCAATTTTTATGTAAGATCTTAATGTTTGCAGCGCCTCAGAATCTACACTAAACACCACGATTTAATCAAATTAGTCCTCACCTGCAAAAAACAACCATAGAGAAGCAGACGATTTTTGTTTACAATATGTTAAATGTAATTAGGAACTTAATTCGATTCAAACTGTATTACGCTACGAAATAATTTTCAATATTTTATCTAATTTCTTCTAAAAATATGCATTTTTAAAACTAATATACGCTTACATTGAATAGGTTGAATAAATATTAAATTGCAAGCGAACTTTAAAAAAACTATGTGATTGGAGCATAGCCAAGGGAGCAGCTGAATAAATGATTAACCCTGACCTTCGGTTCGATTCCAAGTTCGGACTTTGATGATTGCAGTGATTTGGGGTCTACTTTGAATTGTATATCCCTTACGTATATAATTAGCCCTCCAGTGCAAAAAAATGACTGAGCGATAAATTATCGAATGGCGGTCACTAATTACAGCGGGTTGATCAGCATATTTACACAACTTGTTCATTTATTTTCCATTTAGGAAGCAACTTAAGGCTGTGCAGTGCGTTACGACGTTTGCGGAAAGCTGCTTACCAGTCAAAGAGCAAGAATTTTTCAAAACCCTAACAAACGGGTCGTATGATTTTTTTAAATATTTCTGTTCTGATGGCAGCTTGATGCGTAAAGGTAAGAAGATTCAAAATACTTTTTGTGTGCACTGTGTTGTCAATAAAGGTACAGGGGCAATTTAATGATTTCACACATTAATAAAAATAATCGAAAATATGATTACTTTATTCCTAATGAAAATGTGTGGTTAATGTGTACTTTCCTAATGTAAAACTACTTTAGTGGAAATAGTAAATATCCAATTTTCGCTTTCACAAACATTTCATAAAAAATATATATATTTTAAAATTTAAATATATTATTGAAAGTTCATATAATATCTAATTTTTGTCACTCTAGTTATCTAATTAAATAAAATCGAATCGGAAATTTTGAACATTAAAATAAATTTGTTGGAATTCAGATGTTATTAAATTTCATGCTTGTTTTCTTAAGGAAAATAAATAATTTTTAGAACATTTACATATATTAAGTATATTTTTATTGTAGGAAAGTCTGTTTCCCTATTTGCTTTTGGTAAATATTTACTCAAAACTAATTTATATTGATGATTTGTGATTCAAATAATTTCCTTTCCCAGTTTGTCCTAATTGGATCTTCTGCCCCAAAACCCAACCAACCACTTCCCTTCCAAAGTTACTTTGAAATTTATTTTTAAGAATGGTAAAATAACTTACAGCAAGGGAATTTTATGCTTTCAGAAATGAATGCATAGTATTTTTGATGTTCTAGATTACTTAAAGAATTCTGCTTGTTTGAAATCAGTATCACCGAAAATAGATGAATGTTCAGAAAAGTATGAGGCTTCTCAAAAGTATTTAGATGAGCACGAAACGGATACAGAGATCTTAAGGAAGGAAACATGCTGGTAAGTACGTTAATAAATTTTATGTTTTATATGTAATTGTAGCTAACGAATGAATGAATATTAGCATACTTCCTTGTACCAAACCCAAATAAGTGTTTATCAGTTACATGGAAGCTCCTATGTGGGAATCTTTGTTATTTAGAAGCAGGAATCAATCAGGAAGAACCCCTAATGTTTGACTTGCTACTGGTATAACTTTACTTGGAGGAAACGGCAAACATGACCTATTTTAACCACCTTCAGTGAACATAACGACTCTGATTATGTCAGAATCCGAACTCACTACCTTCCTACAATAAGAATATGACCTCAGTTGTGGCTAGTTAAAAGAACATAATACTTGGAAAAATAATTTGACAAATAAAATGCTGCTTGGCACGAAATTTACAATATAGAATAATATATAACTCATAGCACATGAATCGTAACATATTTTTAATCAGTAGGACGTTTTGGATTGTCCTCATTATCTGAATAATTTGGCATTACTCGAGAAAGTTATAGTTCCGGGTAATGAAAAAGCCGAATTCCTGGCTAAAAAGGGTGCTTAATCACGCAGAATATTTCTCGTCCTATGCCGTTCCATGCTATTAAAATTCTTATCAAAAGATATACCAAAATACGACCTCGGGAAGAACTCTGTATTTCTGGTAAGTCCTGTGTGAAAGAATGCTATCAAGAATTTGTGTAACGGCCCAAGGCGTAGAGCGTTTGCTGAATTTCGCGTTACCATTGGACATGATTGTGTTCGAAAATATCTCTATAGATTCAAAATAGTTCCTTCTCTAATATGCACTCTGCGCAGCTCCGGAGAGGTAATGAAATCCGCGCATCTTCTCCGCTGTCCCGCTCTGCGAGAAAAGTCGCCGAACTGGCGGCCGAATGGTTAGCGCTCTTGCCTTCGGTTCAACAGTTCGAGGGTTCGAATTCCGCCTCGGGCATGGATGTTTAAAGTGGTTCGGAATCCACTTTAAATTGTAGGTCCCGGTCTAATAGCCCTCGTTTGCAAAAAATGACCATTGAGCGACAAACAAACCAAACCAAACTGCGAGAAAAGTCTTGCGCAGAAAAGCTCTGCGCAAGACTTTTCTCGCAGAGCGTTACTGGGAGGCAAGAAACAAGTTAGATTAATGTAGACTCTTGCATTTTTTTATTTCTGTGTTTTTAGATCTTTGCTTTTATCTTTTTTGCTGTAACTTTTCATAATTTGTCATTAGAAATAAAATACTTTTAATCATCTCTAATATTCCAATTTTTTTGCAGTTAAACTAATTACTAAATGGTCATTTTTTTTATTTTGAAAATCTCATGTGCTTAGTCTGCTCTTTATTTCTGTGTTTTCTTAGATCACTTTTTGTTTCAATTAGTTTTTGATTGAACTAAATCATAAGACGAAAAACTAATTCAATCATGTAAACTGAATCTTATAAAAGCGTTTCAAAGCCTAATCCTCTTTAACTTGAAATTGTTGAATAATTCATTATAAAATTTTAATTTTTTGATACAAATATTCACGAAGGGAGTATTAATGCTTTTATTAGCTTAACATGCATTACTATATGCAAGCAGCATTTGTTTTTATGACCGATTCGATGTGTCATTTATTCTCCCCTTGAGTTGAAGCTGCCAGATTCGCGAATAGGAATCGGCCACAATCAAAAGTTAAATGTTATGAAAGAATCTTAACACTTCAATTATTCACTGAGTTTAATGTTCTGTTATGAGTTCGATGTAACGTGAAGAAGAATTTTCACAATTATAAGCAATTTGTTGCTCTAATAGGAATTAACATTTTAAAACAAGTTACTATTTATACTCGCAATTTAATCTTTTGTTAATGAAATGTCAGTTACCGTAATTATCTTTTTAAACTTAAAGTGTATAACCATTAAATCAGGTTAGGTTGTTAGCATTAATGTATAGCGATCGAGTACAAATCATTAAAGTACTTTTTAAAAAATGATTAAAGTAAACAAGTAAATTTCTAGTAGAAATTATTAAAAGAAATTTGATTTAATGATCTTAAATTTTGATTTGATGTTACTCTTGTTTGAAAGAGTTTTAAAGTTTAAAAAAAATCTGAACGTATTTAATTTTATGAACACTTAATTTAAAAATGAATACTTGAAGTTTAAATAATGCTTATAGCTATTAATTTAAATATAATAAATGACATTGTGTGTGTGTGTGAAAATGTCATTTCTTAAACAATTCCATAAAATTATTGATAACAAATCTGTTTTGTTTTCAAATGAAAATAAAGTGGACATTTTGTTTCAAATTATTTTATCCTGATATTTCAATTTTATTCCTTAAGAATATCATTTATCAATGTCAAATAATTAAGAGAATTCAAATATGTATTTCAAGATTTGTATTTAGGTTTCATCAAATTATCATCATTTTATAATTTTTAATATAAATTTCTTAGAATTGAATGTAACTTTGTAGAAAAATAATTTGAAGTTACGAAAAAATGTGAAATTGTTAATAAATTTACAAGCTCAATTTTTAATGCTACAAATATTTTTTACCATTATTTTGGCAAAAAATTAGAAAACATCAAAATGAGTTGAACAAATATTCAAAATGCGTTAATTTTGTTAAATTTAAAGGTGTGTGTTTGCGTTGGAATGTTTTGTGCTTTTTCCTTCGGTTTAACAGTTTATTGGTTCAGAATCCTATTTGAGTTTGAAAGTTCGTGATGGTTCAGAAACCACTTAAAATTATATGTCTAAGTATTACTCGTGTGAGAAAAATGATTTTTAAATAATAAACCACAAATCTGGGCTTCAGTTCGATAATTCACATATTTAAAAGCAGCCAAATGTGGTGTGAATGTTTGAGGCTTAGAGTCCCTTTAAAACTAGATTCGTAGGTTTGATTTATGTATCTGGCATAGTGAATGTTTCGAAATTCATTTTAAAATAAAGGTCCCATCTCTCAATAGCCCATGTATGTATAAGTTACTTGAGGCATAAACAAACCAAATCGGATTCAATCCGCCCTCTTTTTTCTGCAAACGCAACAAAAATCAACAGAAACAAGAAAATTTTACCTGACTTTCAAATGAACACAAGAAAAAAACGTTCATCGTACATAGAAATATTTTTTAATTTAAAACATTTAACAAATTTTAAGAAACAAATTGCTATATTTTAAGGTAAATTAAAAAATAACAATTTGATTGATCTTCTGATATTTGGTTAACAATCTTGGACGAACTAGTTTTTGTAAGTATTTTCCAATCTTTGGCTCAGCTGTCTCGCCAAGGTTGTGATCCTCGAGAAAATTTTAATTGGCTCCAGAAAATTGTGGGATACATTTATTCATCCCATTAAGTTATGTTTTAAGATGCATTGAAATATAATTCAATTCATAATAATGCGTGAAAAGTTATAAAAACGCTATTTATATAGAATAACGCCACTAAATAAGTCGTATTGTTGTAGGCCGCACTGTTTTAGATGTGTTTTGTCTCTTCTAATCTTTCATTCTCCTGTATGTCGCATTTATATCAGTTCAAGCATTTAAAGGTGATCTTGTAGATTTAATGAGTTTAATATAAAATATATTCGATCTATTGTGATATTAAGGAAGTGTGAGTCTTTCTTTTCTAAATTGGTGTTTAAAGCAGGCATGATCTTAAATTTCAACCATGAGCATATTTTCTTTTATTGATATTTATTGAGATAATATTTATAATTTTATTGGGAATTTATAGCATTTATTTAGATCTTATTTGAATTAAGCTGGAACATTCATTACCCTAGGAATGCATAATTTTTAAAGTTTGATATATATTTAAACCACCTCAATTGTTTTGTTTAAAGTTTCTGTTTATTTTAATATGGTTTATGAATAAAGATTTCATAATTTAGTTACAAATTAATAGTTTCATTCTTTAACTACGTACATTTTATTCATCTGGAGCATAATTACTATTTTACTAAAATATTGATGACTGCCAAGTAGGAAATTCAACTTACAATTGCTGCAGATTTATATCAATCATTTATGTATTAAATATCAGGTTTGAGCTCATTAAATACTCAGCAATAACACAATTCGCTCTTTATTTAATGTATGTGTTTTTAAAAAAACCATTAAAACTTTAGCATTTATTTACTTATTGACAATAAACATAAATAAAAATATATATTTCTATCTTGAAACTTAAGAAAAAGTAGCGTATGGTGTTCAGAAAATTTTGCTAAGTGATAATTCCCACAATTTCATTTGCTTACAGTTATAAAAATGACCCATTTTATTTGTAAGACAACGTATATATGCGGATATTAATCAGCAAAACTAAAATGTAGAACTTGTTTCCTGAAAGGTAGTAAGAATGTCTACTGAAAATAATAAACTAAAGGAATGATTTGAAGCTAAAATTTTTTGCTTAGATTGAATTGATTTTAAGAGTTTATACTTTTGTTTTTTCAGTATTTACTTCGAGAACATCCGTTGTTCCTCTAATGCAACCGAAGAAACTTGCGGAGAAGGAGCTGCTCAGGTGGTGACAAAACTGTGGACACTTTTAGGAGGAACGTACCTGAACCAGTTGTGCGAGCCATTTAAAGAATATTCCTTGGAAGGTTGCACTCCAGTTTCTAAGGCAATCCGATTGGCAGACATGGCGCATGTCCTAAATGTAGTATTGCTCATTTTAAACACAGTATTTACACACCATCTGACTTGAATCTGTTATATGAATTTTGTTTTGGAATGTCACTAATAAATTTTCCTATGGAAAAAAAAGCTTCTCAATATTTTTCTGTTAAAATATCATTAATGACATTGATCAGAATGTGGATTTAAGCAAGAGGTAATACAAATTTTAAAATATAAACTTAAGAAGATACTACAGTATTAATATTGCATTATATAGCTTTCCTGCCCTCTTTTGAAAGTAATAAACAAATTGAAACTTCCAGTGTTTTTCTTCTACCTTATACTTCGAATACATTTTTTTGACTATCTAATACTATGGCGAAAAGTTTACAGATTGAAAATATGAGAGAAATCAAATTAAGCCAAAAGTTAAATGAATTTTTAAACTAAGAATATGCTATATACTAGATTTTGAATATCTGTGAATCCATTTGAATATCCTATCGTCAAATTGTATATTTTTAATGAAATTATAAGCGAAAAGTTTGAAAAAGATATTTAAAAAATGACTTCACATAACTGCTGTACTCTTAGTAAAATGCGTTTTTGTTTCAAATTTTATCTTTTTAATATTGTCTTTAAATTTCAACGATGAACTTCTAAATCTTTGAAGTAGAACAGAACAAAAAGATTATATATAATCTCTAAATTGACTCTATAACCTTCAAAATTCATTTGGCTATCGTTAGAGGTTTTACCTCGTATGTTATGAAAATGTGAAAATAATATATACTTAATATGCGATTTAGATACAAATTTATTTTCTCGATGATGTTTATTTTAAAAGATGTATATCATGAATGTTTGTGTGAAATTTCAGATACATTCTGATACTTTAAAATAATTAGAGTACAAATATTAAATATAAACGAAATTATAATCTAAAGCTGTTTAATAAAAAAAACTTTCATTAAATTGCAGGACTATCATTTTCCATGTGATTAAATTCAAAAACATCACTGAGTGTTTTGAAGTAAATCAGATGTATAATTTTATTTCGGAATATCATTCTTCCATTATCTACAGAAATTTCAAAGTATTCAATAAATATTTTAACATTAAAATATTTATTGAATGCTGTGAAATTTCTGTAGATAATAAAAGAACGATTAAACCTCAAAATTAAAATGTTCAAATTATTTGAATTTTTTCTTATACAAGTCTTAAATCAAAATTAAATTTTTTCAATGCTATAAAATATTAATCGAATCATTGAATATTGGCAATTTGAATATTCAATAGAACTTTTGGGAGAACAAAATGTATATCATGTTCCATTTTATTGTGTGCTACTTGCGTTAAAAACATTTTGAAATACATATATATATACTATACCCCATCACAATCTTCTCTACTTGGTTCAGAATAAGCGGTAAAAAAGAAACTGGCAACTTTTATATTAATAGACTTTTTGTTTTAATGTGTGGATTTTTGATTGGACTTACGCAAGTTTCGTAAGTAAAAAATCTCTAAATATGTAAAAATATAGAAAAATCTATAATTTTAGAAAATGATGTAGATTTTTTTACGTTTAGAAATGGGGAAAACCTACATGCTAGCTTTGTTTATCTCTTGTAAGACAGAAATCTTTCTAAGACATAAAGACTTAACTGAAGTATATATTCTAATTTAATTTCGTTATATTTTATGCACACGTGCATATTGATTTTATTCATGCTTTTAGATAGCTATGCAAATATTTTATTTTTAACCCAGCTTGTGTGTGTTCATCATAATTCATATTTGTCACTAGTATGTGTAAGTTAATTGAGGCAGAATGCCAGCAATTCCACAGTTAATCAGTGGTGGGAGCGATCTCTTGTTGATAGTTCGGGATTTCAAAAGCCTACAGAAAATAAACTAAGCATTATCTCTACCTAGAAATGGTATACAAAACTCAATGCCTGGCATACCAACCCTCAAATTAGATTATTTCAACCCTACAAGAAATGTAAGTTATGACAATACTTGTGATATGCTGCCTACAAGTGATCTTAGCAAAAAACTTTCAATTGTGTACAGTTAAACACCGTAATAGCAATAAAAATTGCTTTCCAAATTAACTTTCATCCAGATACCGCGGAATAGGTGATATCGAATGGCAACCATGTGTCAATCATTAATGTGTGTCGCGAAATTGTGATTCTTATTATATTAAGCATTAAACACTCCATAGTGATTAATATTGATATATTTAGAAATATATATTAATTTAGTCAAAAATGATTAGAGTCGTGGTACGTTCAAATTATTTAACTCGTTACAAAAACTTTTACAAATTGTAAATGATATTTAAAATATTGAAGAGAAAGTGGTGGAAAGAGGGGATTGTTCTACTCTTTATATTTTTAGAATTATTTCATTTGGTTATTAAGAATAAATATTTTGCATAATATCCACAATTACTACATTTTTTCAATTCATTTTTATATCATATATTACTGATATTTAATTTAGGAACACAATTAGAAAATCTAAAATGTTAGAACAATGAGAGTTTGATAACAGTTAAATATATTGACATAAATTGTTTTCTAAAAAGTCTGTTTTTTTATTCCTTGTTTAACATGAAGTAATGCAAATTATAAATGACAGTTAAAAATATTGAATATTTATTTTCATTAATATAGATTTTTCGATTAATTTTGAAAAAGTATTTAAGAATTAAAATTTTTTTAATTGCTTTTAATTACAGAATCTTAATTTTAAAATTGTTTTTGTTTATTTTTCTTTTGCTAAAAATAACCTATAGAAATTTTCATATGTAATTTTAGAAATTGTTTTTTTTTCCACTTGATTAAATGCACATGAGTTTTTATTTACTTTATTAACACGTGCTATTGTGCAAATATTTTCACAGGTTTATGGTTCAAAATAATTCTCACTGTAAAATATATCTATACTAAGAGTAATTTTCATCACATTTCATACGACTTGCTATTCTTAAAATAAAGTTTTTCAGTGTGACTAACAGCGTTAACACTTGTCACTTAGCAAAAATGTATAATTTTCAGATTATTTTAGACTTTTTTTATGGTTAAAATTAGTTAATGTCGTATAATGGATTAATAATTTATTGTTGAATAATTATGATAATTATTTTAAAATCAAATCAACTAATTTATTAAGAATATTTTAATTTTAATTAACTTTCATGACTTTTGTCATTTAAAATTTTCTTTTGTGTAAAACTTTCTCAAAAACGATACTTATTAAAGTCAAGTTTTCAATTATTTTTGGAAATAAATTTAACAGCTGTAGTTACATTCGGAACGGATAGATGTCGTCACTAGATTACTCTTTTAATTAATTCTTGACTTAAATGTATGTCTTTACAATTATATATTTTATGAAATATCTCATTTTAGAAAATTATTATCTGCAACTTGACATCAGAAAAGGACATTTCTTTCAAATACAACGGAGTAGCGAAGAGAAATCGCAAGACAATACTTTGCGATTTATCTTCGTTTTTTTTTAATGGTTGAATGCATTTTTTTATATTCATTTTCAAGAAAATCCTTCTATTCATATTGGGTTCGACAAAATGTGATTTTTTAAATTTCTTTTATGGAATAAATCTGCTAAAAAATCATTAAATATGTAGTTTTACAATATAAAATTAAAACAGAATTAAATAAGAATATCTTTTATTTTAAATATTAGTTAGGTTATTTGTGAAATAACCACAAGTATTATTAAGAAAGTTTTCGAAAAGTTCATTATAATCCTACTCTATATTCTTCTTTCAGCTTATAGTATGTATTCGTATTCTCTTCTCATTCTTCGATTTTTATTAACATAATTTTTTTCCCTATGGATGTGATTTTTATCTTCTGATATCAATTGCTTGGAGAAATAGTTTCTGACAAAAAAAAAAAAATTACGCGTTGTCATTGGGATGAAATAATGAGATAGTTAAATGATTTTCTAATATTTTACAATTAAATATCACATTGCTTTGCATTTAAATACAAATGCAAAAGTGAGTAGTAAAAATGGAGGAAAAATACATGTGCATCTTCAAAATAAGTGATTACAAAATTAATTCCAAAATAATTGATGGTTTTTTCACACACATATGCCAATTTTAACGTAATTATATTAAGCAGTAATTTTAATAATTGTGGAAAATATTTATTAAGAGAAATGGGGGGGGCATTTCTGAATTTCAGGATAGATAAACAAAGAAAAAATTAAACATTGTGTTTAAATTTCTTAAACAATCGATTGTAACTAGATGGAGAGTGATACTAGTCCTAGAAGGGTTTTAAATTCGAGAAAACATTCTTATGGCAATATTTCTGATTGCGGCTACATATTGCTTTAATAGAAAATGTTTCTGAATAGTACTTTTATGGGTAGGAAAACAGTTAGCTCTAAGGCGTATATTGATAATTATATAATTAAGTTTTTTTTAGCTGTCAAAAATTGTATGGAAATCATAAAAGACGGTGGTTTTTAGATCATGCCAATATAGATTAAACAGTACTTAACAATACAAAAAATAGAATTTAAGCGTTGACTGTGTGTACTGAGCTTAAGCACCAACCCGACCATAATTAAAGGTAGGAGAACAGTTTCATGGAAGGCAGTGGCCTTTAAGGGACTAAGATCCTGTTCAATCTATACAAGGATTTTGATCTTGTTTAAATAAAGCGCAATAAATATTTTAGTTATGCATTTCATGCAAAATTAAAATACAGCGTGGTTTACAGCTGCTGAAATATTGAAGTGGAAGGACCTTTCTTCTCAATTCCGATCAATATTAATGATAAATGGCGGGAAATTATTTTTGAATTGTATAAATCAAAAATAAGTTTGTGTTTCACAAGATACAAATCTCAGGAACTAGATTTCAAGATGACAGTGATCACCTTCCTCAATAAAGGTGTTATTGGAGAACCTGAAAAAAAAGTTTACATCCTTATATACGAGGTTTGTCCGAAAAATACGTATAAAAGTTGAATAATAACTTTATTGTACTGTTTTCAGTCACCGCCAGGTGGCACTACTGCTATAACCAATCCCATCAACGCTCAGTTCGAGTCAGACTGCTCTGCGTGTAAGTAGGAGTGTGCGACTGCTTGTTGAAAGTTACCCTTTTTCACCTGCCGTCGGCATGGAGCTCTCTCTGATTGAGGAACGCGCATCAATATCAAGTTTCTTGCAAAGCTCGGCCCAAGTTCAACCAGATTTGGCAAAAAGGAGCAGGTGGATGCTTGATCACGACAATGCGCCCACTCACACGTCACTCGTTGAGCGTGACTTTTTGGCCCGAAGCTCAATCACCGTGACAGACCACCTGCCTTATTCACACGATTTAGCCCCTTGTGACTTCTTCTTGTTCCCTAAATGCAAAATGGGGCTTCGGGGGCAGCACTTGGGAGATGTGGAAGGCATCAAGGCAAGTAACGACATCGCAACTGAACAGCATCACAATTGAAGACTTTCAGCAATGTTATCAACAGTGGAAATGGCGTTGGCAGAAGTGTATCTCGTCTCAGGATGAAGTACTTTGAAGGAGACCATATTGTAATACCTGAATAATTGTAAAATAAAGTTATTATTCAACTTTTATACGTATTTTACGGACAAACCTCGTATATACATATATATATTTGACTACCCTATTAGAAAAACTATAGAATATACTAATTTAAATAATTTAATTGTTGGATTGATCTTTTCTTTTGGTTATGGTACATTCAACAAAAACTAAGAACTCTTTTTTAAAGTTATCAGTATTACAAATATCCCATTCCACATTTGGATTAAAGGTGGCAAGACAAAGTTCTCTGTGAATTTGTCAACAGTATACGGCATTAATTGTCTAACTTTTTAATTAACATCAATGTTGCCAACGCATGTATATATTCCCTCCTGCTTCTGCCAGTCGAAATCTAAACAGGGAATTAATAAAACAAGTAAGTTTAAAACTACTAAAGCTCTAAATTTGAAGCCTGACCACATAATGAGGTTGATAAATCTCTCTGTATGCATTCTCCTGTCCGAATTCCTACAATACACCAAAAAAAAAAAAAGACATTAGACTCAACAAATATCTCAATGTGCGTTGAGTTTTAATTTGATGACCTTCAAAGGGGTCTGAAATCGCACATTATTTTGCGTATAAGAGTGTTTTTTTTATCTGGTTGATATATTAGTTTTACCTTACAAAAACAATTCAAAATATCGTGCACAACATTTTTAACAATTTCCCTTTAAAGCGCACCTTTTTAATTTAAATCTTAAGAATATTAAACCAAAGTTTTGCATTTTCAGTATTTAATTTAGATAGTTAAAAGTAAAGCCCCTCTAACTAAAAGCAAATTCTAATTTACCAGTAAAGATATGTAAATCTATTTTTTCAAATTAATGAGTGACATTAACGCTTAAGTAAACTAACATTATAAAGAAGAAGGAAAATAGGAAAAGCCAATTTCGGACAAAAGTTTGTAAAATATATTCATGAGAATGTTAATAAATACTTAAAGTGAGAAGAACAATGAAAAAGTGCACGCTAAATGCTTCTAATGGTTTTTCTAGCCACGAAATATGATTTAATTTTAAAGCGAAATTTTAAATGTTGAAAATTTCTCGGTAAACTTTTTATATAAAAAATATAAATTTTACAACAATGTTTTACACTTGAGACCTTAATATTTTAATAATGTTTGGATGGCAACTTATAATTGCGGATTTTTTTTTTTTTAGAAAATCAAAGAGAATTTTTTCATGGAACTAAATAACTTTATTCTCTAATGTATTGCCCATTTTGATCAAGACCTTTTGCCATCTTTCAGGCCGCATCATAATCCCACGTTCATAAAACTTCTTGTTTTTATTAGCAAAAAACTGAATCAGGTACGATTTGACATCATCATTATTGATATTTTTACTATTCAAGGAGTTTTGTAAAGATCGAAACAAAAAGTAATCAGATGGTGCAAGGTCAGGACTATATGGTGGATGTGGCAAAACATCCCAACCAAGTTCCAATAATTTTTGCCGAGTGACCAAAGATGTGTGTGGCCTTGCATTGTCATGATGGAATACAACACCTTTTCGATTTGTCAATTTGGGCCGCTTTTCTTCAACTGCATTGTTTAATTTCGTTAGTTGTTCAATGTAGACATCAGAATTGATTATTCGGTTGGGTGGTAAGAATTCAAAGTAAACATTTCCTTTGTAATCCCATCAAACTGATAACAAAACCTTCTTTTGATGAATATCAGCTTTTGATGTTGTTTGATTTGGTTCACCTGGCCTGCTCCACGATCTTTTCCGCTTGATATTGTTGAAAACAACCCATTTTTCATCGCCAGTTATCAGTCGTTTTAAAAATGGATCATTTTCTTTACGTTTCTTTAGCAAATCACAGCTGTTAATGGCTTGCTTTAAATGCGTTTCTTTCAGTTTGTGAGGAACCTATGTATCGAGTTTTTGAACATAGCCAAGTTGTTTTAAGTGATTTTCAATGCATGTATGTGATACATGAAGCTTCTCTGCAATCTCACGTGTTGTACTGTGACGATCCAAATCAATTATTGCTTATCCAAATTAGAAGCATTAAGAACACCCACCTTTAAGATTGATAAGTCGGGACAGATGAGCAATTAAATTTTAAAGTCAATTTAAAATTCAGTAACAAGATTAGTAAATGAAATCGAAATCAACTTCAACAGGATGACCAGGGGTTTTCCACCTTTGAGTGAAAAATCACCAGAACGAAATTTGGCAAACCAATTTTGACACTGCCGTTCTTTTAAGGCTTCGTCACCATAAACAGCACATAACTTTTTATGAGCTTGCCATACGTTTTTCCCTTTGCAAAAATAAAAAAAGCAAAATATGACGAAAATGTTCCGTTTGATTTTCCATTTTTCAACAAACGCCAAACGAAAACTACGCAACCGATCAAAAAACTTTTTTTACTGATTGACAGCTGAATTGCTAACTATCAAATAACAAAATGTGTTTTACATTTGTACTACGTCTGCAAACCTAAAAATTCAACTGAATCCATCTATGAGTGAAATCCACAATTACTTAGTTGCCAACCCAATATTTAGTGATTGATTTTGCCTGCGGCTAAGCAACTAGAAAAGACAAATAGATACTGATAGTAATCAACTTCATTTTCTACATTTTTTGTTTTATAGTGATTTAGAATCATTTATAGACCCTTGTGTGTAAAAAGTAATTTACTTTGCTGAAAAATACATTTAATAATGAAAATGGATTAAATTAAGATGGTTAATTAGGAATCAGATTCGTTACCTTGCGAATAGAAGATCAACTAATTAGGATTAGTTTAATTTTTTGTAATGCATTCCTGGCTGCCTACTTTTGCTAACCGAGCTAATTGATTACAATTACCCTCCTCATAATTTTTAACTATGTTCCGTCTATGAGTTCGACATCTGAGTGGACATTTAGCTTTCCCCAGTGTACCACATCAGTAAATGAGTATTATGAATCCTACATAAATTTTAATATAAAAAGGCATCTCAGAAAGATGATTCTTGGCAGATTTTCTCAAATTAGCAACTACCTTTCTGACATGAAAACAATGTCTTTCTTACCAGGCTATAGGTTTTACCTTCGATGTATGCTAGGTTTCACGAAACATTCTCAATTGTTTATTCCTGTTCACAAAAGCCGTTAAATACAACCAGTCGCCTATAAATTATAATTAATATCAGGTGATGGAATCGGCAATTGAACTGTCACCTTTCTCTTCACGCTATATCACTCCAGAAGTGGGACATAGAAGCTAATGGAATCTTCAACATGCATGGGGTTTCTCAACATGACTATCAGCTGAATCAGATACCAAACTCGTTATCTTCTGGACATGAGAACTGTGCTTATATAATGACGTTATAGCGACACATCATCCTTTGCAAAACATTTCTTTTCAGCTGATCTTTTTTAAGACTAATACTTCTTATTACCTGGTTTTAAGGCAAACTGGTTGCCGAATGCTTTGTTCATGGGTTCGAATCTTAACAGTTCATAGCTTAACAGCTCATGGGTTCAAATCCCATCTTTAGTTTGGGTGCTTATAGTGGTCCATAATTCACTTTAAACCATAAATCTCGGTTTAAATGGCCCTCTAACCCATAAAATGATCGTTGAGCTGCAAACATACCAAACCACCTAATTATAAACCTACATATAAGTTAAGACTTTAAATCTTAAATCTTTCTTTTCAAACAGCCCCATTATCATAGTCCTGATCGTCAACCGATTCATGCATTTAATTAATTTTTATTTACATTTAAAAATTCATTCTTACAATTGCAAAATCATCGACAGGAACAAAAATCTATTATTTACTCCTATCTTTCATTATTTTTCTACTTGACCACTAGAGATTCACGGAGAAATATTTTCTTTCATGTAAAGTAAGGAGTTGTAGTTTTCAATACTTGAATCAGCTAAAGACCTCAGTTAGAAAAATATTTTTTGAAGGCTCTTCACATTTTTCAGACAATGAGATTCATGGTGTATTTGTTGGTTCCTTGTTTTTCTTTTAATTCCAAATCCCAACGTAATGCTTTAGTGACTTCGACTTTACTCATTAAATCTATATTTTCTTCATCTATTCATATCTTTTTTTAACTGTATCTTAACATTTTATTAGTTATTAACTTTTTATTAATCTTCTTAATTAAATCTATTAAAATGTCTGAGTGAAATTTTCTCGATATTGATAGGAGTATATTTTTATAGATGAAGTTACTCGGCTATTTTCTTGAAGTCATTCTGCTTATATCTAAGAAACATACTATTATTTCAAAAAAGATTTTTACACTCAAAATGTCAAAAAAGTATCTAGAGTTCTTTTTCTGCTTTAAATCAAGACTATGGCAAAAACCGACTCAAAAGTTTGGTGCTAGTCAGATGGAAAGTTCAAGATCAAGAAAATGGAATTTTCAGGAAATTTTGGTACATATGCCTTATATTGTAAGCTATTCTTTTTGCTATGTCTATTCTGACCTATATTTGCCTTTCTTAAATTGTATATTACTCAAGAAAACATTACAAAGTAAATAAAAAAGTACAGAAATATTTATGTCGGCGTAATCTCATCATCGTTCTTACGTATTCAAAATAGAATCATAAACTCAAATAAAGTATCCAAATGGAATAAGATATTTGTCGTTGAATCTACTTTTCTAACAAATTATTTGTTATTATTGAATACCAAATTTATTTACAAATTTATTGTAGTAAAAGAATTTTTATTCAAAAATTCTAGAATGCTCAATTTAAAATTCCGTGTTTTTCTAATGCATTAAGCAAATGGTGATGCAGAGCTAATGGTAATTAAATTATATCAACAACATTTTTTACAAATGCCGTGTTCATGTTGATCTAAATATTGTAGAAGAAATCAATGTAATTTTATCTGATGACAGTACTTTGGGATTGAGTTTACTTGAAAAACATGGTGAATTGATAAATGCAGGCATGATCTCTTTCGTAACGAAAATCGTTGTTAGCTCAAATCTAATGTATAATTGATTTTTTATACGAAAATAATAAGTAGAAAAATCCCTCTCCTCCTACAACCATACCATGTTCATCTGCAAAATCTTCAAGTCTGATATCATTATGAATGTTGTGGGAATGCAGACTATGATTTCCAATTAAATATTGAAATTCCTCCTCTTTTCCTACTTTTGCATTATAATCACCTAAAATTAATTTAACCTGGAGGACATTCATAGTATAGTTTGTCCCAGAGATTTTAGAAAAATTCTTCTAGTTTTCTTTTTCATCGGTTGGTGCATGACCACCGATGACACTATAATTGTGAAACAAGCCTTGAATCCTTGATGACATTAATTTAAAATCTAAAATAAGAGGTTTTCCATCCTTGTTAACAACAAAATCTGCGCCAAAAATATATTATTTAGGATCACAGCTATAAAATATACAAAAAACTATTATGATGCCTCCCGAGAGAAGTAAAAAGCCTTACCACTACGTTTTTGACTTCGATAGAGTTTGAATAGTAGTCAATTCGAATTGAAGTTCGTCATATTATAGTAGTGTTATTTCGCCTATCAGGAACCATAATTGTGTTCAGAATGTGAAATCGGTGAATTCACGATGTTCATACAGAATACCATGCTAGATCTCAGTGGTCTGCTGTAACTAATATTTGTGAAGATATACCTGTTACCCGCATGTCTATAATGGATAGTATAACTATGTTGCGATCCTTGATTCAGTTTGGTTAATTAATTGAACAGTTTGGTGACGTTTGGAGATACATAAGTTTTGATATTTGTGAATTATAACCATTTATACCCTCGATGCTTCAACACATATAGTAACATGTTCACTAGTAGGATGACATGACTTCGCATTTTCAGATGAGTCACAGTTCTTTTCCACGTTCATTTTGAAATAAATGCTTTACATTTCTTCTTATTACATATCAAAGGTGTCGCAGAAATTTAATATTTCAGTATATATATATATATATATATATATATATATATATATATATATATATATATATATATATATATATATATATATATATATATATATATATGTGTGTGATGTGTGTGTGTGTGTATGTATATATATATATATATATATATATATATATACATATATATATGGATGGAAGAGAGAGAGATGTACTTCGTTAAGAGTGTGATTTGGAGTCACTTTAAAAAATTATCTGAATTGAAAATTTCAGGCTTAAATATTAATTTAAATCATTTTACAATATAATTACTTTGCATCACAAATTAGTTTTAAATAATTTCATTTTTAATACTAAACTTAAAATATGATGATCTTTCCTGGTTTCATTGCTCGCAAATAATTTATGTTTCATTTAAAGCTAGGAGTTTGGGGAAGATTTATTTGTGGTTGAGAGAGCGAAAAACAATTTAACATTCTTTAGGCACAGTAAAAGTCTGATTAATTTTTATTACATTTTTATGAGTATGATAATTATTGAATTATTTATGAGAGCGATCTATCATAATTTAGGACTTTTCAAATAATCCGAAAATACTAACATAAATTCCAATCATTTCCCATATTTATTAATGTCCTATCATCGGTAATAACATCACATATAATATTAAAAGAACTATTAACTAGAGCTATGTTCTAAAATAGCAGCTTCCACTAAAATAGTTATTACATTTATTTTAGTGAGTGAGTTATTTTAAGCACATGAAACCATCTATTTAAGTCAATTCTGGCTGTTTTATTCCCATTGTATAATTTAACAACTTCATTTATCACAGTTTATCCACTGCATGATTTCTGTCTGTCGCAAGTAAAAATCCATACTTTTCTGATATTATCGGAAGTAAGAGGATCGAAATTCATAAATGCTGATAATCCTATAACTCAGTTTTTGTATTTTGGACTTAATATAATAAAAGAAATGAATAATTACTATCAAAAGTGGTAAATTTTTCATTAATTATGCAATTGTTTCTTGATAAACTTTATGGACAAATTTTTCGTAATTTTATTCATGAATAGTCATTTTTCTGTAGTTTACGGAACTTTATAAGCAGACATATCAAAATCTGCTGTAGCTATACGTATAACTGTGCACCATACTGTTTTACAGAATCTTTAAATGAGACATTTTTTAAATCTCATGAGAGTAAAATATCGGAGACAAAAAATTAGGCTTTACAAAGAGAGAGAGAAGTAAATTACAAAACCATGCAATTTGTATCATATAAAGAATTGGACTTTAATATTGTAAAAATTTAATTTATTATAATTTGGTTAAATACAAACATGCAGATTTAAAAGAGAGTTATTGTTTTGTTGTTGACAAAATATTACCATTGTTCCTTGACTGATTAAAAGATTTTTTTTCTGTTGAGACAATGCATTTTTTCATATATGTTGCTTTCCTATATCTCATTCTGAATGCTTTTATCATATAATTAAAAAGCTCATTGTAAACTATCAACACATTGTTTAGTTTATGAAATCTATCAAACACAGAAGCATTTGAAAAACTAGTTTCAATGAATCTCAGCAAATTAAGCTTGTTTTAAAAATTCAAATTAAATTTCAAACAACAAATTGCAAAAAATATGCATTGCATTCAAAGCTAATATCTGCATTTCTGCTAATTGTTTTAGGAGAGTCAAAGTATCATAACTGACATTCCTGAAAAAATTTCCCAAAAGAATTTTTTCGTAGAACTACGTAATTTGTAAATCCCATTTATTTTAAAATCCCCATCAATTTTCCAAAGAAGATACGTATTTTCTTTAGAGAAATCTTTTTCACATGATTTTTTTAAACTACACATGGTTGAGCAAACATTCAACAAAAAACAGTTTATTATCAAATACTGATTTTATATTGTTATTTTGGAATTCTTTCATTTTCGAATATATATTCTTTGTAGTTGATAAATTCCCTCTTTTAGAATTTAAATCTATAGAAATTATTTTAATCTGATCAACATCAAAATTTTTCATCTAATCAGTTATTCCTCGTTATTTGTAGCTTCATCTATATTTTATAGAAAAAATATTATGTAATATGCTTATACTAAAAATTATCTTTTATTTTTGTTATACCATGAGCTGTTACGTATATATTGTATAAGTTTTCTTTTTAATTAGTCAAGACAAAAAGGTAATTACATTAGCCAATATCAGAGTGAGAATTAAGTAAGAACGTTTTGTTCTTAGTAGCTCAATCACATACAAAAAGCTTATGATTAATTAATTCGCTTGCTCTGGAAAAAATCTGTGAGGCGTCTTAAACTCGGTAATTATTTTAATAAACAATATCCTTTTGATATTTGGATAATGATTTCCTTCTACTGTTAACTAAATTAATCTTTCTTGAGCACACAGAAGACAAAATCTGATCTCTCAATTTTCAAAACTACTCATTATGTAGATGTTCATTCAGATCCTTTTCAAGTATCCATTCCAAACACATTATTTGTATAACAATATCAAAAATAGGTATATTAATTTCAGTGAATTCCAAAATCTATATTTCAGTGTTTTTGATCTTAATGTAAGATTTCCGCTTTCCGATTGCACTAATACAAGCAGATATGTTTTTGGTATTTTACCAACATTCAACTAAAGAAAAAACTAGTTTTTTGATTTCTGTGATTGGCAGCACAGCAAATCTAACCACAACTATTATCAAGAGTCTACAATCGAATTAATTTACTGTGTGATAAATCTGACAATGTATATTAGTATAGTTGAAAGATTTTGTAATTGCGAGTCTGACATCATCTAAAAACACGTTATTCAAAGTTAGTTATAAAATTTTGTTGAATTATCTATTTACTCTAATTTAGTTGTTAACTCTTTTGAAGACCACTGATGTCCTAGACACTATGTAATTATTATTATCCTAGAAACTATGTTGTTTTCATGTTAAAATATTCAAATGAGTGTACAAATACGTTGAATATCAAATCTCATCAGGTTGAAATTCGGTGTGAAAAGCAAAAAAGCTCTGCAATAGTTTTCCAAAGTCTCATTTGAGAGCTATACTTAAAACATTAGTTTACTAATTCCTTCAAGAAAATTTTACAGATAAGAACTTTTAATAATAAGTATGAGAAAATTTCGAGTTAAAATTATTTTTCAACTTTAAAAATTTCTCTCTAAGAGACAATACACTTTCACTTTGGTATATATTTTCCTGTACATCAAAATATGCAATATTTATAGCTCACTCTAGTAGAAACATACATTTTCGGTAATCATTGTGCAAGAAATATCTTACTCGGTTTTTCCAATCTTACTAATGAAATCCATTGTTTTCTGACCTTGAGACAACATGTGGAGACAAAATTTTATAGAAAAGTAGTTTTTTCTTTTTTCTATTTCTGCTTAAAAGTTCTATTTAAATGTTTGTGTAATTTCCACTCAAGAAACTTTTGAAGCAAGGAATCAATTTGTTCGAATGTTTTCTATATTTTTATGAATTTACAGAATTTATTCAGGTGAATAAAAGTAACTTCTATTAAAAGATTGAAGTTTTAAGACAAATTTTTTGGCTTTATCAACATAATCATGAATTTTTGCGATTATTTTGGAGAATTATGGTGATAAGAAAAGCAAAAAAAAAAAAAAAAATTCCTTAGCTATCAATTTAATATGGTTGAGAATAAATTGGATTTGCAAAAAAATTCAGAGTAGAAAGTGATTAATTTTAAAATCGATAAATATTAATCTATAAATGATGAAAGTTATATGTGATTAATTTTAAAGTCTACAATTTTTAAAAACTTTTAATGGTACTGGATTTTTATTCGAGCGTACATTAACACATTAAATTTATCAATCTTTTATTCGTATATTTTAAAATTATTAACGAAAAGTAAATTAAAACTACTTTTTAAGTACTGCTCTGAATGACAAAATAATTTACAACCAAAATACTATATCTGGAAATAAAAATATTCTTGCTTTAAAGGATTGTATTATAATTAAAAGGCTATTAGATTGCAATAAAAACTTTATGATAGCTAGTTTAATTTTGGGAAATAAATCTGATGCACATACATCATTAATATCACATATAAAATTAAAAAAAGGTATTGGGTTGAAGAATCATTTGACGAAATTTTTTGTAGAAGTTGAAAACAATTTAATTGCATAATCATCCATACATTAGAAAGTATCACTATATTTCAATCCTTTAATATTTACATTAGAAACCTTACATTATTACATTATGAGATTGCATTATAAAGTATAAATATTTTACAATTATCATAAAATGATATCTGAAAAAAGAAATACTAATTCTCAAATAAAGGAAACTAGTGAAAGTTTCTTGTTAAGTTGTCCGCCTACTTTTAAATCAACTTAAGAATTCATTTTAATTTTTTTATATTTTGTTTTTAGGTAAATTAGGAAGTAAAAACATATAATTATCTAAAATTTTAACTACACATACCATACATATAGTGAAATTGATTATTTTCGGGCATATTGTAATGAAATTTTAACAAAAGGGCCTACATTTAATAGAAAATTGTAATGCATCAATTTAAATTTAATTTGGGAATAAGTTTATGTGACTATGTTCTTTGAAATGAGGCGAAAGAAAAATGTTGAGCAATAAAGAAGCGTTATGAAAAAAAAGTTTTTCATATATATATATATATATATATATATATATATATATATATATATATATATATATATATATATATATATATATATATATATATATATATATATGGTGTCCAGAAAGGACTCCCTGATTTCAAAATTAAATATCTCAAAAACAAAGATAGATAGAGGAATGCAGTAAAAGGTATGTTTATTGTGAAAGCTGTAAGAATTTTATACAGCAATTTGAAATAATAGTTACAAAAGCTGCTAACAGATGGCGCTGTACAATGTACAGCTCAAATCAGCATACATAAATGAAATAATCGTTTGAAAACATTCTTTGCAAAAAATCACATCACAATGTTTTCAACGCTAACCTCCTTTCACGCTTCAATAGTTGGGCTTCGGATCACTATTCACACTAAACATTACGTATGGCGATTACAGCGCCATCTGTTTGCAACTTTTGTAACTATTATTTCAAACTGATGTATTATATTCTTACAGTTTTTACTATAAACATGCCGTTTACTGCATTCCTCTATCGATCTTCGTTTTCGAGATATTCAATTTTGAAATCAGGGAGTTCTTTTCTGGACACCCTGTGTATATATATATATATATATATATATATATATATATATATATATATATATATATATATATATATATATATATATATATATATATATTCCGAATTTGATTCATTTCATAGATAAGATTACTTATAAAACTAGAAAGCTAAGTTTCATGCAAATATCTTCATTATTACTTAAGATACCAGGTTGATGGTTTGAAGATTTTGTGAAAAAAGATTTAGAGAAAATCGCTTTTAAATAGGTAGTTTCACTTGTGATGGCGATAATGTTTCCTCTTCTTTTTACGAATATGTAAGCCAATTAACGATCTCGTACTTATAACTATCAATCAGCACATTAAAAAACATATGAATTAAAAACATAATAAAACATATAAAATACTACTTGTCTTTATTACTCCCGGTTTGAAAATGCGGCTTTCTGTTTTGCTTTTCAAAAGGCGACATATAAAATTCCTGTAACAAAATTTTTATTTGATATAAGTAAAAGGAAAAGGAAAAACAATTAGGGGAACTGGAAATTTCCGAGTACAAAACTCATAAATAAAAAAAAAATTGACACAAGTAGCCATAAATCAATTTTTCAACTTAGGTAGATACTTTAATTTGATGATATTTAAAATAATTGTAAAAATTATCCTACAAGATAGATTTTTGAGAATTTTTTTTTTCAAAAAATGCTTATTTATAAAAAAAACTCTAATTCTACTCATTCTTTATTCAAAACTCTATTCTAGTCTATACAAAACTTTTTTGATAAACCGCAATTCTTTAACGTATTCACATAAGTAATTGCAGTTTTCATATTATGTAGTATTTGGAAAATATAGGAAAATTATTTTAAACAAGTCAGGAGTGCTTAAAAAATTTAGAGATTTTAAAATAATTCATGGATTCTGAAATGTTTTTGATGAATGACTTTAAATAAAATGAATGGAGACATTACTCGAATGCTCATTTAAATATTTAACTGAAATCATTCCTCGATCAACCGAAAAAATTGTCTTATCGAAATTTCTCAAACGATATATTTCAAATTAAAAAAAGGTGGAGAACGTGAATTTTTATGACAAATCTTTATTCTAACAAAAAGTACACAAATTCAAAATTTTTAAACTGTGCTAAATATTTTCTTTGCAAAAATTATTAAATAATTGAGACTAACAAGAGTTTGGCGGTAGTAAAAACAAATCAGTTAACAATATTGATCTTTGATGAATAAATAGATCTTCAGGAATATCACGTAGTAGAATATCCCGAAAAATAAACTCCATTCGCAAAAACAATAACATCGTTTGCGGTTTTGTAAATAAGAACAAAAACAGATTACTGCGGAAATAAATAAGGAAATACATCATTTTCGCTGTATCATGAAATAACTAATCATCGTTTTTTTTTCTTTTTTTTTTTTTTTTTTTGTCTGAAAAAATTGGCATCATGTGCAGATTTGAGATTTCTCGCGTGAATCAATGTTAGACAAGTAGATTTATAAATAGCTAATGATGGGGATAAAATATGTCTTCATTATAACCTATGAATCGGCACATCTGCCACAGTGCGTTGAACTGCCGAGGAACATTCCTGCGTCGGCTGGAAATGATGAAATGACGTGATAGAAAATTTTACTTATCATGACATGAGACCAAACGCCGGAATTAATCTACGATACACACGCCACTGACACAGATTTTTACGCCCTTTTTTCGTTCTTCAATTGAGCTGGTTATTTCTTTGCGTGAATCAGTCTTTCCGTGGTTCCTTTTAATTCTAGAAAGAAACTTGCCACTTTAGGAATTTATTGCAGTTATAAATTAACTGTGTAGGTGCTTTATTATCAGACTCGGATTTTCGAAACTCTGCTTTTGACTAGAACACTTTAAAATGAATGGTGATAAAGACCTTTAATCTTTATGTTGTTATTACGCATTTGTGGATGAGTTAGAAAAATAAACCAACACTTCCAGTTCACTTGCATAAAAATATTTTTGAGCTTCTGCCAAATGATAATATGGGAATATTTATGAAAAGTTAAATTTAGATTATTATAAAGAACGGAAACTTTTATTTATTTAAAGCAAAAACTAACAATTCTAATATATATATATATATATATATATATATATATATATATCCATTGATTTTGTTGTTAACAGTATCGCTTTCTATATAATAATTTATTTATCGAAATGCTCTTCAAATTTTTACCAATAATTCTCTCTGCATAGTTTTAGTATGACTTAAAGAATTAATCTACGATTTTAACTTATTGTTTCTCGCAATTGTTCTTATGTAACTATTCTCAACTAATGATGAAGTATTTGATTAGACTCATTTGGAAAAATTTATTTTGTCGCACTATTTACCGAGAAAAGAGAAAAATTTATTTATTGAAAAATTTTATGTGTTAAAGTCAATATGTATATTGATATTGCTTGAAAAATATTCATGGAAAAGTATCTTTTGAAATTACATAATTCTTTTTGACGAATCCATATAATCCTAGTTAAATAAAAGTGAAAAAAAACCCCTCTTAATAAGAAAACTAGATTTATAAAAAATTTAAAATTACACTTTTTTTTAATTTTTTGATTTTTTAAAAAAATTTTAACTTACACAAATTTGTTTTTGCTATAAAACTTACCTAAGCTTTTACGAGCTTATGTTTTAAGTAAAAATGTTATCTTATAAAAATTAAGGAAGCAAAATTATGTTTATTTTAGCATAAACATAATCAATTACTTTGACAGTTCATTTTTTAATTTATATAAATGAAAAGTTATTTCAGCATGAAGAATCACCTCCTAACTTCAATTAATTTACAAACTAAATTTTGAAGTTGTTTCAGTAATTTCTAATAAGAATAAAACCTAAGTGACAAAATAGCAATTTAATTTCTTATCAAATAAAAATTATTCAATAATTTAAATTAGATGATATAAAACTATTATTTTACTTTTTGATTGCATGCGCTGGCTTAAGCAGTTAAGATATTAAGAAAAATTTAATAAATTCATGGTGACGCATTTCATCCAATTGTGTATTCACATCAATCAACAGATTAATGATGAATGCATTGTGTAGTGTAAGCGGGCTACACAAAAATAATATTCCAGGATGCACACTATTCATATAAATTAATTAACTCTTCTAAATTATTTAATAATTGTAAATTAATATTTTTTACTGTGGGTGAAATGATTATTATCATATTAATTGAGTTTTGAAAAATTTTATTTTAGCTCGCAGTGTTTGGCAGACAGATAAATACTTAGAAAAATAATTTTCCAGTATATAGATAAATATAAAATTAAAATTATTCGATACATACTTATCCGGATTTTGAACGAGATCTTATAGAACAATTTCAATATATGATTAGTTCAATAAATGTCTGAAATAGTTTTTGATAATTATAATTGAAATTAAGTTAGTAATAATTCTTAGTGCTGTCATTCAATGTTTCCATCCATGTGGGTTGGTTTACCGGGCGAGTTGAATTTCAATGTTGAGAGATTTGGCTTTCCATTCAACAGCTTATGAATTTGAATCCAACTTTGGGTGTGAATATTTGCTATTGTATGGAGCCCTGTAAATTTCATTCGAATTAGATCTTGTATGTAAAAAGAGACCATAGAGTGCAAAATCAAACAAAAATACCTCTACGAGAATTTAGAAATTCAGATTAAAATTCAGAGTTGTACCAAAGTTATAAATGTGATTCCCTCGACGCATTATGTCTACTTACACACTCGTAATTACAATGCTTTTTTCCCAACGAAATTCGTAAGGGATCTGCATAATTGACTATGGATGCGCTTTCAATTAATCATTAAACTGATAAGAACCATCCGATACAGCAAAATGGTATAAGCTATCTGAATAAAGATATCATTTTCAACAATTTTATAATCAGTTCTTGTTGTTTTCACAGCCTCGTTACCGAAACTGAATTACCAAGATAAATACAAAATTTGTCCTCAGGGATCGGAGTCAAGATTATCAAAATCACTTATCAAATTCACAGAAAACACATATGAATAATTTAAAATTTAATCAATACTTGCCGATTTTCTTGTTCCCCATTATTGAATCCTCGATATGAAATCTATTATTATTAAAAAGTTTCATCAATTAATATCGTAATCATTCATGAATCAACGTCAAGAGTATAGATATTGATTTATATGGCATCTATTATGAGATTATATCCGAATTTTGAATTATATTTACTCTTAGATTAAGCAAACAAGTTTCTTTCTCAATTATGACAGTATTATAATTTTTGAAATACATGGAACATTCAAAATGATAATTGTGTCACTTATAAGTGACACAATATGACACTAATTGAATAATTATAAATATAGAACATTTTTATTCATTAACACACGCATATTTTATACTTTTTATTTCGTGTACACATCAGAAAAATATTATGAATGTAATGCAAATTAAAGTAAACTTTTAAAAATAATTAAAATTGGATTCATGTGTTTATTTTACTTATACTATAAGGTACGCAAAGCAACAATAAAAATTTTAAAAATTTATTATAGAAATGTGTAAAACATTGAAACAGCATTATTTTGCATACGTTTTTATTTTATATCCCTGAAAATTAAAATTTAAAGTCATATATTAAATATTTTATGAGAACTATATAAAATAGTTCCTTTAGAGACAAACTATTTAAAAATTATAAATTAAATTTATAATCAACACAAAAATTATTAGTGCCAGATGTTTGTACTAATAATATATATTAGTTGCCAACTCTTATTCTTAAGAATATTAATTAAATTAATTCTTAAAGCGAAACTGTTTCAACAAAACAATTTTAAAATTAGCCAGCAAAAAAATTTATAAAATTACTATTCTTCATCATGAGGAATAATTATGAAATACACATTCTAATGAAAAATAAATTATTCTCCGATTAAAATTAAAAAATATATACTTCAGTCATGGAAGATAATTTAATTCGATTCAAAAATAATATTGTCATTAAAGTGACTATTTTTTATTTCAAGTATGCCATTTTTCTTATACAGATTTTTAGAGCTTAAATAAAACATTTTCTAAACAGAATGAATCTACATGTCTGAAATTATCCGTGAAAATAAAAAAAGGCAGCAACTATTACCAAAGATGATAAGTGGATTTTATTGAATATATTTATGTTCAGTTATAAAAATTATTGGAAATTAGAAAATTTCAAAAATTGTGAAACATTATGCTCTAAAAAATAGATTATGAGAATTTTTTTATCAAATGCATTTATTGTTATCGCATAAAACGATTTTTAATAGATTACATTAAAACTCAAAAGAATTCCCTGCGAGCGAGCCATTATGCGTGGTTTATTAATAAAACATTTGAAGATATTCGAAGTTGAATGAAACCACCCCGCAATCGATAACTCAGAACAACGTTCCCTTTCTATTTCATTTGGAAAATTTCAGAGCTAATCAAACATTTATTCGGTCGCGAGCATTGATCCACTTCTCAATAAATAAAAGAGTATTAGGCTTAATAAAGATATATTTTATTTAGTCGTTGAAATTGCATTTGCTTTTAGCTGTTTGAACCAATACTAGAGAAAGTTCTACTGAATAATATAATTTAGTATAATAAAATGTGCTTTAGAGAGATAATATACTTTTTTTTAAAATCTTGACTACTCAAGGCTTATATATGTAGTGTATTCATCAATGTTTCTTACCCAATGCAAAATATGCATCCAGACAATTGTATCTTGTCAGGCTATGAAATAATGTCATGGCTTTATTTCCTTGTCTGTCTACTTCTACTTCCTTTTGCATTATTTTATACATCGTCTGTGTGAAATAATTTAAAAGAAAGTAGGAAATGGAAAAAAATGGCAAAGTCAATTGTAAAATGTTAACTCAAGGATATGTTTACATTTCCAAAATATTGTAATAAAGACGATTATAAATTTAGTCAATAAATACAGTAATGTAGTGAAGAACTTGTTTTATGTTCTTAATAAATTGTGAATGTTACAGAAAAAGATAATTTTTAACACATTTATATACACTACTGGCCATTAAAATTGTTGCACCAAGAAGGAATGCAAATAACAGAACGATATTTATTGGATACATACATTGTAGTGAAAGAACAAGTATTTAGATTTACAGGAAATTAGGATGTATAGATCTTGAGAAATCAGTACCCAGAGCAGCCACCTCTGGCTGCAATAACAGCATTTATCCGCCTAGGCATGGAGTCAAACAGAGATTGTATGGCATGTACGGGGATCTCAGTCCGTGCAGCTTCAACACTAAGCCACAGTTCATCGACAGTAGTAGATGGTGAGTGATGGCGTGCCAATCGCTACGCAACCATTGACCACACGTACTAAATTGGTGACAGATCAGGAGAACGTGCTGGCCAGGGTAACAGCCGAACCTGTTCTGTATCAAGGAAGTTCAGATCAGTACGGGCAACATGTGGTCGTGCATTATCCTGTTGAAACAAAGCATTAGGGAGGCCTCGAAGATAGGGAAGACCCACGGGCCTTAATACATCGGAAATGTAACGGTTGCTGTTCAAAGTGCCGGTAATGCGAACAAGAGGAGATCGAGATATGTATCCAATGGCACCCCATACCATCACTGCAGCAGATGCGCTAGTATAGCGATGTCCAATGCAAGCTGGCAATGCGCGTTCTCCACGATGCCTCCAAACACGGATGCGGCCATCATGGTCCTGCATGCAGAACCGAGATTCATCTGTAAAGATGACGTGATGCCATTCCTGTGTCCATGTTCGTCGTTGATCACACCATTGAAGGCGCTCCTGTCTGTGACGCAGCATCAATGGTAGCCGAAGCCATGGTCGCCGTGCAGACAATCCATGCTGCTGCAAACGTCGTCGAACTGTTCGAGCAGAAACTTGTTGCCTTGCAAATGCCTCCATTTTTCGACTCAGGGTTCGTGACGTGGCTGTACGATCCCTTGTGACCATGCGGATAAGATGTCTGTCTTTTCAGCTGTTAGTGATGGGGGTCGCTAAGATCCTGCATGACGTTCCGTATGATTGTCATGAACCCATCGATTCCGTATTCTGCTAACAGTCATGGGGTCTCGACCGACGCGAGCAGCAATATTGCGGTACGATAAACCGTAATCCCGGTAGGCTATAATCCTTCCTCGATCAAAGTCAGACACGTGCTGATAGGCATTTCTTCTTCTTACACGAGGCATTACAACAACTTTTTTTGCCGAAAACAACGTTGAAACGGAAATTGAGTATGGGAAAACTGCTGTCAAATCTCTGGTTTTATACACATTGTAGATGTCACTACTGTCGCCTGCTTTGTATGAGTGCGCTGAAAATCTAATCATTTGCATATCACAGCAAGTTCTACCTGTCATTCAAATTTCACGTGTGTGGTGTGCCGCTTCCCTGGTGTAGCAATTTTAATGGCCAGTAGTGTATTTAGGCAAAATATTTTTACAATGACATAAGAAAAACATCAAAATTTAAGAGCGAAATTGATTCAAACAAAACAAAGAAGATCTATTTTGGATATTCATATGAATTAATTAGCATTTAAAAACTTGGTTGTGAGCAAAATTTCCAAATAAGAATTTATTATGAATTCTGGAATCTACTAGTTAAAATATGGCAACCTTAAAAATTATATCCAGAAAAGAGATCTATTATTAAATCTAGTAAAACAGTTATTTCCTTACATCAAATTTGAAAAAATATCAAGCATTCAGTGGACGAATAGAACGAATTGCTGAAATTTGAGCTGTGACGTCACGTAATGTTAAATCTACAAGTGTTGCTCAAACTGAAATATCGGCAACTCTAGTGTAATAGGGGCTTAATAATCCTCAATAAATTTTAGGCTTAGCTGCCTTCGCTTCATACTCATAAATTATTCTAAAAATTTAATAAAGCAATGAACTGTATATATAACTTATTCCCATAGTATTTTTCCATTCTGTTTAACTTAATTTTGTGTAATGTCAGTTTAAATAATTGTTAAAAAAGCTGTTTTGTTAATAGTTGTGTTAAAAATTGTCTAATATAATTCTCCCTTTCCAGACATATCTTCTTCTTCTTAGAGTTGGGTTTGTATGTCATTGGGCACCTCTGCTTTTATCAGCATTTTGTACTATTAACTCCAAACCCAATGTTTCCTAGTTCTAATTGCTCGGGTCACCCACATTATTAATAAAGTCCGATAACCCTTTAATGGAGTCTAGGTGTAACTCTCTAGTATGGATGATGCCTAAAGAAGTTAATCTAGGGAGGGCAAGAGCCTCGCATTCATAAATTATATGCTTGGCCGTTTCCTCTTGCGTATGACATTTCCTGCAGATAGGGTCTTGCTGAAACAGTCCCATTTTATGGAGGTGTTTTCTGAAATAGTAGTGCCCAGTTATGAAGCCTACGATTAAACGTATCTTCTGCCTAGAGCATCTTAAAATTTCAGAGGCAATCCTCGCTGATGATCCACAGATCTAATTTGTATTCCAGACACATACAAATTAGTAATGTGGTAGTGGAGAATGTATTTCTTGATTAAATTTCGTTGCTTTTATATTTTCTACCAGATTAAAATTAAAAATGTGTTTTTTTAATGTAAGGAAATAGACTATAAAAATAGAGTTAGCTTATTCCAAAATGATTTTTTAATTTCTATCAAGCTTGTCAAAAAATTCTAATAATCCTGGATAAATTCAAGATTGACAGCTTTTTCATTCAAAATTTAATTCAAGATAAACAGATTTAAGGATCAAGATTAAGATTATTGTGATTACATAGTGACTGTTCAAATTTTCCATAAAACTTGATAAAATAAATTATTTTTTAAATATTACATTGTTCTCTTTAATTTTTATCGTATTAGAAAACATAACAGTGTAGTTGTAGTATTTCACTCACAGAAGCTGTTATAGGGTTTGAAGAATATTCTTTTCATAACTTCTTAATGTTCATATGAGGTTGTGAAAAACATGATTCTTAAAAATTCTCGAACACTGTTTTGTTAGTAAATGTTGCTTGAGCATTTTCTAAAAGCTAACATTGAAAAACTATTTTGGAGTTTTTCAAAATAATTATAAGAAAATTCTGCTAATACACAATATATATATTATTTAATGATTTTAAGTAAATTGTGCTAAACAGATGTAAAATAATTGATTCACAAAAAATAAAAATAACTAGCAAATTTAATTCAATTGTGAATTCCAAAATAAAAAAAATATAATTTGTACAAACCTTAAAAAAAATACACATTGATTACATTGAACGTAAGAGACTAAACGTCTTAAAATACATTTCCGGTAGGGACTGGGGGGCGGATGCGTCTACCCTCAGAACGACTTACACATCCCTCATTAGACCTTTATTGGAATATGGGTATCAGATCTTGCGAAGAGCATCTGATACCATTTTAAAGAAACTAGAAAGGATTCAGCTTAGTGCTGCTCGAATCATTACAGGGTTACGTAATAGCTGCCCTAACGAGATTGTTCTTTATGAGGCTAATCTCCAACCACTGAGTCTGAGATGGTTTTCCAATATATCAAGATATTTTAGTAAACTATTTAGCTTTGGAGACCAACATCGAACTGCTTCATATTTAAAAGGTTGGAAAAACAATCAAAGACTCAAAAGTGACAGCCCCTTTAGCAGAGCAGCCAAACAGAATCTCTTATTTCCTGAGGTTGAATCCTGCCTTTTGGGGCCCCGCCTAAGTCCACTAGAGGATCTTTCTAGAGTTTTCTTTCATGAAGAACTATTGTCCTTCAGTAGTAAAAAAGATATGCATCCAGCACATCTAAAGCAATTGGCTTTGGAAACAATACATAGTTCCCCATTAGGGGCAGTTCGGATATTCACTGATGGAAGTAAACAAGACAATGGTAACACAGGCAGTGGAGTCGTGATTGTAACTCCCGACGGCGTTACAAAACTGAACAGGAGAAACCCAAACTTTTGTTCTGTCTTTAGATCGGAATTGATAGCCATTGACGAGGCCCTAAAATTTATGATCTCGATTAGCAGCACTTGCGACATCTGGATTTACTCAGACAGCAGGAGCTCCATTCAATACCTAAGCAGATGGAGATGCATTAATGACAGGCTCGGCATGGACATTGTAAACAAACTTAAGAGTTACTCTTCACATAATGACATTCATCTACAGTGGATTCCCTCCCATGTGGACCTCCACTTCAATGACTTGGCCGATGAATTGGCTAAGGAGGGCTCTGCTGAAACAACTGAAAATGGTGGACTACTTACGTTTAGTGAAATTTTCTCAAAGGTCAAAGCCGAAAACAGCAAGACTTGGAGGATCCCACCTACTCATGACTGGTACGAACAAAACCATCCTGGGGCTGCCCTGGAGCTGAAGGGCAATAGGAAATTGCAAACCACCATTACCAGGCTCATTACTGGACATACTCGCACCCTTACATTCGTTCAGGGTCAGAAAGTGTTCCCTGTGTGTCTCAGGTGTAATTTCCACCAAGCTTCTCCGGACCATTTGCTCACCTGTCTGGGTTTGGAGAAGAGAGATCTTTTTGATAACCCTGCGCTGGTTCGGGACTTTCTCTGGGCGAACGATCTACTGGACTTGGTCTAGATTGTACTAGATCAAGTGGAATAAGGAACAACAACAACAACATTGAACGTTTCTTATATCTGATAAAATAAGGCAAAGAAATAAAATAAAAATATTTTAAAAAAAACTATTTCTGGTCAAGTAGACCAATTGTTACTGATATTACCATCGATTACTTCAACATCTATGGAGTAGATTTAATTTATTATCAATATTATCGTCTGACATAAAAATTTCTAATAATATTTTGGAACATTACTGTGGGTTCGCTCGCTTATTGTCAGGAATTAACACACATTAAAGTTTAAATGATTTAACTATGGTTTTGGACAAAATAAGAAAAAGCTATTTACATATTTACAAAGGAATATTAAATCACGATCTAACATCTTAGTTATAATTCGTCATTATTCCAATATTCATTCGCGTCTTCACGTCATCGCGTCTTTCCTCTCCCATTTCACTTCGTTGTTCTTCCTTTCTTTGTCTCTCTCTCTCTCTCTCTTACATGTCCGGCGGCAGACATGTGAATGGCCCTCTGGTGGCACTTTCAATCCCACATTACTTATTCTGATTATGAGATAATTTTATTCCAATTTTTCCTACAATATCTTACTTTGCAGTAATAACCAATGAAACTAATATTGAGTTTTCTACATTAAGATTTGCTAAGTAGTGCGGATCTTGTATTTCCTTTTTAAAATATTTCATCACAAATATAGAATCTGCAAATAAATTTTCCTTTGTATAACCGAGACCGCTCCCAAGCCATAGATCTAAGGTTTGACCTTCGGACAGGGCAAGGTCGATTAAGCCTTTCATCCCTTCAGTGGGTCGATAAACTGAGTACAAAGCATGCTTGGGAACTAAACATTGGGGATTTCGCATTAACCTGATCACATAATCGGGACATATGCTTCCCACCCCAAGGGCAGTCAGTCAGGAAAACAAAGATGGACACTGTAGGCTTTGGTACACATGGGCTATCGTGCCACAGAGAAGAGAGAATAACAGAGTCAGTGTAGAATACTTTCTCCACGTATAAAATATAAGAAGTTAAAAAGACATTCGGAATAACTGTAATAATATTATAATTTCACTGATACTTTAATAATTTAATATTTTACATATAATTACATGAATAGTAAAGAAAAATTTAATATTTGTATATCAGCACTCATGTTTTCTTAGATTAGTTGTTTATAAGCAAAGGTGTATTCATTGATATAGTATATGCAAATGAAATTTTATTCGTTGGTACAGAATGGACTTATACAATTTTACAATAACTGAAAATAACTCGTTCACGCAATATTTACTAAAAAAATTTTAACTACAAATACAGTATTTGCAAAAACAGCATTTGTTATATGATTTATGATGATTATAGTATATAATAATAGAAATGATAGTGTATAGATAAAAATAATAGCTAAGATATGTATAAATAATGTTTTATTCGTTGATGCAGTATTTCAAAGTAACTTTTAATTTTTCAGAACAACTATTAATA